>CM040422.1:170294000-172694000 GCA_022702705.1 Papilionanthe hookeriana x Papilionanthe teres
GCAAAAAGATTAATTTAATAATTAAACAGTCACCCGTCTAAGCAAGTATACGTATTGTTCAAGTAATGCAGGGCTCTAGTGGAGTTCTGGTTATCGATCCCACAAGGAAGGTAGGAACTCTTTAAAATATAACAAAGATGTTGAAATTTAACACTCAATTCAAAACACAAGTTCAGTGCTATTTAATATGCTAATACAAAGATAACAACAACTAGATTTACTAAAAGTTACTTCTAAATTTTCTAAACAGGATTAACCAACACACACACTAGGTTTTGTAATTGAAAGGTTTGTATATGGAAAGGTGTCTTTCCTTTTGTAATGATTCTATGGTAAGTGATTGATATATATTGATAATAGATTTGTATTGTGCCAAATAGGAGCATTCATAATTTTTACCCTCGTCAGAGTACCCTCTCTTCTAAGTAGGAAAAGAACATTGGCAAATCCTAGGCTTAGTCGCTAAATCTGTGGTTAGGCTGGGAGGATACTAGCTGTCACTTCAGAGCTCCCACTTCCCTTCACCTGAAGACTAACCCTAGCTTTAGTTACCAAACTCTAGGACAAAATTGGGGATTTTAGCCTATCACTCTAAAACCTCTAATTTGGCGCCCATTAAATCACATGTCCCTATTTATTTGCACTCAATTCCCATGATCTACGCAACTCATTCATGGACATTAAATGGATTCTCCACTATTGTAGTAAAACACTTAGTCATTTCGGATTTGATGTTTTAAAACAGATTTTAACAATTTAATTGGCTAGATCGAAAAGTAAATGAAGTTTGAAATAAAAAACCATCACAATTTCTTTAACATTTTTTATGACACATCAAATCTACATTAACACTTCACCGCATCTCATTGCAAGAAAAAAAACAAAGCAATCTACTCAGAACTCATGAGGAAGATTCAACAACACATGGATTTTATATATAACAACAAATTCATACAAACACAAAAGTAAATACAACTTATCTCTTTATCTTCCCCAAAAAAATCTCTTGTAGTTCCTTTAAATTCTTTTCTCTCTTCTCTTCAACACTTAATTCCCTCTTTAGAATGGTAAGGAAGAAGCAATCTCTCACTTTACTCCTTCTCCTACACTCCTTAGAGAAGAATCCCTCACAATACATGACTTCTACACACTTTCCTGTCACTTACTACAAACCCTAACACACTCTCTTCGCTTCTCTCTAACACACTCCTCACAATTCCCCTTCAATTCCTCTTCTTTTTTTGCGTCTAAAATGGTCTAAAATAAGTTAGAAATGAATTCACCAAGAGTTTCTTCAAGCACCCCTTCAAAAAGTCATCCAAATATATTATATTTGAGTCCACCGACTTTAGGCGCTAGCAGTGCTGGTCCGCCAAATAATTCTTTGAACTCTCTAAAATTGGGCGTCGGCGGCGCCAGAAGCCAATTTTCATCATTTTGCTCCAAATTCATTCCTTTTCGCTTCCTTATTCTCCAATCACCTAAAATCATCATACATGCAGTAAAACATGAAAAATATCTTTCTTTAAAGTGCAATATCACAAAAAAAAATGAGTAAAATTATATAGCAAAAACCTAATATATTTTTGTTACATCAAAATCCCCCCAACTTAACTATTACTTTTCCTCAAGTAATTCTTTTACTACATAAAAATATAACTCAAAGTAGTGAACTTCTCACTTATAGAATACTATGATTTTTTATTTAAATGAATATAATGGTAAGACTCTTAGAAAAAAGTTCAGTAACTCAGGTTAAAACTATAGGTATAAGAACATTCAGTAGTCAAGTCTAAGAGTTTTAGTCTCCTATTCATTTCAAGATAAACCATAATTTGTCACATTAAGAGTGTCTTAAAAGACTATATGAAAGAGAAGCTCATGCAAACTCCATTAAAAAGTAGGCTAATACTTTAAATATAAATTCAGAAGTGTAATCAAGTTCTTCCTTTAGGTTGATTCAAGTGAAGCCAGTTTTTGATTAGACATCTCTTCAAGCTTCTCCTCACATATATCTTTTTTTTTCTTTTTTTGGGGATTGTTTTTCAATCCTTCTTTTCTTTGTTTTCCTTTTTTTTATGTGAGGATTATTATATGTGGATAGCTTGTAATGGTTTTGAACTTCACTCTCCTCTTTCTAAAGTTCAAACCTGAAATACCTCCTTATTTTATAAATATATATAACTTTATAATTCATCACAAAGTCACAATCCTTTCTTCACACAAAATTCTTTAAGTCTCTTAACATTTCAAAAATACATTTTTCTTTACTTTAAATAGTTTACTATAATCAAATCCTTTTATACTAAATATCTCAACCTATAAAATTAACTTTTATTACTAAAAACTTTCTTCCAAATCTTCCATAATATTTAAATGAAATCAAAATTTTAGTTATCTAAAGTTTGGTTCAACTACCAAAAGTTATGCTAACAATTTTTGAAAATATATTAATTGAGAACAAATAAGAGTTAATACTTTTACCCTCCCCCAAAACTTAAGTTTTTTCACTAAATTTGAAATGGTAAAGAGTAAAAGAAAACTAGCCTTTTTGTGCTGGGATTTTGAAATCTTCTGAAGCTATGCTGGTATTAATCAAAATTAAGCTAGCAAGCATGGAACAGTTAGAAGTAGTGATATATATAACATTAAACATTTTCTAGGGTGAAGAAATATTAAACATTTAAACAATAAACATCCAACATAACATCACAAATCACATCACTAAACAAACTATCACAGAGTTCATACATTTTCATTTTTCTAACACAAATACATCAACAAACTACATAAAACACAGAAAAACAAATACCAACACAACAAAGCACTACAACACACAACAGTAAACAGAAATGATAGAATACAATACACTACCAATCATCATCACCAGCTTCATCAGCAGGATCAGCAGGATCAGGTCGGTATGGAACATAGCTGGGGCAGGTAGGGAATATCACTCCAGTTTCTCTCCTCATAAATCTGACCTGAGCATCATGATAGGCAATATCATACTCGTCTCTGCTCCTCATGTATTATTCATTTACATCACTTATAGCCTCAAATACATCCATTATGCTATGAAGTATATCCATACTAGCACCCTGGATCTTCAACTACTCCATAACATCAGATTATGTAGGTGGCTCAGAAGTAGATGAAATGTCCTGGCTGGTAGTAGGAATATCAGTACTTCTACTATCTCCTCTTCCTACCACATGAGACTCATAAGTCCGAATAATAGTCTTGGTAATAGGTCTTAGTGGTATGGCTACCTCTTCAGAACTATCATATTCAACTCCAGACTGTGCACATAGTGAATGAATTAAGGCAGGATGTCCTAATCCACCAGTGGTTTCTCTTCTAGCAATAGTCTGAATGCTCTTGTAGATGATAGAACCAATATTAATCTTCTTCATAGTTTGAATATAATAATTTAGAATTGCTCTATCCTTTGTAACTTCACTGTGGTGATATGAAGCTAGTAGTCTCGCAGAGATGAAATAGTGTCATGCTTTAGAAGCTACATTTAACTTAGAAATAGGGAAATTAATCATATGTTTTTCTTTTGCCTTCCATTCCCCTCTTCCGTTAGTCAGAAAAGCAATTACTTCTTTCATGAAAGGTTCTCTCATATCAAAGTTCTCATATTCACAAACCTCACCCCCTGTAACTGATAAAAATCATTAATACACTGAGGGGTGAATTCTACCATTTTTTCCTTGAACTAGCACATATTCCTTTTCGGTCCAAAGTAGATTTGCATAAAATTCTCGCACAATACCATAATAGAAGTAGCAGTGAAATAACAAAATCTTTCCCAGTTTCTATCAGAAATCAACTGCTCAATAGATCCACCCAGACTTTCAAAAGCCCGATCTTGTATACACTTTTAATTATGCAGGATAGAATTGAAATGAAACTGTGCTTTAACATTAATAAATCTATCTTCATCACAATCCAACTTTCTCTTGCCTTTGCTTGTTCTAGGAACCATTTGGAATTCTAAAATTTGCAATAAATTTCGATAAATTTTAAAATCACAATGTGGGAAACTCCTAAAGCAAATTTAAGTAAATAAGAGCCTAAATCATCATGAAAAATTCCAAATTTCAGTTCCAAGCAATGTGAGAAATTCTCATGGTGAAAATAAAAAATAATTTGGTTAAAGTGAAGCTCTTACCAAGAGAAGTCTTGATGCACTCTCAAAAAGCTTTGAAAATGCTCCAAATCCTTAATCTAGCAAGCCCTATATCCAATTTTTGCGAAAGTTGAAGGAAGAAGACGAAGGAAATGACTAGATTTGCGGGTCCCAGGGCAAAAATCATGATTTTAGAGGCGTTTATCCTTTTTCTATATTTGAACGCCGATGACATTGGTTTAGGTGCCAGCAGTGCTCTATTAATTAAATGGCCCAATTCTCTGTATTTGAGCGCCGACGACACCAGTTCAACTTTTTAGTTGGAAATTTTTCAAAATATAGATCATTTCAACGTTCCGCTATCGCATCAATAGCCTCTTTAAGCATCTATTTCATCAAGTAAGCAAGTAATAAACATCAAAGTTACAGAAACAACACAATACAATACTTTAATATATAAAATCCATGCTATAAACATACACATAAAACATTCACCAAATAAGTTCATCCAGCCATAGATAGTCATCGTTACAAACACACTATGATAATCTAAAGCTAAAAACTAAGCACTAACACAAAATTCAAGCATAACAAGTCCAAATACATAATACAAAGTAAAGCAAGGAAACACTAAACACATCAAAGCATAAAAATACTAAATACTAAATACTAAGCAGAGTCACTACTCCTCATCAGTATCTGAACTATCATCTCCTCTGATATCTCCCAGAGATTGACGATGCACAAACAGATTGTAGAAGGGATGATATAGGAATTCATCAGATGAATCCTCAGCAATCACAACATTCCTCTTCAACATATTTATCAAATTCACTTCAATTTTCCAAGTATGATCAAACTGTTCTTTCATCTTCCAGTCCAACTAATCAAATAAATCAGAGATATTGTTAATAGCATTCATAAGATTTTGTACCTCTTTTTCCAACTTCTTAATCTTTGTTAGAATCACTCTGGAACTTTCAGGTTAGTAAGGCTGAATAGGTCATGAACTCTGAGATGGTTGATCAGCAATGAGGCTCATATCACTTTCATCTCCTATTGCCTGACAGTCATAAAGATTGGTTGGATAAATAGGCCTCCAGAGAAGAAGCACTTTTTCCCAACTCTCATATGGAACTTGTGACTGTTGCAAAGAAGAAATATGGTAGAAGGATGTCCAAGCCCATATTTAGATCCATGAACGATCAATCCCAGTACAGATTTCACGATGATTGTACCAATATCGATTGGCCTTCTAGTTTAAATATAGTAATTTAAAATAGCACTCTCCTTCATCACTTTACTAATTTTAAAGTTGGAAGAAACTTTGCAGAAATGAAGTAATGACATTGCTTTGACACCGGATTTAAAGATGCAGAAGAAAAACTTACATATTCATTGTCTCTAATCTCCCAATCTTCACCTTCGTCCGTCAAATAGCGATATACTTCATTCATATTGTCTCTCGTCACATCGAAATTTGAATAATGGCAGATAGACACATTCTCAATCATAAATAAGTCATTTATCTTTGAAGGAGAGAATGGTACAAACCTACCTCGCACAAAGACGAATCCTTGATTGATCCCATGAAGATTTGCATAGAATTCTTTCACAATAGGAACAACAATGGCGGCGGTAGTGTAGCATAACACTTCCCAATGTCTCTGCACAATTATCTCTTCAACTGTTGTAGTAGGATTATCCATAGCTCGATTTACAAATCCTCTTACCTTGATAATCCTTCTCTTCATCATCACCTTGTTGAATAAATGTTGTGCCTCAAAACTGACAAACTTTCATCGATTGAAAACTCTAAATCTTGGGGTTTCTACGAAGTTGGAATCCATTGGATGCTAATTGGGAATGGAAGTTTTCATTTTTTTAGTTTGGGGAGTTAAAAACACGTTTTTCGGAGTTATTAGGAAGAAATCCTGCCTAAAACTGTCAAAAATTGCATTTTGAATCTCCAAGAACCGTCAACTCGATCTCGGCACCGGCGGCGCCTGATAAGGAGCTGGCGGCACTCTATCGAAATAAATTGTGCATCTTCTCTGGACTTAGGCGCCAGCGGCGCCAGTGTTAAAAAATGCACCGAACTTCGTTTTGGTCTGAAATATTCCAATTCTTCAATATGATCCAATATTTTCCATTCTTTCATGATATTTACGAGTAAGTAGGACTCCAATATGACTCTCTACAAGCACAACTATTAAAACAAGTGCAGAAACATAACAAAGATAATATGGGTTGTCTCCCATAAAGCGCTTGGTTTAACATTGTCGGCCCAAAAAACCATTCAGTTATTCAGGATGACTTAACATTAAAACCTCTTTAAAATCATGTTGAAACCATTCAAAATATGGTTTTAATCTGTTCCCATTAACTTTGAATATTTTTCCAGTTTTAGGATCCTCAATATCAACAGATCCAAAATAATTCACTTTTATAATAGTAAGAGGTCCTATCCACCTAGACTTAAGTTTTCCAAGAAATAATTTCAATCTAGTATTGTATAACAAAACTTTTTGTCCAAGTCCAAATTTCTTTCTTAATATCCTCCGATCATGCATAATTTCATTTTCTCCTTATAAATCTTGTCATTATGATAAGATTCATTTATGATTTCTTCAATTCATTCAATTGCACAAATCTCTTCTCACCTACATTCTTAAAATTAAAATTTAGCTCTTTTATTACCCAATATGCTTTATGCTCCAATTCAACAGGTAAGTGGAACGTCATTCAAAATACTAGTCTATAAAGAGACATTCCGATAGGGGCCTTAAAGCAGTCTTGTATGCCCATAATGCCGTATATAATCTCACAGACTAATCTAATTGTGAAGATCCACAATTTTCTCCAAAATTCTTTTAATTTCACGATTAGACACCTCTGCTAAACCACTAGTCTGGGAATGATAGGAAGTAGTGATTTATGAATAATATTATATTTTTCAACCAATTTTTGAATCTAATTATTCCTAAAATGAGATACACTGTCAGTTATGATTACTCTCAGCATTCCATATCTTGTAAAAATATTTTTCATTAAAAATTTTAAAACACTCCGAGCATCACATCTGGGTAAAGCAATTGCTTCGTTCCATTTCGAGACATAATAAAAAACAACCAATATATATGTATTTCTAAATGAAGGATGAAATGGTTCCATGATATCTAATCCTTATACATCAAAGATTTCAACTTCTAATGTAAAATTTAGAGGCATTTTATATCTTCTAGAAATATTTCCTACTCTCTGACATCGATCACATGTTTTTATATATTTATATACATCCCTAAAAGGAGTAGGCCAATAAAATCTAGATTACCAAATTGTATAAGCAGTTTTATCAACACTAAAATGTCCTCCAAATTCAGAATCATGACATCTCTGAATAATTGGTTCAGTTTCTTCATACGACACACATCTTCGAATTATAAGATCCCTACACTGTATATATAGGTAGGGCTCATCCCAAAAATAAAATTTAGCATCATATCTAAATTTCTTTTGTTCTTGTCTTGTTCTATCAGGTGGTATAATATCACTTACAATATAATTCACAATATCAGCATACCAAGAAAAGTTCTTTTCCATAATAGTATAAAGTTGCTCATCAGGGAAAGTTTCTTTAATTTCCTTCTCAAATTCAGATAATTTATAATACTCCAGTGACAGATGGTCAAATTTTTTGTTATCAAATCCTTTCCTACAACTATCACAAAGTTAAATTCTTGCATTAGAAGTATCCATCTGATCAGTCTTCGTTTGACATCCTTCTTTTGCATTAAATATTTAATAGCTGAATGGTCAGTATGCATTATGCATTTAGTTCCAATCAGATACAGTCTAAACTTCTCAAAGGCATACACTATAGCTAATAATCTTTTAGTAGTGGTATAATTAATCTGAGCTTCATTAATAGTTTTACTAGCATAGTAAATAAACTTGAACATTTTATCATACCTTTGCCTTAATGCAACTCTAATCGCATAATCACTAGCATCACACATAAGTTTAAATGGTTTCTCCCAATCAGGTGAAACAATTATAGGGGCAGTAATTAATTTTTCTTTTAATAGTTCAAAGGAATTCAAACATTCTTCATTAAAATCAAATCTCTTATATTCTTCTAAAAGTTGGCACAAAGGTTTAGTAATTTTTGAAAAATCTTTAATATAATGCCTATAGAATCCAGCATGTTCTAAGAAACTTCTTACCTCTCTCATGGTACTAGGAGGTGGTAATTTCTCAATGACTTGAATTTTTGCAGGGTCTACCTCCATATCAAATTCAAAAATTTTATGCCCAAGCACAATTCTTCCTGCAACCACAAATTGACATTTTCCCCAATTCATAACTAAATTTATTTTCTTGCAAAGCTAAAAAACTTTTTCTAAATTATTCAGACATATGTCAAATGAAGTTCTGAATACAAAAAAATCATCCATGAATACTTCTATTTTATTATCAATCATATTACTAAAAATAGAAATCATGTATCTTTGAAACATTGCAGGTGCATTACATAATCCGAAGGGCATTCTTCGAAAAGCAAAAGTTCCATAAGGGCTAGTAAATGTAGTTTTCTATTAATCCTTAGGAGCAATAGGTATTTGATGTTAACTAGTATATCCATCCAAAAAGCAATAATACTTGTGTTTGGCATGTCTATCCAACATTTGATCTAGAAAAGGAAGAGGAAAGTAATATTTTCTGGTAGCGGCATTTAATTATCTATAGTCAATACAAATTCACCAACCATTAATTTGACTTGTTGGTATAATTTCATTACATTCATTCAAATCAACAGTCACTCCTCCTTTCTTAGGAACACAATGAATTGGAATTACCCAAGCACTGTCTGAAATTAGATAAATAATTCCAGCATCAAGCCATTTTAAAATTTCCTTTTTAACTACTTCTTTCATCATTGGATTCAGTCTCCTTTACGGATTAGCTCTAGGTTTATGTTGTTCATCCAACAAAATTCTGTGCATACAGATCGAAGGACCGATTCCTTTAATATCTGCTAAGGCCCAACCAAAAGCCTTTTTGTATCTTTTTAAAATCTCCAATAAATTTTATTCTCGATGTTCATTCAAATTTGAAGATACAATGACTGGTAAGGTAGATGAATCTCCTAAAAACATGTACTTCAAATGATTAGGAAGAATTTTCATCTCAAGTTCAAGAGGTTTTATGATAGACGGAATTAAACTTTTATCACAACATTCCATAGTATTTAACATTTCAAATCTTTCCTGAACATAGTCTAACTCTTCATTCTCCATATCATCAAAATCATTTTTTATTTCACTTTTATCCCCACACTCCACATTTTTATATTCTATTTTCTCTTCTAACACTTCTTTAAAATGATCATCTCTCAAATAATCACAGATTTCCATTTGAAAGCATTCATCATCTTTTTCTGCTCAGGGATATTTCATAGATTTCAGAATATTAAAGGTCACAACTTGATCATTAACCCTCATAGTTAATTCTCCTTTTTGAACATCAATCATAGCTCTCTCAGTAGCAAGGAATGGTCTTCCCAAATAATTGAAATTTCTTTATCTTCCTCTATATCTAATACAATAAAATCCACAGGAAAGATAAATTTATCCAATTTCACTAACACATCTTCCACCATTCCTTTACGATAATTAATGGAACGATCAGCCAACTGAAGAGTCACAGATGTAGGTGAAATTTCTTCTATTTTCAATCTTTTGAAAGTTGATAAATGCATAAGATTAATACTAGCTCCTATATCACATAAAGCTCTTCCAAAAAATTTCTCACTTATAACACACGGGATAGTGAAACTACTAGGGTCTTTAAGTTTTTCGGGAAGCTTTTTCTGAATAATTGCACTACACACTCCACTAAGAGTCTCATGATCTGTAAACTTTCTTTTTCTTTAAGAATATCCTTCATAAACTTCGCATAATCAGACATCTGCTCTAATGCTTCAACAAATTGAATATTTACCGTTAATTTCTTAAGGATTTCTAAAAATTTCATAAATATGTTATCCCTATTTTACTTTTTCAATCTTTGAGGAAATGGAGGAAGTGGTTTTTCAACAGTAATCTTCGTTGGTTCAAGCGGATATTCTCATACTGGATATATATTATTAGAACTTTTTTCAATATCCACCTTCTCTTTCTCAACTTCAACTTCTTTTTGCACTCTTGTTTCTAATTACTTTCAACTCTTTAATTGAATAGCCTTAATTTGCTCCTTGTATTGATCTTTTGGATTGATCTATTGCTGGGAAGAGCTCCAGAAGGTCTATTATTAACCGCAGTGAAAATATGTCCTAATTAATTCTTAATGTTCTTAATCACAACACCTTGAGCTTGTAATTGATTACCCATGTTCAACATTAATTTTTCAGTAGAAAACTTCTTTTGCTTAAATTGTGGGTTATTATTAAAGCTAAAGGATAAAAAGGTTTATAATTGGGGTTTCCTTAGTTGTTCAAATTTCCAACTAGGTTAATAGGATTGTTTCCCCATTGCGGGTTAATAGTAGCATTGTTGTTATTGTTCCTGTTGAAATTCGGGTGATTCTTCCAACCACGATTATAATAGTTTGAATAAGGATTGTTGGGTCTATTATTTATAGCATTCAAGGTCTCATAAGGTGTCTGAGATTCAATTATCCGTCCTACTGAATTTTCCTTTAACACTGGGGGTTTTTTAAAATAATTCATTCCGTACTGATCTATTTTCTTCGAAAGGGCGGCAATTTAAGAGACTATCAAAGTTACAACATTAGAATCATGAATACTAGCAACTCTCTTAGGATTTACCCGTTCAGATGGCCCATTGAAAATTATTAGTAGCCATCTCTTCTATTAATGAATATGCTTCATCAAAAGGTTTTGACGCTAATGATCCACCAGCAGCATCATCTATAATCAATTTCAAAGATGCCACTAATCAATTATAAAATATCTCAATTATTAACTAATCTGGTAAAGCATGATGTGGACATTTCAAAAGAAGACCTTTAAATCTTTCCCAAGTTTCATATATTGATTCCCCTTCAAACTGACCAAAAGATGTGATATCATTTCTTAGCTTAGCATTTTTTTATGGAGGGAAATATTTTGACAGAAACTTTTGTGAAAGTTCTCCCCAAGTTCTAATAGATCCAGGTGCTAACAAATTTAACCATACCTTGGCTTTATCCCTTAATGAAAAATAAAAAATTCTAAGTCTAACAGCATCATTCGACACTCCATCATATTTAAATGTAGCACATAGTTCTATAAAACTAGCGAAATGTAAATTAGGATCTTCATTAGGTGTTCCTCCGAATTGATTATTTTGTACCATTTGGATAATATCAGATTTAAGCTCAAATGAATTAGCAGTAATATCAGGGTTTTAAATCGTTATATGAATTTCATCTGTTGTTGGGTTAGCATAATCTCTTAAAGGTCTTGGTAAATTTTCATTTTCATTTCTTCGATTTTCTTGGTTTTTCATTATTTTGTGAGAATTTTCAGATTATTTTTGCTGTTTTCAAATTTTTCTAATAGTACGCTCTAACTCTGAATCGTAAGGCACTAAACTTATAGATCCACTCCTACAAATATAAATCACACTGTTGACCTCATTTTTGATGAGGTCTTCTCTTCTTCTTTTTAGTACTTAGGATCTAGCCTTAGGCTTTTCCTTTGACTATCCTAGAGGATTAGAATTGGGACCCACCACTTAGAAATTCAAACCACTTCTTAACTCCTCGCAAACTCCACAAACGTGATTGTAGACCCCTAATCACCTAGAGGGTTGAAATCAAATGTGGAAGTTTAAAGGATGAGTTCTATAGGACTCTTTGGCCTTAGGATCGCCTACTCAGGTGGCTCAGTGCAGTGAAGGGCCGACTTACACACACACTACACCTATACACTACACTTTCACACACCTCCTAAAAACACACCCATACCTAACTTGACCTCCCGACTCATGAAGGTGATTCGCATGGATGGTCGCTTAACCCCTAAGCCCTCAGGCTAGAGGGTTAGGAACAACATAGTGGATGCCTCAAATGAGTCCCTTCATGGCTCATGTGGGCTTGATATGGCTTCATGGCTCAACCAAAATGATTTCATTTCACTTACATTTACCCAATCTTCAATTTTCCAAATTTTTAATTTTTGACCCCGGGGACCCTACACCCGCCTAGCCTACCCAAAACCCTTGAAATTACCCAAATTTTTCAAAATCCTCCAAAATCACCCAAAATTCCCCAAAACCATTCCTAAACATTTCCTCACCAATCAAATTGATCATCCATAGCCAAAAATACCAAAAATTCCAAAAATACCCCCAATACCCTCCAAATACCCAAAATGCCCCTCTTAGCCAAAAAATCCAAAAATTCAGAAAATTCCTAGAAAATTCCAAAAAATCCCAAATATTCTTAATTTCATTTTGTCTAACTACACCATGGGCCAATTTGGTCAATTTACCCCACTTTTATCAAAATCCCCAATTTAACCCATTTTTAACCCAAAGTGAACCCAATGTCAAACCAAACCTACCCAATTGACCCAAATTCTGGTCCAATTCAATTCTAAACTTCAATTCAACATCCCCAACACTAATCTAGACCAAATCTAAGCCCAATTTGATTGACATTTGAATCCAATTTCACTTTTGACCTTAAAGCCCAATTTGAACCCATGACCCAAACTTAGCTCAAACTCACCCAATTCAACTCCAATTAACCCCAAACCTTTTCTAAACCTTCCTTAACATCCCCACAAATAAAACACTAACATAATTTGCCCAAAATTTAGACCCAAACCCCACTCAAATTCAACCCAAAGCTAAAAGACCCAATCTTGACCTAAACCCAAACCTAACCCAAATAAGCCCAAAACCCAAAATCAAAACCCAACCAAAGTCAAAACCTCTTTGAAACACTCCCATAAACATTTCCCAACATTAATTTTACAACAATTTCAACCCTAGCCCAACATTGGCCCAAGTTAGCCCAATTTGACCTACATTAACCCCTTTACCGAAGAAGCCCAAATCCAACCCAATTCAAACCCAAATCACTCCAAACTTGTTTCAAATCAATCATGACACATCCTTAGACAAAAATCAACATTTATTTGGCATGGCCCATTGTAAATTTTTCTATTCAAAAGCCCATTATCTAACCTAAAAGCTCACTCCCTTAAACCTTCCTAAAAGCCCACCTTTACCAAATTTTAAAAGCCCAAAGTCTATTTCCAAGCCCACATGAAACCTTTTCTTCATCATTCCTTTGATAATCCTATTTGACCAAAGTCTTAAACCATCATGAAATCAACCCATTTGTAGCATCATGACAAATCCCATCAATGGAATCCAAAGTTTTCAAAATTCCAAATAATCCTTTTCCATGCAAGTGAGCCAACCTTTTCCCCAAGCCATGAGCAAGCCAAATGAAGTCATGGAGCCATGCATAAGCCATATACAAGCCATGGGGAGCCCTTTCCACCTCACCATGCCACTTATGGCAAGGAGAGGGGAGCCTTTCTTAAGCCTTCACTAAACCTTTTTTAACCCCATTCATGATACACTTTAACCAAAATTGGCCACCTCACATTGGATGGGGACTTCACCACATATGTGAGGCTGACCCAAATGATCTCACATCAGCCCAAATCAAGCCTTGGTGAGTGAACCAAGCCAAAACCATGAATTGACCCAAATTGGACCAAAAATGCTCCTTACACCTATGCCATTTAAATCCTTGACTTTACACATGGCATAACCCAATTGATTGCACCAAGATCAAGCTCAATCATGTGAGTTTTCCTCAGCCAAAAACCTTGATGAATGAACCAAGCCAACCCTCATGGCCACCCAAGCTCCACCATAACCTTCCTTATTTAAACCCCACCTCCATGACCAAGTGGAGGAGATGCAAATATTACCTTGGGTAAACTCTGCCAAATTGTTCCCAAAGCTTCTCCAAGCACTCCTAAGCTCAATCCAATCATTTCCAATTGAGGCCTCACCTCTTGGACAAAGGTATCAAATTTTTTCTCCTCCAACCGAGCATGTTTTAATTTTCTGTAATTATTCACATGTTTTAAGTATATCATCACCATATAGATGTGTGCTACTCGATTAGACGATCATTTTAAAAAAAATTCATACAATTTCGTTGAGAATCGAGGGAGATATCAAGGTTTGAAGTTGGACGGTTTTGGGTGAATAGAACTAGGGGAGAGAAGCAGTAGCCGTCCGATCAGGCGTGTATCCAACGGACGACGCTGATGGAGTTGGACGGTAGTTGCATCCATGAACAGAACCGCGCCAGCCAATCAGGGAGCGACACGTGGCGATTGAGCGGGAAAATGAAATATTTTATTTATTTTTGACCCTAAACTTCAAAAATTCATAACTTTGTGTAAAAAAATCATAAAAATAAAATAAAAATACCCTCTTGCTCAGTGAATAGAGGAAAATAATGTGGAAAAGAAATCATTTAATTTCATTGAGTATTTGATTTTTAATAATTTATTTACTCTCTGCACATTTTCAATTCTCCATGCATGTATACAATTCACCATGGCATGAGACCATAGGGCTTTTGAAGCCTCTGAATTTGGAAACATTCTCTAAATTTTCCAAAGTCAGAGGCCATCCCTATGAAGAGTTATTGATTTTTCAACTCTAGGTTGCTAGTTTGAGTATTTTAATTCCAATAATTAGCATATTGTGAAATAAATTCTAGGAAAATTTGGTGATGTTTATTATGACCAGAGGACCCTACAAAAAATAGGTTTTGAGTTAACCCACTTGGAATAACCCTAATTGGCTTAAACACCCAAAATGGAGTTTTAATTAATTAGAGCTAATCATACATCAAATTGACTTGAAATCAATCCTCCACTGACCTTTAGGATCAGAGGAACCCACCATAAAATTTTTAAGTCAATTGGACTTGGTTAACCCTATCAAATGGGTTGATTAAGCCATTTAGCCAAAATTAAACTTAAAAAATTCATAACTTTCAAAATGCTTTTCAAAAATTCACCAAATTGGTTTTGGAGCCTCTCTTATATCAGGGTAATTTAAGAAAATTAAAATTGCAATTTTCTATAAAAGTTGATTTTTTGCATTATTTTAATATTTTTAATAATTTAAAAATAATAAAAATCACAAAATTAATAAAATTCACCAAAATGTCACATTTTGAGTTTTAATCACTTAGGAACAAACCCCATATTTTTCTTAGGTCTCTAGGATGAGATATTAAATTTTAAAGCCCTAGGGTAATTTTAAAATTAAAAAAAATGTATTTTCTAGCATTTCCACTAAAATAATTCTAATAAATCAAAGAAAAATCACAAAATTGTAAAAATTGGTTCTTTGATTTCCTTGATATCAGAGAGATTTTTGAAAAATATAAAATTCATTTTTCAACCTTTATTTTATTTTTAAATTAATTAATACTCCAAAACTCAAAATAATTATAATAAAAATAATATAATTCAAAAAATCACCAAAATTGGTCCAAGTGGTCCTCTAGTCATTAGGAATGTCCCATAATTTTCTGAAGGACAGAAACTTTCCCTTGGTCATATTAGTAAATTTTCCTTGGAAATCCCTATTTTCCACCAAAAATAATTATATAAATAAATTAAATACAGAAAAATAACATTTTCTCCTCTAATGTCTTTATTGACATATGAGTGAAGCCACATAAAAATTTCAAATTCATTTAAGCTCAATTTGGTGAGTTATGAAATTATTAAGCTTGAAGGGCAAAATGGTAATTAAAATTTTAACCCTTAATTAAAACTTTAGGCTTAATAAAATGAAAAAGTAAAATATTTGATCTTAATTTGATTTGGATGATTGAAATTTAAATAATTAAAGGGTAGAAACCTACTAAACAATTTAAAAATAATTAAAATAAACTTTAATTAAGTAATTAATTAAATTTGGAAGAATAATAAAATTGGAATTATTAAAATAGGGATATTATTAGGAAGAGATTTGTTCTTTAATTTAAGGATCCCTAAATTAATCACCTCAGTAATATTTAATTCCTAATTAAAATGATAATCCAAATTTAAGATTTAAAATGCTAAAAGACTTAATCATTAAATTAAATTAAAAGTTAAATTATTTAAATTAAATCCTTTTAAAATTTCAATTAAATTAATACTTTAACAATTAAAATTAAATCATCTTTAAAATATAAAAAATAAAATATTAAATTAAAATTAAAAATAAAATTAAATTTAAATTTAAATTAAATTAAATTAAATTAAATTAAATTAAAACATATTAAATTAAATCAAATTAAATTAAATTAAATTAAATTAAATTAAATTAAATTAAATTAAATCAAATCAAATTAAATTAAATTAAATTAAATTAAATTAAATTAAATCATATTAAATTAAATTAAATTAAATTAAATTAAATTAAATTAAATTAAATTAAATTAAATTAAATTAAATTTAATTTAAAATAAAAAAATAAAATCAAGTTAAAATTAAAATTAGATTAAAATTAAATAAATTAAATTAAAATTAAAACTAAACCAAATTAAATTAAATTAAAGTTAAATTAAATTGAATTAAAAATAACATCACCTAAGACATAAAGAATTTAAAAATAAATCTAAAACAACTTGAACACTATTCCAAACTTAAACCCATTAATTAAAATTAAATTAAATCACAAATCACTTGAACATCAATTTGCCCTCAAAAGCTCTTGTTGTCATAACTCCTAAACGGAGTATTAAGTGAAGTGTTACTTCACTCATAGGATATTCAAATGTCCTAGTTCACTGAGTAAGATAACAACAAAACTTGAACTCCCGGACGATTAATTCATTTGTATAATTAAATTCTCTTGGACTTAAAATAATCCTAGAAATATTGAAAAGATGTTTAAGATTCGTCTTAAGCACTTCCTCGATATGATAGGATGTTTATAAGAACAATTGAACTTAATTGTTCTTTAATGAAGGAAATCGTCCTCAAGCCAAAATACGACACCTAGATGTCATAGGAGATGACTAGACTATAGGAGTAGGACCTCGGTAGAAAACCATAACCCTTCCCTTAGCTTTACTAGGAACTTGCTTTAAATGCTTAAATATTCTAATTGTGTTTTAAGTGCGGCTTGGGATGACGGGAAGACCCTCCAGGTATGCTTTTATTTTATTGCAATTTGCCTTATTGTAATTTATTTAATCGCATCGCACTTACTTTTCTTGCATGATAAACAACTTTTGCATGAAAACCCACACCTTTAGGATAGTCCCTAAAACTGAAACCAAAACTAAATTAAAAGTCATTACAAGATAAAATTCACCGCCAGGACATTTCAAAATATAAAACAACTCAAAATCTAATCACAAACGAACAACAAAACTACGACTACAACTAAATTAAAACGTCTTGTTGGATGATCGGGAATACCTCGGATGATGTAACCTACGTGTTGCTAACGGGATTTCCAGCGGTCTAAATGAAAGTGTGGAACTCATTCGGTTGAGTTTAGCAAATTCATCTGAGACTAAGTGAATCCGATAAAAATAACGATGCGGAAGGATGGAGCAGTGGGATCTTAACCGGTGTTGTTATAATCAACTTTAAGATTTGTTTTAATTAAAACATAAAAAACACTTGGAAATTAAGACCTTCTCTAAACCGGAACACTTCTCTCATCTCTCGATTTATGACTTCTAAAACTAAACCTTTGATACAACAAGGAGCTCGGAGCATGGTGGGCGGCACGGCCATCGTCATCAGTGAAAACTCGAGTCTACTTCAAGAAAACTTTCTTAGAATTAAATAACCAAGCCATAGGACTTCGAGGTAGCTTGCACTAGTGCAACATAAATCCTCAACTCTTCGTTAGGCATTTGCATGATCATATCATGTAAATTAAGCTACTAACTAGGTCTTAGGACTCCGAGGTAGTCGTCCGATACGACATAAACCCTCACATCTTCGAGGTTATTTGTATGATTTTATCATACGAATATAAGTCCTAACTAATCAAAATTGGCGAGATCAAAATACTAAATAAACATTAGGGCTTTCTAAATCCAAGCCGAAACAATAGGATAGTCGGGAAATTACCGAAGTTCGCTTCGAATGCGTGATTTCTCCTACCTTTCTTCCTTTGGATTCCAAAAATAAAATGTTCCAAATTTGATCCATTCCCTATTGAAATTCCAAAATTCAATCCTTTGAAAACTTAAACTTTAAAATTCTTGAGAGCGGAACTGCGATTATTATCGAGAGTTTTCTTAGGTGATTCCCGTCACTTAAGATGTAATTAGCTATAGGGGCTTGCCCTTATAGGGAATTTTAAGAACCGGAGTAATATAAACCCTACTTAATTCATTTATATTAAGCAGGGGAACTTGTCGGCTTATAAAATTGGTTCGCAGAACCAAACGGATGTCACAAACCTTTCTAGTTTATCTAATCGAGCCCCATTATCGAGCGAGTGTGTACATTCTTCGGGATAGATACACGGTTTGTGGTGCGGTGCTCGTTTATGTAAACTATTCGGGATGTGAGATCGGTTTGATTTCATATCTTAAAATCTTCAAATTTAAAAATTATTTTCAAAATCAAATACTACTTTTCAAATTATTTATTTAAATTAAATTAAGAATTCGCCGACAATTTACGTAGGCGACCTCTTTTCAAAACAAAACACTCAACCTAAAAATATGCCGACACACACAAAACACACTAAAAAGTAAACAAGCACACACAATTGTAAACTACAAAGTAAAGGTTTCAACAACAACAATTTTGATTAATTACCGTTTGTACCTTCCCCGGCAACGACGCCAAAAACTTGGTCGGACTGTGACTGCGAACTGCCTCAAAAGTCAATATTCAAAAAATAGTTTCAACTTAGTTTTACAAATATATTAATTTAAGAATTAATCAATCACCCGTATACGCAAGTATACGTATCGTTCAAGTAATACAGAGCTATAGTGGAGTCCTAGTTATTGATCCCACGAGGAAGGTAGGAACTCTTCAAAATATAGAAAGATGTTAAAATCCAACACTCAATTCACAACGCAAATTCAAGTACTATTTAATATGATAATGCAAAGATAACAATAACTAGATTTACTACAAATTACTTCTAAATTTTCTAAGCAGGATTAATTAACACACACACTAAGCTTTGTAATTGAAAGGTTTGTATATGGAAAAGTGTCTTTCCTCTTGCAATTATTCTATGGTGAGTGATTGATATAGATTGATAATAGATTTGTATTGTACAAAATAGGAGCATTTATATTCTTTACCCTCGTCAGAGTACCCCCTCTTCTAAGTATGAAAAGAACATTGGAAAATTCTAGGCTTAGTCACAAAATCTGTGGTTAGGCTGTGATGATACTGTCTGTCACTTCAGAGCTCCCACTTCCCTTCACCTATAGGCTAAACCTAGGTTTAGTTACCATACTCTATGTCCAAATTAGGGATTTCAGCCTGTCACACTAAAACCTCCAATTTGACACCCATCAAACAATATTTCCTATTTATTTGCACTCAATTCCCATGAAATACGCAACTCATTCATGGACATCGAATGAATTCTCTACTATTGTTGTAAAACACTTAGTCCTTTCAGATTTGATGTTTCACAACAGATTTTAACAATTCAATTGGCCATATTGAAAAGTATGAAGTTTGAAATGGAAAACCATCACAATTTCTTTAACATTTTATGGCACATCAAATCTACATCAACACTTCACCGCATCTCATTGCAAGAAGAAAGATAAATAAATCTACTCAGAACTCATGCAGAAGATACAACAAAACATGGATTATATATATAAAAGCAAATTGATACAAATACAAAAGTAAATACAACTTATCTCTTTCTCTTCCACAAGCAAATTTCTTGTAGTTCCCTTAAATCATTTATTATCTTCTCTTCGACACTTAATTCTCTCTTTTGAATGGTAAGGTAGAAGCAATCTCTCACTTTACTCCTTCTCCTACACTCCTTAGAGAAGAATCCCTCAGAATATAAACTTCTACACACATTCCTCTCACTTACTAGAAACCCTAACACACTCTCTTTACTTCTCTCTAACACACCCGTCACAATTCCCCTTCAATACCTCTTCTTTTTTGGCGTCCAAAATGGTCTAAAATAAGTTAGAAATGTATTCCCTAAGAGTTTTTTCAAGCACCCCTTCTAAAAGTCATCCAAATAGATTGAATTTAAGTTCCACCGACATTATGCGCCGACAGCGTAGGATAGGGCTCCGGCGACACTGGTCCACCAAATAGTTGTTTGAACTCTCTGGAATTGGGCGACGGCAGCGCCAAAAGACAATTTTCTTCATTTTGCTCCTTTTTGCTCCAAATTCGTTCTTTTTCTCTTTCTTTTGCTCCAATCACCTAAAATCATCATTCCTGTTGCAAGGCATAAAAAATACCTTTCTTTAAAGTGCAATGTCAGCAAAAATGAGTAAAATTATATAGCTGAAATCTAATATATTTTTGGTGCATCAATACACTAATTTTCCTTGGATTGATCTTAATTGAGTTAGATTTTTATGAGGAGGCATATTTAGGATATCTTCAATTTTAAGGGGATCAATTTCTATCCCACGATGTCGAACTACAAATCCTAAAAATTTCCCTGAAGTAACACCGAAAGCGCACTTTAAGGGATTCATTTTAAGATTATAGTGTCGTGATCGTTCAAAGACAATTCTCAAATCGTACACATAATCATCTTTTCAAAGACAATTCTCAAATCGTACACATAATCATCTTTTTGTTTACTATTGACAACTAAATCGTCCACATAACATTCAAGTTAATTGTATATTAATTCGTCAAAAATTTGTGTCATGGCTCTTTGATAGGTTGCACCAACATTCTTCAATCCAAATGACATAACTTTGTAACAATATATTCCTATGGGTGTCCTGAATGCTGTGCTTGATTCATCTTCTGGTAACATTTTTATTTGATTATATCTTGATGATCCATCCATAAAGAAAAATATTGCCTGTGTAGATGCTATGTCAACCATTAATTCTGGGATTGGTAAAGAAAATTCATCTTAGATCTCTATAGTCTACGCAGACTCTGATCTGGCCATTTTTCTTTTTAACTAACACTATATTGGCCAGCCATGTTGGGTAATTTTCTTCTCGTATGAAACCAGTTTCAATTAATTTCTTAAATTCAGCAATGACTTATTGTTTTATTTCGACACGCATCCTTCTTGGAGATTTTTTAACAGGGATTGCAATTTGATTTATCCCAAGTTTGTGAACTGCGACTTTTGGAGCTAACCCAGGCATTTTGTCATAAGTCCAGGCAAAGCAGTCTTTGTATTCTATCGACAGTTGAACTATTTTTTACTTCTATGTTGTTAAGAAATGAACTAATGAAAGTTGGTTTCGGATTTTCATCAGTTCCTAAATTTATTTCTTTTAATTCATCAACTGTTGATTTAATTTTCTCTTCTAATTCTGGAGGACCATCTTTAATTGGAAGATCAGATGTTGGTACAGAGTTATGTTCTTCAGTAATGATTAGGAAAATTTTCGTATCATCTAGAGGTTTGAGAGTACCAAACCCAATACCTCTTTAGAGTTAAGATTTCATTTATTATTATTCCGTATTTGTTCAATGAAATGTGGTTGTTTTAAAGACTATTATTTGAGTATTAAGCTATTTTGAATAAATTTTTGTGCCCAAGGAGAATACAACTCAAAAGAAATTTTCATCGATTCTGGAAGATTTTTATCATCTAATTTTACATCAGTTTCAGTACTAGAAAAAGTAGAGCCAAGTCTAAACTTAATTGGCTTTTTATCATCACCATATATTTCTTTGGCCACTAAATTCTCAATCTTAGCAGTAGAGATTGAAGTTAGAGTCATAGAGTGTATATAATGATTAATTTTCTCATACATATACTCAAATTGTTTTTCTTTGTATTCTTCTTCAAGGGGTATTTTGAATTGAGGCTCTATTAGAATCACCGATGTCGTTTCTTCTTTTGTATCTTCTTCAGATTCTAGGTGAATTTTGAACTTCAATGGTTTCTTCATTTTGATAGTTGGGTTTTCTTTCCCCCGTGCTCGTCCCCAGCCTCGGTCTCGGGTATGAGTTTGATAAGGATCACCACCCTTCGTCTTTGTTGAAGAGTAACATTTTTCATTTATTTTCTTTTCTTTGTCTTTTTCTTTTATAGGTCTTTTCTTTGGCTTTTTATCATCACCATAAATTTGAGTTATGTATGTAAATATGAAAGTTTAGGTGTCTGGCATGCAGATACATCAGAATTGTATGGTATGTAAATTCCCCTTTTATTTTTTTAGGATGTTAAGCATAATTTTTATTTCTGAGATTTTATGAAGTTCAAATGCAAAACTTAATATTCTAATAATTCCTCTCATGTATCTTTAAAATGTTTAATCTCTCAAACACTATTTATAATATTCATGTTTATTATGTATGAACCAGAATTAAATTGTTCATTAAATCTTGGATAATGAATTAATCTAGCCTAATTTTATGCCATGGCTAAATTTATGTTTATCACGTTACTGTATAATAAGCAATTATGTGCTTAATCAACCCTGTAAGCTTATTTAATCTGGACCAATTTGAGTTAAACTCGGATCAATATAGGCTTGGTTGGCTTGATCAGCTGCTAGTTGGATGAACTTAATACATGAATATTTATTTATTATTTTGTTTTTGCTCGGCCTTTTTTTTTTTTTTTGAGGTTGGTTAGCTTCTAGTATGACTTATTGATGGGGGAGTAAATACCTAATCATCGGGTTATAATCTAATCTGCGAGCATTTGTAATTAGGGTTGTAAATGAACTGAACAAGTGCAAGCTCGGTTTTTATTTTTGTTTGGCTTGTGTTTGTAATTGCTCGTGTGCAGAGTGCATTTGTGTTTCGCTCATGTTCGACTCGAAATTGACTTCTTAAAATTAATTACAAAAAATAGATATAATATGTTATATTGGAACCTTCAACAATTTTGTGCAATACAAAATTGCACAAAATTCAGAATCACAAGATCATTGAACTTCTTTATATTTAAACTTGTATATAAATATATATAAATAGTATATATTATTTTTTATTTCAGTTAAAATAAGTTGAATACCATTGAATAAAGGGTTGTTTAGATTCAGCTCGCCTATAATTCGAGTTTTAAAAAAGTATTTATGTACGATTCAAATATATGTAACTTTATGAGCCAAATATAAGTAACTTAATGAGCAAAATATAAGTAGCTTATTTATATCCATGACCGCGTGAGGGACAGAGCAAGGAATTGTGTTCAGCAACGGATTGATGGTGATGGTAGCACGGGCATCGGCCGATTGGTCGCAAACGCTGTCCTGCAACACTAAGTGGCTAACTAAGGATGAACTCCTCCACTTTCGAATTTACCTCCCTGTTTGCCATCTTCTTCGCTTTGGCCTCTGCCTCCTTTCCTTTTTTTGTCTGCCAAGCCCCTACCCCAGACTCAGCGAATCAAGAAGTGTTCGAGTTACTGGTTTTTCTCTTCACGGCCAGCTAAGACCGTGATGAATAATCCCGTTTGTCAGTCTAACGATAGCAAAATTATAAGTCTATCCATCTTAACAAAGTCAAGTGATCTAGTTTCATCATGTTTTCTCATGTGATCTAAAAATGAAGGCTAAAAGAAAACGAAGATAATTGTTGCTTATGAAGACATCAGGCTAGTCAGGAGCAAGTTTATTCAATAGGTTTGAACAAGCATTAAACTCTATCAGAAAGAATTTTCTCTCCTTCGACAAGTATAATGAAATATGAAGTATCTAACAAAAAAAGCTAGCTCAAGCTTTGCATCAAGCTCAAAAATGACATCCGATTTTCTTTGTTGTTAAGACAAAGAGACTGTATATCTTTATTTGTGTTGAAATCGAGCTTGAAGTCGGGATCCTCAAGTATATTCAGTTAGCTGAGGCTCTCCCTTGTTATCAAGATAGGTGCCAACTTATTTCATTTGAATTGACATCGACCACTTGGCTGATACCTCCAAATATGTGTTTCATTTATCATTTGAGTTAACATCGAGCTTTAAGCCGAGATCCTCAAATATATTAAGCTAGCGTCAGACTTTCCCTTATTATCAAGACAGGGGGCCACTTATTTATTTTGATTGTCATCAAGCTTTAAGTCGAGATCCTCAAATATATTCAGCTAACGTTAAACTTTCCCTTGTTATGAAGACAGAGGGCAAATTATTTCATTTGTATTGACACCAAGCACTTGGCTGATACCTCCAAATATTTGTTTCTTCTATTATTTGAGTTGACTTCAAGCTTAAATCTAGCTCTTTAATGCAATCAACTTGTGTCAGGCTTTACCTTGTTATCAAGATAGGGAGTCACTTATTTTATTTGGATTGTCATTGAGCTTCAAGTCGAGATACTCAAATATATTCAATATTTTATCATTTGAGTTAACATCATGTTGCATGTGAGATTCCCAATTGAATTTTGTACCATATTGGTGCCAAAGTTATACTTATTCAATTTAAGCAAAATAAGTCCATCTTTAACGAAATTACAAACAATACAATCCCAAGTTAGAGGATTATTTCTCAGATTTCTCGGAATTTTGAAAGTCAAGTATGAAAATTTTGAACTTGTGATCCTCAACAGGTTAAGAGAGAAGCAAAAATTTAATTACAGCTCAAGTTTAGGACAAAAGAAGGCCTTGAACGTCAGACTCAACAAATTAAAATATGGCCGAGTTGCTGAAAAAATTCTTCACTTAATATGCTATAAAAATGACTGTAGTGAAGAAGCCCTTATTTTGTTCATCTAATGACAATAGCTGCCTTGCTTAAGCTTATTAAGCTTGATAAGTTGAGTGATCAAAATTTTGAGATTCTCTCAACTGATTAAATTAGTCAGACAAAATCAAAGGAGACGAGCCTTACTTTACACCCCGTAAATAGGAAAAATTATTGCATTCGGACAGCGTACGCAAAGTTGCGTCCGGACTCCAATTATACGACGACACGTGTTCGTGTCGGCCCCATCCTCAAAACGAAAAATACAACCCACGGGTTGTATTGAAATATTTCAGATACTACCATAATACAACCGACAAATTTAATCACGCGGTCCGACCCGACCCAATTTTTTTGACAGAAATAAAGCCGTGGTTGTATTCAAATATTCCGCGGTTGTATTGGAATATTCCCGGTTTTATTGTGGTAGTGTATTGGAATATTCCCAGTTGTATTATGGTAGTATCCGTAATATTCCAATACAACCCGCAGGTTGTATTTTTATGTTTTGAGGGATGGGGCCGACACGAACACGTGTCGTCGTATAATTGGAGTCCGGACATAACTTTATGTTCTCTGTCCGGACCAATAATTTTTCTGTAAATAGAGGGTTTACCAAATTTATCTTAGCGTTCCTAACTCTGCATTAAATTAAGAGAATCAAACAAAATAAAAGCCACTAAGGAGAAAAAGTTGCTTCCCACTCGGCTGGAAGAGAGATCATCAAATGCAAGCCAGTAGAAATCTATTAATGGAAAAATTATCTGCTCCCACTTTTGAGCCCAATAACTCTTTTGGGGCAAGGAGTTTTTAAATAAATTAATAAATAAAAGAAGACAAAAGAAAGAAAGAGAGGGAAGCCAAATCCTCTTCTCTCTCCGTATTGGAGTCAAAATACCGTCTCCTCTCCATTAGCTGGAAAGCTGACCCCGCCCCAGCAAGGTGGATGTCGAAATCCCTCCTCCTCCCTATCTCCTGCTGGAAGGAAAGCAACGGCGGGATCGTGACAAGATCAGCGGCGTACTCGTAGCATGGAAGTAGAAAATGGATCGCTTGGGCTGGCTGGGAAGGAACGACAGAGACAGAATTGCGACATAATAGTCCCCTGCAACTTCGGCTTCCCCATATGCTCTATGCTCACTTATAGTGACGACTATACCTAGTAGGAAACCAACGACAGGAATGCAGTGTACAAGGACCTCCAAAACTCCCTTCTTTCTCTCTGTCCGTCTCTTTCCTGCGCCGCAAACGGCACTGCCCTAGCCTCGCTCAGGCAGCCCCACCCCCCCCAATCCATTCCCTCGTTAGAAATCAAAACAGCTGAGGCTAGTCTTATTCATTATACTGTATGTATGAAAAGGTGCATTTAAATGGTGGTATCTTTGATGGGGCAGTGAAAGATTTTGAGTTGTATAAAATATAAATGTAAAAAATTAAAATTTAGGTGTTAGATATGTAAATATATAGGAATTGGGTGCTATAAATAGATAGATAGACAGATAATTTTGCAATTCACCTCTTTCCTCCTCGTGGAGTGCAACGTTTTGTTTGCATCTCATTTCTATATTTGAATTTGCATAAGAAAAGCACTGTCACAAAAGCAGTGGAGCGCAGGACAAGAAAAGCTCTTTGAAAAACATTTGTTCTCCCTCAGTGCAATAAAGGTTTATATTGACTCTTCATTACTATTATATAATGTTTTGGGACCTTTCACCTTAACGGCCGCCACTCCCCCACCTCCCAATCTCTTTTAGTTCTCTCATCCATCTTCATTTTCTTGTCAACAACCACCTTCTCTTTACCACACTTCATCGGAATCTTATCGGCGCCGCCTTTTGTAGATGTGATCCATCATCTTTCACTTAGACATTTCAGAAATGTCGGTATAATCCGAGATGACATATGCTTTTTTGCGAGCCTTCTCCAACCCTTCATTGCTGCTCTTTTCTTCCGTGCTTTTGACTCGGCGACCTTCTTACTTGGACGAGCATCAATTTCTCAGAGCTGAGCCCTCATCGCCGCGATTTTCTCTTTTGTCACGGGCTTTATTGTTTGGGAGTGCATTTTCTCCTCTTCCGCAAACCAGTTCGATAGACCAACATCATCAAACATATACTTGATATAAGCATCATCGAGGATTTGCTCCCACTGCTTCTTTCGCAACATATTCTTCGTATAAGCAAGAATCTCCGCCTTCGTGTCGTCTTCTTCTTCCTCAGATTCATCATCCAACGAAGAGTCATTGAAGGTATTCTTGTGCTCTTGTGGAACTATCTCGAAATCTTCTTTTTGATTGGCTTTTTGAGATTGTGGATGTCTCAGATTGGGGCGGAGCGTCGTGTCTACTTTTTTGAAATTAGTTTTTTTTTTAATTTTTAGCTACAAAACTTTTTCATCCTCGTTATCGACGTTATATTTCATATTATTGGCGCATATGCTTGATGGTAGTATTTATGAGTATAGGGGAGAACATTAAAAAATCAACAATATAGGGACATATGTACTATTAAACATTTCTACTGTTATAATTGTTCTTCTTTAGGAAGGGGGAGGGTGGGGGGAGCAAGGAAAAGGTAAAGAATAAAGTTATTTTATGAATTACCGGAATAATAAAGGTTTATAATATGAAATATGTAAATATGGCAATTCATGTGATAGGTAATTAAAAACGCGTTACATTAAATATGATTGCTGATCTCACGCACTTCACATATCCGTATGATTCAAATCGAACGGCAGACATTCATCCCCGCCAACTCTCCCTCTTCTTAGGAACTCTTCCTATACCTCCGAAGTTCTCCCTTCCCGGCACTTCAATCCTGTATCTCACCGTCGACGACAGACGCCACCGCCTTCGCCACCACCGCCTTCGCCACCACCAAAGGTTAAAGTTCCTCGACCTAAATGGGGAAGGCAAAGAAGGGAAAGAACCGCCTGGACAAGTTCTACCATCTTGCAAAGGAGCAAGGCTATCGATCTCGCGCGGCCTTCAAGCTCCTCCAACTCGATGCCAAGTTCCGTTTCCTTCCCACTGCACGTTCTGTGCTCGATCTCTGCGCCGCTCCTGGTGGCTGGTTGCAAGTTGCCGTCCGTCACGCCCCGGTTGGCTCGTTCATTCTCGGCGTTGATCTCGTCCCCATACGCCCTATACGAGGCGCGCACACCATTGCGGAGGATATCACCACCCCACGATGCCGTGCCGCCATCAAGCGACTCATGGATTCAAACGGCATAGCCGTCTTCGATGTTGTTCTTCACGATGGATCGCCGAATGTTGGTGCTGCCTGGGGAAAGGACGCGACGATGCAGTCCGCGTTGTGGTTGATTCCATTCGTCTTGCTACCAGTTTCTTGGGCCCCAAGGGCATTTTCCTTACCAAGGTTTGTTTACTAAATTCGATTGCAACATCTGTATGTTGATAATAAATATAGAAAATCTGAACATTACAACCTGAAACTCTTTGTCATCAGCAGAGAAACGTCTCTTTTTTTCTGCTGTTGCTATCCTAATGCTGAATGCGTCCAAGATGCAAAATAAAGTTAGGCATTTACATACATGAGAATTGCTCACAATAGCTAATGAATGTCAGATCATAAGAACCGAAACCCAATGTGTGCGAATATCATTGAAACCTTCTGCCTTGTAACAAAACGTTATTTCTGTAGCTAGTGAATTCTGCAGTGGTTTTAAAAGAGGCAATCCGAAGGTTTATTCATGGAGTGTAACTGACAAACATGGCGGGCACTATAAGGTAAAAAGAAAAAACGGGATTGCCGAATAGCTTTCAATATTCACAGCCAGGTGGGTTGGGTCAGTATGGGCATTTATACTCGTATGGCGCGCCTCTAAGGGGCTGTATGGTAACAGATTTAACTAGAATATTAAGTTAACTATTGCCAAACAGAAACAAAAAATCGCAAATTTAAATTCAGAATTTAATAAATCCTGTTTCTTCTCAATTTATTCTCAAATTTGTCTTAAATCTCAGATATACAAGATTCTGTTGTTGGCAGGATATAGCGAATCTGGATTTGCATGATTTACTAAAGCTTCTAAATATGTTATCATACAGCTCCTAAGGTAAATATAAATATAATATAAGGAGCCAAGGCAAATATACATCAAAGAAACTGAGAACTCCTGTTAACCTGACACTCTTTATTTAAAAAGTACAAACCAATGCTTTGAAAATTTTTCATTCCTTGTTCAGTCCTTTTCAGGAAAGTAAAATTATTCTAGGATTTACTATTGTTGAGTAAATTCGTTATAGCTTTGAGCTCCTCTAGCTTTATTCGAAGCTCCCTTTCTCCCTACAATCCATGTCGTGATATTACCACTCCCAATTGTCCTTTTGTCATCAAGCATTTTGTAGATTGCAACTATTTTTAACAAACTTCATTATGAATCGCCGAATGCTAGTGCAGCATGGGGAAAGGATGTAAAAATGCAATTTATATTTGTAGTTAATTCAATGGCATTAGCAATTAATTCAACCTTGTAAAATACTAAATTTTGGCTCCTACAAGCATTTTTCTAACTAATGTTTGTTCATTTAATTTGATTAAAATTAATTATTTTGTCATTGGAAATTTAGATTCTATTTGGTCTGAAGAAGAAACAGAGCTGAAATGGAAAAAAAAAAAAAAACAAAAAAGGTGGTTATGAAACTGAATTGAATCAAGTTCTCACCAACTTCTTTAGTTGAGGGAAATTCAGTGATTTTAAAACTTTCTTGTTTGATTGATGCTAAATTGATTTATTATTGAGCGGTGATAACCCAATAAAATATTGAGCCCATTTTTTAACTAAGGTTGGAGTCAAGAATTGTCATTGGAAAAATGCATATGCTCACATTTTTTAATAAAATTCATTTATCTGTTAATTACATTGGAGCAAAAAAATCAATATGAAATCAATGTAGGATTCATTTGCGTTTCCTCCAACTCCTTCAATCTAAACATGACCCTTAGAGATTCATATTTTATTGGAGTACTCAATAGCTCATGGTACTACACTCACCAATAAGCTAAGATCCTGCAATTACGAACTCTTGTTCATTACCAGAAAAGCTTCACAAAATTTAACTATTTTCCATTGCTCTGCTAGATGAGCTAAACGAACAAAATTTTATATTGTTCTCGAATGATTTAACATATTTAATGAATGTTAGATCATTAAAACATTATCTTATGTATGCATTAAAGAGGGGCAGATTGAGAGTTTTGACGCTCAAACTGCATCTGAAGTTATCTGCTTCATAATTGAAAGATGCGTGTGAAAAATGTATCTTTTCAAAGTTTTATAAATCAACCCATTTACCTATTAATTGGATAAGAGCAAAAAAAAAAAAAAACATTATGAATTAAGTAAAATGCATTTGCAATTCGTTTGATTCCTTCAAATCAAACATACCTTTAGATTATAGGATTGTTTTGAGTGCTCATTAGCTTATGGTACTTTTCCATGAAAAAAGATAGGATAGTGCAATCAGAAACTTTTATTTAGTAGTAGAGAAGCTTCACAAAATTTAACTAGTTTCCATTGTTTGGTTGAATATACTAACTGAGCAAAATTATATATTATGTCTTCAATGATTTAAAACAGTTCTAGAGCGTTATATCATAAGAATTGAAACTTATCAGTATGCTTAAAGGCGTAGACCCAGAATCTCGGTACTCATAATGTTTATGAAGTTACTTGGCTCATAATAGGAAGATATTTGTGGAGTTTATAAATTCTGTTTTGTTCTCTTGGAGAGGCGATAGCTATATGATTGAGGGGCTGATGAAAATTTTTTTTAGCAAATAAAGTATGAGGTAGATATAAATATAGGACCTAGAGAACTCTTTCAAGTTTAAGTTATTGTGGTATGAGCACATCTCCAAGGTTCCATTATTCATATCGACATGCAAACATCTGGAAAGCTGATCTACTTTTCTTTATTTGCTTTAAAAGGGCATTCATAACTCTTAAAAATCTATAGCCTGTCAATTTCCATGTGGCAATGGTGCTTTAAAATTTGAGATGGTTGCATAAAAGTGAACTCATTCTTTTTGGGGTTTAGTGCTTTATGTCCCGTGATAATCATTTATTTAGTATGCAAGAGCTCTATCCTTAATTATTAAATGATTTTACACGGACAAATTGACCCTCATATAAACCAATGCATTCCAACAAAAACTTTTGAAATTATATCATTTTTTACATGGGTCATGCTAATGGATTTTTTTTTTGGTAAGGTTGGTGAACTCACTTGTTCTTATATTAGGCTATTCGGTTCATAGCCTCTAAGCTTACTATTGCATTACTAAATTATTTGCAACAAAATAAAACACTTTATTCTAGTGACTAATCTATAATCTGAGATAGCTATTTTTGCTTAATTTGGTTTCCAGTTTGCCTCTCAGAGATCATAAGGTTTTCTGCATCTTCCTATTTACTGAATGCAATAATGTTATGCCTAGTTAATTTTTTATTACCTTTTAATTTCACAAATAAACAAGTTTAGTTGTTTCGTTTTAATTATTTCATGTATGATTCTTTTCTCTTGGTAGGTTTTCAGGTCATAGGATTATAGTGCTATCTTATTTTGCCTTAAGCAGGTTTGGTCCACTTTATTCTTCATTATCTAGTTTGAGTTCTTACATAGCTTGATAGATGAATTACCTTAAATTAGTTTTATTCGATTTATAGCTATTTGAGAAAGTCGAGGTAACTAAACTAATTGCCAGTCAAAGCACCTCTGCAGAAATTTATGTTATTGGTCAAAGATATAAGGCCCCAGCCAAAATTGACCGACGTCTCCTTGATGTCAAGCATCTTTTTCATGCATCTGCAGAGAAACCTAAGGTAGTTAAGTTGAAAGTTATACTTTGTACTTTATATTTTTGAATTTGCTTTTTTTTTTTTCGATGCTGTAATTTAATGTCTTTGAGTAGGTGATCAATGTTTTAAGAGGAACAAAGCAAAAGAGAAACCGTGAAGGGTAAGATTTTCTAAGTTGTGATTTAAGTTGATGTGAGCACTTTGAAATTTTTTCATATGCAATATGAATAGTAGTTGCATTATCTTGAATAATTAAATCTCTAGATGGGCATGACTGCTTTAGATGGGCATGAGTTCATTTTTATAATTGATATTGAGATGGATATGCTTCTACCAGCGGTTACAAAAAGAAGGGGTGGGGGGGGTGGGGGGGGGGTGTATATGCTTACAATTTGGATTATAAGCACGATAGTCTAATATTTCAATATATCATGTCATTTGTGTTGATGAAATTCCTAGCTTTCTTCATTAAAATGATACTTCTATCGAGGAAAAGTACTTTTTCCTTTTTGACTACATACATGGTGTTCTTCAATTGGTCAGTATGATTACTGTGGCTTATACCATGCCATTTTTTAATAAACTTTGTAAGGTTTTTTCTGAAGTCATGATTTAAATTATCACAATTCATCATTCTATATTCATCCATCTTTCATCCTTTGAGATTGTGATCCTTGCAACACATGTTGATTACATTCTTTCTATTGAAATTGAGATCTTAGGTGTCGAGAAAGTTATGTAGCAAGTTCAGAAGACATTTGTTTTAAAAAATTAGGTTTCTCAAAGAGCTTTCTTGTTTTCGAGTTTGTGTACAACAAATAGTGATATATTCTATATAGTTATTTGGGGAAATCGGGCTTCTTGGGTGCAAACAGATGGATTATTTATGGACTTCTAAGGAGAAAAGTTTTGATGATAATCATTGTTATTGTCTTCTCGGGTGCAAACCAATATATCTTCTTAAGTGATTTAATATTCTTTGTTGTTGGTGTGTGGTAAGTCAGCATATGCAAAATCCAAACATTTAACTTCAGTATACTATATTAAGGATTTGAAGATATATTTAGGAAAAGTCATGGAAATGATTAGTTATTTGAAAATTGACTATGTAAAGTATAAAGTGCAGTTTGATATTAAATATACTGGTTTTATCTAAGATTGAAAGTCTACTTCAAGATATTATGATTTTGTAGGAGTAAATCTTGTTTCATGATGAAGTAAAAAAAAATATTGCTTTTGGTATATCAAGTGTAGAAGTTGAAGAGAGAGCAGTGTCACATTCTGTCGCAAATGATGTGAATTAAAATTTTTATTAAGAAATGTCTTTTGTGTTACTCAACTTATGATTAATTACAAGTGTGATAATCATACAACGATCCATATTACTGGCAATCATAATTTCCCCCAAAGAACAAAACTAATTGAAATAGGTCGTCAATTTGTTAGAAATGCTTTTCTCTTAAAGAAGTTCATCACTTGATGTCTCTAGTGAAGAATAGTTGTGATATATTTTACAAAAGCTCTGTGATCACTTTAAATCTTCAATCTTTGTTATTAGCTTGATCTTCATGTTATATGTGCTCAAGCTTGAGGGTAGGTGTTATTGTAGAGAATTTTCAATAATGAAAGTTAGTAATATATTTTCATTCTAAGGTTGTTTCTTCTTGAATCAACTTGCATTTTGCTTTCCTAGTAGTTATAGTAGGACCCTGTAGCTATACCAAATGAAGGTTTGGTATTTTATTTTTTTCTGCAAAATGACAATTATTGCTTTCATCATGTAGCTATGAAGATGGAATTACAACTTTATGGAAGGTCGGAAAAGTATTCGATTTTATATGGTCAGACTCACCACTTGAGTTTCTTGGTTCAGTTAATGCATTATCTTTTGAGGATTCATCATCTGTATCTATCAAGGAGCATGATCTGACTACAGACGAGGTATGGTTAATTTCTTCTAGATTTTTTTTCTTTGAGGGCTGCTTGCAATGTACATCTTCTTTTCTTTCTTACTGGTCGCTTTATCTTTATTTTGACAGATTAAATCATTGTGTGAGGATTTGTATGTTTTAGACAAGAATAGCTTCAAGCATCTTTTGAAGTAAGTTGAACTTTATTTACTAGCAACAACTTTTTTTTCCTTCGATTTCATTCCAAGTTGAATATTCTCTGACAAAATTTATAAATTAACTTTACTAATGTCTTACTCTTATTTCTTGGTATGTTTGCTTTAGCAATCACTTTGATTTCCAAAATATTTAGTAATCAAGCTTGATTTCAAAATATTTGGTGATCTTTTTCATTGATTTCATTTGTTATTTTATTCTTAAAATATGATGCTGCATGTACCTTGATTTACTTTAGGTCAATGCTTACTAGTGGTGTTAGTGTTTCTTTTAGCTAGCATTTTTCGGCTTTGTATTTGGATCATGTAGATACTAATTCATATATAAATGTAAATTAAAGTTTAGGTGTTAGATATGTAAATATATAGTAATTGGGTGCTATAAATAGATAGATAGATAGACAGATATCTTGGGATTTCTATATTTGAATTTGCAATGCACTTAGTCCATTACTTGTGTATGTTTTACACAGGTGGCGAATGCACATAAGAAAGGCACTTTCAACATCTGATAAAGATGCTTCAAAAGTTGCGAAAGTGGAAGAAGATACGAAGGGTGATGAGGATGAACGCTTACTTGTAGAAATGGAGGAGCTGACAAAAGCAGTGGAGCGCAAGAGAAAGAAAGCGAAGAAGCTCCTTGAAAAACGCCGTGCTAAGGACAGAGCGCGCAAAGCATTGGGTATACAAATTGATGCTACAGAGGACAGTTATTTTGATAAACATTTGTTCTCCCTCACTGCAATCAAGGTTTGTGATTGGGGTGGGTTTTGCAAATGAATGCAGTTTTCCATTGTAAGCCATGTTTCTGAATTTTGAAAATCTAGTATGTTTGAAATTTTAAAATTGTTTTTTTTCCTAAAATTATTTATTTATTTATAATTTTTTTTTAATTTCAAAAAAGTTAAAAGCTCAGTTTGGTGACGTATTTTTGGAATTTATTTTGTCTTCTTTTTGCTGGAAATTGCTGCCATGCCTTCTTTTGTTTAGAGTACGATGCATTTTGTGAAATAATTGCACCTTGCCTAATTTTGAATGTGATGGGTCTGCACTAAGATTGGTAGAAGATTGCCTATGCTTTGTTTTCTTCTTTCTCTAAAGCATTGTTATAATTCTGGTTATTTTTCTAATGATTTTTTTTTTACCTTGTACTCACTTTTTTGGTTTGCATGCTATTCTTATAGCTTGAGCTTTTGCCCTCATTTACTTAGTTGATATTGATTTATTTCTACGGGCATTTACATACATGCCACACATTCTTATATAGTTACATATCTCACACGTAAACTTCATATTTATACACGTAGCACTCAAATCTTTAATATCACCTTAAAAATAGCATTATTGCCACTTTTAAATATGAAAGTTTAAGTGTGAGATTTGTAAATACATAATAATTGTGTGCTTTGTATGTAAATTTCCCTTATTTTTATTTTTCTAGATCAGATTGACAACATCAATATGTTATTAGTGATGCACTGATACTGATATTTGCTTTTTATTTATCTGTAGTCAGACAGTATACATTTTTCACGTGCCAAAAAGGCAAAAAAAAAAAAAAGAAGGGAAATGTAGTTTATTGTTTGATCATCTTCTCCATATTATGTTTCAGGGGAAGAAAGAATTACAAACTATTGAGTCAGCTAGTGATGAAGATGGTGAACTTGGAGGCAGTGAAAGTGAAGCAGAACCATGTGCTGCTGCTGATTCTAGTGATTTGGATTCTGATGAGGAACGAAGGCGGTATGTCTCGGCTTTTGTCCACATTTCTGTTCTACTATAACTATCATTTTTATGTTGCAAAATATACACAATGCGGGGGTTGCTACCTTTTTTTTCTCTAATATTGGCAACTTCAATTATCTCTCAGATACGATGAGCAAGTTGAGGAAATGCTTGATGAAGTTTATGAAAGATATCTGAGTAGAAGGGGAGGTAGCACAAAACAAAGGAAACGTGTCAGAAGAGACATTTCTATTGGAGATGTAGAGTTAATGGAGGTATTTAATGTAATTAGCGTGCATACATTGAAATTATGCGTAATTTGTAGAGTGAATATCCTACTCATTCTAGCGGTGTAATTGAGCCAATTGAGTCGTGAAACGGCTCGGGCTCTGCTTGATAAATGGCTAGTGGCCTAAGCTCAACGCGCAAACCAACTAAGTTCAAGCCAGCCCCGATTTGAAATTTAACATAAAATATGCTCAAAATATAATAAAATTCAAGATTTTATCTTCAAGTTATTAATGATAATTTATATTTTATATTAAGTGACTTTTTATTATTTATCTCCTACTTGTTCATCCTTTTTGTCCTTTTGTTATAGCAGTAAGCTTAAATTATTTTTTTTTTCACTATTTTATAATAAACCAGCCGGCTGGTCGGCTAGCTGGTTCGAACTTTGTAGATTTAAGTTCGTGCTTGAGGTCAAACTCGATTAATTAATCAAACTCAATGTCAAACTAAGGGTGGCTTGAGCACGATTCTGGCTAGTTTACACCCATCTCATCTCTTATTTAGCTACCCCTTCTCTTAGTAGTTCACTATTTTTAACGTCTGAATGATATTGTTAGGATAGATTTTTATTTAATTCAAATAATCAAAACCTTCCAACTAGTATTGATCATACTTACATTTTGTTCTTTTATGCTAAAACAAGATGTTACTCGTCTTTATTTTAGCTTTCTATCTCTCTTGCAAGATCAGAAGATTTACAAATGTGCTGCATGTGAATACTTTAAACTTCATTGGTTTTACATCAGTTTCTCTTTTTAGTTTTTAATAGCCTCATCATGGTTAAAAATTGAAGGGGCGTTTACATATTCTTCACAACTCTTATGTATTTACAAATCTAACACCTAAACATTAATATTTACATTCATAACTCTAAAATTTGTAAATACAGATCAGAAGTATCGCTTTCACTAACTTTTTAAAAGACAAATGCACCTTTTAATACATATGTTTATAGCACCAAGGTGTTGTAAATGTAAATATGAAACTTTAGGTATTAGATATGTAAATTCACAAGAATTGTGCAGTATGCATGTAAATTTCCCCTAATTAAAGTTTGAAGGCTTCTAAATTATGACCGATCATGTGTTCCAACCTTGCATAGATCTTCTTAATCTCAATAGACATTGTTTCTTTTAAATATCTTGATTAAGATTTAAGCAGTTCTGTATTTTTTTCATATTTAAGAGAAATTCATATGAAAGTCTAATTTCTATTTTTCTTATAGAATGCTGAAGGAGAAGATGCAGCTTTGGATCCCGATTCTGATCAGGATCATGGTCAGGATGGCAAAGAAACCAATCCTCTTGTTATCCCATTGAACGAAGATGACCACCCTACTCAAGAGCAAATAATGGAGCAGTGGTTCAGTCAAGATGTGTTTGCCACAGCAGCTGGCGATGGCATATTAGAGGCGAGCAATAGCGGAGATGAAGAAGTTGTGCCGCCGGAAATTTTGAAAAAACCAATTTCAAAAAAGCCAGTAGACACGACACTCCGCTCTAAAGATCTCAGTCCTCCACAATCCCAAAATGCCAACCAACAGGAGAATTTCGAGATAGTTCCACAGGATCACACTGATACCTCCGATGACTCTTCTTCGGATGATGAATCAAAGGAAGAAGACGACGAAAAAAAAGCAGAGATTCTAGCTTATGCGAAGAAGATGCTGCGAAATAAGCAGAGGGAGCAAATCTTCGATGATGCTTACAACAAGTATATGTTTGATGATGTTGGCTTGCCGAACTGGTTTGCGGAAGAGGAGAAAAGTCACTCCCAACCAATGAAACCCGTGACAAAAGAGGAAATCACTGTGATGAGGGCGCAATTCAGAGAAATTGATGCTCGTCCAGCTAAGAAGGTTGCCGAGGCAAAAGAGATGAAGAAAAGAGCAACAATGAGGAAGTTGGAGAAAGCTCGGAAGAAAGCGGATGTCATCTCGGATCAGACTGACATTTCCGAAAGATCTAAACGAAAGATGATTGATCATCTCTACAAGAAGGCAGCACCGACAAAGCCTAAGAAGGAGTATGTGGTTGCGAAGAAAGGGATTCCGGTGAAGGGTGGTAAAGGGAAGGTGGTGGTCGATAGGAGAATGAAGAAGGATAAGAGAACTAAAGGGATGGGGAGGTCGGGGAGGTGCGGCCGTCCGGTGAAGGAGAAGGGTTCCAAAGCTAAGGGCAAGGGTTCCAAAGGAAAACCCTTGGGGAAGAAAGGAGGGAAGAAAGGAAATATGGCTGGAATGAGGGATTGAAGTGTTGATATTTGAAAAATAAGGAATGGTAAAACGTTTATTTTTTATGTTAATTAGTGTTTATTTACAATTTTATGTTTTTTTGTGAGGCTAACAATTTTATTCCTTCCAGAATAGGAGCATGTGAGTACTAGTTTCCATGGAAGTGGCTTGGAAAGGGTATTAACAGTCATGCATAGGAGTGCCTTTCAATGCATTTGAGGATTTAGAAAAATGAGGTCATCTTTTTGGGCATTTTTGAGATATATTATGATGCATGCGATTTGTTCTTTTGCTCTTATTTTGGAAAATTTGCATGCTTTCCACACAATTATTATGTATTTACATATCTAACAAGTAAATTATGATATTTACATTTATCACACCTCAGTGTCATAAATTTTTACATTGAAAATGTTTATTTCACTTTCAAAGTTAGAGACAGCGATATTTTTATGCAATGTAAAAAATTTGAGAGTTATGTATGTAAATATGAAAGTTTAGGTGTTTGGAGTTTACTATTATTATTTATCTCCATCCCTCTCTTCGTCATCCGATTACTCCGACGAAGACGACGGATCTCATTCGGCCTGAGGAGAGCGGTTTTTGTGATGGTAATGGTATTGATTCTTCCTAATTGATGATCATGTTTGTCCGATTGTTGGGTGCTGATGGCTTTCTAGTGGCTTGGTTGATTTGTTTTTCTAAAATTGTTTGTTTTTTAGATCTGATGGGCTGTCTTATATGTGTATTGAGAAATTAGAAAAATTAGAGATGTAAAACTTAAAAAATTGTTTGTTTTTTAGATCTGATGGGCTGTCTTATATGTGTATTGAGAAATTGGAGATGTAATTCTCCTCAATCAGAGTGTTAGCAACAAACAGTCATCATCAATTTACTTTAAAACTTATAAAATTTTTGTAAATTTCTGCCTATTCATCGTATTTTAAGTTTATCTTTTTATTTTGTAATTCTTCTTTGAAATTCTTTCTTCCCAGCAGAGGTTGAGCCGCATAGGGCAATGGGAGATTCTTTTCAAAGGCATGGATAGATTTGCAGTTGAAGATTCAATTCATTTTACACTAAAATGAGACTTCCAAATAATGGAATATAGTTGATCAAATTTAACTTCTGAGTTCGATGACTTGACGAGGCTGCATGAACTACACAAAGTAACGCAATTAGGAGCAATACCAAAGGAAATTGTTGTTAGTTTCTGCTCAGTTATGAATTTTCCTCGTGTATATATATATATATATATTTACTTGGAGGCCTTTGGGATCATTTTGAAGCAATGATATGTATGGTTGTTTATATTTGCAAAATTATGAACCAAAATTTTTTAATTTGTAATAATATTACCAAACTAATGAAGAACACAGCACAGGTATTCACTTTACTTATTAAAGATTTGTTAAGTTCTTGATTATTTATTGTATAATGTTCAGATACATATTTGTTTTTAGTTCATTTTGACACCCTAGGTTTGAGATTACATGTTCATTTATATCAGACTTATGTTTAGCTAGTGAATGTGTAATTGGGCTCCTTGATTCCTGTTGTATCATCATCATATTATCTATTAATTCATATTAGTTTATAACATTTTCAAAGGGATCATATTATTTGAACAACATATTTAAGCATATGGTAAAGAGTCTTATTTCTTTTACACATTTATAGAAACTTCCATCACTCCAATAATAATTTCTTTCCTAGGCTTTGACTTCACTATTTTAACCAATCCTTACTATATCGATAAGTTTTATATTTGGCAAACCTAGTGATGTAAATGGGCCAACACACTAGATGAATAATTTGACTTCTACTCGATTAATATTCGATGATGTTTGTTTAAATTAGTAAATAAATTAATTCTAATATTTTTTCTTTTAAATTTGAAGGTTTTAATAATTAAATTTGAATGCAATTTAAATTATTTTTTAATAATAAGTAAAAGGCTGTATTATTGTTCAGAATTAATTTGTTAAATGTACAGTACATATATGATATATTATTTAAATAAAAGTTTAATTATAATTTATTTAGTTATATATTTAATAGTAATGTATTTAAAATCAATATGCATATCAATTTAATTAGCTCAAAAACAAATTACAGAGATGAGCTCCAAAAAGGACTCCAAAGATGAGCTCAATGAGCTATTGAGCCAAGGTTGAAGCAGCCCAACTCAATTTATTAGCTCTTGAACCCGCTCGGTAAAAGAATGCTAATATAAAATTTATTCAGAATATGAGCTTAAAATTAATCAATTAATCATAATCAAACTCAACTCGGCCTTATTTATGACCCATAATTTAACCCTCACAAAATATCAAAAGTGACAGGGGACTCCAAATAATGTTGAGAATTTGGAAGAATATAGCAAAATCTCCAAGTCAAATGATCAAGAGAAGACTGTCGTGAGTAAAAGTTAATTTTTTTTCACTAAGAGGATTTTCTTTTAGCAAATAATGATGTGAGGGCAAATAGATGAAAGAACTGCCCTTCATAAAAAAATTAAAATAAAATATCATATCGTTATAAATTATAAATTCCATGGCAATTGATGAAACATCTAAAAAAACTCAATAAAATCAATCATCAACTTGGTCACAGCTCAAATCAGCCTATAATTATACAGCATACAACATATACCTAATATTTATACATCTGCCCCAACTAAGAAATATTCCAACAGAACACTACAAAAAAAAAAAAAAAAAAAAAAAACCTTCAAAATGTTCTATAAACTAACTCCGTTTATCTTCCTTATTATTTGTAAAAAGCTACGAAAAGCTGGAAGCTAAATGAACTAGAGCAAATATTACGTGCGGAACCTGCACATATGACTCAGTGAATATTATCAAATATCATCGAATCCGCACTTAATATATTTTGTTGAACTGAGAGAAATCAAACAGATAACTGGGTCTTCGAAATGAGAATACCACAGTATCTGCATAAAGCCATTCTCCATCTCGTATTATGGTGCCCCAAACATTAAAAAGAACATGCTTCTCTCCGTGGCACTTCTTGTTGGATTTCGAGGGATTGGAACCCAAAGCTCGAATACCTAGATCGCAGGCGTTGATCTCGTCGACGTCTCTCATGCAGCCGTTGACAATAATACTAGCCCAACCCATGTTCTGAGCCAGCTGACCAAGGTTACCTCCAACCAAGGCGCACTTCATGCTCTCTCCGTCGTCCACCACCAAAACTCTGCCGTCGCCGGGCGTCTCTAGCATGTCTCGCACCAATACATTGTCCTCGAATACCTTGAGCGTGACGATGGGGCCTAAGGGTCTGTTTGGTGCAGCTGCAGCTTCTACACTTTTCATTGCTGAGTGCGTTGCCTCTAGAAAGCTGCTGCGGGAAGCTCAGTTGTCACGTTTGGTGCAGCTAGTGTGAAAAGCATGTGCGAGGCAGCTTTTCTAGAGAAATGACCAAATTGCCCTGTTTGCTAAAACTGTTTAAAAATTATATTGTATTTATATGAGAATATTTAATATATGCAAACCTTTTAAAAACATTATGTGTTAATAATTTCTATGAAATAAATTTGACTATTATATACGTGTGTGTGTGCGCGCTCGCATATATATATATATATATATATATATATATATATATATATATATATATATATATATATATATATATATATATATATTGTGTAAAAGAGTAATTATTTTTTAAAAAATTAGTAAATGTATGATATTACGTGTGTGTGTGTGTGTGTGTGAGAAAAATTTTAATGTTTAATTGCTTTACTATAAAATTACACCATAAACTTTGTAAATGTATATGTTTAAAGTATTTGTTTATGTATATATACATATGTTTAAAAACTTTGTATATATGTTTAAAAAATTACTAAATGTATACATCTTTAAAAAAATTGTAAATGTATAATATTAAACCATAAACTTTACTTTTTCATATATTATAGCTAATTTCTCGTTCAATTCACCACAACAATTTATTGCTTACATAACCCAAAATTCTAAAACAGTCTAGAAGTACATAAAGACATCTCAAGCAACAGCTAGTAGCAAGAGAGTGAAAAACAATTCTAAAACTATTACAACGACAATTGACATGATAATAATGTTATTTTTAACATTGACACTGTGTAGCTCTCGTGCCAGCACTTTCTCAAGTGAAGCTCGCCACTCTCGACCATCGTCATCGTGAGAATCCGCCAAACTGTCTTCCCACCGGAAGAATTTGTATTGTTCTGCGATGTTCCGTGGCAGCTATAGAACTTTCGCTCATAGCTGTGCGCCTGCTATGACGTCAACAGTGTAGTTTGCATGCCATAATGACGTAGCATTCGTCGAGATGTCACGAACATCCTTGAGCTCATGTATATATATATAGGGCTGGCAATTTGGCTCGTTGTTCGCGAACAGCTCGTGTTCGGCTCATTAAGTAGCTCGTGTTCGGCTCGTTCGTTAAGCCTAACGAGCCGAACACGAACAAATTTTTAAGCTGGAAATGTTAACGAGCCGAACACGAACAACTGTTTGTTCGCTCGTGTTCGGCTCGAATTGGCTCGAAATAAAAAAATAATCATATAATTATTTATATAATAATTTATTATATATATTATTTATATTTTAATATATTATATATATTTATATTTAAGTTTAAATCATAATTGCTTGTGTGGTAGCGTGGTTATGCTTCTTGTTTCCATTCATTTGAGTCGGGTTCGAATCTAGCGTTAGACATATATTTTTCCGATTAATTTTAACGAGCCGATTTCGAGCCGAACACGAGCCGAACACGAACAAGAATATTTAATTCGAGCCGAACACGAACACACGCTTTCACGAGCCTTTTGAACACGAGCCGATTTCGAGCCGAGCTAATTTCGAACGAGCCGAACAAGAGCCAAGCCTGAGCTCGCTCAAACTCGGCTCGTTTACAACCCTATATATATATATGTGTGTGTGTGTGTGTGTGTGTGTGTGTGTGTGTGTGTGTGTGTGTGTGTGTGTGTGTGTGTGTGTGTGTGTGTGTGTATATATATACATACATACATACATACATACATACATACATACATACATATATATCTACATACATACATATATATCTACATACATAAATATCTACTTATATATCTACATACATATGTCTACATACATATATATCTACATAAATATATGTCTACATATATATATATATATATATATATATATATATATATATATATATATATATATATATATACTGAACATGAATATATATTTTTATATAACCATACTGGTGCTACTAACTTATATTTTTCAATTTAATATAAATATAATTATATCTTGTTTCATATTTTATCCCCACTAAATAGGTCTTTCATGCTATCAAGGACGTTATTCAGAGCAAGTATGATTCTCCATACCTATCGTGGAAGGGGATCATAATAGCTATTATGTTTTCAAGAGTTTTAGGTATAAACATTTCATCATGTAATCTTATGTTATATATATATATATATATATATATATATATATATATATATATATATATATATATATATAGGATGCTTGCTTTGCTATGGTTTGGGCTGTGATGGAGTCTGCCTGGCGGCGGCTGGCTCACTTTGGTGGTGTTGTTCAGGAGGTAGGTGTTTTCAGAAGGTCAGGTAAGGGTGGTGACTTCTGTTTTTGGCGGCTGGCCTTTATTTGCTTTTCCCGGGTAAAGAGTTTTTTATTTGGAACTACTGTTCCATTGACCGTGTGCTGAGGACCCCCTACCCGTTTCTATGGCTGGGGGTTACATATTTAATGCTCCCCTTTCTTATGCTGCTGCTGTCAGCAAGGGACCTCAGATGGCTAGAAAAGCAGATAACTTGACATTTCCCCAATGTCCTGCATGATCTTGTAGTGAGCAAATCCGAATGCCCATTTATTAGGCCTTTGGGGTCTAAGGAAGGAAAGCTCGCCATTATTTTTACCTCACGGGAGATGGAAGTATTAGTCGAAGCTATCAAATTCACAATAGTTGGACGAGTTTCAATTTGGGCACCCTAAAATGGAGCTTGTCGAAACCGGTTGAGAATCTCAACCTCTTGGGACAGTGGAAATTAGGGGTTATGGATGGGAGACACCTTCTAATAAGGCTATCTAAGGAAGAGGATTATGCAAGACTACTGGGAATGCAAGGAATGCAGATTGCTAACTCCTTTATGAAGTTCATAAAATGGTACCCTGGATTTGATCCTGCAAAAGAACCCCCTCTGAAGCCATTATGGTTCACCCTCCCCAACCTTCCTATCCAACTTTACCACACTCATGCCATTTTCCAGATTAGCAGGGCTTTGGGGACACCTCTTAAGGTTGATACCCCAACTCAGGAGATGGGAAATCCTGCGGAGCTAGAGTCCTGGTGGAGAGAGATGTATCACTTCCTGAAATTGAAAAAATCTGGATTACCACCTCAGATGATGGGGATGGATTCTGGCACGAGGTGTTACTTGAACATAAACCACTTTTCTGCCAAAACTGCAGAATGTTTGGTCACTCCTTAGAGAAATGTTACAGATTGAAACCCTCCATCAGAAAGAAAGCAAAAACCAAAACAGTGGAGAAAACTGCTATTGCACCCCATCCAGGTTTAAATATGGAGATACAAGCAGCACCACAGCAGGAGACCCAGGAATTGTCAACACTGGGACTTGCTGTAACTGAGGACCAGGAATTAGTTAATCCAGGGAAGGCATTGGAGTTACCATCTGAGAATGCTAAAGATGAAAATTATGAAAAAAATCAAAAATACAGAAGATTTGCCACAGGAGAACACCCCCTCTGTCAGACAGATGGAGCTAGTACAAAACAAAATGGAAACAGAATGGAAGGAACAAAAGACCAGGATAATAAAGAAAACTCATACTGAACTACAATGTCTTCCCCAGGCTGCTGAACTAGAGGGCAAGAATATTGCCTCCCCCACTGGACCTAGAAGGGGTTTCTGCTCAACCCTTACCACATAACCACCCACCAGATCTAAACAATGTCTAATTTCATCTGCTGGAACATTAGGTGAGTAGCCCACCCCCTAACTTACAAAAGATTGGTTCATTTATATAAAAAGCACCAACTTTGGTGCTTGGTGCTTTTGGAACCCATGGTACAAAAACACCAAAATAAAATCCTTACCAGGTTCCCTGGGTGCTTCTTTTTTGCTAACTCCACTAATAAGATTTGGGTTATTTGTAGAAAAGAGATTCAGTGGAAGGTGATTGTTGATTACCCCCAACAGAACCATCTTCATTGCTCATTTAACAGTAGTACATTTGCAACAACTTTTGTTTATGCTGGCTGTACCAAGTCGGCAAGAATTGAGCTTTGGCAAAAAATTCATCATATCAGCACTCTGGAATCCTCCAGCTGGATTGTAGGAGGAGATTTCAACAGCATTGCCTCTACTGAAGAAAAACTTGGTGGAAGATCACCCAACCTCACTAAACTTACTGAGTTCAATGATAATATCCAGAAGGCTGCCTTATTTGACTTGGGCTTTCAGGGTAACAAGTTCACCTGGAGAAGAGGCAAAATTTGGGAAAGGTTGGACAGATTCTTGGCCAACAGTCTTTGGCATCAAAGTTTCCTCTACACCACCATTAAAAATCTGAATTTTGCTGGGTCTGATCATAGACCACTCCTTGTTTCCATCACTACACCCACTAAACAAACCATCCCTACTCCATTTAGATATTTGAATTTTTGGGCTTCACATCACAATTTCCGGTCTCTTATCACTCGAACTGGATCAGGTGTTCTCATCCCAACCCTTTTATTAGACTCCGACTGGCTTCAAGTTAAACTAGCAGGTGTTCTCAGACAATGGAACTGGGAAAGTATTGGGGATCTCTTCCAAGGTGTCACCAAGGCTGAGGAGGAAGCTGCTGCTTTGGAAGTTGCTTCTCAGATTGATGACTCCAAATATGGTTTTTTCATAGCTGCACAAGAAAACCTTCTTACTTTACTCAACTGGCAAGACCAATTGCTGAGGCAGAAGGCAGCTAGCATTAAATTCAAAGAAGGAGACAAAAATACAAAATTTTACCATGCTTGGATCAAATACAGAAGGAAGTGCAATGCTATTCACACAATTGAAATAGATCAGGGAGTTTTGCTCAGGGAGGAGACTAAAATAGCTGAGGATGCTGTCAATTACTTTCATAAACTCCTTACTTACTCACCTATTTCTAGACCCACAATCGACAGTAGTCTCTTCAGGGTAGATTATCAATTCACCAACATCAAGTTAATTGAGACTCCTTCCCAGGAGGAGATCTGGGAAGCCCTTAGCTCCATTGATAGTTCTAAAGTAGCTAGTTCTGATGGTTACACTGCTGATTTTTATAAAAAGACCTGGGCTACTTGCAAGGGGGAAGTTACTACTGCTGTTTAGAGTTTCTTTCAGGGAAATGATCTACCAAATTACTTTCATGCTTCTACTATAGTGCTCATACCCAAAACTAATGCTCCTAAGACCTAGAACCATTACAGACCCATTAGCCTCAATACAGCTATTAGCAAAATCATTAGTAAAATCCTAGTAGGAAGACTTCAACCCCTCCTTGATAAAATTATAAGTCCCAATCAGTCTGCATTTGTTAAAGGTAGATCCATTGTTGATAATGTTCTCCTTGCACAAGAGTTGCTGCTAGATTTGGATAGACCTTGTAGAGGGGGAAACATCATTTACAAACTTGATATCAAGAAAGCTTATGACTCAATTGACTGGAACTTCATTCTTCAGATTCTGCAAGCTAAAGGTTTCAATGTTGGTTTCTGTCAACTGATTAAAATATGGCTTCAACACAATCATCATTCAATTCTCATTAATGGAAACTGCTGGGGAGGGTTCCAAGCTACCAGGGGACTGAAACAAGGGGATCCACTATCACCTACTATTTTCATCATTGTTATGGATTATTTTTCAAAGTTGTTGAAGTCCAAAGTCACCCCCTTCCTTTATGCTAGATATCACCACAAGTCTAACATGGTTATTTCCCATTTGATGTATGCAGATGATATTATGCTTTTCTCCAGGGCATCCAAACTCGTCGTAAAAAGAGTCTATGACTGTTTGACTCAGTTTCAACAAATCTCTGGCCTCCATTTCAACCACACTAAATGTGAGGTGATCTGCCCCAGGTGCATTCCCCCTAACAGTACTCATTGGATCACTCAGTTCACTGGTTTTACTAGAGCCCATCTCCCACTGAAATATTTAGGAGTACTGCTTATCAAAGGGAGATCCAAGCAGGTGCAGTTTGATGAAGTCATTGAGAAACTCAATGCACAGCTATCTAATTGGGAAAACTCCTACCTTTCTACTGGGGGGAGAATTACCCTCCTGGCTAGTATATTAACCACATTCCCATCTTATGTCCTTCAGATGACTTGCATGAAGAAGAGTTCAAGACTCCAGATTGAGAGAATTTTCAACAGGTTCCTTTGGTCTGGGTAAAGGAAATAAATTCACCGGGCTAGTTGGCAAAAGCGGCTAAACCTCGGGAAGTCGGGAGTCCGGGTTTTAAAGGGCTGAAGCATCTGCAGAAAGTGAATTTTTGCAAGCTTTGGATTCTCTTTAGGCAGCAGAATTCTCTTTGGGCTCAGTTCATGAAAGGTAAATACTGCAAGGACACTCACCCAACTTTAGCTCTTATTAAACCTGGTATTTCAAGAATATGGAAACACATGGTTATTAATAAGGAGCTTGCTGAATCTCTTTTCCTGTGGGAGCTGGGTAAAGGGGACATTCTATTTTGGCAGGATAAGTGGTGCCCTGGAGAGATGTTGATTTCTTTACCCAACACTGAGAAAACTCAATTTCTAGTAGCTACTTGCTGGGATGGGGAAAACTGGTCTATTCTTAAACTTCAACAATTCCTGGAGGAGACTTCAGTTAGTCAAATATCCAAAATTCATTTTGACAAATCCCTCCCTGACAGAATTAACTGGAAGTTTGGTAGGCATCACACCCTCACCAAACATATTTATCAAAATATTCATAACTGGACTCCTACCAGCTGGGGCAAGGTGGTTTGGAACAAGTATCTCACCCCTTCAATGTCTTTCATGATATGGCTAGTGTGTTGGGAATCCTGGCAGAAGACCAAGGTTGGCTGTATCCCTTTCATTGTGGCTTGGTTCATTTGGATGCATAGGAATGGGGTGAAATATGATGAGAAGGTATGTAGAGCTGAAATGGTTATTGCCAACTGTCAATCTTTCATTTCCAAATTGATCACTCACAAGAAGTTCCCCAGTATTCTAAAAACCCCTCTTCCCGACCATCATAAACAAACCAAAATTATACTCATCCATTGGAAGGCTCCTACTCACCCTACACTAAAAGTGAACACTGATGAAACTTTCAGAGATCAGGGTGCTGGTATTGGTGGCATATTCAGGAACCACAAAGGTAATTGCATATGTTATTTTCAGTCTCCCATTATGGCAGCAGATCCACTTGAAGCTGAATTGGCAGCAGTTTTACGGGCTATCTATATTCGTTGTACTGGAACCAATGGGCTAACATTATTGTGGAGGGAGACTCCACCTATATTATTCAGTACATGCAGCAGGACCTTGCATCCCCCTGGCATCATTCTTAATGGATTAACAGAATCAAGGCTCTCACACATCAGCTTTGTGTTCACTTTCAGTTCATACACAGGGAAGGCAACAAGCCTGCTAACTGGCTTGCCAAATCTGCCCTCTCCGACCAGGAAGTTAGAATCTCACACATTCCACCACCACAGCTGAACTTTCTATTAGATGCTGATGTTTTCCAGGCCCCACATTTCAGGATTGTTGAGCATTGAAGCTACTTCCCCCTTAGTCTGTGCTGTTTGTAGATCTCTCTTCTCCAACCTTCCTAGTGATATGATGGATCTTTTGTTTTTTTAGGTATACTTACATATTGGTAAATGTATACATTTTATTTTTGGTAGTGTGGAGTTGTATTGTGAATGATGTGGTCCTCAGGGGGTCGTTTTGTAACTCCAGATTTGATTAACATGTAGGGAGCCTGTGTCTGCTCCTTTTAATTAATATATATATATATACTGAACAAGAATATATATTTTTATATAAACATGGTGGCTTGCAGCTGGGCACTGCTAGGGTTTTGGGATGGCTGAAGTTTGCAACTTTCTTGGTGGTGGAGAGGAAGCCAGTTCTTTTGTTGGAGTTACTAGACCACTGTTCCACTGGTTTCAAGGCTTGGGAAGCTACTGTAGTGGAAGTTTACTCCTTCCCGGGTTCCCTGATTTTGAATTTTTTCAGTTCTATTTAGTAGCGTCACTTGGTTCTGTTTTGTTAGCTATGAATCCTTTCCCCATTCATGGCTTTTCCTATTGTTGTGAAGACAAACGTGCAGTAGGCCAAAGCCACATATGCGGGTGTGGTGGGAAGAAGCAATGACACATTTAAAGATTCTGATTTGTTAGTGTTCCCCCAAGTGCTTCACGATGCAGCAGCTGGTAGAGGTTCCTGCCCTTTCAGACATCCTTTAGGTGTTAAGGATGGGGCCCCTACAGTTATTTTCACTGAACAGGAACTGAACACTCTTAATGATGAAGTAAAATTTACCCTCATGATTGTACGATGCGATGACCTTTACTTATGTAAGAATTTATGAATTTATATTTAAATACTTATATTAATTATTGTAAAAGTCACAATTTCAAACACAAGTATACGTATCGTTTCAAGTAATACAGAGCTCTATTGGAGTCCTGGTTATTGATCCCAAATGGACGATTATGAGAAAATTAAGAAATATTTTAGATTTTTCAAATTAAAAGTAATTACTATTTTTATTTCTTTTCAAAATTTCATATTTTAAATTTAATAAAATTTATACTAAATGTAAGCAAGCAGTAATTAAATAAAGATTAATGCAGGTATAATTAAAATAACTTTCTCCTTTTCAGCTAATCTAAGATTTTTAGAATAATTATTATTTGTGAAGAATTTAGATTATGATATTGTGCCAAATAGAAGCATTCCTATTCTTTACCTTCGCTCGATAGTATAAAGAACATTGGCTAATCTATAGATCGGTTCAGGATGTTTTATTAGTAGAATGGGCTAATCTAGGCTCACACTACTAGATGTCCAAGGGTGGCTATGGTCGACCCTACCAGTGACCCGTTCCTTTTCTATAAATCAAATTATTAGAATTTAGTATGTCACTCTAAAAACTAATTAATTCTACGCCCAATAAATAATATCTTCCTATTTATTTGCACTTCATCTTGCATAACCCGCATAAAGCCTTTGACTACCCAAGGATTCATGTGATACCTACTATTTAAGAACTCATCTCCGGATAGGTCTCAAAATTCTTCAACAGGTTTTAACAATTTAAATGGCCAGTTTAAAAAGTAAACTAAGATCAGGTATTAATATCATCACAAATTTTTTTAATATTTTAAGTTAAATTCTCCAACAAAATTTAATTATCTTATTTATCTTTTCATAGTTGAAAGGAGAAAGAAAATTTACTACTCAGAACACATTGAATTCACACAACAAAACATATTTATAAAACTTTGAACCAAGTTACAAATACTTATCTGGAATGTTCCTTCAAGTGATCCGCTGACTCTTACTGACTTCAATGCAATGTACAAAACTTCAATAGCAACAATACTTGAAAACTCACACTTACTACTAAAGGAATTGAGTAGTAATTACTCTAATTAAACTCACTAAATGCAAAAGAAAGTGGCTCCCTAAAATGATTGGATGCTAGAGGGGGGTATATGTGATCCATGAAAAAAATACCTGTTTTTATGCCTTGATTTTTATCAAAATTTTAAGGATATTTTGCTTTAATGAAAGGTATTTTTGTGTTTTTGGATGTAGATGATGCAAAAATGTTCAAAAAGGAAAAAGGATGAAAAAGGAGCAAAAATGAGCAAAAATGGAGCCAAAATGCAAAATTGCCAAAATAATGGGCCTGGCGCCTAGGCGCCAGAATCCGGCGCTTGAGCGCCAGCTCGATACCAAATATGTGACGGTTTTTGTAACTACTTTGGGCGGTTATTTTAACGGTTAGAGCGGTTATTGGACCATCTAGAAGATTGACAGTTATTCCTGGATTATAGGACATGTGATATATTGTATCTAGACGCTTGGAAACGGTTTGAATCGCGAAGAGGTGCGATCCAAAGTGAAGAGGTGCGAAGAACTGGATGCGGAGTCTGGCGCCTAGGCGCCAGATGCCGGCGCCAGACACACTTTCTAGAAGATTCATTGAATTTGGACACATTTTGAAGAGTGCTTTAGGCAACCCTTAAAGCCTATAAAAAGGAGGCCATTTCTACAGAGAAAAACGCCCAATAAGAAGCCCGCCCTAGTCTGCTCCAATCAAAGAGAGAATTAGAGAGATAATTTTAAGGGCCACAATTGTAGTTTACTTTCTTTCATAAATTAGTGAGTTTATTTTATTTAGAGTTTGTATTGAGAGTTTGAAAGAGTTGGTGCTTTTGAAGTCTATTTCGCTTTGGAGTCGAAGGAATCGGAGGTTCGAGTTGGAGAAACACTTGAGATAAGTATTTGTAATTTGATTCAAAGTTTTGTTTATATATTTTGTTATTTAAATTCAATGTGTTCTGAGTAGTTACTTTACTTTCTCCTTTCAATTATGAAAAGATAAATAAGATAACATTAAATTCGTTGGAGAATTAAAAACTAAATATGTTTAAATATTGTGATGATATTAATACCAGATCTTAATTTACTTTTTAAATTGGCCATTTAAATTGTTAAAATCTGTTGAAGAATTTTGAGACCTAGAAGGAGATGAATTCTTAACTAGTAGATATCACATGAATCCTTGGGTAGTCGAATGTCTTGTGCGGGTTATTCAAGGTGAAGTGCAAATAAATAGGAAAATATTATTCAATGGGTGTAGAATTGATAAGTTTTTTGAGTGACAGACTAAATTCTTGTAATTGGTTTATAGAGAGGGAACGGGTCACTAGTAGGGCCGACCATAGCCACCCTTGGACATCTAGTAGTGTGAGCCTAGATTAACCCATTCTACTAACAATACATCCAGACTTGATCTATAGATTAAGCAATGTTCTTTATACTATCGAGCGAAGGTATGAATGCTTCTATTTGGCACAATACCATAAATTTATATTCTCCACGAATATTATATTATCTAAAAAGTTTTGGATTAATTGAAAGGAAGAAAGTTGTTTGCTTATTATTATTTACATCACTCATTATTTTATTATTGCTTTAATTCTACATTTAGTAAATTAAATATTAAATTTATAACTTTAAAAGAAATATATAAAAATAAAATTAAAATATTTAAAAATCTATAAACCTCCTCGTGGGATCGATACTGGGGTCTTTATTTAAAGCCCTATATTACTTGAAACGATACGTATACTTGTGTAGTACCTCTAGTGTCTAAAATATTTTCCATAAAATTATATTTATATACACTAGCCATTATTATTATTTGGGTTAAAGTATTAGCTATAACATATTTTTGAAGCATAAATTACTGCGTTGTCCGCTGATCGAGGTCAAGTTTTTGGCGCCGTTGCAGGGGAGGGCAAATTGTTAGATTTTAAATATTTATTTTATTTTTATTTTATTTGTTTCTTTTATTGTCAAAATACAAAAATATAAAATACAAAAATATTTGTAAAACAAAAATAAAAAAACAAAAATAACAAAAATTAAAAAAAGTAAGTAGAGATTTTATTTCTTGCTATTTTATTTTACTTTTTATTTACTTTTTATGTGTAATTCTGGATCTGAAAGATTATTACCTTTAGAATACGAATTAGAAAGAAGCTGTTAGAAAAATTAAAAAGGAAAAAAAATTCAAAAATATCAAGAGATGGCTAATTTACATAACAATTTACAGAATCCAATTGAAATTAATGAGCAAAATGTTTACAAACCATTAATGGATTATGCTAATCCTACAGTTGATGAACTTCATAATAGTATTCAAATACCTGCTATAGATGCTAATTCTTTTGAACTTAAACCATCTATTATTCAAATGGTTCAAAATAATCAATTTGGGGGAACACCAAATGAGGATCCAAATTTACACCTTACTAGTTTTTTAGAACTTTGTGCTACCTTTAAATATAACAATGTTTCTGATGATGCTTTAGACTTAGACTCTTTCCTTTCTCTTTAAGAGATAAATCAAAGATGTGGTTGAACTCATTAGCAACGAGGTTCTATTAAAACATAGGCTGAAATGGCACAAAAATTCCTTGCTAAGTATTTTCCTCCTTCTAAAGCTTGCTAAATTAAGAAATTACATTACTTCATTTAGTCGATTTGATGAGGAGATAATTTATGAAACACAGGAAATATTTAAAGAACTATTAAGAAACTGTCCTCATCATGCTTTATTTGATTGGTTAATTATTCAAACATTTTATAACAGACTTATTGGATCACTAAAATCAATTATTGATGCTGCTGCTGGAGGTTCTTTAATGGCTAAATTATTTGAAGAAGCTTATACTTTAATTGAAGAAATAGCTAACAATAATTTTTAATGGACTTCTGAAAGGATTAATCCTAAAAGAATGACAAGTATTCATGATAACGATGCCTTTTCTATCTTAGCTTCACAATTAGATGCAATATCTAAGAAATTAGATAATTTTGCTATCAATGTATCACATAACAACTCTGCTAATATGGAAGATTTTTAAACTATTGAAACTTTACAAGCTATTGCTAGTAAAAATAACCCTTATTCAAATTATTATAATCCTGGATGCAAAAATCACCCTAATTTTAACTGGAATAATTCACAACAACAATGGGGTAATAATCAATCTCATCCAACTGGAAATTGGAACAATCAAGTAAATTCAAACTATAAACCTCCTGGATTTAATAATCAACAGAAAAAGTTATCTATAGAAGAATTAATTTTACAACTGAATAATCAATTACAAAATCAAAACACTGTTATTCATAATATTGAGAATCAAATGAGACAAATCGCTAATTTAATTAATTACAGACCTACAGGAACACTTTCTAGTAATGCTGAAATCAATCAAAAGAAACTGAAAAAGAACATGAACATGCTAAGGCTGTACAACTTAGAAGTGGAAAGGAATTAAAAGAAAGAATTCAGAATGAAATTGAAAATGAGATTAAGGTTGAAGAGATTGAAAAACCTAAAGAAACTCCTTCTCCTAGTAAAGATCAGATTATTATTCCTATTAATGTGGAAGTTGAAAAACCACCACCACATCCTTTTCCTCAAAGATTAAAACAACGAAAGCTTGATCATCAATTTTCTAAGTTCTTTGAAATTTTTAAGAAACTTACTATTAACATACCTTTTGCTGAAGCTTTGGAACAGATGCCAACTTATGCAAAATTTATGAAGGATATTTTAAGTAAGAAACGAAAATTTGAAGCTTTTGAAACTGTTGCATTAAGTGAAGAATGTTGTCGATAATTCAAAAGAAATTACCTCGAAAACTTAAAGATCCTGGAAGTTTCACTATACCTTGTGCTATTGGAGAAAAATTTTGTGGAAAAGCTTTATGTGATTTAGGAGCAAGTATTAATCTCATGCCATTTTCTATTTTTCGATGGTTGAATTTAGGAGAGATTACTCCCACCACTGTAACCCTTCATCTAGCTGATAGATCTATCACTTACCCTAAAGGAGTTATAGAGGATGTTTTTGTTAAAGTGGATAAATTTATTTTCCCTGTGGATTTGATTGTACTTGATATGGAAGAAGATAAAGAAATACCAATTATTTTAGGGAGACCTTTTCTAGCTACCGGACGAGCTATGATTGATGTGAAAAATGGAGAATTAACTATGAGAGTTAATAATCAAGAGATTAAATTCAATGTCCTTAAATCAATGAAGTACCCTGATAAAGAAAAGTCTTATCGAATGGATATTATTGATTATATAATTGAAAAACATTATCAAGAAAAATGTAAAGTCATTTCTGTAGAAAAAATTGAATTATTAACTGACGAAAATGAAGAACTAAAAGAAGAAGAATTATTTAAAGAAACTCATTATATTAAAGATAACTAGGAAATTTTGGACATAACTTAACATGATATACTTTTACCCTCGATTAAAAAAGCCTACGAACTCGGAATTAAAAATGTTACCTGCACATTTAAAGTATGCTTTTCTTGGAAATTCATTAACTTTACCTGTTATTATTTCTTCTAAACTAAGCTTAGATCAAGAAGAAAGATTAATAGGAATGTTAAAGAATTATAAGAAAGCTTTTGGTTGGACTATTACTGATATAAGAGGAATAAGCCCTTCCATCTATATGCATAAGGTTTTAATGGAAGAAGATTTTAAACCTACTATTGAACCTCAAAGAAGATTAAATCCTATCATGAAAGAGGTTGTTAAAAAAGAAATTTTAAAATGGTTAGATGTTGGAATTATTTACCCTATTTCGGATAGTCAATGTGTGAGTCCTATTTATTGTGTTTCGAAGAAAGGAGGAGTAACTGTCATTGTCAATGATAAAAATGAACTAATTCCTACAAGACAAGTTACTGAATGACAAATTTGCATTTATTATCAGAAATTAAATAACGCCACTAGAAAAGATCATTTTCCTTTACCTTTCTTGGATCAAATGCTTGATAAATTAGCTGGACACTCATATTTCTGTTTTCTGGATGGATATTCTGGTTATCATCAATTATCTTTCGCTCCTGACCAAGAGAAAACAACATTTACAAGTCCTTATGGAACATTTACGTTTAGAAGAATGCCTTTCGGTTTATGTAATGCACTCGCGACTTTTCGAAGATGTATGATGTCAATATTTTGTGATTTGATTGATCAAAGGAATTGAAATATTTATGGACGATTTTTCGGTTTTTGGAACTTCTTTTGAATCTTGTTTGGAAAATATTTCCAAAGTTCTGAAAATATGTGAAGAAATAAACTTAGTTCTTAACTGGGAAAAATGTCAATTTATGGTCACAGAAGGCATTGTACTTGGTCACAAAATTTCACAAAAAGGGATGGAAGTTGATCAAGAAAAAGTGAAAATTATTGTTGAATTGCAACCACCTACTACTCATTACTGATGTGAGAAGTTTTACGGGACATGCTTGGATTTTATAGAAGATATATAAAGGATTTTTCTAAAATTGCTAAACCTCTTAGTCATTTATTGGAAAAAGAAGCTAAATTTGAATTTAATAAAGATTGTGTTAATGATTTCAATATTTTAAAAGAAAAATTAATAACTGCACTTATAATTATTGCACCTAATTGGAATAAACCTTTTGAATTAATGTGCGATGCAAGTGATTTTGCAATTAGAGCTGTATTGGGACAAAAATATGATAAAATTTTCAAAGTTATATATTATGCTAGTAAAACTCTTACTGAAACTCAAAGAAATTACACTACTTACTTGAAAAGAGCTTTTAGCTATAGTACTATGCCTTTGATAAATTTAGACTTTATCTTCTTGGTACCAAATGTATAGTTTATACTTGATCATTCCGCTATTAAATATTTAATGTCAAAATAGGATGCTAAACCTGGGTCGATAAGATGGGTTTTACTTCTGCAAGAATTTGATTTTTAAATAGTGGATAGAAAAGAGCTGACAACCAAATTGCTGATCATTTATCTAGAATTAAGAATGATATTATTATTGAAGAAAATATAAATGAGAAGTTTCTCGATGAATATTTATATGTTATTCGAGGATGCCAAACACCTTGGTATGCGGATATAGTTAACTATTTAGTTAGCAATATTCTACCTTATGGATTGAATAACAAATATATTAAGAAATTTAAAAATGATGCTAAATCTTATATTTGGGAAGATCCTCATTTATTTAAATTGGGAAGAGATTCTGTAATTCGAAGGTGTGTACCTTATGAAGAAATTTTTGCTATTATTCAAAAATGTCATGATTTCGAATTTGGAGGACACTTTGGAGTAGATAAAACTGCATTTAAAATTTTAAATTTAGGATTTTGTTGGCCTACCTTGTTCAAGGATGTGAGACATTATGTTAAAACATGTGATCGATGTCAAAGGATGGAAAATATATCTAGGAAAGATGAAATGCCTTTAAACTATATATTGGAAGTTCAAATTTTTGATATATGGGGTTTAGACTTTATGGGTCCATTTGTACCATCATATGGAAAGATTTATATTTTATTAGCAGTTGATTATGTTTCAAAGTGGATTGAAGCTGTAGCTTTATCTAACTGTGATTCCAAAAGTTTTTCGAAATTTTTAAAGAAAATGATTTTTACAAGATTTGGAATGCCTAAGGTAATTATCACAGATGGTGGAAGTCATTTCAGAAATATAAGAATTCAATCATTACTGGAAAAATTTGGAATCAAACACAGAATTGCAACTACTTATCACCCACAAACAAGTGGAATGGCTAAAGTATCAAACAGAGAAATTAAAAATTTTTTAGAAAAGACTGTTAATCCTAAAAGAACTGATTGGGTTGATAGACTTGATTCTGCATTATGGGCTTATAGAACAACTTATAAGACACCAATCGAAATGTCACCATACCGGTTAGTTTATGGTAAACATTGTCACTTACCTGTTGAACTTGAACATAAAGCTTATTGGGCGATAAAGGAGTTTAATTTTGATTTGAATATTGCAGGAGAAAAACGATTATTACAATTAAATGAGATGGATGAAATAAGAAATGAGTCATATGAAAATGCAAAGATTTATAAAGAGAAAATGAAAATATTACATGATAAAAAGATTTCAGGAAAAATATTCGAGCCTGGATAAGAAGTATTATTATTTAATACTCGTTTAAGACTTTTCCTGGAAAATTAAGATCTAAATGGATGGGACCATATATAATTGAGAAAGTATACCATTATAGAACTGTGGATATTAAAGACCCCAAAACGGGAAAAATATTTAAAGTTAACGGATTAAGACTGAAGCCTTATTTGGGAGAAATAAAAATGATTTATAAAGAGGCTTACGAGTTGAGTCTACCTGATTAAAGACATAATTAGGTCTGGCTGACGACGTTAAACCAAGCGCTTTGTGGGAGGTAACCCATAGTTATTTTTGTGTGTTTTTGTATTTTTAATGTAAGGTTATGCCTCGTTCTTGACTAATTTTATATAACTGTAGAAAATTGGATGCTAACAAGTCTTAATTGACTTAAGCAAAAGATGATCTCGAAGTATATAAAGTTTGGACTTTGGATCACTCCATTTCGTATGTGAGTAAAAAGGAGATCAAGTTAACCTTCATTATGATTGTTTATTATTTGAGATAATTTTTATTATTAAGTCTATATGGATCTTATCATTTACCTATTTTGGAGATTGAAACTTTGAAATTTGACGTTAGGCGAAACGGAGTCGAACATGGTTTCGGCTCCTAACCGCCAAAATCCGGCGCCTAAGCGCTAGAGTAGACTGTGTGTTGATGGGTCCAGCGCCTAGGCGCCAGATTTGGCGCCTAAGCGCCACAGTTACTGGGTCGTGTAAAAATAAAAAATTTTCAGTTTTTCACACGATTTTCTCCTATAAACTACCCCATCTTCATTCCCAATCCCTAAGAAACCATAGTTACGACCTTTACACTTCATTCTTGAGGAGATAAGAGAAGATTTTGAAGAAATGGAGAGAAGAAATCATGGAGAAGAGGTTAGAGATAAGTGTTCTAAGGATCCTCAACCTTTCTTTAATGGTTTTGTTGCTGTAAGTTTGGAGAAATTTTCGAGTCGCCTAAATAAGTTTGAAGCAGAATTCAAAAGTATTGGAGATCGACTTCATGAGATGTATCATCAAATTGATCATCTGGAATGGCAGGCAAAGCTTTAATTCGATCATCTAGCGGCCTATCAAGATGCTCAAGTGGAGATGTATGCGAAGAACAAATGGATCGACGAGAAAATAGCTACAGATTTTCCAAGGGCGTTAGCTTTCTTCCCAAGTGGGCCGAGTAATCTTCATTGCGATGAGAATGAAAATTTCTAATTTGAAGATTAGATAGTAAATGTGGTTAGATCAAGACTTTATCTAGTGTGTCATTGCATCGATTTAGTAAATCGAATGTATTGTTTGTGTGTTTGTTTTATTGTTCAATGTGTGTTGTAATTGCTTTGAAATTGTGTTGTTTTATTGTTTGTTAGGACTTGAATCTTATTATTATACTTATCTGTAATGTATTGAGCTAAATTGAAGATTATGAATGGAATTAGAAGAGTTTGACTTAAACTTGTGTTTAATTGATGGATTTAATTTTTAATTTTTAAAATTTTTTGAAAATATTTTGGAAGTTGGAAACTGAAGCAATACTCTCATATGAGTAATTAGAAGTTGAATTTGTGAGTTTTGGTGGAAAATAAAATTTTTAAAGTGATCTTTTTGGTTGGCGAGTCTGGCGCCTAGGCGCCGGATCAGCCTGCAACCTGAAAATCGGGATTTAAACCCCCAAATGCCATGGCCGACGCCTAAGCTTCATCTCCTTCCTCATTTTCCCGAAAATACACCCCCTAGATCCATCTTAAGGTCAAAATGTCACGTATTTTAGCCCGAAATCACTCGATTTCTTCATCTTAAGGTCAGATCTACCTTCTAATCCATTTATTTTTGATTTCTACCATGGATTTTCCCATTTCTGCTAAAAACTAAAATTTTGGAGAAAAATTTTGATTTTGAGAAATTCTCCATGGATTTTCTTAACTCATTTTAAGTTTCTCAAGCTTAAAAGAGTTTAGATATTTGATTCCTTAATTTATTTGTGTTTTCTTTAACGTTTAGATCACACCTAAATCTAAGCGCGAAAAAGGACGAGAAAATTTCGACAGCAGTAAGTTCGCTACTGCGGCAGCGCACTTTTGTTATCACGAATTTGCGTCATCAAGTAAATTTATCTCGGAGCGCAGTTTTTACAATCTTGGAGAGATGATCGTGAACACGATCGTCGCACACAATTGGCAGCGATTCTGTTATTTCACTGCCGTTGCTATTATTCCTGTTATACGAGAGTTTTATGCCAACTTTATGGATGCGGAAGACTACGAAGTCTTCGTTAGAGGTGTCGGAGTGGGATTCACTCCGGAACGGATCAATATTTTCTACGGCCTACCACCTACCATCGAGTGCTACTATTCTGGTCTATCTCCATCTGAAGGAGATCTGGAGATGATTATTGCATATCTGACTGACGGCACTGGAGCTTGGAAGATCTGGAACGACAAACGGGTAAAATATTCTAAGCTGAATGGTATTTCAAAGGCCTGACACTATTTTATTTTTGCTAGACTACTTCCTTCCAACCACCTGAGTAAAGTTACCAGAGATAGAGCTATCCTGAACTACTGCATTCAGGAGAGGAAGCTGATAGATGTTGGCAGCATTATCTATGATTCTGTGGAATCGATTGCACGATCCAGCACTTCTGTGGGATTAGGATTCCCATCCTTAATATATTCTTTATGCATGAGCAATGGAGTTATTGCTGATATTTCAGAGGAGAAGTTGAAGACTACAAAGCCTATTGGGCATGAGAGTGTTAGTATTTATGATCGTCTTCGCGGGAAGAGATCTACTGCTCCTTCTACTTCGTACCTACTCTGGTGTAGAGCTTCTACTTCTAGACCCTCTGCTCTACTGCTCGAGCCACCATCTAGTTTATGGGAATCCATGCATGATCAATTTACGGAAGCGACGGAATAAGTTATTTCTAACTCACTGCATAGTAGATACTATAGCCAAGAAGATTGATCATCTATCTGAATATACCCAAAGGAAGAGTGATTATGATGATGATGAGTATTCGGAGTCTTTAGTTAGATTCTTGAAGGGTGAGCATGATGTTCAGTTCCCTACCTGTCCTAGATTTTCACCGTTTGTTGATCCAAAGGATGTGGAATTTTCTTTTGGTGATGACGATGACGAGGCTACAGATAGTGATTAGTAGCTTGATTTACCTCTTGAGATGAGTTGATTCTGTTTTTAGTTTATTTCTTGTTTGTTAGTACTGATTAGTTTGTTGTTAGTTAGTGTCGATTTGTTTAAGTAACTTTGTGTGGATTTTTTTGATGTTGAGACTGTTTTTAGAGTGTCTAGTGTAATATGTGTTTAAGACTAAAATATGAATGAATTTTTATTTTATTTTATATGATACATGTTTATTTCTGTTTCAGCCTACTGTTTAATATTCATGAATAGTTAGTGATGTTGTTTTGTTTCTGTTATTGTAATTAGTATAGTCGTTTAATTTAGCTAATAATATAAAAATTGAGCCTGCTTACTTTTATATATGCTTCATTATTTCAGTAATATTCATAAAAAGCATGTGTGAAGTAAATTTTTCTTTGTAGACTGTTTTTACATACTTATAAAAATTTCTTTTTAAAATTATGCCTTTCTTTCTCTCATACTTTAAAATTTTTCATGATATATCAAAACTTAAGTTTGGTGGAAGGGAAAATATATGCAAATTTAAATTTTATTTGTCTTTAAGTGCTAATATTTTCTTTAATAAAAAAAATATTAACATAACATAAGGAATGAAAAATCTATTTAAGATTACTTTAATTTTTGAAATTATAAATAATTTAGTAGACTACACCAAAATTTTAATAACTTGGTAGTTAAATATTCTTTAAATTCTTAAAATTAAACTTAGTTAGTGAAATTTGGTTAATGATTTACTAAAGCCTTCATAAAATCAAAAATTACAAGGAATCTTAAATATTTAACTTTTATTCCAAATGTTATACATTTTATATAGTAAAAAGGGTTACTTGAGGACAAGAAACGTTTAAGTTTGGGGAATTTTGATCCATGAAAAAAATACTTGTTTTTATGCCTTGATTTTTATCAAATTTTTAAGGATATTATGCTTTAATGAAAGGTATTTTTGTGGTTTTGGATGTAGGTGATGCAAAAATGTTCAAAAAGGAAAAAGGAGCAAAAATGAGCAAAAATGAGCAAAAATGGAGCCAAAATGCAAAATTTCCAAAATAATGGGCCTGACGCCTAGGCGCCAGAATCCGGCGCTTAAGCGCCAGTTCGATACCAAATCTGTGACGATTTTTGTAACTACTTTGGGCGGCTATTTTGATAGTTAGAGCAGTTATTGGACCATTTAGAAGATTGGCAGTTATTCCTCGATTATAGGACATGTGATACATTGTATCTAGACGCTTGGAAATGGTTTGAATCGCGAAGAGGTATGATCCAAAGTGAAGAGGTGAGAAGAACTGGACGCGAAGTTTGGCGCCTAGGCGCCAGATGCCGGCGCCTAGGCGCCAGACACACTTTCTAGAAGATTCATCAAACTTGGACACATTTTGAAGAGATGCTTTAGGCAACCCTTGAAGCCTATAAATAGGAGGCCATTTGTACAGAGAAAAACACCCAATAAGAAGCCCGCCCTAGTCTGCTCCAATCAGAGAGAGAATTAGAGAGATAATTTTAAGGGCCACAATTGTAGTTTACTTTCTTTCATAAATTAGTGAGTTTATTTTATTTGGAGTTTGTATTGAGAGTTTGAAAGAGTTGGTTCTTTTGAAGTCTATTTCGCTTTGGAGTCAGAAGGAATCAGAGGTTGAGTTGGAGAAATACTTGAGATAAGTATTTGTAATTTGATTCAATGTTTTGTTTAAATGTTTTGTTATTTAAATTCAATGTATTCTGAGTAGTTACTTTACTTTCTCCTTTCAATTATGAAAAGATAAATAAGATAATATTAAATTTGTTGGAGAATTAAAAACTAAATATGTTTAAATATTGTGATGATATTAATACCGGATCTTAATTTACTATTCAAATTGGCCATTTAAATTGTTAAAATCTGTTGAAGAATTTTGAGACCTAGAAGGAGATGAATTCTTAACTAGTAGATATCACATGAATCCTTGGGTAGTCAAAGGCCTTGTGCGGGTTATTCAAGGTGAAGTGCAAATAAATAGAAAATATTATTCAATGGGCGTAGAATTGATAAGTTTTTAGAGTGACAGACTAAATTCTTGTAATTTGGTTTATAGAGAGGAAACGTGTCACTAGTAGGGCCGACCATAGCCACCCTTGGGTATCTAGTAGTGTGAGCCAAGATTAACCCATTCTACTAACAATACATCCAGACCTGATCTATAGATTAGCCAATGTTCTTTATACTATCTAGCGAAGGTAAAGAATAGGAATGCTTCTATTTGGCACAATACTATAAATTTATATTCTCCACGAATAATATATTATCTAAAAAGTCTTGGATTAATTGAAAGGAAGAAAGTTGTTTGCTTATTATTATTTACATCACTCATTATTTTATTATTGCTTTAATTCTGCATTTAGTAAATTAAATATTAAATTTATAACTTTTAAAGAAATACATAAAAATAAAATTAAAATATTTAAAAATCTATAAACTTCCTCGTGGGATCGATATTTAAACCCCTATATTACTTGAAACGATACGTATATTTGCGTAGTAACTCTAATGTGTAAAATATTTTCCATAAAATTATATTTATATACACTAGCCGCTATTATTATTTGGGTCAAAGTATTGGCTATAACATATTTTTAAAAGCATAAATTTCTGCATTGTCCGCGGATCGAGGTCAATATGGCTATAAAATGCTAAAAGGGGACTAATAGGGGCGCTTTTCTCTGTAGAATTGACTCATAGTTATAGAGCTCCGAATTTGACCAAGGGTTGCTTAAGGCACCTCTTCAAAATTCGTCTAAATACAATGTATCTTGTAGAAGGTAACTGTCGCGCCTAGGCGCCGGGATTTGGTGCCTAGGTGCCGGAGTCCGTGACTAGGTCTTCGCACCTCTTCACGTTGGATCGCACCTCTTCACATTGGATCGCACCTCTTCGCGATTAAAACCGTTTTCCTATGTCTAGATGCATTGTATCACATGTCCTATATATTAGGAGTAACTTCCAGTCTTCTAGAAGGTCTAATAACCGTTTAACTCTGTCAAAATAACTGCCAAAAGTCATCAAAAATCTTGTCTGCGTATGTATCGAGCTGGCGCCTAGGCGCCGGCTCGATAATTTTGATATCTTTGTTCTTTAATATCTTTGTCTCCATTTTTGCTCATTTTTTCCTTCTTGAACTCTTTTTTTATCACCTACATCCAAAAACATAAAAATACCTTTCATTAAAGCATAATATCCTTAAGAATTGAATCATAAATAAGAAATAAAATAGGTATTTTTCAAGTGGATCGAATTCCCCCAAACTTAAATGTTACTTGTCCTCTACTAACTCTTTTAATTACATAAAATGTATAACATTTGGAATAAAGTTTATATATTTAAGATTTCTTTTAACTTTTGGTTTTATAAAAGCTTTAGCAAATCATCAACTAAATTTCACTAATTAAGGTTAATTTTAAGAATTTAAAGAATAGTTAACTACCAAATCATAAGACTTCCAATTTTTCATTTATTTCAAGAATAATTGTAATTTATCATATTAAGGTCACATAGAATATTTACAAGAAAAAGATTTTCATGAAACATTTTTCTAGTGAAAATAATTGTACATAAAAATTAAGTTAAAAATGTAATTGGTTTTCCTTCTATAAGATAATTTAAGTGAAACCAATTTTTGATTAGGCTTTTCCTCAAGCTTCTCCTCACATTTCTTTTTTTTTCTGTTTTTTTTTTCTTTTCTTTTCTTCTTCTTTTTTTTAAGGATATTTTTCAATCCTCCATTTTTTTATTTTGTGAGGATTACTATTTTTGGATAGTCTGTTAATGATTTTGAACTTCACTATCCTTAACTTATATTTAAAAACTTATTCATTTTTATTACTTAATAAATATGACATTCTTAATAAGTATTTTTCAAAATTTATTTCAATCTCTTCTTTTTGAAGTAATAATCTTGATTCCTTAATATTTCTAAGATACAATTCTCTTTACTATAAATAGAAAAATTCTTAATCTTATTATTCTTTAAGTTAAATATTTCTATTCTTAAAATCAATCAAAATTATTGAAATTTTAGTTAAGTTTACTAAATTATTTATAAATTCAAAAATTTAAGTAATTTTAAATAGATTTTTCATTCCTTATGTTATGTTAATATATATATATATATATATATATATATATATATATATATATATATATATTTAAAGAAAATATTAGTTCATTAAGGACAATTAATATTTAAATTTGAAAAAATGTTTTCCCTTCCCCCAAACTTCAACTTTAGTATAAAAATGAATCATAAAATTTTCTAAAGCATGAGAGAAAGAAATAAACATGAATTATTTAGGTACAATAATGATGTAGTAAGGAAAAACTCATTTCTACTTCTACACATGCTTTAATATGAATATAACATAAATGATTAAGCATATATAGAAAAGTTTGCAGAGCAGGAGTTAATTTTTAAAAATTCTTTTTTTTTATTTTTTTATTTTACAACATGCAAAATTACTAGCTATTCATGAATATTAAACAGTAGGCTGAAAAAGAAATAAACATTTATCATAGAAAATAAAAAACTCATTCATATTTCAGTCTTTAACACATAACACATAAGATGATCTAAACACAGTCTCAAAAGTCCACACCAACAAACAACAATACAATCAGACTAATCAGTACTAATCAAACTAGAAATAAACTAAAAACAAAATCAGCTCATCTCTAGAGATAAATCAAGCTACTAATTACTATCTGTAGCCTCTTCATCGTTGTCACCAAACGAAAATTTCACATCCTTTGGATCAACATACGGTGAAATCTAAGATACGTAGGGAACTGAACATCATAGTCACCCTTCAGGAATCTAACTAAAGACTCAGAATACTCAGCATCATAATCACTCTTCCTTTGGGTGTACTCAGATAGATGATTGATCTTCTTATCGATTGAAACTACTCTACAATGAGTTAGAAATAACTCATTCTGCTGCTCAATAAACTTTTCATGCATGGATTCCCAGAAACTAGATGGTGGCTCAGTAGTAGAAGTAGAAGGTCTAGAAGTAGAAGCTCTACCAGAAGTAGGTAATGAACTAGAAGGTGCAGTAGAACTCTTACCTCGAATTCGATCATAGATACTGACACTCTCTCTTCCTATGGGCTTTGTAACTTGAGCTTTTCCTCAGAAAGCTCAGCAACTACTCCAGCACTTTCACACAAAGAATATATCAAAGATGGAAACCCAAGTCCAACAGAAGTGCTAGAACGAGCAGTGGCCTCTACAGAATCATAAATGATACTCCGTACATCAATCGGCTTCCTCTCTTGTATGCAGAAGTCGAGGATAGCTCTGTCCTTAGTAACTTCGCTCAAATGATTGGATGGAAGGAGGCGAGCAGAAATAAAGTAATACCATGCTTTTGAAACACCATTAAGCTTATAAAATGAAAAATTTACCATTTTTCCGTTCCGGATCTTCCAAGCTCCAGTACCATCAGTCAGGAAAGCAATAATCATCTCTAAATCTCCCTAAGATGGAGATAATCCAGAGTAATAGCACTCGATGTTTGGCTGCAGGCAGTAGAAAATGTTGATATGCTCTGGAGTGAATCCTACTCCAACTCCTCTTACGAAAATCTTGTACACTTCAGCATCCATGAAATTAACATAAAACTCCCTGATGACAGGGATAACAGTAACAACAGTGAAATAATAGAATCGTTGCCAGTTGAGTGCAACAATCATATCCTCAATTCTTCCTCCAGGATTATAAAAACTTCGCTTCGAGATAAACTTCCTTGTCGTAGCAAAATAGTTGTAGCGAAAATGTGCAGCAGCAGTAACAAACTTGCTACGATCAAAATTTTCTCGTTCCTTTCCAAGCTTAGATTTGGGTGTCATCTAAACGTGAAATAAAAATGCAAAATAAATTCATAGGATCAAAGGAAATAAACTAATTTAAGCTTTTCAAACTTGAAAGAGCTTAAAAATCCATGGATTTAACTCTAAAAATCAATATTTTTCTCAAAATTTCGGTTTTTCTCAAAGAGAGTAAAATCCATGGTGAAAATCGAAAATAATTGGTTTAGAATGTAGATCTAACCTTGGGATAAAGAAATCGAGTGATTTCAAGCTCAAAAACTTGAAAATTCGGCCTCAAATGGGATCTCTAGGGTCGATTTTTGCAAAAATGGGAGGTAAGGGAAGCTTAGGCGTCAAAAATGGTGTGGGGGTGTTTAAGAAGATGAAGTTTCGGGTTTAGGCCGAACCGGCGCCTAGGCGCCGAATTCTAGTGCATAGGCGCCGAATTCTGGTGCCTAGGCGCCAGACTCTCCTTTCCAAAAATTCGATTTAATTATTATATTTTCCACCAAAACTTATCAAATTCGACTCCTAATTACTCTTATGACAGTATTAATCCAATTCATATCCTCTAAACATTTCCAAAATCAATTTAAAATGATAAATTAGATCCACATTTCAAACACAAAATATATCTAAGTTCTTCAATTCCAATTCATAATTTTAATTCCAAACTTAATAAATTCCAGATCAAGACTATAACAAGGTTCATCATTCTATAAACAACACAATCAACATAATTCAAAGCAAATTTTCAATCCAACAATACACATTGAACATGTAAACAAACACACAAATTCGATATTCGACACACTAGAACTTGACTCAATCACACCTAGAACACATAAAAGATCTATTCAACACCGATCTTCAATTTCCTTCTCTTTCGCAATGAAGTTTGCTAGGACCACCGAGATAGAAAACCAACGCCCTTGGAAATTCCAAAACCATCTTTTCATCGATCCACTTGCTCTTTGCATACATTGCTACTTGAGCGTCTTGATAGGCCGCCATATGATCAAATTGAAGTTTCGTTTGCCATTTCATATGCTCAATTTGATGATACATCTGGTGCAAACGATTCCCAATGCTATGAAGTTCCGCTTCAATCTTTTCCAAATGACTAAATAATCTCTCCGTACTAACTGCAATAAAACCATTAAAATAAGTTTAAGGATCTTTGAGGGATTTGTCTCTTACCTCATTTCCATGATTTCCTCTATCCATTGCTTCCAAACTCCTTTTAACTCCTCCAAAATGGATTGCTCTGGTCGAAATTATGGTTTCTATGTGATTGGGGACAAAGATAGGGCAATATATAAAGAGTTTTCATGTGAAAAATTGAAGATTTTCAGTTTTTACACGATCTGTAACCGTGGCGCTTAGGCGCCGAAATCTGGCGCCTAGGCACCTGACCATCGATACTAAATTGGCGCCTAAGCGCCGGAACCTCGATCGACTCTGATTCACCTATCGTCAAATTTTACGAAGTTTCGGTCTTAAAAATAAGTCTAATAAAAAGGTGTTATCCACATACAAACAACGATTAAGATAAATTCAAATCATAAACAATCACAATTATAATAAATGGGTTGCCTCCCACAAAGCGCTTGGTGTAACGTCGTCAGCCCGACCTAATCAGTTGAATTAATCAAGTAGACTCAGTTCATAAGCCTCTTTGTAATTTGGTTTCATTTCTCCCATATAAGGCTTCAGTCTTAATCCGTTAACTTTAAATACTTTTCTAGTTTTGGGATCTTTAATATCCACAGCTCCATAAGGGTATACTTTCTCAATTATAAATGGTCCCATCCATTTAGATCTTAATTTTACAGGAAAAAGTTTTAAACGAGCGTTAAATAATAACACTTCTTGTCCAGGCTCAAATATTTTTCTTGAAATCTTTTTGTCATGCAATTTCTTCATTCTTTCCTTATAAATCTTTACATTTTCATAGGACTCATTTCTTATCTCTTCCAATTCATTCAGTTGTAATAATCGTTTCTCTCCTGCAGCATTCAAATCGTAATTGAACTCCTTTATCGCCTAGTAAGCTTTATGTTCCAGTTCAACATGTAAGTGACAATGTTTACCAATAGATTAACTGATAAGGTGACATTCCGATAGGTGTCTTATAAGCTATTCTATAAGCCCATAATGCAAAATCAAGTCTATCAACCCAGTCAGTTCTTTTAGGATTAATAGTCTCTCTAATATTCTTTTAATTTCTCTGTTTGATACTTCAGCCATTCGACTTGTTTGAGGGTGATAAACAGTTATAATTCTATGTTTAATTCCAGATTTTTCTAGTAATAATTGAATTCTTATATTTCTGAAATGGCTTCCCCCATCTGTGATAATTACCCTGGGCATTCCAAATTTTGTAAAAATTATATTCTTTAAAAATTTCGAAACACTTTTGGAATCACAGTTAGGTAAAGCTACAGCTTCGATCCACTTTGAAACATAATCAACTGCTAATAAAATATAAATCTTTCCAGATGATGGTACAAAAGGTCCCATAAAGTCTAAACCCCATACATCAAAAATTTCAATTTCTAATATAAAGTTTAGAGGTATTTCATCTTTTCTGGATATATTTCCCATTCTCTGACATCGATCACAAGTTTTCACATAATGTCCAACATCTTTAAATAATGTAGGCCAATAGAATCCAGAATTTAAAATTTTAAACGCAGTTTTATCCACTCCAAAGTGTCCTCCAAATTCAGAATCATGACATTTTTGAATAATTGCAAAAGTTTCTTCATAAGGTACACATCTTCGAATCACAAAATCTCTTCCTATTTTAAATAAATGATAATCTTCCCAAATACATGATTTACAATCATTCTTGAATTTCTTAATATATTTGTTACTCAACCCATATGGTAAAATATTACTAACAAAATAGTTAACTATATCAGCATACCAAGACATTTGTAATCCTTGAATAACATATAACTGTTCATCAGGGAAATTCTCATTTATATTTTATTCATAAATCTTCTCATTATTATTTTTTATTCTTAATAAATGATCAGCAATTTGGTTGTCAATTCCTTTTCTGTTCACTATTTGAAAATTAAATTCTTGTAAAAGGAAAGCCCATCTGATCAATGTAGGTTTAGCATCATTTTTAGACGTTAAATACTTAATAGCAGAATGATCAGTATGTACGATACATTTTGTTCCAAGAAGATATGGTCTAAATTTATCAAAGGCATATATTATTGCTAAAAGCTCTTTTTCAGTAGTAGTGTAATTTGTTTGAGTTTCATTTAGAGTTTTGCTAGCATAATATATAAATTTGAAAATTTTCTCATATTTTTGTCTCAATACAGCTCCAATTACATAATCTCTTGCATCACACATTAATTTAAAAGGTTTACTCCAATCAGGTGCAACAATAATAGGTGCAGTGATTAATTTTTCTTTTAAAATATTGAACGCATTCAGAAAATCTTCATTAAATTCGAACTTAGCTTCTTTTTCTGATAAATGACAAAGAGGTTTAGCAAATTTAGAAAAATCCTTTATATATCTCCTATAAAATCCAGCATGACCCAGAAAACTTTTCACATCAGTAACAATAGTAGGTGGTTGAAGTTCAGTAATAATTTTCACTTTTGCTTGATCAATTTCCATACCTATTTGTTAAATTTTATATCCAAGTACAATTCCTTCTATGACCATAAATTGACATTTTTCCCAGTATAGAACCAAATTTGTTTCTTCACATCTTTCAAAACTTTCGTTATATTTTCCAAACAAGACTCAAAAGAAGTTCCAAAAACTAAAAAATCGTCCATAAATACTTCAATTCCTTTATCAATTAAATCACAGAATATTGACATCATACATCTTTGAAAAGTTGCAGGTGAATTACATAAACCAAAAGACATTCGTCTAAAGGTAAATGTTCCATAAGAACTTATAAATGTTGTTTTCTCTTGGTCCTCAGGAGCAACGAGTAATTGATGATAACCAGAATATCCATCCATAAAACAAAAATATGAGTGTCCAGCTAATTTATCCAACATCTGATCCAAGAAAGGTAAAGGAAAATGATCCTTTCTAATGGCGTTGTTTAATTTTCGATAGTCAATGCAAATTCACCATCCAGTAACTTGTCTTGTAGAGATTAATTCATTTTTTCATTAACAATGACAGTTACTTCTCCTTTCTTCAGAACACAATGAATAGGACTTACCCATTGACTATCCAAAATAGGATAAATAATTCCAGCATCGAACCATTTCAAAATCTCTTTTTTAACAACCTCTTTCATAAGTGGGTTTAATCTTCTTTGAGATTCAATAGTGGGTTTACAATTTTCTTCCATTAAAATCCTATGCATACAGATTGAGGGGCTTATTCCTTTTATATCTGCAATAGTTCAACCTAAAGCTTTCTTATAATTCTTCAGAACTCCTATTAATTTTTCTTCTTGATATTTGCTTAGTTCCGAAGATATAATCACAGGCAAAGTTAATGAATTTCCAAGAAATACATACTTTAAATGTGCTGGTAACATTTTTAATTCCAGTTCAGGGGCTTTTTTAATTGAGGGTAAAAGTATATCATTTTTATTTGTGTCTAAAATTTCCCAATTTTCATGAATATAATGAGTTTCTTCAGATAATTTTTCTTCTTCTTTAATTTCTTCAGTTAATGACTCAATATATATTACAGATTCATCATCTTTTTCTTCAGAAATGACTTTACATTTTTCTTGATAATGCTTTTCAATTATATAATCAAAAATATCCATCCGATAGCATTTTTCTTTATCAGGATACCTCATTGATTTCAGAACATTAAATGTTATCTCTTGATCATTAACTCTCATTGTTAATTCTCCTTTTTACACATCAATCATAGCACGTCCGGTAGCTATAAAAGGTCTCCCTAAAATAATAGGTATTTCTTTATCTTCTTCCATATCTAATACAATGAAATCCACAGGAAATATAAATTTATCTACCTTAACAAGAACATCCTCTATAACTCCTTTAAGATAGGTGATAGATCTATCAGCTAACTGAAGGGTTACAGTGGTGGGAGAAATCTCTCCTTAATCTAACCTTCGAAAGATTGAAAATGACATGAGATTAATACTTGCTCCTAAATCACATAAGGCTTTTCCACAAAATTTTTCCCCAATAACACATGGTATAGTGAAACTTCCAGGATCTTTAAGTTTCTGAGGTAGTTTCTTCTGAATTATTGCATTACATTCTTCACTTAATGCAACAGTTTCATAAGCTTCAAATTTCCTTTTCTTGCTTAAAATATCCTTCATAAATTTTGCATAGCTTGACATTTGTTCCAAAGCTTCAACAAAAGGAATGTTGATGGTAAGTTTCTTAAAAATCTCAAAGAACTTAGAAAATTGATGGTCAAACTTCTATTGTTTTAGTCTTTGAGGAAAATGTGGTGGTGGTCTTTCAACTTCCACTTTAATAGGAATTACAGTCTGATCTTTACTTAGAGAAAGAGTATCTTTAGGTTTTTCAATTTCTTGTCCCTCTCTCTCTTTTTCAATTTCATTGTGAATTTTCTCTTTTAATTCCTTTCCACTTCTAAGTTGTACAGCTTTTGCTTGTTCATGTTCTTTCCCAGTTTCTTTAGGATTAATTTTGACATTACTTGGTAGTGTTCCTTGAGGTCTGTAATTAATAAAATTAGCAATTTGATCCATCTGATTCTCAATATTACGAATAGCAGTGTTTTGACTTTGTAGCTGATTACCTAGTTGTAAGATTAATTCTTCTATAGATAACTTTTTCTGCTAATTGTTAAAACCAGGAGGGTAAGTTGGTTTTAAGTTTGAATTTCCTTGATTGTTCCAATTTCTGGTTGGATTAACGTGATTATTACTCCATTTTTGATGTCCATTATTCCAATTAAAATTAGGATGATTTTTCCAACCCGGATTATAATAATTAGAATAAAGGTTATTAGTTTAACTATCAATAACTTGCAAAGTTTCTATTGTTTGAGAATCATCAGTATTTGCAGAATTTTCGTTACTTACCTGGGATATATTAATAGCAAAATTATCTAATTTTTTAGATATCATAGCCACTTGTGAAGCTAAAATAGAAAAGGCTTCATTATCTTGAATAGTTGCCATTCTTTTAGAATTAACTCTTTCAGAAGGCCATTAAAAATTATTATTAGCCATTTCTTCAATTAAAGTATAAGCTTATTCAAATGTCTTAGCCATTAAAGAACCACCAGCAGCAACACCTATAATAGATCTAAGTGATCCAATCGATCCATTATAAAATGTTTGAATAATTAACCAATACGGTAAAGCATGATGAGGACATTTTCTTAATAGTTCTTTAAATCTTTCCCAAGCTTCATAAATTGTTTCTCCATCAAATTGCATAAATGAAGTAATATCATTTCTTAATTTAGCAGTTTTAGAAGGAGGAAAATATTTAGTAAGGAATTTTTGTGCCACATCTGCCTAAGTTTTAATAGAACAAGTTGCTAATGAATTAAGCCACATCTTCGCTTTATTTTTTAAGGAAAAAGGAAAGAGTCTAAGCCTAATAGTATCATCAGAAACATTATTATATTCTAAGGTAGCACAAAGTTCTAAGAAACTAGCAAGGTATAAATTTGGATCCTCATTTGGTGTTCCTCCAAATTGATTATTTTGAACCATTTGAATAATAGAATGTTTAAGCTTAAAAGAATTAGCATCTACAACTGACATTTGAATACTAATATGAAGTTCATCAGCTGTAGGGTTTGCATAATCCCTTAATGGTTCATAAACATTTTGTTCGTTGATTTTTATTGGATTTTGATTATTGTTATGTAAGTTAGCCATTTTCTGATATTTTTGAATTTGTTTTCCTTTTCTTATTCTTTTAACTGTTCTTTCTAATTCAGAATCAAAAGATAATAATCCTTTAGATCCAGAACTACACATAAAAATTAAATTAAAATCTTTTTGGTTTTTTTGTTTTTATATATGTTTTTGTATTTTTATTTAAAGAAATAAAAGTGTATACATTATTTTTGATTTGAGAAATGTAAAAATTATCTTTTTCTTTACTTTTAACTTTCTTCCTTATCTTCCCTGGCAACGGTGTCAAAAACTTTATTGCACGATGCGATGACCTTTACTTATGTAAGAATTTATGAATTTATATTTAAATATTTATATTAATTGTTGTAAAAGTCACAATTTCAAACGCATGTATACGTATCGTTTCAAGTAATACAGGGCTCTATTGGAAACCTGGTTATCGATCTCACCGAGAAGATTATGAGAAAATTAAGAAATATTTTAGATTTTTCAAATTAAAAGTAATTACTTTTTTTATTTATTTTCAAAATTTCAGATTTTAAATTTAATAAAATTTATACTAAATGTAAGCAAGCAGTAACTAAATAAAGATTAATGCAGCTATAATTAAAATAAATTTCTTCTTTTCAACTAATCCAAGATTTTTAGAATAATTATTATTTGTGTAGAATTTAGATTATGGTATTGTGCCAAATAGAAGCATTCCTATTCTTTACATTCGCTCGATAGTATAACGAACATTGGCTAATCTATAGATCAGTTCAGGATGTTTTATTAGTAGAATGGGTTAATCTAGGCTCACACTACTAGATGTCTGAGGGTGGCTATGGTCGGCCCTACCAGTGACCCGTTCTCTTTCAATAAATCAAATTATTAGAATTTAGTCTGTCACTCTAAAAACTAATTAATTCTATGCCCAATAAATAATATCTTTCTATTTATTTGCACTTCACCTTGAATAACCCGCATAAAGCCTTCGACTACCCAAAGATTCATGTGATATCTACTAATTAAGAACTCATCTCCGGATAGGTCTTAAAATTCTTCAACAGGTTTTAACAATTTAAATGGCCAGTTTAAAAAGTAAACTAAGATCAGGTATTAATATCATCACAATTTTTTTAAATATTTTAAGTTAAATTCTCTAACAAAATTTAATTATCTTATTTATCTTTTCATAGTTGAAAGGATAAAGAAAACTAACTACTCAGAACACATTGAATTCACACAACAAAACATATTTATAAAACTTTGAACCAAGTTACAAATACTTATCTGGAATGTTCCTTCAAGTGATCCACTGACTCTTACTGACTCCATTGAAAGGTATAAAACTTCAACAACAACAATACTTGAAAACTCACACTTACTACTCAAGGAATTGAGTAGTAATTACTCTAATTAAACTCACTAAATGCAAAAGAAAGTGGCTCCCTAAAATGATTGGATGCTAGAGGGGGGTATATGGCTATAGAATGCTAAAAGGGGACTAATAGGGGTGCTTTTCTCTGTAGAATTGACTCCTATTTATAGAGCTCCGAATTTGACCAGGGGTTGCTTAAGGCACCTCTTTAAAATTCATCCAAATACAATGTATCTTCTAGAAGGTAACTGTCGCGCCTAGGCGCCGGGATCTGGCACCTAAGCACCGGAATCCGTGACCTGGTCTTCGCACCTCTTCACTTTGGATCGCACCTCTTCGCGATGAAAACCATTTCCCTGTGTCCAGATGCATTGTGTCACATGTTCTATATATTAGGAGTAACTTCCAATCTTCTAGAAGGTCTAAGAACCGTTTAACTCCATCAAAATAACTGCCAAAAGTCGTAAAAAATCTTGTCTGCGTCTGTATCGAGCTGACGCTTAGGCGCCGGATTCTGGTGCCTAGGCGCCAGACCTATAATTTCAATATCTTTGCTCTTTAAGCTCCATTTTTGCTCCTTTTTCCTTCTTGAACTCTTTTTTTATCACCTACATCCAAAAACATAAAAATACCTTTCATTAAAGCATAATATCCTTAAGAATTGAATCATAAATAAGGCATAAAAATAGGTATTTTTCAAGTGGATCAGCTCATTGGGAAGTTCTCATTGGGACATCCAATAATGAAACTTGTTATAAAATACTTCGACTCATTGCATTTTTTTGGAGCATGGAAAGTGGGTCTTTTGGATGGCATACATCTATTAATCTAACTATTTACTGAAGAAAACTATGCTAGATTGTTTACTAAACAGTCTATCCTTATTGCAAGGATAAATATGAAATTATTGCAGGGGACCCCATATTTTGATGCAAGAAAAGATCCCCCTGTGGTACCTATTTGATTTAATTTTCCTGAACTCCCCTTCAGGTATATTAATCAAAATGCATTATTCAACAATGTCAAAGCACTTGACACTCCATTGAAATTGGATGCCCCTACCTACAATAATGCTATACATGCTGCTACTAGAATACTTATAGAGAGGGATATCACCCTTTCTGAAGTGCACAAAATTTGTATTGGTTCAGATATTGAGCGAGCTTGGAAGGAGGTGGTGATGGATTAAAGGCCTTATTATTTCCACAATTGTAGATTGTTTAGGCATACCAGAGAGAGATGCTATAGACTCCACCCTCAGCTAAAAGAACCCCACCCCTCCCCCTCAATTCCTCTAAGAGAACTGCTAGGGTCTCTGTAGGAGAGCATTATGCTCTTCCTTCTATGGACCAAGCACCTAGTTTTGTAATCTACCCTTCAGGGACTCCTTCACTGCCCACTGAAGACAAGGAAACTTCTGAGGTTTTGTGCAAAAAAAAACTTGAGGTGGTGACTATGGTCACGCCCTCTCAATTCACTGACTCACCTCTTGAGGTTGGGAGTGGAGAGGCTGATGCTACCTTGGAAGTCTTAACCCCACTAAAAGAAGTCACTATTGATATGTAAAACACAATGGAGGAAGATTGGCATATTCAAACTTCAAGGAATAAAAGGAAAAAAAATCTAAACTACATAAGCTATTAGCAGTTCACTCCACATTAGTGGTTGAAGCTCCTTTGGTTGGCTCATCCTCTAAGCCTGTTAGAGGAAGGACTAGATCAAGATCCCAACCATCTCTTCACCCTCCCCATCAGTATGATTAAATTTCTATGTTGGAATATTATGGGTATTGCTCACCCCTTATCCATCAAAAGACTCCTTTCCCTCAATATAAAGCACAAGTTATGGTGTATTGCAATCCTTGAGCCAATGGTTCATAAGTATATAGAGAAACTCATTAACAGGTTTGCTAGATTCTCTCATTTTGCTAAAAATAATCAACAAAATTTGGATATTTTATAGAAAAGAGATCACTTACTCCATTTCGGTGGATCACAAACAATTTGTTCATCTCTCTTTCCAGATGTGTGGTCATTCTGAATTTGCCACATTTGTTTATGTTGGGTGCACTAAATTAGATAGGGTAGATTTTTGGTCATGCCTTCACACTATCAGTAGCAGTATGGACTCCCCATGGTTGGTGGGGGGTGATTTCAACTGCGATGCAACTTCTATTGAAAGTGCTGGGGGCAGGACTCGATGCCTTTCCAAGATGACCAGGTTCTGTGATAACGTCTTTCTTGCAGGATTGTTTGATCTGGGTTACAAAGGCCCTAAATTCACTTGGAAGAGGGGGAAGATTTGGGAAAGACCTGATAAAATTCTGTTCAATGGGCTCTGGTTCTCTCAGTTTTTTCTTACTTTTGTATTTCATCTTCCACTTGTTGGGTTTGTTGTCTATCACTACCCACACTTGCAATGGCCAACCCCTTCCATTTAGATACCTTAATATGTGGTCAGGCCATACTACATTCCTCAACACTGTCTCCACCCTTTGGGGAGTATCTGATCATCCCAATCCCTGGACCAAACTTTGTCTCCTCCATTTCAAAGTGAGTCAAGGTCTTAGAAAGTGGGGTTGGGACACTTTTGGTAATGTTTTTCTTGCTGTGGAATCTGCTGAGAAGGAGTTGGTGGCTCTAGAGGGACAGGTTCTCAGGGATAGTGCTCTAGAAATTTCACTCCTCACTGCACATGAGCAGCTCCTCTTAGCCACTAAAATACAGGAACTATTTCTAAAGCAGAAGGCATCCATTAATACTTTTACTGATGAGGATAGGAATACTAAATTTTATCATGCTTATATCAGGTATAGAAGGAAATGTAACACTATACATTCTATTAAAAATGAAGATGGGATTTAGCTCCATGATAACTCAGAAATTGCTAGAAGTGTTGTGTCATATTCAGTACCTTGCTCACTCAGTCCCATTTGACAGAACTCCCATTGACCATTCATACTTTGTGGAGGATTTCCAGTACACTAACAATCTTGCTTTAATTGAGCCACCCACTGAATTGGATATATGGAAGGCCCTCAATTCTATTGATAGTTCCAAATCAGCTGAGCCTGATGGCTTCACTGCAGATTTTTACAAGAAGGCTTGGACTATTATCAAAGTTGAGGTGGTCCTAGCCATTCAAGGGTTCTTCCAAGAGTCTAATCTCCCCAAGTACTTCAACAACTCTAACTTTGTGCTTGTGCCTAAGTCTACTGAGCTGAACACATGGGATCAGTTTAGACCAATCTGTATCACTTCAGTTATCAGCAAAATCATCAGTAAAATTATAGTGAACATGTTGCAGCTCCATCTTGACACAATTATCAGCACCAACCAATCTGTATTTATTTAGAATAAATCCATTACTGACAATGTGTTGCTAGCCCAGGATCTCATTTTGGATTTGGATAAGGCCTGCATAGTGGTAATCTTATCTATATGATGGACGTAAGGAAGGCATATGATTCTATCTCTTGGGATTTTATAATAGAAGGTCTTGCTGCCAGGTGTTTCTCAATAGCTTTCTGGATTCTTATACAGAGATGGTTGTCTACTAATGGTCACTCGATTATCATTGATGGCCACACTTGGGGTTCATTTACTACCACTAGGGGGTTGAAGCAAGGGGACTCTCTCTCTCCCACAATCTTTATCTTGGCTATGGATTATCTGACAATAATGCTTAGCTCTAGCCAGCTATCTTATAACTACTCCAGGTATCATCACAAGTCAAATGTGGCTTTCTCCCACCTAATTTTTGCAGATGAAATTATGATCTTCTCTAATGCTAGCAAGAATTATGTTAAAAGAACGTATCAGTGCCTTCAGCTCCTCCAGTCCAACTCAGGCACTAGTTTCAATCTTGGGAAGTGCAACCTAATATTTAATAATAGAATCACCTCCAATAGTAAGCAATGGATTTTGGATTACACTGGCTATTCCTGCTCCCAACTTCCCAATAAATATCTTGGGGTGACTTATCTTGCTAGTAGAGCCAAACAAATACAATTTGATGATGTACTTAAGAAATCACTACCTAACTTTCAAGCTGGACTCATTCTTTTCTGTCAAGTGGAGGCAAAATCACCTTACTTAAGAACATTTTGACTACCTCCCATCCTACATCCTACAAATGACTATTATGAAGAAAAACATCCAGCTTCAACTGGAAAGGGCCTTCAATAGGTTCCTGTGGTATGGTTAAAGGAAACAACTCCATTGGGCTTCCTAGTAAAAGGTGGCAAAGCCCATTTGGGCAAGTGGGTTAGGATTCAAAGGCTTACAACAGACACTCCAAGTCAATTTATGTAAACTTGGATCAAGTTTAGATCTCAAAACTCTCTATGGGATAGATACATGAAGGGAAAATATTGTAGTGAGGTACACCCTCTCTATCTACCAAAAGGCTGAGGGATTCTAAGCTGTGGGTGAGCATGCTTAAAGTCAAACAACAGGTAGAAAATATGTTTCTTTAGGAGCGGGTAGAGGGGAGGTCAATTTCTAGTTGGATCATTGGTGCCTAGAAGATTGGCTTAACTCTTCTGCTGAAGCTATAAGCCATATACTAAGGGTTGTAGACTGCTGTTTAGGTGATAACTGGTCCATCCCCATCCTTAAGTCCCTTCTGCAAGAGTCTTCTACCAAGCTTATTTCTACTATACCCTTTAACAGGCAGAGAGCTGATATAATTATCTAGCAATCTTACCATAATCAGAGTATGTCCAAAGCTATTTGATCCAAATTGTACCAATGGGAGCAGATCCCCTGGGGAGAATTCATACGGAAGAGCCAACTCTCTATCTCTATCATTTTTCTGCTAGAAATTATTCCATAGAGCTATTCCTACTGATGACATTCTTAAACTTAAAGGCTTGAGAGACCTCTCTTACTGCAGGTTGTGTTGGGAACTAGAGGAGTCTATCCCTCACTTGTTCTTTATTTGCAGATTCTCTCAATAGGTGTGAGCTTCCCTAACTAGGTTGCTTTCTCTCGATCTTCTACATCTTCATTGGGACAATCTCTTCTCCTTCTGGGTGGGTTGGAATGATGCAAATGTGGGTGTCATCCCCTTTATTACTGCTTGGTTCATTTGCATGGGAAGAAACCAGGCCACCTTTGAGGGTAAAACCCCTCTTATCGAACAAGTGATCGGGAACTGTATCTCTTTCTTGCACAAGCCGATTAAACAGAAGAAGTTCCCTAATACTTGTGTCCTCTCCTTTTTGGAGAGGCAGGAACCTCTTAGGTTTTTAAAGGTGGTTTGGAAACCCCCTGCACCCAACTTCATAAAAGTGAACACTGATGAAAGTTTCTATGATCAGGGGGCTGGCGTAGGAGGGGTGTTTATAGACCACACAATCAAATGTTTGATATTTTTCCATGCCCCTGTGTTAGCTTATGATGCGCTGGCAGCTAAATTGTTGGCTATTTTTTGGGCCCTCAAGCTTGCTATTATTAATAATTAGTATACTCTTCTTGTTGAAGGGGACTCTAAAGGCCTTCTTCAGCCGTTGGATCTTGAAGAACCTTCTCCTTGGCATCATTCTCAATGGATTCAAATGATTAACACCCTTATATCTCAACTCACTATTCACTTTCAGTTTAATTTTAAGGAAGGCAACATACCGACAAATTGGTTAGCTAGGAATTGAATGTACTCCTCATTTATAGTTGTTTCTTCCAATCCCCCCACCCCTTTTGTTTTTGTTTTGTGGGGATCTTGTGGATGCCCCATACATCAGAATTGTAACTTGAATATCATTAATAGATGATCTTTTCCTATATATATATATATATATATATATATATATATATATATATATATATTAGAGAAACCGGAGGTAATTTTATTTCATCAAAGCTAAAGGTACAGGATTTTTGGATAGTAAATGTTACTATAAAAGACCTAAAAATCACATCACCCACTTATAAAGGTTTCACCACCAGATGTACAACCCATACAAAAAGATCTAAAAAAATAATTACCAGCATAAAAAACTCCAAAACATATACTCTAATCCTATGGCTCTGTCAAATATCCTCCCAAATAATTGCATATGAACAAGTTCTAAGGTTACAAAAACTAAGACAAGGAAAGGAATGCAACAAATGAAGGACATACCTTGAGGTGATTCACTCCCAGATTCGAAGCATTTTCTAAAAAATTGTGTGTGAATTTGTACTGATTTAACAGACAAGAGACAAGAAAAGGATAACAACAAATGAAAGACATAAAATGGGTGATTCACACCCAAAATATATCCATAATAAACTTAGAGTGACTATTAATATTCAAAATACTATTAAAACCTCTCATCATGATATAAAAATGATATATTTTTGCATTCTACTTGATCCTACTCATGAAGAGCCAAATAAAGATGATGTTAGTGGAAAACAAAAAGAACAATCACTCTTGATGAGTGACTTTAGCGATATTTTGGATGAAAACAATTTAAGTACATTCTCTAGCCACTCATCAGACGAGACTGACTAAGATTTGCAAGTTACTCCAAACATTCCAATTTGATATATTTGATTTTAGAATCACTTTATTTGAATCAACATAATTTTTTAAGCTTAGTTTTGCCTTATTTTTACCATGTAGATTTCTATTTTTAGTTCTGATATTTTGCAGATTACACTTTATATTTTGTATGTAATTTCATTTGATAGGTTAGGTACATTTATAGTTGTTGTAGTTTATTGCTTGCAGTTTACAGTTTTGCCTTATTTTTACTATGAATATTTCTATTCTTTGTTTCAGTAGTTTGTAGATTTCACTTTACATTTTGCCCATACATTCATCTGATGTTATTACTTATACTTTCTATTGTTATAGTTTTAGTTTGTAATTTATAGTTTGTCATTCATCTTAGTATGTAGATATTTATTTTCAATTTTAGCAGTTTATTAAATTTGATCCTCTCATTCTAGCAAGACCAATAAATGAGGTTTATAAACTATGATATCTTGATAAAGTAAGATATAAAGTTTTTTGGGAAATAATCATGACAAGAAAACCTAGAGTGACTTGATATTCAGAATACCTCTGAGCCAGCTCATCAATATATAAAAATGATAGATTTATGTATTCCACTTGATCATACCAATGAAGAAGTAAATATGGAGGATGTTAGTAGCAAACACGAAGAACAATTACTCTCAATGATTATAAATCTATAAATTTTTTTTGATGTACAAATTTTAAGTACATCCTCTAGCCACTTACCAGACGAGACTGACAAAGATATCTAAGTTGCTTCAAACATTACAAGTTGATATTTTTGATTTTATAAGCACTTGATTTGATTCAACTTAATTTTGTAAGCATAGTTTCGCTTAAGGTCTACTGCGTAGATTTCTTCTTTTAGTGCTGATAGTTTGTAAATTACACTTTATATTTTATTTATAATTTTATCTGATATGTTATATTTATAATCGTAGTTGTTTATCGCATGCACTTTACAGTTTTTCCTGCTTTTTACTGTATATATTTTTATTTTTAGTTTCAATAGTTTGTAGATTACACTTTACTTCTTGTCCATACTTTCATTTAATATTTTTACTAATATTTTATGTTGTTATAGTTTGTCGCTTGCAATTTATAGTTTCACCTTATCTTTATTGTTAGATGTTTATTTTTAAATTCCAGTATTTTCTATAGTGCACTTTGCAGTTTTTCCATACTTTCATCTAATGCATCTTACTTTTATTTTTTAGTTGTGGTTGTTTAGAGATTGATGTTTACAGTTTTGCCTTTGTTTAATATGTAGTATTAGATTTTTAGTTCTATTAGTTTGTTGATTAATCTTAATATTATGATAATATTTATGTTTAAAGTTATGTGCATTAAGTAATTTTGTTTTTCTTATTCTAGATAGCTTTTGGAGGTAAGGATAATCTCCCTCCTCGTGGGGGGGGGGGGTGTGTGGACATAATCTAAGTCAATACCAAATGAAAGTCCTTGTTAGTTGATGCAACTGCACTATTGTAGAGATGAGCACTGCTTCTATTGCTTTTCACCCTAGCCAGTATTGTGGTCAAGTCATTCCCCACAGTCCTCTACTTCGACCACATTAGATTCACCACACACACCATTTTATTGATTTTTTCCATTATGCCAGCACCATCACCAGCTTTGACTGGAGGTCCATCAACATCGATTGAAGGTCATGCTACCGCTTCCTCTACAAAGGCATCAGAAAGCACGAGCACCACTTATAGCTCAAGCATGTCGTGCTGATTTAAGATTTTCTAGATAGTGGTGCTACTACTTTATATTTTTCAATTTAATATAAAACTAATTATATCTTGTTTTCATATTTTATCCCACTAAATAGGTCATTCATGATATCAATGACATTGCTTAGAGCAAGTATGATGCTCCATACCTATCGTGGAAGGGGATCTTGATAGCTATTTAAGATATGTGGTTAAAAAGAGTTTGAGTTATATACATTACTCCATGTAATCTTAAGATATATATATATATATATATATATATATATATATATATATATATATATATATATATATATATATATATATAGAGAAACCTAGAGGTAATTTTATTTTGTCAAAGCTAAAGTTACAGGATTTTTGGATAGTGTATCCCACTACAAAAACCCCAAAAAACTACATCACACACACATAAGGGTTCCACCACCATAAGTATAACCCACAAAAAAGTTCTCTAAAACAGCTACCAGTACACCATAAAAAAGGGCAGAAAAGAACTCTAAAACATATACTCTAATTTTATGGCTCTGTCAAAGATCCTCCCAAATAATTGTGTATGAACATGCACCAAGGCAACATAAAATAAAACAAGTAACGGAAGGTAGCAAATGATAGACATAGCTTGAGGTGATTCACTCCCATAGTTGAAGCTCTTTCCAAAAAAAATTGCGTATGAACCTATACCAAATTAATAGACAATAAGACATGAAAAGGAAAGCAGCAAATGAAAGACATAATTTGAGGCATTTCACACCCAAAACATAGCCATATTAGTTCAACCCTACGTCGACAATAGATATTGACAAAAAAACCTATTTTATAAGGCACATAATGAAGATGAAAAAGGAACTGGTTATATTTCTAGTTCCATCAATCCATATAATATGATTAAATTAAAGGGAACTAGCATAGAAGTGGACACTTGGTTTTCCATTATTAGTAAAAAAGCTTGATGGTATTCCTATTATCTTTTGTGCATTTTTAGTAAATGTTTAAGAGGAAAAAGCTTCATAATGTTGGGTTTAAGTCAAGAACACCCTAGAAGGATGATATCTCCATGAAAAGATTTAGCAAGAGTACCAAATTCCAAAAGTATGGACAAACCTTACAAAGAAATTAAATAACCGAAGATCCACCAAAAGGCATCAATGGAACAATAAAATTAGCTAGAGAACCCAATACCCAATGTAAAAATTAAAGAACACTAAGCAACTAGAAATGAACCAAGAGGAAAGGAAATTTCATAAGTATACTATTCTATAATCTAAGGATTCTCTAGACTTGGGGCATGGCAATCCATCAATTCTACTAAAAAAGAACTCACCATAAAAACATTAAAACAGAAGAATCGAACTGCACATACCACAAATGAGACTAAATAGCTCTATGGACTAAACGAAACCAAGAAGAACAGAAATCACATAAATCCTGGTAGTGTCATAGAATACAGTAGGGCTACTATGAATCCATGCTCCACTAAATAAAAACTAAATAACTGAAGTGCCCACAAAGTGCAATAGCAAATGCCGCAACCAATGAGAACACAATGAATAGCAGATTCGCCTGAACATAACCAAAGGGGAGACCAAAAAAGTACATTAAAAAGGGTGAAAGGATGGGGAAAGTATATGCAAAAAAATTAAAACCCTTCCAAAGCCCCTTGTCACCATCAGACTCGTTGCTGCCACCGCTGCCAATTCTCTGCGATTGTCAGGATGTTGGTTTGTTGGTGTCAATGTTAAGGAGGAGTCACCACTCTTTTTATCTATTACTTTGCCCTAGTCTACAAATAAATTCTTCTCTTAGATCATGTGAATGACTACAAAATATTAAACAACATAGAGGAGAAAAGAAAAGAGAAAATGAGAATGGAAAATAAATAAAAGAAAAGTGCAGGGAGAATTCATTGTGATAAACATAGTAAAGGGAACTCTGGAATGTTCGGCTCCTGAGATACTCATGCAAAGAAATCCACATGAATATCTCATAAACAGATATTTAAGTATGATACCTATTCTAAGTTTCTCATTCATATATAAGAGCAAGCTCCTATAGTTAATTACATCTTAAACAATTAAGAACTCCTAAGAAAACTCTTGATTAAGGTTAAACTTTGTTTTATGTGTCAAGATCAAGCGGAGAAACATCAATGTTCAATCCTAGGGGTAATAGATTTCAAAGAATCAGATATTACCCTAAAGTATTGTTTTGTTTTGTTATTTTATTATGTTTTGTTGTTTTTTTTTCATTTTGTTCTGAGATTCACCATTCAAGCTTCAAAGCGTCTTCCCAGTAAAATAGAGTTAACATCCTAATAACATGCAGAGTAAATCTAAAGTGCAACTTGCCTTGTGTCATCAACAATCTTGCAAAATAAAGTCAGTATAAAAGTATATCTTGATTTGTTGATTTAATTAGTTGAATTTTTAATTTTAATACAACTCAGTTAAGATGTCTATGGCTCCATCGTCCTGGGGTCGTCACTGTATTCAGATATATTTAGTCTGAAAGGTATTCAAACTAGGACTGAAAGATTCTTGGCGGAAACCACATATTGTGTCATCAAAGAGATCTTCATAGATCTGAACATTGGGGTTTAAGTTGCGTTCTGTGATCATTGTTCATCAGGGTTTCATTTAAGTTTTAGTGTTTCTTTTGGGGTTGAAAATTTTAGGTTATTACAATTTAGTAACCAATTAAGTTTTGTCATTTATTTATTTATTTTTATTTTGTTTGAGATGATCCAATCAAGATCCCATGGTTCCATCATCCTGAATTATTAACTTTACGGTTTGAGTAGTCACGAGTGACAGAAATATATTTTTTTAACAACCATGAGTTTCCTCCTCCAAAATATTTTCTCAAATAAAGTTAAATTTTAAGGTTCAAGTTTTAGTTTTAGTGTATTTTAGGTTGAATTTTAAGTCGTTACTGTTTTAGAGTGAATTCTATAATTGGTTGGATTTGATTTTTATGTCAGTTGATTTGTTTGACTAACTTAGATGTGTAGTGAATCCTCAATTATGACTTTAATTTGGGTTAAAACTAAGAGAGTTTAGTTAAGTCTAATGCAGGTTAGACCTAGGGAACCTATGTTAAATGTAGGTTGTATCTAAGAGAAATTGGTTAAGTCTAATGTTGGTTAGACTCAGGGTTCAGGTTCATTGTAGGTTGAACCTAAGAGAGATTGGTTAAGTCTAATGTAGGTTAGTCTTAGGGTTTAGGTTTAGTGTAGTTTGAACCTAAGAGAGAGTCTATGATTTGGGTTGGGTTAGGTTCAATTTTGGTTGAACCAATAGTTTAAAGTGATTTACTTTCAATTTGTGTAGAATCCAATGATTAAGTTTACCTAGGTTCAATTCGGGTTGGACCTAAGATTTAAGGTGGTTTAGATCTAACTTGGGCCGAATCTAACGTTTAAGTTGACTTAGATCCAATTTAGGCAGCTTAGGGTGGCGTAGGTTCAATTTAGGTTAAACCTAAGGCTTAGGGTGACTTAGATTCAATTTGGGTTGAGCCTATGGCTTAGGGTGAATTAGGTTCAATTTGGGTTGATCCTAAGGTTTAGGGTACCTTAGGTTCAATTCGGGTTGAGCCAAAGATTTAAGTTATGTTTAAAGCATATTGAATTCGTGGGTTTTGGTTAGACCCAATGTGAATTGAACCTAAGAGTTTGGATTATGTTTAATTTGAATTGAACCTAAAAGTTTGGGTTTGGTCCAATGTGGATTGGAACTAATGGTTTGGTTTAACTTATGTTTAAGTTAAGTCGAACCTAAGAATATAGGTTGAATTAGTTTAAGTTTGGGTTGAACCTAAGGATTTGTACTTATTTAAGTTTTTATTGAACCTAAGAGTTTAAATTATTTAGGTCTGATATATCTTAGACTTAATTAGGGTTTGGAGTGAATTGAACCTAATTTAAATTATACTTAATTAGGATTTAAGATTAATCAAACCTAATTTAGTTAAGGTTTACTAGGTAATTATGTCTAATTTGGGTTAAAATTAATTAGGATTTAGAGTTTAATTAAACCTAAATTAGTTAAGGTTTAAGGAGTAATTTAGTCTAGTTTAGGTTAGACTTAATTAAGATTAAGATTAATTGAGCCTAATGTGAGAAAGTTTTAAGGGTTTAATTAGTTCTAATTAGGGTTTGACCTAATCAAGGTTTAATAATAATTAAGCCAAATGTAAGTAAGGCTTAAAGCTTTAATTAGGTCTAGTTAAGGTTAGACCTAATTAAGGTTTATGGTTGATTAAGCTTAATTTAAGTAAGGCTTGAAGGTCTTTTCTTGATCTTGTTGGCTAATGATTGTTCTACGGGTAGCTTCCTTGCATGCATGTATTCCATGAATGGCTAGCGCGAATGTTAAGTTTCTTCTTCAATGGCTGCTACTATTGTATTGACACCAATTTTGTGGAGATTATCCATGTCAGCTTGTGAGAGAACTCTTTGTCCTTGCATTGAAATCAGAATGAAACCCTCCTTAGGACACACGAAATATTTTCTTGATTGCAAGACAAAAAAAACATGTCATATTACTTAGTTGTTAATAAAAAATGGATAGTTCATGTTCAAATTATACTCATACAGAACACGAAAAAAGAGACAAAAAGGGCAGTTGATTTGTGTCACATATATATCCATAAGAAATGCTCACAAACATTACTCAACAAAATGGAAATCTTCTTTTCTAACCAAACATGAGTTAAATTGTTTAGTCATTACAACGAATAAGAAAAATAGCATTCACTCTCCAACTAATGCAGTGGTAATTTGTTCTCGAAGGGCTGCCATTTCATATGCACCTTTGCCATTTTTGTGCAAATGGTGGCATGATTGTTGTCCTCCCGTGACAGAGATTAACCGATGTAGTATTCAAATGCTTCTGCAGACACTTCCTGTTCATTCTCTTTGGCACGTTGGAAATCTACATGAACTTGAGGTGGATGCCGCCTAATATAGTTATGAAGCACCATCATAGCTAACACAATCTGCACTTGATTGGGAAATGGGTAACGTGGCATATCACGAAGTATCACATATTTATTCTTCCAAATTCCAAAATTCCTCCCAATGCCATCTCTCAAGGATGAATGACTATTGTTAAACACCTCCTTTCTGCATTGCATAACATTACTGGCTCTTTCAAAATCTGGTAAATGATATATGCTGTGAGGGTAGGGTTTAAGATACCCTTGCTGCAATGGGTAGTCGGCATCCACTAATAATACTTTCCTGCCAGATGTACAACCTTCAGTTCATCATACAAATGAAATTTTAAATGATATTGGTATGCAAGGTACCTTGTGGAGGGTGAGGGAAGTTGTAAACCGGATTCTGCGTCGCACTTTTAAAAATTCTACTATCGTGTGCGCTACCCTCCCAACCTGGCATTACAAATGTAAAGAAAATGTTGAAGTCACAGACGACCATGATATTTTGCGTTGGCATTCTAGAACGGCTGATAAATGCAATTTTCTCATTATTTGTAATTCTTGCATCAATGTGTGTTCCATCTATTGCGCCAATGTAATCCTTATGAAAACACTCCAATTATTTGATTAATGAATTCTTATAGAAGGATGAATTATAGAAGGTTGAATATGTACCTTGAAAAATGACACATAATGTGCATCGTGTCGAATCTTCATTGGCGTTCAAGAAAAAGTTGGATCTGTGGGCTTTAAGGTGTGTTTTGACAGACTCACAAGTCTTAGGTATGGCTCATATACTGGTAGTTGGAGTTTTCTTGGAATGAAGAGGTGTGTCTCTTGGTGAATAGAAGCGTATCTTTGAATTAAGTGGGTTGGGGGGAGCGTGGACGAGTTAGTAATTTATCCGTTGTTTTTTTCTGTAAATAGAGGTGTAACCTTATGGTTATGAATTAAACCAAACTATTATAACTCTTTTGAAATAATGAAATTCGCCGCTCTGCTTCTGAGCACGTAGGCATCTTTGTCGAACCTCGTTGAACCTTTGTGTGTTCTTTTGGATTGTGTCAGTTCTTGCTTTTACTTCACCCTAAATTGCATAATAGGTGCCAGAGTTCAGGAGTTTCAGGATCATGCGTGACAGTTTTTTGTGCACAGGAGGATGCGAAAGGCAAAGGAAGTTTGCGCGACCGGTACAAGCATGCGGCGGGAGTTCGACTCACCGGAAGGCACGCGATAGGGTAGTTGTTGCGCCAGCGGTTCCATAGAGGCGCGCTTTCGGGAGTTGCCATGGTCCTTTGAGGGAAGGAGTTTTTGTTGCATGGCAGAAGAAATTAAAGCCAAAGAAGGAATCTCCTATTCCCACAAAGAGTATTTGTTTCACAACAGAGGATCAAATAGAGTTTCTTATTGCAGCAAAGGTGTTTCAGAGGAAGCGAAGGTCGACCGCGGAGAGCAGTGAGCGCGATAGTCAATTATCAAGGAGGCTGGAGTTCGCGGGCTCTATGACGAATGTGGAGCAGGTTTGCAGGGGAGTTCTTCAGCTGCGAGAAGGTGTGGAGTTCCGCGACAGAGGCAGAGGACGAGTAGTTATCCGCTAACAGAAGCATTGAAACGTGTGGTAGAGTCCGCCGACCCGCGACAGTTATCTCTGTTAGGCAGTGGAGGAGCCAGGCGCGTAACCAGGCATCGCGACGGTCTGGAGTTCTATGCATGAAAGAGTTCTTTCATAGGAATTTGCGAACCTTCACATGAATAGGCGCGAAGAAGAGGCATGATAGTTTCACTAGAGGCTCGGACTGGAACAAGCTTGAATAGGGCGCACAAACAGGTGCGTCGGTTGGCATGTGGGGGTTCGTGACAGGAGTGGTCGTCTTGGTGTTTCTCTGCTGGATGCGGAGGAGGCAGTTCACAGAAAGGATAGCAGAGGATTTCTGTGATGGTTCGTGGCACAGGAGCAGTCACGGAGGAGTTCCACGAAGGTTTGCTAGCAATTCGGATGACAGTTCGTGAATAGGGGTTTCGCGAAGGTGTTTTTGCGCATGAACATGCGTAGAGTTTTCTGAATAGAGTTTGACGATTTTTTTGAGGAAGATTTTGTGAAGCGAGAGAAGGCGGGAATAGGTTTGGAGTAGTTCGTCAGGTGCAGCTAGTACCACAAACAAAGGAGTTTGTGAATTTTGTAGAGTTCGTAAGTTTGTCGCAGGAGAAATTGCGACTGGTGGAGTTCGCATGTTATCGCATGAGTAGTTGCGACAGGTGGAGTTCAACTGGGCTCGGACAGTGGAGCTCACAAATTTTGTCTCAGGAGGAGTTGAGATAGGTGGAGTATGCGAATTTCATGGATTGTTTGCAGGTTTGTCGCAGGAGAAATTGTAACAGGTGGAGTTCGCAAATTTTGTCGCAGGAGGAGTTGTGACAAGTGAAGTTTGTGAATTTCAGATATTGTTTGCAGGTTTGTCACAGGAGAAATTATGATAGGTGGAGTTTGGTTGGTGTCTGCAGTATTTCGACCGAATTTTTTTGTGAGAACAGAAAAGGTGCTTCGTGTGAAAAATTTGATTCACAAATCACAGGACACTATATGAAAATTGCTGCATTGACCAAGGAAATTTTAAGTTTCTTTGAATTTATTTGTGGTTTGTATTTTGTTTCTATACAAGGTAGGAAAATTCATTACAGGATTAAATTCGAATGACAATTTCTAGTGCAAAATTTGAGATAGTGAAGTTTGATGGAACCAAGAACTTCGGATTGTGGCAAATAAAGGTGAAAGATTTGTTGGCACGACAAGGAATTTTGAAGGCATTGCGGGCTACGAAACCTGATGGTAATATCTATCAACTGTTGGGGAGTACAGTTGTAGGTGGAGTTCACTCTGTCGGATCATATGATGGAAATGCAGCAGATATGTTGACCAAGCCAGGTATTCTCAACAAGTTCTTGAATTGCTTGAACTTGTTGAATGTTAGCAGTTGCTAGTTGGCTTGGTTGCTCAACCCACTTTGGTGTAAGAAACTCCATGATGTATTTCTCCTAAGGGGCTGGATATTCGCCAAGGTAGATAATTGTTAGGTATGGCTCATATACCGATAGTTGGAGTTTTCTTAGAATGAAGAGGTGTGTCTCCTGGTGAATAGGAGTGTCTGATGCACCAAAAATATATACTCTTTTAGCTATATGTTTTTACCTATTTTTGGTGATATTGCACTTTAAAGGAAAGTATTTTTCATGATTTGTTGCAAGTATGATGATTATGGGTGATTGGAGCGAAAAGATGCAAAAAGGAACGAATTTGGAGCAAAACGGAGCAATTTGGAGGAAAACAGCCCTGGCGCCACCGACGCCCTATTTCGGAGACTCCAGAATTAATTGGCACGATATGGCGCCGCCGGCGTCCTATGTCGGTTCACTTCGAATTCAAAAGTTTTGGCAGATTTTTGAAGAGGTGCTTGAAGAAACTCTTGGGGAATTCGTTCCTAACATTAAATTAAGTGTCCAAGACAAAAATAAAGAAGAGGAAGAGAAGAGAATTGCTGTAGAGAGTGTGAGGAAAGTGTAAGAGAGTTAGGGTTTGTGATTTTAAGAGAGATTCTTCTCTAAGGAGGGGAGAAGAGGGAGTAAAGTGAGAGATTGCTTCTTCATCTTTGTTCTAAGGAGAGAATCAAGTGTTGCAAGGAAGAGAAAAGGAATCAAGGGGACTTTGAAGGAATTTGCTTGGGGAGAGAAAGAGATAAGTTGTATTTACTATTGTAGTTTCTATGACTCTTCTTTTATATATAAAATCCATGTGTTTTTATATCTTCTCCATGGTTAGTGAGTAGTCTCTCTTGCCTTTCCTCTTGCATGAAGTAATTATGATGTGGTGATGTGAAAATGATGTGACCTTGAAGTGTTATAAAAGTTATGATGTTTCTTTAATTTGGAACTTAATTTACTTTTCAATCTAGCCAATTGAATTGTTAAAACATGTTCAGGAACATTAATTCCAAAAGAATTGAATGTTCTACAACAAAATGAAGAAACCATTTAATGTCCATGAATGAATTGCGTAGTTCATTGGGATTAAGTGCAAATAAATAGGGAAATGAGTTTTGATGGACTTCAAATTGGAGGTTTCATGGTGATAGAATGGGATCCCCAATTTGGTCTTAAGATTGGTAACTAAAGCCTATGGTTAGCCTTCGGGTGAAGGGTGAGTGGGAGCTCCGAAGTGAGTGCCGGTATCCTCTCAGCCTAGCCTTAGATTTAGTAACTAAACTTAAGATATGACAATGTTCTTTACTTGCTTTGAAAAGGAGGTACTCTTTCAAAGGTAAAGAAGCAAATATGCTCCTATTTGACACAACACAAATAATTACCATTCTTTATCATCCACACATAATAGTCTTTATGTAGGAAGAAAGACACTTTTCATATAGAAGTATCTTATAAATCACATAAGTTAGTGTGTTTGTTAGTTAATATAGTTCAGTCATTAGAAGTAATTGTAGTAGCTTTATTATACTTTGCATTAACTATTGGCAGTACACTTAAGTCATTGTTACAATGGGTTTTGGATTTTAGTGCTATATTATCTGATTTAAAGAACGTTCACCTCCCTGTGGGATCGATAACCAGGACTCCATTAGAGCCCTGCATTACTTGATACGATACGTATACTTGCGTTGAATTTGTGACTTTACTAAATCATTCTAATTATATAATTTTTACTTCATAAATTCTTGCTTAATATATAAAGTCGCGGTCAAGTTTTTGGCGCCGTTGCCGGGGAGGTAGATAAACAATACTTATTTATAGATATTATAGTAACTGAAAACCTTTACTTTGTAGTGTGATTTTATATGCGTAGTAGTGGATCTGTAGGTTTGATACCTTACGATTCAGAGTTAGAGCGTACTATTAAAAAAATTAGAAAACAACAAAAATAAACTGAAAATTACTGTGAAATGGCGAATAATCAAGAGAATCAGAATATTAATGTTAGAAATTTGCCATGACCTTTAAGAGATTATGCTAACCCAACAACAGATGAAATTCATATAACTATTCAAAATCCTGATGTTGCTGCTAATTCGTTTGAACTTAAACCTGCTATAATCCAAATGGTACAAAATAATCAATTCGGAGGAACACCTAATGAAGACCCAAATTTACATATTGCTAGTTTTTTAGAACTCTGTGCTACTTTTAAGTATGACGGAGTGTCGAGTGACGCTGTCAGACTTAGACTTTTTCCTTTTTCCTTAAGGGATAAGGCTAAGGCGTGGTTAAACTCGTTAGCACCTGGATCTATTCGAATTTAGGGAGAACATTCTCAAAAGTTTCTATCGAAATATTTCCCTCCATCGAAAACTGCTAAATTAAGAAATGATATCACATCATTTGGTCGGTTTGAAGGAGAGTCAATATATGAAGCTTGGGAGAGGTTTAAAGATCTTCTTAGGAAGTGTCCACATCATGCTTTGCCAGATTGGTTAATAATTCAAACTTTTTATAACGGATTAGTGAGATCATTAAGATCAATTATTGATGCTGCTGCTGGTGGATCGTTAATGTCAAAACCTTTTGATGAAGCATATTCATTAATTGAAGAGATGGCTACTAATAATTTTTAATGGCTCTCTGAACGGGTAAATCCTAGAAGAATAGCTAGTGTTCATGATTTTGACATGATGACTATGATAGTTTCTCAAATAGCAGCACTTTCTAAGAAAATAGATCAATATGGAATGAATTATTCTCAACCACCCCCAGTGTTAGAGGAAAATTCATTTGGGTAGATAACTGAATCTCAAACACCTTATGAAACTTTGAACGTGATTAATAGACCTAATAACCCTTATTCGAATTATTATGTCTCTGGTTGGAAGAATCACCCAAATTTCAATTGGAATAATAATAATGCTAATGTGAACCCACAATGGGGACACAATTCTATAAACCCAGTTGGAAACTCAACCAACTAAGGAAATACTAACTTTAGGCAATCTTATCCTCCTGGATTTAATAATAACCCACAGTTTAAGGATAAGAAGTTGTCTATAGATGAAATGATTTTGAATATGGGTAGCCAATTACAAGTTCAAGGTGTTGCGATCAAAAATATTGAAAGTCAGTTGGGACATATTTTCATTGCGCTTAATAATAGACCTTCTGGAACGCTTCCTAGTAATGTGGAGATCAATCCAAAAGATCAAAACAAGGAGCAACTTAAGGCTATTCAATTAAGGAGTGGAAAAGAATTAGAAACTAGAACGCAGAAAGAAGTTGAAGAAGAGAAGGAGAAGGTGAATATTGAAAAAGGTTCAAATAAGATTTATCCAGACCTGGAATATCCTCTTGAACCAATGAAGATTACTATTGAGAAACCACCTCCTCCATTCCCTCAAAGATTGAAGCAGAAGAATAGGGATAATAGATTTGGAAAATTTTTGGAAATCCTTAAGAAGTTAACAATAAATATACCTTTTGTTGAAGCATTAGAACAGATGCCTGATTATGCAAAATTTATGAAGGATATTCTTAAAGAGAAGAGAAAGTTCACGGATCATGAGACTGTTGCACTTAGCGGAGAGTGTAGTGCAATAATTTAGAAAAAGCTTCCTGAAAAACTTAAAGATCCTGGTAGTTTCACTATCCCGTGTGCTATAGGTGAAAAGTTTTTGGAAGAGTCTTATGTGATCTGGGAGCTAGTATTAATCTTATGCCTTTATTAACTTTCAAAAGATTGGGAATTGGAGAAATTTCTCCTACATCTGTAACTCTCCAATTAGCTGATCGTTCTATTACTTATCCTAAGGAAGTGGTAGAGGATGTGTTAGTAAAAGTGGATAAATTTATCTTTCCTGTGGATTTTATTGTGCTTGATATGGAGGAAGATAAAGATATTCCAATTATTTTAGGAAGACCATTCCTAGCTACTGGAAGAGCTATAATTGATGTTCAAAAAGGGGAATTATTTATGAGAGTTAATGATCAAGAGCTGACCTTTAATATTTTGAAATCTATGAAGTATCCCTCAGTTGAAAAAGAAAATGAATGTTTTAGGATGGAAGTATGCGAATATTTGAGAAATGATTATTTTAAAGAGATGTTTGAAAAGAACTTACTGAACACAAGTACTATTGCTTTTTGGATGGATATACTGGTTATCATCAAATACATATTGCTCCTGAGGATCAAGAAAAGACAACATTTACTAGCCCCTATGGAACATTTGCTTTTTGAAGAATGCCTTTTAGATTGTGTAACGCACCTGCAAATTTTCAAAGATGTATGATGTCTATCTTTAGTAGTATAATAGATAATGGAATAGAAGTTTTCATGGATGATTTTTCTGTGTTTGGAGCTTCATTTGATATTTGTTTGGAAAACTTGGCAAAAGTTTTGGAGCTCTGTGAGAAAACAAATTTAGTTCTGAATTGAGAAAAGTGTCAATTTATGGTTGCAGGAGGAATAGTGCTTGGGCATAAAATTTCTGAATATGGTATGGAGGTCGACCCTACTAAAATTCGAGTGATTGAGAGATTACCACCACCCACTACTGTAAGAGAGGTGCGCAGTTTCTTAGGACATGCTGGATTTTACATGCGTTATATTAAAGATTTTTCTAAAATTACTAAACCTTTGTGCCAACTTCTAGAAAATGATAGGAAGTTTGATTTTAATGATGAATGTTTGTGTGCTTTTGAATTACTTAAAGAAAAACTAATCACTGCTCCTATAATTGTTTCACCTGATTGGGAGAAACCCTTTGAATTAATATGTGATGCTAGTGATTATGCTATTGGAGTTGCATTGGGGCAAAGATATGATAAAACTTTCAAAGTTATTTACTATGCTAGTAAAACTCTTAATGATGCTCAAATTAATTATACCACTAATGAAAGAGAGTTATTAGCTATAGTATTCGCTTTTGATAAGTTTAGACCTTATTTAATTGGAGCTAAAAGTATAGTGCATACTGATCATTCAGCTATCAAGTATTTAATGCAAAAGAAGGATGCTAAACCTAGATTGATTAGATGGATACTCTGTTTGCAATAATTTGATTTTGAGATAGTTTATAGGAAAGGATCTGATAATTAAATTGCTGATCATTTGTCAAGAATAGAATATGATAGATTTTCTGAATTTGCCTTGGTATGCTGATATTGTGAATTATATTGTAAGTGATATTATACCATCAGATTTAACAAGGCAACAACAAAAAAAGTTTAAATATGATGCTAAATTTTATTTTGTGGAAGATCCCTATTTATATAAATAGTGTAAGGATCTGATTATTAGAAGATGTGTGCCACATGAAGAAATTAATCCAATCATTCAGAGATGTCATGATTCTGAATTTGGAGGTCATTTTAGTGTTGATAAAACCACTTATAAGATTTTACAATTTTGATTTTATTGGCCCACTCTTTTCGTGATGTTTATAAATATGTTAAATTTTGTGATCGATTTCAAAGAGTGGGTAATATTTCTAGAAGAAACAAAATTCCTCTGAATTACAATTTGGAAGTTGAAATTTTTGATGTATGGGGATTAGATTTTATGGGACCATTTGCACCTTCATTTGGAAATTTATATATATTGGTCGTTGTTGATTATGTTTCGAAATGGATTGAAGCTGTTGCTTTACCAAGATGTGATGCTCGGAGTGTTTCTAAATTTTTAAAGAAAAATATATTTACAAGATATGGAATGCCGAGAGTGATTATAACTGATGGTGGATCCCATTTTAGAAACAATCAAATTAAGAGATTAACTGGGAAATATAATATTATTCATAGAATCTCTACTGCTTATCATCCCGAGACTTGTGGATTAGCGGAAGTATCGAATCGGGAAATTAAAAAAATTTTGGAGAAAACAGTGGATATTCATAAATTAGATTGGTCTGCTAGATTAGACACCACATTATGGGCTTATAGGACTGCTTTTAAGATCCCTATTGGAATGTCTCCTTATAGATTAGTGTTTGGCAAAACTTGTCATTTGCCGGTTGAAATGGAACATAAAGCATATTGGGCGATTAAGGAGTTGAATTTTAATTTGAGAAATGCGGGAGAAAAAAGATTTATGCAATTAAATGAGTTGGAAGAAATTAGAAATGAATCATATCATAATGACAGGATTTATAAAGAGAAAATGAAATTGTGGCATGATCAGAAGATATTGAAAAAATGATTTGAACTAGGAAAAAGAGTTTTATTATATAATACGAGATTGAAATTATTTCCAGGAAAACTTAAGTCTAAATGGATACGACCTTTTACTGTAGTAAAAGTTTATTCTTTCGGAGCTATTGATATTGAGGATCCTAAAACTGGAAGTATTTTAAAGGTTAATGGACATCGTTTAAACGCTTACTTTGGAGGGTCTTTACCTGATTTCAAAGAGGTTTTATTGATAAGTCATCCTAGTTAACTGAATGGTTTATCGGGCTGCGACGTTAAACCAAGCACTTTATGGGAGGCAACCCATATGTTTGTTTGTATGTTGAGTTTTCTTGCTTATTGTTATTTGTGCTTTTAGTTTAATATTAAAAAAATCCTAATTACTCCTAAATAAGTTAAAAATTAAAATATATTGGATCGTATTGAGGAAACAAAGTATTTCGAGCCAAACGAAGTTCGGTGAAAATTTTTGTCACTGGCATCACCGGCGCCCTATTCTTTTATAACAGCCGAATTTATCGAGCGTCGCCGGCGCCCAAATTCTGGGTGACAGTTTTTACCTTTTAAAATGCGGTTTTTGGCGGTTTTGAGTGGGATTTTCTTCCTTAAAACACCCAAAAACTCCATTTTAAATCCATAACCACCAGAGAAACGAAAACTCCATTTCTCAATTCGTATCCCATGGATTCCCACTCCATTAAACCCCCTAGATCTCGCATCTACAATCGACGGAAGTTCGTTATTTTCGAGGCGCAACGTCTATTCCATAAAGTGATGATGAAGAGAAGGATTGTCAAGGAAAGAGGCTCTGTGAATCTAGGTTTGGAGAGTCTGATGACAAGAGTTGAAGAGATAGTGAAGCAAAGATGTTGGGAAGTGTTATGCTACACTACCGACGCAGTGGTTGTTCCAGTCGTGAAAGAATTTTATGCAAATCTGCATGGGATCAACTAAGGATGTGTTTTTGTGCGAGGAAGGTATGTACCATTCACTCCTGCGAGGATAAATGATCTCTTCATGATAGAAAGCGTACCTATTTGACATTATGCAAATTTTAATGCGACGAGCAATGATATGAATGACATCTATCATTATTTGACAGATGAGAATGAAGAATGGGAAGTAAGGGATAATGGATATGTCAGTTTCTCTTCTTCATCCTTGAATCTGGTATCAAAGCAGTGGCATTACTTTATTTAGGAAAAATTAATTCCTTCTATGAAGATAAGTAAGGTAACGAAGGAAAGTGCTATTCTGAATTTTTGCATTCAAACTGGAAGGCCAGTGGATATTGGATCAATCATTACTAAATCTGTATTGGGATTGATTGTGCATGGATCTAAATATGGGCTTGGACACCCTTCCACCATATTTCTGTTATGTAGTCAATCACAAGTGCTATATGAGAGTTGGGAAAAATTTTTTCTACCCTGGAGACCTATTGATCCCACTGATCTTTATGACTACAAAACAGTTGGTGATGAAGGAGACATGGATGTGCTTGCTGATCAGCCCACAGAGAGTTCACAGCCTATTCAGCCTTACTATTCTGAAAGTTCAAGGGTTATATTGAAGAAGATAAAGAAGTTGGAAAATGAGGTACGGAATATTATGAATTCTATTAATAACATTTCTGATTTATTTGATCACATTGATTGGAGGATGAAAGAGCAATTTGATCATACATGTCGAATTGAGTTGGGTTTGGTTAATCTGTTGAAGAAGAATGTTGTGGTGGTTGAAGATTCATCTGATGAATTCCCATATCGTCCATTCTACAATATGTTCGTTCATCTTCAATCAATGGGAGACATTAGAGAGGATGAGACTTCTGAGACTGATGAGGAGTAATTAGTAGATTCTATATGCTGCTTTATTATGTTTAAGTGTTTGCTTCGATTGCTATGTTGTTCGCTTTGCTTTATTTTAGTAGGGTGTGATTAGACTTTGCTTTGATTTCTTGTGTGTACTTAGGACTTAGTGTTTTCTTATCGTAGTGTACTTGCAACACTAAGGATCTAAGGAGTGTTGCTTATATTTGATGAACATATGTGTGTAATCGTTGTATCGTGATTTTATATATATAAAAGTAATGTGATGTGTTGTTTGTGTAAATTGATGTTGTTTAATGTTTGTGAGATGAAATAGATGCTTGTTGATGTGTTAAATAGGAATGCGGAGGTTGAAATGATTGAATTTGCATCGAAAATTTTTGAACCCAATAGAATTTTGGACTGGTGCCGTCGGCGCCCAAACACCAAAAATAGGCCGAGACCCTTAAAAATTTGCGAAAATAGCCTAGGACCCATTTTTCCGCCATTTCTTTCGTCTCCCACATCCATATTTGCAATTTTGTAGCTTTAGGGCTTGTTAGATCTCAGATTAGAGAGGATTTCAAGGATTTCTGAGGCCGGATCTACACTTCTCTTGGTAAGAGCTTTACTATAACCTAAAATTTTTGGATTTTCACCATGTGAAACTCTCACATTGTTGGATGATATTTTTAGAGATTTTTGAAAAAAAGTGAAGCTTCATATGGTAGAATTTGTTCTTACTTGAATAGATTAATGCTTGGAGTGAATACATTGTGGATTTTGAATTTATTGGCAAATTTTTGCAATTTTTCTAGAAATCCACATGGCTCCTAGAACGTGTAAGGGAAAGTAAAAATTTAATTGGGACGATGAAAGATTTGTTAATATTAAGGCTCAGTTTCGCTTCAACTCTCAATTGCAAAATAAGAAGTGTATTCAGGATCGAGCGTTTGAGAATCTTGGTGGATCTATAAAACAATTGATTTTTGAGTGAAATTAGGAACATTTCTGTTACTTTTCTGCTAATGCTGTTTTGGGATTAGTCTGAGAATTTTATGCTAACGTGCTCTGGTCTGAAACAGAATATGTGCTAGTCCGAGGGAAACTGGTTGAGTTCACCCCACAACGTATCAATGCATTTTATCAAATTCAAGAACCTTTTGTTTGTGAATTTCAGAATTTTGATACTAGTGAGGGGAATTTGATGAGTGTAATCACGTATCTGACTGATGGAAGAGGGGAATGGAAGATGAATCAGAGACAGATGATTAGCTTCCCTGCTTCTACTTTAAATGTTGCTTCTAAAGCATGACATTATTTCATTTCTGTAAGACTATTGCCTTCTTATCATCACAGTGAAGTTACTAGAGATCGAGCTATTTTAAATTATTGCATCGAGAATATGAAGAAGATTAATATTGGAGCCATTATTTTTAAGAGCATTCACTCTATTTCCAAAGGAGAAACCACTTGTGGATTAGGACATCCTACCCTGATTCATGCACTTTGTGTTCAGTCTGAAGTGGAGTATAGTAGTTCTGAGGGAGTGGAAATACCTTTAAGGCCGATTACGAAGACCATTATTCGTTCTTATGAGGCTCATGTGGGTGCAAGAGAGGAGAGTAGGAGTACTGATATTCCTACCACAAGTTATGATGTTCCATCTACTTCTGAGCCCCCGAAACTATCTGATATCATGCAGCAGTTGAGATTGCAGAGTGATAGTATGGATAGGATGCATCATAGGATGGATGTATTTGAGGCCCGAAGTGATGTGAATGAAGACTATTTACAGAGAAGAGTTGAGTTTGATATGGCTTATTACGATGCTCGGGTCAGATTTACAAGGGGGAGTCCGATGTGACATTTCCTACTTGTTCTAGTTATACACCGTACAGAGTTGGACCTTCTGACCCTGCTGATGACCCTGCTGCTGATCCTGGTGATGGAGACAGGTAAATAGCTTGTTTGTTTTATTTCTGTTGTTTTTAGTCTGTTGTGATGTATTGATGTGATGTAGTGGACATTTACTTTTCATGTGATGTGTAACCCTGTGTTGTACTATGTGATGTAGTGTCATTTAATTTTTATGTTGAACTGTTAGTTGTACTGTTATGTAGTGTGATAATTTGCTTTATGTTATAGTGTTTTGTTGGATATTTAGTTGTTTAATGTTTAGTTCTCTTTACCCATGAAAATATTTAAATTGTTATATCACTGCTACTAATTGTTTCATGCTTGCTAGCTGTAAATTTTGATTAATACCAGGTAAATTATGAAGATTTCAAAATCTCAGCACATAAAGGTTAGTTTTCTTTTACTCTCAACTATTTCAAATTTATTGAAAAATGTAAGTAGGGGAGGGTAGAGAAATGCTAAACTTTTATTTGTTCTCAATTATTATATTTTCAAAAAAATATTAGCATAACTTTTGGCAGTTAAACTTCATTATAAGAAAACTAAAACTTTTCAATTCAGTTGAATATTATGGAAGGAAAGGATGAAAATTTTTAGTGATAAAAGTTGATTTTATAGAAGTAAGATATTTGATATGAAAGGATTTGATTATAGTCAACTATTTAAAGTAAAGAAAACTCGTATTTTTGAAATGTTAAGGGATTTAAAGTATTGTGTCTTAAGAAGAGATTGTAACTTTATGATGAATAATAAAGCTTGTACTTAACTATAAAGTAAAGAGATGACTTAAGTTTGAACTTTATAAAGAGGAGAGTGAAGTTCAAAATCATTAAAGGCTATCTAGATATAGTAATCCTCAGAAAAAAAAGAGGAAAATAAAAAGAAAAGAAAAGAAAAATTTTATGAGGAGAAGCTTCAGGAGATGTGATCCATGAAAAAAATACCCATTTTTATGCCTTGATTTTTATCAAATTTTTAAGGATATTATGCTTTAATGAAAGGTATTTTTGTGTTTTTGGATATAGGTGATGGAAAAATGTTCAAGAAGAAAAAAAGTGAAAAAGGAGCAAAAATGGAGCCAAAATGCAAAATTGTCAAAATTATTGGTCTGGCGCCTAGGCGCCAGAATCCGGTGCCTAAGCGCCAGGTCAATACGGGATCTCTCAAGATTTTTGACGACTTTTGAATGGTTATTTTGATGGTGTTAGCGGTTATTGGACCTTCTAGAATACTGGCAGTTGTTCCTGGTTTATAGGACATGTGATACAATGTATTTTGACGCTTGGAAATGGTTTTAATCGCGAAGAGGTGCGATCCAAAGTGAAGAGGTGCGAAAAACTGGACGCAGAGTCCGGCGCCTAGGCGCCAGACATACCTTCTAGAAGATTCATTGAATGTGGACACATTTTGAAGAGGTGCCTCAAGGCAACCCTTGAGGCCTATAAATAGGAGGGTACTCCTTCAGAGAAAAACAGCCCAATACATTCCCTTATCTAGAGCCCCATCTTGAGGGAGAATTAGAGAAATACTTTAGGGCCACTTTTATTAATTAGTGAGTTTATTTAGAGTGTGTATTGAGAGTTTAAAGAGTTGGTACTTTTGAAGTTTATTTGCTTTGGAGTCAGAAGAATTCAGAGGTTTAGTAGGAGAAACACTTAAGATAAGTATTTGTAATTTTATTCAAAGTTTTATTATTATGTTTTGTTGTTTAAATTCAATGTGTTATGAGTAGTTAGTTTACTTTCTCCTTTCAATTATGAAAAGATAAATAAGATAATATAAAATTCGATGGAGAATTAAAAACTATTTATATTTTAAAACATTGTGATGATATTAATACCGGATCTTCATTTACTTTAAAAATTAATCACTTGTATTGTTAAAATCTGTTGAAGAGTTTTGATACCTAGAAGGAGATGAATTCTTAACTAGTAGATATCACATGAATCCTTGGGTAGTCGAAGGCCTTGTGCGGGTTATTCAAGGTAAAGTGCAAATAAATAGGAAGATATTATATAATGGGCATAGAATTAATAAGTTTTTAGAGTAACAGACTAAATTCATGTGATTTAGTTTATAGAGAAGGAAAGGGTCACTAGTAGGGCTGACCATAGCCACCCTTGGACATCTAGTAGTGTGAGCCTAGATTAACCCATTCTACTAACAATACATCCAAACCTGATATAAAGGCTAGCCAATGTTCGTTACACCTAGATCAAAGGGTAAAGAATATGAATGCTTCTATTTGGCACAATACCATAAATTTATATCTCCACGAATATTATCATTATCTTAAAAAATTTGGATTAATTGAAAGGAAGAAAGTTGTGTTCTTATTGCTATTTACACCAATCATTTCATTACTGCTTTATTATTGCATCTTTCATTACTGCTTTATTATTGCATCTAGTAAATTAAAAATATCAAATTTATAAACTATAAAAGAAGTACATAAAAATAAAATTAAAATATTTAAAAATGCATAACTCACTCCTCGTGGGATCGATACTGGGGTCTTTGTTTCAAAGCCCTACATTACTTGATACGATACATATACTTGCGTAGTACCCCTAGTGTGTAAAATATTTTCAATAAAATTATATTTGTATACACTAGTTGCTATTATTATCTATTACATATATTTGAAAGTATTAATTTTTATATTTGTCATCAGCGGATTGCGTGTCAAGTTTTTGGCGCTGTTGCCGGGGATTGAATTTTTAGTACGCATATATATAGCATTGCGTCAAGTTTTTTGGCACCGTTGCATTGGGAGGAGCGGAGTAGATTTTAAACATTTTTATTTTATTCATTTTCTTTTATTGTCAAAAATATAAAATACCAAATATATATATATATATATATATATATATATATATATAATAAAATAAATTTTTTTTTATAAGTAGAGATTTTATTTCTTGTTAATTTACTTTTTATGCATAGTGCTGGATCTGAAGGATTATTACCTTTAGATTCTGAATTAGAAAGAACTATTAAAAGAATTAAAAAAGGAAAATAAACTAAAAAAAATTCAAGAGATGGCTAATTTACATAACAATTTACAAAATCCAATTGAAATTAATGAACAAAATGTTTACAAACCATTAAGGGATTATGCTAACCCTACAGTTGATGAACTTCATAGTAGTATTCAAATACCTACCGTAGATGCTAATTCTTTTGAGCTTAAACCATCTATCATTCAAATGGTTCAAAATAATCAATTTGGAGGAACACCAAATGAGGATCCAAATTTACACCTTGCTAGTTTTTTAGAACTTTGTGTTACCTTTAAATATAACAATGTTTCTGATGATGCTATTAGACTTAGACTCTTTCCTTTTTCTATAAGAGATAAAGCAAAGATGTGGTTGAACTCATTAGGAGCAGGTTCTATTAAAACATGGGCTGAAATGACACAAAAATTCCTTGCTAAATATTTTCCTCCTTCTAAAGTTGCTAAATTAAGAAATGATATTACTTCATTTAGTCAATTTGATGGGGAGATAATTTATGAAACTTGGGAAAAATTTAAAGAACTATTAAGAAAATATCATTATCATGCTTTACCTGATTGGTTAATTATTCAAACATTTTATAATGGTTTAATTGGATCACTAAAATCAATTATTGATGCTGCTGCTAGATGTTCTTTAATGTCTAAATCATTTGAAGAAGCTTATACTTTAATTGAAGAAATGTCCAATAATAATTTTCAATGGCCTTCTGAAAGGATTAATCCTAAAAGAATGTCAAGTATTCAAGATAACGAAGCCTTTTCTATCTTAGCTTCACAAGTAGCTGCAATATCTAAGAAATTAGATAATTTTTCCATCAACATATCACATAACAACTCATCTAATATTGAAGATTATCAAACTATTGAAACTTTACAAGCTATTACTAGTAAAAATAATCTGTATTCAAACTATTATAATCCTAGATGGAAGAATTACCCTAATTTTAACTGGAATAATCAACAACAACAATGAGGTAATAATCAATCCCATCCAATTGGAAAATGGAATAATCAAGTAAATTCAAAATATAAACCACCTGGATTTAATAATCAACAGAAAAAGTTATCAATAGAAGAATTAATTTTACAAATGAGTAATCAATTACAAAATCAAAATACTACTATTCGTAATATTGAGAATCAAATGGGACAAATCGCTAATTTAATTAATTACAGACCTCCAGGAACACTTCTTAGTAATGTTGAAATTAATCCAAAAGAAACTGGAAAAGAACATGAAAATGTTAAAGCTGTACAACTTAGAAGTGGAAAGGAATTAAAAGAAAGAATACAGAATGAAATTGAAAAAGAGATTGAGGTTGAAGAGATTGAAAAACCTAAAGAAACTCCTTCTCCTAATCAAGATCAAACTAATATTTCTATTAATGTGGAAGTTGAAAAACCACCACCACCTTTTCCTCAAAGATTAAAATAGCAGAAGCTTGATCATCAATTTTCTAAGTTCTTTGAAATTTTTGAAGAAACTTACTATAAATATACCCTTTGGTGAAGCTTTGAAACAGATGCCAACTTATGCAAAATTTATGAAGGATATATTAAGTAAGAAACGAAAATTTGAAGCTTTTAAAACTGTTGCACTAAGTGAAGAATGTAGTGCAATAATTCAAAAGAAATTACCTCAGAAACTTAAAGATCCTGGAAGTTTTACTATACCTTGTGCTATTGGAGAAAAATTTTGTGGAAAAGCTTTGTGTGATTTAGGAGCAAGTATTAATCTCATGCCATTTTCTATTTATCGAAGGTTGAATTTAGGAGAGATTACTCCCACCACTGTAACCCTTCAGTTAGCTGATAGATCTATCACTTACCCTAAAGGAGTTATAGAGGATGTACTTGTTAAAGTAGATAAATTTATCTTCCCTGTGGATTTCATTGTGTTTGATATGGAAGAAGATAAAGAAATACTAATTATTTTAGAGAGATCTTTTCTAGCTACCGGACGAGCTATGATTGTTGTACAAAAAGGAGAATTAACTATGAGAGTTAATGATCAAGAGATTAAATTCAATGTTCTTAAATCAATGAAGTACCCTGACAAAGAAAAATGTTATCGAATGGATATTTTTGATTTTATAATTGAAAAACACTATCGAGAAAAATGTAAAATCATTCCTGAAGAAGAAATTAAATTTTTAACTGATGAAAATGAAGAACTAAAAGAAGATGAATTATTTAAAGAAACTCATTATATTAAAGATAACTGGGAAACTTTAGACATAACTCAAAATGATATACTTTTACCCTCAATTAAAAAAGCCCCTGAACTGGAATTAAAAATGTTACATTCACATTTAAAGTATGCATTTCTTGAAATTCATTAACTTTACCTGTTATAATTTCTTCTGAGCTAAGTTTAGATCAAGAAGAAAAATTAATAGGAGTGTTAAAGAATTATAAAAAAGCTTTTGGTTGGACTATTGCTGATATAAGAGGAATAAGCCCTTCCATTCGTATGCATAGAATTTTAATGGAAGAAAATTTTAAACCTACTATTGAACCGCAAAGAAGATTACATCCTATCATGAAAGAGGTTGTTAAAAAAGAAATTTTAAAATGTTTAGATGTTGGAATTATTTATCCTATTTCGGATAACCAATGGGTAAGTCCTATTCATTGTGTTCCGAAGAAAGGAGGAGTAACTATCACTGTCAATGATAAAAATGAACTAATTCCTACAAGACAAGTTACTGAATGGCGAATTTGCATTGATTATCGGAAGTTAAATGACGCCACTAGAAAGGATCATTTTCCTTTATTTTTCTTGGATCAAATGCTTGACAAATTAGCTGGACACTCATATTTCTATTTTCTGGATGGATATTCTGGTTATCATCAATTAATTATTGCTCCTGAGGACCAAAAGAAAACAACATTTACAAGTCCTTATGGAACGTTTGCCTTTAGAAGAATGCCTTTTGGTTTATGTAATGCACATGCAAGTTTTTAAAGATGTATGATGTCAATATTTTGTGATTTGATTGACAAAGGAATTGAAGTATTCATGGATGATTTTTCAGTTTTTGGAACTTCTTTTGAGTCTTGTTTGGAAAATATTTCCGAAGTTCTTAAAAGATGTGAAGAAACAAATTTAGTTCTTAACTGGGAAAAATGTCAATTTATGGTCACAGAAGGCATTGTACTTGGTCATAAAGTTTGACAAAAAGGGAAGGAAGTTGATCAAGCAAAAGTAAAAATTATTGTTGAACTGCAACCCCCTACTACTGTTACTGATGTGAGAAGTTTTCTAGGTCATGCTGGATTTTATAGAAGATATATAAAAGATTTTTCTAAAATTGCTAAACTTCTTTGTCATTTATTGGAAAAAGAAGCTAAATTTGAATTTAATCAAGGATGTGTTAATGCTTTCAATATTTTAAAAGACAAATTAATAACTGCACCTATAATTATTGCACATAATTGGAATAAACCTTTTGAATTAATGTGCGATGCAAGTGATTTTGCAATTGGAGTTGTATTGGGACAAAAATATGAGAAAATTTTCAAAGTTATATATTATGCTAGTAAAACTCTTACTAAAACTCAAAGAAATTACACTACTACTGAGAAAGAGCTTTTAGCTATAGTATATGCCTTTGATAAATTTAGACCTTATCTTCTTGGTACCAAATGCATAGTTCATACTGATCATTTCGCTATTAAATATTTAATGACGAAAAAAGATGCTAAACCTAGACTGATAAGATGGGTTTTACTTCTACAAGAATTTGATTTTCAAATAGTGGATAGAAAAGGAACAGACAACCAAATTGCTGATCATTTATCTAGAATTAAGAATGATGTTATTACTGAAGAAAATATAAATGTGAAATTTCCTGATGAACCTTTGTATGTTATTCAAAGATACCAAACACCTTGGTATGCAGATTTAGTTAACTATTTAGTTAGCAATATTTTACCTTATGGATTGGATAACAAATTTATTAAGAAATTTAAAAATGATGCTAAATCTTATATTTGGGAAGATCCGCATTTATTTAAATTAGGAAGAGATTCTGTAATTTGTAGATGCGTACCTTATGAAGAACTTATGTTATTATTCAAAAATGTCATGATTCCGAATTTGGAGGACACTTTGGAGTAGATAAAACTGCATTTAAAATTTTAAATTCAGGATTTTATTGGCCTACCTTATTTAAAGATGCGAGACATTATGTGAAAACATGTGATCGATGTCAAAGGATGGGAAATATATTAAAAAAAAGATGAAATGCCTTTAAACTATATATTGGAAGTTGAAATTTTCGATATATGGGGTTTAGACTTTATGGGACCATTTGTACCATCATCTAGAAAGATTTATATTTTATGTGTGGTTTATTACGTTTCAAAGTGGATTGAAGCTGTAGCTTTACCTAGCTGTGATTCCAAAAGTGTTTCAAAATTTTTAAAGAAGATGATTTTTTCAAGATTTGGAATGCCTAAGATAATTATCACAGATGGTGGAAGTCATTTTAGAAATATAAGAATTCAATCATTATTGGAAAAATTTGGAATCAAACACGAATTGCATCGCATATCACCCACAAACAAGTGGAATGGCTGAAGTATCAAACGAGAGAAATTAAAAGAATTTTAGAGAAGATTGTTAATCCTAAAAGAACTGATTGGGTTGATAGACTTTATTCTGCATTATGGGCTTATAGAACAGCTTATAAGACACCAATCGGAATGTCACCTTACCGGTTAGTTTATGGTAAACATTGTCACTTACCTGTTGAACTTGAACATAAAGCTTATTGGGCGATAAAGGAGTTTAATTTTGATTTGAATACTGCAGGAGAAAAACGATTATTGCAATTGAATGAGATGGATGAAATAAGAAATAAATCATATGAAAATGCATGAATTTATAAAGAGAAAATGAAAAGATTACATGATAAAAAGATTTCAGGAAAAATATTTGAGCCTGGACAAGAAGTATTATTATTTAATACTCGTTTAAGACTTTTTCCTGGAAAGTTAAGATCAAAATGGATAGGACCATATATAATTGAAAAAGTATACTGATCACAGAAAAATACATTAAGAAATTCATATCTATTTTTGATGAAATTGCAGCGCACCACGGCTCAGGTGTATACATCCTAAGGATAGACACAGCGCTGTGATGGTGGGGCTTGATTAAATAAACTAGAAGATTAGTGACATCCGTTTGGTACGCGAACCAATTTTATAAGCTAAGACAGTTTCCACTTGCTTAATATGAAAACATTAAACGGGGTTTATATTACAGGTTCTTTAAAATTCCTTATGAGGCAACCACTATAGTTAATTACATCTTAAGTGACGGGAATCACCTAAGAAAACTCTCGATAATAATCGATGATTACTGCTCTCGAAAATTTGAAAGTTTAAGGTTTTCGAAGATTGAACTTTGGAGTTTCGATAGGGAATGGATCAAATTTTTGGAACATTTTGTTTTGTGAATCCAAAGGAAGAAAGGTAGGAGAAATCAGCGATTCGAAGTGAACTTCGATAATTTCCGACTATCTATCGTTTGGCTTGAATTTAGGAAAGTCTAATGTTTATTTGATATTTCGATCTTGCCGATTTCGATTAATTAGGGCTTATATTTGTATGATAAAATCAAACAAATAGCACTAGAAGATGTGAGGGTTTATTGTCGTATCGGACGACTACCTCGGAATCCTAAGGCCAGGTTAGGGCTTAATTTGCAATGCAAATGCACTAACGAAGAGTTGAGGATTTATGTTGCCTTAAGCGAGCTACCTCGAAGTCCTATGGCTTGGTTGTTTTAATTCTAGGAAAGTTTCTTTGAAGTAGACTCGGAGTTTTCTTGATGACGATGGTCGTCTTGCCTGTCGTACTCAGAGCTCCTTGTTGTTGCGAGAGGTTTAGTTTTAGAAATCATAAATCGGGAGTTGAGAAAAGTGTTTTGGTTTAGAGAAAATCTTAATTTCCAGGTGTTTTTTATGTTTTATTTAAAACAAATCTTAAAGTTGATTATAACGACACAGGTTAAGATCCCGCGGTTCCATCCTTAGGCATCATTATTTTTATCGGATTCACTTAGTCCGGATGAATTTGCTAAACTCGTTGAATGAGTTCCACACTTTCATTTAGACCGTAGGAAATCCCGTTAGCAACACGTAGGTTACATCATCAGAGGTATTCCGATCATCCAACGGGACGTTTTAATTTAGTTGTAATTGTAGTTTTGTGTTACGTTTTGTGATTAAATTTTGAGTTGTTTTATATTTTGAAATGTTGTGGCGGTGAATTTTATCTTGCGATGACTTTTAACTTAGTTTTGGTTTCGGTTTTAGAGATTATCCTAAAGGTGTGGGTTTTCATACAACGAGTTGTTTTATCGTACGAGAAAAGTAAAGTGCATTTGCATGATAAAGTAAATTGCGAGAAAGTAAATTGCGAAAGTAAATTGCGATAAAATAAAAGCGTGCACGGAGGGTCTTCCAGTCATCCGCATTGCACTTAAAACACGATTAGCATATTTAAGCGAGTTCTAGGTAAAGTAAGGGAAAGGTTATGGTTTTCTACAAATTCCTAATCCTATAGCTGATGTCATCTCTATGGCGTCTAGGTTCTTTGTGTTTTGTGTTTGAGGACGATTTTCTTCATCGAAGAATAATCGAATTCGATTGTTCTTATAAATATCCTATCATATTGAGGAAGTGCTTAAGAAGAATCTTAAACATCTTTTGATATTTACAGGATTGTTTTAAGTCGAATGAATTTAATTATATAAATGAATCGATCATCAAGGTTTTGAAGTCTTGTTAACTTGCTCGATGAACTAGGACATTTGAATATCATATGAGTGAGGTAACACTTCATTTGATGTTCCATTTAGGAGTTATAATAATCAAAGCTTTCGAGGGTAAATTAGTATTGAAATGATTTGATTTAAGTTAAAGGGTTTAAATTTGGAATAGTGTTGAAGTTGCTTTATATTTAGTTTAATTTAATTTAATTTGATTTGATGTTTAATTAATTTGATTTAATTTAATTTAATTTAATTATTTAATTTAATTTAATTTAATTTAATTTAATTTAATTATTTAATTTAATTTAATTTAATTTAATTTAATTTAATTAGTTTTAATTTAGTTTAACATAGTTGATTTAATTTGATTTGGTATTTAATTAATTTGATTTGATTTAATTTAATTTAATTATTTAATTTAATTTAATTTAATTTAATTGTTTAATTATTTAATTTAATTTAATTTAATTGTTTAATTTAATTTAATTTAATTATTAAATTTAATTTAATCTTAATTTAATTTATCTTTAATTTACTTTATTTTTAATTTTAATTGAAATTTCAAAAGAATTTAATAATTTAATTAAGTCTTTTAATATTTTAAATTTGAGTTATCATTTTAATTAAAAATTGAGTATTAGTTGATATAATTAATTTAGGGATTTTTAAATTAAAGAATAAATCTCTTCCTAATAAAGATCCCTTATTTTAATAATTCGATTTTATTATTCTTCAAATTTAATCTATTATTTAATTAAAGTTTAATCATTTTAAAATTATTTAATGGGTTTCTACCCTTTAATTATTTAAATTTCAATCATCCAAATCAGATTAAGATCAAATATTTTACTTGTTGACTTTTTATTAAACCTAAAGTTTTAATTAAGGATTAAAAGTTTAATTACCATTTTACCCCTTAAGCTTAATAATTTCATAACTCACTAAATTGAATTCAAATGAACTTGAAATTTTTATGTGACTTCACTCATATGTCAATAAAGACATGAGAGGAGAAAATGTGATTTTTCTGTATTTAATTTATTTATATAATTATTTTTGGTGGAAAATAGAGATTTTCAAGGAAAATTTGATAACATGACCAAAGAAAGTTTCTGTCCTTAAGAAAATTAGGGGACATTTCTAATGACCAGAGAAGCACTTGGACCAATTTTGGTGATTTTTTGAATTATATTATTTTTATTATAATTATTTTGAGTTTTGGAGTGTTAATTAATTTAAAAATAAAATAAATGTTGAAAAATGGATTTTATATTTTTCAAAAATCTCTCTGATATCAAGGAAACCAGAGAAGCAAATTTTGCAATTTTCTGATTTTTCTATGATTTATTGTAATTATTTTAGTGAAAATGCTAGAAAATACATTTTTTTAATTTTAAAATTACCCTAGGGCTTTAAAATTCAATATCTCACTAAATAGACCTAGGAAAAATGTGGGATTTGTTCCTAAGTGATTAAAATTCAAAATGTGACATTTTGGTGAATTTTATTATTTTTGTGATTTTTATTATTTTTTAATTATTAAAAATATTAAAATATTATTAAAAATCAACTTTTTTAGAAAATTGAAATTTTAATTTTCTTAGGTTCCCCTGATATCAGAGAGGCTCCAAAACCAATTTGGTGAATTTTTGAAAAGTATTTTAAAAGTTATGAATTTTTAAAGTTTAAAATGGCTAAGTGACTTAATCAACCCGATTAGTGGGGTTAACCGAGTCAATTGACTTCAAATTTTTATGGTGGATTCCTCTGATCCTAAAGGTCAGTGGAGAATTGATTTCAAGTCAATTTGATACCTAGTTAACTCTAATTAATTAAAGACCTATTTTGGGTGTTTAAGCCGATTAGGGTTAATGCGAGTGAATTAACTCGAGTCCTATTTTTCCTAGAGTTCTGCAGGTCATAAGGAACATCACCAAATATTTCTAGAATTTATTTCACAACATGCTAATTTTTGGAATTAAAATACTCGAAACGACAACATGCATTTGAAAAATAAATAACTTTTCACAGAGATGGCCTACGACCTTGGAAAATTCGGGGAATGTTCCCGAGTTCGGAGGCTTCAAAAGCCTATGGTCTCATGCCATGGTGAATTGTATACATGCATGGAGAATTAAATGTATGCAGAGAGTAAATAAATCATAAAAAATAAAATACTTAATGAAATTAAATGATTTCTTTTCACATTATTCTCCTACGTTCGGCTGAGCGAGGGGTATTTTTATTTTATTTTTGTGATTTTTCTACACAAAGATATGGATTTTTGAAGTTTAGGGAATTAAATAAATAAGAAAATACCCTAATTTTCTATTTATCCACGCGGCGCCGGCGGGAGCCTCGGCGACTCACGAACGCACGCGCGTCGCGCTCCCGTTCGACGCCGCCACACGAGTCGGCGGCCGGGCCCCGCGGTTCTCGTGCGTGTCTCTCGGTCGGCCGCGATCACTGGCCGTCCGTGCGCGCGTGTATCGAATGGACGGCATCCGTTCATCGTCCCCGAGTGTTCTCGCCGAGAGCGCGTCCACACTAAATCCACTAAGATCTCGCTCGATTCTCGATGGATTTTCATGTTCTTATGCTGCATGGATTCGTCTTGAAGAGACGAACACATCTATACGGCTAACATGCATTGGAACTAAGGCATTTGAAATAGAAGAATCTTCGGGAGCTCGGGATGAAGAGTTAGCTCATACCTTGGCTCGGAGAAGTGTGGCTTCGATACGAGAGTTGTTGCACCTTCGATTGGGTCTGTGAGCTCCGGATGAAGTCTCACTGATGCAGTGAATTGTACGGATATGATTTCGACCAGAGCCCGATCACAAAGCTTGGAGGCTGGAGCAGCTGGGTGGCCTGGAGATGGGGCTTTTGGTGGTGGACACCTTCCCTTGAGTACGGTGAAGGTGTAGAGCCAATCGATTTGGGAATTGGCTCGGCTGTGGAGAAGTGTCTGGTTTTTGGGCTAAAGTTTGAGCTCGAAGTTGGGCTCGATTAGAAGGAATTGAGGTTTGGGATTCGGTGGGGATCGGGTGCTCATGTGTAGAGAGTGATGCGGAGTGATTTTGGCGAGTTTCCTTAAGGTTTTGTTTCGGCTCCTTCTCATGGCCGAGAGGGGTGGAGTTTAAATAGGAGAGGGTGGAAGGCCTCTCGGAGAGAGTTAGGGCTTGGGATCGAGTTGCTGCTGGTGAGGAGAAGATCGGCCATGGTGACCGTGGGCATGGGGCGGCTCGGCGAGTGAGAATTTCGATGTTGGCTCACATGTGAGCTCTCGGCCATGGTGTTTTCCGGCGGCACGGTGGCCGGCCGGCCGAGCGATGGTCACCATCTTGGTCGAGTGGGTCGGGGTCGGGGTTTAGTGTAGGCGATTGAGGTTTGACATGTGTAAAGGAGTTTGATTTAAATGGAATGGGAGAAGACTCACTTTGGCTTGGTTTGGGTCAACCCACCATTTTGGGCTTGGTGCACCCTTCCAAGCTGCGATTTTTAGTTTGAGGGAATCATTTAGGTCGGCTTAGAAGGAATGGTGAAGTCTCAATCCATGATGAGGTGGCTAAACATGGTTTAGTGTGTGACATGATTAAGGTAAAAAAGGTTAAAGGAGGTTTAAGAAAGAACCCCCTCTTCTTGCCATAAATGGACTAATGACAAGTCGAAGCCCTCATGGCTTCATGTGGCTTGAGAATGGCTTGTTCATGGCTTCATTTGGCTTGGGAAAAGGTTGATTTGTTTCATGAAAAGGGTTTTAAGAAATTTTTTGGTAATTTGATGGGAATTTGGATGAAGCTTCATTTGGGATAATTCAATGATGATTTTAGGACTTAGGTAATGGATTTAATTAAATGGATGACAAATGGAGATGTCATGTGGGCTTTAGGGTAGATTTGGGCTTTTGAATTTTGAAGGAAATGGGCTTTTAGAAAGGTTTAAGGGAAGTGGGCTTTTAAGTTTAAGGGTGTGTTCATGGATGGGAATTTTTGTAGAAGTTTGGGCCAAATAGTTGTTGGTTTTGGTTTAGGGATGTTTCATGAATAATTTGAAATAGATTTAAGGTGGTTTGGGTTTGAATTGGGTTGAATTTGGGTTTATTTGGTAAATGGGCCAATGTAGGTCGAGTTGGGCTAACTTGGGCCAATGTTGGGCTAGGGTTGAAATTGATGTAAAATAAATATTAAGAAATGTTTATGGGAGTGCTTCAAAGAGGTTTTGGCTTTGGTTGGGTTTTAATTTTGAGGTTTGGGCCTATTTGGGTTAGATTTGGGTTTAGGTCGAAATTGGGCTTTTTGATTTTGGGTTGAATTTGAGTGGGGTTTGGGTCAAAATCTTGGGCAAATCATGTTAGTGTTTTGTTTATGAGGATGTTAAGGAAGGTTTAGAAAAGATTTGGGGTTAATTGGAGTTGAATTGGGTTAGTTTGGGCTAAGTTTGGGTCATGGGTCCGAATTTGGGCTTTAAGGCCCAAAGTGAAATTGGATCCAAATGTCGATCAAATTGGACTTGGATTTGGTCTAAATTGGTATTGGGAATGGTTGAATTGAAGTTTAGAATTGAATTGGACCAAAATTGGGGTCAATTGGGTAGGTTTGGTTTGACATTGGGTCCGCTTTGGGTTAAAATGGAGTCGATTTGGGGGTTTTGACAAAAGTAGGGTAAATTGACAAAATTGGCCCATGGTGTAGTTGGACAAAATGAAATTGGGAATATTTGGGATTTTCTGGAATTTTCTGGGAATTTTCTGAATTTTTGGATTTTTAGGCGAGAAGGGTATTTTGGGTTATTTGGAGGGTATTGGGAGGTTTTCTTGGAATTTTTGGTATTTTTGGGTATGGATGATCAATTTGAGTGATGTGGAGGTGTTTGGGATTGATTTTGGAAAATTTTAGGTAATTTGGAAATTTTGCGAAAATTTGGGTAATTTCGAGGTTTTGGGTAGGTTTAGTAGGTGTAGGGTCCGGGGGTCGAAAATTGAAAATTTGGGAAATTGAAGATTGGGTGAATTTAGAGTGGGGTGAAATCATTTTGGTTGAGCCATGAAGCCATTCAAGCCCATATGAGCCATGAAAGGACTCATTTGAGGCATTCATTTATGTTGTTCACAACACTCTTGCGCGAGGGCTTAGGGGTTAAGGACCATCCATGTGAATCACCTACATGAGTCGGGGAGGTCGAGTTGGGTATGGGTGTGGTTTTAGGAAGTGTGTGGAAATGTAGTGTGTAAGTGTAGTGTATGTCGGCCCCTTCACGGACCGGGCGCGCGGAGGCGATCTGAGGCCGAAGAGTCTATAGGAACTCATCCTTTAAACTTCCACATTTGATTTCGACCCTCACAGGTGATTAGGGGTCTATAGTCGAGTTTGTGGAGTTTGCGGGGAGTTTAGAAGTGGTTTGAATTTCTAAAAGGCGGGTCCCGATTCTAGTCCTCTAAGATAGTCGAAGGAAAAGCTGAGGCTAGATCCTAAGCACTAAAAAGAAGAAAGGAAGACCTCATCGAAAATGAGGTCGACGAATGGACCCGATAGGTGTGGTGAGTGACGGAGCACACGCGCGTATTGGTGTTGACCGAAGCGATCAACAAAACCAGACACGGATGTCCAGTGACGAACTTAGGACGAAGTAGAAGAGTTTCTGGCTGGGGAGTGTCGAGTATATCTGCGGAGCAGGAGATTCTTGAACTCTCGGCTGAGGAAAGGAAAAGGAGGTAAATCCGAATCACATGATGCGAGGAATTTCGATTTAGATTTTATTTTGTTTCAATTTATGTTTTGATGTGTGAGTTTAAATTTTAGTTTGGAGTTTCGATTTAGATTGAAGTTTTGTCGAAATTAATTTGAGGGATTTGATTTGAAATGAAAATTAGGATTACGAGGTTTTAGATGTAACATCTTCGACCTCGAAAGAAAATTGAATTGATTAGATTGAATCGTTGCGATGAGAAGAAATCTCGGAGCAAAGTGGTGTTGGATGTAAAATCCTTAACCTCGAAGTTTGATTTTGATGTGATGTACTTCATTGCGATAGGGAAATGATCTAAAGCGATGCGGTCTTGGATGTAAAATCCTCGACCCGAAAGGTTGAATTTTGATGTATTTCGGTGCGATAGGAAGAGAATCCTAAAGCGGTGCGGTCTTGGATGTAAAATCCTCGACTCGAAAGTTTGAATTTTGATGTATTTCGGTGCGATAGGAAAATGAATCCTAAAGCGAGTGCGGTCTTGGATGTAAAATCCTCGACCTCGAGAGTTTGATTTTGATGTGATGTACTTCATTGCGATAGGGAAATGATCCTAAAGCGATGCGATCTTGGATGTAAAATCCTCGACCCGAAGGTTTGAATTTTGATGTATTTCGGTGCGATAGGAAGAGAATCCTAAAGCGGTGCGGTCTTGGATGTAAAATCCTCGACCCAAAAGTTTTGAATTTTGGTGTATTTCGGTGCGATAGGAAAAGGATCTTAAAGCGATGCGGTCTTGGATGTAAAATCCTCGACCTCGAGAGTTTGATTTTTTGATGTATTTCGGTGCGATAGGAAGAGAATCCTAAGCGGTGCGATCTTGGATGTAAAATCCTCGACCCGAAAGTTTTGAATTTTGATGTATTTCGGTGCGATAGGAAGAGAATCCTAAAGCGGTGCGGTCTTGGATGTAAAATCCTCGACCCGAAGTTTGAATTTTGATGTATTTCGGTGCGATAGGAAGAGAATCCTAAAGCGGTGCGGTCTTGGATGTAAAATCCTCGACCCGAAAGTTTTGAATTTTGATGTATTTCGGTGCGATAGGAAGAGAATCCTAAAGCGGTGCGGTCTTGGATGTAAAATCCTCGACCCAAAAGTTTTGAATTGATGTATTTCGGTGCGATAGGAAGAGAATCCTAAAGCGGTGCGATCTTGGATGTAAAATCCTCGACCCAAAAGTTTTGAATTTTGGTGTATTTCGGTGCGATAGGAAGAGAATCCTAAAGCGGTGCGGTCTTGGATGTAAAATCCTCGATCCAAAAGATTTGAATTTTGGTGTATTTCGGTGCGATAGGAAGAGAATCCTAAAGCGGTGCGATCTTGGATGTAAAATCCTCGACCCAAAAGGTTTTGAATTTTGGTGTATTTCGGTGCGATAGGAAGAGAATCCTAAAGCGGTGCGGTCTTGGATGTAAAATCCTCGACCCGAAAGTTTTGAATTTTGATGTATTTCGGTGCGATAGGAAGAGAATCCTAAAGCGAGTGCGATCTTGGATGTAAAATCCTCGACCCAAAAGTTTGAATTTGATGTAAGATCTAGAAGATCGGATTTGAGATTTGATAGAGATTGAATTTGAATTTGATTGAGACTTGAAGCACGGAAAGATTGAATTTGGAAATTTGGAAATTTGGAAGGATGAGTTTGAACTCGATTGAAACTTGATTTAAGATTTGATTTGAAATTTGAAAGATCGAGTTTGAAACTTGATCGAGATTGGATTTGGATTTTGATTGAGATTTGATTTGAGATTTGGGAAGATCGAATTTGATTTGATGAAGTTTGGAAGGATGGAATTTGATTTTGAAGTTTGAAAAGATTGAAATTTGATTCGGAATTTGGAAAGATTGAATTTGAGATTTGTGTTGATTTCGTTTATCTTTTAATGGTTCAAATTTTATTTTGTTGTTTATTTAATGTTCATGTGAACTTGGTGTTTGTCATTTTTCGAGATTTTTTTTTATATTTTCGAATTTAACGGGAATGAAGTAGGATAAGATCCGGAAAGAGATCTTTGATTTGGAGAAGAAAACGAGGAAAACTTTATTATCATGATATTTATTTATTTTAGCACATTTTATTATTTTTGGGTTCGGACCCGATCATAAGTAATTACTTCACCCGTGTTTCTTAGGGATGAAGAATTCATTCCTTCGAAACATCGGGTAGCGTAATATTTTTCAAGTATCGTCCAGTTGATTGGAAGCATATGTCGTTCTCCACGGCGATTCACTAGGCTGGTAGGAACCTCCACGAGTATCTTGCTTGACCACGAACGGTCCTTCCCGAGTGGGTTCGAATTTTCCTCTTATCTTGCGGTGTGCGAGAATAGGTCTCTTGAGAACGAGAACTAAGTCACTGACTTTGAAGGTTCTTGGGCGGACCGGTTTGTCATGGGCTTGAACCATCTTAGCTTGGTATAGTTCTAAATTCGTTGCACGCTGCGAGTCTTTTCCCTTCAAGCTTTCTAATTCTTCGAGTCGTAGTACGGCGTTTTCTTCGTCGTGATCTTGTTTGCAATTGCGATTACGAGTGAAGGAAGGTCTGAACCTCTAAAGGTAACCTTGCCTCGGACCCATACACCGGAGCGTAAGGTGTAGCTTGAGTAGGAGTTACGAAGGTTGTCCAGGTAGGCCCGTAAGGCTTCTAACAATTTCTCGTGCCAATTTCTCTTATTATCGTCCGAGGTTTTCTTTAAGATTTGAACGAGAGTTTTATTAAAAGCCTCGGCGAGGCAGTTTGCTCTTGGGTAGTAAATTGTTGAGTATCGCCGGTCGATTCGTGTCTCTCGACAAAATTGTTGATTTGTGTGCTTCGAATGCGGCCCATTATACGAGATGATCTGCGCGGCACTCCGAAACGGTAGACAACTTGGTTCTTGAAAAGCGCAGCACGTGGTGTGCTTTCACTTCTACTGAAGTGGAGCCATGCACGCTTGGAAAAGTAATCTGTAGTTACGAGAATGAAACGATGTCCTTTTGAAGATGGTGGTTCTATCGGACCCACTACATACGTGCCTCGACATTCGAATGGCCGCGACGCGATTGTCGGGTGTAGCACATTTGGAGGTTGGTGTAGAACCACTCCGTGCACTTGGCATTGGTGACGGCTCTTGGCGATTTTCATGCGGTCGGTCATCATCGAGGGCCGGTAGTACCCTAGTCTTTTAATTTTCATTTTCATCTTTGGACCGGCGAGTGAGCGCCACGGAGTCTGAATGCACCTCTTTAACAATTTCGCGGGCCTCGGACCGCTTAGGCACCTTAGCCGCATTTGATCGAAAAGACCTTTTGTATAATGTGTTGTTTATTAATGCGTAAGACGAGTTCTTTTCTTGATGCGATGGGCCGGCGACCTATCGTACGGTAGCTTTCTGTTTGCGGAGTAGTCCATCGATGGTGTCGCTCGATCTTCGTGTTTTTATCACTCCTTTCTGTTGATTCTTTTTCTTTTTCGATTTGTGTATCATGTACATGTCGAGTTGTGATAGGACACGACGTCAGTGACGACACTTCCAGCTGATTCATCTTGCAAACGAGCGAATTCTTTTGCGAGACGGGACTAAAGCATCTGCTAAAGCATTCTCTTTTCTAGGAATTTTGTAGATTGTCACATTTGGAATACATTCAGCAATTTGTATGGCATCTTGGAAGTATTGTTCGAGTCTTGGTTTAAAAATTCTGTATTGTCCGTGATACGTTGAATGATTAGCTGTGAATCCCGTAGATGTTGATGTACGTTATCCCACATTTGAATGGTTAATTCCAATCCCGTTATGAGGGCTTCGTATTACGCTTCGTTGTTTGTACACGGTTACGTCGAGTGGTAGGAGTATCTTAACATCCCCGCTCCGGTGTTATAAAGATTAGCCCGATTCTGCCTTCACGGAGCATATCACTTGCGATTCTTCGTCTTTGTGTCTTGAAGATGCTCCGTCGAAATACAATTCCCGACGTCGATCATCGGGGTCTTCTAGGTTCATTATTTGTTCATCGGCGGATCGTCGTTGAGAGGAGATTCGGCCGGCAAAGGGTGTCTTTGCGAGGAAGTCTGCTAAGACTTGTCCCTTTACGGCACGCGGAGGCACGAAAGTTATATCGAATTGCTGATAATATCATTGACCATCGCAGTCTGCGGGAAAGTGTTGGACGAGTCATCGAGTATTGCGATGGATTAAACTTCGAAATCGAGTTGACCTTATGAGAAAGCATGTAGTGCACGAGCTTTTGAGCGGCGAAGATCGGGGCGCAAACAATGCTTTTCGATTGCGGGATACCTTACTTCAGTCGGGAGTAAACGACGGCTTAAGTAGTAAAGAGCATTTTCTTTACCCTCATCGTTGACACAGGCTAACGAGACTCCGAGAGAATCGTCTAAGCCGCGGTGTAAAGTATCAGTGATCTACACGAGGCCGAGAATTTCTTAAGACGGGAGGTGTCATTAAATATTGTTTAATGTCTTCGAAGGCCTTCGGCATTTCTCTTCCCGAATAAATTTGGCGTCCTTTTTAGCTAGTGCGAGAAAGTGACACCTACTGACGGAGTTTGAGATAAAGCGTCGAAGATATGCCGGCTTCCCTTGAAAAGATCGTAGTTGTTTTAAGGTTTTGGGAGGCGGCATTTCTAAGATAGCTTTAATCTTCTCCGGGTCGATTTCAATTCCACGATGTCGGACAACGAATCCTAAGAATTTCCGGAGGTGACGTAGAAGGCGCATTTTAAGGGATTCATCTTAAGGTTAAATTGTCTTAATCGTTCGAAAACAATTCTCGAATCATACGGTGGTTTTCCTTTACTTTGCTTTTGATGACGACATCGTCCACGTAGCATTCGACTTGATTGTGGATGAGATCATCAAAAATTCTTGTCATTGCTCTTTGGTAAGTTGCTCCTGCGTTCTTCGATCCGAATGGCATCCATTGTGTAGCAAAATACTCCGATCGGCGTTACGAATGCTTGTAAGCTTTTCATCTTACGGAGCCATTTTTATACGGTTGTATCACGAAGATCCATCCATGAATGAGAATATTTCATGTGTCGAAGCAATATCGATCATCGGTTACGGAATCGGTAGAGGAATTCATCTTTTGGACATGCCTTGTTTAAATCTGCGAAGTCCGCACAAATTCGATCGACCATTCTTCTTTACGGCGGCACCACATTGGCTAGCCGAGTCGGGTATTGTTCTTCGCGGACAAATTTAGCGTCTATTAGCTTTTTAACTCGAGTATGACTTGTTGTTCGATTTCCGGACGCATTCTTACGGGACCTTGTACGGTGGGACGAAGTGGGATCCACTCCTAGCTTATGGATTGCGACCTGCGGGGCTAATCACGGCATTTCATCGTAGTTCCGAGCAAAACGGTCCTTAAATTCCATTAACAATTTGATTATTTCTTCGGAGTCTTCTTTATTGAGTAAGGAGCTAACAAAGGTAGGTACAGGCTCTTTCTTAGTACCCGAGTTAACTTCAGTTAACTCATCTATTGTAGATTTGATTTCTTCTTCGAATTACGGTGGAGCGTCTCCGATTTGTAAATCTTCGAGGTTTGTACTGTAGTTTCCATGCGGTTTTCATTGGATTTGCAAGTGACAACGAAGCAAAATTCGGTATCGTCAGTGACCTGCGTGCAGAATCAGAGTCCATACTTTGAATTGGGAGGACGGCGGAGTTATTCCATAACTTTTCGAAATGTTGTGATTGGCCTTTTGTCCATTGTCGAGGTAAGAAACCACGTTGAATTAAATTTTGAACACGGGGAGAGTACCACTCGAAAGGTAATTCCATTAATTCGATGAAGTGACATCTTCGAATTGTACATTATTTTCGGTTTGGAGGAAGAAGCACCGCGGTAGAATTTGATCGGCTTTGCACGATCACTACGTACCTCTTTGACCTCCATACCCTCGATCTTATTAGAATGGATCGGAGTTAGGGTCATAGTATGTACGTAGTGGTTAATCTTCTCGTACATTGATTTGTATTCTTCGTTCTTTTCATCTTCGAGGGAGATCTTGTATTGCGGCTTCTTTCGACTTATTGTTCTTGCTTCTTGCTTGATTTCTTTTTCTTCTTCGAGCTATCATCCCGATCGACATTGATGGTTGGTTTCTTCGTCGATTGTCTAGTGTCTCTACCGCGGCCTCGTCCCCGGCCTCGACCTCGGATGCGAGTTGTGGAGAAACCTTCACCATCTCGCCGGAAGGGAGTGGTGAGTGGCTGTTGGACTAGAACTTCGGGTTCTTCGTTGTCACGAACTTTCTTTGCTTCATTTGTTATGGTATCTGCGGAGAAGATTGTTTTCTTTGGCGGTGCATAATAAGGTTGCATCTTCATGGATTCCGATTTCATGTACGGAGAATGGTTGTAAGTCTCCTTTGATGCTGCATTCCCCTCCATCGTAATATTTGATGCCTATGGTGTAGAGATGATGGTACCATCCTGTTTTCATGTATCCATGGTCGGCCTGGTAGAGCGTTGAACGACGTTTCGAATCGATTATATGAAATTTTGCGGTTGTCTTTGCTAAATCACAGGTCTTCATCGGTAGCGTTATTGACCAGAGGCTCTTTCTCCTTTACGGTTGAATCCTCTTAATAACATTTTGTCGGCCTCGAGCTCGCGAGCATCGATTTCCAAGTATGCTTAGTGTTCGAAGACTCATTATATTGATTGATGCTCCTGGATCCACCAATGCTGCGGGAGCGTAAACTTCCCGATTGTAGCTGAAATGTACGACGGTCGGTTGTGATCTGGCATCCCGAGTAGTAGGTCATTGTACGTGAAGGTAACACCTCGTTGTTCCTTTAACGAAGCAAACCTCATCCAAGGAATCTCCGGCCATTTGAGCTAAACGGAATTTCCGGATCGAAGTAAGGCCTTGATCGAGCTTCTCTCATCTCCTTTGATAAGATGAGAGCATCGTAAATGCTCGGTTTGGCCGGTAGTTTCTAAGATGGGCTAGCACGTTGTAGTCACTTTGTTCTCACATGTGTCTCGGCTTCTTCTCGAATGGGTATGTCTTCGTTGGGGTTGGTTCTTCTTGAACAACCACACGCTTTCCTTTGTCTTTTGGACCCGTTCTTGGAGGTAGAACTTTTCCACTTCTTAGGTTGACTTCGTAATTTCTTCGAGATCTAGTATTGAGTTTGTCGGTGTCTCCTCACTGAATCGGAATGGCGGCTCTTACGGATTATCTTCCAAATGCGAAGGCTACAACTCTATGTATGCTGGAGCTCCTCGAAACTCACGGATAGAATCCGTTGCTTGTTGAACTCTCGTAGCCTCCTTGATGGATGCCTTCTTCGTCATTTTGATCGTCGAGATCTTGTATGATTTGAGAATTGTTGTTGGTATCGAAATCGACGCTCGGATTGTCGCTAGTTACGTAATCGTTAGAAACGATCGAAAACGTAGTCGACGCCATCACCCTTATCATTATATGATCCCACTGAAGTGAGCGGATAATCATACAAAATCGGAGGTTCGAGGGATTTCTCCCAGAATCGGAAGCAACTATCTAGGATAAGCGACCCCTAGTCCAGCCTTAGGAATCTCGGTCCCCTCTTCTTCGTCGATTTTCTTCTTCTCTTCGATTGTCTCCTGTCGAGGTGGTTCTTCATCGCGAGTGATAGTACCGGCTTAACGGGTCTCGAACTACGAATTGAAGCTCGCACGAAGCGGTTCGGATGTTGTCTAAAATCTTCTTCGAAGATCTCGTCCGGGCGGTAGTCCATCCATCGTTGGTTGCATAGGGATGCATCGGAATGACGGGATCGGTTGAGATAACATTGACGGAACCTCCTTTACAGGGTTCCTTCATGTACTCCTTCGGGATTGTTATATTTCCTTTCAGAAGGTTGTCGTTGAGCCAACTTTTGAAGGTAATGCGGTCTTACATCTTGTGCCCCGAGCATCCAGATGGTAGGGGCGAAAGTTGGGATCACCTTTCTTGTTGACTTCCTACGGTCTTTTGGGCTCCAGCGATTGGAAATACTGGAGTTTTCATTAAGCTACGGAACATCTTTGATGCTTGCTTCATTTTTGAACGGATATTCTCGCTCGAAGCTCCCTCGATGTACGTTGCGGACGAGACGGTTGTTCATGCTTGCGGAGACGATGATAGACTGGACCAGGGTTCTTTGGTAATTTTGTTGTAGTTCTTCGCGGCAGTTACGGTGGTATTTGCATCGGTTGTTTGCCTTTGTCAGCTACTGCAGCGACCCAGGATTTCTTTTCGAAAGTCTTCACGAAGCACCTTGTCGAGTCTTGTCGGCGAAACTTAATTGCTTCGCCTCTTCTTGCAAGCTTCCGGCCTTGCTTAACAACTTCTCGAAAGTCTTAATAGTGAATCCCTTGAGGAGAAGTCTTTATCGGGCCGTGAATGCTTTTAAGCGAGATCTGCATTGCATGTTGTTCTTGCGGTTGTGGTTCACACTTCATGCTTAAATTTCTCCATCGAAGTATGTAATCCACTAGAGTTTCATTCGGCCTTTGTTTCTCTACCATTAAATCACTATAGTGATGTGGTGCTTGAGCTCCGACAAATCGCTTAATGAAGAGGCTCTCTAGCTACGAGAATGTCTTTACTGAATCCAGTTGGGTGAGTCGCATACCGGTCGAAGGCGATTCTGACGGATGGCTAACGAGCTGTCGGAAGAGTAGCGCATCGCTCCGCCAGGCATTGCGACAAGCGGCACGAAAGTGTACGACATCTTGTCGGGGGTTCCGGTTCCGTCGAAGGTCTTAAACAGAGGTGGTACGAAGCCCTTTGGGTATTGGACGGCGTCGAATTCTTCGGGTAAGATACTGCCGTCCGAATAGATGTCCGTTCTTCGATTGTGCTTAGGGCTTCTCGCACTTTCATTGTTCTACGAGTTCTTGATATCCTTTTCGGGGATCATACTTTGTGTTGTATCCTTTTCGAGTTGGTCATCCCCATTGACGGATGTAATCTCCTTTCCTCCGTCTACGATGTGAATGACTTACGGGGGTGTCTCTGCATGTGGTTGTACTTGACTCTGGAGAGTGGCCAGAGCTATGGCCATCTCTTCCATCCTCTTCGCCATTTGAGCGATCGTGTCGTCCTTTTCACGAAGCTGTCTCTTCATCGGTTCGGCTCCTCTCTTCTGCGAGTTGCAGGAGCACCTTGAGAGATGATGAAGCTCGTGTCTCGACCATGTTGATTTGCATATTCATTGTCCATGAATTCCGATGAGTCGATCTCATCTCGAACTTTTCTTCTCTTTCTTTTGCCAGCCGTCGGATGTCGGTTCTCGGCTTTTCCATGGCATCTTCTAGCGGAGCTTTACGTGTATCTTTGTGGTTGTCATGCGATGGTTGCGGGTCCTTTTCACGAGTCCCTTCATCGCGGTAGCACTTTCTTGGATTCCGGCCTCTGGCGAGACTTTCTTTCTCGAGACTGCTTGTTTCGATCTCGATTGCCCCGTAGTGGGACGCCACACCATCCTTCAGCGGCGAAGGTGCGCGACCGGATGGTGCATCGGCCGAATCTTTGGAAGGTGGTATCCTCCACTAATCACGTAATCACGATGCTACGACGGGCGGGCTAGCCTTCATTCTCTTGCTTGGCTTTTCTATCATGATGGCGGGTTCTACTCGGGGCCCGAGACGGGATTTGAGCGGCACCGCTCACATCCTTCGTAGAATTTCCGACACGGGACGAGTTTTCCTTCTTCGCTAGCTTTTACCAAAGTTTGCGGTCGAGCGAACGGCGTAGTTCTAGTTCTTTTCTTGCGGTATCGTTGTAGTATGCGGAGTGTGTGGTAATGTGGCGACAATCTTGCGAACATTCTCCTCGTCCTCTGCGGCGGAGAGGGGATGGAACACTGCTTCCTCCCAAAAGTGGTATGTAGTCGAGCGGTGGTGTATATTACGGTAGCGGTGTATATTACGGTAACTGCGGAATTTCCTCGGGAAGGCGATCTCGGCGGCTGCGGCTTCCACGGCGATCCTTCCATTTCTATTTCTTCTTTGGGTCTTTGTCGGCGACGGAATCTTGAGCTGGACCCGATTTCGAAGACGAGAAGGTCTTACGGGAAGATCCAGTACCCTCCGCGTGTAACGGGTTTACCATAGTTACGGATTTCTTTCCCCTTTGATTTGGCAGAAGTCGGGGTAGGTGCGGAAACGACTAGACCGGTGGGGGTAGTGAGAGCGGTCCTCTGCGGACGGCGGTACTCCTCCTAGTCGGGACCCTTTGCGGGGAGGAAACTCTTGGGTCGACTGAGGTTGAACTCGAGCGGTGGCTCCTCGGCTTCGGATACCTTGTTTGTCGGTGCGAAGAGGAGACGTCGGTGACCTTGACGTTCGTGTTTTCAAATCCTGTCCGAATCGGATGACCCCATTGTCGGGCGGTTCATCCTTATAGACGGCGAAGTCCGATCCAGATTGGTGAAGGAGAAAATCGGTTTCGGGGCTTCCATTTCTGCAAGGTAGATTCTGGTTGTCAGTCCCAAGTTATGCTTCTTTTCTTTAGGACGAAAAGAAAGGAATTGAAAAGAGTTCGAACTCATTCTTTGTTCATATATTTATCATTTGTTAAAAGAATCACTTAGTAGAGGGTTTGTTTATTTAGAACGGAATGTTCAAAGGTGTAGAGAAGGTAAGGAATCGATTCGAAGAAAGGAAAAGAAAGTCTTAAGCGAGACTTCCCGAGCTCGAAGGATCACTCTAAACTAACACTGATTGAGGGTCCGCCCGCCTCGGAAATGAGGTAAAAGGATCTCGGAACCTCTCTGTTTAGGGGTGTTTAAACGAGTGGCTCCTAAATCACGAGAGAATGTTGGCTATACTTGTTCGAGATAGAAATGAACATAGTATTCCAACGGAAAGAAGGATAGTTTGATCCATTAGGGACATGGATACACTACCGATTTTTGAAAACGAATTATTTGATTATAATGGAGAGAGGAATTCTCCCAGGCGGAGTCGCCGGAAATCATGTCGGCATATTTTTAGGTCGTGTTTTATTTTGAAGAGGGGTCGCTTAACGAAATACGTCGGCGAATTTTTAATTTAATTAAAATAAATAATTTGAAAAGTAGTATTTGATTTTGAAAATAATTTTAAATTTGAAGGTTTTAAGATATGAGATTAAGCAGATCTCACATCCCGAATAGTTTATATAAACGAGCACGCACCCATGGCTTAGTGTATACATCACTAAGGATAGACACTGCACTTGATGGTGGGGCTTGATTAAATAAACTAGAAGATTAGTGACATCCGTTTGGTCGCGAACCAATTTTATAAGCGAAACAAGTTTCCACTGCTTAATATGAAAACATTAAACGGGGTTTATATTACACAGGTTCTTTAAAATTCCTTATAAAGGCGAGCCCACATAGTTAATTACATCTTAAGTGACGGGAATCACACTAAGAAAACTCTCGATAATAATCGATGATTACGCTCTCGAAATTTGAAAGTTTAAGGTTTTCGAAGATTGAACTTTGGAGTTTCGATAGGGAATGGATCGAATTTTTGGAACATTTTGTTTTGTGAATCGAAGGAAGAAAGGTAGGAGAAATCAGCGATTCGAGTGAACTTCGATAATTTCCGACTATCTATCGTTTGGCTTGAATTTAGGAAAGTCTAATGTTTATTTGATATTTCGATCTTGCCGATTTCGATTAATTAGGGCTTATATTTGTATGATAAAATCGAAGCAAATAGCACAGAAGATGTGAGGGTTTATTGTCGTATCGGACGGCTACCTCGGAATCCTAAGGCCAGGTTAGGGCTTAATTTGCGATGCGAAATGCATAACGAGGAGTTGAGGATTTATGTTGCACTAGGCAAGCTACCTCGAAGTCTTATGGCTTGGTTGTTTTAATTCTAGGAAAGTTTCTTTGAAGTAGACTCGGGTTTTGCTTGATGACGATGGTCGTCTTTGCCATCATGCTCAGAGCTCCTTGTTGTTGCGAGAGGTTTAGTTTTAGAAATCATAAATCGGGAGTTGAGAAAAGTGTTTTGGTTTAGAGAAAATCTTAATTTCCGAGTGTTTTTTATGTTTTATTTAAAACAAATCTTAAAGTTGATTATAACGACACGGTTAAGATCCGCGGTTCCATCCTTCGGCATCATTATTTTTATCGGATTCACTTAGTCCGGATGAATTTGCTAAACTCGGTTGAATGAGTTCCACACTTTCATTTAGACAGTGGGAAATCCAGTTAGCAACACGTAGGTTACATCATCAGAGGTATTCCCGATCATCCAACGGGACGTTTTAATTTAGTTGTAATTGTAGTTTTGTGTTACGTTTGTGATTAAATTTTGAGTTGTTTTATATTTTGAAATGTTGTGGCGGTGAATTTTATCTTACGATGACTTTTAACTTAGTTTTGGTTTCGGTTTTAGGGTCTATCCTAAAGGTGTGGGTTTTCATGCAGTGATTGTTTTATCATGCGAGAAAAGTAAAGTGCATTTGCAGATAAAGTAAATTGCGAAAGTAAATTGCGAAAGTAAATTGCGATAAAATAAAAGCGTACATGGAGGGTCTTCCAGTCATCCCAATCTGCACTTAAAACACGATTAGAATATTTAAGCAAGTTCTAGGTAAAGCTAAGGGAAAGGTTATGGTTTTACTGCCAAATTCTAATCACTATAGCTAGATCGTCTCTATGACGTACGAGGTTCTTTGGTGTTTTGGTTTAAGGACGATTTTCTTCATCGAAGAATAATCAAATTCGATTGTTCTTATAAATATCTATCATATTGAGGAAGTGCTTAAGAAGAATCTTAAACATCTTTCGATATTTCTAGGATTGTTTTAAGTCGAAATGAATTTAATTATATAAATGAATCGATCGTCAAGGGTTTTGAAGTCTTGTTAACTTGCTCGGTGAAGCTTAGGACATTTGAATATCATATGAGTGAGAGTAACACTTCATTTGATGTTCCATTTAGGAGTTATAATAATCGAAAGCTTTCGAGGGTAAATTAGTATTGAAATGATTTGATTTAAGTTAAAGGGTTTAAATTTGGAATAGTGTTAGAGTTGCTTTATATTTAGTTTAATTTAATTTAATTTGATTTGATATTTAATTAATTTGATTTAATTTAATTTAATTTAATTATTTAATTTAATTTAATTTAATTTAATTTAATTTAATTATTTAATTTAATTTAATTTAATTTAATTTAATTTAATTGAGTTTTAATTTAGTTTAACATAGTTAATTTAATTTGATTTGGTATTTAATTAATTTGATTTGATTTAATTTAATTTAATTATTTAATTTAATTTAATTTAATTTAATTGTTTAATTATTTAATTTAATTTAATTTAATTTAATTATTAAATTTAATTTAATCTTAATTTAATTTATCTTTAATTTACTTTATTTTTAATTTTAATTGAAATTTGAAAAGAGTTTAATAATTTAATTAAGTCTTTTAATATTTTAAATTTGAGTTATCATTTTAATTAAAAATTGAGTATTAGTTGATATAATTAATTTAGGGATTTTTAAATTAAAGAATAAATCTCTTCCTAATAAAGATCCCTTATTTTAATAATTCGATTTTATTATTCTTCCAAATTTAATCTATTATTTAATTAAAGTTTAATCATTTTAAAATTATTTAATGGGTTTCTACCCTTTAATTATTTAAATTTCAATCATCCAAATCAGATTAAGATCAAATATTTTACTTGTTGACTTTTTATTAAACCTAAAGTTTTAATTAAGGATTAAAAGTTTAATTACCATTTTACCCCTTAAGCTTAATAATTTCATAACTCACTAAATTGAATTCAAATGAACTTGAAATTTTTATGTGACTTCACTCATATGTCAATAAAGACATGAGAGGAGAAAATGTGATTTTTCTGTATTTAATTTATTTATATAATTATTTTTGGTGGAAAATAGAGATTTTCAAGGAAAATTTGATAACATGACCAAAGGAAAGTTTCTGTCCTTAAGAAAATTAGGGGACATTCCTAATGACCAGAGAAGCACTTGGACCAATTTTGGTGATTTTTTGAATTATATTATTTTTATTATAATTATTTTGAGTTTTGGAGTGTTAATTAATTTAAAAATAAAATAAATGTTGAAAAATGGATTTTATATTTTTCAAAAATCTCTCTGATATCAAGGAAACCAGAGAAGCAAATTTTGCAATTTTCTGATTTTTCTATGATTTATTATAATTATTTTAGTGAAAATGCTAGAAAATACATTTTTTTTAATTTTAAAATTACCCTAGGGCTTTAAAATTCAATATCTCACTAAATAGACCTAGGAAAAATGTGGGATTTGTTCCTAAGTGATTAAAATTCAAAATGTGACATTTTGGTGAATTTTATTATTTTTGTGATTTTTATTATTTTTTAATTATTAAAAATATTAAAATATTATTAAAAATCAACTTTTTTAGAAAATTGAAATTTTAATTTTCTTAGGTTCCCCTGATATCAGAGAGGCTCCAAAACCAATTTGGTGAATTTTTGAAAAGTATTTTAAAAGTTATGAATTTTTAAAGTTTAAAATGGCTAAGTGACTTAATCAACCCGATTAGTGGGGTTAACCGAGTCCGATTGACTTCGAATTTTTATGGTGGATTCCTCTGATCCTAAAGGTCAGTGGAGAATTGATTTCAAGTCAATTTGATACCTGGTTAACTCTAATTAATTAAAGACCTATTTTGGGTGTTTAAGCCGATTAGGGTTAATGCGAGTGAATTAACTCGAGTCCTTATTTTTCCTAGAGTTCTCTGGTCATAAGGAACATCACCAAATATTTCTAGAATTTATTTCACAACATGCTAATTTTTGGAATTAAAATACTCGAAAACGGCAACATGCATTTGAAAAATAAATAACTTTTCACGAGAGATGGCCTCGACCTTGGAAAATTCGGGGAATGTTCCCGAGTTCGGAGAACTTAACAGCTCTATGGTCTCATGCCATGGTGAATTGTATACATGCATGGAGAATTAAATGTATGCGGAGAGTAAATAAATCATAAAAAATAAAATACTTAATGAAATTAAATGATTTCTTTTCACATTATTCTCCTCGATTCGTTTGACGAGAGGGTATTTTTATTTTATTTTTGTGATTTTTCTACACAAAGATATGGATTTTTGAAGTTTAGGGAATTAAATAAATAAGAAAATACCCTAATTTTCTATTTATCCACGCGGCGCCGGCGAGACCTCGGCGACTCCGAACGCACACGCGTCGCGCTCCCGTTCGACGCCGCCACACTGAGTCGGCGGCCGGGCCCCGCGGTTCTCGTACGCGTCTCACGGTCCGAGCCGCGATCACGGCCGTCCGTGCGCGCGTGTATCGAATGGACGGCATCCGTTCATCGTCCCCGAGTGTTCTCGCTCGAGGCGCGTCCACACTAAATCCACTAAGATCTCGCTCGATTCTCGATGGATTTTCATGTTCTTATGCTCTATGGATTCGTCTTGAAGAGACGAACACATCTATACGGCTAACATGCATTGGAACTAAGGCATTTGAAATGAAGAATCTTCGGGAGCTCGGGATGAAGAGTTAGCTCAGTACCTTGGCTCGGAGAAGTGTGGCTTCGATGCGAGAGTTGTTGCACCTTCGATTGGGTCTAGCAAGCTCAGGATGAAGTCTCTGAGTACAGTGAATTGTACTGGATATGATTTCGACCAAGCCAGATCACAAAGCTTGGAGAGTCTGGAGCAAGCTAGGTGGCACGGAGATGGGGCTTTTGGTGGTGGACACCTTCCGTGGTACGAGTGAAGGTGTAGAGCCAATCGATTTGGGAATTGGCTCGTTTGTGGAGAAGTGTCATGGTTTTTGGGCTAAAGTTTGAGCTCGAAATTGGGCTCGGCTAGAAGGAATTGGGGGCTGGAATTCGGTGGGGATCGGGTGCTGCTATGTGTAGAGAGTGATGCGGGTGATTTTGGCGAGTTTCCTTAAGGTTTTGTTTCGGCTCCTTCTCGTGGCCGAGAGGGGTGGAGTTTAAATAGGAGAGGGTGGAAGGCCTCTCGAGAGGGAGTTAGGGCTTGGGATCGAGTTTGCTGCGAGTGAGGAGAAGATCGGCCATGGTGACCGTTGGGCATGGGGCGGCTCGGCCAGTGAGAATTTCGATGTTGGCTCACATGTGAGCTCTCGGCCATGGTGTTTTCCGGCGGCACGGTGGCCGGCAGGCCGAGCGATGGTCACCATCTTGGTCGGGTGGGTCGGGGGCTGGGGTTTAGTGTAGGCGATTGAGGTTTGACATGTGTAAAGGAGTTTGATTTAAATGGAATGGGAGAAGACTCACTTTGGCTTGGTTTGGGTCGACCCACCATTTTGGGCTTGGTGCACCCTTCCGAGCTGCGATTTTGATGTGAGGAATCATTTAGGTCGGCTTAGAAGGAATGGTGAAGTCTCCATCCATGATGAGGTGGCTAAACATGGTTTAGTGTGTGACATGATTAAGGTAAAAAAGGTTAAAGGAGGTTTAAGAAAGAACCCCCTCTTCTTGCCATAAATGGACTAATGACTAGTCGAAAGCCCTCATGGCTTCATGTGGCTTGAGAATGGCTTGTTCATGGCTTCATTTGGCTTGGGAAAAGGTTGATTTGTTTCATGAAAAGGGTTTTAAGAAATTTTTTGGTATATTTTGATGGGAATTTGGATGAAGCTTCATTTGGGATAATTCGATGATGATTTTAGGACTTAGGTAATGGATTTAATTAAATGGATGACAAATGGAGATGTCATGTGGGCTTTAGGGTAGATTTGGGCTTTTGAATTTTGAAGGAAATGGGCTTTTAGAAAGGTTTAAGGGAAGTGGGCTTTTAAGTTTAAGGATGTGTTCATGGATGGGAATTTTTGTAGAAGTTTGGGCCAAATAGTTGTTGGTTTTGGTTTAGGGATGTTTCATGAATAATTTGAAATAGATTTAAGGTGGTTTGGGTTTGAATTGGGTTGAATTTGGGTTTATTTGGTAAATGGGCCAATGTAGGTCAAATTGGGCTAACTTGGGCCAATGTTGGGCTAGGGTTGAAATTGATGTAAAATAAATATTAAGAAATGTTTATGGGAGTGCTTCAAAGAGGTTTTGGCTTTGGTTGGGTTTTAATTTTGAGGTTTGGGCCTATTTGGGTTAGATTTGGGTTTAGGTCGAAATTGGGCTTTTTGATTTTGGGTTGAATTTGAGTGGGGTTTGGGTCAAAATCTTGGGCAAATCATGTTAGTGTTTTGTTTATGAGGATGTTAAGGAAGGTTTAGAAAAGATTTGGGGTTAATTGGAGTTGAATTGGGTTAGTTTGGGCTAAGTTTGGGTCATGGGTCCAAATTTGGGCTTTAAGGCCCAAAGTGAAATTGGATCCAAATGTCAATCAAATTGGACTTGGATTTGGTCTAAATTGGTATTGGGAATGGTTGAATTGAAGTTTAGAATTGAATTGGACCAAAATTGGGGTCAATTGGGTAGGTTTGGTTTGACATTGGGTCACTTTGGGTTAAAATGGGTCGATTTGGGGGTTTTGACAAAAGTAGGGTAAATTGACAAAATTGGCCCATGGTGTAGTTGGACAAAATGAAATTGGGAATATTTGGGATTTTCTGGAATTTTCTGGGAATTTTCTGAATTTTTGGATTTTTAGGCGAAGGGTATTTTGGGTTATTTGGAGGGTATTGGGAGGTTTTCTTGGAATTTTTGGTATTTTTGGGTATGGATGATCAATTTGAGTGATGTGGAGGTGTTTGGGATTGATTTTGGAAAATTTTAGGTAATTTGGAAATTTTGCGAAAATTTGGGTAATTTCGAGGGTTTTGGGTAGGTTTAGTAGGTGTAGGGTCCAGGGGTCAAAAATTGAAAATTTGGGAAATTGAAGATTGGGTGAATTTAGGTGGGGTGAAATCATTTTGGTTGAGCCATGAAGCCATTTCGAGCCCATATGAGCCATGAAAGGACTCATTTGAGGCATTATTTATGTTGTTCTAACCTGCTTAGCGAGGGCTTAGGGGTTAAGGACCATCCATGTGAATCACCTACATGAGTCGGGAGGTCGAAGTTGGGTATGGGTGTGGTTTTAGGAAGTGTGTGGAAATGTAGTGTGTAAGTGTAGTGTATGTCGGCCCCTTCACGAGACCAGGGCCGCCGAGGCGGTCTAAGGCGAAAGAGTCCATAGGAACTCATCCTTTAAACTTCCACATTTGATTTCGACCCTACAGGTGATTAGGGGTCTATAGTCGAGTTTGTGGAGTTTGCGGGGAGTTTAGAAGTGGTTTGAATTTCTAAAAGGCGGGTCCCGATTCTAGTCCTCTAAGATAGTCGAAGGAAAAGCTGAGGCTAGATCTACAGCACTAAAAAGAAGAAAGGAAGACCTCATCGAAAATGAGGTCGACAAATGGACCCCGATAGGTGTGGTGAGTGACGGAGCACACGCGCGTATTGGTGTTGACCGAAGCGATCGACAAAACCAGCACGGATGTCGAGTGACGAACTTGGGACGAAGTAGAAGAGTTTCTAGCTGGGGAGTGTCGAGTATATCTCTGGAGCCGGAGATTCTTGAACTCTCGGCAGGGAAAGGAAAGGAGGTAAATCCCAAATCACATGATGCGAGGGAATTTCGATTTAGATTTTATTTTGTTTCAATTTATGTTTTGATGTGTGAGTTTAAATTTTAGTTTGGAGTTTCGATTTAGATTGAAGTTTTGTCGAAATTAATTTGAGGGATTTGATTTGAAATGAAAATTAGGATTACGAGGTTTTAGATGTAACATCTTCGACCTCGAAAGAAAATTGAATTGATTAGATTGAATCGTTGCGATGAGAAGATATCTCGGAAGCGAAAGTGGTGTTGGATGTAAAATCCTTAACCTCGAGAGTTTGATTTTGATGTGATGTACTTCATTGCGATAGGGAAATGATCTAAAGCGATGCGGTCTTGGATGTAAAATCCTCGACCCGAAAGGTTGAATTTTGATGTATTTCGGTGCGATAGGAAGAGAATCCTAAAGCGGTGCGGTCTTGGATGTAAAATCCTCGACTCAAAAGTTTGAATTTTGATGTATTTCGGTGCGATAGGAAAAGAATCCTAAAGCGGTGCGGTCTTGGATGTAAAATCCTCGACCTCGAGTTTGATTTTGATGTGATGTACTTCATTGCGATAGGGAAATGATCCTAAAGCGATGCGGTCTTGGATGTAAAATCCTCGACCCAAAGGTTTGATTTTTGATGTATTTCGGTGCGATAGGAAGAGAATCCTAAAGCGGTGCGGTCTTGGATGTAAAATCCTCGACCCAAAAGTTTTGAATTTTGGTGTATTTCGGTGCGATAGGAAAAGGATCTTAAAGCGGTGCGGTCTTGGATGTAAAATCCTCGACCTCGAAGTTTGATTTTGATGTATTTCGGTGCGATAGGAAGAGAATCCTAAAGCGGTGCGGTCTTGGATGTAAAATCCTCGACCCAAAAGTTTTGAATTTTGATGTATTTCGGTGCGATAGGAAGAGAATCCTAAAGCGGTGCGGTCTTGGATGTAAAATCCTCGACCCAAAAGTTTGAATTTTGATGTATTTCGGTGCGATAGGAAGAGAATCCTAAAGCGATGCGGTCTTGGATGTAAAATCCTCGACCCAAAAGTTTTGAATTTTGATGTATTTCGGTACGATAGGAAGAGAATCCTAAAGCGGTGCGGTCTTGGATGTAAAATCCTCGACCCGAAAGTTTTGAATTTGATGTATTTCGGTGCGATAGGAAGAGAATCCTAAAGCGGTGCGATCTTGGATGTAAAATCCTCGACCCAAAGTTTTGAATTTTGGTGTATTTCGGTGCGATAGGAAGAGAATCCTAAAGCGAGTGCGGTCTTGGATGTAAAATCCTCGACCCGAAAGATTTGAATTTTGGTGTATTTCGGTGCGATAGGAAGAGAATCCTAAAGCGGTGCGGTCTTGGATGTAAAATCCTCGACCCGAAAGGTTTTGAATTTTGGTGTATTTCGGTGCGATAGGAAGAGAATCCTAAAGCGGTGCGGTCTTGGATGTAAAATCCTCGACCCAAAGATTTGAATTTTGATGTATTTCGGTGCGATAGGAAGAGAATCCTAAAGCGGTGCGATCTTGGATGTAAAATCCTCGACCCAAAAGTTTGAATTTGATGTAAGATCTAGAAGATCGGATTTGAGATTTGATAGAGATTGAATTTGAATTTGATTGAGACTTGAAGCACTGGAAAGATTGAATTTGGAAATTTGGAAATTTGGAAGGATGAGTTTGAACTCGATTGAAACTTGATTTAAGATTTGATTTGAAATTTGAAAGATCGAGTTTGAAACTTGATCGAGATTGGATTTGGATTTTGAATTGAGAATTTGATTTTGAAGTTTGGAAGGATGGAATTTGATTTTGAAGTTTGAAAAGATTGAAATTTGATTCGGAATTTGGAAAGATTGAATTTGAGATTTGTGTTGATTTCGTTTATCTTTTAATGGTTCAATTTTATTTTGTTGTTTATTTAATGTTCATGTGAACTTGGTGTTTGTCATTTTTGGATTTTTTTTTTTTATATTTTCGAATTTAACGGGAATGAAGTAGGATAAGATCGGAAAGAGATCTTTGATTTGGAGAAGAAAACGAGGAAAACTTTATTATCATGTATTTTATTTATTTTAGCACATTTTATTATTTTTGGGTTCGGACCCGATCACAAGTAATTACTTCACCGTGTTTCTTAGGGATGAAGAATTCATTCCTTCGAAACATCGAGGTAGCGTAATATTTTTCAAGTATCGTCAGTTGATTGGAAGCATATGTCGTTCTCACTGGCAATTCACTAGCTGGTAGGAACCTCCCGAGTATCTTGCTTCGACCATGAAACGGTCCTTCCCAAGTGGGTTCGAATTTTCCTCCTATCTTGCGGTGTGCGAGAATAGGTCTCTTGAGAACGAGAACTAAGTCACCGACTTTGAAGGTTCTTGGGCGGACCGGTTTGTCATGGGCTTGAACCATCTTAGCTTGGTATAGTTCTAAATTACTGTTGCGGCTGCAAGTCTTTTCCCTTCCAGAGCTTTCTAATTCTTCGAGTCGTAGTGCGGCGTTTTCTTCGTCGTGATCTTGTTTGCGATTGCGGTTCCGAGTGAAGGAAGGTTTGAACCTCTAAAAGGTAACCTTGCCTCGGACCCATACACCGGAGCGTAAGGTGTAGCTTGAGTAGGGGTTACGAAGGTTGTCAGGTAGGCCATGAGGCTTCTAACAATTTCTCGTGCCGATTTCTCTTATTATCGTCCGAGGTTTTCTTTAAGATTTGAACGAGAGTTTTATTAAAAGCCTCGGCGAGGCCGTTTGCTCTTGGGTAGTAAATTGTTGAGTATCGCCGGTCGATTCAGTGTCTCTGACAAAATTGTTGATTTGTGTGCTTCGAATGCGGCAGGTATACGAGATGATCTGCGCGGCACTCGAAACGGTAGGCAAACTTGGTTCTTGAAAAGCGTAGCACGTGGTGTGCTTTCACTTCTCTAAGTGGGCCATCACACCCTTGGAAAAGTGATCATGTATGCAAGAATGAAACGATGTCCTTTTGAAGATGGTGGTTACATCGGACCCACTACGTCGTATGCCCGACATTCGAATGGCCGCGACGCGATTGTCGGGTGTAGCACATTTGGAGGTTGGTGTAGGTTCAGCCCTACTCTCCTCCGCATACAAATGCATTCCGGTGGGCCTCCGCCCTACTCTTTTCCCCGCATAAAACCAAAATTGAAACTCAAATCAAAATTCAAACTCAAAGTTAAAACTTGAGATAAAAAATGAAACAAATCTAAGATCCAATCTCTTGAAATCTTGTGATCTGAAATTCACCTCCTTTTTCCCACAAGAGTTCCTCGAATCTTCTACTGAGATTTACCCGATACTCCCTACGGAATTCCTTCTACTTCGTCCTAAGTTTGTCACTTCGATTATTCGTGCTTCGGTTTTGTTGATCTCTTCTAACACCAATACGCGTGGTGTGCTTGGTTAACACACCACACCTATTGGGGGTCCATTTGCTGACCTCATTTTTGATGAGGTCTTCTCTTCCTCTCCCTCTTAAGGTTGCTTACATTCATTCTCAGTTTTTCCTTTCGACTATCTTGCAGGACTAGAATCGGGACCCATCCCTTAGAAATTTGAACCACTTCTTGCCTCCCTGCAAACCCCACAAGCTTGATTATAGACCTCAATCACCTAGAGGGTTGAAATGAAATGTGGAGGTTTAAAGGATGAGTTCCTATGTGACTCTCGGGGCCTTGGGGGATCATTCTCAAGCTGGCCTTTCGGGTTCCAGGAGGGCCGACTTACACACTCACTACACTCATACTCTACACTCTCACACACACAATCCAAATCCTAAAACCACACCCATACCAACTCGACTCCTCGACTCATGTAGGTAATTCCCATATGGATGGACCTTAACCCCTAAGCCCTCGGCTAAGAGAGCTGTGAACAACATAAATAATGCCTAAAATGAGTCCTCCCATGGCTCATATAGGCTTAACATGGCTTCATGGCTCAACCAAAGTGCTTCCATTTCACTCATATTCGATCAATCTTTTTTTCAAAATTTCAATTTTTGACCCCTAGACCCTACATCCATCAAACCTACTAAAAGCCCTTAAAATTGCCCAAATCCTCCCAAATTTCCAAATCACCCAAAATTCCCCAAAAGTAACCTTGAACATTTCCTCACCAATCAAATTGATCATCCATAGCTAAAAATACCAAAATTCCAAAAATAATTTCAATACCCTCCAAATACCCAAAATGCCCCTCTTAGCCAAAAAATCCAAAAATTCAGAAAATTCCCAGAAAATTCCAAAAAATCCCAAATATTTCCAATTTCATTTTTTCCAACTACACCATGGGCCAATTTTATCAATTTACACCACTTCTACCAAAACCCCCAATTTACCCCCATTCTTAACCCAAGCTGAACCCGATGTCAAACCAAATCTTACTCAAATTGACCCCAATTTTGGTCTAATTCAATCTCTAAACTTCAATTTAATATTCACAATATCAATTTAGACGAAATCCAAGTCCAATTTGATTGACATTTGAATCTAATTTCACTTTTGACCTTAAAGCCCAATTTGGACCCATGACCCAAACTTAGCCCAAACCAAACCAATTCAACTCCAATTGACCCCAAACCTTCTCTAAACCTTCCCTAACATACCAAAAAAAAACACTAACATACTTTGCCCAAAATTTGAACCCATACCCCACTCAAATTCAACCCAAAACCAAAAAGCCCAATTTTAACCTAAACTCAAACCTAACCCAAATAAGCCCAAGTCTTAAAACAAAACCCAACCAAAGTTAAAACCTCTTTGAAACACTCCCATAAACATTTCCCAACATTAATTTTACATCAATTTCAACCTTAGTCCAACATTGTCCCAAATTAGCCCAATTTCACCTACATTGGCCCATTTACCAAATGAACCCAAATTCAACCCAATTCAAACCCAAACCACCTCAAATTCATTTCAAATCACTCATGACACATCCCTAAACCAAACCCAACAATTATTTGGCCCAAAAATTCTACAAAATTCCCATCCATGAATTCATTCTTAAACCTAAAGGCTCATTCCCTTAAGCCTTCCTTAAAGCCCATCCAAAATGATTTCAAAAAGCCCAAAATCCATCTTGAAGCCCACATGACAATCCTCTATCATCATCCATTTGATAAAACCATCTCCTAAGTTCTAAATCCATGATGAAATAATTCCAAATCAAGCCATATGCCAAATCCCATCAAATCACCCCTAAATTACCAAAATTTCTAAACCCTTTTTCATGTAAATGACCAAGCTTTGTCCCAAGCCACATGGAGCCATGAGCAAGCCATTTACAAGCCATATGAAGCCATGGAAGGTTTCACATGTGAACAAGCCATTAATGGCAAAAGGAGGGCCCCCTTTCCTAATCCTTCATTAAGCCTTTTTAACCATAACCATGTCACACACTAAAACCAAGCTTAGCCACCTCACCATGGATGGAGACTTCACCACTCCATGGAAGCTGACCCAACTGATCCCCCTGGCCCAAAATCGACCATGAGAAGGTGAACCAAGCCCAAATACATGGGTTGACCAAATAAACCCAAAATGAGCCTCTCCCCCATTCCATTTCAATTCACCCCTTTACACATGTCAAACTCCAATTGACTGCACCATTGCTAACCCCCTGACCCCACTGGTCAAGAGGAGACTGCCCGGTTGGTCACCCACCAAAGCCACCGAAAATACCATGGCCGAGAGCTCCATGTGAGCCAAAAAATTCAATTCTCCTCATTGACTCTCATTATTCTCAACCCAAATGGACAAGACAGATCTCTTCTCCTCACCAGAGCAAATTGATTTCACCCTTCAAACCTCCTAGAAGCCCTCCGTGCCCATGCCTATTTAAACACCACCTCCTCTCGACCATGAGAGGTGTCAAACCAAAACTTACTAAAACCCCGCCAAAATCATCCCAGACTGACTTCTACACATGTAGAGAACTCGATCCCCAATCGAAACTCTGCCATTTCCTCTCTGTGAGTTCAATTCTCGCAGTGGAAATCCAAGCTCAAATCCGTATACCTCCACCACAAGTGAGCGACCTTTAAATTGATTGGTCCTACACCTTCACCGTACCAAGAGGAGAAGTTTCCCCAAAGAAAAGCCCCCCTCACCAAAGCCACGATTGCTCCCGCCCTCCAAGCTTGTGATCGGATGTGGTAGAAATCATACCTAGACAATTCACCAAAGCCAAGGGACTTCATCCTGAGCTTCGTCGGGACCCAATCGAAGGTGACACGACTCTCGCATCGAAGCTTCACTTCTCTCGAGCAAAGGTGTGGACTCACTCCCTCTTCCCGAGCTTACATGATTCTCCATTTAATTTGAATCAATTTCAATGCATGTTTACCGTATGGATGTGTTCATCTCTTCAAGACGAATCCATAGAGCATAAGAACACAAAACTCGTTGAGAATCAAGTGAGAACAAGCTAGAAGGTCGACGGCCACGGCTCCGCACCCGCCGTACGGACCGGAACCGTTGGATCGCGCGTGCACGATGGACCGCCTGACCGCCGGCCGGGACCCGAAGATGTTACGTGAAAGGAGAGTCCCGGTGACAAATTTCGAGTCGATGGCTGGCTACTTGACCGTAGAGACGACGCATGGAGCTTCGGAGCCGCCGAGGTTGATGCGGCGCTCGCGGGATAAGTAGAAAATAAATGGATTTTTCTATTTATTAAATACCCAGAACTTCAAAAATTCATAACTTTGTGTAGAAAAATCCTAAAAATAAAATAAAAATACCCTATTGCCGTTGAATGAGGAGAATAATTTGGAAAAGAAATCAAGTAATTTCATCAAGTATGTTATTTTTAATGATTTATTTACTCTATGAATTATTTTAATTCTCCATGCATATAGGAAATTCACCATGGCATGAGACCATAGGGGCTTTTGAAGCTCGAACTCGAACATTCCCCGAATTTTCCAAGGTCGAGGCCACCTCATCGGTTAGTTGATTTTTCAAGTTCATGTTACCGTTTTGAGATGCGTAATTCCAATAATTAGCATGTTGAGAAATAAATTCTAGGAAAATTTGGTGATGTTTCTGTGACCAGAGGGACCTAGGAAAAATAAGTTTTGAGTTATTTCACTTTGAATAACTCTAATTGGCCTAAATACCCAAAATTGAACTTTAATTAATTAGGTTAACCACACATCAAATTAACTTAAAAACAATTTCCCACTGTCCTTTAGGGATAGGAGAACACTACATAAAAATTAATCCACCGGACTTGATTAACCCCACCAAATGGGTTGATTAAGACTCTTAAGTGATAATGGGTAAAATTAAACTTTAAAAATTTATAACTACAAAATACTTTTCAAAAATTAACAAAAATAGTTTTGGAGCTTCTGATATCGAGGAACCTAGTAAAAATTAAAATTGTAATTTTCTAAAAAAGTTGATTTTTATCATTATTTTAATATTTTTAATAATTAAAAAATAATAAAAATCATAAAAATATTAAAAAGCACCAAAATATCACATTTTGAATTCTAATAATTTAGGAACAAACCAAATATTTTTCTTAAGTCTCTAAGGTAAGATATTGAATTTTAAAGGCTTAATGTAATTTTTAATATTAAAAATGTATTTAAACCTTTCACAAAAATAATTCTAATAAATCAAAGAAAAATCAGAAAAATATAAAATTTATTTCTTTGGACTCCCTTGAGGTCAGAGAGATTTAAGAAAAATATAAAATCCATTTTTTAACTTTAATTTTATTTTAAAATTAATTAATGCTCCAAACTCAAAATAATTCTAATAAATAAAATATAATTCAAAAAATCATCAAAATTAGTTCAAATGGTCCTCCACAATAGGAGTGCCCCATAATTTTCTTAAGAATAGAAAATTCCTTGGTCATCTTACCGAATTTTCCCCGGAAATCCCTATTTTCTACAAAAAATAATTATATAAATAAATTAAATACGTAAAAATCACATTTTCTCCCCACTGCCTGTAGACTGACATGTGAGTGAAGCCACATGTACCCCAAATTCATTTAAGCTCAATTTAAGGAGTTAAGGAATTATTAAGCTTGAAGGGCAAAATGGTAATTAAAACTTTTAACCCTTAATTAAAACTTTAGGCTTAATAAAATGAGAAAATATTTGATCCTAATCTGATTCGATGATTGAAATTTAAATAATTAAAGGATAGAAACCACCCATCAATCATTTTTAAGATTAATTAGAGTAAACTTTAATCATTTAATTATTGAAATTTGGAAGATTAATAAAAATTGAAATTATTAAAATAGGGATATTATTAAGAAGACATTTGTTCTTTACTTAAGAATCCCTAAATTAATCACCTCAATAATATTTAATTCCTAATTAAAATGATAACTCAAACTCACATTTAAAATACTAAAAGACTTAATCATTAAATTAAATTAAAATTAAAACATTTAAATTAAATCCTTCCAAAATTTCAATTAAATTAATACTTTAACAATTAAATTAAATCATCTTTAAAACATAAAAAATAAAATATTAAATTAACAATTAAAATAAAATTAAAATTAAGACTAAACCAAATTAAATTAAATCAAATTAAATTAAATTAAATTAAATGTAACATCACCTAAGACATAAAGAATTCAAAATAGGTCTAAAAACAACTTCGAACACTATTCAAACTTAAACCCATTAATTAAAATTAAATTAAATCACAAATCACTTAAACATCAATTCGCCCTCAAAAGCTCTTGTTGTCATAACTCCTAACGGTGTATTAAGTGAAGTGTTACTTCACTTATAGGATATTCAAATGTCCTAATTCACTCGAGCGAGGTAACAAAACTTAAACTCCCCGGATGATTAATTTACTTCGTATAATTAAATCTTCGGACTTAAAACAATCCTGTAGGTATCAAAAGATGTTTAAGACTCGCTTTAAACACTTCCTCAATATGATAAGATATTTATAAGAACAATTGAACTTAATTGTTCTTTGATGAAGAAAATCGTCCTTAAACCAAAACACAAGAACCTAGACGTCAGAGATGACTAGCTATGGGATTACGACTTCTCTTGGTAGACAACCAAACCTTTCCCTTAGCTTTACCTGTGTACTTGTTGGAATATTTAAATGCCTTAACATGTGTTTTAAGTGCAGCTTGGGATGGACGGAAGACCCTCCAGTACTTTATTTTATCGCAATTCTATTTTTATTGCAAATGCACTTTACTTTTCGCATGATAAACAATCATGTATGAAAACCAAAACCTTAAGTGATAGTCCCTAAACTGAAACCAAAATTAAATTAAAATTCAAACATAAGATAAAATTCACCGCCACAACATTTCAAAATATAAAACAACTCAAGATTTAATCACAAACGTAACATAAAACTACAATTGTACTTAAATTAAAATGTCTCTATTAGTCAGATCGGAATAATTTACGATGTAACCCACGTGTTGCTAACGGGATTTTCCACGGTCTAAATGAAGGTGTGGAACTCATTCCGCTGAGTTTTAGCAAATTCATCCGGACTAAGTGAATTCGTGAAAATAATCTGTACGGATGACGGAACCGTGTGATCTTAATTCCAGTTTCGTTAAAACAATTTTAAGATTTCTTTAAATAAATTATTAAAAAACACTGGATTTTAAGATTTTCTCTAAACCAAGACACTTCTCTCATCTCCCCGATTTATGACTTTTAAAACTAAACCTTCGCAACAACAAGGAGCTCGCAGCAGATGGTGGGCAAGACGGCCATCATCATCCGTAAAACCCGAGTCTACTTCAAAGAAACTTAGAATTAAATAACCAAGCCATGTGACTTCGAGGTAGTTTGCCTAGTGCAACATAAATCCTCAACTCTTCGTTAGGCATTTGCACATGATCATATCATGTAAATTAAGCCCTAACCGGTTTTAGGACTCCGAGGTGATCGTTCGGTACGACATAAACCCTCTCATCTTCGAGGCTGTTTGTATGATTGTGTCATAGAAATATAAGTCCTAATTAATTAAAATTGGCAAGATTGAAATATCAGATAATATTAGATTTCCTAAATTAAAGCTAAATAATGATAGCCGGGAAGTTGCCAAGATTCTTCGTTCCCTCGCCTTCCTACCTTTCTTCCTTTTCTGATTCTCAAAAATAAATTGTTACAAATTTTGAGTCATTCCCTTTTGAATTTCCAAAAATCTGATCCTTTGGAAACCTTAAACTTTCAAATTCTTGAGAGCAAAACCACTGATCATTATTGAGAGTTTTTTTAAGTGATTCCCGTCATTTAAGATGTAATTAACTATAGGGGCTTGCCTTTTAGGGAACTTTAAGAACCTGTAATATAAACCCCGCTTAATTCATTTATATTAAGCACGGAACTTCGTCGGCTTATAAAATTGGTTTGCAGACCAAATGGATGTCACAAATTTAGTTTATTTAACCGAGCCCCATCATCGGCGTTGTGTCTACTCTCCTAGATAGATATACAGCTTGTGGTGCGGTGCTCGTTTATAAACTATTCTAGATGTGAGATCAACATTTCATATCTTAAAATCTTCAAATTTAAAAATTATTTTCAAAATCAAATACTACTTTTCAAATTGTTTATTTAAATTAAATTAAAAATTTGCCGACAATTTCTGTAGGCGACCTCCTTTTCAAAACACATAACCTAAAAATATGCCGACACCTTGCTTCGAGCAATTTCTAGTAAAGTGTTCAGTTTGGCTGATTTGGGATTTCGTCAATCGCTTGATCGTCATTCTGCGGCTTGATTTTGGTTGGAATAGGTTGTTGAGGTCCTTTAGAAAGACTTTTATGTTGGGAGCTAAGAGATTTGGGCAAAATTTCTCTATGCTCTTTTCGATTTTTTCTTCTCTTTTAAAATTTCGGCCAAGGGGTCCTTTTATAGCCATGGATGGCTATGTTTCAACCTTGGTTAGCTTAGCATTTGATCATGGTATGGTTAGAGTTGTGGAGTACAGCCTCCCCCATGTAATCCAAGCATCACCTCTTTGTTTCCCATGAGAATTTTGCTACTTAAGCAAGTGCACATTTCATGGCAATCATGGATCCAAATTGTCATGATAAGCCTTGATCTCTTTGTTTCGATTCCATTGGCTAAGGAAGAGGATAATGGTGACTCAAATGGTTGAGACCTTCTCCTTGCAACACCTCATTTATCATTTCATGGGGTAGTGACATCTTAGCTCCCCCCCTTAATATTTTTATAAAATGTTATGATGAGCTTAACCATGGTGTGGAGGATGGTTAAAGCTTTGTCTTCTTACCATTGGGTGGCTAGGGAGGTGGCTAAACTCATCTCACCATGGCAAGACATGGGCTGAAATGGCACAAAAATTCCTTGCTAAATATTTTCCTCCTTCTAAAACTGCTAAATTAAGAAATGATATTACTTCATTTAGTCAATTTGACGGGGAGACCATTTATGAAACTCGGGAAAGATTTAAAGAACTATTAAGAAAATTTCCTCGTCATACTTTACCTGATTGGTTAATTATTCAAACATTTTATAATGGTTTAATTGGATCACTAAAATCAATTATCGATGCCGTTGTTGGAGGTTCTTTAATTTTTAAATCATTTGAAGAAGCTTATAATTTAATCAAGAAATGGCTAATAATAACTTTTCAATGGCCTTTCCGAAAGGATTAATCCTAAAAGAATGTCAAGAATTCAAGATAATCTAAGCCTTTTCTATCTTACCACAAGTAGCTGCAATATCTAAGAAGTTGTAGTAATTTTCGCCATCAACATATCACATAAGAACTCATTTAATATCAAAGACTTCAAACTATCGAAACTTTACAAGCTATTACAGTAAAAATAATCTCGTATTCAAACTATTATAATCCTGGATAGAAAAATTACCCTAATTTTAACCGGAATAATCAACAACAACAATGGGGTAATAATCAATCCCATCCAACCGGAAATTGTAATAATCAAGTAAATTCAAATTATAAACCACCGGATTTAATAATCAACAAAAAAGTTGTCAATAGAAGAATTAATTTTACAAATGAGTAATCAATTACAAAATCAAAATAATGTTATTCGTAATGTTGAGAATCAAATGGAACAAATCGTAATTTAAATAATTACAGACCTCCAGGAACACTTCCTAGTAATGTTGAAATTAATTCAAAAGAACCGGAAAAGAACATGAACATGTTAAAGCTGTACAACTTAGAAGTGGAAAGGAATTAAAAGAAAGAATGCAGAATGAAATTGAAAAAGAGATCGAGGTCAAGAGATTGAAAAACCTAAAGAAAATCCTTCTCCTAATCAAGATCAACCAATATTTCTATTAATGTGGAAGTTGAAACCACCACCACCTTTCCTCAAAGATTAAAACAGCAGAAGCTTGATCATTAACATTCTAAGTTCTTTGAAATTTTTAAAAAACTTACTATAAATATACCCTTTGCCGAAGCCTTGGAACGATGCCAACTTATGCAAAATTTATGAATAATATATTAAATAAGAAACGAATTTGTGCTTTTGAAACCGTTGCACTAAGTGAAGAACGTAGTGCAATAATTCAAAAGAAATTACCTCATAGAAACTTAAAGATCCTGGAAGTTTTACTATACATTGTGCTATTAGAAAAAATTTTGTGGAAAAGCTTTTTGTGTGATTTAGGAGTATTAATATCATGCCATTTTCTATTTATCAAGGTCGAATTTAAAGAGAGACTACTCCCACCACCGTAACCCTTCTCAGTTAGCTGATAGATCTATCACTTACCCTAAAGGAGTTATAGAGGATGTACTTGTTTAAGTAGATAAATTTATCTTCCCCGGATTTATCAAAGGCTGACACAAGAGCAAAAGAATACCAATTATTTTAGTGAGACCTTTCTAGCTACCTGACGAGCTATGATTGATGTGCAAAAAGGAGAATTAACTTTGAGAGTTAATGATCAAGAGATTAAATTCAATGTTCTTAAATCGATGAAGTACCCCGACAAAGAAAAATATTATCGAATGGATATTTTTGATTTTATAATTGAAAACACTATCGAGAAAAATGTAAAATCATTCCCGAAGAAGAAATTAAATTTTTGAATCGATGAAAATGAAGAACTAAAAAAAGATGAATTATTTAAAGAAATTCATTATATTAAAGATAACTGGGAAACTTTAGACATAACTCAAAATGATAAACTTTTATCCTCAATTAAAAAAGCCAATGAATTGGAATTAAAAATGTTACCTTCACATTTAAAGTATGTATTTCTTGGAAATTCATTAACTTTACATGTTATTATTTCTTTTGAGCTAAGTTTGAATCAAGAAGAAAAATTAATAGGTGTGTTAAAGAATTATAAAAAAGCTTTAAGTCGACTATTGCCGATATAAGAGGAATAAGCCTTCCATTCGTATGCATAGAATTTTAATGGAAGAAAATTTTAAACCTACTATCAACCGCAAAGAAGATTAAATCCTATCATGAAAGAGGTTGTTAAAAAAGATATTTTAAAATGGTTAGATGCCGGAATTATTTATCTTATTTCGAATAACCAACGGGTAAGTCCTATTCATCGTGTTCCGATGAAAGGAGGAGAATCAATACCGTCAATGATAAAAATGAAGTAATTCCTACAAGACAAGTTACTGGATGGTGAATTTGCATTGATTATCAGAAGTTAAATGATGCCACTAGAAAGGATCATTTTCCTTACCTTTCGATCAAATGCTCGTCAAATTAGCTTCGGACACTCATATTTCGTTTTCCGGATGGATATTCTCGTTATCATCAATTACTTATTGCTTCGCAGGACCAAGAGAAAACAACATTTACAAGTCTTTATGGAACATTTGCCTTTAGAAGAATGCCTTTTGGTTTATGTAATGCACCCGCAACTTTTCAAAGATGTATGATGTCAATATTTTGTGATTTGATTGACAAAGGGACTGAAAGCTATGGACGATTTTTCAGCTTTTTGGAACTTTTCGAGTCTTGTTTGGAAAATATTTCCAAAGTTTTGAAAAGATGTGAAGCAAAAACAAATGTATTCTATCCAGGGAAAAAATGTCAATTTATGGTCAGCGTGTATGCATTGTACTGGGTCATAAAGTTTTACAAACATAGAATTTGATCAAGCAAAAGTAGAAATTATTGCCGAACTCGCAACCCCTACTACTCGTTACCGATGCGAGAAGTTTTCTAGGTCATGCTGGATTTTATAGAAGATATATAAAGGATTTTTCTAAATTGCTAACCTCATTTATTGGAAATAGAAGCTAAATTTAAATTTAATGAAGACTGTGTTAATGCTTTCAATATTTTAAAAGACAAATTAATAACTACACCTATAATTATTGCACCTAATTGGAATAAACTTCAATTAATAAAGATGCAAGTGATTTTGCAATTGAGCCGTATCGGGACAAAATATGAGAAAATTTTCAAAGTAATATATTATGCTAGTAAAAATCTTACCGAAACTCAAAGAAATTACACTACTACCGAGAAAGAGCTTTTTAGCTATAGTATATGCCTTCGATAAATTTAGACCTTGTCTTCTTGGTACCAAATGCATAGTTCATACTGATCATTCCGCTATTAAATATTTAACGTATGAAAAAGATGTTAAACCTAGACTGATAAGATGGATTTTACTTCTACAAGAATTTGATTTTCAAATAGTGGATAGAAAAGGAACGGACAACAAATTTGTTGATCATTTATCTAGAAGTAAGAATGATGTTATTACTGAAGAATATATAAATGAGAAATTTCCTGATGAACATTTGTATGTTATTCAAGAATACCAAACACCTTGGTATGCAAACATATAGTTAACTATATAGTTACAATATTTTACCTTATGGATCGGATAACAAATTTATTAAGAAATTTAAAAATGATGCTAAATCTTATATTTGGGAAGATCCTCATTTATTTAAATTAGGAAGAGATTCCGTAATTCTCGAATGCATACCTTATGAAGAAACTTATGCTATTATTCAAAAATGTCATGATTCATAATTTGGAGGACACTTTGGAGTAGAGCAACCGAAACATTTAAAATTTTAAATTCAGGATTTTATTGGCCTATCTATTTAAAGATGTGAGACATTATGTGAAAACATGTGATCGATGTCAAAGGATGGGAAATATATCCAAAAATGTTGAAATGCCTTTAAACTATATATTGGAAGTTAAAATTTTTGATATATGGGGTTTAAACTTTGTGGGACCATTTGTACCATCATCTGGAAAGATTTATATTTTATTAGCGGTTGAATACGTTTCAAAGTGGATTGAAGTCGTAGCTTGACCTAGCTGTGATTCCAAAAATGTTTCAAAATTTTTATAGAAGATGATTTTTTCAAGATTTGGAATGCCTAAGGTAATTATCACAGATGGTGGAAGTCATTTTAGAAATATAAGAATTCAATCATTATTGGAAAATTTTGAAATCAAACACAGAATTGCATGATCATATCACCCACAAACAAGTGGAACGCTTGCGATCAAACCGAGAAATTAAAGGAATTTTAGAGAAGATTGTTAATCCTAAAAGAATTGATTGGGTTGATAGACTCGACTTCGCATTACAAAAGCTTATAGAACAGCTTATAAGACACTAATCGGAATGTCACCTTACCGATTAGTTTATGGGTAAACATTGTCACTTACCCGTTGAATCCCGAACATAAAGCTTATCGAGCGATAAAGGAGTTTAATTTCGATTGAATAATTACAGCAGAAGAAAAATGATTATTGCAATTCGAATGAGATGGATGAAATAAGAAATGAATCATATGAAAATGCAAGGATTTATAAAGAGAAAATGAAAATATTACATGTGATAAAAAGATTTCGGTGAAAAATATTCGAGTCCGGACAAGAAGTATTGTTATTTAATACTCTTAAGACTTTTTCCTCAAAAAATTTAGATCAAAATGGATAGGACTATATATAATTAAAAAGAATTATACCATTATGGAGCTGTGAATGTTAAAGTCCCAAAACGGGAAAAATTTTTAAAGTTAATGGATTAAGACTGAAGCCTTCTTTGGGAGATTTTAAAAAGATTTATAAAGAGGTTTATGAGTTGAGTCTACTTGATTAAAAGACTTAATTAGGTCGGCCTGACGACATTAAACCAAGCACTTTGTGGGAGGCAACCCATAATTATTTGTTGTTTTGTGTGTTTTTACATTTGTAATGTAAGGTTATGCCTCGGTCTTGTTTAATTTTATATTATTTTAGAAAATTTGATTGCTAACAAGTCTTTATTGACTTAAGCTGAAAATTATCTCGAATTATATAAAGCTTAGACATTGGATCACTCTATTTCATATATGAGTAAAAAGGAGATCAAGTTAACCTTCATTAGGATTGCTTATAATTTGTGTTACTGAGTTTATATTGATCTTACCATTCTAAACTACCTATTTTGAAGAATGAAACTTTGAAATTTAACGTTAGGCGAAACAGAGTCGAACATGGTTTCAGCGCCTAGGCGCCAGATTTGGCGCCTAAGCGCCAGAGTAAAACTAAGTGTCGATGGGTCCAGCGCCTAGGCGCCAGATTTGGCGCCTAAGCGCCACAGTTACTGGATCGTGTTAAAACTGAAAATATTCAGTTTTTCACACGATTTTCTCTTATAAATGACCCTATCTTCGTCCCCAATCCTTATGCAATCATTATTTCGACCCATACACTCCATTCTTGAGAGATTAGAGAGGATTTTTGAAGAAATGGAGAGGAGAAATCTTGGAGAAGAGGCTAGATACAAGGTTTCAAAGGGTCCTCAACCCTACTTCCTTGGTTTCATCGCTGTAATTTTGGAGAAAATTTCTAGTCGTTTAGATAAGTTTAAAGCAGAGTTTAAAAGCATTGGAGATCGCCTCCATGAGATGTATCATCAAATTGAACATCTGGAATGGCAGGTGAAACTTCAATTTGATCATCTATCGGCTTATCAAGATGCTCAAGTGGAGATGTATGCGAAAAACAATTGGATCGACGAGAAAATGGCTACGGATTTTCCGAGAGCGTTAGTATTATTCCCCAGTAGGCCATGCAATCTTCATTGTGAAGATAATGGGAATTAGATAGTGATGTGGTGAGATTGTGATTTATCTATTGTGTCGTTGTATCGATTTAGTGAATTGATTGTGTTTGTTTGTGTGTTTGCTTTCATGTTCAATGTGTGTTGTATTTGCTTTCAAATTTGTGTTGTTTGATTGTTGTTAGAACTTGAATCATGTTATGATACTTATCTGAATTGTATTGAGCCTGAAATTAAAAATCATGAATGGAATTAGAAGAGTTTGATTTAAACTTGTGTTTAATTGGTGGATTTAATTTTAATTTTTAAAATTTTTGGAAAATATTTTGGAAGATGGAAACTGAAGCAATACTCTTATATGAGTAATTAGAAGTTTAATTTATGAATTTTGGTAGAAAATAAAATTTTTAAGAGATTTTTTTGGAAAGGCGAGTCTGGCGCCTAGGCGCCGGTTCAGCCTGCTTACCCGAAAAACACCATTTAAACCCCCATTAGCTATTTTTGACGCCTAAGCTTCATCTTCTTCCTCTTTTTCGTGAAAACCCACCTCCTAAATCCATTTTGAGGTCAAAACATCAAGATTTTGAGCCCGAAATCACTTGATTTCTTCATCTCAAGGTCAGATTTACACTCTAATCCATTTATTTTTTATTTTCACCATAGTTTTTCCTATATTTGACTAAAAACTGAAATTTTGAGAAAAATTTTGATTTTTAGTGTTTCTCCATGAATTTATAAACTCATTTTAAGTTTCTTAAGCTTAAAAAGAGTTTAAATCATTAATTCCTTAATTTATTTGTGTTTTCTTTCACGTTTAGATGGCACCGAAATCTAAGCGAGGAAAGGCACGAGAAAATTTTGACAATAGCAAGTTCGCGACTGCGGTAGCGTATTTTCGATATCACGAATTTGCGACGTCCAGAAAATTTATCTCAGAGTGAAGCTATTACAATCCCGGTGAAATGATCGACAACACGATCGTTGCGTACAACTGGCAACGATTCTGTTATTTCACCGTTGTTGCCGTTATTCCAGTCGTGCACGAATTTTATGCTAACTTTTTGGATGCGGAAGACTACGAAGTCTTCGTCAGAGGTGTTGGAGTACGATTTACTCCAGAAAGGATCAATGTTTTTTATGGACTGCCACCTATCATCGAGTGCCACTATTCTTTATTATCTCCATCTGAGGGAGATCTTGAGATGATTATTGCTTATTTGACTGACAGCACTGGAGCTTGGAAGATCCGGAACGATAAACGGGTAAATTTCAAATCTTCCAAGTTAAATGGTATTTCAAAGGCATGACATTATTTTATTTCTGCAAGACTTATACCTTCCAACCACCTGAGCGAAGTGACTAGAGATAGAGCTATCTTAAACTACTGCATTCAGGAGAGGAAGCCGATAGATGTCGGCAGTATTATTTATGATTCTCGTGGAGTCTACTCGCTAGATCCGAGATTTCCGTAGGACTAGGATTCCCATCTCTCGATTTATTCTTTATGTGTGAATAATGGAGTCACTGCTATTATTTCTGAGGAGAAGCTGAAGTCTACCAAGCCAATTGGGCAGGAGAGTGTTAGTATCTATGATCGTCTTCGTGGGAAGAGATCTACAGCCCCTTCTACTTCTGTACCTACTCCGTGTAGAGCTTCCACTTCCGTACCTTCTACTTCTACTGCCGAGCCACCGTCTAGTTTTTGGGAATCGATGCATGATCAATTTCGGAGCGATAGAATGAGTTATTTCTAACTCACTGCAGTTGATACTATGAATAAGAAGATTGATCACCTATCCGATTACACCCGGAGGAAGAGTGAATATGATGCCGAGTATTCGCAGTCTTTAGTCGAGTTCTTGAAGGGTGAGCATGATATTCAGTTTCCCACCGTCCTAGATTTTCACCATATGTTGATCCTAAGGATGTGGAGTTTTCTTTTGGTGATGACGATGATGAGGCTACGTACGGTAATTAGTAGCTCGATTTACCTCTCGAGATGTGTTGAGTCCGTTGTTAGTTTAGTTTTTGTTTGCTAGTACTCGATTGTTGTTTGTTGTTTACTAGTTTAGATTTGTTTATGAGACTTTGTATGAATTATTTGATGTTGAGACTCGTTTTAGATATTTAGTCGTTGATCGAAATTTGAATGGATTTGTGTTTATTTTTTGTTTTCAACCTACTGCTTAGTATTTTAGAATAGTTAGTAATGTTATTTTATTTCTGTTAGTAATATAGTTATTTAATTCAACTACTGCTATATAAAATTTTTGAGCCTGCTTATTTTTATATGCTCCATTATTTCTGTAATATTCATAAAAAGCATGTGTAAAAGTAAATTATTTTCTTTCTAGATTTTTTTTTACATGCTTATAAAATTCCTTTTTAAATTATACTTTTCTTTCTCTCATACTTTATTATTTTCATGGTATATCAAAACTTAAGTTTGAGGGAAGAGAAAATACATGCAAATTTAAATTTTATTTGTCCTTAATAAACTAATATTTTCTAAAAAAAATCTTAACATAACATAAGGAATGAAGAATCTATTTAAGATCACTTAAATTTTTGAAATTATAAATAATTTAGTGGACTTAACCAAAATTTTAATAACTTTGATTGATTTTAAGAATAGAATTATTTAACTTAAAGAAGAATAAGATTAAGAAAATTTTTTATTCATAACAGAAATTATTGAATTTTAGAAGTATTAAGAAATAAAAAATTATAACTTGAAAAAGAAAAGTTTGAAAATCTTTTTGAAATTCTATTCATGTTATAATAATTAAGTAAAAATGTAAAAGTTTGAAAATATAAGTTAAGGATAGTGAAGTTCAAAATCATTAACAGGCTATCCAGATACGATAATCCTCACCGTGAAAAAAAAAGAGAGAAAAAGAGGAGAAGCTTCGAGGATATGCCTAATCAAAAATTGGCTTCACTTGAATTATCTTATATGAAGAAAACTAGTTACATACTTTTACTTAATTTTCACGCATGAATCTTTATTTAAGAAAGACTTTTCATGAAAATCTTTTTCTTATAAATAATCTATGTGATCTTAATATAATAAACTTCTATAATTTTCGAAATGAATGAAAAATTTTTGAAGTCTTATGATTTGGTAGTTGAATATTCTTTAAATTCTTAAAATTAAACTTAGTTAGTGAAATTTGGTTAATGATTTACTAAAGCCTTTATAAGATCAAAAATTACAAGGAGTCTTAAATATTTATCTTTCATTCCAAATGTTATACATTTTATATAGTAAAAAGGGTTACTTGAGGACAAGTAATATTTAAGTTTGGGGGATTTTGATCCATGAAAAAAATACCCATTTTTATGCCTTTATTTTTATCAAATTTTTAAGGATATTATGCTTTAATGAAAGGTATTTTTGTATTTTTGGATATAGGTGTGTTGACCTCATTTTTGATGAGGTCTTTTCTCTTCTCTCTCCTTAGTACTTAGGATCTAGCCTTAGGCTTTCTCTTTGACTATCTTAGAGGACTAGAAATGGAACCCACCACTTAGAAATTTAAACACCTCTTAAACTCCCTGCAAACCCCATAAGTTTGATTGTAAACCCCCAAGTCACTTGGAGGGTTAAGATCAAATGTGGAGGTTTAAAGGATGAGTTCCCTATGGACTCTTTGGCCTTAGAACTACCACCGGCGGCCCGGTCCGGTGAGGGTCGACTTGCACACACATTACACTTTCACACACATTCCAATCCTAAAACCACTCATGCCTAGCTTGACTTCCCGACTCATGTAGGTAATTCATATGGATGGACCTTAACCCCTGAGCCCTTGGCTAAGAGGGTTAGGAACAACATAGTGAATGCCTCAAATGAGTCCTCTCGTGGCTCTTATGGGCTTGATATGGCTTCATGGCTCAACCAAAGTGATTACATTCTACTCAAACTTGATCAATCTTCATTTTTCCAAAATTTCAATTTTTAACCCCCGGGGCCCTACACCCGCTAAACCTACCAAATGTCCTTGAAACTATCAAAAATTTGCAAAATTGCCTAAATTACCCAAAATTAATCAAAATCAGTCCTAAACATTACCCACTATTCAAATTGATCATCCTTAGCCAAATATACCAAAATTTCCCAAAATACCCCCTAATACCCTCCAAATACCCAAAATGCCATTCTTAACAAAAAATTCCATAAATTCCAAAAATTTCCAGAAAATTCTAAAAAATCCTAAATATTCCCAATTTCATTTTGTTCAACTACACCATAGGCCAATTTTGTCAATTTAACCCACGTTTACCAAAACCCCCAATTTGACCCATTCTTAACCAAAGTGAACCCAATGTCAAACCAAATCAACCCAATTGACCTCAATGTTGATCCAATCCAATTCTAAACTTCAATTAAATATCCCCAATATCAATTTAGACCAAATCAAAGCCCAATTTGATTGACATTTGGATCCAATTCCAATTTGAAGCCTAAAGCCCAATTTTGGCCCATGACCTAAACTTAGCCCAAACCAACCAAATTCAATTCCAATTAGCCCCAAATCTTTTCCTAAACCTTCCTAACATCCCCACAAACAAAACAATAACTTGATATTCCCCAAATTTGAACCTAAACTCCACCCAAACCTAACCCAAACCAAAATCCCCATTTTGCCCTAAACCCAAACCTAACCCAAATAGGCCCAAATCCCAAAATCAAAGCCCAACAAAAGTTGAAAACTCTTTGTAGCACCCCCATAAACATTTCTCAACATTAATTTTACATCAAGTCCAACACTAGCCCAACCTTAGCCCAAGTTAGCCCAATTTGACCCACTTTGACCCCTTTACCAAAAAATCCCAAATTAAACCCAATTCAACCCCAAATTATTTTAAACCTTTTCTAAAATGTTCATGACACATCCCTAAACTAAAATCAACATTTGTTTGGCCCAATCTTTTACAAAACTTCCATTTACCAATTTGTTTTCAAACCTAAAAGCCTACATCCTTAAACCTTTCTAAAGGCCCATCTAAAATAAATCCAAAAGCCCACATGAAATTTCCCCTCATCATCCCCTTTGATTTAAATCTCTCCCTAAGTTTAAAATTCATCATTAAACTTTTCTAAACTAAGCCATGTGCCAAACTACCCCTAAATATCCTAAATCCTTAAGACCCACTTTCATGAAGCCAAGCCAAGCCATCCCTAAACCATATGGAGCCATGGAGCCATGCATAAGCCATATGCAAGCCTTGAGAGCCCCTTTCCACCTCACCAAGCCATTAATGGCAAGAGGAGGGGCCCCTTTCTTAAGCCTTCCTTAAGCACTTTTAACCCCATTCATGCTACACACTAAACCAAGTTTAGCCACCTCACCATGGATGGAGACCACACCATTTTCTCTTGGCTGACCCAAGTGATCCTTTTCAGCCCAAAACCAGGCCTTGGGTGGTGAACCTAGTCCAAAACCATGGGTTGACTCATTTGGACCCAAAATAGCTTTCCCCCCATTCCATTTCAATTCAACGCCTTTACACATGTCCATGACCAATAGACTGCACTAAAACCCAGCCCTGACCTCCCTGACCTTGAGGGTGACCGGTCCCTGGCCGGCCAGCCACCACAGCCGTCGGAAACCACCAGGCCGAGAACACCCATGTGAGCCAGTTTTTGAATTCCGCCTTGTCGACTTGTCCCAAGCTAATGGTCACCATGGCCGTTCTTCTCCTCACCGCAGTAGTTGATCCAAGCCATTAAACCCCTCAGGAAGCCCTCCGGCCACCTCTATTTAAACCACACCACCTCTCGGCCAAAGAAGGTGCTGGAACCAAACCCTACTCGAAACTCGTCAAAAATGTTCCGCATCACTCTCCACACATAGAGCACTTGATCCCCATTGGATTCCGGCCCAATTTCCCAGCTGAGCTCAATTTCGAATTCAAATTCAAGCCCAAAAATAGGACATCTCCCAAACCTCCAACAAATCCAAATTAAACTCACCCACACCTGCACAGGACCAAGAGAAGGAGTTTCCCAGTGAAAGCCCCCTCTCCAGGCCACTCAGTTGCTCTAGCCTCCAAGATTTGAAATCGGTTGTGGACACTTTCATACCTAGACAATTCCCCAAAGCTAGAGACTTCATCTGGAGCTTCCTTAGGTGCAATCGAAGGTGACACAACTCTCTGATTGAAGCTACACTTCTCAAAGCAAAGGTATGGATCATTCCTTCCTCCCGAGCTTTCAGCAATTCTCCATTTCATTTCAGTTAATTTCATGGCATATAAACCATATGGCTGTGTTCGTCTTCTCAAGAAGAATCCATAGAGCATAAGAACACGAAAATTCGTTGAGAAATGAGAGAGTTCTTAGGGTTTTAGTGTGGACGGTCACGGGTGCACACCAGTCGTAGACGATGACCAGGCGTCGTCCGATCGCGCGTGTATCGGTTGAACGGCTCAGATTGCGTCGGATCAGAGGAAGGAGCGAGACAGCGGGATGCGTGGCGGCTGACTCAGATGGCGGCGTTGAATGGGAGCGCGCCGCGTGGTCTTTCGATCCGCCGTAGGTTGACGCGGCGCTGAGTCGGATAATTAGATAAATAGGATTTTTCTATTTATTTAAATACCTAGAACTTAGAAAATCCATATCTTTGTGTAGAAAATTTATAAAAAAAAATAAAAATACCCTCTTGCTCAGTGAATATAGGAGAATAATGTGGAAAAGAAATCAAGTTATTTTGATGAGTATTTTATTTTTAAATAATTATTTATTCATTTCAATATTTTGATTCTCCATTTGTATAGATAATTCACCATGGCATGAGACCATAGGGTTTTTGAAGCCTCTGATCTTGGGAACATTCCTTGAATTTTTCAAGGTCAGACGCCATCTCTATGGAAAGTTATGCATTTTTCAAGTTTATGTCACTGTTTTTGGTATTTTAATTCCAATAATTAGCATATAATTCAATAAATTCCAGAAAAATTTGGGGAAGTTTCTTAGGACTAGAGGACCCTAGGATAATTATGGCTAGGCTTAATTCATTAAGAATAACCCTAATTACTCTAAATACTCAAAATTGAATTTTAATTAATTAGGGTTAACCACACATTAAAATAACTTGAAATTAATTCTCCATTGTTCTTTAGGATACAGAGAACCTTGCATAAAAATTTGAAGTCAATTGGAAATGATTAGCCCCACTAAATGAATTAATCAAGCCACATGATCAAAATTAAACTTTAAAAATTCATAACTCCAAAAATACATTTAAAAAATTCACCAAATTGGTTTTGTGGGCTCTCTGATATCAGAGGAGTCTATAAAAATCAAAATTAGAATTTTCTAAAATTTTTCATTTTTAATGATATTTTTTATATTTAAATAATTAAAAAATAATAAAAATCACAAAAATAATAAAAATCATAAAAATGTCACATTTTGACTCCTAATCACTTAGAAACCAACCAAATATTTTTCCTAAGTCTCTAAGTTAATATATTGAATTTTAAAGGCTCAAAATAATTTTTAATATTAAAAAATGTATTTTCCAACCTTTTCACTAAATTAATTCCAATAAATCAAAGAAAAATCAGAAAATTGTAAAATTTATTTCTCTGAACTCCTTGAGGTTAGAGAGATTTAAGAAAAATATAAAAATTAATTTTTAACTTTAATTTTATTTTATAATTAATTAACACTCTAAAAATAAAAAAATTATAATAAATAAAATATAATTTAAAAAATCACCAAAATTGGTCCAAGTGGTCCTCTAGTCATTAAGAATATCCCATAATTTTCTTAAGGACAGAAACCTTACTTTGGTCATGTTGTTGAATTTTTCTTGAAATCCCTTATTTTTCACTAAAAATAATTATATAAATAAATTAAATTCAGAAAAATCACATTTTCTTCTCTAATGTCTTAATTGACATGTGAGTGAAGTGAAATAAAAATTTCAAGTACATTTGAACTCAATTTAGTGAGTTATGAAATAAATAAGCCTAAAAGGGCATAAAGGTAATTAAAGAATTTAAACCCCTTTATTAAAGATTTAGGTTTAATTAAAATGGAGGGTAAAATATTTGATTTTATCTTTCTTGGATGATTAAAACTTTGGTAAATTAAAAGGGTAGGAACCCATTAATCACTTTTAATAAACTAAAAATGAAACTTTAATTATTTAAACAATTTAAATTTTGGAAGATTAATGAAAATTTGAATTATTAAAAATAGGGATATAACTTGAGAGGATATTGATTATTTAATAAAAAAAATCCCTAAATAAGTCACTTCAATAATATTGAACTCTTAATTAAGATTAAAATGATGATCCAAACTAAGTAAATTAAAAATTAAAAATTATAACCCTTAAATTAAAGGAAAGCTCAAAATATTAAGTGGTTTAACAATTAAATTAAATTAAATCAAAATTAAATTAAATTAAATTAAGTAAAAATTAAATTAAAATTAAAATTAAATTAAATTAAAATTTTAACAATTAAGTTAAATTAAAAATATTTAAATTAAATTAAATTAAGTTAAATTCAATTAAATTAAATTTAAATTATATTAAATTAACATCATTCAATAATAAAAGTAAAACAAATTTAAAATATTAAGATCACTTAAAGTATAAAGATTTAAAGTAAAAATAATTTGAACACTATTCCAAACTTAAAATTATTAATTAAAACCTTATAATTAAACTAAATCACTTTAAACCTTTAACTCAAACTTCAAATTAAGAATGATTAAAATTCTCAACAAACCAACTTGCCCCTAAAGGCTTTAATTATTATAACTCTTAAATGGAGTATTAAGTAAGATGTCACTTCATTCATCATGTAATCAAATGCCCAAGTTCACTGAGCAGGAGACAAAGCTTAACTAAACTCCTGGATGATTAATTCACCCGTGCAACTAAATTTACTTGGACTCAAAATAATCTCGGAAATATTGAAGTTTAGTACTCAATATTTCCCTGGAATCTTCACATTGAAGTCAATCAAAACACATTTCCCTATATATTTGTACTCAATTCCCATGAACTATGCAATTCATCCATAGAAACTGAATGGATCTTTCATTATTGTTGTAGGACATTAAATCCTTTCAAATTTAATGTTCAACAACATATTTTAACATTTTAATTGGCCAAATCGAAAGTAAATTAAGTTCTAAATGAAAAACCGTCACAACTTCTTCATTACATTAAAAGCACATCAAATCCACATCAATCCATCATCACATCTCTATGCAAGAAGAAAGACAAGGGAGACTACTCAGAATTCATGGAGAAGATACAATAAAACATGGAATTTCAATATAAAAGAAAAGTCATACAAACCACAAAAGAAAATACAACTTATCTCTTTCTCTTCCCTAATGCAATTCCCTTAAAGTTCCTTTGAATTCTCTTCTCTCTTCTTTAAAACAGTTGATTCTCTCCTTAGAATGGAAAGGAAGAAGCAATCTATCACTTTACCTCTTCTCCTCCCCTCCTTCGAGAAGAATCCCTCTCAAATCTTCACTTTACACTCTCTACTCCTAAACCCTAACACTCTAGAATACACAAGATACTCTTTAGACACTTTTTTTCACACCACTTTTCATTCAAAAGTAGTTACTTATAAGATAGGGATGAAATCCCAAGAGTTTCCATAGGCATCCCTTCAAAAAGTCGCCAAATCTATTCAAATTTGAACTCCACCGACTTCGGGCACCGATGGCGCTCTATCGTTCCATTTAATTGTTGTGCTCTCTAGATTTGGGCACCGGAGGCACCAGAACATTTTTTCACCATTTTGCTCCTTTTTGCTCCTTTTGGTTCCGGATTCGTTCCTTTCTTTTCACTCCAATCACCTAAAATCATCATTCTTGCAGCAAATCATGAAAAATACCTTTCTTTAAAGTGTAATCTCACAAAAAATGGGTAAGATTAGATAGCAAAAATCGTATATATTTTTAGTGCATCAGAATCCCCAAACTTTAACTATTACCTGTCCTCAAGTAATCTTTTTACTACATAAAATATAACTCGAGGCAATGTACTTTTCAACTGTAAGACACTAAAATTTTTCATTCAAAAGAATATATTGGTTAGATTTTCAGAAAGAAATTTAGTAACTCGAGTCAACACTACGGGTATAAGAATATTCAGCAATCAAGTCTAAGAGTTCTAGTCTTCTATTTATTTCAAGATGAACTATAATTTGTCACATTAAGAGTGCCTCAAAAGATTATGTGAGAAAGGAGTTCAGTAAACTTCATTAGAATGTAGGCCAGTACTTAACACATAAATTCAAAAATAAAATCAAATTCTCCCTTTTTGGTGATTCAAGTGAAGCCAATTTTTGATTAGGCATTTCCTCAAGCTTCTCCTCATAAACATTTTTTTCTTAGTTTTATTTTCTTTTCTTCTTCCTTTTTTTATTGAGGATTACTATATCTGGATAGCCCTTTAATGATTTTGAACTTCACTCTCCTCTTTCTAAAGTTCAAACCTGAAATATCTCCTTACTTTATAGTTAAGTATAGGCTTCATTATTCATCAGAAAGTTACAATTTCTTTTTAACACAATATACTTTAAGTCCCTTAACATTTCAAAAATACAGTTTTTTTTACTTTAAATAGTTGACTATAATCAAATTCCTTTATACCAAATATCTTACTTCTATAAAATCAACCATTATCACTAAAAAATTTTCATCTTATCCTTCCTTAATATTCAATTAAAATGAAAAGTTTTAGTTATCTTATATTGAGGTTCAACTGCTAGAAGTTACGCTAATAATTTTTGAAAATATAATAATTGAGAACAAATAAAAGTTAGTATTTCTCTACCCTCCCCTAAACTTAAATTTTTCAGTAAATTTGAAATAGTTCAGAGTAGAAGAAAACTAACCTTTCTGTGCTGGGATCTTGAAATATTCAACAGCTATCTGGTATTAATCAAAATTTACAACTAGCAGACATGAAACAATTTGTAGCAGTGATATAAAAATTTTAAATATTTTCATGAGTAAAGAGAAATTAACATTAAACATCTAAACATCCAACAAAACACTATAACATGAAACAAACTATCACAGAACTAACAGTACAACTAACAATTTTAATGTTTTAGTACAACATAACAACACAACATAAAAAGTAAATAACACTTCATCACAACAGTACAACACAGGGTTACACATCACATGAAAAGTAAATATCCACTACATCACATCAGTACAATACAACAGACTAAGAACAACAACAATAAAACAAACAATCTACCAGTCTCCATCACCAGGATAAGCAGCAGGGTCATTAGCAGGGTCAGGTCTATATGGTGTATAGCTGGGGCAAGTAGAAAATACCACATCGGACTCCCCCCTCATAAATCTGACCTGAACATCATAATAAGCAATATCCAACTCAACTCTCCTCTGTAGATAATCTTCATTCACATCACTCCTCGCCTCAAATACATCCATCCGGCCATGGATTCTATCCATACTAGAACTTTGTAGTCTCAGCTGCTCCATAATATCAGATAAGGTAGACGGCTCAAAAGTAGATGGAATTTCATAATTAGTAGAAGGAATATCAGTACTCCAACGCTCAACTCTGACTCCCACATGAGACTCATAAGTACGGATAATATTCTCTGTAATAGGTCTCAATGGAATAGCCACTTCCTCAGAACTACTGAACTCCACTCCAGAGTGAACACAGAGGGCATGAACTAAAGCAGGATGTCCTAATCCTCCGGTGGTTTCGCCTCTAGCAATCGTCTGAATATTCTTATAAATAATAGCTCCAATATCAATCTTTTTCATCTTTTGAATACAGTAGTTCAAAATCGCTCTATCTCTAGTAACTTAGCTATGGTGATAAGATGGTAACAGTCTTGCAGAAATGAAATAATGCCAAACTTTTGAAGCAACATTCAAAGTGGAGGCGGGGAAATTTATCAACTATTTTTGACTTACTTTCCATTCTCCTTGCCCGTCAGTCAGAAAAGTAATAACTTCTTTCATAATCTCCCTCCCAGTGTCAAAGTTCTCGTATTCACACACGAATGGTTCCCGAATCTGATAGAAAGCATTGATACGCCGAAGAGTAAACTCAACCATCTTCCCTCTAACAAGCACATACTCAGTCTCAGTCTAGGGTATTTTAGAATAGAATTCTCTAACAACTCCCATAACGGCATTCGCAGTGAAATAACAAAATCGCTCCCAATTTTGCTCTGCAATTAATTATTCTACAGATCCGCCAGGACTATCAAAAGCTCGATCCTGGATACACTTCTTGTTATGAAGGATAGAGTTATAGCGAAATTGAGCTTTAACGTTAACAAACCTCTCCTCATCAAAATCCAATTTACTCTTTCCTCTTGGAGCCATGTGAATTTCTAAAATTTGCAAGAAAATTCCAATAAATTCCAAATTCACAATGTAACAAACTCCAAACACTATTTAAAACAAGTAAGAGGAAATTTCATCATGGAAATCTCGAAATTTCTTTAAAACTCTAAAAATTCCACCATAAGAAATGTGAGAGAATTCTATGGTGAAAATCTAAAAATTTTAACTTAAAGTGAAGCTCTTACCAAGGGAAGTGCAAATCCGGTGTCGAAAAAACCTTGAAATCCCCTTAAATCTGAGATCTAGCAAGCCCTAGATCTTCAAAATCGCGAAAATGGAGGAGGAAGATGAAGGAAATGGAAAATTTTTGCGGGTCCCAGGGCAAAAATCACAAAATTGGGGGTTTTAGGCTATTTTTTAGTTCGGGCGCTGGCGGCGCTCTATTTAAAAATATTAGCCAACTCTGTGGATTTGGGCGCCGACAGAAGTCCAAAATATTTTCTGGGTCCGAAAATTTTTTAGTAATTTCGATTGTTTCGACGTCCACAATGATGTTTAACACTTCAATAGGCATTTATATCATCCCATAAGAAATAATTAACACAATTTTTCACACAAACAAAACACAACAAACTTATATATATATATATAATCCAAGTTTCGTCATAGACACTAAATATGTTCATTCAAACCAACTATTCTTAGATGTTTAGTGCAGTAAGTACTCTACGATAGGCCAGCACTAAGATCTAAGCACACAATGAAAGTAAACACATCCATATCCAAGTTCAAATCTCAAAGCAAATACTACACAAACCAAACATAACTAAGCAAACCAAACTAAACACACAACAAACATAAGTAGAATCCATCAATTACTCCACATCAGTTTTAGAACTATCCTCTCCTCTAATGTCTCCAATTGATTGCTGATGCAAAAATAAGTTATAGAATGGACGAAATGAAAATTCGTCAAATGATTCTTCAGCAATCACCCCGTTCTTCTTCATAAGTTTCAGAACTATTCAATTCGACCAGTGTGATCGAATTGCACTTTCATTCTCCAATCTATATGATCAAATAAATCAAAAATGTTATTGATCGCATTCATAACGTTCCATACCTCTTTCTCCAATTGTTTGATCCTCTTTAATATCATTCTGGAACCTTCAAGAAAATAGTGTTGAATCGGCTGTGAAGTCTGTGTTGGTTGATCAGCAAGCAAATTCATGTCATCTTCATCTCCAACTGTCTGGTAGTCGTAAGGATTAGTTGGATCAATAGGCCTCCATGGAAGAAGAACCTTTTCCCAACTTTCATAAGGAACCTGTGACTGACTACATAACAGAAATATGGTGGACGGGTGTCCAAGCCCATATTTAGAGCCATGCACAATTAATCCAAGTACTGATTTCACAATAATATTACCAATGTCAACCGACCTCCCAGTTTGAATACAGAAATTCAAAATGGCGCTTTCCTTGGTTACCTTGCTAATCTTAATTGTCGGTGTCGGCGAATTCTAATTTAATTTAAATAAATAATTTGAAAAGTAGTATTTGATTTTTAAAAAAATTTTAAATTTGAAAATTTTAAGATATGAAATCAAACTAATCTCACATCCCGAATAGTTTATATAAACGAGCGCCACACTACAAACCGTGTATCTATCCCGAAGAATAGACACATCGCTTGATAATGAGGCTCGATTAAATAAACTAGAGAAGTTCGTGACATCCGTTTGATCTACGAACCAATTTTATAAGCCGACAAATTCCCTCGTTTAATATGAAAACATTAAACGGGGTTTATATTACCTGGGTTCTTAAAATTCCTATAAGGGCAAGCCCCTATAGTTAATTACATCTTAAGTGACGGGAATCACCTAAGAAAACTCTCGATAATAATCAGTAGTTCTACTCTCAAGAATTTCAAAGTTTAAGTTTTCAAGGGATTGAATTTTAGAATTTTAATAGGGAATGGATCAAGTTTGGAACATTTTGTTTTGGGAATTCAAAGGAAGAAAGGTAGAAGAAATCACAGATTCGAAGCGAACTTCGGTAATTTCCTGACTATCCTATTGTTTGGCTTGGATTTAGGAAAGCCCTAATGTTTATTTAGTATTTTGATCTTGCCAATTTTAATTAGTTAGGACTTATATTTGTAAGATAAAATCATACAAATAGCCTTGAAGATGTGAGGGTTTATGTCGTATCGGACGACTACCTCGGAGTTCTAAGACCAATTAGGGCTTAATTTACATGACATGATCATGCAAATGCCTAACGAAGAGTTGAGGATTTATGTTGCACTAGGCAAACTACCTCGAAGACCTATAGCTTGGTTATTTAATTCTAAGAAAGTTTCTTGAAGTAGACTCGGAGTTGTGCTGATGACGATGGCCGTGCTGCCCACCATGCTCCGAGCTCCTTGTTGTTGTAGTGGTTTAGTTTTAGAAGTCATAAATCGGGAGGTGAGAAAAGTGTTCGGTTTAGAGAAAATCTTAAAATCCGGGTGTTTTTAATATTTTAATTAAACAAATCTTAAAGTTGATTATAACAACACCGGTTAAGATCCCACGGTTCCATCCTTCCGGCATCGTTATTTTTATCGGATTCACTTAGTCCGGATGAATTTGCTAAACTCAACTGAATGAGTTCCACACTTTCATTTAGACCGTGGGAAATCCCGTTAGCAACACGTAGGTTACATCATCCGAGGTATTCCCGATCATCCAACAAGACGTTTTAATTTAGTTGTAGTTGTAGTTTTGTTGTTCGTTTGTGATTAAATTTTGAGTTGTTTTATATTTTGAAATGTTGTGGCGGTGAATTTTATCTTGCAATGACTTTTAATTTAGTTTTGGTTTCAGTTTTAGGGACTATCCTAAAGGTGTAGGTTTTCATGCAACAGTTGTTTATCATGCAAGAAAAGTAAGTGCGATGCGATTAAATAAATTGCAATAAAGTAAATTGCAATAAAATAAAAGCGTACCTGGAGGGGTCTTCCCAAGCTGCACTTAAAACACAGTTAGAATATTTAAGCATTTAAAGTAAGTTCCTAGGTAAAGCTAAGGGAAGGGTTATGGTTTTCTACCAAGTTCCTAATCCTATGTCTAGTCATTTCCTATGACGTCTAGAGTTCTCGTATTTTGTTTGAGGACGATTTTCTTCATCAAAGAACAATTAAGTTCAATTGTTCTTATAAATATCCTATCATATCGAGGAAGTGCTTAAGACGAATCTTAAACATCTTTTCAATATTTCTAGGATTGTTTTAAGTCCAAGAGAATTTAATTATACAAATGAATTAATCGTCCTGGAAGTTCAAGTTTGTTGTCTTGCTCGATGAACTAGGACATTTGAATATCTCATGAATGAAGTAACACTTCATTTAACACTCCTTTTAAGAGTTATGACATCACGAGCTTTTGAGGGCAAATGGATGTTCAAATGAGTTATGATTTAATTTTAGTTAATGGATTTAAGTTTGGAATAGTGTTCAAGTTGTTTTAGATTTATTTTTGAATTCTTTATGTCTTAAGTGATGTTATATTTAATTCAATTTAATTTAATTTAATTTAATTTGACTTAATTTAATTTTAATTTAATTTGATTTATTTAATTTAATTTAATTTTAATTTTAACTTGATTTTATTTTTTATTTTAATTTAATTCAATTTAATTTAATTTAATTTAATTTAATATGATTTAATTTAATTTAATTTAATTTAATTTAATTTAATTTGATTTAATTTGATTTAATTTAATTTAATTTAATTTAATTTAATTTAATTTGGTTTAATTTAATTTAATTTAAATTTTAATTTAATTTTATTTTTAATTCTAATTTAATATTTTATTTTTTATGTTTTAAAGATGATTTAATTTTAATTGTTAAAGTATTAATTTAATTGAAATTTTAAAAGGATTTAATTTAAATAATTTAACTTTAATTTAATTCAATAATTAAGTCTTTTAGCATTTTAAATCCTAAACTTGGATTATCATTTTAATTAGGAATTAAATATTATTGAGATGATTAATTTAGGGGTTCTTAAATTAAAGAACAAATCTCTTCCTAATAATATCCCTATTTTAATAATTCCAATTTTATTATTCTTCCAAATTTAATTAATTATTTTATTAAGGTTCATTTTAATTATTTTTGAATTGTTTAATAGGTTTCTACCCTTTAATTATTTAAATTTCAATCATCCAAATCAGATTAAGATTAAATATTTTACTCTTTCATTTTATTAAGCCTAAAGTTTTAATTAAAGGTTAAAATTTTAATTACCATTTTGCCCTTCAAGCTTAATAATTTCATAACTCACTAAATTGAGCTCAAATGAATTTGAAATTTTTATGTGACTTCACTCATATGTCAATGAAGATATTAGAGGAGAAAATGTGATTTTTCTGTACTTAATTTATTTATGTAATTATTTTTGGTGGAAAATAGGGATTTCCAAGGAAAATTTAATAGTATGACCAAGGGAAAGTTTCTGTCCTTAAGAAAATTATGAGACATTCCTAATGACCAGAGGACCACTTGGACCAATTTTGGTGATTTTTTGAATTATATTATTTTTATTATAATTATTTTGAGTTTTGGAGTATTAATTAATTTAAAAATAAAATACAGGCTGAAAAATGAATTTTATATTTTTCAAAAATCTCTCTGATATCAAGGAAATCAGAGAATCAATTTTTACAATTTTCTGATTTTTCTTTGATTTATTATAATTATTTTAGTGGAAATGCTAGAAAATACATTTTTTTAATTTTAAAATTACCCTAGGGCTTTAAAATTTAATAACTCATCATAGAGACCTAGAAAAAATATGGGGTTTGTTCCTAAGTGACTAAAATTCAAAATGTGACACTTTGGTAAATTTTATTATTTTTGTGATTTTTATTTTTTTTTTAATTATTAAAATATTAAAATAATGCAAAAAATGAACTTTTTTAGAAAATTGAAATTTTAATTTTCTTGAATTCCCCTAATATCAGAGAGGCTCCAAAATCAATTTGGTGAATTTTTTAAAAGCATTTTGAAAGTTATGAATTTTTAAAGTTTAAATTGGCTAAATGGCTTAATCAACCCATTTGATAGGGCTAACCAAACCCAATTGACTTAAAACTTTTATGGTGGGTTCCTCTGATCCTAAAGGTCAGTGGAGAATTGATTTCAAGTAAATTTGATGCATGATTAGCTCTAATTAATTAAAGACCTATTTAGGGTGTTTAAGCCAATTAGGGTTATTCCAAGTGAATTAATTCAAAACCTATTTTTCCTAGAGGTCCTCTCGGTCATAAGAAACATCACCAAATTTTCCTAGAATTTATTTCACAACATGCTAATTATTGGATTTAAAATACTCAAAACAAGTAACATGAATTTGAAAAATCAATAACTTCTCATAGGGATGGCCTCGACTTTGGAAAATTTAGGGAATGTTCCCAAATTCGGAGGCTTCAAAAGCCCTATGGTCTCATGCCATGGTGAATTTCCTATATGCATGGAGAATTAAAACAATGCAGACAAGTAAATAAATCATTAAAAATAAAATACTTGATGAAATTAAATGATTTCTTTTCCACATTATTCTCCTCTGTTCACTGAGCAAGAGGGTATTTTTATTTTATTTTTATGATTTTTCTACACAAAGTTATGTATTTTTGAAGTTTAGGGAATTAAATAAATAGAAAATAGCCCTAATTTCCTACTTATCCACGCGGCGCCACGCCATCCTCGGCGACTCCGAAAGGCCACGCGTCGTCTCCCGATTCGGCGCCGCCATCCGACTCGGCGCTCCGGGGCCCGCGGTTCATGCACCATCGCGCTCGTCCGGCTCGATCCGGACCGTCCGCTCGATACACGCTCGATCCGACGGCTCCGGTCATCGTCTACGACCGGTGTGCACCCGTGACCGTCAACCTTCTAACCCTAATTTCTCACTCGATTCTCAACGGATTTTCGTGTTCTTATGCTCTATGGATTCGTCTCGAGGAGACGAACACATCCATACGGTAAACATGTATTTAAATCGACTCAAATTAAAAGGAGAATCTCCGGAAGCTCGGGAAGAAGAGTGAGTCCATACCTTTGCTCGGAGAAGTGAAGCTTCGATCCGAGAGTTGTGTCACCTTCGATTGGATCCCGACGAAGCTCCGGATGAAGTCCCTTGGCTCGGTGAATTGTCTAGCTATGAAAGTGACCACGCTCGATCACAAAGCTTGGAGGCTGGAAGAGATGGGTGGCTCGGAGAGGGGGCTTTCTTTGGCGGACTTCTTCCCTCGGTCCGGTGAAGGTGTAGGACCAATCAATTTGGGGATTGGCTCACCGTGGAGAAGTGTCCTGGTTTTGGGCTTGGATTTCAACTCGAAATTGAGCTCGCAGAGAGGAAATGGCAGGGGGATTTCAGTGGGGATCAAGTTCTCTATGTGTGGGGAGTAGTCCGGAACAATTTTGGCGGAGTTTCCTTAAGGTTTGTTTCAGCACCCTTCATGGCCGAGAAGGGGTGGTGTTTAAATAGGCATGGCTGGAGGCTCTCCCAGGGGGAGTTAGGGCTTGGGATCAGCTGCTCTTGGCAAGAGAAGAATTGCCATGGTGGCCATTGAGCATGGGGCAGCTCAGCAGGTGAGAATTCCAAGTTTGGGCTCACATGTGAGCTCTCGGCACAGTGGTTTCCGGCGGGCTGTGGTGGTCGGCCAGCCGGGGTCGAGTCACTATTGTCATCGGGGAGGTCGGTGGGGCTTAGTGTAGTCGATCGGCATTAGCCATGTGTAAAGGTGTTGAATCAAAGTGGAATGGGGGAGAGGCCATTTTGGCTTGATTTGGGTCAACCCATCCTTTTGGGCTAGGTGCACCTCCCCATGGCTAGTTTGGGCTGAAGAGAAAGTGGTTTAGGTTAGCTTGATTAGTGGGGAAAGGTCACCATCCAAGTACAATTAAGATCAAACATGGTTTAGGGGAGACATGAACATGGTTAATCACCTTTAGGAATTAAGGAAAGAGTCTCCTCCTTTTGCCCAAAATGGCATGGTGACATGTAAAGAGGCTCTCATGGCTTCCATGTGGCTCATGCATGGCTTCATGGCTCATCTTTGGCTTGGGAAAAGTTAAGTCAATTTCATGGAAATGGATTTAAGAAAATTTTGGTATTTTGATGGGAATTTGTATGGGGCTTAATTTGGAATGGCTTCATGATGAGTTTTGAAACTTAGGGATTGATTTAATTGAAAATATGGTGTAGAGCAATTGTCATATGGGTTTTGGATTGATTTTGCCCTTTGGATTTTGGTGGAGATGGGCTTTAGGAAGGTTTCATGTAAGTGGGCTTTTAAGTTTCAAAATGGGCTTTTGGGTGGAGATTTTTGCAAAGGGCCATGCCAAATAAATGTTGGGTTTGATTTATGGATGTGTCATGAGTGATTTGAAGCAAGTTGGGAGTGATTTGGGTTTGAATTGGGTTGGATTTGGGCTTTTTAGTGAATGGGCCAATATAGGTCAAATTGGGCTAACTTGGGCCAATGTTGGGCTAGGGTTGAAATTGATGTAAAATAAATGTTGGAAAATGTTTATGGGAATGTTTCAAAGAGGTTTTGGCTTTGGTTGGGTCTTGATTTTGGGGTTTGGGCCTATATGGGTTAGGTTTGGGTTTAGGTCAAAATTGGGCTTTTTGATTTTGGGTTGAATTTGAGTGGGGTTTGGGTCTAAATTTTGGGCAAATCATGTTAGTGTTTTGTTTATGGGGATGTTAAGGAAGGTTTAGAAAAGATTTGGGGTTAATTGGAGTTGAATTGGGTTAATTTGGGTCATGTTTGGATCATGGGTCCAAATTGGGCTTTAAGGCCAAAAGTGAAATTGGATCCAAATATCAATCAAATTAAACTTGGATTTGGTCTAGATTGGTGTTGGGGATGTTGAATTGAAGTTTAGAATTGAATTGGACCAGAATTTGAGTCAATTGGGTAGGTTTGGTTTGACATTGGGTTCACTTTGGGTTAAAATGGGTCAAATTGGGGATTTTGACAAAAGTGGGGTAAATTGACAAAATTGGCCCATGGTGTAGTTGAACAAAATGAAATTGGGAATATTTGGGATTTTCTGGAATTTTCTGGGAATTTTCTGAATTTTTGGATTTTTTGGCTAAGAGGGGTATTTTGGGTATTTGGAGGGTATTGGGAGGTATTTTTGGAATTTTTTGTATTTTTGGGTATGGATGATCAATTTGAGTAATGTGGGAATGTTTGCGATTGGTCTTGAGGATTTTTGGGTGATTTGGAGATTTTAGAAAATTTGGGTAATTTCAAGGGTTTTGGGTAGGCTAGGTGGGTGTAGGGTCCCGGGGGTCAAAAATTGAAAATTTGTGAAATTGAAGATTGGATGAATGTAAGTGGAATGAAATCATTTTGGTTGAGCCATGAAGCCATATCAAGCCCACATGAGCCATAAAGGGACTCATTTGAGGCATGCACTATGTTGTTCCTAACCCTCTTAGCCAAGGGCTTAGGGGTTAAGGACCATCCATGTGAATCACCTTCATGAGTCAGGAGGTCAAGTTAGGTATGGGGGTGTGTTTTTAGGAGGTGTGTGAAAGTGTAGTGTATAGGTTTAGTGTGTGTGTAAGTCAGCCCTTCACTGCGACTGTGCCACCTGGGGCGATCCTAAGGCCAAAGAATCCTATAGGAACTCATCCTTTAAACTTCCACATTTGATTTCAACCCTCTAGGTGATTAGGGGTCTACAATCAAGTTTGTGGAGTTTGCAGAGAGTTAAGAAGTGGTTTGAATTTCTATGTGGTGGGTCCCAATTCTAATCCTCTAGGATAGTCAAAGGAAAAGCCTAAGGCTAGATCCTAAGTACTAAAAAGAAGGAGAGAAGACCTCATCAAAAATGAGGTCAACAGTCAGAAATAACTTTGCCGAAATAAATTAATTCCACTGCTTCGATACTAGATTGAGAGATGCAGATGGGAAACTCATGTATCCATTCTCTCTGACTTCCCATTCTTCATTCTCATCCGTCAGATATCGATACATATCATTCATATTATCCCTCGTGGCATTGAAATTAAAATAATGGCAAATAGGTATGTTCTCGATCATAAAGAGATTGTTTATTCGTGCAGGAGTAAATTGAGCAAATCTACAACGCACAAATACAAACCCTGGTTAATCCCGTGAAGATTTGCATAAAACTCTTTCACTACGAGAACAACAACGGCAGTGGTAGTGCCCAACGTCTCTCTTTAATAATTTCTTCAATTCTAGGAGTAGAATTATCCATACCTCGATTTATGAAGCCTCTTTCCTTGATAATCCTTCTTTTCATCATCACTTTGTTGAACAAATGTTGTACCTAAAAAATTATGAACTTCCTTCGGTTGAAAACACGAAATTGAGGGGTTTCAATGGGAAAGGAATCCATATGATACGAATTGGGATAGGTGGTTTTCATTTTTGTGGAGTTAAGAAGTCAAAAATGGAGTTTAGGAGTTATAAGAACGAAGATCCCGCCAAAAATTGCCAAAACTAGCATTTTCAAAACTTAAAAACTGTCAAACAAATTTTGGGCACCGGTGGCGCTCGATAGGGCGCTGGCGGCGCTCAAACAGTCAAGTTTAATTGTAGGAAAATGATAGGGCGCCGGCGGCTCCCATTCTGGCACCAGCGGCACCAGTGGTAAAAAATTCTCAGCTAACTTCGTTTGATCCAAAATATTCCAATATCTTGATTCGATCCATCATTTATCAATTTTTAAAGTATTTAGGAGTAATTAAGATTCAAAAACAACTATCTAAAAAACACAACTACAGCAAACAAGCAAACACACCAAAAAGATACATATGGGTTGCCTCCAATAAAGTGCTTGGTTTAACGTCGTCAGCCCGAAAAACCATTCAGTTAATCGAGATGACTCAACATTAAAACCTCTTTGAAATCAAGTTGAAACCCATCAAAGTAAGGCTTTAATTGATGCCCATTAACTTTGAAAATGTTTCCAGTATCAGGATCTTTAATATCAACGACTCAAAAGAATGAACTTTTACAACTGTAAAAGGTCCTAACCATCTAGACTTGAGCTTTCCAGGAAATAACTTCAATCATGCATTGTATAATAAAACTTTTTGTCCATTTTCCAAGTTCTTTTTCAATATCCTCCGATCATGCCATAATTTCCTTTTCTCTTTATAGATCCTATCACTGTGATGAAATGCATTTCTAATCTCTTCCAATTCATTCAATTGCATAAATCTTTTCTCTCCAGCATTTTTCAAATTAAAATTTAACTCTTTTATTGCCCAATATGCTTTATGCTCCAATTCAACTGGTAAATGCCAAGTCTTACCAAACACTAGTCTCTAAGGAGACATTCAAATAGGGGTTTTAAAAGCAGTTCTATAAGCCCATAAAGCAATATCTAACCGAGTAGACCAATCTAATTTATGACTATCTACAGTTTTCTCCAAAATTATTTTAATTTCACGATTAGACACTTCTTCTAAACCATTAGTCTGGGGATGATAAGCAGTAGAGATTCTATGAATGATATTATATTTCTCAATTAATCTCTTAATTTGATTATTCCTGAAATGGGATCCACCATCAGTTATGATTTCTCTCGGCATTCCATATCTTGTAAATATGTTTTTCTTTAAAAATTTTGAAACACTCCAAGCATCACATATGGGTAAAGCAACAGCTTCAATCCATTTCGAGACATAATCAACAGAACCAAAATATATAGATTTCCAAATGGAGTAAATGGTCCCATAAAATCTAATCCCCATACATAAAAAATTTCAACTTCCAAATTATAATTTAGAGGCAATTCATTTCTTCTAGAGATGTTACCTACTCTCTCACACCGATCACATGATTTAATATATCTATAAACATCTCTAAAAAGATTGGGCCAATAAAATCCAGATTGTAAAATCTTAAAAGCAGTTTTATCAATACCAAAATGACCTCCAAATTCAGAATCGTGACATTGCTGAATAATCAAATTTGTTTCTTCTTGTGGCACACATTTCCTAATAATCAGATCCTTACATCGTTTATATAGATAGGGCTCATCCCAAAATAGAATTTTGCATCATATTTAAACTTCTTTTGTTTTTGCCTTGTTAAATCGGGTGGTACAATATCACTTACAATATAATTCACAATATCGACATACCAAGGCAAATTATTTCCCATAATAGTATAGAGTTGCTCATCAGGGAAAATTTTAGTAATTTCTTTTTCAAATTCAGATAATTTATCATAGTCTATTTTGGATAGATGATCAGCTATTTAATTATCAGCTCCCTTCCTATCAACTATCATAAAATCAAATTCTTGCAGAAGAAGTATCCATCTAATGAGTCTAGGTTTCGCATCCTTCTTTTGCATTAGATATTTGATAGCCGAATGGTCTGTATGCACAATACTTTTAGTTCCAATTAAATAAGGTCTAAATTTTTCAAAAGCAAACACTATAGCTAATAATTCTCTTTCAGTTGTGGTATAATTAATTTGAGCCTCATTAAGAGTTTTACTAGCATAGTAAATGACTTTGAATACTTTATCATGCATTTGCCCCAATGTTACTCCAATTGCATAATTACTAGCATCACACAAGAGTTCAAATGGTTTCTCCCAATTGGGTGAAACAATTATAGGTGCAGTGATTACTTTTTCTTTTAATAATTTGAAAGCTCTTAAACATTCATCATTAAATCAAACTTTCTATCATTTTCTAAAAGTTGGCACAAATGTTTGGTAATTTTAGAAAAATCTCTAATATATATCCTGTACAATCTAGCGTGTCCGAAGAAGCTCCTCACCTCTCTCACAGTAGTGGGTGGCGGTAATCTCTCAATCACTCTAATTTTAGCAGGGTTGACCTCCATACCACGTTCAGAAATTTTATGCCCAAGAACAATTCCTCCTGCAACCATAAATTGACATTTCTCCCAATTCAGAACAAGATTTTTTTTCTCACAAAGCTCCAAAACTTTTGCTAAGTTTTTTAGGCAAATTTCAAATGAAGTCCCGAATACAAAGAAATCATCCATAAAAACTTCTATTCCATTATCTATCATACTACTGAAGATAGACATCATACATCTCTGAAATGTTGTAGATGCATTACACAGTTCAAAAGGCATTCTTCGAAAAGAAAAGATTCCATAAGGGCAAGTAAATGTTGTCTTTTCTTGATCCTTAAGAGCAATAGGTATTTGATGGCAACCAGTATATCCATCCAGAAAATAGTAGTACTTGTGTCTAGCAAGTCTATCTAGCATTTGATCGAGAAAAAAAAGATGAAAGTGATCTTTTATGGTGGCGGCCTTTAATTTCCTATAGTCAATACAAATTCGCCATCCATTATTTTGTCTCGTGGGTATAATTCATTACATTCATTCACTTTAACAGTCACTCCTCCCTTTTTCGGTACACAATGTATTGGACTTACCCAAGCACTATCTGAAATAGGATAAATAATTCCAGCATCCAGCCATTTTAAAATCTCTTTCTTAACTACTTCTTTCATTATATGATTCAGTCTCCTTTGTGGATTAACTCTTGGTTTATGTTCTTCATCTAATAAAATTATGTGCATACAAATCGAATGATTATTTCCTTTAATATCTGCCAAAGACCATCCAAAAGCTTTCTTGTATCTTTTTAAAGTTTCCAACAACTTCTGTTCTTGGTATTCGTTAGCTCTGAAGATACAATAACAGGTAAAGTAGATGATTCTCCTAAAAACATACTTTAAATGATTAGGGAGAATTTTCATTTCAAGTTCAAGAGGTTTTATGATAGATGGAATTAAGCTTTTATCTCCACCTTCCATAGTGTCTAATATTTTGAATCTCTCCTGAACATACTCCAAATCTTCATTCTTCTCACTATCTGAATTTTCTTCATCTTCACTTTCTTCAAACATATTTTTATATTCTTCTTCTTTTTCAAAATGATCATTTCTTAAGTAATCACAGACCTCCATTCTAAAACATTCATTATCTTTTTCCATTGAGGGATACTTCATAGATTTTAAAATATTAAAGGTCACCTCTTGATCATTAACTCTCATAGTTAATTCTCCTTTTTGAACATCAATTTTTTCTCTTCCAGTGGCAAGGAATGGTCTTCCCAAAATGATTGGAATTTCTTTATCTTCCTCCATATCAAGTACAATAAAATCCACATGAAAGATAAATTTATCCACTTTCACTAACACATCTTCCACAACTCCTTTAGGATAAGTAATGGAATGATCGGCCAACTGAAGAGTCACTGATGTAGGAGAAATTTCTCCTATTCCCAACCTTTTAAAAGTTGATAAAGGCATCAGATTAATACTCGCTCCCATATCACATAAAGCTTTTCCGAAAAAATTTTCACCTATAGCACACAGAATAGTAAAACTACCAGGATCTTTAAGTTTTTCCAAAAGCCTCTTCTGAATAATTGCACTACACTCTCCGCTAAGTGCAACAGTTTCATGATCTGTAAAATTTCTTATCTTCCTCAGAATATCCTTCATAAACATAGCATAGTCAGGCATCTGTTTTAATGCTTCAACAAAATGAACGTTAATCGTTAATTTCTTAAGGATCTCCAAAAATTTTCCAAATCTGTTATCTCTATTTTGTTTATTTAATCTTTGAGGAAATGGAGGTGGTGGTTTTTCAACAGTTATCTTCATTGGTTCAAGAGGATAATCCAAGTCTGGATAAATCTTGTTTGAACCTTTTTCAATTTACACCTTCTCCTTTTCTATTTCAACTTCTTTTTGCATTCTAGTTTCCAATTCTTTTCCACTCCTCAATTGAATAGCCTTAATTTGTTCCTTGTTTTGTTCTTTTGGATTGATCTCCACATTACTTGGAAGTGTTCCCGAAGGTCTATTATTAAGTGCAGTGAAAATATGTCCTAATTGATTTTCAATATTCTTCATAGCAAGACCTTGAGCTTGTAATTGATTTCCCATATTCAAAATCATTTCTTTAGTAGACAACTTATTATCTTTAAATTGTGGGTTACTATTAAATCCAGGGGGATAAGATGGTCTAAAATTAGAATTTTCTTGATTGTTCGATATTCCAATTGGATTCATAGAATTGTTAGGCCAATGCGGGTTAACATTAACATTATTATTATTCCAATTGAAGTTTGGGTAATTCTTCCAACCAAGATTATAATAATTTGAATAAGGTTTGTTAGGTCTATTAATAGCATTTAAGGTCTCGTAAGGTGTTTGAGATTTTGTTATCTATCCAAATGAATTTTCCTCTAATACTGGGGGTGGTTGAGAATAATTCATTCCATATTGATCTATTTTCTTTGAAAGGGCTACAATTTGAGAAACTACCATAGTCATCATATCTGAATCATGAAGACTAGCTACTCTCTTAGGATTTACCCGTTCAGATGGTCATTAAAAGTTATTAGTATTCATTTCTTCAATTAATGTGTATGCTTCATCAGATGGTTTTGACATTAATGATCCATCAGCAACAACTTCTATAATATATCTCAATGATCCCACTAATCCATTATAAAATATTTGAATTATTAACCAATATGGTAAAGCATGATGTGGGCACTTCCTAAGAAGATCTTTAAATCTCTCCCAAGCTTCATATATTGACTCTCTTTCAAACTGACAATAAGATGTAATATCATTTCTTAGTTTAGCAGTCTTTGATGGAGGGAAATATTTTGATAGAAACTTTTGAGATAATTCTCCCCAAGTTCTAATAGATCCAGGTGCTAATGAATTTAACCATGCCTTAGCCTTATCCCTTAATGAAAAAGGAAAAAGTCTAAGTCTGACAGCGTCACTAGACACTCCATCGTATTTAAAAGTAGCACACAGTTCTAGAAAACTAGCGAGATGTAAATTTGGATCCTCATTAGGTGTTCCAACAAATTGTTTGTTTTGTACTATTTGGATAATAGCAGGTTTAAGTTCAAATGAATTAGCAGCAACATCTAAATTTTGAATAGTTATACGAATTTCATCTGCTGTTAGGTTAGCATATTCTCTTAAAGGTTTTGGCAAATTTCCAACTTCATTTCTTTAATTATCTTAAATATTCGTCATTTTGCAAGGATTTTGTTGTTTTCTAATTTTTCTGACAGTATGCTCTAACTCCGAATCGTAAGACACTAAACCTATAGATCCACTACTACGCATATACAAAAACAAATACTTTAATAAAAATAAACAAACACAATTACACACTACAAAATAAACTTACTTCGTTACTTAACTTTTGCTTTCTTAACTTCGTTACTTTCCCCGGCAACGATGCCAAAAAATTGATGCTCGACTTTATAATTTGCAAGAATTTATGAACTCAGATTTATAGATTTATAATATTTTTGTTAATTCCAAGCATTCAACGCAAGTATACATATCGTATCAAGTAATACAGGGCTCTAATGGAGTCCTGGTTATCGATCCCACAGGGACATACGAAGTTTTAAGAAAGCGTTTACACAATGTGTAATAAGCACTGAAGTTAAAGTTTACTACTTTCTACTAATATGTAGGAAACAGTAAGAACAATGAAATAATTACCATTAACTAACTATGATTGTTTCTAACAACTTTAAGAAAAGGATTAACTAACAGACACACTAAATTAAGTATTTCAAAGGTTTTTGATATAGAAGAAAAGTATCTTTCTTCTTGCAAATGAGAATATGATGTGTGGATTGATATAAAATAATTATCTATTTTATTATGCCAAATAGAAGCATAGATGATTCTTTACCCTTAAAAGAGTACCCCCTCTTCTAAGCAAGAAAAGAACATTGACATATTCTAAGTTTAGTTACTAACTCAAAGGCTAGGCTGGGAGGATACCGGCTCTCACTTTAGAGCTTCCACTCACCCTTCACCCGAAGGCTAACCTTTGATATTAATTACTAATCTTAGAACCAATTTTGGGATTTCAGCCTGTCACCCTGAAATCTCCACATTGAAGTCCATCAAAACACACTTCCCTATATATTTGCACTCAATTCCCATGAACTACGCAATTAATCCATAAAACTGAATGGATCTTTCATTATTGTTGTAGGACATTAAATTCTTTCAAACTTAATGTTCAACAACATATTTTAACATTTCAATTGGCCAAATTGAAAGTAAATTAAGTTCTAAATGAAAAACTGTCACAACTTCTTCATTACATTAAAAGCACATCTAATCCACATCAATCCATCATCACATCTCTATGCAAGAAGAAAGACAATGGAGACTACTCAGAATTCATGGAGATGATACAATAAAATATGGATTTTATATAAAAAAGAAAATTCATACAAACCACAAAAGAAAATACAACTTATCTCTTTTTCTTCCCCAATGCAATTCCCTTGAAGTTCCTTTGAATCCTCTTCTCTCTTATTTACAACACTTGATTCTCTCCTTAGAATGGAAAGGAATAAGCAATCTCTCACTTTACCTCTTCTCCTCCCCTCCTTAGAGAAGAAACCCTCTCAAATCTTCACTTCACACTCTCTACTCCTAAAACCCAACACTCTAGAATACACAAGACACTCTCTAGACACTTTTTTTCACACCACTTTTCGTCCAAAAGTAGTTACTTATAAGATAGAGACAAAATCCCAAGAGTTTCCATAGGAATCCCTTCAAAAAGTTGTCAAATCCGATAGGGCGCTGGCGGTGCTCTATCGTGCCATTTAATTTGTGTGCTCTCTGGATTTGGGCGCCGGCGGCGCCAGAACACTTTTTCACCATTTTGCTCCTTTTTGCTCCTTTTCACTCCAGATTTGTTCTTTTTTGCTTCTTTTCACTCCAATCACCTAAAATCATCATATGACCCACAATTTTATATTATGATATTTTTAATTTAATTGCAACGACGCCAAAAACTTGACCCCGCTATTTATATGTATAGAATTGTAATTGTTTATGTTGTGGATGCTACGCAAGTATACGTATCGTATCAAGTAATACAGGGCTCTAGTGGAGTCCTGGTTATCGATCCCACAGGGAAAGAGAAAATTAAATAACAACTAATTTAAAATAATAATAATAATTTTTAAAATAGTATACGAAAAGTTGGAATTCTAAAATTTGAACGCAATAAAGTAAACTAAGTATGTTAATTAAGTAACTTAACTAAGTAGAAAATTAATACGTATTGAAAGTGCAGAAAATTAAACTAATTGCTAAATAAGTCTTAACTATTTAGAAAAAGTATCTTTCCCCTTGTTTAGAAATTTTAAGTGATTGATGAATTTAAATAGATAATTTTAAGGTATTGTGACAAATAGGAGCATTCCTATTCTTTACCCTTTGGTCCAGTGTAAAGAATATTGACTAATCCTATGTTTGATTGCGAATCCGCGGCTAAGTTCGGGAGGATACCGATTGCCACTTCGAGCTCCACGTTCCCCTCGCACGAGGGCTAACATCTACACTTCGGCTCTCGAAACAATAGGACCGAATTGAATATTTTAGTTTGTCACACTAAAATGCTCAATTCTACGCTCGATGATATTATTTCCCTATTTATTTGCACCTTCCTTCCAAGGCTTTTGAATTCCCCGAATATCGGATGTAATTTTTACTATAGTTGATAATCAACATATTTTAACAAATCGAATGGCCGGTTTGAAAGTAAATTAATTTTTTAAGTAAAAATTATCACAATTTATTAATATATATAAGTATCTCTATTTTAATTTCATCAAGTCACTTAATTTCATAAACAGGGAGAAAGACTAATAAACTACTCAGAATGCATGGGAACTAAACTTAATTACACTACAACATCCTATCAAATTCATATCATGCATAATTAGGATAAAATGACTGTAGGAGAAAGTAAAGCTAACCTAAAACATGCTTGTAATAAAATTACACTAAAAGGAAGTATTTTCACTGTTACTGGAAATAATTACACTAACAAGGAAAGGTCTCCCTAAAATAATTGGAATTTCTTTATCTTGTAATAAAATTACACTAAAAGGAAGTATACAGAAAGGACTCGAAAAACTAGAATTGGAAATGAAAAACTTTCATGATAATAACTTAGAAAATCATCATAAATCATTGAGGGATTACATAAATCCTACGACAGATGAAATTCACTTAAGTATACAATACCACGTCGTAGAAGTCGACTCGTTTGAAATAAATCCCGAGATTATCCAAGCGGTGCGTAACAATCGGTTGGGGGAACTCCTTTGGAGGAACCCTATTTACACTTATCAAATTTTCTAGAACTTTGTGCTACATTTCGCTATAACGGTATGTCAGATGATGCTGTTAGACTAAGGCTTTTTCCTTTCTCACTAAGGGATAAGGCTAAAATGTGGTTATATTCATTAGCACATGGCTCTATTAAAAATTGGGAGGAGTTAACTCAGAAATTCCTAGCAAAGTATTTTCCACCTTCAAGGAGCTCCCACGTTCCCCTCGCCTGAGGGCTAACAACTACACTTCAGCACCCAAACGATAGGATTAGTCAATGTTCTTTATGCCTGGACCAAAGGGTAAAGAATAGGATTGGTCCTATTTGGCACATACAATATTAAATGCATCTCAATCCTATACATTATCTATTTCATTACATAAGAATAGTAGTTTTTAATATCTCAAAATTCTCCAAACCAACTCATCCAAAAAGGGTTATATTTAGAATTGTTATTTGCATTTAGGTTACTATCTTTACATTTAACACTTGCATTTAGGAATAGTTGCTAGATAAAACACAATCTTAACCGACATTCCAAACTAAAGACTATTAGTAGTAGACTAGAATTTGATTAAAGACTTCTTACTTCACTTCCTCGTGGGATCGATACTGGGGTTTTTAAAGAAAACTCTATATTACTTGAAACGATACGTATACTTGCGTAGTACCCATAGTGTGTAAAATATTTTCTAATTTTTATATCATTTAAGATTTTGCACACTAGCCGCTATTTATAAATCGAATTCGAGTTTTTGGCCATCTTTAGGAAGCTAATTTATTGCGTATTTTAAATTGAAAAATCTTATTATAAAACTTATTATTTTTATGTAGTATTAAAATTACTTGAGGACAAGTAATAAGTAAGTTTGGGGGATTTTGATCGTTGAAAAATTTATTAAGAAATTCATACCTATTTTTGATGAAATTGCACTTTAAAGAAGGGTATTTTCTTTATTTTGTTGCAGGAATGAATAATTTAGGTAATAAAAGCAAAAATCATAAAAAGGAGCAAATTTGGAGCAAAATCATGCAATTTGTGCTGAGTCGCCGACGGCGAGATCGAGCCCCCGACGGCGAGGTTACAAGAAGAAAATTCTGAAGAATTTATAACTGTCTCGCTGACAGCGAGCCCGAGCCCGCTGACAGCGAGCTAGAGCGGTTTGAAGATCTTCTAGAAGCCTCGCCGACAGCGAGGTAGTTCGTCGCCGACGGCGAGGTAGTTCAAATGGCACAGATACATTGAACCTGGACACTTTTTGAAGGGATGCTTACGCACCTCTTGGTCCTTTGCTTACCTCTATATATAGAGGCCGAAAATCAGTCTTTTGTGTGTCTTTTGTGCAATCTTTTAGTCTTTAGTGTTAATTTTTGTGCAGTTGTGTGTCTTTAGTGAGTTTAGTGAGTAATTAGTGAGTCGTGTCTGTCTTGGAAGGAAGAGTCGAAAGGAACTACGAGGAGTCCGTTTGGGGATAAATCGGGATAAGTATTTGTATTTATTGTTTTTAACTTTAAATGAAATCCATGCTTAGTTTAGTTCCCATGCATTCGAGTAGTTTATTAGTCTTTCTCCCTGTTTATGAAATTAAGTGACTTGATGAAATTAAAATAGAGATACTTATATATATTAATAAATTGTGATAATTTTTACTTAAAAATTAACTTACTTTCAAACTGGCCATTTGATTTGTTAAAATATGTTGATTATCAACTATAGTAAAAATTACATCTGATATTCAGGGAATTCAAAAGCCTTGGAAGGAAGGTGCAAATAAATAGGGAAATAATATCATCGAGCGTAGAATTGAGCATTTTAGTGTGACAGACTAAAATATTCAATTCGGTCCTATTGTTTGAGAGCTGAAGTGTAGATGTTAGCCCTCAGGCGAGGGAACGTGGGAGCTCTGAAGTGGCGGTCGGTATCCTCCCGAGCCTAGCCAGCGGATTCGATAATCAAACATAGGATTAGTCAATATTCTTTACACCTGGACCAAAGGGTAAAGAATAGGAATGCTCCTATTTGTCACAATACCTTAAAATTATCTATTTAAATTCATCAATCACTTAAAATTTTTAAATAAGGGGAAAGATACTTTTTCTGAATAGTTAAGACTTATTTAGCAATTAGTTTAATTTTCTGCACTTTCAATACGTATTAATTTTCTACTTAGTTAAGTTACCTAATTAAAATACTTAGTTTACTTTATTGCGCTCAAATTTTAGAATTCCAAATTTTCGTATATTATTTTAAAAATTATTATTATTATTTTAAATTAGTTGTTATTTAATTTTCTCATTCCCTGTGGGATCGATAACCAGGACTCCACTAGACCCCTGTATTACTTGATACGATACGTATACTTGCGTAGCATCCACAACATAAACAATTACAATTCTATACATATAAATAGCGGGGTCAAGTTTTTGGCGTCGTTGTAATTAAATTAAAAATATCATAATATAAAATTGTGGGTCAAGTTTTACATCCATCTTAAGTTCATGAGATTTTTCAACAAATGGAATTAAAAGTTTACTATTTTTGGTAGCGTCCATCATTTCACACCTCTCCTGAACATACATACAGTCTTCTTTAAGTAATGTTTTCGAATCATCATGAAAATCTATTTCAATCTCATCTTTTAACTTACTCTCAAAACTTTCTTGGAAATGGTCTTTACTTAGATAATCAATTTCATCCATACATAAATAATCATCATCTTTTCTCTCAGCTGGATATTTTATAGTTTTTAATACATCAAAAGTTACTTCCTGGTCATTAATATTCATAGTCAACTCTCCTTTTTGCACATCTATCATAGCTTGTCTAGTAACAAGGAAAGGTCTCCCTAAAATAATTGGAACTAAACTTAATTATTTAATTACTGGAAATAATTGGAATTTCTTTATCTTCCAGTTTGAAAGTAAATTAATTTTTTAAGTAAAAATTATCACAATTTATTAATATATATAAGTATCTCTATTTTAATTTCATCAAGTCACTTAATTTCATAAACAGGGAGAAAGACTAATAAACTACTCAGAATGCATGGGAACTAAACTAAGCATGGATTTCATTTAAAGTTAAACACAATAAATACAAATACTTATCTCGATTTATCCCCAAACAGACTCCTCGTAGTTCTTTTCGACTCTTCCTTCCAAGTACTGACACGACTCACTAATTACTCACTAAACTCACTAAAGACACACAACCGCACAAAAATTAACACTAAAGACTAAAAGATTGCACAAAAGACACACATGAAAAGACTGATTTTCGGCCTCTATATATAGAGGTGGGCAAAGGTCCAAGAGGTGTGTAAGCATCTCTTCGAAAAGTGTCCGGGTTCAATGTATCCGTGCCATTTGAACTACCTCGCCGTCGGCGACGAACTACCTCGTTGTCGGCGAGGCTTCTAGAAGATCTTCGAACCGCTCCAGCTCGGTCGTCGGCGGGCTCGGGCTCGGCTGTCGGCGAGACAGTTATAAATTCTTCGGAATTTTCTTCTTGTAACCTCGCCGTCGGCGGGCTCGATCTCGCCATCGGCGACTCAGGACTAAATTGCATGATTTTGCTCCAAATTCGCTCCTTTTTATGATTTTTGCTTTTATTACCTAAATTATTCATTCCTGCAACAAAATAAAGAAAATACCCTTCTTTAAAGTGCAATTTTATTAAAAAATAGGTATGAATTTCTTAATAAATTTTTCAGCGATCATCATACATGCAACAAATCATAAATATCATTCTTTAAAGTGCAATATCACCAAAAATGGGTAAAATTAGATAGCAAAAACCGTATATATTTTCAGTGCATCAGGTACGAGTAAAAAAGAAGAACGGTCAAATCAGAACCTGCGGGATTTCAGAGATTTGAACAAAGCATGCCCAAAGGACGAATTCCCGCTACCAATTCCAGAGTTAATGATTCGACGCATGAAGCCTTTTCTTTCATGGATGGATCGTCAGGACATAATCAGATAAAGATGGCACCGGAAGGCGAAAAGCTCACAGCCATCAGAACGCCAATCAGAGTATGCTGCTACACAGTAATGCCGTTCAAATTGAAGAACGCAAGAGCAACGTACCAAAGAGCAATGACAAGGATCTTTGATGATCTCATTCACAATCAAGTCGAATGCTACGTGGATGATGTGGTAATCAAGAGCAAACTGAAAGAAGATCACCTGTATGATTTGAGAATTGTTTTCGAGTGATTAAGACAATTTAACCTTAAGATGAATCCCCTGAAATGCGCCTTCAGCGTTACCTCTGGGAATTCTTAGGATTTGTTATCCGACATCGTAGAATTGAAATCGATCTGGAGAAGATTAAAGCTATCTTAGAAATTCCGCCTCCCAAAACCTTAAAGCAACTACGATCCTTTCAAGGGAAGTTGGCATATCTTTGATGCTTTATTTCTAATTTGTCAGGAAGGTGTCAGCCTTTTTCTGCTTTGGTTAAGAAGGATGCCAAGTTTACTTGGGACTCCAAATGTCAACATGCCTTCGATGACATTAACTAATTTAATGACATCTCCTGTATTAGCAACCCCAGTATCGGGTCGACCGTTGATACTTTACACTACGGCTTTAAACGACTCCCTCGGAGCATTGCTAGTCCAGGTCAATGACTAGGGTAAAGAAAACTCTCTCTACTACTTAAGTCGTTATCTAATTCTGACTGAGGTACAGTATCCTTCTATTGAGAAGCATTGTTTGGCCCTGATCTTCACTGCTCAAAAGCTCAGGCATTACATGCTTTCTGACAAGGTCAACCTTATCTCAAAGTTGAATCCATTGCAATATTTGATGATCCGGCCGACACTTTCCGGTAGACTTGCAGGTGGTCGATGATATTATTGCAATTCGATATAACTTTCGTTCCTCTTCGTGCCCTAAAGGGACAAGTCCTAACAAACTTCCTCGCAGCACATCCTTTGCCGGCAGAATCGCCTCTCAATGACGACTTGCCAGATGAACAGATAATGAGCCTAGAAGACCCCGATGATCAACGTTGGGAACTGTACTTCGACAGAGCATCCTCAGCATAGAAGGATAAAGAATTGCAAATGAGAGTGCCTAGTAAGGCAGGAAACTGATTAATATTTATAACACCAGAACTGGGGATGTTAAGGTACTCATACCATTTAACAGAACCGTGTACGAATAATGAAGCAAAATATGAAGCCCTTATAACAAGACTGGAGTTAGCCATTCAGATGGGTATAACAGATATCAACATCTACGGTGATTCGCAGTTGATCATACAATAGATCGCAGGACAGTACAAAATTCTAAAACCAAGACTCAAGTAGTACTTCCAATATGAAATGAAATTGTTAAGGCAGATTCCGAATGTGACGATATACAAGATTCCTAGAAGAGAAAATGCTCTCGTAGACGCGTTAGACCGCCTTGCAAAAGATTTTGCCTGCTTACAAGATGAATCTGTTGAAATGTCAGTTCAAGGCGACAAGTCCTATCACAACTTAACATGGATGTAATGCACAAATCAGAAAGAGAAGAAGAAACAGTTGCAGCAGTGGCAGAAACTATAGATGATTAGCGGCAGCCATTAATAGACTATTTGCAAACAGGAAACCTACCAGATGATAAGTCAGTAGCACATCAGATCAAAAAAAAGAACTCTGTTATACACCCTGATAAACAATACCTTGTACAGAAGGTCATTCGATCAGATGTGGTTAAGATGCCTGAGCGGGTCTGAGGCTCGTGAAATTGTTAAAGAAGTATACTCAAAACTTTGTGGTGCTCATCAGCCAAGTCCGAAGATGAAAATGAAGATTAAAAGGCTAGGGTACTACTGGCCCTCAATGATGACCGATTGCATGAAGGTTGCCAAGAGCTGCCACCAGTGCCAAGTGCATGGAGTGGTTCTATACCAACCTCCAAATGTGCTACATCCAAAACTCGTGTCATGGCCATTTGAGTGTTGGCGCACCGACATCGTGGGTCTGATAGAACCACCTTCTTCAAGAGGACATCGCTTCATTCTTGCAGCTACAGACTACTTTTCCAAGTGGGCAGAAGCAGTACCGCTCAGAGAAGTGAAGGTACATCATGTGTTACAATTCTTCAAGAATCAAGTCATCTACCGTTTTGGGGTACCGTGCAGAATTATCTCCGACAACGGGTCCGCATTCAAGAGCACGAAGATTAACAATTTTGTCAGAAGGCACGGAATAGACTGGCGCTATTCGATGATCTACTACCCAAGAGCAAACGGCTTGGTCGATGCTTTTAATAAAAATCTCGTCCAAATCCTAATAAAGAGTTTGGACGACAACAAGAGAAATTGGCACGAGAAGTTGTTAAAAGCCTTATGGGCCTACAAAACAACTTTCACAACCCCCTACTCAGTCTACACCTTACGCTATAGCTCTCTGGGTCTGATGTTGACATGGCAAATACTATGCCAAGAATCATCAAGAGGATGGTCAAAAGGATGGTGACATGGCAAATACTACCTGCAAATTGCATACCCAACATCTGCATCATCAACATATATGAGGAAGGCGACTGCATACCTCCACATAAAGATCATCATGATTTTGTAAGATCCTTCTGCACAGTATCTTTCATCAATCAGTGCAACATGATGTTCAGATCAGACCTCCGGATAGCAGGCCCCTGCTAATTCTAAGGGCCAGTGGAGATACCTCTACCGGTAGGTTCCGTTCTGGTGCTAAAAGAAAACGGAGCATACATAGCGAAACACTGCATCCCGGGGGTACCTTTTCAGCGAATTTCCGTCCCTTTCAGAAGGATGGATGACAGTAAGATGCCTTTCCGCTTTCAACCAGATCCAGAGTTAGAGAGCCTCCAGCCTTACGAGCTATGAGTTACATGAAAAATAACACACCTCTAATGCACATTCGAACGACATTTCCTGCCAAGGATGGCTTGGAAGGTGATGTTATTGCCCATCATCTCACTGTCCAGGCATGGATTTTGACAGATATTTTGGGAGAAACCGACAAGATTCTTGCGCAGTCTGTTTTGGAATTATATGGATTGTATGAGATGCTTGAAGTTTAAGAAAAATATCATCATAAGATGGAACAAGCTGTATGATGTATTTTCAATAATTTGAATGGAAACGACCATGTCGTATTTTTCCTTCATCTCTTGTGTACAAGTGACCCGACCGCCGCGCTTAACGCAGTAATGTTTGCTTCCAAAAGATAGCGAAAAAGCTTTGACTCGATTTATAAATAGCGGCTAGTGTATAAAATTAATATTATATAATTTAGTAATAATTTTACACACTAGGGGTACTACGCAAGTATGCGTATCGTTTCAAGTAATATAGGGTTTTTAAACAAAGACCCCAGTATCGATCCCACAGGGAAGAATTATAGAAACAAATTTTCTATAAAGTGAAAGCGAAATAAAATAGTAAAAATATTTTTATTTTGATTATAAATTACTATTAATTTACTAGATGCAATTAAAGAAAACAATAATAAGAAAATGATTTTATAGACTCTATATAAATAAACAACTTTCTTTCCTTCAATTAATCTAAGATTTTTAAGATAATTTAATATTCGTTGGAGAATTTAATTTATGGTATTATGCCAAATAGAAGCATTCCTATTCTTTACCCTTTGATCCAAGTGCAAAGAATATTGACTAATTTACAGAATAGGTCCGGATGTATTGTTAGTAGAATGGGTTAATCTAGGCTCACACTTCTAGATGTCCAAGGGTGGCTATGGTCGGCCTTACTAGTGACCCTTTCCTAGTCTATAAATCAATTTATAAGAATTTAGTTTGTCACTCTAAAAACTTATCAATTCTACGCCCTTTAAATATTATCTTCCTATTTATTTGCACTTCACCATGAATAGCCCGCTCATGGCCAACGACTACCCAAGGATTCATGTGACATTTACAAGTTAAGAGTTCTTCTCCTTCAAGGTTTCTAAACTCTTCAACATGTTTTAACAATTCAAACGACCAATTTAAAAAGTAAAGTAAGATCAGGTATTAATGTCATCACAATGTTTTAAAAATATTTTAAATTTTAATTCTCCATCGAATCTTTATATTATCTTATCTATCTCTTCATAATTGAAGTAAGAAAGTAACTAACTACTTAGAACACATTGAAAATAAATAACAAAACATGATAACTAAACTTTGAATCAAATGTAAAAATATACTTATCTCAAATAATTCTTCTACAGATCTTCTAATTCCTACTGACTCCACAGTGTAATGAACTCCAGATGCAATAACTTGAAAATAAACTCACTAAACTAAACAAAAGTGGCCCTAAATTTCTCTCTCTAATTCTCTCTCTAAGGATGAGAGATCCTAAAGTAGATAAGAGAAAGGGGTACAATAGGAGGGGCACGTTTTCTGAAGAATTGGACCTCTATTTATAGGTTTCAAGAGTTGCCTTGAGGCACCTCTTCAAAACATGTCCACATTCAATGAATCTTCTAGAAGGTCGGTCTGGCGCCTAGGCGCCGGACACCGCGTCCAGTTCTTCGCACCTCTTCACTTTGGCTCGCACCTCTTCGCGATTAAAACCGTTTTGGAGCGTCCAAATGCAATGTATCACATATCCTATTATCAAGGAACAACTGCCAGCCTTCTAGAATGTCCAATAACCGCTCACTCCGTCAAAATAACTGATCAAACGTTGTCAAAAACTTGACAGTTTTCGTATCGAGTCTGGCGCTTAGGCGCCAGTTTCTGGCGCCAGGCCATATTTTTTTATACTTTTGGTATTTTGCTCCTTTGTGCTCCTTTTTCCTTCTTAGACCTTTTTACATCACCTACATCCAAAAACACAAAAAATACCTTTCATTAAAGCATAATATCCATATAAATTAATAAGAATTAAGACATGAAGAAATAGGTATTTTTTTTATAGATCAAAATCCCCCAAACTTAAATGTTACTTGTCCTCAAGTAACTCTTTTTACTACATAAAATATAACTTTTGGAAATAAAAGATAAATATTTCGGATTCCTTATAATTTTTTATTTTATAAAGTCTTTAGTAAATTATTAACCCAATTTCACTAACTAGGTTTAATTTTAAGAATTTAAAGAATATTTAACAACCAAATCATAAGATTTCAAACTTTTCATTCATTTTGAAAATAATAGAAGTCTATTATATTAAGCTTTCATAGATTATTTACAAGAAAAAGATCTTCTTGAAAAATCTTTTCTAAATAAATATTTATGCATAAAAATTAAGTAAAGTATGTAATTAGTTTTCTTCCTATAAGATAATTCAAGTGAAGCCAATTTTTGATTAGGCATTTCCTCAAGCTTCTCCTCTCAATCTCTTTCTTTTTTTTTTTTTTGAATATAGAGAGGATTACTATATCTGGATAGCTTGTTAATGGTTTTGAACTTCACTATCCTTAACTTATATTTTCAAAACTTATACATCTCCACTTAATTATTATAACATAAATAAAAATTTAAAAAGAATTCCAATCTTTTCTTTTTTCAAGTGATAATTTTTTATTACTTAATATTTCTAAAATTCTATTATTTCTATCATGAATAGAAAAATTCTTTTTCTCATTCTTCTTTAAGTTAAATAAGTCTATTCTTAAAATCAATCTAAGTTTGTAAAATTTTGGTTAATTTCACTAAATTGTTTATAATTTCAAAAATAAAAGTGATCTCAAATAAATTCTTCATTCCTTAAGTTATGTTAAAAAGTTTCTATTTTTAAGAAAGTATTAGCTCTTTAAGGACAAATAAAATTTAATTTAATATGGATTTTCCCTTCCCCCAAACTTAAGTTTTGGTATACTATGATAATTTGAAAGTATGAGAGAAAGAAAATCATAAGTATTTTTAGTAAGTATGTAAAAAAAAATAATCTTAAAAAGAAAAATTAACTTCTAAACATGCTTTTATGAATAATTAAGATAAAATTGAAGCATGTATATAGAAAAGTAAGCAAGCTAATTTTATGATGATATTAAATTTGAAATAGAATTAAAACGAAGCAAAATAATTAAGTTCTAAACATTAAACTAAAACAACATATAAACTAATTCTAAATTCGAGTCTCAACACAACGGAATCCTAATACTAAACAGTCAACATACATCAAATACAAAACTAATCAACAATCCAAATAAAACAAACTAACAGAGTAACACATCAAAGAAATCGATAACAACTAATCACTAGCAGTAGCCTCATCATCATCTTCATCACCAAAGGAAAATTCTACGTCCTTAGGATCAACAAATGGTGTGAATCTAGGAAAAGTAGGAAAACTAACATCATGTTCACCCTTCAGAAATCTGACTAGGGTTTCATCATACTTAGCATCATAATTACTCTTCCTCTGGGTATAATCAGATAAATGATCTAGTTTTCTATCAATAGTATCAATCATGCAGTGAGTTTGAAATAACTCCTGGTGTTGTTCTGAAATAACTCCTGGTGTTGTTCTAAAAACTGATCATGCATTGATTCCCAGAAATCTGATGGTGGCTCAGCAGAAGTAGAGGGTCTAGAAGTAGAAGGTCTACCTGAAGTATGTGCGAAGTAGAAGGAGCGGTCGATCTCTTCCCTCGAAGACGATCATAGATACTAATACTCTCCCGCCCGATTGGTTTAGTAGACTTCGGCTTCTCCTCGAAATATCAACAAGTGACTCCATTACTAACACATACCGAATAGATCAAAGATGGAAATCCCGGTCCAACGAAGTGCTTTGGATCTCGCAAGTAGACTCCGCGAGAATCATAAATAATGCTCCCGACATCAATAGGCTTCCTCTCCCGAATGCGGTAATTTAAGATCGCTCGATCTCTAGTCACTTCACTCGGGTGGTTGGAAGGTAACAATCTTGCGGATATAAAGTAGTGCCATGCTTTAGATACACCATTTAATTCGGAGGATTTGAAGTTTACCCTCTTTCCGTTCCTCGATCTTCCAAGATCCAGCATCAGATTAGTCGGATAAGCAATAATCATGTCCAAATCTCCCTCGGATGGTGATAATCCGGAATAATAGCACTCGATAGTCGGTGGCGGACCATAAAATATGTTGATTCTTTCTGGAGTAAATCCTACTCCGATTCCTCTAACAAAGACTTCAGAATCCTCGGCATCCAGAAAATTTGCATAAAATTCTCGAATAATCGGGATAACAGCAATAGCAGTAAAGTAACAAAATCGTTGCCAGTTGTGCGCAACGATAGTGTTTTCAATCATCTCCCCAGGATGATAAAAACTTCGTTCCAAGATGAACTTTCTCGACGACGCAAGTTTGTGGAAGCGAAAATGCGCAGCCGCAGTTGGAAATTTGCTGCTATCAAAATTTTCTCGTCCTTTCTCGCACTTAGATTTTGGAGCCATCTAAACGTGAAAGAAAACAAGAACTAATTTAGGAATCAAAGATTTAAACTCTTTTTAAGTTTATAAAACTTAAAATAAGTTTAAAAATCCAAAGGAATAACTAAAAATCGAATATTTTTTCAAATTTTCGGTTCTTAGCAAAACTTAGGGAAATCTAAGGTGAAAATCGAAAATAAATGGTTTAAAGTGTAGATCTGACCTTGAGACGAAGAAATCGAGTGGTTTCGCGCTCAAATCCTTGATGTTTTGACCTCAAAATGGATCTAGAGGATGTATTTTCGCAAAAATGGGGAAGAAGATGAAGCTTAGGCGTCAAAAATGGCTTTTGGGGGTTTAAATGGTAATTTTCGGGTACAGGCCGAACTGGCGCTTAGGCGCCGAATTCTGGCGCTTAGGCGCCAGACTCGCCTTTCACAAAAAATTTTTTAAAATTTATTTTTCCACCAAAATTCATAAATTCAACTTCCAATGACTCATCTCAGAGTAGAGCTTTAGTTTCTAACTTCCACAACATTTTTTCAAAATTTTATAAAAATTAAATATTGAATCCACCAATCAAACATAAGGTTTTCAATCAAACTCACTAATTTCCATTTAAAATCTTCAATTTTGACTCAATACATTCCAGATAAGTACTACATTTGATTCAAGTTCCTAATATACACTCAAACATAACAATTTCAAAGCAAATACAAACACATTGAACATGAAAGCAAATACACAAACAAACACAATTGATTCTCTAAATCGATACAACGACTCAACAAACCATAATAACTATCTCTTTACCAGAATAGTCTAATCTTCACAAGGTAAATTGTGTATTCCACTTGGAAAGAATACTAACGCTCTCGGGAAATCCGTAGCCATCTTTTCATCAATCCACTTGTTCTTCGCATACATTTCAACTTGAGCATCTTGATAAGCCGCAATATGATCAAATTGAAGTTTCATTTGCCATTCTAGATGTTCAACTTGATGAAACATCTCATGAAGGCGATCTCCAATCCTTTTAAAATCTTCTTCAAACTTATCCAAAAGACTAGAAATTTTCTCTAAACTTACAGCGATGAAACCATTGAAATAGGTTTGAGGATCCCTTGAGACCTTGTCCCTAGCCTCTTCTCCATGATTTCTCCTTTCCATTTCTTCAAAAATTTCTCAAATCTCACAAGAATGAAATGTAAGGGACGTAATTTTGATTGTTTGAAGGTTAGGGAAGAAGATTGGTTGATTTAATAGGAAAATCGTGTGAAAAACTGAAAATTTTCGATTTTTGCACGACCCAGTAACCGTGGCGCTTAGGCACCGAATCAGGCGCCAAGGCGCCGGACCTATTGATTCATAGATGATTTTGGCGCTTAGGCGCCGAATTCTGGCGCCTAGGCGCCGGAACTATGTTCAACTCCGTTTCGCCTAATCGTCAAATTTTCAAAATTTCATTCTCCAAGATAGGTAAATTATACTGGTAAGAGTAATTTAGACTCGATAACACAAATTATAAGAAATCATAATGAATGTTAACTTGATCTCCTTTTTACTCATATTTAAAATAGAGTGATCCTATTTTTAAATCTTACATACTTCAAAATCATTTTCCGCCTAAGTCAACCAAGACTTATGAGCATCAAATTTTTCTAAAGTAATATAAAATTAATCAAGATCGAGGCATAACCTTACATTAAAACACAAAAACACAAGATAATTATGGGTTGCCTCCCACAAAGCGCTTGGTTTAACGTCGTCGACCCGACTTAAGTAAATCTTTAATCAAGTTGACTCAATTCATAAGCCTCTTTATAAATCTTCTTAATATCTCCCAAATAAGGCTTCAATCTTAATCCATTTACTTTAAAAATTTTTCCAGCTTTGGGATCTTTAATATCCACGACTCCATAATGGTATACTTTCTCAACAAAATAAGGTCCAATCCATTTAGATCTCAATTTTCCAAGAAAAAGTCTTAAACGAGAATTAAACAGTAAAACTTTTTGTCCAGGCTCAAAAATTTTTCCTGAAATTTTCTTATCATGCAACATCTTCATTTTCTCTTTATAAATTCTCGCATTTTCATACGATTCATTTCTAATTTCTTCCATCTCATTTAGTTGCAATAATCGTTTTTCTCCTGCTTTATTCAAATTAAAATTAAACTCCTTTATCGCCCAATAAGCTTTATGTTCAAGTTCTACGAGTAAGTGACAATGTTTACCATAAATTAACCGGTAAGGTGACATTCCGATTGGTGTCTTATAAGTCGTTCTATAAGCCCATAATGCGAATCAAGTCTATCAACCCAATCAGTTCTTTTAGGATTAACGATCTTTTCTAAAATTCTTTTAATTTCTCTCGTTTGATACTTCATCCATTCCACTAGTTTGAGGGTGATAAGCAGTTGCAATTCTATGTTTGATTCCAAATTTTTGTAGTAATGATTGAATTATTATATTCCTGAAATGACTTCCACCATCAGTTATATTTACCTTAGGCATTCCAAATCTTGAAAATATCATTTTCTTTAGAAATTTTGAAACACTTTTGGAATCACAGTTTGGTAAAGCAACAGCTTCAATCCACTTTGAAACATAATCAACTGCTAATAAAATATAAATTTTTCCAGATGATGGAACAAATGGTCCCATAAATCTAATCCCCATATATCAAAAATTTCAACTTCCAATATATAGTTTAATGGCATTTCATCTTTCCTAGATATATTTCCCATCCTTTGACATCGATCACATGTTTTCACATATTGTCTCACATCTTTAAATAAGGTAGGCTAATAAAATCCAGAATTTAAAATTTTAAATGCAGTTTTATCTATGCCAAAGTGTCCTCCAAAATCATAATCATGACATTTTTTAATAATAGCAAAAGTTTCCTCATAAGGTACACATCTTCGAATCATAGAATCTTTACCAATTTTAAAAAAATGAGGTTCTTCCCAAATATAAGATTTAGCGTCATATTTAAATTTCTTAATAAATTTGTTATCCAAGTCATAAGGTAAAATATTGCTAACTAAATAATTAACAATATCAGCATACCACGGTGTTTTGTATCTTTGAATAACATATAAAGATTCATCAGGGAATTTCTCATTTATATTTTCTTCCGAAATAATATCATTTTTAATTCTACACAAATGATCAGCAATTTGGTTTTCAGTTCCTTTTCTATCTACTATTTGAAAATCAAATTCTTGTAGAAGTAAAACCCATCTTATAAGTCTAGGTTTAGAATCCTTCTTAGATATTAGATATTTAATAGCAGAATGATCGGTATGAACTATGCATTTAGTACCAAGAAGATAAGGTCTAAATTTATCAAAGGCATATACTATAGCTAGAGCTCTTTCTCGGTGGTAGTGTAATTTCTTTGTGTTTCAGTGAGAGTTTTACTAAGCATAATATACAACTTTGAAAACTTTCTCATATTTTTGTCCTAATACGGCTCCAATTGCAAAATCACTTGCATCACACATTAATTCAAAAGATTTATTCCAATCAAGTGCAACAATGATAGGTGCGATTATTAATTTTTCTTTTAGAATATTAAAAGCATTAATACATTCTTCATTAAATTCAAATTGTGCATCTTTTTCTAATAAATGACAAAGAGGTTTAGCAATTTTAGAAAAATCCTTTATATATCTTCTATAAAACTAGCATGACCTAGAAAACTTCTCACATCAGTAACAGTAGTAGGTGGTTGTAATTCAGCAATAATTTTCACTTTTGCTTGATCTACTTCCATCCCTTTTCGTGATACTTTGTCTCCAAGTACAATGCCTTCGCGACCATGAATTGACATTTTTCCCAGTTAAGAACTAAATTTGTTTCTTCGCATCTTTTCAGAACTTTGGCTATGTTTTCCAAACAAGATTCAAAAGATGTTCCAAAGACTGAAAAATCGTCCATGAATATTTCAATTCCTTTGTCAATTAAATCACAAAATATTGACATCATACATCTTTGAAAAGTTGCAGCTGCATTACATAAACCAAAAGGCATTCTTCTAAAAGCAAATGTTCCATAAGGACTTGTAAATGTTGTCTTTTCTTGGTCCTCAGGAGTAATAAGTAATTGATGATAACCAGAATATCCATCCAGAATATAGAAATATGAGTGTCCAGCTAATTTATCGAGTATTTGATCCAAGAAAGGTAAAGGAAAATGATCCTTTCTAGTGGCTTTATTTAGTTTGCTATAATCAATACAAATTCGCCATCCAGTAACTTGTCTTGTAGGAATAAGTTCATTTTTATTATTAACAATGACAGTTACTCCTCCTTTCTTCGGAACACAATGAATAGGACTTACCCATTGACTATCCGAAATAGGATAAATAATACCAGCATCTAACCACTTAATAATTTCTTTTTTAACAACCTCTTTCATAATAGGATTTAATCTTCTTTGCGATTCTATAGTAGGTTTAAAATTTTCTTCCATTAAAATTCTATGCATGCAAATGGAAGGGCTTATTCCTTTTATATCAGCAATAGTCCAACCAAAAGCTTTCTTACAATTCTTTAACACATCTAGTAATTTTTCTTCTTGATCTTTACTCAGTTCAGAAGAAATAATAACAAGTAAAGTTAACGAATTTCCAAGAAAAAGCATATTTTAAATGGGAAGGTAACATTTTTAATTCCAGTTCAGGTGCTTTTTTAATTGAGGGTAAAAGTATATCATTTTGAGTTATGTCTAAAGTTTCCCAATTATCTTTAATAAAATGAGTCTCTTCTTCTTCCACTATTTCATCTTCATCAGTTAAAAATTCAAATTTTTCTTCGTAAATGACTTTACATTTTTCTTGATAATGTTTTTCAATTAAATAATCAATTATATCCATTCGATGACATTTCTCTTTATCGTGGTACTTCATTGATTTAAGAACATTGAATTTAATTTCTTGATCATTGACTCTCATGGTTAATTCTCCTTTTTGCACATCAATCATAGCTCGTCCGGTAGCTAGAAAAGGTCTTCCTAAAATAATAGGTATCTCTTTATCTTCTTCCATATCAAGTACTATGAAATCTACAGGGAAGATAAATTTATCCACTTTAACAAGGACATCCTCTATAACTCCTTTAGGATAAGTGATAGATCTATCACCTAACTCGAAGAGTTACAGTGGTGGGAGTAATATCTCCTAAATCTAATCTTCGAAAGATAGAAAATGGCATGAGATTAATACTTGGTCCTAAATCACATAAAGCTTTTCCACAAAATTTTTCTCCAATAGTACAGGGTATAGTGAAACTTCCGAGATCCTTAAGCTTTTCGGTAATTTCTTTTAAATTATCATGACTCGCATTCTTCACTTAATGCAACAGTTTCAAAAGCTTCAAATTTTCATTTTTTGCTTAAAATATCCTTCATAAATTTTGCTTAAGTTGGCATTTGTTCCAAAGCTTCAGCAAAAGGTATGTTAATAGTAAGTTTCTTAAAAATTTCAAAGAACTTAGAAAATTGATGATCAAGTTTCTGCTGTTTAAGTCTTTGAGGAAAAGGTGGTGGTTGTTTTTCAACTTCCACATTAACTGGTATAACAGTCTGATCTTGACTAGGAGAGAGAGTTTCTTTAGGTTTTTTAATCTCTTCAACCTCAATTTCTTTTTCAATTTCATTCTGCAATCTTTCTTTTAATTCCTTTCCACTTCTAAGTTGCACAGCTTTAACTTGTTCATGTTCTTTTCCAGTTTCCTTTGGATTGATTTCAACATTACTTGGAAGTGTTCCTACAGGTCTGTTATTAATTAAAGTAGCAATTTGCCCCATTTGATTTTCAATATTACGAATAGTAGTATTTTGATTTTGTAATTGATTATTCATTTGCATAATTAATTCTTCTATTGATAACTTTTTCTGTTGATTATTAAATCCAGGAGGTTTATAATTTGAATTAACTTGATTATTCCAATTTCCGAGTGGGATGAGATTGATTATTACCCCATTGTTGTTGTGAATTATTCCAGTTAAAATTAGGATGATTTTTCCACCCAGGATTATAATAATTTAAATAAGGATTATTTTTACTTGCAATAGCTTGTAAAGTTTCAATAGTTTGAGAATCTTCAATATTAGTAGAGTTATTATGCGAAATATTAATTGCAAAATTATTTAATTTCTTAGACATTGCTGCAACTTGTGAAGCTAAGATAGAAAAGGCTTCATTATCTTGAATACTGACCATCTTTTAGTGGTTAATCCTTTCGGAAGGCCATTGAAAATTGTTATTAGCCATTTCTTCAATTAAAGTGTAAGCTTCTTCAAATGATTTAGACATTAAAGAACCTCCACAGAAGAGCATCGATAATTGATTTTAAAGATACAATTAATCCATTATTAAATGTTTGAATAATCAACCAATCAGGTAAAGCATGATGAGAACATTTTCTTAATAGTTATTTAAATCTTTCCCAAGTTTCATATATTGTCTCCCCGTCAAATTCACTAAACGAAGTAATATCATTTCTTAATTTAGCAGTTTTAGAAGGAGGAAAATATTTAGCGAAGAATTTTTGTGCAATTTCAGTCCATGTTTTAATAGAACAGTCGCTAATGAGTTTAACCACATCTTTGCTTTATCTCTTAAAGAAAAAGGAAAGAGTCTAAGTCTAATAGCATCATCAAAAACATTGTTATATTTAAAGGTAGAACAAAGTTCTAAAAAACTAACAAGATGTAAATTTGGATCCTCATTTGGTGATCCACCAAATTGATTGTTTTGCACCATTTGAATAATAGACGGTTTAAGTTCAAAAGAATTAGCATCTACAGTGGGTATTTGAATACTACAATGAAGTTCATCAACTGTAGGGTTAGCATAATCCCTTAATGGTTTATAAACATTTTGATCATTAAGTTTAATTGGATTTTGTAAAGTAGCCATTTCTTGAAATTTTTGAATTTGTTTTTCCTTTTAAATTTATCTAATTGTTCTTTCCAATTCAGAATCTAAAGGTATTAATCATTCAGAACCAAATCTTCGCATAAAACAAGCAATAAAATTTAACTATTCTATTTCTTTCTTCCTTTGATTTCTTACCGCAGCAACGGCGCCAAAAACTTGACCCGACCGCCGCGCTCTAACGCGATGAATGTTTGCTTCCAAAAGATAGCCAAAAAGCTTTGACTCGATTTATAAATAGCAGCTAGTGTATAAAATTAATATTATATAATTTAGTAATATTTTTACACATCTGGGGTACTACGCAAGTATACATATCGTTTCAAGTAATATAGTGGTTTTTAAACAAAGACCTCGATATCGATCCCACGGTGGAAGATTTATAGAAATAAATTTTCTATAAAGTGAAAGAGAAATAAAATAGTAAAAACATTTTTATTTTGATTATAAATTACTATTAATTTACTAGATGCAATTAAAGAAAACAATAATAAGAAAATGATTTTATAGACTCTATATAAATAAACAACTTTCCTTCAATTAATCTAAGATTTTTAAGATAATTTAATATTCGTTAGAAAATTTAATTTATGGTATTGTGCAAAATAGAAGCATTCATATTCTTTACCCTTTGATCCAGGTGCAAAGAACATTGACTAATTTACAGAATAGGTCCGGATGTATTGTTAGTAGAATGGGTTAATCTAGGCTCACACTTCTAGATGTCCAAGGGTGGCTATGGTCGGCCCTACTAGTGACCCTTTCCTAGTCTATAAATCAAATTATAAGAATTTAGTCTCGTCACTCTAAAAACTTATCAATTCTACGCCCTTTAAATATTATCTTCCTATTTATTTGCACTTCACCATGAATAGCCCGCTCATGGCCTACGACTACCCAAGGATTCATGTGACATTTACAAGTTAAGAGTTCTTCTCCTTCAAGGTTTCTAAACTCTTTAACAGGTTTTAACAATTCAAACGACCAATTTAAAAAGTAAAGTAAGATCATGTATTAATGTCATCACAATGTTTTGAAAATATTTTGAATTTTAATTCTCCATCGAATCTTTATATTATCTTATCAATCTCTTCATAATTGAAGTAAGAAAGTAACTAACTACTCAGAACACATTGAAAATAAATAACAAAGCATGATAATTAAACTTTGAATCAAATGTAAAAATATACTTATCTCAAATATTTCTTCTACAGATCCTCTGATTCCTACTGACTCCACAGTGTAATGAACTCCAGATGCAATAACTTGAAAATAAACTCACTAAACTAAACAAAAGTGGCCCTAAATTTCTCTCTCTAATTCTCTCTCTAAGGATGAGAGATCCTAAAGTAGATAAGAGAAAGGGGTACAATGGGAGGGGCACGTTTTTGAAGAATTGGACCTCTATTTATAGGTTTTAAGAGTTGCCTTGAGGTACCTCTTCAAAACATGTCCACATTCAATGAATCTTCTAGAAGGTCGGTCTGGCGCCTAGGCGCCGGACACCGCGTCCAGTTCTTCGCACCTCTTCACTTTGGCTCGCACCTCTTCGCGATTAAAACCGTTTTGGAGCGTCCAAATGCAATGTATCACATGTCCTATTATCAAGGAACAACTGCCAACCTTCTAGAAAGTCCAATAACCGCTCACTCCGTCAAAATAACTGATCAAACATTGTCAAAAACTTGATAGTTTTCGTATCGAGTCTGGCGCCTAGGCGCCAGGCCATATTTTTTTATACTTTTGGTATTTTGCTCCATTTTTGCTCCTTTTTACTCCTTTTTTCCTTCTTAGACCATTTTACATCACCTACATCCAAAAACACAAAAAATACCTTTCATTAAAGCATAATATCCTTAGAAATTAATAAGAATTAAGACATGAAGAAATAGGTATTTTTTTATAGATCAACAAGTTAACTTGGAACGCCATTAAGTTGAATGAACCTCAAATGAAGAATGATTTCAAAATGAATAAATAAGATAAAATAAAATGAACATAAAACAACAACGAGAAGAAAAAAGAAAATGAGAAAGAAAAGAAAATGAGAAGAAAGAAAAATGAATGAGATGACTTTTAAGAATCTAAATGTCGAAACAAATTCCAAATTAACACGAACTCTAATTAAACACAAAAATAAAATCGAATCACTAAAAAAAATGAAACGAATCTAAACCTCGAATTGAATTTCGATCTGAATCCGTTGGTTCGAATCTTTCAATTCTTCTTCAAATTGAAATCCATTTGAAACACCCTCGTACCCGCTTTCGAGTTGATTCTTTCCAGCGGAAGATTCAAATTTTAATCTCAAACTTCTGAAAATTTCAATCGTTCTAAATCCTTTTGATTCTCTATAATTTCTTCCCTCTTTTGAGAAGGTCGCTGAGTCTACTGACACGAAACCACGAATTTTATTCGATTTGGTTCTGATGGCATGGATTAACATCCTTCGCCAAACAATCAATCTTTGATCAAATATTTCGGAATGTGAAACACCTTCATATCCTTTTCAATCTTCAGGACTAAAGTCTAAATTCTAGTTCTCTTTCAATTCTCGAGGTTGAGCCTAATTTCCAGTTCTCTTTCAATATTCGAGGATGGAGCCTAATTTCCAGTTCTCTTTCAAATTCTCGAGGCTGGAGCCTAATTTCCAGTTCTCTTTCAATCTTCGAGGCTGGAGCCTTAATTCCAGTCCTCTTTCAATCTTTGAGGCTGGAGCCTAATTTCCAATTCTCTTTCAAATCTTCGAGGCTGGAGCCTAATTTCTAGTTCTCTTTCAATCTTCGAGGCTAGAGCCTAAATTCTAGTTCTCTTTCCAAATCTTTGAGGCAGGAGCCTAATTTCCAGTTCTCTTTCAATCTTCGAGGTTGGAGCCTAATTTCCAGTTCTCTTTCAAATTCTCGAGGCTGGAGCCTAATTTCCAGTTCTCTTTCAATCTCGAGGCTAGAGCCTAATTTGTAGTTCTCTTCTTAAATCTCGAGGTTGGAGCCTAATTTCCAGTTCTCTTTTAAATTTCAAGACTATAGCCTAAATTCTAGTTCTCTTTCCAATTCCTGAGACTGGAACATAATTTCCAGCTCTCTTCTTCGAGGTTAGAGCTTAATTTCTAGTTTTCTTTCAAATTCTTGAGGCTGGAGCCTAATTTCCAGATCTCTTCTTCGAGGCTGGAGCCTAATTTCTAGTTCTCTTTCAAATTCTTAAGGTTGGAGCCTAATTTCCAGTTCTCTTTCAATCTTCGAGGCTGAAGCCTAATTTCCAGTTCTCTTTCAATCTCGAGGCTAGAGCCTAAATTCTAGTTCTCTTTTAATTCTTGAGGCTGGAGCCTAATTTCCAGTTATCTTTCAATCTTTGAGGCTAGAGCCTAAATTCTAGTTCTCTTTCAATTCTCGAAGCTGGAGCCTAATTTCTAATTCTCTTTCAATATTCGAGGCTGGAGCCTAATTTCTAGTTCTCTTTCAATCTTCGAGGCTGGAGCCTAATTTCCAGTTCTCTTTCAATCATGAGGCTAGAGCCTAAATTGTAGTTCTCTTTCCAAATCTCGAGGCTGGAGCCTAATTTCCAGTTCTCTTTCAAATCTCAAGGCTAGAGCCTAAATTCTAGTTCTCTTTCAGTCTTCGAGGCTGGAGCCTAATTTCCAGTTCTCTTTCAATCTTTGAGGCTGGAGCCTAAATTCCAGTTCTCTTTCAATCTTGAGGCTGGATCCTAATATCCAGTTCTCTTTCAATCTCGAGGCTTGAGCCTAAATTATAGTTCTCTTTCCAAATTTTGAGGCTAGAGCCTAATTTCCAGTTCTCATTGTAAATTTCGAGGCTAGAGCCTAAATTCTAGTTCTAAATTCCAACTCTCTTTCACATTCTGAGCCAGGAGCCTAAATTCCAGCCCTCATTTCAAATCCCAAGATTGGAACCTAGGTTCCAATTCTCATTTCAAAATTTTATCTCTTGAAGTCTTGCAGTTTGCAACTCACCTTCTTTTTCCCCAGCGAGAGTTCTAGAATCTTCAGTCTTGGATATTTACCTGATACTCCCCAGCGAAAAATTTTTATGCTTTATTCTAAGTGTGTCACTTAGACTTCTGTGTTGGTTTTGTTGATCTCCTCGGTCAACGCCAATACGCGCGGTGTGCTTGGATAGAACACCACACCTATTGGGGGTCCATTTGTTGATCTCATTTTTGGTGAGGTCTTTCCTTTCCTCTTAGTGCTTAGGATCTAGCCATAGGACTTCTCCTTGACTATCCTAGAAGACTAGTGAGGGAGCCCACCATTTAGAAATTCAAACCAAATCTTGACTCTCTTTGGAATCCTACATGGATGTTCATCAACCTTCAAACCTCTTGGAAGGTTAGGACCAATGTGCAGGAAGACAAGGATGAATTCCTATAGGATGCCCAAGCCTCAGGACAACCCTGGGTGGCCTGGTCTTGGTGGGGTCTAGCTTGCACACACATCCTAAACCCTAAATCATCTTTACCCAATCTTGGCTCCTGGTTCATTAGAGCACTCATATGGGTGGATCCAAACCCCTAGCCCCTTGGCTAAGAGGGTTAAGAACAACCTATTAGATGTTCAAAATGAACATTTTCTTGGTCCATGTATCAATCTAAACCATTTCACTCCAACCAACCATAACCAAATTCCAATTTCCCAAAATTTTTTGTTTAAACCTACCTAAAATTACCTAAATTGCCCCTATAACCACCAAACTCTCCAAAATTTTCCAAAAATTACCCAAAATTCCCAAAATTCCTAAAAATCATTTTAAAACAATTCCCACCTCTTAAAGCCACCAAAATACCCCAATACCCTCCAAATACCCTAAAAAAACCCTTTTTGCCCAAAATTCCAAAAATTCCCAAAAAATTTCAAAAAATCCTAAATATTCCCAATTTCATTTTGTTCAACTACACCATAAGCCAATTTTTTCAAATTAACCCTCTTTCAATCCAAAATTCCAAGTTGGCTAACTTAACCCAAATGGACCCAATGTCAAACCAATTCAACCCAATTGATCCCAATTTTGATCAAATTAAATTCCAAACTTCAATTCAACATGCCTAATACTAATTCCAATCAAAACCAATCCCAATTTGGTTCCCATTTGAGTTCAATTTCAACTTTAAACCAAAACCCCCAATTTTGGCCTTATGACCTAATTCACTCCAAAATGACCCAAACCCACTCAATTTTCCCCAAACCAAATTCTAAACCCCTCTTAACACATTCCTATACCAAATACAACATTCATTTGGCCAAAACTTTGATTGAAATCCCATGCAAAATCATTTGAAACTAAAATCCCCAAATTTGCCCTAAAATTGTCACCTAGCCCTAAATCTCCAAATTGAATCCCCTAAACCCAAAATTTTCACCCAATTTCTATCCTAAACCTTCCATAACAATAAATTACATCATTTTGAACCATAAATTGAGCCCTAGCCAAGCTTTAACCTAACCTAAACCCAAGCTTAACCCATGGTGACCAAACTGAAACAAACCACCAATTCCTCCAAATACACTTCCCAAATCAATTCAATTTCACTCCAAAACTTTTCCAAAAGCTTTATGACAATCATTTACACACTTTTGATCAATAAATTTGATCCAATCCTAACCCAAACTCAAGCTAGCCCAATTTAATTTCAAACCAACCCACATGGACATGTGAACCAAATTGAACTTAACCAATTCAAATTTGACCAAACCAACTTCTTGGCAGCCAACCCTAAGCCTCCTAGGGTGGGTTTAACCTAACCCAACCCATGCCCCATGAGCCATGGACCAATGGTCCATCACTTTGGATGAATGGGTTTAGCCACATGGCTAAGGCTAAGTCCCATCTTTAAACTCTCCTTAAGCAAGCTCCCTGCCTCAATTAATGCCACTGAACTCCTCCTCCACTCCTCCTCAGCCTACCCAACCACCTGACTATCCTTGCCAACCACCAGAACAGCCACGCTCGAGCGCCCCCCTTATCCTTAAAACCCAAAATTGGGCCTTGGCAATGTGCCATCCACTCTCCAGCCACCTTGCCTGCTCAGCCCTCACCCTAGGCGGCCTAAACCACTCATTGTCTGACCCCATGCTCCACCAGGCAACCATGGCTATAAGACCCACACCTTTCAGCCATGAACCAGGTGTTGAAAATTTCCTCACAGAACTCTCCCAAACTACTCCCAGACCTTCTCCTAGCCCAGAGAAGAAGAGCCCCACTGTCCTCCTGCCCCGAATCACCCTGGCTGAGCCCAATTTCTTAGTCGAAAATCAGGCCAGAAATAGGACACTCCTGAATACAACACAGAAACCAAATTAAACTCACCCACACCTTCACAGCACCAAGAGAAGGACTTCCCTAGTGAAAGACCCCTCATCAGGCCACCCATTTGCTCTATTGGCCAGAACACCAAATCGGGTCTGGTCACTTCATAACCAGACATTTCACCATCACTCGAGGCTCAATTCGTAGGCTCCTGGGACTCCAATGAACGTGTCGAGCACTTCCAATCGAGGCTTCACCTCTTGGAACAAGGTATGGAGACTTCTGCTTAACCCAAGCTTCCAGCGATTCTCCATTTATTTTAACTTGATTTCAATGCATGTTAGCCGTATGGATTTATAGCTCTTGTCTTGACGAACACATAGGACCAAACCTCATGTGATTTGGTTAAGAAATGAGCGAGACCTTAAGGTTAGGGTGGACGGCTCTCGGGATGAACCAGATGGAGACGATGACCAGAGACTGTTCGATCGCGCGTGTATCGAATGGACGGCGGAGATGGAGCCGGATGGAACTACAGAATGTAAAGCACGGACCGCGTGGAACTAACTCAGATGGCGGCGTCGAATGGGAGTGCGCTGCATGGGACTTCGAATTTGCTCAGGATTAGGTGGCTCTGCGTCACTTAAGTAGGAAAATCAGGATTTTTCTTATTTTTTTAAATACCTGAAACTTTGAAAATGCATAACTTTGCATAGAAAAATCACAAAATTAAAAGAAAAATACCCCCTTGCTCAGTTAACAGAGAAAAATAATGTGGAAAAAGAATTAAGTTATTTTGTTGAGTCTCTAATTTTTAATTAATTTAATACGATTTTGAATCTTTTAATTCTCCGTTAGCATGCATAATTCACCATGGCATGAGACCATAGGGCTTTTGTAGCCTCTAATCTTGGGAACATTCCCTGAATTTTTCAAGGCCAGAGGCTATATCTATGGGAAGTTATCTATTTTCTATGTTCAGAGTCATTTTATTAAAAATTAATTGTGAAAATTAGCATGTTGATCATAAAAATCCAAAAAAAATTAGGGGAAGTGTCTCTGGACTAGAGGACTCTAGAAAAATTGTAACTTGATTTAATTCACTTGAACAAACCCTAATTTGACTAAAACCTTAAAATTGAAATTAAATAAATTTGGAACAACCACACATCAAAATTACATGAAATTAATTCTCCACTGATCTTTAGGGCAGGAGAATCTCACATAAAAAGTTCAAGTCAATTGGAAATGATTTAACCCACTAAATGGATTATTCAAGTTACATGGCCATTTTTTAAATAAAAAAATTAATAAAACCCAAAATACATTTCAAAAATTCACTAAATTAGTTTTGGGCCCTCTCTGGGATCAGAGGAGTCTAAAAAAATTAAAATTGTAATTTTTCTAAAATTTTCAATTTTAACCTAATTTTGAATATTTTAATAATTAAAAAATTACAAAAATCACAAAAATATTAAAATTCATAAAAATGTCATATTTGGTCCCCTAATCACTTAGTAACCAACCAAAATTTTTTCCCAAGTCTCTAAGTAAAGATATTGAATTTTAAAGGCTTAGGGTAGTTTTTAATATTAAAAAATGGATTTTCCAACCTTTTCACTAAAATAATTCTAAAAATTCAAAGAAAAATAAAAAAAATATAAAATTTTTTTTTCTCTGAGTTCCTTGGGATCAGAGAGATTTAAGAAAAATATAAAACTTAATTTTTAACTCTAATTTTATTTTATAATTAATTAATAACCAAAAATTCAAAATAATTATAATAAATAAAATAAAATTTTAAAAATCACCAAAATTAGTCCAAGTGGTCCTCTAGTCAGTAGAAACCTCTCATAATTTTCCTAAGAACAGAAATTTTATCTTGGTCATGTTGTTGATTTTTCATTAAAAATCTCTATTTTTCATTAAAATAATTATATAATTTAAATTAAAAACTGAAAAAACACATTTTCTCATCTAATGTCTTAATTGACATGTGAGTGAAGTGAAATAAAAATTTCAAGTTCACTTGAGCTTAAGTTAATGAATTATGAGATGAATAAGCTTAAGAGGGCATTAGGTAATTAAAAGGCTTTAACTTTAATTAATATTTAGGCTTAACTAAAGGGAAGGGTAAAATATGTGATCTTAAATTTCCTTTTGGCTGATTGAAACTTAGGGAGTTAAGGGGTAAAAACCCATTAGTCACCTTGAACATTCAAAAAGAAACCTTAATTAATTAAATCGTTAAACTTTGGAAGTTAATTAAGAATGAATTATTAAGGTTAAGGGATTTTATATAGGAAGATTTTAATACTTTGAAACTGAATCCCTAATCAATGAATTGATCAAACATCACTTAATTTATAATGAGATCATAACAAATAACTTGAAATTTTATAACTAAATTAAAAAGCTTAAAATATTTAAGTTAAACAAATCAAGATGACTTAAAATATCATAACTAATTTGAAATCACCCAAAACTAAGATTGAAACAAAATTGAAATATTAAAGGTCAATTTAAAACAATTCATAACCAAAAAATTAAAACTAAACCAATTAAAATTAATCTAAAATGCTATGATTAAGTTAAAAACAAACTTAATTGAATTGTATAATTCAAAAATACTTTTCAACTTAAATGACCTAAAACATTTGAAAATCAACCTGAAAATTTATACCATTTTTTAAAATCATCAATTCAACTTTAACTAAGAATGGTTAAATCTTCTAATGAGCTGAAATATCACCTTACTAATGGGATAATCAAATATCCTAGTTTACTGAACAAGAATCAAAACTTAACTAAATTCTCGGATGATTAATTCATCCATATGATGAAATTCATTTGGACTCAAAATAATCCCAACAGTGTTGAAAAGATGTTCAGGATTCGTAATAAGCACTTTCCCAACCTAATGGGATGTTTTAGAAGAACAATTGAACTTCATTGTTCTTTGATGAAGAAAATCATCCATAAACACACCTTAGGACTTGACTAGCAATAGGAATAGGATTTGGTAGACAACTAGAACCATCCTTTAGCTTTACCTAGGTGTTTTCTTTTAAATATGTAAATGCTCTAACATGTGTTTCAAGTGCAGCTGAAAATGATGAGAAGTTTCGCCAGGTACGCTTTTATTTTATAGCAATTTATTTACTTGCGATTTACTTTCTTTTTATTGCAAGCTTGTATGTTAAACAACAATGTCACCCTGCATGAAAACTGAAACCCATAGGATAGCCGTAAAACTAAGACCAAAATTAAATTAAAATCAACACAAGATTCACCGCCACAACATTCAAAATATAAAACAACTCAAAAGTTAATCACAAACAAAACAAAACTACAATTACAACTAAATTAAAACGTCTCGTTGGATGATCGGAAATCCCTCGGATGATGTAACCCACATGTTGCTAACGAGATTTCCCACAGTCTAAATGAAAATGTGGAACTCATTCAGTCGAGTTTAGCAAATTCATTTGGACTAAGTGAATCCGATGAAAATAGTGATGCCGGGATGACGGAACCGCGGGATCTTAATCGGTTCTGCTTAATCAACTTTAAGATTTATTTTAATTAAAACACTAAGCCATCTAAATTTTCAACCTCTCTAAACTAAAACACTTCTCTCATCTCTTGATTGCCACTTTCTAAAACTAAAACCTTCTGCAACAACAAGGAGCTTGGAGCAAGCATAGTGGGCAGCACGGCCATCGTCAACAACAAAACAAGTCTTCATCAGCTTAACTCTTCCTTAGTGTAAATAACTAAGCCATAGGTTTTCAAGGTAGTTTGCCTAGTGCAACATAAATTCTCAACTTGCCTTTAGGCATTTGCATAATCATATTATGCAAATTAAGCCCTAACTCATCTTAGGGCTCTGAGGTAGTCGTTTGGTACGACATATACTCTCACATCTTCTAGGCTATTTGTATGACTATGTCATACGAATATAAGTCCTAATTAATTAAAATTGGCAGGATTGAAACATTAAGGGAACTCTCAAATTGAAGCCAAACATTAGGATAGTCGGGAAGTCACTGAAGTTCACTTCGGGTCCGTGATATCCTCTACTTCTCCTCCTTTAGATTCCCCAAAATAATTGTTTCAAGTTTGATATATTCCCTATTGAAATTTCTAAAATCCAATCCTTTAAAAACCTGAACTTTAAAATTCTTGAAAGCAGAACCACTGATCTTTATCGAGAGTTTTCTTAAGTGATTCTCGTCACTTAGGATGTAATTAACTATAGGGGCTTGCCCTTATAGGGAACTTTAAGAACCCAGGTAATATAAACCCTTCTTAATTCCTTTATATTAAGTAGGGGAAATTTGTTGGCTTATAAAATTGGTTCGCAGACCAAACGGATATCACAAATCTATTAGTTTATTTAATCGAGCCCCATTATCAAGCAGTGTGTCTATTCCTCAGGATAGATGCACGGTTTATGATATGGTGCTCGTTTATATAAAATTTTTGAGGTGTGAGATCGGCTTGACTTCATAGTTTAAAATTTTTAAATTTAAAACCCTTTTCAAAAATCAAAATGCTACTTTCCAAATTATATACATATGTAAATTTAAATTAAACACTTAACCTAAAATTTACCGACAACAAAACAAATAACCACAGAAAGACATAACAATTTACGTGGTTCGGTCAAACTGACCTACATACACGGGAAAGGAATTGTATATCTTTATTACGATAATAGAAAATAAAATAAATAGTGCCAATCTAAAATGAATCCTTGGCATGACCAACAGGTGAAGGTACAAAAGAAAATGTTGGGGAACTTTCACAGATACCATCCAACAAGGCTACATAGAATCTCATAAAAGTAAGGTAATGCAGCTCCATAGAAAACAACCACATAAGGACAATGAACTGATAAGGCAGCTGCATAGCTTCTAATCTAGCATATAAGTTTTACATACAGACAGAGCATACACATAGCTACTAGGCTCAAACTTACAGGTTCGAGAGGGAACATAACACAATGGGGTGCACCAACAAAAAATAGAAAATTCCCCACAAACAGTATAATAACATCCACCTATCCATACATTAACTATAACAGTAAAGTCAATGCCAATGCTTAAATGAAAAACTTGTGGAAAATTTTGAAGCATAAAAAAGGATTCCTTTATTGTTCATATGCTCTCCATGACAAAAAATGATATTTGAGGCTATTGAAAAAGTTTAAAAATTTTAATTAACTTCATCTAACCAGTAAAGACATGGCCAATGCTTTACTGATATAACTTTTGAAATGTTTAAGGCATCAGGAAGGATTCGTTTCTTGTTCATATGCTCTCCATGACAGAAAATGATATCTAAGGCTATCAAAACTTCAAACACCTACATTGCCTTTTGTTACCAGTAAAGACATGGCCAAAGCTTTACTAAAATACTAGCTGAAAATTTTGAAGCATATTAACAAGGTCTCCTTTGTTGTTCATATGCTCAACTTAAACCATGTATAAAATATATAAAAGGATCCAACATATTTAAAACCACAAAAGAATTAGAAAACACACCAACAATATGTAACAACTATGGAATAATGGAGAGTCCAAGCTTCTGATTCCCCACTTCTTTCTACAATTTTTAGTACACTCTAGAAACCATATAACTTCCCAAAAATTTGAAATTTATAGCAAGTAAGTCCTAATTGGTCATAAAATTAAGTGAACAACCAATTGCATTAGGTCTCATTTAAGAAAATTTAATTGAAGAGGAGACATTGGAAGAGATAAGAGGAAGGAGTTATAATGTTTTGGTCAGAAAATCCTTTGAATTGAAAAGATTTGAACACATAAAGATATTTGAACACACAATGATAATTCATAATACTGCACTTCTAAGTGATATTTGGAGGCAGAAAGTGTAATCCAGCCTACTTCTGCAGTAGAGAAGGGTGGATCATAGTGACTTTCAAACAATATAACACAATAGTTTTAACTAGGCTATGCCCCACTCCATTTCACTATTTGTCCATGACAAGCAAAAAAAAAACCTTGTATTACATTAATTCACTGGCACGAGACATTAATGCAAAGCATATAAGATCAAGAGCACTCTGCAAACATGAGTCTACAGACTTCCTCACTTTCTAAGGCATAAATCAGAGAAAATATAGAATGATGATGTTCAACTGCAGATAAAATCAAAAAGAAGGAAGGAAAATTTTCATGCATGCCACACAATTCTTATGTATCTAGACAGATAGCACCTCCACTTCAATTTCGACAGAAAAAAAGGAAAGAAAATGTTTTACTTAAATACTTCTTGAAATTATTGAAACTTCAAGAGAGATTCGTTTGATGTTCATATAATCTCCGTGGTAGAATAAGATATCTAAGGCTATTCAAAACTCTAAAAACAATCTACATTGACTTCGTTTAACCAGTAAAAGACCGGAGCAATGTTTCACTGAAATAGTAGCTGAAACTTTTGAAGCTTCACGAAAAATTTGTTTGATGTTCATAAGCTCTCCAAGGAAGTAAGATATGAGACTATTGAAAACTCTTAAAATCTATATTCCATTCTTTTAACCAGTAAAAGACAGGGCCAATGTTTAACTTTGAAACACTTGCTAAAATTTTTTAAGCTTCAAAAAGGATTTGTTTGTTGTTCATGTGCTCTCCATGGCAGAGAAACATATGTGATGCTACCGAAGAAATCTAAGATTTGCCACAAAAAATCCAAGCTATACAACAAACAAAAAGTATTCCAGTAGATCTAACGGACCCAAAGAGAAAATCACAGCAAAAAAAAAAACAGAACTGCCAATAGATAATAGGGTAGGGCAGAAATTACCCTCTCTTTGACGAGATCACGAGATCGGGAGAAGAGAAGGTGAAGGAGAAGGAGAATATGAGGAGGACGAGCAAGGACCTTCACCTACCAGAGAAAAGGAAAGGAAAGGGAGAAACAGTCACCACCCAGAGGAGAGGAGGAGAAGGCATAAAGCTCGCGCGAAGAAATTCAACTGCGCTGTTAGGCCTGGGTTCAAGCGGCACGGGGGTAAAAGCCGTTTAATTTGGTCGGACTGAAACCGTTTAACAAGTAAATTGCTGACCAATCCTCGCCTAAGCAACAACGAAAGTCAAGCATATTACTCGCGGAGGCAAGTCACATGTCGTACGCATGAAGAGGTCCACGTATGACTTTCAAAATTCTATAGGAACTCAATTTGAGTTTCAATATGTTAACTTTAATCAACTCAACTAGATGTTAAGGATTTAGAACCGTCCATATGAAACTTTACGAAGCGAAGAAATTGGTTGAATTTCAAAATATTGTGGATCCCAGTCTAGTCCTTTAGGAGAGTCACAATAGACAAATCTTAAAGCTAAATCTTAGGCTCTAATAAGAGGGGAAAGAAAGATCCTAAAATTGAGGTCAACACCAAATATTAACATCTGAACTATCCAAAAGAAGATAAAATATGAAATGAATGATAAACCTAAAGTAAACCATCAATGGTAGTTCGGATGATTTCGACGACAAGTCTACATAAGTCTAGGGTTGGCACCCATATTGTTAGTTTGTGCATGTTTATTTGATAGGTTTGTGCACATTATAGGCTAATATTTACATTTATGCAATTTGTCTGGATTACAGGTAGACCCATCTAAGGATTAAATTTTCCATCCCGACCAAATAAACCAAATTTACTTAATTTTTCAAAACAGAACTCATAACCAAAACAAAATTACATAAATTACTACATTCATAACTCTAGAAATAATATGCATCTAAAAAAAACCTTGATTGATATCAAATAAATCTAAGTAAATCCTCTTTTTAATGTGGGGATATGAATGAGACCATAATTTGTAGGCATATGCAAAACATGTGGGTTTAAGGGAACCACTACCTTATAGAGTGAATTCTGCCTACACATATTCATTGACCTTTTGAACAAACCTTCTGTGTATTCATCATTAATGAACTGCGAACCCATTACATAGCTTGCTTTGATGCACTCAACACTAGTTAAACATAATAAAATACATGGGTGTGGTGAGATATAAAACACTTAAATTTGAAATCATCAAATATATATATAAAATTTGAAATCATCAAAATATATATATATATATATATATATATATATATATATATATATATATATATATATATATATATTCGCATTATTCTTAAATATTTCGCATACCATACATACTTAAGCATGTTGATCATTATGGTCAAATTATTAGACACATAGTTCTTAATAAATAACTACCTAACTTATCTTGAATCATTGAGACCGGTCTTGCAACGATTTTGAATGGGATGAGGTGGTTTAGATGACAACCTTTCCATGCAGGGTTCTAAGACCATTGCACTTCGTGTCTCTTTTTTTTTTAGATTAGGGTTCCAAAGTTTTGCTTCTCTTAGTGAACTTCACCTTAGGATTTTGAGGTTGTTCGTCTAGTTACAACGTAAACCCTCATCTTGACTTTTGCATGATCGTATGTAATGTAATATAAGTCGTAACAGTTTAATAAAACATCAGGATGAAACATTAAATTATTTTCAAAAACATTAAAGCCAAACAATATAATAGTAGAGATGTTTCTGAGCTTCTCAGTATCATCAACATCTCTTTTCTTTTATTATTTTGGGTACATTCAATAATTGTTCAATTTTGAGCATTTCTCATTTGAAAATCCAATGTCCAATCATGGAAGCCTAAATTTGGAAATTTCTTGAGGACAAAACCACAACCGTAATTGAGAGTTTGCTTAAACAACTTTGGCTATTTAAGTTGTAATTATCTATAGTGGCTTACTCTTATAAAAAGTTTATGACCTCAGATTTAATGTAAACTTTATCTAATCTTCAGATTAGATGGGAGAAATATTTGTCGTTTTAATCGTATGTAAATATCCAAAATTTCCGAATTTAAAAAACTAAACTCATCGTAAAGTGGTATTTCTATCTTTTGAGATGACATATTACTTTTGATGACCTGTTTGATTATTTAAACAACCAAATCATCGAATCTACACAATATTCAAAACCCCGTGTTGAGAAAAAGAACCGAGATCGTCAGATGTTCTATGTTGTTGGCGAAAAAATTCAGACTTTATTTCTTTGTAAAATTGGACTATACTTTTCTTTAATGCTTAAGTTATGATGATGTTGTTTATCATTTGTGTTAAGTTTGCTAATTCAATACAATAAAATATTAAATTATCTTTTTGATGAATTTCAAAAGTTTAATATTCTTTATAAATAATATGATGACTGCATAATTATTTAATTTTATTTATATATATATATATATATATATATATATATATATATATATATATATATATATATATATATATATATATATATATATATATATATAATTTAATAAATTATTTAATTATGTATATATTTATTCAATTACCTTAAAAGAAATTTAATAAATTTATTATTTTCTCTCGTAAAAAATTTCTAACTACCTATCCTTGATTGGCCAAAAATTTTCCTTCCATAAATAAATCCTTAATTTATTGCCATCTCTCCTCATTTAGAAGGCTATTCTATAAGAGATCATTATTTGTGGATGGCATCTGAGTGAGCCGCCATACAATTTAAGGCAACTTGACCACATCTGGATAATATTATATCTTGTGATAAGTTGCACATAACATTTCCTTCTATTCTACGACTATAATTTCCCCCCACCCAAAAAAAGAAAATTATGGTGGCAGAGAAAAGCACAGCAAGAGTAGAGGGGCATCCCCATGTTGGTGTGTCTATAAATTAAACAACTTTTTAATTTTGCATGTGAACTTTCTTCATTAAACATTCTTTATAAATTCTTAAGCTTCACCACCTTTCTCTCACTTTTGTTCTTCAATTCTTCTAAAGTTTGAAGCAGCCACCTTTCTTCTTTCTAATTTTTTCCTTTCATAGATTACAGATTTATGAATTCAGCGCAGGTAAAAATATAATTTTCTTATTTTTTTTACTTTAGTCAATGCGATGAAAAAACATTTTATAGCATTTTTTTATTGTTAAATGAAAAACTTTATAGCATATTTATTCCATGAACAACTCTATTATGAAAAATCCAATAAGATAGATAATGATTATATTCTAGCTTAAAGCGAAGAGAAAATATTACTTTTGTTGTCTGGATGTACGGATGATTGCGTAGATCAACCCATACTGTTCGTCTGATGATGTGGTGTGATTCACGCTTTCAACCGCACATCTGATTAATCATATATAATATTTTCTCCAAGACAAGTCACATGCATGTTTGAGTGGTGATTAATTGAAGGATAAAATAATAACCTTGTAAAAAAGGTGATATTTTTGGTTCTAAGAATAATTAATATTACTTAAAGATTGCTTATTATTTGAAACAGAAGGTTAAACCATAAGATTTAATTTATATTTTGATTTAAAATAAAATATATTAATATCAATGTTTGATAATGTGGGCCAGTATTATGGATCTTAAGTTTTTTTATCACTAAATATTTTATTCTATGATATTACTATATTCCAACAACAACAAAAATCACTAAACTACACCAAAATTTAACGTATTAAATAAAATTTTAATTATCTTGATGGTCGTGATTGTTATAAGCGAATGTATTTCAATATTTTGTTTATTTATTTAATAGTAATATCACGTAGATTTATTTGCATATTAGCTAATAAAATAAACTCATATGATATCTTATCCTAAATATTACTATAAATACTCTAAAACATATTCAGCTCAAGCTCCAATAATATTTTGACAAATATTATCTATATTTGATATATTTGGTGTATATCTTTGTTAGATTATATGTAAATTAGCTGATAGTTATGGTAAATTAAAAATAAAGTTCAGAGTATATAAAAGGAAATATATAGATATACATAAATAAATAATAATGCGTCGACTACAATATTTATAAATGATATTATATTTTTAAATTTTATTAAAAGATGATATAATATGTTATCTGTAATTCATTAGTAATCTTAACATAAATGAAATGTAAATATCATGACAACTAAATCATTAATTAAAATATTATTTATTTACTTATTTCACAAACCAAAATACACCAACACATGCTAAATAAGAGCAATAATTAATATAACTAATTTTAATTTTAAAATAATTTAAAGTCTCTATACTTTGAAATGCTTGCTAAATTATCTTATCACGAAATTATGTTATTGTTGGTACATCATCATTATATATTACATTATTATTTTGTTGCTCTTATAATATAACTAATAATATTTTGGCAATTTATCTAATAATATTTTGATAATTATTATCCATGATTGGAATACCATTTTAATATATTGTTAGATAATTAGATTTTATACCCCAATAAATAGAAGATAGTTTACACCCCTAGCAGTGATGTTTGCAAATGGGTACATGAATATAACATGTTTGTCAATATGAGATAGTAATCAGCACGATAAAAGCAGAGACTGAAATCTGTAACATCAAGGATAGAAGTAGATGTCTGAAGTACTAGCTCACAAGTCAACTTAAATATGATGCACGATTCAATTATTTTTTCTTTTGAGTCAATTTCATGTATTTTCATTTGATTCATTGGTTATTTATGATCATAAATGCAGTAAAATTTTATTATTTTTAATATTTTGCTTAACTAAAATAATATTAATATAACTTATTATGTAAAGTTTAATTTTATATCATATTATTAAACTTTAAATTTTTGCACATGTATTGATTAAAAGATGGAATAAGCATGTGGTAAACTTTAATAAAAGAATTCATCAGATTAATTTCAAATATGTTAAGAAATATTTGTAATTAGTTAAACTTTTCAATGTCTATATGTTTGAATTTGATTATTTCTTTCGGAAAAAAAACTTTTGCAAAACATTTTCTTTATAATATTATGAATTTATTTAATATAAAAATCGTGTTTTTATCCTTTAATATTTACATGAATATATAAACAGAGAAGCTTAATCTATTTAAACAAACTCTCATTAAAATTTAATTAGAATAAACTTCATAATTCTAACTCTTTAATAATAATAAAATCTATTATTATGTTTTTTAAAAATAGATTACGTACTTCTCTCTTAAAATTCAAAAATTATATTTATTAAAATTGGCCTAAATATTTATTTGGATGCTTAAGTCGTTATGTTATTGTCTTTCATTTGTGTTTTAATTAATAATTCAACATTAGATATTATATTAGATTATGTTTTAATGAATTGTAAGAGTTTAATATTCTTTATAAATAATATATTCGGTGCATCATTATATTATATTATATTTTTTATACCATATACATGTATGTGTTTTCTTAATTTGGTTTTAAATTTAGGATATGAATTTTGTGAATATTAAATTCTCATTTTGAATATAAAATAAAATGAAATTGAATGAAATACGAATTTAGGAATCTTAATAGAGAGAAAACGGGAAAGAACTTTTAGCTAAAACTACTCTTTTCATGTTCTTTCAAGAAATAAATATGTCGAATCTGAAATTGTCCTGTAGAAATACACGTCCTGAGAGTTAGAGTCAGGAGAATGAGGAGTAAAGAGAGAGAAGAAAGATGTTAGGAAAATTTTCAGTAGAGAGGCCTCAAAAAAGTCCTCGGACCTGAGGGTCCCTTTACACATCGTCGAGCCTCCTATTTATAGCAGTTCTACTTATACAATTATAGAAAGGAGAAAGTGATTATGGAAGTAGCCCTCAATTACCGAAAGGAGTGATCCATTATGAAAACCGCCCTTAATGCATTTAATTTGTTAATTTAATACTAATTTTATATTACAATTTGAATTCGGATGTGACATTAATCAACCAATCGACATGTTCTGGTTCGGTAGACCAAAGCATTGGGCCTTGTGGAAGTCATTTCTATGGAGGTATCAGTGGTCAGTTGGCCGGTTGCGTTCGGCCAGCCTTAGGGAGCTTCGGAGATGGGGACGGTGTTATGAAAATTCAGAACCGAACTATTGTAACTCCTCTGAAATAGTGAATTCGCCGCTCTGCTCCCGAGGATGTAGGCATGTCTATGCCGAACCTCGTTAAATCTCTGTGTTATTGCATGCGACACTTAAATCTTTCTTCTGCCTTTTTACTCTTGGTTCGGTCACCTGATGAAGAAGATGGCTTTTATGCAGAAATGATGCTACAGAAATCAATTGAAATCCTTCTGAAAATTTAATTGGTGTGAATTTTTGTTCCAATTTTTGCTTCGTCGTCGATCGTTATATTTTTAAATATACCTCAACAGACGGTAGATAGACCCACCAATTAGATTCGTCGAGGGTTCACTTGAGCAGATTCGCCGAGATTATACTTAATGCAATCAATGTTAGTACTAATTTTCACACCATTTCCTAAAATGACGATCTCATTATTACTTATTCTAGCAAAATTGCCCATAAGAGCTATCTTTAATCATCGATTTTTTAGCCGTAATCTCAAAAGGCTTATATTTGTAGTTGTGGGAATGGGGGCATGATTTGGCAACACCCCAATTTGTCCACTATTAGTAGATAAATTAATCTCTTTCACTACAGTCAGTATACAAAGATTTAAAGTCATTTCATCAATTTGCTCTCGTCTTCCAAGTTCATAGCTTTCGCTGTAGCTTCATTGATATTACCCACCAAATAAAAGACATGCTCGGGAAGATTGTCTAATTCTTCAGAAACGATGAGATGTAAACTATATTACCGACCCCCGATTTATTCGCGAAAAAAAAATGCAAATCCGACGATAATCCTTAATTATCATCAGACTTGCCTATGTCAAATATGTTCGACACAAATTTATTCAATTCTGCAGAGTTGGTCATCGTCGATCGAGTCTGATCTATGTAGTTATTACATGTTCGTGAAGGATGATAGGCCTTTGTCTTGTTTGAATGAGGGACTACCACCGTTACAATCTAATCAACTCAAATAAAAATTTTAAATCTATCTATTTATTCACGTAAATTTTAAAGGATAAAAAACACGATTAACATTATAAACACACTCATCATATTAAACAAAAATATTTTAAATAACTCAAATATGTTTTATAACGGATAACAAATTAATAAAAAAATTTATTTCATATACCTTAAAGCAAATTAATAAATTTATACTCAAATACAAATTTTAAATCTATCTATTTATTCACGTAAATTTTAAAGGATAAAAAACACGATTAACATTATAATCACACTCATCATATTAAACAAAAATATTTTAAATAACTCAAATATGTTTTATAACGGATAACAAATTAATCAAAAAATTTATTTCATATACCTTAAAGCAAATTAATAAATTTATTCTCATAAAAGTTTATCAGCCTATTATAGATTGCCCAAAAATAGTTTTCTCTATAAATACATTATTAATTTATAGCAATCATCTCCCCCTTTTAAAGGCCAATTCTATAAATAATCGAAGCTTGGGTTCTTTTCAGCCTCCAGACAACTAACCTCACTGCTTCGGCCGCCCACTAACCCACCACTTCCAGCCAGCGGAATTTACGGAATTTATCAAATAATGGTAAAAAGCCAGTTAGAGGAAAATATTTATTTATTAATAGAGCCAATTTATGGTATTGGGGTTAGTTAATTTTTTCTTCCCAACTTCTCCCTCGCTGCTGCATGCCATTCATCACCAAATTGGAGCAACATATCCTCTCAAGTATATTTTTCTCTCATTCTAATCTTCATTCAAACCTTATAATTTTCCTCTTTCTATTCTCAACTTATACAGTCGGTTTATTTTTCTCTTTTTTTTCTTCATAAAATTGTGTCGTAGCAATCATTCTGATTTATCTGCATCAATCTTAGTGGAATAATTTGCATCATTTATTTTTCAAAATTTGAATAATCTATTATGAATTATTTGTAGACGGTAGATAACAGTCATTAACCATTATATCTATTAAAATTAACGGTGCAGCTTAAATGTTATGAGCTGATAAAAGAAAATTTTTCTCTTATATTTTAATAGAAGGTGCTTTAAAATTTTATCCATTAAGTGCTTATTCCTTAGATGCAAAATATATTTAATACTATGGACTGATAATGTGGGCCCGGTATATATATATATATATATATATATATATATATATATGATTATAAATCATGTGCAATAAATGACAGAATCAAGTTTATCTAAATAATAATATTTTTAATATTCTTTAAATCTCTATTTTTATAGGAGACAAAAATTTAATTACAGCTCTCTAATATAAATATCGATAAAAATAAATTAAATTATAAACAAATTAAAATTTTTTTCATAGTCTCAGAATATTTTTGAGTTTTACATTGAACAACAAGATATTAAAAAAAAAATCACTAAACTCGGACATGAGCTAAACGAAAGAATTTAAAAAAATTTCTATCTCCGCCATAATTTAATGTATTAAATAAAGTTTTTATTATTTTGAAGGCCATGGTGATTATGGTTAAATTTATTTCAGTGTTTTATTTATCTATTTTTTAAATTGCATTATCATATAGATTTATTTGATTTTTCGCTAAAAAAATCAGCTCATATAATATCTTATCTTAAATATTACTATGGATAGTCTAAAAGATATTCATCTCAAACTCTAATAATATTGTGACAATTATTATCAATATTTGCTTTATTTAGTGTATATCATTGTTAGATTATAGGTTGGATTAGTTTATATTTATGGTAAGAAACTTATTAATGTATCTAATAATATTTTGACAATTAATATCTATAATTGGAATACAGTTTTGATAAATAATATCATGATTATATATATATATATATATATATATAAAGATGATGTAATATGTTTATATGTGATTAATTAATAATCTTAACATAAATGATAGGTGAATATCATGATAAGTAAATCATTAATTAAAATATTAGTTTATTTACTTATTTCACAAACCAAAATAGACCAACGCATGCTAAACAAGAGCAATAATTTATATAACTCATACTTTGAAATGCTTGCTAAATTATCTTATCATGAAATTATATTATTGTTGACAATCATCATTATATATTGCATTATTATTTTGTTGCAATTCTACATTAACCTTATAATTTTTGTCTTCATATTCTGAAAAAAGAAAGATTTTAATCAATATAGTTAGAGCAAACATGAAACACAAGAATTTTAAGAAAGCTGCGTGTGAGCCTCACATTTTTTTCACTTCCACTGGACCTCTTGGAAGAAATTTTGTTGGAAACTATTTCTGTCTCTCCAACACCTATCAGAGATATTAGAATTTATTGGAAAATGTAAGCATTATTTATTATAATTTACTCTATTATTTCATTCATATGACTATGATATATAAATCACAATATTTATTTTTTTTATAGATGCAATAATTTTCGTGCAACATGTTCATCAAAAAGAGTAGGAAAATACATGGCTATTGAAGATTCGAGCATGGATTGGCACGACAAGCAAGAATATTTAAGATTTCTTCGGAGTTGTGCTGATAGCGAAAATAGTAATGCTCTCTTCTTGTTTGGATTGGTAAGCGATAACATTTATTAAATTTTAATAATACAATTCTCAATATTCTTGTATTCTATAGATATATATTATAAAATAATTCTCATTAATACAAATATCTGAACATTGTAGGACGAGATGTTGATTCAAGAAAGAATTAATATTGGTTTACATTCTCTCTTGATGGCTTCAAGTCGAGAGCATATTTTTTCCAAATATATCACGAGATTAGTGTTGCTACGTGAAGAGACAACTCGTTCGCTCGGTATTGATCTTTTGAATGAGATATCGAATAAAATATCTCAGTGTCGACAAAAAGTTTCAAGGATCTTCTTTAAAATGCAATGGCAAAAATGGTCTGCACTGCCATTTATTCATTGCAATAATTTGTTATGTGGAAAACCAACTTTGGAAGCTGATAATAGATGGCTAAGTGAAGACCGTGTAGAAAGAAGATTTTGCAGTAATCTTTGCAAATGGGCGCATGAATATAACATGTTTTTCAATATGAGATATTTATCAATATGATATAAGTTGGAGCTCAAATTTGCAACATCAAGGATAGAAGTAGATCTCTTAACCACTAGGACAAAAGTCAGCCTAAGAAAGATGCATGATTGGGTTTTTTTTATTTTTATTTGTATTTGTATTTTTTATAAAGTAAATAATCATGTATTTTGATTTGATTCTTTGTTTGTTATGATCCTAAATGTAATAAAAATTTATGTTCCCAATTCCTATTATTTTTAATATTTTTTATGCCTAACAAGAAATAATATTAATATAGTTTATCACGAGAAGTTTTGACTTTAGATCATATTATTAAATCTTAAATCTTTGTTACATAGTTGATTAAAAGATGGAATGATCATGTGATTAATTTTAATGAAAGAACTGATCAGATTAATTTTAAATATATTAAGAAATATATAATTTGTTAAACTTTTTAATGTCTATATATAGGGGTGTAAACGGACCGAACACGAACGAACAAAGCTAGTGTTCGTGTTTGAAATGTTCGAACACATCACTGTTTGTGTTTTGTTCGTTTATCAAACCGAACGAAAAAACATTGTTCGTGTTAGTCTCGCTTGCTTATCGAACGAATCAAACACCCCTAGCGAACCGAACACGAACTGTTCACTAACAACGAGCTTTTTTGACAGCTCTAGATTTGATAGCGTACTTCCTCAAAATGAAGCAAATTGATTAGGTGTTCCGTACACATCAGGTAATTCATACTTCCTCAAAATGAAGCAAACCGAATAAGACGTTTAGGGTTTTGTTTAGGGTTTTATTTTAATATATAGTATAGTTTATTAATTAAAATATTATAATATTTATATTAATATAATTAATACTATAATATTATTATTGTTATTAATAATTTATCATATATTATAATTTATAGAATTTTAATTACTTAAAATATGATAAATTTTTGTAATATATAATTATTTTTAAAATATCCAAAATTTTTATATAATTACTTTAAATTATTTTATATTTCGAACATAATGAACTGAACACGAAGGAACACATCGTTGTTCGTGTTCGGTTCGTTTAACAAACCGAACGAAAAAAATTGTTCTTTTTCGTCTCGTTTGCTTATCGAACGAATTGAACACGAACTTCTTGACGAACCGAACACGAACTGTTCACGAACAACGAACTTTTTTAACAGCCCTATCTATATATGTAATTTTATTATAATTAAGAAATATGTATTTAACGTAAACCTCTTGAACTTTATAATTTTATTAGTATTAATATATAAAAAGCATAAATAAATATATATATATATTTCCAGGTGAAGTTTGGCTTCAGATCACATTATAAACCTAAAAAACTTTGCATATTTTGGTTAAATGATTGAATAATTAGGTGATAAATTGTAGTGAAAGGGATCATTTAGATTAAATTCAGGAATGTTAAGATGTATTTTTTGAACTTTGCAATGTATAATTGTTTATTTATTTTTATAATATAATATAATACATTTTATTATTGATATGAATTATGACTGAATAATGAATCTTAGTTGATGTGACTATTATTATTATAAAAAAATAAAAAAAATGATCATTTTCAATTAAGATTGCATAAAAATACTTGATGTGACTGAAATTATTATACTTGATGTTGTCTTTTATGGTATTATTTTGATTAGAAGTAATTTGATAAAAATACTTTTTTTAAAGATTAATATTATATTAATTATATTTAAAAGTAAATCATTATGAATTTTAATATAATTAAATTTTCAAGAAAGTTCAATCAAATAGATTAATTTTATCAATTTGTCCATGTAAATAGGCTATCATATAATATCAACTGCTTCATATTATATTATATTATATTATGTTTTATTATATTATAATTGCATGTATTTATAGTATGAAATAATCAAGCAACGAGACTATAATATTCATCAACAAATAATCTTATATGTTTTCTGTAATTAATTAGTATGCTAGACAGAAATGAATAACTGTTTTTAATTTTAAATAATTTAGTTTCGGTTCATTGAAATGCTTGCTAAATAATCTCATCATGAAATTATATTGCCATTGGCATGCTAATAATTTCAATAATGTTAAAAAAATGATTAAAAGAATATAAATTCCTTACTAAGTTGATAAATCACCATTGAACAATATCTAATTATTTTGATGTGATATCTTGATTAATAGTTTTTGTCTTTGTTTTCTAAAAATAGGAACATTTTTATTATTTCGATGTGATCTAAAATAATCATAAATGTTTATTAAATTTTAATGATGTAATTCAATAATCATTTGTACTATAGATATATGTTAGAAAATAATGCTCATTAATACAAATATATAAACATTGCAGGACGAGATATAGAAAGATTTGATATGGTTCTACCAAAACATCAATTAGCTTCAAGTTGAGGGCACATTTTTACGGGAAGAGTCAACTCGCTTGCATGGTGTTTATCTTTTGAATGAGATATTGAATGACATACATCAATTCGACAGCGAACATCAAAGGTCTTCTTCACAATGGTATGGGAAAAATGACCTCCATCGTTATCTATTTATTGCGATAATTTGTTATGTGGAACGCTAATTTTGGAAGCTGATAATGTTTAGTTAAGTGAATACTATGTGAAAAGTAGATTTTACAGTGATGTTTGCAAATGGGCGCATGAATATAACATGTTTCTCAATATGAGATATTTATCAATATCTTAGAAGTTGTGACTCAAATCATTAGCATCAAGGATAGAAGTAGATATCTGAAACACTTGGTCAAGCTCAACTTAAACATGATGTCTGATTAAGTTAGTTTTTATTATTTTACTTTTTAAAGGTAAATTATAAGATTCTTTCATTCGATTCATTGGTTGATTATGATCCTAAATGCAATAAAATAATAGTTTGTCGATTTTAAGTACTTTTAATATTTTTCATGACTAACTTGAAATAATATTAATATCATGTGAAGTTTGACTTTAGTTCATATTATCAAAACTTAAATCTCTGCGTATATTTGATTAAAAGGTAGAATAATAATGTGATTAATTTTAAAGAAAGAATTAATTGATCCAATATATTTAAAATATATTAAGATTATATGTAATTTGTTGAATTTTTCAATGTTTATATGTTTAATTTTATTGTAATAAGATGCAACACACATTATTATTGATAAAAAAAACTGCGATTGAATAATCAATCTTATTAATTTGAGTTTGATATTAATTATTTCCTTGTTACATGAATAATGTGTTAACCGAGTGACAGATAAAAGAGAGAAAGAGAGAGAGAGGAGGTAGGGCGAATTGTCCCGTCAAGGCAAAGGCAAGGCAAAGGATAAGTCACCCGCTTTTGAGGGGGAGCCCCCAAAAAGGTCTTGTTACATGAAGAGATTCTTCTGGAAAGATAAAATTTGAATATTAAATTAGGTAGTTATGCTAGTATAGATTCAAATATAAAGCGGAGGCACACAAAATAATATAAATAACTAACACGCTAGTAAATAATATACAGATTCATGCTACTCGGCGAAGAAAAAAAAAAAAAATAATTTATAAAATTTTGGATAGATGTAAACTGTTTTTTTTTATTTTAGAAATAATAATACATAATATATTTATTTTTAAAAATTTTATTATTATGAATTTTATCTTGACTAAATTTTAGTGAGAGTTTTATTCAATAGATTAACATTAATTATCTGCTTATCCATGTATATATTAAAGGATAAAAATACGATTTAACATATTAAACACACTCATCATATAATAACGAGATTATTTTTAATAACTCAAAGATATTTATAACGTTTAATTAATTATTAAAAAGTTTTATTTCAATTACCTTAAAAGAAATTTAATAACTTTATTATTTTTTTTCTCGTAAAAAAATTCTAACAATCTATTTTTGGTTGACCAAAAATTTTTCCTTCCATAAATAAATCCTTAATGTATTGCAATCTCTCCACTTTTTAGAAGCCTGTTTAAAAAGGAAAATTATGGCCGCAGAGAAAAACACGGCAAGAGCATAGAGGTTTTCCTACGTTGTTGTGTCTATAAATTACACAGCTTTTCAACATTACATGTAAACTTTCTTCATTAAATATTTTTTATAAATTCTTAAGCTTCATCATCTTTCTCTTGTTTCTGTTCTTCAATTCTTCTTCTGCAGTTCGAAGCAACCACCTTTCTTCTTTCTGATTTTTTCTTTTCAGATATTATAGATTTGTGAATTCAGCGCAGGTAAAAATATAATTTTATTATTATTTTTTTTTTTTACTTTCATTAAAATGGAAAACTTTATAGCATCTTTATTCCATAAACAATTCTATTATGACAAACCCAATAACATAAATGATGATTATATTCTAGGTTAAGCGAGGAGAAAATATTATTTTTGCTGTCTGGACGTGCGTACGATTGTATAGATCACACCATGTTGTACGTCCGACGATGTGGTACAGTTCACGCTTTCAACTGCGGTTTGATGAACCAGACGTAATATTTTCTCCAAGACAAGTCACATGCATGTTTGAGTGGTTATTTATTGAAGAACGAAATAATAACCTTCAATAAAAGGTGATATTTTGTGTTCTAAGAACAATTAATAATATTTAAAGATTGCTCATTATTTTAAACAATAAAACACAAGGTTAATCCATAAGATTCAATTTATATTTGGTTTTAAAATAAAATATATTAATATCAAGTTTTGATAATATTGATCAGTATTATGAATCTTAAGTGTTTTATCATTAAATATTTTATTCTATTATATTACTATATTCCAACAAAAAAAAAATCACTAAACTACGCCAAAATTTAATGTGTTAAATAAAAATTTAAATTATTTTGATGGTCGTTATTATTATAAGTGAATGTAATTCAGTGTTTTATTTATTTGTTTAATAGTAATATCATATAGATTTATTTGAATATTAGCTAACAAAATAAACTCATATGATATCTTATCTTAAATATTACTATAAATACTCTAAAATATATTCAACTCAAGTTCCAATAAATTTTGACATATATTATCTATATTTGCTATATTTGATGTATATCTTCATTAGATTATATGTGGATTAGCTGATATTTATGGTAAATTAAAAATAAAGTTCAGAGTATATAAAAGGATATATATATATATATATATATATATATATATATATATATATATATATATATATATATATATATATATATATATATAAACACACACACATATATATACATATATAAGGAAATAATCATGCACCTACTACAATATTTATAAATGATATTAAATTTTTAAATTTTATTAAAAGATGATATAATATGTTATCCCTAATTTATTAGTAATTTTAACATAAATGAAAGGTGAATATCATGACAACTAAATCATTAATTAAAATATTACTTTATTTACTTATTTCACAAACCAAAATAGACCAACACGTGCTAAATAAGAGCAATAATTAATATAACTCGTTTTAATTTTAAAATAATTTAAAGTCTCTGAAATGCTTGCTAAATTATCTTATGATGAAATTATGTCATTGTTGATAAATCATCATTATATATTATATTATTATTTTGTTGCAATTCTACATTAACCTACTAATTTTCATCTTCTTTTTCTAAAAATAAAGTTGGAGCAAACATGAAAAATAAGAATTTTAAGAAAGCTGCATGTGAGCCTCACATTTATTCACTTCCACCGGACCTCTTGGAAGAAATTTTGCTAGAAACTATTTCTGCCTCTCCAACACCTATCAAAGATATTAGAATTTTTCGGATAACGTAAGTATTATTTATTATAAAATTATCATTTTTACTAATTTGCTCTAATTTTTCATTCATATAACTATGATATAATTAATCAAAATATTGATTTCTCTATAGGTGCAAGAGTTTTCATGCAACAAGTTCATCAAAAAGAGTAGGAAAATACATGGCCGTTGAAGATGGCAGCATGGATTGGCATGACAAGCAAGGATATTTAAGATTTCTTCGAAGTTGTGCTGATAGTGAAAATTGTAATGCTCTCTTCTTTCTTGGATTGGTAAGCGATAACATTTAATAAATTTTAATAATACAATTCTCAATATTCATTTATTCTATAGATATATGTTATAAAATAATGCTCATTAACACAAATTTAAACATTGTAGGACGAGCTGTTGATTGAAGAAAGAATTGATATTGGTTTACATTATATTCTGATAGCTTCAAGTCGAGGGCATATTTTTTCCAAATATATCATGGGATTAGTGTTGCTACGTGAAGAATCAACTCGCTCTCTTGGTGTTGATCTTTTGAATGAGATATCCGATAAAGTACATCAATGTCGACAAAAAGTTTCAAAGAACTTCTTGAAAATGAAATGGAAAAGATGGCCTGTATTGTCATTTATTCATTGTGATAATTTGTTATGTGGAAAACCAACTTTGGATGCTGATAATAGATGGTTAAGTGAAGACTGCGTGGAAAGAAGATTTTGTAGAGATTTTTGCAAATGGGTGCATGAATATAACATGCTTGTCAATATGAGATATTTATCAATATGATAGAAGTAGCGGCTCAAATTTGCAGTATCAATGATAGAAGTATAACTCTGAACAACTAGGTCAAAGGTCAACTTAAACAAGATGCATAATTGAGTTTTTTTTTAAGTAAATTATCATGTACTTTCATTTGATTCTTTGGTTGTTCATGATCCTAAATGCAATAATTTTTTTTTGCCCTATTTCTATTATTTTAATATTCTTCATGCCAAACAAGGAATAATATTAAAATAGTTTATCATGAGAAGTTTGACTTTAGATCATATTATTAAATCTTAAATCGTTATATATATTTGATTAAAAGATGAAATAATCATGTCATAAATTCAATGAAAGAACTGATCAGATTAATTTCAAATATATTAGGAAATATGCAATTTGTTGAACTTTTCAATATCAATATATGTTATTTTATTGTAATTAAGAAATATGCATTTAATATAAATCTCTTGAACTCATTATATATATATATATATATATATATATATATATATATATATATATATATATATATATATATATATATATATATATATTGTGGATTGGAGGAATGTTTTCCTCTCTAATGGGGGCTGGTTAACTCTTCTCTCTAGTGTTCTTTTGAGTATTCCACTTTATGCTTTGCAAGTTTTAAGCCCCAAAAAGATTTCTTTGAACAGTCTTCAAAAACTGTTTAAAATTTTTGTGGTGTGGGGGATGCAAAGAAGATCTGGGTGTCTTTGATTAAGCTGTGTAAACCCAAGAAGTCTGGAGGTTTGGGTTTAAAACTTTACATGTTGTTGAAATCAATATGTGTAAACATTGATTTAAATTTTGTATGGGAACCTCCCTGTGGTCGAAGTTTATGCTATCTAAGTATTGTAAATCTTCTCATCCTTCTTTAGTGGTTTGGAAGGTGGGAGACTCTAAGATCTGGAAAGCCATCCTTAATGTCAGAGCTGTGGCTAACTCTTTTATTTATTGGGATCTTGGGGAGGGTCACCTGTCCTTCTGGCTGGACAACTGGGGTATGCCTTCTCTCCAAAACACTCCCCCCTCCCCCACTCACACAAATTTGCTTATTGTCTCTAAATGCTGGAATCAGGGTGATTGGGACTTGAACTTACTTTCTTCTTTGGTGGGGGAGTCTAAATATTTACATATTTCCACTATTCCTATTCAAGCTAACAAAAAAGATATTCCTATGTGGAAGAAGGCTCCCTCCCAGTCAATTAGCAAAGTAATTTATGCTCACCAACAATCTTATCCTGAATGGCTTTGGGGACACTTAATTTGGAACAACACTTTCTCTCCCTCTATCTCTTTCTTCTTATGGAGATATTTTTCTTTACTGCTACCTTTGGATGATATTTTAAAGCTAAAAGGCTTGAGGCTTGTTTCTATTTGCCCTCTTTTTAAAGAGGCTGAGGAAGATTACATACATGTTTTTTTCAACTGCACTTACTCTTTAAATGTTTGGAACCTTTTTGGTGCTCATTTTGGTATTACTTGGCATCATAATAGCATCTTGGTGAATTATCTCTGGCGCTGGAAACTGCAGGAGGATTTAAAGGCTTGCCTTCATCATTTTCCTCTTGTAGTTCTTTGGTTTCTTTGGAATGCTAGGAATGCTCATAAGTACAATACCTCCCCTCCCTCCTCCCTTTCTACCACTTCTTATATTTTAGCTTACTATTATAAATGTTTTAAAGCCACCTCTTTTACTTTACCCCCTATACTTGCTCCCAGACCTGTGTTGGTTCTTTGGACCCCCCCCCTTCTTTGGGTTGGGTTAAGCTTAATGTGGATGGTTGCTGGTCCTCCATCTCTGCTGCGGTTGGGGGTGTTTTTAGGAACCATCTGGAAAAATGTCAATGTTACTTCAACTCACCTGTTATCTTAGATGGCCCCCTTATGACTAAATGCTGGGCTGTTTTTTTGGGCATTAAAACTGCTGCTGCTTTCTCTTTTAACAATTTGTGTGTTGAGATGGACTCAAAAATTCTTTATGATATCTTGTCTGGAAAATCTCCTCCCCACTGGAATCTGATTTAACTGCTGCATAGAATTTATTGTCTTATTAGTGCCAATAATATAAATGTTATTTATAACTTCATCTTCGGGAAAGGGATTGATCCTAGAGTTCGTTTTCCTTGTTGATAAAATCCTCTTAACATCATTGTATCTCTTGATAGTTGGGATGCATCAATATCCAAATATGTAAGAGTTCTTAAATTCATTATGTTAATCGAGGCACCTGGGTCGATAAGCACTCTTGAAAGTGTCGTGTCATTTATGTTCAATGTGATGTATAGTGGACGATTATGCTCGGACGTTCCAAGTAACAAGTCATTATCAGAGAATGTAACCTTTGTTGATTATTCTAATAGACAAGCTTCATTTTGAGTGATGTTAGCATGTTGAGCTAAGCAAATGTCTGGATCTAAAAGGGCTTTAATTAATGACTCCCTCATTTCTCTAGAGAGTATATAGCGTCATAAATACTCAATTTTACTGGTAACTTTCTCATGTGAGCTAATACATTATAGTCCACTTTTTTTATGAAGATTATCTTCATTTCTTTCAGGAACTTGTGGGTGTATCGAAGGAACCATATTTTCTGATGTGACTATTTATTTTTCTTTTTCTTGGGGAGCCATTCTAGGAGGTAGAACTTTTCCACTTCGCAACTTAATTTTGACTATTTCTTTAAGTTTACTGTTCAATTCTTTTGTCTCTGAGTCTGAAGATTCCAATTCTATGGAAATCGGTGTCCTTTGCAATTGGAATGTGACAGCGTTGTCTTCATCTTTGTCACTATCAGAATTGTCATTAATGTTATTGACTTTTTTATGGTCGTGAGATTGGTCGATATGGTGTACGATTTATGTATTGTCCTGTTGGATTGAAATTGGTATTATCATTTTCAGAAGCATCATCCTAAATAAACAAAATGTAAGCATAACTAGAAGTATTATTATTCACAGTAGTGGTAAAAAGGAAGTCGTACAAAGTGAAAAGTCTGAGGGATTTTCTCCCTTCATCCGAGACAACTATCCTAGTAGAAGATGGAGGAACATAAGAGCTAGGAGATACAAAATAAATAGTAGGCCCTATGTTTGAATGACCTCTAATCCTTTTTGATACTTTTTTTTTCTTTTTCATTCTTTTATTCGAAGATTTTATGACTTGAAAATCTGTAAGGATCTCCTCAGAAGATTTACCTTGCACAGTGTTGTCTTTGTTCTTATTATCGGGATTAGGAATAAGCTTATCAACTGAAATCATATCGACTAAACCTTTTTTAGGTTCTTTCAGATATTCGTTTTGGATTACTATATTTCTTTCTTTAAATTTACGCTCTAACCAGCCTTTGAAGACAAAGCATTCTTCAATTTTGTGATCGAGCATCCTGTGATAAGGACAATAATTGGGATTGTCTTTCACATCAACTTCTCCTGGCCTTTTAGCCTCAGGCAGCTTGAATTCTGGCATTTTTAGCAGGCTACGAAACGATTTACCGACGGCTTCCGTTTTGAATAGATATTCCTTATTCATTCTTTCAGCCATCGTTCTCTTATCTGTCGGTACTGGAATTGGTTGTTAAAGTTGTAATTGAGAAGAAGTTTGTGGTGATTATTGGTTATGTTGTTGTTTTTTTTGTTCAGGTTGAACTTGCATCACTTGTTTACCCTTCTCTACAACATTTCCTGGCTTCTTTTCAAATGTTTTAACAGACATTGTGTTTTCGGTCTTTTCCATTACACTCATCTGCTTAGCTTCTTCTTGAAGATTAGCAGCTTTGCTGAGTAATTTTTAAATGTTTTTATTGTGAATCCCTTGAGCATAAATGATATAAGACCATAGATATTTTTAAGTAAGATTTCAACAGCATGTTATTCTTGAAGTTGTGGTTCACGTTTCATGCTGAGATTTCTCTAGTGCAAAATGTAATCCATTAAACTCTCTTCTGGCTTTTATTTTTCTACAACTAAATCACTTGTGCTCTAGCGAACCGTTGAATGAAAAGACTTTCAAGTTCTACAAAAGTCTTAACGGACCCATTAGGAAGTTCCGCATACCAATCAAAGGCAACTCCTATGAGACTGTTAACAAATTAACAGAATAGAAGAGCGCCACATCCTTCCGCATTACAGCAACTTGCTCTGAAGTGTAAAAGATGCTGACAAGGATTACCGGTCCCGTCAAAAATTTTGAAAAGAGGAGGAACAAATCCTTTAGGGTATTGAACAGAATCAAATTCCTCTAGATAGGGTCTACCCTTTGGAATTAATGATCCAGTTTTTACCTAAGCCATTGTTTCTTTTATTTTTTGTTCTACTAATTGTGTAATTTCTTTTTCTGGAATTCCACTTTGGGGAAATTCCTTTTGATTTCTTTCTTCAATTTCTATTGGCACTCTTTTGTCCTCCAAGATGTGTATTGCCTCCAGCCTGATAATTTCAACTGTTGGCAATGGATTTGTTGGTGAGTTTTGTAAAGCTACAATCAGTTCTTCCATTTTTGCTAAAGACGATTGATTTGTTCATCCCGTTGTCGAATAACTGATTGTAATTCTTTCTTCATGTCTTTTTCATTTAGTTCTTGTGCTAAGGAGGTAGATTGTGTGTCAACCATATTTATTTCAGCGACCCCCTCAATTGAATTTTTTGAAGACTCATCTTTCCTCCATATTGAGAATTATTTAATGTCATTTTTTTAACTTTTTCAATCTTTCTTCGAATAATTTTATAGGATGTTCTTCACAAGTTTGCTCCTGAGAACTGTCTGCAAGGGTATTCAGGGTATCCGGGATTCCTTCTGATGATTCTCATCTCCATACATTATTTTTTAGTATAGGACGGGTATCATGGGAAGTGTATTATCGTTTTGTGAATAAGAAGAGTCTCCTTGTTGTAACATTTGGACTAAAGCAGTCATTTTAACATATGTGTCTTCTGCTTCTGATATTAATTTATTATGCTTAGTTCTATCTTTTGTAACAATCACATCTTTTATTCTTGGCCCCAGACAATATTTCACTTGTACTAGAGTACACTGACTGTCTAATGGGAATTGCTGATCCCTTTTTAAGTAAGTAGAATCTTCAATCGAAAGAATCATTATTTTCATTTTTGTAGAAACTACACATCCCATTTTATCTAACAGTCAAGAAATTGAACACCTGTCTTTCCGTGCAATCTTTTCAGCACAGAGTATACAACATGAATTGACAGAGAATTTCTGGGTTGAAAAGCATTTTCTTCATATTCAAGAGGTATTGGAACATATCAGTTTTCTTTTGAAAAGGAAGGGTTCCTGAAAATACTTTGTTCGAATTTAGATGTTTCAAAATCATCGTTTTCGTTTCACCTTTTCTTTCTTTTAAGAGAAAGAGTTTTATTTTTTTTTGTTGGGAATGAGTTCTTGGAATATTCTTGGAACAAGATCCAACTTCATATATGGATGGTGGTGCAATGTCATTTTCTTCCTCATCATAGATTTTCTTTCCGTTTCTGTCAACTTGTCTTTCTATTTCTTCAAAGTATATTGTTCTTCAGGCATATATTGAGATAAGTCCTCTGTGAAATTGAGAAAATTCTCATAAGGTTGCAAATTAAATTCTTCAAATGATTGTATAACAGTTTGATATGAACTTTCTAATGCAAATTCAGCTTCATTAAATAATCCAAAATCATCCTGATAAAGATAAACATCTTCCTCAATTGGTGTATTGAGATCTTGATAATAAGAAAAGACTAACTCTGGAGATACCATTGCAAATTTTTGAAAATTGAAGGAAAATAAAATTTTATGGACTCATTTATAAACTTGAACTTTATCCTTTTGTTTTATTTTATTGTCGCAAAATGTCAAAAATAAATCATCAAAAAGTTTGATTTTGAAAAGATGTGGTTCTAAAGGACGAAGCATTAAGTGAAAACAAGCGATTTAATAAGAGATGAGAAGAAAGATATTCCCCAGTAGAGTCACCAAATAAAATCTTATCTTGGCATTCGTAGCCATATTGGAGATTTTCTTGGTGTCGATGTTGATATTGTTTTAGAGTCGCCGCTCTGTTTATCTATGATATTGCTCTAATCTTCAATAAATCTTATTTCTTTAAATCCCGTAAAATGATCCTTAGATAATAAAAAATTTGAAGAAAATAAGGGCTAATATGATAGAAATGGTAGAAAAAGAGATGTTGGTGATAATCCCTAAAGAAGATTCTAGAATGCCTTGTCCTAGAAGTTCTATATAAGAATAATGAAATTTTGGTAACCAGAGATTTCTATATATAATATCTATCCTGAGTTCTTAAATCTCCTATAGGAGCAAACTCCTTTAGTTAATTACATCTTAAACAATTTATGATTGTCTAAGAAAACTTCTGATTAATGTTAATCACTTGTTTTCTAAGAAGTTTCAAGAACAAGGAAAGAAACGTCAACGTTCAATCCTTAAGGGTAATGTGTCATACTACCCTAAAAGTTTGATTTTTTCAATGTCTTTTATTCTGTTTTATTTTATTTTTATTTTTTTTTGTCATTTTATTGTCATTTTCATTTTGTAGTTCGCTATTTGTTTGGTGGCTATCCTAAAAGTTTAGGTTTTGTGACTATCCTAAAAATTTAGGTTTTGTTTGGATTTTGTCAAAGTTTTATTTGCGTTCTTGCCATTTATTTGTCATTTTATTTTGTTGTTAATTTTTTATGTCATGAATTTAATTAAGTTTTAATTAATTTTTAATGTCATGATGGAATCGAGCGATTTTTGTATCTAGAGCTTCATTTGAAGGAGACGAATAAATCCATACGGATTTGTATATGTTTTGAATAGGTTCGTTTCACATAGTGTCAAACACGAACGCCATTAGGGCTAGCTCAACCATACCTTGGCCACAATCGATACAAGATCAAATTGAATAACTCTACAGCTTTGCCTCGACCTCAGAAAACTTTCCACCAAGTCAATTTGGATTGAAATGAGGTTTATATATGATTTTGTTCTCAAGGCGTGTCAGCTTAAGAGGAGATGATTGAAAAGTGGGTTAGAGGCTATAGGGATGGCTAATTTTGATTGGGCTCATTTTAGTAGGGTCCTAGGAAGCTTCAGGGATGGTTAATTTAAAGTTTTGGATACATTCATTTCAAACTCCATTTTTTTCCTGTTTTGGGGTTTTCTGGTTGGATAAATTGAAGAAATTCAGTAGGCTTTATGGCTTGATTTCATGTGGGATTAATTTCTTAGGCCATAGGGAGTATTTTTGGTGTTGGGAGTTTTGGGAATTAGGCAGTGTCTAAGGTTTTCCAATTTTCCTCTCCTCTCTTAGCCTTCTCGGGTTTGGGCTTATTTATAGCCACGGGAGGCTATGGTGAGCTCAATTTTTCTTGGGTTTATCTGGGGAGTTTGTTAACTTCACCATCAATGTCTTAGGATAGGATTTTAGCTGAGGGATAAGGAGAATTTCATTTTCCAAAAGTAAACCATGTGAGGTTTCCCATGGTCTATCTTGTGTTCATGGTTTGGCCTCTCCTTATTTGCTCTTCAAAGAGGTGGATAAGGCATGCTTAACTTTACTGAATTCACCTTCCCCATATATTTTTATTATTTAATTTAATGAAATTAAGGATGGTATGACACATAGGCTCATTACTCATTTCATGCATGGATTGATTATGATTGCATTTAGCCATGGTAAAGGGTTAGTTTAGGCCATGTTTCTTCTCCATTGGATTAAAGAATAGGTGCATGGCGACTCAACCGTCTCCTTTCTTAAGTATACGGGAAAATATGACACTTAAGCTTTCCTTCTCATCATGGTTATGATGGTTTCTAACCATGGAGAAAGAGAGGTTTAAATGGTGTTTATTCATCATTGGATGACTTGTGAGGTGAATGGTGAATCACCTATGTCATATTTTAAGCCTTTCTTAAAGGAATGACACCTCCTTCATCCTTCATGATGTTGGCTAACCATATTTAAATGATGTGTCATGGTTCATTTAATGTGTTAACTTATGATATAGTGTCTCATGGATCACGTGTAACCTATATGAGGTCATCCACGATGTCATTATTGGTTTTAGAAATTTAAAGTCATTTATTGTGTCATAAATGGTGTCATATGTCCAAATTTTATTTTTACGGTTTTTTATTTGTATTTTCATTTTTAATTAATTATATAATTAATCAAAAATATTGGAAATTATATTATTAGCCAATAAGTTAATCAAAATAATTTTAGAATTAATTATTTGATTAATTTCATTATTATTTTATTCAAAATGGGTATTTTGACCAAATTTGATGGATGTTAACTAGGGTTGACCATGGTTGACCAGGTTGACTCAAATTGACCCATTTTAGCCCAAGGGAGACTAATATGACTTTTTCATTCTTGTCATGGTTTAACTTAATCATAAAGTCTAAGGGTTTTGAATTTTTGGGTGGGTTTAGTCATGATGACCATTTTTAGGATTTATGTCAAACCAAAAGTCAATGTATTGACTTTTGCGTTTTGCCTTGGTCTCTTTGACCAATGTCAAGTTGATTAGGCAATATCTGACTTATGATGTCAATGTGGTTTTAGGTCTTGGATTGGCTAGTTTGACCAATTTTTGTCTTTTTAAGTCAGGGTTTGACCAATTATATCAATGTAATGGTCCTTAGGTCATGTGTTGACCATTTTGATCAATTTTATCCTATTTTGGTCAAAGGTTTACTAATGAGATCAATGTGATGGTCAAAGGGTGATGAATTGATGATTTTGTCCAATTTTTACATTTTTAAGTCAAAAGTTGGTCATTTGAGTTAGTAGGTGGTTATTGGGTCAAGGATTGACCAGTTTGACCAAAGTTGACTTTTTTTTGTCAAAGGTTGACCTGTTGTGTCAGTGGGGTTGGTTATTGGGTCAAGAATTGACCAGTTTGACCTAAGTTGATTTTTTGAGTCAAATGTTGACCTGTTGGGTCAATAAAGTTGGTCATTGTGTCAAGAATTCACCAATTTGACCAAAGCTAACTTTTTTGGTCAAAGGTTGACCTATTGGGTCAGTAGTGTTGGTCATTGGGTCAAAAATTGACAAGTTTGACCAAAGTTGACTTTTTGGGTCAAAGGTTGACATGTTGGGTCAGTATGGTTGGTCATTGGGTCAAGAATTAACTAGTATGACCAAAATTGACTTTTTGGGTCAAAGGTTGACCTGTTGGGTCATTAGAGTTTATCATTGGGTCAAGAATTGACTAATTTGACTAAAGTTAACTTTTTGGGTAAAAGGTTGACCTGTTGGGTCAGTAGGGTTGCTCATTGGGTCAAGAATTAACCAGTTTGATCAAAGTTGACTTTTTAAGTCAAGAGTTGACCAGTTGAGTCAATGTATATCAGATCAGGATTTGTCATTACTGATTTGATCATTTAAAGATGTCATTAAAATTTAAGTTAAAAAAGATTTATAGGGTCTTACCCTAGACCTTAGGGTTTAGTGACCATCATTGAGATTTAGGGAGCCAATATTGGTAGAATTCCTGTCTCAACATAGTTTAGAAATAATCCTCACAAAAGTGAGGTCAACAGTCCTTCTTTTCTATTTAATGATAGACATTTTAATTTTATTTGTGGTTGTTTGGGACATTGTACCTCAGTATTGATTTTAGTGTCATCCATATTGTTTTAGTACACCTTCATATCTATCTATAATGATTGCGTTGTGATTTTATCTTGTTTTATTTATTTATGTTTCTGCATTTGGCGATAGATGTACAATTTACATCATCATGGACCCAGAACAAGCACAATGAAGAAGGCTAAATGCAACAATAAACATACTCATCGAGTACTGCAACGCATATATCGACCGCTCACCGTGCTATACATCATCTCAAATCAGGGACAAATGGGTTGGAGAAATATCTTCCGCATGACACAGGATGTATTTAGTGATTTACTAACATAACTAACAACATTTCATGGCCTCCACGGGTCATCGAGGAAGACTGACCGTGAGGTATTGGGCATCACTCTGTATATATTATCACAGAACAAGTTAGTGTGTGCTGTGATGGAACACTTCCATCATTCATCGGAGACCATAAGTAGGTAATTTTCAGTAGGTTTGAGTGCTCTTGTTGTTGTGCAATTTAGGGCAAATTAAAAGTAAGAATCGACACAATCCAAAAGAACACATAGAGCTTTAACGAGGTTCGGCAAAGATGCCTACGTCCTCGGGAGCAGTACGACGAATTTCACTATTTCAGAGGAGTTACAATAGTTCGGTTCAATTCATACCCATGGGGTTACACCTCTATTTTTAGAAAAAACCCACGGATAAATTACTAACTCTCCCTCGCTCCCCTAACCCACTTAATTCAAAAGGACACTCCTATTCACCAAGATACACACCTCTTCATTCCAAGAAAACTCCAACTACTGGTATATGAGCCATGCTTAACAAATTAAAACCTTGGAAAATACCCCACCCATTAGGAGAAATACATCATGAAATTTCTTACACCAAAGTAGTTTGGTCAACCGTGCCAATTACGACACTTTTTCGTGATTTTACTGTGATCCACGAATCAAAATGTTCGCCCAACTATTTGTGCCAACCTCGGCCGAACTGTTGTCTCGTGAACCATGAATCCTTCGCTGATCGAAAATCGCTATGTCGAAAACCTTCGTGCCTGTCGCAGAATACCTCCACAAAACCCTTCGCAAAATCAACGTCTAGTCTGCCTGATCGCGAACTCTACCTCGCAAAACTCCTTCTTGTTACAGAAGTTTTTACCTTAGCGAATATCTGTCGCGTGCCTGCCATTAAGGCTATCGCGCTAATCGCCCGCCGACAAGTCTGCCGCGCAACCTGACAACATCTACAGAAACTTCTGGCCGTGAACCCGACCTGCTCCGTTCAATCCACGAAGTCCATCCCGTCTCTTGCACCTCAGCTCTGACTGCAAGTCCTCTGTCAAACCAACTATTCCGAGCTAACCTCTCGCGCCAACCGTCGTGCACAACGGTTGTCGCCAAATTCCTGCTCACCTGTCGTAAAATATCGTGCAAACTATAAAAAGGTTACCCTACGCGGGCTCCTATTCTCCTCTACGGCGGCTGTGAACCGAACTGCTTCTGAGGAACACTGTCACAACTCCTCCTGCAACAAACTTGCGAACTCTACTGACCGAACTCCTTTGTTTGCAAAATGGTGCTAATGTTAGCGGTAACTGCACGAGAACTCCATCTCGCTGAAGCATCAAAGCCCCGCTGGCTGTTGAAGAACCAAACTCCTCTGGCTGTCCTCTGAACCAATCTGTCAAGGAATTAAGAATTTCATCTCTAGCTGAGAAATTTTCCCAACATGAATTAATAGCTCCATCTACTGGAAGGAATATTCTTCTAGTAGGGATAGAAATATCTCATGCTGAAATTTTGAAATTCCCCTTAAATCATTCCTTCTGCTTACAGTCAAACAATACCTTAAAGAGAAATTCCCTCTAGATTCCTAGATTCCCTTTCTTTCCTCCCTCTATCGGGGTCGCGAGATAAACCGTCACGCCAACTTCATAAATAGGTGAGCCACGACGATCTGATTTGCCGAAGACCCTCGCAGAACCGTTGGCTCTGCTCGCCAACTGTACTCGCCTGCTCACTGAGCAACTGTCGCACCTCAAACCTAGCTGTTGCAACACACCTATTTGTGTGCTGCCTCTACCTGCACCCAAACCCGTGAATCCCTTGCGCTGCTTCACAATAATTAAATTGCTCGAAGGGAATATTCCTCCTGAGATTCCTGCTCGATGCTCCACCTCACGGAACACCTCTGTTCGCGAAGGTTGGAACCCAAATCAGCGAACGGAGAGCTCCTAGGAGGCTCGTCACGAACTGCCTAGGCTTGTCGTGTGAATGTCGTAGAAACCTCGCCTGACCAAACTAAATGCCGCCTGGACGAGCAAACTTCTCCACTACACTTCGCCGACCTGAAGCATAACTCTATCTGTTCGGTTGAATACCTGCCAAACAACACTGTGGATATCGCCGCGAATTGGCTATCACACGAACGCGCGACCGCTCTTCCTATCATGCGAACTCTTCTGCACGATTCTTTGGATATCGCTCGATCCAAACAAACAACATTTTGCCTCTGTCACGTAAATCCTTTGCCTTATTCTGCGACGCGAACTCTCTTAGCGCAAACTCCAACCGAGTCGCAAGCCGGTCCTTGTTCCAAACGTTCACTGCTTCCTCTCCCTGTGCGGTGAATGCCTTTCGGTTCCACACTGCCGAGCCTCTTTTGTTCCCTTACGAACTTGCCACAGAGAGTCTCCCTGCCTGGACGAGAACCTATTTTGCGTGAGGGAAGAATGATGCAAAAAAAAGATTCCTCCTCCAATTTCCCTCGGAGTTACCGTGACAACAATGGAAACTACAAACCTGCTCCTCGAACGTGCTCTTGTCAGGATCTAGAATTCCTCCTGTAGTAATCTGCGAACTTATCGCACCGGAATCGAACTTCCTCCTCTACCACAAACCAAATCTCAAAAAATTGTTCTTCTTCCCTACGTCGATCACCTTCGTTCTAGAACCTGGCTGTGATACCAATTGTTCTGAATTTTAGGGCGAACAAAACACAAATCCAAAAGAAGAAAACAGAGATTTAATGAGGTTCAACAAAGAAATGCCTACGTCCTCTAGAGCACAGCGGCGAATTGCACTATTTCGGAGGAGTTACAAGTTTGGTCCAATTCATAACCATGGGATTACACTTCTATTTATAGAAAAAAACCCACATATAAATTACTAATTCACCCTCGCTCCCCCCTACCCACTTAATTCAAAGAGACACTGACCGTGACTTTATATATTAAGCAAGAATTTATGAAGTCGAAATTATATATTTAGAATGATTTAGTAAAGTCACAAATTCAACGCAAGTATACGTATCGTATCAAGTACTACAGGACTATAATGGAGTCCTGGTTATCGATCCCACAGGGAGGTGAACGTTCTTTAAATCAGATAATATAGCACTAAAATCCAATACCCAATGTAACAATGACTTAAGTGTACTGCCAATAGTTAATGCAAGTATAATAAAGCTACTACAATTACTTCTAATGACTGAACTATATTAACTAACAAACACACTAACTTATGTGATTTATAAGATACTTCTATATGAAAAGTGTCTTTCTTCTTGCATAAAGATTATTAGTGTGGATGATGAAGAATGGTAATTTTTTGTGTTGTGCCAAATAGGAGCATATTTGCTTCTTTACCTTTGAAAGAGTACCTCCTCTTCCAAGCAAGTAAAGAACATTGTCATATCTTAAGTTTAGTTACTAAATCTAAGGCTAGGCTGGGAGCATACTGGCTCTCACTTCGGAGCTCCCACTCACCCTTCACCCGAAGGCTAACCATATGCTTTAGTTTAATACCAAATTGGGGATCCCATTCTGTCACCATGAAACCTCCAATTTGAAGTCCATCAAAACTCATTTCCCTATTTATTTGCTCTTAATCTCCATGAACTACGTAATTCATTCACGGACATTAAATGGTTTCTTCATTTTATTGTAGAACATTCAATTCTTTTGGAATTAATGTTCCTCAACATGTTTTAACAATTCAATTGGCCGGATTGAAAAGTAAATTAAGTTCCAAATTAAAGAAACAACACAACTTTTATAACACTTAAAGGGCACATCATTTCCACATAACCACATCATAATTACTTCATGCAAGAAGAAAGGCAAGGGAGACTACTCACTAACCATGGAGAAGATATAAAAACACATGGATTTTATATATAAAAGAAGAGTCATAGAAACTGCAATAGTAAATACAACTTATCTCTTTCTCTCCCCGAAGCAAATTCCTTCAAAGTCCTCTTGATTCCTTTTCTCTTCCTTGCAACACTTGATTCTCTCCTTGGAACAAAGATGAAGAAGCAATCTCTCACTTTACTCCCTCTTCTCCCCTCCTTAGAGAAGAATCTCTCTTAAAATCACAAACTCTAACTCTCTCTCACACTTTCCTCACACTCTCTACAGCAATTCTGTTCTCTTCCTCCTCTCTATTTTCGTCTTGGACACTTAATTTAGTGTTAGGAACGAATTCCCCAAGAGTTTCTTCATGCACCTCTTCAAAAATCCGCCAAAACTTTTGAATTTGAAGTGAACCGACATAGGGCTCCGGTGGCGCCCTATCGTGCCAATTAATTCTAGAGTCTCTGGAATAGGGCGCCGGCGGCGCCAGGGCTGTTTTCCTCCAAATTGCTCCGTTTTGCTCCAAATTCGTTCCTTTTTGCATCTTTTCGCTTCAATCACCCATAATCATCATACTTGCAACAAATCATGAAAAATACCTTCCTTTAAAATGTAATATCACCAAAAATAGGTAAAAACATATAGCTAAAAGAGTATATTTTTGGTGCATCAAAATCCCCCAAACTTAAACTATTACTTGTCCTCAAGTAATCCTTTTACTACATAAAAATATAACTCTAGGCAATGTACTTTTCAATTGTAAGAGACCAAAATTTTTCATTCAAAAGAATATAGTGTTTAGATTTTTAGAAAAAAGTTTAGCAACTCAGGTCAACATTTCAGGTACAAGAATATTCAGTACTTAAGTCTTAGAGTTCTAGTCTTCTATTTATTTCAAGATGAACCATAATTTGTTATATTAAGAGTGCTTTAAAGGACTATGTGAAAAAGAAGTTCATGCAAACTTTATTAGAATGTAGGCTAGTACCTTAAACATAAATTCAGAAATGAAATCAAGCTCTACCTTTAAGGTGATTCAAGTGAAGCCAATTTTTGATTAGGCATCTTGACCCAATGCTATATATATGCGTACTAAAAATTCAATCCCCGGCAACGGCGCCAAAAACTTGACCCACAATCCGCTGATGACAAATATAATAATTAATGCTTTCAAATATATGTAATAGATAATAATAGCAACTAGTGTATACAAATATAATTTTATTGAAAATATTTTACACACTAGGGGTACTACGCAAGTATATGTATCGTATCAAGTAATATAAGACTTTGAAACAAAGACCCCAGTATCGATCCCACGAGGAGTGAGTTATGGATTTTTAAATATTTTAATTTTATTTTTATGTATTTCTTTTATAGTTTATAAATTTGATATTTTTAATTTACTAGATGCAATAATAAAGCAAGTAATGAAAGATGCAATAATAAAGCAGTAATGAAATGATTTGTGTAAATAGCAATAAGAACACAACTTTCTTCCTTTCAATTAATCCAAGATTTTTTAAGATAATGATAATATTCGTGGAGATATAAATTTATGGTATTGTGCCAAATAGAAGCATTCATATTTTTTACCCTTTGATCCAGGTGTAACGAACATTGGCTAGCCTATAGATCAGGTTCGGATGTATTGTTAGTAGAATGGGTTAATCTAGGCTCACACTACTAGATGTCCAAGGGTGGCTATGGTCGGCCCTACTAGTGACCCTTTCCTTCTCTATAAACCAAATCACAAGAATTTAGTTTGTCACTCTAAAAACTTATTAATTCTACGCCCATTATATAATATCTTCCTATTTATTTGCACTTCACCTTGAATAACCCGCACAAGGCCTTCGACTACCCAAGGATTCATGTGATATCTACTAGTTAAGAATTCATCTCCTTCTAGGTATCAAAACTCTTCAACGATTTTAACAATACAAGTGATCAATTTGTAAAGTAAATGAAGATCCGGTATTAATATCATCACAATGTTTTAAAATATAAATAGTTTATAATTCTCCATCGAATTTTATATTATCTTATTTATCTTTTCATAATTGAAAGGAGAAAGTAAACTAACTACTCAGAACACATTGAATTTAAACAACAAAACATGATAATAAAACTTTGAATAAAATTATAAATACTTATCTCATGTGTTTCTCCTACTGAACCTCTGAATTCTTCTGACTCCAAAGCAAATAAACTTCAAAAGTACCAAAGCAAATAAACTTCAAAAGTACTAACTCTTTAAACTCTCAATACACACTCTAAATAAACTCACTAATTAATAAAAGTGGCCCTAAAGTATTTCTCTAATTCTCCCTCTAGATGGGGCTCTAGATAGGGGAACGTATGGGCCGTTTTTCTCTGATGGAGTACCCTCCTATTTATAGGCTGCAAGGGTTGCCTTGAGGCACCTCTTCAAAATGTGTCCACATTCAATGAATCTTCTAGAAGATGTGTCTGGCGCCTAGGTGCCGGAATCTGGTTCCTAGGCGCCGGACTCTGAGTCCAATTCTTCGCACCTCTTCACTTTGGATCGCACCTCTTTGTGATTAAAATCGTTTCCAAGCATCCAAATACATTGTATCACATGTCATATAAACCAGGAACAACTGCCAGTCTTCTAGAAGGTCCAATAACTGCTAACACCGTCAAAATAACCGTCCAAAAGTCGTCAAAAATTTTGACAGATCCCGTATCGACCTGGTGCTTAGGCGCCGGATTCTGGCGCCTAGGCGCCAGACCAATAATTTTGACAATTTTGCATTTTGGCTCCATTTTTGCTCCTTTTTGCTCTTTTTTGCTCCTTTTTCACTTTTTTTCTTCTTGAACATTTTTCCATCACCTTGTCGGCATATTTTTAGGTTATGTGTTGTATTTTTAAAAAAGGGGTCGCCTACGGAAGTTATCGGCGAATTTTAAATTTAATTTAAATTTAATTTAAATATATATACTTTGGAAAGTAACATTTGTTTTTGAAAATAATTTTAAGTTTAAAATTTTAGGATATGAAATCAAACCGATCTCACATCCCAAATAGTTTATATAAACGAGCGCCGCATCACAAGCTGTGTATCTATCCCGAAGAATAGATACACTACTTGATGATAGGGCTCGATTAAATAAACGAGAAGATTTGTGACATCTGTTTGGTCTGCGAACCAATTTTATAAGCCGACAAGTTCCTCTGCTTAATATAAATGAATTAAGCAGGGTTTATATTACCTGGGTTCCTACAGTTCCTTATAAGGGCAAGCCCCTATAGTTAATTACATCTTAAATGACGGGAATTATTTAAGAAAACTCTCGATAATGATCAGTGATTTTGCTCTCAGGAATTTCAAAGTAAGGTTTCAAAGGATTGAATTTTGGAGGTTTCAATAGGGAATGGATCAAATTTGGAATAGTTTATTTCAAGAATCCAAAGGAAGAGAAGTAGGAGAAGCTGAGAATCCAAGAAGAATCTTGGCAACTTCCCAAACTATCCTATTGTTTGGCTTCAATTAGGGAAAATTATTTAATGTTTCAATCTTGCCAACTTTAATTAATTAGGACTTATTTTATATGATATAATCAAACAAATAGCCTCGAAGATGTGAGAGTTTATGCGTACCGAACGAATACCTCGGAGTCCTAAGACCGGTTAGGGCTTAATTTACATGACATGATCATGCAAATGCCTAACAAAAAGTTGAGGATTTATGTTGCACTAGGTAAACTACCTCGAAATCCTATGACTTGGTTATTTAATTCTAAGGAAAGTTTTGCTGATGTAGACCAAAGTTTTGCTGAAGTAGATGGCCATGCTGCCTACTATGCTCCGAGCTCCTTATTGTTGCAGAGGTTTAGTTTTAGAAAGTGAAAATCAGGAGATGAGATAAGTGTTTTGGTTTAGAAATCTTAAAGTTGGTTAAACAGAACCGATTAAGATCCCACGGTTCCGTCAACCCGACACCATTATTTTCATCGGATTCACTTAGTCCAGATGAATTTGCTAAACTCAATCGAATGAGTTCCACACTTTCATTTAGACCGTGGGAAATCCCGTTAGCAACACGTGGGTTACATCATCCGAGGTATTCCCGATCATTCAACGAGACGTTTTAATTTAGTTGCAATTATAGTTTTGCTGTTCTGTTTGTGATTAAATTTTGAGTTGTTTCATATTTTGGAATGTTGTGGCGATGAATTTTATCTTGTGGTGACTTTTAATTTAGTTTTGGTTTCAGTTTTGTGACTATCCTAAAGGTTTTAGTTTTCATGCAACAATCTTGTTTAACATGCAAGAAAAGTAAAGCGCAGTGCATGTAAGTAAACTGCAATAAAGTAAATTGCAATAAAATAAAAGCGTACCTGGAGGGTCTTCCCGTCATCCCAAGCTGCACTTAAAACATATATTAAGGTGTTTAAATATTTATAAAAAGTACCTAGGTAAAGCTAAGGGAAGGGTTTTGGTTGTCTACCAAAGTCCTAGTCCTATTGCTAGTCATCTCCTATGACGTCTAGGTTCTTGTATTTTGTTTAAGGATGATTTTCTTCATCAAAGAATAATTAAATTCAATTGTTTTTCTAAAACATCTCATCATATTGAGAAAGTGTCCAAATTGGTTCTAAGATTAGTAATTAATATCAAAGGTTAGCCTTCGGGTGAAGGGTGAGTGTGAGCTCTGAAGTGAGAGCCGGTATCCTCCCAGCCTAGCCTTAGAGTTAGTAACTAAACTTAGAATATGTCAATGTTCTTTTCCTGCTTAGAAGAGGGGGTAATCTTTTAAGGGTAAAGAATCATCTATGCTCCTATTTGACACAATAAAATAGATAACTATTTCATATCAATCCGCACATCATATTCCCATTTGCAAGAGGAAAGATACTTTTCTCCTATATCAAAAATCTTTCAAATACTTAATTTAGTGTGTCAGTTAGTTAATCCTGTTCTTAAAATTGTTAGAAGTAATCATAGTTAGTTAATGGTAATTGTTTCGTTTTTCTTGCTGTTTCCTGCATAGTAGCAGTAAGTAGTAAACTTTAACTTCAGTGCTTATTACACATTGTGTAAACGCTTTCTTAAAACTTCGTATTTCCCTGTGGGATCGATAACCAGGACTCCATTAGAGCCATGTATTACTTGATACGATACGTATACTTGCGTTGAATGCTTGGACTTAACAAAATTATTATAAATCTATAAATCTGAGTTCATAAATTCTTGCAAATTATAAAGTCGAACATCAGTACCACATTGGCTAACCAAGTTGGATATTTTTCATCACGGACAAATTTAGCGTCGATTAGCTTTTTAACTTCAGCTATTACTTGTTGTTCGATCTCTAGACGCATTATTCTTGAAGCTTGTCTGATTGGAACAACAGTGTGATCCACTTCTAGCTTGTGAGCTGCAACTTCTGGAGATAGTCCCGACATTTCATCATAACTCCAAGCAAAACAGTCCTTGAATTCCATTAATAGCTTAATCATATTTTCGGAGTCTTCTTTATAGAGTAAGGAGCTAACAAAGGTCGGCCTAGGCTCTTCGCTAATACCTAAATTAACTTCCACTAACTCGTCTATTGTAGATTTTATTTCGTCTTCAAATTCTGGTGGAGCGTCTCTAATTGGTAAGTCCTCGAGATCATCTGAAGCTTCTAGAAAGTCTTCATTAGGCTTGCATGTGACAACCAAATAGAATCCTATATCATCAGCTGGCCCTAACGTGCCGAATATGAGACCATGATTTGAGTTGGGAGGCTGACTGGCATTATTCCATAATCATTCAAAGCGATGAGATTGATCTTTTAACCACTGCTTAGGTAAGACACCACGTTGAATCAAATTTTAAACACAGCGAGAATACCACTTGAATGGCAATTCCATTAATTCGGATGAAGCAACGTCTTCAAATTTTACATCATTTTCAATTTTGGAAGAAGATGCACCACGGTAGAACTTGATTGGCTTAACACCTCCACCATGTACTTCCTTGACCACCATACCCTCAACCTTACTAGGATGGACCGGGTTAGGGTCATAATCTGTACGTAGTGGTTAATCTTCTCGTACATTGATTTGTATTCTTCATTCTTTTCATATTCTAGTGAGATTTTGAACTAGGGTTTCTTTTGATTTACCTTTACTATTTCTTTCTTGATTTCTTCTTCTTTGGAGTTGCTCTCCCAATCAACATTAATTACTGGATTCTTCTGTTCAACTGTTCCACTATTTCTTCCTCGACCTCGTCCCCGGCCTCGACCTCGGGTGCGAGTTCTGGAGAAACCTTCACCATCTCACCGTAAGGGAGTGGTGAGTAACTGTTGAACTAAAATGTGAGGTTCTTCGTCGCCTTGAGTTTCTTTTGCCTCATTTGGTGTGGCATCTCTGAAGAAGATAGTTTTCTTCGGAGGTGCGTAGTAGGTAGCATCTTCGTGGATTCCAATTTCGTGCACAGAGAAAGGTTGCAAGTCACCTTTGATACACTGTTCTTCTCCTCCTTCATAATACTTTATGCACCGGTGTAGAGATGACGGTACCATCGGGTTTTCATGGATCCAAGGTCGACCTAGTAGAGCGTTAAACGACATCTCAGAATCAATTATATGGAACTTTGCAGTTGTCCTTGCCAAATTATCGACTTTATTGATTATGAAACAGTGTTATTGATCCAAGAGCTCTTTCTCCTTTCTGATTGAAACCTCTTAGTACATTCAGTCTGCTTGGAGCTCGCGGGCATCAATTTCCATGTATGCTAACGTCCGAAGATTCATTATATTGATTGATGCTCCTGGATCAACTAACACTCTGGAGAGCGTGAATTTTCTGATAGTGACTGAAATGTACAAGGGTCGGTTGTGATCAGCTATCCCTAGCAGTAGGTCTTTGTCCGTGAAAGTAACACTGTACTGTCCTTTAATGGAGCAAACCTCGTCTAAGGAATTACTGGCCATTTGAGCTAAGCAAATTTTTGGATCAAGTAAGGCCTTGATCAGAGTTTCCCTCATCTCCTTTGACAGGATCAGAGTGTCATAGATGCTTAGTTTGGTTGGAAGCTTCCGAAGATGGGCTAGCACGTTATAATCCACTTTATTACTAGGCTCTTCAGCCTCTTCCTGAATGGACAATTCTTCCACCGGGGTTGGTTCCTCCTCAGCAACCACCTGCTTTTCTTTATCTTTTGGTTCCATTCTCGGGGGTAGGACTTTTCCACTTCTCAAGTTAACTTTTGTTATCTCCTCTGAATCCGGTGCTGAATATGTCGGTGTCTCTTCTTGAATCAGAACGACTGGCTCTTCTGCAGCTACTTCAAAATCTGATAACTCCAATTCTATCGCAATTGGAGCTCCTCAGAATTCACAAATGAATTCGTCACTTCTTGGGCTTTCGTAGCCACTCTTATGGACATCCTCTCCTTCGTTGCTGTTGTTGAGGTTTTGTATGATTTGAGAATTGTTATTCGTATTGAAATCGAGATCCAGGTTAGGTTGGTTATTTTTAGTTACGTAATCGTTAGAAATAGTCAAAACGTAGCCAACACCATAACTCTTATCATTATAAGATCCAGTCGGGGCGAGTAAATAATTATACAGAGTCAGAGGTCCGAGGGATTTCTCCCCCGAATCAGAACCATCCTAGAAAAAGCAGCCCCTACTCTACTCTTCAGAGCCTCGGTCTTCTCTTCTCTTGCAATCTTCTCCTCCTTCTGGGGCGGTTCTTCAATTGCAATTGATAGTACCGGGTTAGCGGGTTTCAAAGTTTGAGTTGCAGTGCGCACCAAAGTGGTTTAGATGTGATCCAATACTTTCTTCGAAGACTTAATCCAAACAGAACTCCATCCATCGTCGGTTGTGTACGGGTATATCGGAACAGTAGGATCGGCCAAAATGACATTAACGAAACCTCTTTTTTGGGGCTCCTTCATGTACTCTTTTGGGATTGTTATGTTCCCTCGACTGAGGTTATACTCGAGCCAGCTCTTGAAGGTGAAGCAGTCTTCTATTTTGTGACCGAGCATCCTATAGTAAGGGCAGTAATTCAGATGATCTTTGTTGTCGAATTCTTCTGGCCTCCTGGGCTCCGGTAGCTGAAAAATCGGGTGTCTTGCTTCAGTCTTGAAAGGGTATTCCTTATTCAAAAGCTCTTTCAGGCTACAAGTTTAGTGAGGCGGCGGTTGATCATGATGCTACAACGACTGATAACTCGATCGAGGCTGTTGATAATTTTGCTGAGGTTGTTGATAACTTGGCTGCGGCCGCTCTGGCTGTATCTGTACTGGTTGTTTACCCTTATCCACTGCCGCGACGATTTTAGATTTCTTCTCGAATGCTTTCACTGGCTTCTGTTTATCAGCTTTATCGATGAAACACAATTATTTTGCCTCCTCTTGCAAGCTTCCGACCTTGCTAAATAACTTCTTGAAAGTCTTAATTGTGAATCTTTTGAGGATAAGTGCTATTGGGCCGTGGATGCTCTTTGGCAAGATACCGACTGCATGCTGTTCTTGAAGTTGTGGTTCACACTTCATGCTCAGATTTCTCCATCAAAGGATGTAGTCTACCAAAGTTTCATTTGGTTTCTGTTGCTCAACCATAAGATCAGTGATGGTGATGTGGTGTTGATCCCCAGCAAACCGTTTAACGAAAAGATTTTCCAACTCTGAGAAAGTCTTGACCGAACCATTTGGCAACTCTGCATACCAATCAAAGGCGATCCCTGACAAGCTGCTGATGAACTGGCGAAATAGCAAAGCATCACTCTCACCGGCGTTGCAGCACTAGCAAGAAAGTGTGCGACATGTTGCCGGGGGTTTCCCGTACCGTCGAAAGTCTTAAACAGAGGTGGTATGAAGCCCTTTGGGTATTGAACTGCATCAAATTCCTCAGGATAAGGTCGACCCGTCTGAACAGATGCTCCAGTCTTGGACTGGGCTAGGGCTTCTCGCACCTGCTATTCCACCATGTTTTTAATGTCCTTCTCGGGTGTAATACTTTGTGTAGAATCTTTCTTTGGTTGCTCATCTCCATTGATAGATGTAATTTCCTTTCCTCCATCTGCAATGTGAATGACTTTCGGGGGCGTTTCCTTTTGGGGTTGAGGTTAACTTTGAAGCGTGGCTAGAGCAGCTGCCATCTCCTCTATTTTCTTATCCATCTGACAAATTGTATCATCCTTTTCCCGAAGAAGTAGCCTCAGTGCCTCTGGATCATCTCCTTTTGCAGTTGTTGGAGCTCCCAGTAAAGCTGAAGACGCTCAGGTCTCGACCACGTTGATCTCGACAAAATCCTCATCCATGAATTCTGACAAGTCTTCTTCATTTTCAATCTTTCTTTCCGCTCTTTGACCAATTGATGAATGTCCGACCTTAACTTTTCCAAAGTAACCTCGAGTGACTTTCCTCTGATGGTCCTATGACTGGTGGCTGTAGTCGGTGAACCTTTTCCTCTGGAGTTGTCTCTGAGACGACATTAGTCTTTTTAGCTCTGGACTCAGCATCAGAACTTCTCATTTCTGGTTGTTTTGCCGGTATTGGCTCTACGACTTTAGGTTGCCACACCGTCCTTTTTGAAACTGGGTGCCCAGAACCGGATGGCTCATCAGCGATAGGTTGAAAGGTGGTGTGCCTACTAAGATGCAGGCTGGATACCATGGCAGGTAACCTCTTGCTACTCAGTTTCCTCTTCTTTGGCAGAAATTCCTTTTGAACGGTAGGGGGAAGTACCCTCGGTCCTAGACGTGCCTTAGCAGGTATTCTTCCCATTCTTCTTAGAATCTCAGACACAGAACAATTCCTTCCTTGCCAACTTTTCAATTATCGTCCGTAACCGAGTAAGGGGCGTACTTCTTATCTTCTGTTCTTTACGATCATAATATGTCAGTCGGGGTAACACGACAGCGATTCTCTGAGCACTTTCTTCCTCAGAAGCGGCAGAAAGTGGGTAAAATCTGTTTCCTTCCAACATGGGTGAAAGCTCTGGCAGTTCTTCCTCTTCCGAGATTTCTTCAGGAATGGTAATTTCAGCGGCCTTGGTTTTCCTGACCTTGGCCGTTCTTCGTTTCTATTCCTCCTTTGGAATCTAGTCAAGGGAACAAACTTCGAACTAGACCCAATCTCGAAAATAGACGGTATCGCAGCAAAAGTCGTACCCTCCACTGTAGCGGCTCATCACTCATCTGGACTTCCTTCCCCTTCATTTGGCGGGAACTGGGGTAGGTGTAGTGATGATCAGACCAGTGAAGGTAGAAACGACAGTCCTGGGAGTGGCAGCTACTCTCCTACGGACAACAGTGTGTTCCTCAATTGGGACCCTCTGCAGGGTAGAAACCTCTTGTGTTGACTTTAGGTTGAATTCAATTATGGGTTCCACAGTTTCTGGTACTTTGGCCATTAGTGCAAAGAGAGTCATGTCCGTGAATTTGATGTCTGTACTATCGAATCCTTGTTCGAAGCGAATAACCGCATCGTCGGGCAGCTCATCCTTGCTGACTGCCAAGTCCAATCAATTGGTGAAGGAGAAAATCAGCTTCTGCGCAGACATCTTCTACAGGGTAGGTTCTGAACGTCATTTCCATACCATGCTTCCATCCATTATAAAACTCTTAGGATGAAAAATAATTATTAAAACAGAGTCCGAAAACATTCTCATCCATTCTTTTAGTTTTATTTATAAAGTATTTCAAATTTCATTTTTATTGTTAGTTTATAGTTTAGAAAGTATCATTTGTTTGTAATTTAAAAGGTTCGTTATGAACAAAATAATTAATGAAGGAAGGGTAAAGAAAGGTAAATGACCCAATCCAGAACCGGAAAGGGAGAGGAAACCTCACAAGGCTCTCATCTCGACAGACCGCTCCTAAGCTAACACCTATTGGGATTCCACCCCACCTCGAGAGGCAGAAGGATTCCAGAACCTCTCTGTTTAGGGATGTTTAAACAGTGGCTCCAAAGTCTAAGAAGAGTTGACTATACCTGTTCAAGAGAGAAATGAACATGGTATGTCAACGAAAAGAATGGTAGTTTTGATCCACTAGGGATATGGACTCACTATCGATTTATGAAAGCAAAACCATCTGATCAAAATGGAGAGAGGAACTAGTCCCCAGCGGAGTCGCCAGAAAAGTTGTCGGCATATTTTAGGTTAAGTTTTTAATTTAAATTTACATATGTATATAATTTGGAAAGAAGCATTTTGATTTTTGAAAAGCATTTTAAATTTAAAAATTTTAAAGTATGAATTCAAACAGATCTCACACCTCGAAAAGTTTATATAAAGGAGCATCACATCATAAACTGTGCATCTATCCCGAGGAATAGACACATTGCTTGATAATTAGGCTCGATTAAATAAAATAATAGATTTGTGATATCCGTTTGGTCTGCGAACTAATTTTATAAGCCGACAAATTTCCCTTACTTAATATAAAAGAATTAAGCAGAGTTTATATTACCTGGATTCTTAAAGTTCTCTATAAGCGTAAGCCCCTATAGTTAATTACGTCCTAAGTGACGAGAATCACTTAAGAAAACTCTCGATAAAGATCAGTGGTTCTGCTTTCAAGAATTTAAAAGTTCAGGTTTTCAAAGGATTGGATTTTTAAAATTTCAATAGGGAATAGATCAAATTTGGAACTGTTATTTTTTGGAATCCAAGGGAGGAGTAGTAGGGGATATCATGGACCCGAAGTGAACTTCGGTGACTTCCCGACTATCCTATTATTTGGCTTCAATTTGAGAGTTCGCTTAATGTTTCAATCCTGCCAATTTTAATTAATTAGGACTTATATTCGTATGACATAGTCATACAAATAGCCTAGAAGATGTGAGGGTTTATGTCGTACCAAACGGCTACCTCGGAGTCCTAAGACGAGTTAGGGCTTAATTTCATAATATGATTATGCAAATGCCTAAAGACAAGTTGAGGATTTATGTTGCAATAGGCAAACTACCTCGAAATCCTATGACTTGGTTATTTAAACTAAGGAAGGGTTAAGCTGATGAAGGCTTGTTTTGCTGTTGACGATGGCCGTACTGCCCACTATGCTTGCTTCAAGCTCCTTGTTGTTGCAGAAGCTTTTAGTTTTAGAAAGTTGCAATCAAGAGATGAGAGAAGTGTTTTGGTTTAGAGAGGTTGAAAATTTTGATGGCTTAGTGTTTTAATTAAAACAAATCTTAATGTTGATTAAGCAGAACCGATTAAGATCCCACGGTTCCGTCATCCCGACACCACTAATTTTATCGGATTTTCTTAGTCCAAATGAATTTGCTAAACTTGACTAAATTAGTTCCACAATTTCATTTAGACCATGGGAATTCTCGTTAGCAACACGTGGGTTACATCATCCAAGGGATTCCCGATCATCCAACGAGACGTTTTAATTTAGTTGTGATTGTAGTTTTGTTTTGTTTGTGATTAAATTTTGAGTTGTTTTATATTTTGAATGTTATGGCGGTGAATCTTGTGTTAATTTTAATTTAGTTTTGGTCTCAACTTTACAGCTATCCTATGGGTTTCGGTTTTCATGCAGGGTGACATTGTTATTTAACATGCAAGCGTGCAATAAAAAGAAAGTACATCGCAGGTAAATAAATTGCTATAAAATAAAACCGTACCTGGCTGGTCTTCTCGTCATTTCCAGCTGCACTTGAAGCACATGTTAGAGCATTTATATATTTAAAAGAAAACACCTAGGTAAAACTAAGGGAAGGTTCTGGTTGTCTGCCAAATCCTATTCCTATCACTAGTCAAGTCCTAAGTTGTGTTTATGGATGATTTTCTTTATCAAAGAACAATGAAGCTCAATTGTTCTTCTAAAACATCCCATTAGGTTGGGAAAGTGCTTAGGACGAATCCTGAACATCTTTTCAACACTGTTGGGATTATTTTGAGTCCAAATGAATTTCATCATACGGATGAATTGATCATTCGAGAATTTAGTTAAGTTTTGATTCTTTTTCAATGAACTAGGATGTTTGATTATCCCATTAGTATGGTGACATTTCATTTGATGCTTCATTTAAGAGTTAGGCAAATCAGCTCATTAGAGGATTTAACCATTCTTAGTTAAAGTTGAATTGAAGATTTTAAAAAATGGTATAAATTTTCAGGTTGATTTTCAAATGTTTTAGGTAATTTAAGTTGAAAAAGTAATTTTGAATTATTCAATTCAATTAAGTTTTAATGATTTAAGTTTGTTTTAAACTTAATCATAGCATTTTAGATTAATTTTAATTAGTTTAGTTTTAATGTTTTGGTTATGAGTTGTTTTAAATTGACCTTTAATATTCTGATTTTATTTCAATCTTAGTTTTGGGTGATTTCAAATTAGTTTTGATAGTTTAAGTCATCTTGATTTGATTAACTTAAATATTTTAAGCTTTTTAATTTGGTTAAATAATTTCAAGATTATTCCTTTTAATTTCAAACATTATTTGTTATGATCTAATTATAAATTAAGTGTTGTTTGATCAATTCATTGATTAGGGATTCAGTTTCAAAGTATTAAAATCTTCCTATATGAAATCCCTTAACCTTAATAATTCATTCTTAATTAACTTCCAAAGTTTAATGATTTGATTAATTAAGGTTTCTCTTTTATTGTTCAAGGTGACTGATGGGTTTCTACCCCTTAATACCTTAAGTTTCAATCATCTAAAAGAAAATTTAAGATCAAATATTTTACCCTTCCCTTTGGTTAAGCCTAAATATTAATTAAAGTTAAAGCCTTTTAATTACCTTAATGCCCTCTTAAGCTTATTCATCTCATAATTCGTTACATTAAGCTCAAGTGAACTTGAAATTTTTATGTCACTTCACTCACATGTCAATTAAGACATTAGAGGAGAAAATGTGATTTTTCAGTTTTTAATTTAATTTATATAATTATTTTATTGAAAAATAGGGATTTTCAATGAAAATTCAACAAAATGATTAAGATAAAGTTTCAATCCTTACGAAAATTATGGAAGGTTTCTATTGATTAGAGGACCACTTGGACTAATTTTGGTGATTTTTTGAATTTTATTTTATTTATTATAATTATTTTGAGTTTTGGGGTATTAATTAATTATAAAAATAAAATTAGAGTTGAAAATTATGTTTTATATTTTTCTTAAATCTCTCTAATCTCAAGGAACTCAGAGAAACAAATTCTATATTTTCTGATTTTTCTTTGAATTTTTATAATTATTTTAGTGAAAAGGTTGGAAAATCTATTTTTTAAATATTGAAAATTACCCTAAGCCTTTAAAATTCAATATCTTTACTTAGAGACTTGGGAAAAATTTTTGGTTGGTTCCTATGTGATTAGAGGACCAAATATGACATTTTTATGAATTTTAATATTTTTGTGATTTTTATAATTTTTTATTTATTAAAATATTCAAAATCAGGTTAAAAATGAAAATTTTAGAAAAATTCAAATTTTAATTTTCTTAAACTTCTCTGATCCCAGAGAAGCCCCAAAACTGATTTGCTGAAGTTTTGAAATTTATTTTGAGTTTTATGAATTTATTAATTTCAAAAATGACCTTGTAACTTGAATAATCCATTTAGTGGGTTAAATCATTTCCAATATACTTGAATTTTTATTTCGGATTTCCCTAACCGTAAAGATTAGTGGAGAATTGATTTCATGTAATTTTGATGTGTGATTGTTCCAAATTAATTTAATTTCAATTTTAAGGTTTTAGCAAAATCAGGATTTATTCAAGTGAATTAAATCAAGTTAAAATTTTCCTAAGGTCCTCTGATCTAGAGACACTTCACCTAATTTTTTTGGATTTTTATGATCAACATGCTAATTTTCACAATTAATTTTCAATAAAATGTCTCTGAACTTAGAAAATAGATAACTTTCCATAGACATAGCCTCTAGCCTTGAAAAATTCAGGGAATGTTCCCAAGATTAGATGCTACAAAAGCCCTATGGTCTCATGCCATGGTGAATTATGCATGCTAATGGAGAATTAAAACATTCAGAATAGTATTAAATTAATTAAAAATTAGAGACTCAACAAAATAACTTAATTCTTTTTCCACATTATTCTCCTCTGTTCACTGAGCAAGAGGGTATTTTTGTTTTAATTTTGTAATTTTTCTATGCAAAGTTATGCATTTTCAAAGTTTTAGGTATTTAAATAAATAAGAAAAATCCTGATTTTCCTACTTAAGTGACGCAGAGCCACCTAATCCTAGGCAAATTAGAAGTCCCACGCAGTGCGCTCTAATTCGACACCGCCATCTGAGTCAGTACCATGTGGTTCGCGCTTTACGTTCCGTGGTTCCATCCGGCTCCATCTCCGCCGTCCGTTTGATACACGCGCGATCGAACAGTCTCTGGTCATCATCTCCGTTTGGTTCATCCCGAGAGCCTTCCACCCTAAAACCTTAAGATCACACACATTCTTAACAAAATCACACAAGGTTTGGTCCTATGTGTTCGTCTAGACGAGAGCTATAAATCAATATGGCTAACATGCATTGAAATCAAGTTAAATAAAATGGAGAATCGCTGGAAGCTCGGGTTAAGCAGAAGTATCCATACCTTAGTGCAAGAGGTGAAGCCTCGATTATAAGTGCTCGGCATGTTCGTTGGAGTCCGAGGAGCCTACGAATTGAGCCTTGAGCGATGATGAAATGTCTTGCTACGAGAGTGACCAGACCCGATTTGGTGTTCTGGCCGATAGAGCAAATAGGTGGCCTAGTGAGGGGGCTTTCACTGGGGAACTCCTTCTATTGGTGCTGTGAAGGTGTGGGTGAGTTTAATTTGGTTTCTGTGATGTTTCCAGGAGTGTCCTATTTCATGCCTGATTTTCGACTGAGAAATTGGGCTCAGCCAGGGGGATTCAGGGCAGGAGGACAGTGGGGCTCTTCTTCTCTGGGCTAGGAGAAGGTCTGGGAGTAGTTTGGGAGAGTTATGTGAGGAAATTTTCAACACCTGGTTCATGGCCGAAAGGTGTGAGTCATATAACCATGGATGCCTGGTGGAGCTCAGGGCCAGGCAATGAGTGGTTTAGGTCGCTTAGGGTGAGGGCTGAGCAAGCAAGGTAGCTGGAGAGTGGATGGCACATTGCCAAGGCCCAATTTTGGGTTTCAAGGACAAGAGGAGGGCTTGGGCGTGGTTGTTCCGGCGGCTGGGGAGGCTGGCAAGGACAATCAGGCAGCTGGGCAGGCTGAAGAGGAGTGGAGGAGTTCAATGGCATTAATTGGGGCAGGGAGCTTGCTTAAGGAGAGTTTAAAGATGGGACTTAGCCTTGGCCATGTGGCTAAACCCATTGGTCCAAAGTGGTGGACCATTGGTCCAGGGCTCATGGGGCATGGGTTGGGTCAGGTCAAACCCACCCTAGGAGGCTTGGGGTCGGCTGCCAAGATGTTGGTTTGGTCAAACTTGAATTGGTTAGGTTCAATTTGGTTCACATGTCCATGTGGGTTGGTTTGAGTTTAAATTGGACTAGATTGAGTTTGGGTTAGGATTTGATCAAATTGATTGATCAAAAGTGTGTAAATGATTGTCATAAAGCTTTTGGAAAGGTTTGGAGTGAAATTGAATTGATTTGGGAAGTGTATTTATAAGAATTGGTGGTTTGGTTCAATTTGGTCACCATGGGTTAAGCTTGGTTTTAGGTTAGGTTAAAGCTTTGCTAGGGCTTAATTGATGGTTCAAAATGATGTAAGTGATTGTTATGGAAGGTTTAGGATAGAAATTGGGTAGAAATTTTGGGTTTAGGGGATTCAATTTTGAGATTTAGGGCTAGGTGACAATTTTAGGGCAAATTTGGAGATTTTGGTTTCAAATGATTTTTCATGGGATTTTAATCAAATTTTTGGCCAAATGAATGTTGTATTTAGTATAGGAATGTGTTAGGAGGGGTTTAGAATTTGGTTTGTGGAAAATTGAGTGGCTTTGGGTCATTTTGGGATGAATTGGGTCATAAGGCTAAAAATGGGGGTTTTGGTTTAAAGTTGAAATTGAACTCAAATGTGAACCAAATTGGGCATGGTTTTGATTTGAATTGGTATTGGGCATGTTAAATTGAAGTTTGGAATTGAATTTGATCAAGATTGGGATCAATTGGGCTGAATTGGTTTGACATTAGGTCCATTTGGGTTAAGTTAGCCAACTTGGGATTTTGGGTTGAATGGGGGTTAATTTGGCAAAATTAGCTTATGGTCTAGTTTAACAAAATTAAATTGGGAATATTTAGGATTTTCTTAATTTTTTTGGTAATTTTTAGAATTTTAGGCAAAATATGATTTTTAGGGTATTTGGAGGTTATTTGGAGGGTATTGGGGTATTTTGGTGGATTTAAGAGGTGGGAATTATTTTGAAATGATTTTTTGGAATTTTGGGAATTTTTGGGTAATTTTTGGGAAATTTTGGAGAGTTTGGTGGTTGTAGGGGCAATTTAGGTAATTTTAGGTAGGTTTAAGGACCCATGTCAAAACCAGAAATTTTGGAAAATTGAAATTTGGTTATGGTTGGTTGGAGTGGAATGGTTTAGATTGAGCCATGGACCAAGAAAATGTTCATTTTGAACATCTCATAGGTTGTTCCTAACCCTCTTAGCCAAGGGGCTAGAGGTTTGGATCCACCCATATGAGTGCTTTAACGAACCAGGAGCCAAGATTGGGTAAAGATGGTTTAGGGTTTAGGATGTGTGTAGGAGTGTAGTGTGTTCAAGCTAGACCCCACCAAGACTAGGCCACCCAGAGTTGTCCTAAGGCTTGAGCATCCTATAGGAATTAATCCTTGTCTTCCTGCACAATGGTCCTAACCTTCCAAGTGATTTTGGAGGTTGATGACCATCCATGTCGGATTCCAAAGAGAGTCAAGATTTGGTTTGAATTTCTAAATGGTGGGCTCCCTCTCTAGTCTTCTAGGATAGTCAAGGAGAAGTCTTATGGCTAGATCCTAAGCACTAAGAGGAAAGAAAAGACCTCACCAAAAATGAGGTCAATATTTTTTTGGTTAATTGCAAGCTAGATCTCTCCATGCATTACTTGTAGTAGCACTGTTGTCATATGTTATTGATTGTTCCATTCTATTTCAATGTTTATCTTTATCGTATTAATAGTATGGCTAATAAAAATAAAAAGATGGGTACTCCTATACTTTGGGAAAAGGAGACAAAAATAATATTTTGCGACCATTGTCTAACGGAAATTGAAAAAGGAAATTTGCCAATCACCTTTTTTAATAAGGAAGGGTGGCAAATCATCATTAAAAAATTCAAGGAGTCTACAAGCAGGGAGTACGATAGAATGCAACTCAAGAACAAATGGGATCAACTCAAAAAGGACTGGAAGATTTGGAAGGATTTGAAGCAAGGATTAACAGGCTTGGGATGGGATCCTGTGAAGCGAACGATTGATAGTCCGGAGCAGTGGTGGACAGAAAGGCTTGCGATGAGATATTTCCCATTCCGTATACTTGATGTCATTTACTTTCTTTCAGTCTAATTGAAATTGTTTCATCTTCTCTTGCAGGTTGTGCCGACAACAAAGAATTTCATATTGGCTAGATTAGAACTCGAGTTCGAGAAGAAATTAGACCAAATGTTTGGTGGGGTCGTTGCAACAGGTCAATATGCATGTGCTCTATGCCAAACGGGTTTTGGTGTTACCCCCGAGAATGTGGCTGTTAATTTTTATCAAATGATTCACCAGAATTCCACAGCCAGGATATCCCAGAAATTAAATCCACCAACCGTTCAAAGCGTGCTCATTTAGATAGTAGAAACAAGCGTGGAGCTGCATCTATAAGAAACCAGCTATCATACCTTGTTGATTCATCCAATGAAGCCCCCCCATAAAGTTCAAAAAACTTCCATTGATGAGGTTGTTAGACTTCTAGAAGCAGATCTGGATATTGCAGCAAATCCTGAGCTATTCTTCTTTGCTCTCGAGCTCCTTCATGATTTGGTCCATAGGGACTTCTTCACTGCACTCTCTAGAGAATGACAGATGGCATATCTACGCCATTTTTATTATCTCTGGACCATATGATATAACATTGTCCTTATCGGCATTCGTAGCCGTATCAAAGATTTTCTCGGTGTCGATGTCAATGTTGTTTTAGAGTCGCCACTCTGTTTATCTATAATATTGCCATAATCTTTAATAAATCTTATTTCTTTAAATTCCGTAAAAGGATCCTTAGATAATAAGAAATTTGAAGAAAATAAGGGTTAATAAGATAGAAAACAGTAGAAAAGGAGATGTTCGTGCTATTCCCTAAAGAAGATTCTAGAATGCCTTCTCCTAGAATTTCTATATAAGGATAATGAAATTTTGGTTACCAGAGATTCCTATATGTAATATCTATCCCGAGTTCTTAAAATAACCTATACGAGCAAGCTCCTATAGTTAAATACATCTTAAACAATTTATAGTTGTCTAAAAAAACTTCTGATTAATGTTAATCAATTGTTTCTAAGAAGTTTCAAGAACAATGTATGAAACGTAAACTTTCAATCCATAGGGGTAATGTGTCATACTACCCTCAAAGTTTGATTTTATCAATGTCATTTATTCTATTTTATTTTATTTTGTTTTGTTGTTTGTCATTTTATTGTCATTTTTATTTTGTAGTTTGTTATTTGTTTGGTGTCTATCCTAAAAGTTTAGGTTTTATAACTATTCTAAAAGTTTAAGTTTTGTTCGGATTTTGTTAAAGTTTTGTTTGTCGTTCTTTTCATTTGATTTTGTTGTTAATTTTTGATATCTTGATTTTAACTAAGTTTTAGTGTCGTCGTTCTGTCTTTATCGTCCTGCAAAACAGAGTTAACACACCATATAACATGCAAAGAAAATCTAAAATGAAACTTGTCTGTATTCTGCAAGGGAAAAGTGTCAGATTTAAAAGAAATAATGTCAATTTAATTTCTTAAATACTTCCTTTTATTGGGTTATATTTTAGATAACTCGGCCAAGATGTTACTGGCTTCGTCATCCCAGGGTTATTAAGGGCCTTAATCTACTTAGTTTGAAAGGTGTTCAATTTAAGTTGAACCTAAGTTAGAAAAGTTGAGTTAGGTTCAATATGGGTTGATCCTAATGTTTGAGTTAACTTGGGTACAATTGAGGTTGAACCTAAGTTAGAAATGTTAATTTAAGTTCAATATGGGTTGAATATAATGTTTTAACTTGGGTTCAATTTGGGTTGAACCTAAGTTAGAAATATTGATTTAGGTTCACTATGGGTTTAATCTAATGTTTAAGTTAACTTGGGTTCAATTTAGGTTGAACCTAAGTTAGAAATGTTGATTTAGGTTCAATATGAGTTGAACCTAATTTTTAAGTTAACTTGGGTTCAATTTAGGTTGAACCTAAGTTAGAAATGTTGATTTAGGTTCAATATGGGTTGAACCTAATGTTTAAGTTAACTTGGGTTCAATTTAGGTTAAACTTAAGTTAAAATTTTTATTGACTTATGTTCAATATGGGTTGAAATTAATGTTTAAGTTAACTTGGGTTCAATTTAGGTTGAACCTAAGTTAAAATTTTTATTGATTTAAGTTCAATATGGGTTGAACTTAAGTTTAAATGAACCTTGAGTTCAATTTAGGTAGAAATGTTGACTTAAGTTCAATATGGGTTGAACTTAAATCAGGTTTCAAGTTAGGTTAAACCTAAGTTAGATTTTATTAATTTAAGTTTAAGATGGATTGAACTTAAATTAGGTTTTGAGTTAATCTTGGGTTTAAATTTAGGTTGAACTCAAGTTAGATTTTGGTTAAGTAAGTTTCAATATGAGTTGAACCTAATAATTAGGTTAACTTGGGTTCAAATTAAGTTGAACCTAAGTTATAGGTTTGAAGATTTAAGTCTTACTGGAATTAGGCTTACTTGGGTTTATAAGTTACTTAAGTCTAATATAAGTAAGACTTATGAGACAATCAAGTCTAATGGGGTTAGACTTAATTGAGGTTTAGCTATGATTAAACCTTAGTTAGTTAAGCTTTTGTGATTTAATTAGGTTTAATGGGTTAGACTTAATTAGGGTGTAGGTTTGATTAAACCTTAGTTTGTTAAGGTTTAATGATTTAATTAGGTCTAATGGATTAGACCTAATTAGAGTTTAGATTTGATTAAACCTTAGTTAGTTAAGGTTTAATGATTTAGTTAAGTCTAATGGGTTATACTTAATTAGAGTTTAGGTTTGATTAAACGTTAGTTATTTAAGATTTAATGGTTTAATTAGGTCTAATGGGTTAGACCTAATCAGGGTTTAGGTTCGGTTAAACCTTAGTTAGTTAAGGTTTAATGGTTTAATTAGGCCTAATGGGTTAGTGATCCACATAAAAAATACCCATTTTTATGCCTTATTTATGATTCAATTCATAAGGATATTATGCTTTAATGAAATGTATTTTTATGTTTTTGGTTGTAGGTGATAAAAAAAGAGTTTAAGAAGTAAAAAGAAGCAAAATGGAGCTTAAAGAGCAAAGTTGTCAAAATTATAGGCTTGGCGCCTAGGCGCTAGAATCCGGCGCCTAAGCGCCAGCTCGATACAGAAACAGATAATATTTTTGACAACTTTGAGCAGTTATTTTGACGGTATTAAGCGGTTATCAGACCTTCTAGAAGACTGAAAGTTACTCTTAATATATAGAACATGTGATACAATGCATTTGGACATAGAAAAACAGTTTTAATCGAGAAGAGGTGCGATCCAAAGTGAAGAGGTGCGACGACCTGGTCACAGACTCCGGCGCCTAGGCTCGACAGTTACATTATAGAAGATACATTGTATTTGGATGAATTTTAAAGAGGTGCCTTAAGCAACTCCTGGTCAAATTCAAAGCTCTATAATCAGGAGCCCATTCCACAGAGAAAAGTGCACCTAATCAACCTAAAGCTCTCCACGCTTGAAAATGGTTTTAGGGAGCCACCTTCTTTAGTATTTAGTGAGTTTATTTTAAGTGTTAAGTGTGAGTTTATAAGTGTTGTTGCTATTGAAGTCTTTCATCATTGCATTGGAGTCAGTAGGAGTCAGCGGATCACTTGAAGGAACAATATTCCAGATAAGTATTTGTAACTTGGTTCAAAGTTTTATAAATATGTTTTGTTGTGTGAATTCAATGTGTTCTGAGCAGTTAGTTTTCTTTCTCCTTTCAACTATGAAAAGATAATAAGATAGTTGAATTTTGTTGGAGAATTTAACTTAAAAAATTTAAAATAATTGTGATGATATTAATACCTGATCTTAATTTAATTTTTAAACTAGCCATTTAAATTGTTAAAACATGTTGAAGAACTTTGAGACCTATCCAGAGAGGAGTTCTTAACTTTAGATATCACATGAATCCTTGGGTGGTCAAAGGCTTTATGCTGTTATTCAAGGTGAAGTGCAAATAAATAGGAAGATATGATTTATTTGGGCGTAGAATTAATTAATTTTTAGAGTGAAAGACTAAATTCTAATTATTTGATCTATACAAAGTGAACAGGTCACTGGTAGGGCCGACCATAGCCACCCTTGGACATCTAGTAGTGTGAGCCTAGATTAACCCATTCTACTAATTAAACATCCTGAACCGATCTATAGATTAGTCAATGTTCTTTATGCCTGGACCAAAGGGTAAAGAATAGGAATGCTTCTATTTGGCACAATACCATAATCTAAATTCTCCACAAATGATAATTATTCTTAAAATCTTGGATTAGTTGAAAAGGAGAAAGTTGTTTTAATTATACCGGCATTACTCTTTATTCAATTATTGCTTGCTTACATTTAGTAAAAATTTTATTAAATTTAAAATCTGAATTTTGAAAAGAAATAAAAATAATAATTACTTTTAATTTGAAAAATAAAAAATATTTCTTAATTTTCTCAAAATCTTCCCTGTGGGATCGATAACAAGGACTCCAATAGAGTCTTGTATTACTTGAAATGATATGTATACTTGCGTTTGAAATTGTGACTTTTACAATAATTAATATAAATATTTATTCATAAATTCATAAATTCTTACATAAGTAAAAGTCGTACGTCACATCAAGTTTTTGGCGCTGTTACCGGGGAAGAAGAGAAAGATAAGGAAGAAAGTTAAAAAGACAATTTTACATTTCTCAAATTAAAATAATTTATACACTTTTTATTTCTTTAAAATACAAAAACATTTACAAAAAAATATATAAAAACAAAAATACTAAAAAAAAAGATTTTAAGTTATTTTTATGCGTAGTTCTAGATCTGAAGGATTATTACATTTTGATTCTAAATTAGAAAGAACACTTAAAAGAATTAGAAAAGGAAAACAAATTCAAAAATATCAGGAAATGGCTAACTTACATAACAATAATCAAAATCCAATAGAAATCAATGAACAAAATGTTTATAAACCATTAAGGGATTATGCAAACCCTACAGCTGATGAACTTCATATCAGTATTCAAATGTCAGCTGTAATGCTAATTCTTTTGAGCTTAAACCTTCTATTATTCAAATGGTTCAAAATAATCACTTTGGAGGAATACCAAATGAGGATCCAAATTTACACCTTGCTAGTTTCTTAGAACTTTGTGCTACCTTTGAATATAATAATGTTTCTGATGATGCTATTAGGCTAAGTCTCTTTCCTTTTTCCTTAAAAGATAAAGCAAAGATGTGGCTTAATTCATTAGCAACTTGTTCTATTAAAACTTGGGCAGATATGGCACAAAAATTCCTTGCTAAATATTTTTCTCCTTCTAAAACTACTAAATCAAGAAATGATATTACTTCATTTATGCAATTTGATGGAGAAACAATTTATGAATTTTGACAAAGATTTAAAGAACTATTAAGAAAATGTCCTCATCATGCTTTACCAGATTGCTTAACTATTCAAACATTTTACAATGGACTTATTGGATCACTTAGATTTATTATAGATGCTGCTGCTGGTGGTTCTTTAATGGCTAAGACATTTGAAGAAGCTTATACTTTAATTGAAGAAATGGCTAATAATAATTTTCAATGGCCTTCTGAAAGGGTTAACCCTAAAATAATGGCAAGTATTCAAGATAATGAAGCCTTTTCTATTTTAGCTTCACAAGTGGCTACGATATCTAAGAAATTAGATAATTTTGCTATTAACATATCACATGTAAGTAATGATAATTCTGCAAATACTGATGATTCTCAAATAATAGAAACTTTGCAAGCGATTGCTAGTAAAACTAATAACCCTTATTTTAATTATTATAATCCAGGTTGGAAAATTCATCCTAGTTTTAATTGGAATAATGGACATCAACAATGGAATAATAATCAAGTTAATCCAACTAGGGATTAGAACAATCAAGGAAATTCAAACTTTAGACCAACTTATCCTCCTAGTTTTAACAATCAGCAAAAAAAGTTATCTATAGAAGAATTGTTCTTGCAACTAGGTAATCAGCTACAAAGTCAAAACACTGTTATTCGTAATATTGAGAATCAGATGGGTCAAATTGCTAATTTAATTAATTACAGACGTCAAGGAACATTACCTAGCAATGTCGAAACTAATCCTAAAGAAAATGGGAAAGATCATGAACAAGCAAAAGCTGTACAACTTAGAAGTGGAAATGAATTAAAAGAGAAAATTTGAAATGAAATTGAAAAAGAGAGAGAGGTAGAAGAGAGTGAAAAACCTAAAGAAACTCTTTCTCCAAGTAAAGATCAGACTGTAATTCTTATTGAAGTGGAAGTTGAAAGACCACCACCACCTTTTCCTCAAAGACAAAAACAACAAAAGCTTGACCATCAATTTTCTAAGTTCTTTGAGATTTTTAAGAAACTTACCATCAACATTCCTTTTGCTGAAGCTTTGGAACAAATGCCAAGCTATGCAAAATTTATGAAGGATATTTTATGAAACTGTTGCATTAAGTGAAGAATGTAGTGTAATAATTCAGAAAAAATTACCTCTGAAACTTAAAGATCCTGGAAGTTTTACTATATCATGTGCTTTTAGAGAAAAATTTTGTGGAAAAGCCTTATGTGATTTAGGAGCAAGTATTAATCTCATGCCATTTTCAATCTTTCGAAGGTTAGATTTAGGAGAGATTTCTCCCACCATTGCAACCCTTTAGTTAGCTAATCGATCTATCACTTATCCTAAAAGAGTTATAGAGGATGTTCATGTTAAGGTGGATAAATTTATTTTTCATGTGGATTTCATTGTGCTAGATATGGAAGAAGATAAAGAAAATCCTATTATTTTAAGGAGACATTTTCTAGCTACCAGACGTGCTATGATTGACGTGCAAAAAGGAGAATTAACGATGAGAGTTAATGATCAAGAGATAACATTTAATGTTCTGAAAACAATGAGATATCCTGATAAAGAAAAATGCTATTTGATGGATATTTTTGATTATATAAATGAAAAGCATTATCAAGAAAAATGTAAGGTCATTTCTGAAGAAGAAAATGATGAATCTGTGTTATATAATGAGTCATTAACTGAAAAAATTGAAGAAAAAAATGAAGAAAAATTATCTGAAGAAACTCATTATATTCATGAAAATTGAGAAATTTTAGACACAACTAAAAATGATATACTTTTACCCTCAATTGGAAAAGCCCCTAAACTGGAATTAAAAATATTACCTGTACATTTAAAGTATGCATTTCTTGGAAAAATTTATTAACTTTTCCTGTGATTATATCTTCAGAATTAAGCAAAGATCAAGAAGAAAAATTAATAGGAGTTCTGAAGAATTATATGAAAGCTTTTGGTTGGACTATTACAGATATAAAAGGAATAAGCCCTTCAATCTGTATGCATAGGATTCTAATGGAAGAAAATTGTAAACCCAATATTGAACCTCAAAGAAGATTGAACCCAATTATGAAAGAGGTTGTAAAAAAAGAGATTTTAAAATGGTTAGATGCTGAAATTATTTATCCTATTTTGGATAGTCAATGGGTAAGTCCTATTCATTGTGTTCCGAAGAAATGAGGAGTAACTGTCATTGTTATTGAAAAAAATGAATTAATCCCTACAAGACAAGTTACTGGATGGTGAATTTGCAGTGATTATCGAAAATTGAACAACGCCACTAGAAAGGATCATTTTCCTTTACCTTTCTTGGATGAGATGTTGGATAAATTAGCTGGACACTCATATTTCTATTTTCTGGATGGATATTCTGGTTATCATCAATTACTTGTTGCTCCTGAGGACCAAGAGAAAACAACATTTACAAGTCCTTATGGAACATTTGCCTTTAGAAGAATGTCTTTTAGTTTATGTAATGTACTGTTGACCTCATTTCTGGTGAGGTCTTTCCTTTCCTCTTAGTGCTTAGGATCTAGCCATAGGTGTTCCCTTTGACTATCCTAGAGGATTAGAAATTGAACCCACCACTTTGAAATTCAAACACCTCTTAACACTTCTTGAACCCTATACAGATGACCATAAACCTCCAAGTCCCTTTGGAAGGTTAGAAGTCAAATGTGGAGGTTCAAGGATGAGTTCCAATAGGATTCTTTGGCCTTAGGATTACCCTGGGTGGCCTGGTCTTGGTGAATTTCAACCTGCACACACCACACTCTCACACACATTCTAAACGCTGAAAGCACTCTTACCCAACTTGGCTTCCTGACTCATGTAGGAAACTCATATGGATGGACCTCAACCCCTAAGCCCCTGACTAAGAGGGTTAGGAACAACATATTGAGTGCCTAAAATGAATCCTCTCATGGCTCTTGTGAGTTAATATGGCTTCATGCCTCAACCAAAATGGTTTCATTTTACTCACACCTAATCAATCTTCATTTTTCCCAAATTTCAATTTTTGACCCCCGGGGCCCTGAACCCACCAAATCTACCAAATACTCTTAAAATTACCCAAAATCTCCAAAATTACCTAAATTAGCCAATATTTCCCAAAATCAATCCTAAACATCCCCCACAACTCAAATTGATCACTCATGACCAAATGTACCAAAATTTCCAAAAGTAGCCTCAATACCCTCCATGTACCCTCCTTGTACCCTAAATAGCCTAAAATTCCAAAAAATTCAAAAAATTCTCAAAAAATCCAAAATATTATCCACAACATTTTTTTTTAACTGCCATATACCCCAATTTTGTCGATTTAACCCAGTTTGATCAAAAAATGCCAAATGGGCCCTTAAGGCCCCAAAGTGACCAATTAACCCAATCCATTCCAAATTGAACCCAAATGTCACCCAATTTTCCCCAAATTTATTTTGAAATCTTCCTAACATTCCTACAAACAAAAATCTTACTTAGTTTACCCAATATTTGGATTCAAACTTCACCCAAACCCAACTCATACCAAAATTTCCCAATTTGACCTAAACCAATCATGAACCCAAACAAGCCCAAATCCCAAAATCAAGACTCAACCAAAATTAAAAACTCTTTGTTACACCTACATAAACATTTTACAACATTAATTTTACATCGAACCCAACATTAGCCCAATTTTAGCCCAAGTTAGACCAATTTAACCCACTTTGATCCTATTATTAAAAGATCCAAATTAAACCCAATTCAACTCCAAATGACACCAAATCTTTTCTAAAACTCTCATAACACATTTCTAAATTAAATGCAATATTTATTTGGCATAATCTTTCACAAAATTTTCATCCAAAAATTTATTTTAAAACCTAAAAAAGCCCACCTCTTTAAAACATTTTAAAAGCCCATCCAAAACAATTTCAAAAGCACAAAATCTATCCTAAAGCCCACATGATATTTTCATTTGTCATCCCGTTAATCAAATTCACCCCCTAAGTTCCAAATCCCTCACCAAATAAATCCAAATCAAGCCTCATGCCAAATTACCCCTAAATGCTAAAAATCCTTAAAACCCATTTTCATGAAACTTGGCCAAGCCAAATGAAGCCATGAAGCCATTCTTAAGCCACATGTAAGCCATGTGAGTTGTGCCCCATGTCATCATGCCATCTTGGGAAAAAGGAGGAGCCTCTTTCTTGATTCCCTTAATGTGATTAAACATTCCCATGCTTCCCTTAACCCATGCTTAAGCCTAATTGTACTTGGATTGTGACTTGACCCCACTAATCAAGCTGAACCATATGACTTTCCCTCGGCCCAAATCAGGTCATGGGAGGGTGAACCAAACCCATTTGCATGAGTTGACCAAGTTAAGCCAAAATGAGCCTTTCACCCATGCCATTTAAATCAAACTCCTTTACAAATGTCCAAAGCCAATTGAACTCACCAAACCCCTGCTCTGACCTCACTGGTCAAGACGGTGACCCATGCCTGCCGGCCAGCCACTTGGGTTGCCGGAAAATACCACACCCGAGAGCTCCATGTGAGCCAAAAAATTCAAAACTCTCTTGTTGAGTTGTCTCATTTCAATTAGGCTTCACGACTGTTCTTCTCCACCCTTAGGCACCTGATCCCAACCCTCAATTAGCTCTGGGTGGCTCTCCAACCATGGCTATTTAGACAACCATCCTCCACGGCCAAAAGGTTGGCTGAAATCAAGTCTCTCAAAACCTCCATACAAGTGGCATAAACTCTACCCCTAACACAGAGAAGAAGTTCCCCACTGTTCTCCTGCCCTCATCCCCAATGATTGAGCTCAATTTCAGAGCTCAATTCTCAGACTGAAACAGGACATTCACCAAACCTCCACAGAAGCCAAATTAAACTCACCCACACCTTCACTAGACCAAGAGGAGAAGTTTCCCAGTGAAAGCCCCCTCACCAGGCCAGCCATTCCTCCTATCGGCCAAGCTTTGAAATCAGGTTTGGTGGAAATCACACCTAGGCAATTCACCAGGACCAGAGGCTCAATCTGTACACTCCTTGGACTCCAGCGAACGTGCCGAGCACATCCAATCGAGGCTTCACCTCTTGGACCAAGGTATGGAGACTTCTCCTTAGCCCGAGCTTCCAGTAATTCATCATCTCTTTTAAATCGATTTTAAGGCCTATTAGCCGTATGGATTTGTAGCTCTCGTTTAGACGAACGCATAGGATCAAATTTCATGTAATTTGGTTGAGAAATGAGTGAGATCTTAGGGTTAGAAGGTGGACGGCTCTCGAGACGCACCAGTCGTAGACGATGACCAGGGACCGTCGGATGGCTCGTGTATCGGGTGAACAGCCAGGATCGTCCCGGACGAAAAAACAGAACGTGAACTGTGAGCCTCGTGGCTGCCGAGTCAGATGGCGGCGTCAAATGGTGGAGCGACGCGTGGTATTTCGGAGCTGCCGAGGATACAGTCAGCGCCGCATGGTTAAGTAGAAAAATGTGAATTTTTTGAATTTATTGAATAGCCAAAACTTCAAAAATTCATATCTTTGCATAAAAAAATCATAAAAATAAAATGAAAATACCCTCTTGTTCAGTGAACAGAGGAGAATAATTTGGAAAAAGAATCAAGTTAATTTGTTGATGCTATGATTTTTAATGATTTAAATACTCTCTTTGATGTTTTAATTCTCCATTTGCATACATAATTCACCATGGCATGAGACCATAGGGCTTTTGTAGTCTCTGTTCTTAGGAACATTCCCTGAATTTTCCAAGGCTAGAGGCCATCTCTATGAAAAGTTATCTAATTTTCAAGCTTATGTGTCTATTTTGGTATTTTAATTATAATAATTAGCATATTGCTTAGAAAATTTTAGAAAAATTAAGGGAGGTATCTCTAGACCAGAGGACTCTAGGAAAATTATAGTTTAATTTAATTGCTTAAAAATAACCCTAATTAGCCTAAACACTTAAAAGTAAACTTTAATTAATTAGGGGTAACCACACATCAAAATCACTTGAAAACATTTCTCCATTGTCACTTAGGATACAGAGAACCTCACATAAAAACTTCAAGTCAATTGGAAATAATTGAACACATTAAATGAATTAATTAAGTGACATAGCTATTTTGAAAATTAAATAATTCATAAAACCTAAAATATATTTCAAAAATTCACCAAACTTGTTTTATGGGCTCTCTAGTATTAGAGGAGTCTAAGAAAATTAAAATTTGAATTTTCTAATAAATTTTCATTTTTAACCCTATTTTTAATATTTTAATAATTAAAAAATCAAAAAAATCACAAAAATATTAAAAATCACAAAAATGTCATATTTTGTTCCCTAATCATTTAGGAACCAACCAAATATTTTTCCTAAGTCTCTAGGTAAAGATATTGAATTTTAAAAAGCACAATGTAATTTTTAATGTTAAAAAATGAATTTTCAAACCTTTCCACTAAAAATAATTCTAATAAATCAAAGAAAAGATAAAAAAATATAAAATTTATTTCTCTGAGTTTCTTGAGGTCAGAGAGACTTAAGAAAAATATAAAATCCATTTTTCAATTTTAATTTTATTTTATAATTAATTAATACCCAAAAAATCAAAATAATTATAATAAATTAAATTTAATTCAAAAAATCACAAAATTGGTCCACGTGGTCCTCTAATTAGTAGGAACATCCCATATTTTTTCTAAGGAAAGAAACCTTACCTTGGTCATGTTGTTGAATTTTCATTGAAAATCCCTATTTTCATTAAAATAATTATATAAATTAAATTAAAAATGAAAAAATCACATTTTCTCCTATAATGTCTTAATTGACATGTAAGTAAGGTGACATAAAAATTTCAAGTTCATTTGAGCTCAATTTAGTGAGTTATGAAATGAACATGTTTAAAAGGGCATAAAAGTAATTAAGGATTTTAATCCTAATTAATACTTTAAGCTTAATCAAAGGGAGGGTAAAATATCTGATCATAATTCTCTCTTGGATGATTAAAACTTAGGGAATTAAAAAGGTAGAAACCCATTAATCACTTTTAATACATCAAAATGAAACCTTAATTAATTAAATTATTTAAATTTTGGGAGAATAATTAAAATTTAGATTATTAAGATTAGGGATATGACTTAAGAAGGTATTAATTCTTTAATCTACAATCCCTAAATAGATCAATTCATTAATATTCAACTCTTAATTAATTATAAAGAAATAATGATCAAAATTGATAATTAAAAAGAAAACAACCCTTAATCAAATTAAAGCTTAAAACATTAAATGATTTAATAATCAAATTAAAATAAATTTAAAACATTAAAACTATTTTGAAATCACTTGGAAATAAACTTAAAACAAATTTGAAACATAAAAAATTAATCTCAAAACAATTCATAATTAAAAATGTGAAATTCAAACCAATTAAATTTAACTTAAAGTACTATGATTAATTTAAATGAAATCTGAATCATTAAAATTTAATGAAATTAACTAATTTAAACACATCTTTCAATTTAAATAATTTGAAACATCAAAGACTAACCTGGAACAATTCATGACTAAAACATCATAAATTAAAAATTAAATAAGTTTAAGACATTAAAATTAATTTAAAACATTAAGATCATTTAAAATATAAAGAGTTAATTGAATTAAAAAACTTGAATACTATTCCAACTTAAAATGGTTTAAAACACCTAAAAAGATCAAATAAAACTTTATAATTAAATCAAAACCACTTTAAATCTCCGACTCAAATTTCAATTAAGAATGGCTAAATCCTTTAACTAATCTGTCCCTGAAGGCTTTTACCTTTATAACTCTCAATTGGAGTGTCAAGAGAGATGTCACTTAACTCATCGGATAATCAAATGTCCAAGTTCACTGAGCAAGAAACAAAACTTAACTAAATTCTTGGATGACCAAATCACCTGTACAATGAAATTCATTTGGACTCGAAACAATCCCAGAAACATTGAAAAGATGTTCAGGACTCGTCCTGAGCACTTTCTCAATATAATGAGGTGTTTTAGAAGAACAATTGAACTTAATTGTTCTTTGGTGAAGAAAATCATCCATAAAACATAAGAACATAGAAGTCATAGGAATTGATTAGCGATAGGATTAGGATTTTGGTAGACAATCAGAACCTTCCCTTAGCTTTACCTAGGTGTTTTCCTTGGAATATTTAAATTCTCTGACATGTGTTTTAAGTGTAACCGCGAATGACGAGAAGACCCACTAGGTATGCTTTTATTGCGATTTACTTACCTGCATTGTACTTTACTTCTCTTGCATGATAAACAACAATGTCACCCTGCATAAAAACTGAAACTTTTAAGAAAGCCACAAAACTGAACATAAAATTCACCGCCACAACATTCAAAAATATAAAACAACTCAATATTTAATCACAAACAGAACAACAAAACTACAACTACAACTAAATTAAAACGTCTCGTTGGATGATAGAGAATCCCTCAGATGATGTAACCCACGTGTTGCTAAAGAGATTTCCCACGGTCTAAATGAAAGTGTGGAACTCATTCAGTTGAGTTTAGCAAATTCATTTGGACAAAGTGAATCGAATGAAAATAGCGGTGCCGGGATGACAGAACCGTGAGATCTTAATCTGTCCTGCTTAATCAACTTTAAGATTTGTTTTAATTAAAACTTTAATTCATCTCAATTTTCAACTCTCTAAACCAAAACACTTCTCTCATCTCTTGATTGACATTTTCTAAAACCAAACCTCTACAACAACAAGGAGCTTGGAGTACAGTGGGTAGCACGACCATCTTCATCAGCAAAACTTGTGTCTACATCAGCTAAAACTTTCTTAAAATTAAAAAACAAAGTCATAGGACTTCGAGGTAGTCCGTCTAGTGCGACATAAATCCTCACCTGTTCTTTTAGGCCTTTGCATAGCCTTGTTATGCAATATAAGCCCTAACTCGCTTAGGATTCTGAGGTCATCGTCCAATACGGCGTAAATCCTCCTATCTTTCAGGTTATTTGCATAATCAGGTGATTATGTAAATGTAATTCCTATAATTAATTGGAAAGATTGAAACTTAAATAAATTCATTTTCAAAATTCAAAGCCCAACAATAGGATAGTCGGGAAGTCACCGAAGTTCACTTCGAGTCTGTGACATCCCCTACTTCTCTTCCTTTAGACACTCAAAATAAACTGTTCCAAATTTGAGCTATTCCCTATTAAAATTTTCAAAATCCAATTTTTTTGAAACCTTAAACTTTGAAATTCTTGAGAGCAAAACCATTGATCATTATTTAAGATGTAATTAACTATAGGGGCTTGCCCTTATAGGGAACTTTAAGAACCCAGGTAATATAAACCCTGCTTAATTCCTTTATATTAAGCAGGGGAATTTGTCGGCTTATAAAATTGGTTCGCAGACCAAACGAATGTCACTAATCTTTTAGTTTATTTAATCGAGCCCCATCATCAAGTAGTGTGTCTATTTTCAGGGATAGATACAAGTTTTGTGGTGTGGTGCTCGTTTATATAAACTATTTGGGATGTGAGATCGGTTTGATTTCATATCTTAAAAATTTCAAACTTAAAATTATTTTCAAAATCAAATGCTACTTTCCAAATTATATATATTTAAATTAAATTTAAAATCTAAAATTCACCTAAATGCACAATTTCTAAAATTATTTTCAAAATCAAATGCACAATTTCTATTTGGCGACCCCTTTTTAAAATACAACACAACCTAAAAATATGCCGACACTATCCTAAAAGTTTAGGTTTTGTGACTATCCTAAAAGTTTAGGTTTTGTTTGAATTTTGTCAAAGTTTTGTTTGCATTCTTGCCATTTATTTATCATTTTATTTTGTTGTTAATTTTTGATATCGTGATTTTAATTAAGTTTTAATTAATTTTTGATGTCATGATGGAATCGAGCGATTTTTATTTCTAGAGTTTCATCTGAAGGAGACGAACATATCCATATAGATTTGTATGGGGTTTGAATAGGTTTGTTTCACAAAGTGTCAAACCTGAACGCCATTAGGGCTAGCTTAACCATACCTTGGCCACAGTAGATACAGGATCAAATTGAACAGCTCCTCAGCTTTGCCTGGACCTCAAAAAGCTTTCCACCAGGTTAATTTGGATTGAAATGAGGTATATATATGATTTTATTTTCAAGGTGTGTCGGCTTACGAGGAGATGATTGAAAAGTGGGATAGAGGCTACAGGGATGGCCAATTTTGATTGGACTCGTCTTCGTAGGGTCCTAGGAAGCTTCAGGGATGGTTAATTTGAATTTTTGGATAACTTCATTTCAAACTCCATTTTTATCCTTTTTTGGGGTTTTCGGGTTGGCTAAATTGAAGGAATTCAGTAGGCTTTATGGCTTGATTTCATGTGGGATTAATTGCTTAGGACCTAGGCAGCATTTTTGGTGTTGGGAGTTTTGTGAATAAGGCAATGTTTAAGGTTTTCCAATTTTCCTCTCATCTCTTAGCCTTCTCGGGTTTGGGCTTATAGCCATGGAAAGCTATATGTGAGCTCAATTTTTCTTAGGTTTATCTGGGGAGGTTGTTAACTTCACCATCAATGTCTTAGGATAGGATTTCAGCTGAGGGATAAGGAGAATTACATTTTTCAAGGGTAAACCATGTGAGATTTACCCATGGTCTATCATGAGTTCATGTCTATCTTGAGTTCATGGTTTGGCCTCTCTTTATTTGCTCTTCAAAGAAGTGGATAAGGCATGCTTAACTTTACTAAATTCACCTTCCCCATAAATTTTTACTATTTTATTTAATGAAGCTAAGGATGGTATGACACATAGGCTCATTACTCATCTCACGCATGGATTGATTATGATTGTATTTAACCATGGTAAAGGGTTATTTTAAGCCATGTTTCTTCTTCATTGGATGAAAGAATAGGTGCATGGTGACTCAACCATCTCCTTTCTTAAGTATATGGGGAAAATATGACACTTAAGCTTAACTTCTCATCATGGTTATGATGTTTTCTAACCATGGTGAAAGAGAGGTTTAAATGGTGTTTATTCATCATTGGATGACTTGTGAGGTGAGTGATGACTCACCTATGTCATCTATTAAGCCTTTCCTGAAGGAATGACACCTCCTTCATCCTTCATGATGGTGTTGTGATGGTATTTTTAACCATGGTTAAATGATGTGTCATGGGTCATTTAATGTGTTAACTTATAGGTAAAGTGTCTCATGGGTCATGTGTAACCCATATGAGGTCATCCATGATCTCACTATTGGGTTTAGAAATTTAAAGTCATTTATTGTGTCATAAATGGTGTCGTATATCCAAATTTTATTTTTACCGATTTTTAATTGTATTTTCATTTTTAATTAATTATGTAATTAATCAAAAATATTGGAAATTATATTATTAGCCAATAAATTAATCAAAATAATTTTAGAATTAATTATTTGATTAATTTCATTATTATTTTGTTCAAAATGGGTGTTTTGACCAAATTTGATGGATGTTAACTAGGGCTGACTATGGTTGACCAGGTGGACTCAAATTGACCCATTTTAGCCCAAGGGTGGCTAATATGACTTTTCTAACCTTGTCATAGTTTAGCTTAACATAATGTCCAAGGATTAGGTTTGGTCATGATGACCCTTTTTAGGGTTTATGTTAAACCAAAAGTCAATGTATTGAATTTTGAGTTTTGCCTTGGTCTCTTTGACCAATGACAAGTTAATTAGGTCAATGTCTGACTTATGATGTCCATGTGGTAGACTTATAGGTCTTAGATTGGCTAGTTTGTCCAATTTTTAACTTTTTAAGTCAGGGTTTGACCAATTATATCAATGTGATGGTCTTTAGGTCATGTGTTGACCATTTTGATCAAAATTTATCCTATTTCTGGTCAAAGGTTGACTAATGAGATCAATGTGATAGTCCAAGGCTGATGAATTGATGATTTTGGGCAATTTTGACTTTTTGAGTCAAAATTTCACCATTTGAGTTAGTATGGTGGTCATTGGGTCAAGTATTGACCAGTTTGACCAAAGTGAACTTTTTGGGGTCCAAGGTTAACCTGTTGGGTCAGTAGGGTTAGTTATTGAGTTAAGAATTGACCAGTTTGCCTAAAGTTGGCTATTTGGGTCAAAGGTTGACCTGTTAGATCAGTAGAGTTGGTTATTGGGTCAAGAATTGACCAATTTGACCAAAGTTGACTTTTTAGGTCAAAGGTTGACATGTTGGGAGTTGGTCATTGGGTCAAGAATTGACCAATTTAGCCAAAGTTGACTTTTTGGGTCAAAGGTTGACTTGTTGGGTCAGTAGGGTTGGTCATTGGGTCAAGAATTAACCAGTTTGAGCAAAGTTGACTTTTGGGTTAAAGGTTGAGCTTTTGGGTCAGTAGAGTTGGTCATTGGGTCAAGAATTGACCAATTTGACTAAAGTTGACTTTTTGGGTCAAAGGTTGACCTGTTGAGTCAGTAGGGTTGGTCATTGGGTCAAGAATTGACCAGTTGGACCAAAGTTTACTTTTTAAGTCAAGGGTTGACTAGTTGGGTCAATGTTTATCAGATCAGAGTTTGTCATTACTGATTTGATCATTTTAAGATGTCATTAAAATTTAAGTAAAAAAAGATTTAAAGGATCTTACCCTAGACCTTAGGGTTTAGTGACAATCATTGAGATTTAGGGAGCCAATATTGGTAGACTTCCTACCTCAACATGGTTTAGAAATAATCCTCACAAAAGTGAGGTCAACAGTCCTTCTTTTCTATTTTATGATAGACATTTTAATTTATTTTTTGTTGTTTGGGACATTGTACCTTAGTATTGATTTTAGTGTTATCCATATTGTTTTAGTACACCTTCATATCTATCTATAATGATTACGTTGTGATTTTCTCCTACTTTATTGATTTATGTTTCTGCATTTGGCGATACATGTACAGTTTACATCATCATGGATCCAAAACAAGCACGACAGATAAGGAGAAATGTAGCAATCAACTTACTCATCGAGTACTACAACACATACATCGACTGCTCCCCATGTTACACATCATTTCAAATCGGGGTTAAATGGGTTGTATAAATGCTTACAGGACATCCAACGAGATTCAGAAATATCTCCGCATGACACAGGATGTATTTAGTGATCTACTAACATAACTAACAACATCTGATGGCCTCCACGGATCACCGAAGACGAGTGACCGTGAGGTGTTGGGCATCACTTTGTATATATTATCACAAAACAAGTCAGTGCCTAGTGTGATGGAACTCTTCCAAAATTCATTGGAGACCATAAGCAGGTATTTTTCAGTAGGTTTGAGTGCTCTTGTTGCTGTGCAATTTAGGGTGAAGTAAAAGCAAGAATCGACACAATCCAAAAGAACACAAAGAGATTTAACGAGGTTCGGCAAAGATGCCTACGTCCTTGGGAGTAGAGCGGCGAATTTCACCATTTCAGAGGAGTTACAATAGTTCGGTTCAATTCATACCCATGGGGTTACACCTCTATTTATAAAAAAGACCTACGGATAAATTACTAACTCTCCCTCGCTTCCCCCAACCCACTTAATTCAAAGAGACACTCCTATTCACCAAGAGACACACCTCTTCATTCTAAGAAAACTCTAACTACCGGTATATGAGCCATACCTAAACAAATCTCAACATTGGAAAATATCCCGCCCATTAAGAGAAATACATCATGGAGTTTCTTACACCAAAGTGGGTTGGTCAACCGTGCAAATTACGACACTTTTCCATGATTTTTTTGTGATCCAAGAATCAAAAATGTTTGCCTAACTATTTATGCCAACCTCGGCCGAACTGCTGTCTCGCGAACCCTGAATCCTTCACCGATCACAAATCGCCACATCGAAAACCTTCGCACTTGTTCACAGAATACCTCCGCAAAACCCTTCGTGAAATCAACGAAAAGTCCGCCTGATTGCGAACTCCACCTCGTGAAACTCCTTCTCGCTACGGAAGTGTTTACCTTCGCGAAATTCTGTCGTGCCCCTGCCATTAAAGCTATCACGCTAACCGCCCATGGCAAGCTTTTTGCGCGACCTGGTGGCATCTACAGGAATCGTTGGTCGTGAACCCGACCTGCTCCATTCAATTTGCGAAGTCCATCCCTTCGCTTGCGCCTCGTCTTTGCCCGCAAATCCTCTGTTGAACCAACTATTGTGATCTACTCGAGCCAACCACCGTGCCTAACGGCTGTTTTGCGTGAATTTGTGCTCGCCTGTCGCAAACAGTCGTGCAAACCATAAAAAGGTTGCCCCACGTAGGCTCCTGTTCTCTTCTCCGGTGGCTGTGAACTGAACTACTTCTGAGGAACATCTGTCGCAACTCCTCTTGCGACAAACTTGTGAACTCTGCCGATTGAACTCCTTTGTTTGCAAAACAGTGCTACTGTTCGCAGTAACTGCAAGCGAACTCAATCTCGCCGAAGCAACAAAGCCCCGCTAGCTGTTGAAGATCCAAACTCCTCTGGCTGTCCTCTGCATCAATCTGCTGAGGAATTAAGAATTTCTTCTCCAGTTGAGAAATTTTCCCAGCATGAATTAATAGCTCTCTCCACTGGAAGGAATATTCTTTCTAGTAGGGATAGAAATACCTCTTGCTGAAATTCTGAAATTCCCCTTAAATCATTCCTTTTGCTTACAGCCAAACAGTACCTTAGAGAGAATATTACCTCTAGATTCCGAGATTCCCTTACTTTCCTCCCTCTGTCGGGGTCACGAGATAAACCGTCACGCCCACTGCACGAACCGGTGAACCGCGACGGTCCGAATTGTCGAAGACCCTCGCAGAACCATCGGCTCTGCTCGCCAACTATACGCACATGCTGACCGAGCAATAGTCACACCTCGAACCCAGCTGTCACGATGCTCCTGTTCGCGTGCTGCCTCTGCCTGCGCCCAAACCTGCGAATCCTCTGCGCTGCTTCACACAACTGAATTGCAAAGAGGGAATATTCCTCCTGAGATTCTTGCGCGATGCTCGACCTCACAGAACTCCTTTTTTCTGCTGCCTCTGTTGTGAAGGATGGAACCGAAATCAGCAAACGGAGAGCTCCCAGAAGGCCCATCGTGAACTCCCCATGGCTGTCGTGCGAATGATGCAAAAACGTCGCCTGGTCGAACCAACTGCCGCTTGGACGAGCAAACTTCTCCGCTTTGCTTCGCCGACCCAAAGCAGAACTCTAGCTGTTCAGCTAAATATGTGCTGAACAATTCTGCAGATATCACTGTAAATCGGCTGTCGCACGAACACGCAACCTCTCTGTCTATCTTCCGAACTCTTCTGCACAATCACACGATCCCAACGAAAAACGTCGCGCCTCTGTCACGTGAATCCTTCACCCTGTTATGTGACGCAAACTCTCTTAGCGCAAACTCCAACCGAGCCGCAAGCTGGTCCTTGTTCGAAACGTTCGCTGCTTCCTCTCTTTGTGCGGTGAAGGCCTTTCTATTCCGCACCGCCAAGCTTCCTTTGTTCCCCTGCGAACTTGCCGCAGAGACTCTCCCTGCCTGGATGAGAACCTCTTCTGCGTGAGGGAAGAATGGTGCAAATAAATGATTCCTCCTCCAATTTCCCTCGAAGTTATTGCGACAACAATGGAAACTGCAAACCTGCTCCCTGAACGTGTTCCTGCCTGGATCTAGAATTCCTCTTGCAGTAATCTGCGAACTTATTGGGCTGGAATCGAACTTCCTCCTCTACCACAAACCAAATCTCAAAAAATTCTTCTTCTTCCCTACGTTGATCACCTCCTCCCTAGAACCTGGCTCTGATACCAATTGTTCTGAATTTTAGGGCAAACAAAACGCAAATCCAAAAGAAGAAAACAGAGATTTAACTAGGTTAGGCAAAGAAATGCCTACGTCCTCTGGAGCAGAGCGGCGAATTGCACTATTTCAGAGGAGTTACAAGTTCGGTCCAATTCATACCCATGGGGTTACACCTCTATTTATAGAAAAAACCCACGAATAAATTACTAATTCGCCGTCGCTCCCCCCAACCCACTTAATTCAAAGAGACACTCCTATTCACCAGGAGACACACCGTTTTATCAAGAGACATACCTCTTCATTCCAAGTAAACTGCAACTACCGGTATATGAGCCATACCTAACAAATCTCCACTTTGGCAAATATCCCGCCCCTTAGGAGAAATACATCATGAAGTTTCTTACACCAAATGGGTTGAGCAACCAAGCCAACTAGCAACTGCTAACATTCAACAAGTTCAAGCAATTCAAGAACTTGTTGAGATTACTCAGCTTGGTCAACATACCTGCTGCATTTCTATTATATGATTCGACAGAGTGAACTCCACTTACAACTGTAATCATCAACAATTGATAGATATTACCATCAGATTTTGTAGCCTATAATGCCTTCAAAATTTCTTATCGTGCTAACAAATCTTTCACTTTTGTTTGCCACAATCCAAAGTTCCTGGTTCCATCAAACTTCACTATCTCGAATTTTGCACTAGATATTGTCATTCTAATTTAATCCTGCAACGAATTTTTCCTGCCTTGTATAGAAATGAAACACACACCACAAATAAATTCAAATAAACCTAAAATTTTCTCAGTCAATGCAGCAATTTTCCTACAGTTTCCTGTGATTTGTGAATCAAGTTTTTCACACGAAGCACCTTTCCTGTTCACACAAAAAAATTCAGTTAAAATACTGCGGATAACATCCAAACTCCACCTATCACAAATTCTCCTGTGAAAAACCTGTGAACAATATCTGAAATTCACAAACTCCACTTGTAGCAACTCCTCCTGCAAAAAAAATTGTGAACTCCGCCTGTCGCAATTTCTCCTGCGACAAACCTGCAAACAATCCTTGAAATTCGTAAACTCCACCTTTCGCAACTCCCCCTGCAATAAAATTTGTGAGCTCCACTGCCCGATCCCAGTTAAACTCTACTTGTCACAACTACTCCTGCAATAAACCTGCGAACTCCACCTATCTCAATTTCTCTTGCGACAAACTTGCGAACTCTACAAAATTTGTGAACTCCTTTGTTTGTGGTACCGAGCTGCACCTGGAGAACTGCTCCAAGCCTATTCTCGCCTGCTTTTGCTCCGCAAACTCTTAGTCAAAAAAATCATCGAACTTTGTTCAGAAAACTTCAAGCATGTTCATGCGCAAAAACACCTTTGCAAAACCCCTATTCACGAACCGCCGTCCTAATTGCCAGCAAACATTCACGGATCTCCTCTGCGACTGCTCCTGCACCGTGAACCATTGCTGATATCCTCCTCAATCCTTCCTGTGAACTGCCTCCTTCGCATCCAGCAGAGAAACACCAGGATGAACACTCCTGTCACGAATCTCCTCGCGCCAACAAACGCTCCTGTTCGTGCGCCTTGTTCGCACTTGTTCCAGTCTGCCCCTCTTATGAAACTGTCGTGTCTCCTATTCATGCCTGTTTGTGCAAAGGTTTGGGAATTGCTGTGAAACTCCTCCTTCGTGTGAAGGACTCCAGACCGTCGCGATGCCTGGTTACTGTCGCGCCTAGCTCCTCCGCTGCCCAACATAGACAACTGCAGTGGGTCGGCGGACTATACTGCACGTTTCAACACTTCTGTTCAAGAATAAATGCTCCTCCTCTTCCTCTATCGCGGAACTCTACACATTTTCGCAATCAAAGAACTCCCCTGCGAACCTGCTCCACATTCGCCGTAGAGCCGTGAACTCCAGCCTCCGTGATAATTGACTGTCGCGCTCCCTGTTCTCCGCGGTCGACCTTCGCTTCCTCCGGAACACCTTTGTTGCGATAAGAAATTCCTTTTGATCCGCTGCTGTGAAACAAATAATCTTAGTGGGAATAAGAGATTCCTTCTTTGTCTTTAATTTCTTCTGCCGACCATGGAACATCCCGAAAGTGGGTGATGCGACTTTATATATACTTAAAAATGCAAGAATTTAATACCACTGCTAGAAGATTTAATCCCCGGCAACGGCACCAAAAACTTGATGTGTGACCGTACGTCTTTTACTTATGTAAGAATTTATGAATTTATGATTAAATATTTATATTAATTATTGTAAAAGTCACAATTTCAAACGCAAGTATACGTATCATTTCAAGTAATATAGGGCTCTATTAGAGTCCTGGTTATCGATCCCACAGGGAAGGTTTTGAGAAAATTTTAAGAAATATTTTATATTTTTCAAATTAAAAGTAATTATTATTTTTATTTCTTTTCAAAATTCAGATTTTAAATAAAAATTTTACTAAATGCAAGCAAGCAATAATTGAATAAAAGATTAATGCAGGTATATTTAAAACAACTTTCTCCTTTTCAACTAATCCAAGATTTCTAGAATAATTATTCTTTGTGGAGAATTTAGATTATGGTATTGTGCCAAATAGAAGCATTCATATTCCTTACCCTTTGGTCAAGGCATAAAGAACATTGACTAATCTATAGATAGGTTTAGGATGTTTTATTAGTAGAATGGGTTAATCTAGGCTCACACTACTAGATGTCCAAGGGTGGCTATGGTCAGCCCTACCAGTGACCCGTTCCCTTTCTATAAATCAAATTATTAGAATTTAGTCTGTCACTCTAAAAACTAATTAATTCTACGCCCAATAAATCATATCTTCCTATTTATTTGCTCTTCACCTTATATAACCCGCATAAAGCCTTTGACAACCCAAGGATTCATGTGATATCTACAAGTTAAGAACTCATCTCCGGATAGGTCTCAAAATTCAACATGTTTTAACAATTTAAATGGATAGTTTAAAAATTAAATTAAGATCAGGTATTAATATCATCACAATTGTTTTAAATATTTTAAGTTAAATTCTCCAACAAAATTCAATTATATTATTATCTTTTCATAGTTGAAAGGAGAAAGAAAACTAACTACTCAGAACACATTGAATTCACACAACAAAACATATTTATAAAACTTTGAACCAAGTTACAAATACTTATCTGGAATAATGTTCCTTCAAAATAACTGCCCAAAGTCGTCAAAAATATTATATGTTTCTGTATCGAGCTGGCAATTAGGCGCCGGATTCTGGCGCCTAGGCGTCAGGCCTATAATTTTGACAACTTTGCTCTTTTAGCTCCATTTTTGCTCATTTTTGCTCCTTATTTCCTTCTTAAACTCTTTTTTTATCACCTGCATTAAAAAATATAAAAATACCTTTCATTAAAGCATAATATCCTTAAGAATTGAATTATAAATAAGGCATAAAAATTGATATTTTTTAAGTGGAAATTCCCCCAAACTTAAACGTTACTTGTCCTCAAGTAACCCTTTTTTAATTACATAAAATATATAACATTTGGAATGAAGTTTAACTATTTAAGATTTCTTTTAATTTTTGGTTTTATAAATGCTTTAGCAAATCATCAACTAAATTTTACTAATTAAGGTTAATTTTAAGAATTTAAAAAATACTTAACTACCAAATCATAAGACTTCCATTGTTTATAAATTCAAAAATTTAAGTAATCTTAAATAGATTTTTCATTCCTTATGTTATGTTAATATTTTTAAAGAAAATATTAGTTCATTAAGGACAAACAATATTTAAATTTGAAAAATGTTATCCCTTCCCCCAAACTTCAGCTTTAGTATAAAAATTAATCATAAAATTTTCTAAAGCATGAGAGAAAGAAATAAACAGGAATTTATCTAGGTACATTAATGATGTAGTAAGGAAAAACTATTTTTTACTTCTACACAAGCTTTAATATGTATGTAATAGAAATAATTAAGCATATATAGAAAAGTTTGCAGAGCAAGAGTTAATTTCTACAAAAAAATTTTATATTATTTTTTTTATTTTTAAAACAATCAATATTACTAACTATTCAGTAATACTAAACAGTAGGTTGAAACAGAAATAAACATTTATCATAGAAAATAAAAAAACTCATTCATATTTCAGTCTATAACACATCAGATGATCTAAAACAGTCTCAACATCAAAAAGTTCACACCAAGCTAATTAAACAAATCAACACTTACAAACAACAATAAAATCAAACTAATCAGTACTAACAAACAAGAAATAAACTAAAAATAGAATCAATACATCTCAAGAGGTATATCAAGCTACTAATCACTGTCTATAGCCTCGTCATCGTCATCACCAAAAGAAAATTTCACATCCTTCGGATCAACATACAGTGAAAATCTAGGACAAGTAGGGAATCGAACATCATGGTCACCCTTCAGGAATTTAACTAAAGACTCAGAATACTCAGCATCATAATCACTCTTCCTTTGGGTGTACTCAGAAATATGATCGTATCTACTCTACAATGAGTTAGAAATAACTCATTCTGCTGCTCCATAAACTCATCATGCATGGATTCTTAGAAACTAGATGGTGGTTCAGCAGCAAAAGTAGAAGGTCTAGAAGTAGAAGCTCTACCAGAAGTAGGTCATGAACTAGAAGGTACAGTAGAACTCTTACCTCGAAGTCGATCATAGATACTAACGCTTTCTCTTCTTATAGGCTTTGTAGACTTAAGCTTTTCCTCAGAAAGCTCAGCAACTACTCCAGCACTTTCACACAGAGAATATATGAAAGATGGAAATCCAAGTCCAATAGAAGTGATAGAACGAACAGTGGCTTCTACAGAGTCATAAAAGATACTCCCTACATCAATCAGCTTCTTCTCTTGTATGCAGAAATTCAGAATAGCTCTATCCTTGGTAACCTCACTCAAATGATTAGATGGAAGGAAGCGAGCAGAAATAAAATAATGTCATGCCTTTGAAACACCATTAAGCTTAGAAGATGAAAATTTACTCTTTTTCCGTTCCGGATCTTCCAAGCTCAAGTACCATCAGTCAGGTAAGCAACAATCATCTCTAAATCTCCCTCAGATGGAGATAATCTGGAGTAATAGTACTGGATGCTCGGCGGCAGGCCGTAGAAAATGTTGATACGCTATGGAGTTAATCCTACTCCAATTCCTCTTACGAAAATCTCGTATTCTTCAGCATCCACAAAATTGGCATAAAACTCCCTGAAGACAGGGAAAATAGTAACAGCAGTGAAATAACAGAATAGTTGCCAGTTGAGTGCAACGATTGTATCCTCAATCCTTCCTCCAGGATTGTAAAAACTGTGTTCTGAGATAAACTTCCTGGTCATAGCAAAATCATTGTACCGAATATGTGCAGCAGCAGTGACAAACTTGCTACAATCAAAATTTTCTCGTTCCTTTCCTCGCTTAGATTTTGGTGCCATCTAAACGTGAAATAAAAATGCAAAATAAATTCATAGGATCAAAGGAAATAAACTAATTTAAGCTTTTCAAAGTTGAAAGAGCTTAAAAATTCATGGATTTAACTCTAAAATCAATTTTTTTCTCAAAATTTCAGTTTTTCCTCAATGCGAGCAAAATTCATGGTGAGAATCGAAAATAATTGGTTTAGAATGTAGATTTAACCTTGGAATGAAGAAATCAAGTGATTTCAAGCTCAAAAACATGAAAATCCAGCCTCAAATGGAATCTCTAGGGTCTATTTTTGTGAAAACTGGAGAAAAGGGAAGCTTAGGCGTCAAAAATGGTGTGGGGGTGTTTAAGAAGATGAAGCTTTGGTTCAGGCCGAACCGGCGCCTAAGCGCCGAATTCTGGCACCTAGGCGCTAGACTCGCCTCACCAAAAATTTGATTTAAATTTTATATTTTCCACCAACACTTATCAAATTCGACTCCTAATTACTCTTATGAGAGTATTAATCCAATTTATATCCTCCAAAATTTTCCAAAAATGATTTAAAATGATAACGTAGATCCTCATTTCAAACACAAAATATAACTAAACTCTTCAACTTTAATTCATAATTTTCATTCCAAACTTAATAAATTCCAGAACAAGATTATAACAAGGTTTATCATTCTATAAATAACACAAACAACATAAATTCAAAGCAAATTTTCAATCCAACAACACACATTGAACAATTAAGCAAAACACACAAACTCGATATTCGACACACTAGAACTAAACTCCATCACACCTAGAACACATATAAGATCTATTCAACACCGATCATCAATTACGATCTCTTTTGCAATGAAGTTCGCTAGGTCCAAATGGATAGAAAACCAACGCCCTTGGAAATTCAAAAGCCGTCTTTCATCAATCCACTTACTCTTCTCGTACATTGCTACTTGAGAGTCTTGATAGGCCGCTATTTGATCAAATTGAAGTTTTGATTGTCATTCTACATGCTCAATTTGATGATACATCTCGTATAAATGATTCGCAATGCTTTGAAGTTCCGCTTCAATCTTTTCTAGATGACTAAATAATCTCTCCATACTAACTGCAATAAAACATTAAAATAAGGTTAAGGATCCTTGTGGGATTTTTCTCTTACCTCATTTTCATGATTTCCTCTATTTATTTCTTCCAAACTCCTCTTAACTCCTCCAAAATGGATTGCTCTGGTCGAAATTATGGTTTCTATGTGATTGGGGACGAAGATATGGCAATATATATGGAGATTACATGTGAAAAACAGAAATTTTCAGTTTTTACACGATCTGTAACCGTGGCGCTTAGGCGCCAGAATCTGGCGCCAAGACCCCAGATCATCGATACACACAGGTTATTCTGGCGCTTAGGTGCCAACCTTTGGTACCTAGGCGCCAGAACCTCAATCGACTCTGTTTTGCCTATCGTAAAATTTACAAAGTTTCGGTCTTAAAAATAGGTCTAATAAAAGGGTGTGATCCACATAATCATCGAATAAGATAAATTCAAATCACAAACAACCACAATAATAACCAAATGGGTTGCCTCCCACAAAGCGCTCAGTTTAATGTCGTCAGCCCGACCTTATCAGTTGAATTAATCGGGTAGACTCAGTTTGTAAGCCTCTTTGTAATTTGGTTTCATTTCTCCCATATAAGGCTTCAGTCTTAATCCGTTAACTTTAAATATTTTTTTAGTTTTACGATCTTTAATATCCACAGCTCCATAAGGGTATACTTTCTCAATTATAAATGGTCCCATCCATTTAGATCTTAATTTTCCAGGAAAAAATCTTAAACGAGCATTAAATAATAACACTTTTTGTCTAGGCTCAAATGTTTTCCTTGAAATCTATTTTTCATGCAATTTCTTCATTATTTCTTTATAAATCTTTGCATTTTCATAGGACTCATTTCTTATCTCTTCCATTTCATTCAGTTGTAATAATCGTTTCTCTCCTGCAGCATTCAAATCATAATTGAACTCCTTTATCGCCCAGTAAGCTTTATGTTCTAGTTTAACATGTAGATGACAATGTTTACCATAAATTAACCGATAAGATGACATCCGATAGGTGTCTTATAAGCTGTTCTATAAGCCCATAATGCAGAATCAAGTCTATCAACCCAATCGCATCTTTTTAGGATTAACTGCCTTTCTCTAATATTCTTTTAATTTCTCTGTTCGATACTCACCCATTCCACTTGTTTGCGGGTGATAAGCAGTTGCAATTCTATGTTTAATTCTGAATTTTCTAGTAATGATTGAATTCTTATATTTCTGAAACCACTTTCCCCATCTGTGATAATTACCCTTGTCATTCCAAATCTGTATAAATAATTTTCTCTAAAAATTTCGAAACACTTTTGGAATCACAGTTAGGTAAAGCTACAGCTTTGATCCACTTTGAAACATAATCAACTGCTAATAAAATATAAATCTTTCCAGAAGATGGTACGAAAGGTCCCATGAAGTCTAAACCCCATACATCAAAAAATTTCAATTTCCAGTATATAGTTTAGAGGCATTTCATCTTTTCTGGAAATATTTCTCATTCTTTGACATTGATCACAAGTTTTCACATAATATCCAACATCTTTGAATAATGTAGGCCAATAGAATCCAAAATTTAAAATTTTAAACGCAGTTTTATCCACTCCAAAGTGTTCTCCAAATTCAAAATCATGATATTTTTGAATAATTGCAAAATTTTATTCATAAGGTACACATCTTCGAATCACGTAATCTCTTCCTATTTTAAATAAACGAGGATCTTCCCAAATATATGATTTACAACCATTCTTGAATTTCTTAATATATTTATTATTCAAACCATATGGTAAAATATTGCTAACCAAATAGTTAACCATATCTGCATACCAAGGCATTTGTAATCCTTGAATAACATATAACTGTTCATCAAGGTATTTCTCATTTATATTTTCTTCATAAATTTTCTCACTATTATTTTTAATTCTTGATAAATAATAAGCAATTTGGTTGTCAGTTCCTTTTCTATCCATAATTTGAAAATCAAATTCTTGTAAAAGTAAAACCCATCTGATCAATCTAGGTTTAACATCCTTTTTAGACATTAAATACTTAATAGCAGAATGATCAGTATGTACGATACATTTCATCCCAAGAAGATATGGTCTAAATTTATCAAAGGCATATACTATTGTTAAAAGCTCTTTTTCAGTAGTAGTATAATTTATTTGAGTTTCATTTAGAATTTTACTAGCGTAATATATAACTTTGAAAATTTTCTCATATTTTTGTCCCAAAACAGCTCCAATTGCATAATCACTTGCATCACACAATAATTCAAAAGGTTTACTCCAATCAGGTGCAATAATAATAGGTGCAGTGATTAATTTTTCTTTTAGAATATTGAACACATTCAGACAATCTTCATTAAATTCAAATTTGGCTTCTTTTTCTAATATATGATAAAGAGGCTTAGCAATTTTAGAAAAATCATTTATATATCTTCTATAAAATCCAGCACTGACTCCAAAAACTTCTCACATCGAGAATCTGTAGTAGGTGGTCAAGTTCAACAATAATTTTCACTTTTGCTCGTTCAATTTCCATACCTATTCGTGAAATTTTATGTCCAAGTACAATTCTTTCGCGACCATAAATCGACATTTTTCCCGCTTTAGAACCAAATTTGTTTCTTCACATCTTTTCAGTAACTTTCGTTATATTTTCCAAGCAAGACTCAAAAGAAGTTCCAAAAACTGAAAAATCGTCCATAAATACTTCAATTCATTTATTAATTAAATCACAGAATATTGACATCATACATCTTTGAAAAGTTGCAGGTGCATTACATAAACTGAAAGGCATTCTTCTAAAGGTAAATGTTCCATAAGAACTTGTAAATATTGTTTTCTCTTGGTCCACAGGAGCAACGAGTAATTGATGATAACCAGAATATCCATCCAGAAAACAAAAATATGAGTGTCCAGCTAATTTATCCAACATCTAATCCAAGAAAGTTAAAGGAAAATGATCCTTTCCAGTGGCGTTGTTTAATTTTCGATAATCAATGCAAATTCGCCATCCAGTAACTTGTCTTGTAGGGATCAATTCATTTTTTTATTAACAATGACAGTTACTCCTCCTTTCTTCGGAGCACAATGAATAGGACTTACCCATTGACTATCAAAAATAGGATAAATAATTCCAGCATCTAATAATTTTAAAATCTCTTTTTTTACAACCTCTTTCATCATTGGGTGGTTCAATCTTCTTTGAGGTTCAATAGTGGGTTTACAATTTTCTTCCATTAGAATCCTATGCATACAAATTAAAAGGCTTATTCTATTTATATCTGCAATAGTCTAACCAAAAGCTTTCTTATAATTCTTCAGAACTCCTATTAATTTTTCTTCTTGATCTTTGCTTAGTTCTAAAGATATAATTACAGGTAAAGTTAATGAATTTCTAAGAAATGCATACTTTAAATGTGCAGGTAACATTTTTAATTCCAGTTCAGGGGCTTTTTCAATTGAGGGTAGAAGTATATCATTTTTAGTTGTGTCTAAAATTTCCCAGTTTTCATGATTATAATGAGTTCCTTCAGATAATTTTTCTTCATTTACTTCTTCAATTTCTTCAGTTAATGACTCATTATATATCACAGATTCATCATTTTTTTCTTTATAAATGACCTTACATTTTTCTTGATAATGCTTTTCAATTATATAATCAAAAATATCCATCCGATAGCATTTTTCTTTATCAGGATTCCTCATTGATTTCAGAACATTAAATGTTATCTCATGATCATTAACTCTCATTGTTAATTCTCCTTTTTTGCATGTCAATCATAGCACATCCGGTAGCTAGAAAAGGTCTCCCTAAAATAATAGGTATTTCTTTATCTTCTTTCATTTCTAGCACAATGAAATCCACAAGAAAGATAAATTTATTTACCTCAACAAGAACATCCTCTATATCTCATTTAGGATAAGTGATAGATCGATGAGCTAACTGAAGGGTTACAGTGGTGGGAGAAATCTCTCCTAAATCTAACCTTCGAAAGATTGAAAATGGCATGAGATTAATACTTGTTCCTAAATCACATAAGGCTTTTCCACAAAATTTTTCTCCAATAGCACATGGTATAGTGAAACTTCCAGGATCTTTAAGTTTCTGAGGTAATTTCTTCTGAATTATTGCACTACATTCTTCACTTAATGCAATAGTTTCATAAGCTTCAAATTTCCTTTTCTTGCTTAAAATATCCTTCATAAATTTTGCATAGCTTGGCATTTGTTCTAAAGCTTCAGCAAAAGGAATGTTGATGGTAAGTTTCTTAAAAATATCAAAGAACTTAGAAAATTGATGGTCAAGCTTCTGCTGTTCTAGTCTTTGAGGAAAAGGTGGTGGCGGTCTTTCAACTTCCACTTCAATAGGAATTACAGTCTGATCTTTACTTGGAGAAAGAGTTTCTTTAGGTTTTTCACTCTCTTCTACCTCTCTCTTTTTCAATTTCATTCTGAATTTTCTCTTTTAATTCCTTTCCACTTCTAAGTTGTATAGCTTTTGCTTGTTTATGTTCTTTCCCAGTTTGTTTAGAATTTATTTTGACATTGCTAGGTAATGTTCCTTGAGGTCTGTAAATAAAAAAATTAGCAATTTAACACATCTGATTCTCAATATTACAAATAGCAGTGTTATGACTTTGTAGCTGATTACCTAGTTGCAAGATCAACTCTTCTATAGATAAATTTTTTTGCTGATTGTTAAAACCAGGAGGATAAGTTGGTCTAAAGTTTGAATTTCTTTGATTGTTCCAATTTCCGGTTGGATTAACTTGATTATTACTCCATTGTTGATGTCCATTATTCCAATTAAAATTAGGATGCTTTTTCCAACCTGGATTATAATAATTAGAATAAGGGTTATTAATTTTACTAGCAATAGCTTGCAAAGTTTCTATTGTTTAAGAATCATCAGTATTTGCAGAATTATCATTACTTACATGCGACATATTAATAACAAAATGATCTAATTTATTAGATATTGCAACCACTTGTGAAGCTAAAATAGAAAAGGCTTCATTATCTTGAATACTTGCCATTCTTTTAGGATTAACCCTTTCAGAAGGCCATTGAAAATTATTATTAGTCATTTCGTCAATTAAAGTATAAGTTTCTTCAAATGTCTTAGCCATTAAAGAACCACCAGCAGCAGCATCTATAATAGATCTATGTGATCCAATAAGTCCATTATAAAATGTTTGAATAATTAATCAATCTGGTAAAGCATGATGAGAACATTTCCTTAATAGTTCTTTAAATCTTTCCCAAACTTCATAAATTGTTTCTCCATCAAATTACATAAATGAAGTAATATCATTTCTTAATTTAGCAGTTTTAGAATGAGGAAAATATTTAGCAAGGAATTTTTGTGCCATATCTACCCAAGTTTTAATAGAACAAGTTGCTAATGAATTAAGCCACATCTTTGCTTTATCTTTTAAGAAAAAAGTAAAGAGACTAAGCCTAATAGCATCATCAGAAACATTATTATATTTAAAGGTAGCACAAAGTTCTAAGAAACTAGCAAGATGTAAATTTGGATCATCATTTGGTGTTCCTCCAAATTGATTATTTTGAACTATTTAAATAATAGAAGGTTTAAGCTCAAAAGAATTAGCATTTACAGTTGGCATTTGAAAACTAATATGAAGTTCATCAGTTGTAGGGTTTGCATAATCCCTTAATGATTTATAAACATTTTGTTCATTGATTTTTATTGGATTTTGATTATTGTTATGTAAGTTAGCCATTTCCTGATATTTTTGAATTTGTTTTCCTTTTCTAATTTTTTTAACTGTTTTTTCTAATTCGGAATCAAAAGGTAATAATCCTTCAGATCCAAAACTACGCATAAAAATAAATTAAAATCTTTTTGGTATTTTTTATTTTTTTATTTTTTTGTAAATGTTTTTGTATTTTTATTTAAAGAAATAAAAAGTGTATAAAATATTTTAATTTGAGAAATGTAAAAATTGTCTTTTTAACTTAATTCTTTATCTTCCTCTTTCTTTCCCCGGCAACGACACAAAAAATTGATGTGACTTTATATATACTTAAAAATGCAAGAATTTGATACCACTGCTAGAAGATTTAATCTCCGGCAACGGTGCCAAAAAATTGATGTGTGACCGTACGTCTTTTACTTATGTAAGAATTTATGAATTTATGATTAAATATTTATATTAATTATTGTAAAAATCACAATTTCAAATGCAAGTATACATATCGTTTTAAGTAATATAGGGCTCTATTAGAGTCCTGGTTATCGATCCCACAGGGAAGGTTTTGAGAAAATTTTAAGAAATATTTTATATTTTTCAAATTAAAAGTAATTATTATTTTTATTTCTTTTCAAAATTCAGATTTTAAATAAAAATTTTACTAAATGTAAGCAAGCAATAATTGAATAAAAGATTAATGCAGGTATATTTAAAACAACTTTCTCCTTTTCAACTAATCCAAGATTTTTAGAATAATTATCATTTGTGGAGAATTTAGATTATGGTATTGTGCCAAATAGAAGCATTCTCATTCTTTACCCTTTGGTCAAGGCATAAAGAACATTGACTAATCTATAGATCGGTTCATAATGTTTTATTAAGTAGAATGGGTTAATCTAGGCTCACACTACTTAGATGTCCAAGGGTGGCTATAGTCAGCCTTACCAAGTGACTCCATTCCCTTTCTATAAATCAAATTATTAGAATTTAGTCTGTCACTCTAAAGACTAATTAGTTCTACGCCCAATAAATCATATCTTCCTATTTATTTGCACTTCACCTTGAATAACCCGCATAAAGCCTTCGAATACCCAAGGATTCATGTGATATCTACTAGTTAAGAACTCATCTGCGGATAGGTCCTAAAATTCTTCAACAGGTTTTAACAATTTAAATGGCCAATTTAAAAAGTAAATTAAGATCAGGTATTAATATCATCATAATTTTTACAAATATTTTATGTTAAATTCTCCAACAAAATTCAATTATCTTATTATCTTTTCATAGTTGAAAGGAGAAAGAATACTAACTACTCAGACCATATTGAATTCACACAACAAAACATATTTATAAAATTTTGAACCAAGTTGCAGATACTTATCTGGAATGTTCCTTCAAGTGATCCGCTGACTCCTACTGACTCCAATGCAATGATGAAAGACTTCAACAACAACAACACTAATAAACTCACACTTAACACTCAAAATAAACTCTCTAAATACTAAAGAAAGTGGCTCCCTAAAACTATTTTTAAGCGTGGAGAGCTTTGGGTGGATTGGGTGCACTTTTCTCTGTAGAATGGGCTCCTATTTATAGAGCTCTGAATTTGACCAGGGGTTGCTTAAGGCACCTCTTCAAAATTCATCCAAATACAATGTATCTTCTAGAAGGTAACTGTTGCACCTAAGCGCCAGAATCTGGCGCCTAGGCGTTGGAGTCCGTGACCACGTCTTCGCACCTCTTCGTGATTAAAACTGTTTTCATGTGTTCAAATGCATTGTATCACATGTCATATATATTAGGAGTAACTTCCAGTCTTCTAGAAGGTCTGATAACCGCTTAAAACTGTCAAAATAACTGCCCAAAGTGGTCAAAAATATTATCTGTTTCTGTATCGAGCTGGCGCTTAGGCGCCGGATTCTGGCGCCTAGGCGCCAGGCCTATAATTTTGACAACTTTGCTCTTTTAGCTCCATTTTTGCTCATTTTCCTTCTTAAACTCTTTTTTTATCACTTATATCTAAAACATAAAAATACCTTTCATTAAAGCATAATATCCTTAAGAATTGAATCATAAGTAAGGCATAAAAATGAGTATTTTTTAAGTGGATCAGCGGGCCTCTGTGGAACTGCTCGCGCAACGACTGCCCTATCGGGTGCCTTCCGGCGATTCAAACTCCCGATGCCCCCCTGTACCGATAGCACGAACTTCCTCTACCTTTCGCCTCCTTTTGTGCACAAAAAACTGTCGCGCACGATCCTAGAACTGCCGAACTCCCGTGCCTGTTCTGCAATTTAGGGCGAAGTAAAAGAAAGAATTGACATAATCCAAAAGAACACACAGAGATTTAACGAGATTCGACAAAGATTCCTACGTTCTTAGGAGCAGAGCGGCGAATTTCATTATTTCAGAGGAGTTACAATAGTTCGGTTTAATTCACATCCATGGGGTTACACCACTGATCACAGAAAAATTCATTAAGAAATTCATATCTATTTTTGATGAAATTGCACTTTAAAGAAAGGTATTTTCTTTATTTTACTGCAGGAATGAAGATTTATAAGTGATTAAAGCAAAAAGCATGAAATGGAGCGAATTTGGATCAAAAAGGAAGAAATTCATGCAAATTGACCTAAGTCGCCGACGGCGAGATCGAGGCCGCCGACGGCGAGATCGCGAGGAGAATTTCTGAAGGAATTATAACTACCTCGCCGACAACGAGCCCGAGCCCGCCGACAGCCGAGATCGCGCGGCTCAAGACCTTCTGAAGCCCCGCCGACGGCGAGGTCGTTTCCCACCGATGGCGAGACAAGCTCAAAATGCAAATACTTTGAACCCTGACACTTTTCAAGAGGTGTTTAAGCACCCTCGGACCTTTCGCCTACCTCTATAAATAGAGGCCGAATTCTAGTGTCTAGGTGTGTCTATTTTAGAGAGTCCGAGTCTATTTTCGGTGTTTTAAGTGAGTCCGTTGTTAGTTATTAGTGAGTTTCTTTAGTTTATTCGAGTGCTATTTAGAAGTTTGTCGTACTAGAAGGAAAAGTCAAAGGAACTTCAAGGAGTCCGCTTGGGAGGAAATTAAGATAAGTATCTTTGTTTATTGTTGTTAACTTTAAATGAAATCCATGCTTTGTTTTATTCCCATGCATTCCGAGTAGCTTTCTTAGCTTTTCTCATTGTTTATGAAAATTATGCGGATTGATGAAATTAAATAAGTACCTAATATATTAAAATAAATTGTGATAATTTTTACTTAAAACTTAATTTACTTTCAATCCGGCCAATCGAGTAGTTAAAATATGTCGAATTATCAACTATAGTAAAAATTACATCCAATATTCAGTGAAGTCAAAAGCCTCGAAGGCGTGCAAATAAATAGTGAAATATTATATATCGGACGTAGAATCGGACATTTTAGTGTGATGTACTAAAATATTCAATTCGGTCCTATTATTCGAGAGCCGAAGTGTAGATGTTAGCCCTCGGTGAGGGGAACATGCGAGCTATGAAGTGGCAACAAGTATCCTCCCAAACTTAACCGCGATTCGCAATCAAACATAGGATTAGCCAATGTTCTTCGCACTCGACCAAAGGGTAAAAAATAGGAATGCTCCTATTTGTCACAATACAATTTAAAAATTCTATTTAAATTCATCATTCACTTAATTTTCTAAAAACAAGGAGAAGGATACTTTTTCTGAATTATTTAAATCACTTTATTTCAAGCATTAGTTTACTTTAGTTTGCTATAGTTACTTTAAATTTTCATTTACTATATTAGTAAGTAATTCCTTTAAATTTAGCTGATAACAAATCTGTTAAAAACTTCCCCGTGGATCGATAACCAGACTCCACTGTAGCCCTATATTACTTGATACGATACGTATACTCGCGTAGAATCCACATTATACAATTCATCATTAAATCATATATATATATATTTAAAGCTGGATCAAGTTTTTGGTGTCGTTGCTATAAACATAAATTGCAAACATATTAAAAGTGGGTCAAGTTTTCGGCGCCGTTGTCGGGGAAGTAAAGAAATTATTTACTACAGTAACGGACTACTTTGTTTTATAAAATTGTATGCGAAAATTTGGAAACGAAAATTTAATACCTTACGATTCAGAATTAGAGCGTACAATTAAAAGAATTAGAAAACAAAAGTGAGAAATTATAAATTTAACACAAATGGCAAATATTCCTGAAAATGAAAATATATATCATCAAAGACCATTACGAGATTATGCCAACCCTACATTAGATGAAATTCATTTAACTATTCAAAACCCTGATGTAGCTGCTAATTCATTTGAACTTAAACCTACAATTATCCAAATGGTACAAAATAATCAATTTAGTGGTTCACCTACTGAAGATCCTAATTTACATCTTGCTAGTTTTTTAGAACTATGTGCTACTTTTAAATATGAAAGAGTATCTAACGATGCTATTAGACTTAGACCTTTTCCTTTTTCTTTAAGGGATAAGGCTAAAATGTGGTTAAATTTGTTAAGCACTCGGATCTATTAAAACTTTGGGAGAATTATCACAAAAATTTCTATCCAAATATTTTCCACCATCTAAAACTCGCTAAGCTTAGAAATGATATAACTTCTTTTAGTCACTGATGGAGAGTCAATATATGAAGCTTGGGAGAGATTTAAAGAACTTCTTAGGAAATGCCCACATCATGCATTACCGTATCAAGTTAATTATCCAAACTTTCTATAATGGATTAGTAGGATCTTTAAGATCAATCATCGATGTCGTCACGGAGGATCATTGATGTCAAAACCATTTGATGAAGCTGCTGGAGATTTAATGTCACTAATCGAAGAAATGGCAACCAATAATTTCCAATGGCCTGCTGATAGAATGAATCCAAAAAAAATAGTTAGTATTCATGAAAATGATGCAATATCTATGTTAGCTTCGCAAATCGCTGCTGTATCTAAAAAATTAGATCATTTTGGAATGAATTACTCTCCAACTATATCAGAAGAAAATTCATCTCGGACAACTTATAGAATCCCAATCTCAATATGAAACTATAAATGCAATTAATAACGTACCCAATAATCCTTATGCAAATTATTATAATCCCGGATGGAAAAATCATCCTAATTTTAATTGGAATAATAACACAACTAATCAACCATGGATGAATAATATGACACAACCATTAGGAAATCCATCTAATCAAGGAAATCCTAATTATAAATCTAATTATCCACTCTGGATTTAATAACCCACAATTTAAAGATAAGAAATTATCTATAGAAGAATTAATATTAAATATGGGTCAACATTTACAAAATCAAGGAAATCAATTACAAATACAAGGCAACCAATTACAAAATCAAGGAACAAACTATAAAAAATATCGAAACTCAACTTAGACATATCGCTACCGCACTTAATAATAAAATACTCCGGAACATTTCCTAAGTAATGTGGAAATAAATCCCAAAGATAAAGGAAATGAACAAATTAAAGCGATACAATTACGAAGTGGAAAAAAATTAGAACCTCGAATTCGTAAAGAACTTCGAAATCAAAAAGAAGAAGTGGAAATCGAAAAGGAAAAGAATCAACAAGATTCAAACTTAGAAAATCCTTTAATACCTATGAAAATTTCGTTGAAAACCTCCACCACCATTTCCTCAACGACTAATTCAACATAAAAAAGATAAACAATTGCATAAATTCCTCGAAATTTGAAGAAATTAACGATAAATATTCCTTTCGTAGAAGCTTTTGAACGTATGCCAAACTATGTAAAATTCATGAAAGATATTCTAAATAAAAAAAGAAAATTTACCGATAATGAAATGGTCGCACTTAGTGAAGAGTGTAGTGCTATTATTCGTAAAAAACTTCCCGAAAAATTAAAAGATCCCGGTAGCTTTCACTATACCCCGCGCTATCGAGAAAAATTCTATGGAAAAGCTTTGTGCGACTTAAGAGCAAGCATCAATCTAATGCCTCTATCAATTTTTAAGAGATTAGGATCGGGAGAAATTTCACCTACTTCAAGAACTCCTTCGCTAGTCGATCGTTCGTTACATATCCTAAGGGAGTTATCGAAGATGTATTAGTAAAAGTGGACAAATTTATCTTCCCCGTAGATTTTATCGTTCTAGATATGGAAGAAGATAAAGAAATTCCTATCATTTTAGGAAGACCATTTTTAGCCACCGGAAAAGCTATGATCGATGTTCGTAAAGGAGAATTAACTATGAGAGTAAATGACCAAAAAGTAACTTTTAATATTGCTAAATCAATGAAATATCCTCGCGCTAGAAAAAGATGATGAGTGTTTTCGAATGGAAGTACTCGATCAATTACAAAAAGAACATTTTAAGGAATATTATAAAGAAAAATTAGAAAAAGAAAATATTAAATTAATTGAAAAATCTGAGATAAATGAAGAACTAGATTATATTCAGGAGAAATTTGAATTTTTGGATAATACAAAAAATACTGAAAAAAATCTAGTTCCATCAATTATTAAACCTCCTGAACTTGAGTTAAAAATGTTACCTAATCATTTAAAATATGCTTACTTAGTAATTCTTCAACTCTACCAGCTATTATTTCATCCGAATTAAATGAATCTCAAGAACAAAAACTTTTAGAAACATTAAAAAAATATAAGAAAATTTTTGGTCTGGACTTTAGCAGATATTAAAGGAATTAGTCCTTCAATTTGTATGCACGTAATTATTTTAGATAATGAACATAAACCTAAAGCAGATCCACAAAGGAGATTAAATCCAATAATGAAAGAAGTAAGTCAAGAAATAAATTTTAAAATGGTTAGATAATGGTATTATATATCCTATTTCGACATGTGCTCGGTAAGCCCAATTCACCGTGTACCTAAGAAAGGAGGAGTGACCGTCAAAGCTAATGAAAATAATGATCTTATCCCTATAAGACAAGTCACCGGATGGCGAATTTGTATCGATTATAGTAAAATTAAACACAACCTACTGTAGAAAGATCACTTCCCTTTACCATTTCTACATCGTATGTTAGATAGACAATTCTGGACATAAATATTTTTGTTTCTTAGATGGATATACCGATTATCATCAAATACAAATCGCACCCGAGGATCAAGATAAAACTACATTTACTAGTCCTTATGGAACTTTCGCTTTCGAAGAATGCCTTTTGGATTATGTAATGCACCCGCAACATTCCAAAGATGTATGATGTCTATATTTAGTAAATTAATCGATAATGGAATGAAGTATTTATGGATGATTTCTCCGTATTTGGAACAACATTCGACACATGCTTAAATCATCTTGAAAAAGTATTCGAAGTATGTGAGAAAACTAATTTAATTCTTAATCGGGAGAAATGTCAATTTATGATTACAGGTGGCATTGTATTAGGGCATAAAATTTCGTAAAAGGCATGGAAGTAGACTCGCAAAAATTCAAGTTATAACTAAATTACCACCTCCAACTACAGTGAAAGGGGTAAGAAGTTTTCTGGACATGCCGGATTCTACGTACGTTATATTAAAGATTTTTCAAAAATTACTAAACCTCTACGCCAACTTCGAAAAGGACAAGAAATTTGAATTTACAACCGAATGCCCGAATGCTTTCGAATTATTAAAAGATAAATTAATTATAACACCTATAATAGTTTCACCTAATCGGGAGAAACCATTCGAGCTTATGTGTGATGCTAGCTGATTATGCTATATGAGCAGCTTCGGCAAAGATATGATAAGATTTTCAAAATTATATATTATGCTAAGAAAACTCTAAATGATGCCGAAATAAATTATACAAGCTTATCGAAAGAGAATTATTAGCAGTTGTATATGCTTTTAATAAATTTCGCATTATCTAATCAGAACTAAATGTATCAGTACATACCGATCACTCGCTATAAAATATTTAATGCAAAAGAAAGATTATAAACCAAGATTAATCGATGGATATTATTAATGCAAGAATTTGATTTCGAGATCATTAACAAAAAGTGAACCGATAATCAAATCGCGTATCATTTATCAAGCTTAGAAAATCATGAATTATCCGATACCGATAAGGAAATTTTATGCATTTTCCCGATGAACAACTTTATAATATTAATGATCGGAGAATACCTCGTATGCCGATATAAGTAAATTATATCAGTAAGTGACATTTTACCACCTATGTTAACTTTGCAACAATGTAAAAAATTCATTCACGATACTAAAACATACTTTTGGGATGAACCATACTTATATAAGCAATGTAAGGATCTAATCATTAAGATGCGTGCCTTATGAAGAAACCGAACCAATTATTCAAAAATGTCATGACTCGATTTTGGAGGACATTTTGGGACGTATAAAACCGCATATAAAATTCTACAATCTGATTCTACCGGCCTACTCTATTTAGAGATGTATATAGATATATAAAAACCCGCGATAAATGCCAAAGAGTAGGAAATATATCAAGGAAAAATGAAATGCCTCTCGAATTTTATATTAAGTCGAAATTTTTTATGTTTGTGGGATTAGATTTCATGGACCTTTTATTCCTTCATTCGGAAACTCATATATATTAAGTAGCTGTCGATTATGTTTCCAAATGGATTGAAGCACAAGCTTTACCTAGGTGTGATGCTAAAAATGTTTTAAAATTTTTAATGAAAAATATTTTTACTAGATTCGAATGCCGAGAGTGATTATCACCGACGTGAGGAACTCATTTTGAAACAAATATATTCACAAACTAGTAGAAAAATATAATATTATGCATAAGATATCAATCGCTTATCATCCACAAACAAGTGGATTAGTCAAGTTTCTAATCGAGAGATTAAGCGTATATTAGAAAAATCCGTAAACCCTAATAGATTGAGATCGGTCTATAAGACTAGATACTACATTATGCGCATACAAGATCGCTTATAAAACTCCGATCGGAATGACTTCTTACAGTTTATATATGGAAAAACTCGCCACTTACCAAATGAATTAGAACATAAAGCATATCGGGCGATTAAAGAATTTAATTATAATATGAAAGAAGTCAGTGAGAAGAGATTGTTACAATTAAATGAATTGGAAGAATTAAGAAACGAATCATATGATAATGATAGGATTTATAAAGAAATGATGAAATTATGGCATGATCGTAAGATTAATCGTAGAAATTGTGAACCGTGACAAGAAGTTTTGCTTTATAATACTAGATTGAAATTATTTCCCGGGAAATCGAAATCTCGATGGTTAGGACCTTTCACCATAACTCAAATATTTTCATATGGAACTATAGAAATCAAGATCCAAAAACAGGACATAGATTTAAAGTAAACGGACATAGATTAAAACCATATTTCGAAGGTAGAAGACCAAATTTTAAAGAGGTTTTAATGCTTATCAACCTGATCACTAACTAAATTAGGTCGGGCTGACGACGTTAAACCAAGCGCTTTATAGGAGGCAACCCATAGTAGTCTTTTATTTTAATTATCTACAAATTAGTGAGTCTATATTATTAAAACAAATCTTACTACTCAAATTTTTTATTAGAATCATCACAAAGTTGAACCTATATGATGAGATCAAAAAATATTCGGACTCAGAGCGAAATCGGGCGATTTTTACGAATCTCGCCGACAACGAGCTCCGAGCCCGCCGACAAGCGAGATCGTGCGCATGACTTGAGTCAGTTTTATAACTAAGTCGCCGACGGCGAGGAACTTCCCGCCGACAGCGAGGCAGTTGAAATTTTGGTTTCTTAAAGATTTTTCGTGCGGTTTTTGACGGATCTAAGCCCTTCCTTCGTAAGAAATTATCCCAAATCCTATTTTACACCATTTTCTTAATTAGGAACAACTAGAGACCAATCCTTTCAATCCGAAATGGCCAACAAATTCTTAGAAACCACAAAAACTGAAGTTTTCAACCGAAGAAAATTCGTCGATTCGGAGGCGCTAGCCGTATCTTCAACAAAGGCTCGATGAAGAAAAGACTTATTAAAGAAAGAGGATTTGTCAACAGAGGAATAGAGAATTCCACTACAAAAATCGAAGAAATGATCGCACAAGCAGATTGGGAGGTATTTTGTTATACGACATCCGCCGTAGTTATACCGATAGCTAAAGAGTTTTACTCTAATTTACATGCGATCAACAATCGAAATGTCTACATCGGAGGAAGATGGTAACATTTACTCCTTCAAGGGTAAATGAATTGTTTTCTATAGAGAATACATCTGTTCGTCATTATTCCAACTTTCGTGCCTTCAAGATATAATATGAACGAGATCTATAGATACCCGACCGACGAACCCGATGATCGGGAGTTACGCGAAAACGGTATGTCGGCTTTTCTCGCATCACTTCTTAACCCTCGTCTCAAGCATCGGCATTTCTTTATATCATCAAAATTATTACCTACTATGAGGGTAAATAAAGTTTCAAAGGAATGCGCTATTTTAAACTACTATATTCAAATCGAATTACCTATCGATGTCGGATCAATAATAAGTAAAGTCCGCATCGGGATTAATCGTGCATGGGTCGCTGCATGGACTCGGACACCCATCGACTATATTTGCTTTATGCAGCCGTACCAAGTTTCTTACGAGGCTCGGGAAAAAGTACTTTTACCATGAAAACCACCGGATCCTACCGATATGTTTCCAACTTTAGATAACAATGATGAGATTACTATTATTTCCGACAGTAGCATCACGTAACAATCCTTTAGCAAGACCCCTTATCGATAAAACTAATTTCATTCTCAAGAAGATTAAAGGATTGGAGAAAGAATTGCAAAATGTGATGAATTCCATCGACAATATCTCTCGATATGTTCGATCATATCGATCGGAGAATGAAGGAGCACTTCGATCATACCTGACATCCTGAGGCCGGCTTTATTCATCTACTAAGACAGAAATGATGGATTAATGAAGAATCTATCGTGCACTCCCTTTCGTGCCTTTCTACAATTTATTTGTGCACTCGCGTCGCATGTGGAATATTGTAGAAGATATTAGTTCGTACACCGAAGAGTAGGAAAGATTTCTATGTTTATGTCATATATTCGTGTATATATATGTGTCGATTTGGATTTAGGTTTTATTATGAGTCGAACTTCGATTCGATCATCTCGCATTTGATGAGATTTTATGTAATTGTTATGTCTCAAAGCATTTAAAGTGTTGTGGTGTGGATTGCGATGCCGAGTTTTATGGATTCGAACATTTAAGTTAAGTATGTGTTAAGTTGTTAGTGTGAAATTTGTAAGTTTCATGGATTTCATATATAAAGTTATATTGTTCGTGGTTATGTGAACTTTTTATAAATATAAGTATCTAATCTTCGTATTATTATTAAATTAATGATCTGAAGATTGATTAAGGGCAATTCGAGGTTGAAATGATCGACGAATTTCAAAAATTTAAAATTTTCGGATCTCACCGACGACGAGAATTATCTCGCCGACAGCGAGAAAACCCGCTGACAGCGAGACCGAGCTCGCCGACGGCGGATTTTTCCCGAAACTTTTGCCTTATGAAATTAATTAGCTCGCCGACGGCGAGAAAAATATCGCCAACAGCGAGATCGCGAAAAGACCTATATTTGACCGGTCAACCGACATTATTCATCATCCCCTTCCTCAAAACTTCGAAAAAACCGACCTAGGGCTTGAGAGATCTCGGATTCGAGGCGATTTCAACACTTTTCGACACCGGATTTCATCTTCCCTTGGTAAGAGCTTCACTCCTATGCAAAAATTTTCGATTTTCACCATGGATTTCTTCTACATTGGAGAATTTTGAAAAATTTTGAAATGCGGAGAAAATACTTGGAAGAATTTCATGGAAATTGATTTAAATGGAATTTAGATGTCGTAGAAGCCTTCTTAGTAATATTTTGGAGTTTAGTTGAGATTTTTGCAAATTTCATAGATCGAGAAATGGCTCCACGACAAAAGCGACGGATAGATTATGACGAAACCTGATTCATTAATGCAAGAGCACAAACTCGATATTTTCAAAATATACAAGCAAGAAAATGCATTCAAGATCGAGTTTTCAAGAATCCAGGAGGAGAAATTGAGCGAATCATTAAGTAGCGAGGAAGGGAAAATTTCTGTTTCGTGTCCAACAGAGCAGCTGTAGAAGTAGTAAAGGAATTTTATGCAAATTTAACACAAGCCGAAGATGCACCGCTAAGGTTGGAGGATTTTTGTAGAATTCAACGCCGCTAGAATAAACGCTTATTATGAAGTACGAGACACCTACACCAACTAGTATGAAACTTTTGAACTATGGAAGGACCACTCGGAAGAGGTGATCGACTTTCTCACTTGACTGGGAAAGGAGTCCGGAAGATAAAGCAACGAGAACGGTAAACTTCCCTCTTTCTATGCTAAATGCAACATCTAAAGTCTCGGCATTATTTTATTTGTTCTACTTTGTTACCTACCTACCACCATAAGTGAGGTAACAAGAGATGAATAGCTTCCGAATTTCCGTATTCGTAACTGTAAGAGTATTAATGTGGGAAATGTTATTTATAAAAATATATTAGCCACCTCTAAAATGAAAGTGAAGGAGGACTAGGACATCCCGGTCTTATCTATGCACTCGCCAATTATCCGGGGTAGAGGCAAGAGATGACGAGGAATGGATCGAACCTATGAAACCCCTTACTCAAGCTAATATAAAGAAATATGAATCCCACGAAGGATGGAGATCCTGGGACAAGGGATTATGTACCTTCTTCAAGTAGAGATATACCCTCTACTAGTTATGATCCACCCCCCGCACACCACTCCTACCCTTCAAGATCTCGATGAATGAATTAACCCCGAGTAGAAAGAGTTTTGAGTTATTTGGAGAAAATATGGAAAGAAGATTTGAGCATATAGCACTCAAAGGATCGGAGGCTTGGAAAGAAGACACGATTATGATAAGAATATCTCCAACGACATTCGAAGTACGAAATCGCATACTACGAGGCCGAACGTCGATATGGAGTGGTGATTTAGATGTTGTCTTTCCCGAATGCCCCCGTTATTCACAAGCACTGTCACCTTTCTCACTCGAGATCGTGGAGATGACATAACTCGGACTTCGATGCGTAAGATAGTAGCTTGTTAGTTTGTTTAATTTGTTTAGATTTGTTGTTATTTGGGAAACTTTATTATTTTGGATGTAATTATTCTCGTACTTTCTAGTAGACTATGGATGTTGGTATGTTTCGCTTATGTTATGATGTTAGAATTCTTGTGTGTTAAATTAGTTTGTAATTTTTTATATATATAGGATGTTAGTTTAAGTTTTTATAAGTTATGAATGTTAACATTGTTTAGATTGTTTTAATATGTTTTAAAATAGTATTAGTTAATTGTATGTATAGTAATAGATTAAGTTTTCAATCGTTATGTTTGATACTTATTTTAAAATTTCATCCCTCGCACTTTCTTTTAAATACTATATGTGGAAGAATACTAACAAGACATGTTCTGTAAGTAATGAAAAGCCTCGCAAAAATTTCAAAAAAAAAAAAATACCTAAAGTTTCAAAGGTATGATGAATTTTACTATATACCTTCCTTCTTTTTCACTATTTAAGATGGATGAAAAATTTAAATTTGGGAAGGTAAAAATACAAATTTAATTATTAAAATTGTTCTCAATTTCTATTTTCAAAAATTATTATTAAATGATTTTCTATAAGTAGTTTTTCAATTCAATAAACATGAATTACTTTATTTAATTATTATGTAAAGTTAAAGAAAATGTTTCTAAGTAATTCAATTAATTAATGGAATAAGATATTTGGTTAAAAGAATAAGAATATAAGTAAACTATTTAAAGTAAGGAACATATTCTAAAATCGAAATTTAAGATTTAAGTGAAAAGAAATGATAAACTCAACGTAAAAGCTATGAAATATATATAAGCAAGGAAATATTTTAAGTTTCAAATTTAGTAAGAGAAATCAAGCTTCAAAATTATTAACAAAGCTATCCAGATACAAGAATCCTCACTGAAAAGAATTAAAAAAAATTAAAAAAAGATTGAAAATCAATCCAAAAAGAAAAAGAAAAGAAAAGAAAAGAAAAACATAAAGCGAGGAGAAGCTTGAGGAGATGTCTTATCAAAATCGCTTCAATGAAATCAACCTAAAGTGGTAAAACTTAATTATATTTCTAAACTTATATTTATGGATTAATATTTTACTAAATAGTGTTTTCGAACTTCCTATCATCTAAATATCTTAAGTAATTTACTATTTTAAATATAATCATTCCCGAAATAAATGAAAGCTGTAAATCTTAGATTCGATAACTAAATAATCTTATATCTATAAAGTTAATTTAATTACTCGTAAATATTTATATTTAACTTTATTATAATGTTATTTAAATTTAATTCATAGTATATCCGAATTGAAAAATTCTATTATATAAATCATTATTTTTATTTAGTATTAAAATTACTCGAGGACAAGTAATAATTAAGTTTCGGGATTTTGATCACGTAAAAATTCATTAAGAAATTCATATCTATTTTTCATGAAATCGCACTTTAAAGAAAGGTATTTTCTTTTTACTACGTAGAATGAAGATTTATAAGTGATTAAAGCAAAAGCATGAAATGGAGCGAATTCGGATCAAAAAGGAAGAAATTCACGCAAATTGACCTAAGTCGCCGACGGCGAGATCGAGGCCGCCGACGGCGAGATCGCGAGGAGAATTTCCGAAGGAATTATAACTACCTCGCCGACAGCCGAACCCGAGCCCGCCGACAAGCCGAGATCGCGCCGCTCAAGACCTTCTGAAGCCCCGCCGACGGCGAGGTCGTTTCCGCCGACGGCGAGATAGCTCAAAATGCAAATACTTTGAACCCTGACACTTTTCAAGAGGTGTTTAAGCACCCTCGGATCTTCGCCTACCTCTATAAATAGAGGCCGAATTCTAAGTGTTCAGTGTGTGTCTATTTTAGAGAGTCCGAGTCTATTTTCGGTGTTTTAAGCTGAGTCTGTTGTTAGTTATTAGTGAGTTTCTTTAGTTATTTGAGTGTTATTTGAAGCTCGTTGTACTAGAAGGAAAAGTCAAAGGAACTTCAAGGAGTCTGCTGGAGTAAATTAAGATAAGTATCTTTGTTTATCGTTGTTAACTTTAAATGAAATCCATGCTTTGTTTTATTCCCATGCATTCTGAGTAGTTTTCTTACTTTTCTCCTCGTTTATGAAAATTATGCGGATTTATGAAATTAAATAAGTACCTAATATATTAAAATAAATTGTGATAATTTTTACTTAAAACTTAATTTACTTTCAATCCGGCCAATCGAGTAGTTAAAATATGTCGAATTATCAACTATAGTAAAAATTACATCTAATATTTAGTGAAGTCAAAAGCCTCGAAGGAGGGTGCAAATAAATAGGAAATATTATATATCCGACGTAGATCGGATATTTTAGTGTGACGTATTAAAATATTCAATTCGATCCTATTGCTTCGAGAGTCGAAGTGTAGATGTTAGCCCTCGTGTGAGGGGAACGTGGAGCTTCGAAGTGGCAACACGATCCTCCCAACCTAGCCGTAGCATTCAGTAATCAAACATGTGATTACCAACGTTCTTCGCACCCGACTAAAGTGGTAAAGAATAGTGAATGCTCCTATTTGTCACAATACAATTTAAAAATTCTATTTAAATTCATCATTCACTTAATTTTCTAAAAACAAGGAGAAGGATACTTTTACTGAATTATTTAAATCACTTTATTTTAAGCATTAGTTTACTTTAGTTTGCTATAGTTACTTTAAATTTCCGTTTACTATATTAGTAAGTAATTCCTTTAAATTTAGCTCGATAACAAATCGTTAAAAACTTCCCCGTGATCGATAACCGTGACTCCACTGTAGCCCCGTATTACTTCGATACGATACGTATACTCGCGTAGAATCCACATTATAAATTTCATCATTAAATCATATATATATATATATATATATTTAAAGCGGGATCAAGTTTTTGGTGCCGTTGCTATAAACATAAATTGCAAACATATTAAAAGTGGGTCAACCACTATTTATAGAAAAAAACGAAGAATAAATTACTAACTCACCCTCGCTCCCCCAACCCACTTAATTCAAAGATACACTCCTATTCACCAAGAGACACACCTCCTCATTCCAAGAAAACTCCAACTACCGGTATATAAGCCATACCTAACACTTGTGAGTCTGTCAAAACACATCTTAAAGCCCACAGATCCAACTTTTGCATGAACGCTGATGGAGATTCGGCACGATGCATGTTATGTGTCATTTTTTAAGGTACATATTCAACCTTCTATGATTCATCCTTCTACAAGAATTCATTAATCGAATAATTTGAGTGTTTTTATAAGGATTGCATTGGCGTAATAGATGGAACATGTTGATGCAAGAATTACAGATAATGAGAAAATTGCATTTATCGTCCGTTCCGGAATGCCAACGCAAAATATCATGGCAGTCTGTGACTTCAACGTTTTCTTTACATTTGTAATGCCTGGTTGGGATGGTAGTGCACACGACAGTAGAATTTTTAAAAGTGCAACGCAGAATCTGCATTACAACTTCCCTCACCCTCTACAAGGACGTTGCATACCATTATCATTTAAAATTTCATTTGTATGATGAACTGAAGGTTGTACATATGGCAGGAAAGTATTATTGGGTGGATACTGGCTGCCCATTGCAGCGAGGGTATCTTAAACCCTACCCTGACAACATATATCATATACCAGATTTTGAAAGAGCTAGTAATGTTATGCGAAGCAGAAATGAGGTTTTTAACAAAAGTCATTCATCCTTGCGAGATGTCATTGAGAGGACTTTTGGATTTTGGAAGAATAAATAGGTGATACTTCACGATATGTCACGTTACCCATTTCCAAAACAAGTGCAGATTGTGTTACCTACGATGGTGCTTTATAACTATATTAGGCGGCATCCATCTCGAGTTGATGTTGATTTCCGGCGTGCTAAGGAGAATGGACAGGAAGTGCCTGCATAAGCATTTGAATACCGCATCGGTCAATCTCTGTTACAGGAGGACAACGACCATGCCACCATTTGCACAAATGATGGCAAAGGTGCAAATGAAATGGCAGCCCTTCGAGAACAGATTACCACTACATTAGTTAAAGAGTGAATGCTTTCTCTCTTATGTGTTGTAATGACTAAATAACTTAACTCATGTTTGGTTAGAAAAGAAGATTCCCATTTTGTTGAGTATTGTTGTGAGCATTTCTTATGAATATATATGTGACACAAAATGAACTGCCCGTTTTGTCACTTTTTCGTGTTATGTATGGGTATAATTTGAAAATGAACCATCCTTTTTTTATTAGCAACAAAGTAATATAATATGCTTTTTCTTTTCTTGCAATCAAAAAAATATAAGCTCAAGGATGTCCAGGACATCTCGACGAATGCTATGTCATTGTGGCCTGCAAACTACGTAGCTCTTTACAAATAATAAGGAAGATAACATGGAGTTAGTTTATAGAACATTTTGAAGTTTTTTTGTTTGAATGTGTTGTGTTGGAATATTTCTTTGTTGGGGCATATGTATAAATATTAGGTACAAGTTGTATGCTGTATAATTATAGCCTAATTTGAGCTGTGACCAAGTTGATGATTAATTTTATTGAGTTTTTTTAGATGTTTCATCAATTGCCTTGGAATTTATAATTTATAAGGATATGATATTTTATTATTATTTTTTTTTTTATGAAGGGCAGTTCTTTCATCTATTTGCCCTCACACCATTATTTGCTAAAATAAAATCCTCTTAGTGAAAAACATCAAGTTTTGTGTTTCAGTTTTTTCAAATATACTCACGACAATCTTCTTGATCATTTGACTTAGAGATTTTGCTATGTTCTTCCAAAATCTCAACATTATTTGGAGTCCCCTGTCACTTTTGATATTTTGTGAGGGTTAAATTATGGGTCATAAATAAGTCCGGGTTGAGTTTGATTATGATTAATTGATTAATTTTAAGCTCATATTCAAACAAAATTTAACGAGCTTGAGTCTGCTCCTGATGAGGTGGCTCATTTATTACGACAAAAAATAGTTTTGATAAGAAATGTTATGATAAATAATAATATTCAAAAGTAATTCATACTTTTTAAATATTTTTAGTATTTAAACTCTAGAATTCTAATATATTTTGAATAAATTTTATATTAGCATTCTTTTACCGAGCGGTTTCAAGAGCTAATAAATTGAGTTGGGTTGCTTCAACCTTGGCTCAATAGCTCATTGAGCTCATCTCTGGAGTCCTTCTTGGAGCTCATCTCTGGAATTTTTTTTTTGAGCTAATTAAATTGATATGCATATTAATTTTAAATTATAAAACATTATTATTAAATATATAACTAAATAAATTATAATTAAAATTTTATTTAAATAATATATCATATATGTACAGTACAGTTAACAAATTAATTCTGAACAATAAAACAACTTTTTAATGAATATTAAAAAACAAGTTAAATTGTGTTCAAATTTAATTATTAAAACCTTCAAATTTAAAAGAAAAATATCAAAATTAATTTATTTACTAATTTAAACAAACATGATCGAACAGGTTAAGTTCAAATTGTTCATCTAATGTATTGTCCCATTCACAGACCAAGATCTGCCAATTGTAAAGCTTATGGATATAGTAAGGATTGATTAAAATAGTGAAGTTAAAGCCTAGTAAAAAAATTCTTATTAGAGTGATGGAAGTTTCTATAAATGTATAAAAAAATAAGAATGTTTACCATATGCTTAAATATGCTGTTCAAATAATATGATCTCTGTGAAAATGATCCAAACTAATATGATTTAATGGATAATATGATGATAATACAATAGAAATCAAGAAGCCCAATCACACATTCACTAGCAAACTATAAGTGTGATATAAATGAACATGTAATCTCAAACATAGGGTGTCAAAATGAACTAAAAACTATAGGCATCTGCACATTACACATAACTCATCAAGAATTTAACAAGTCTTTTAACAAGTAAAGTGAATACCAGTGTTGTGCTCTTCATTAGTTTGGTAATATTATTACAAATTAAAATATTTTGGTTGATAATTTTGCAAATATAAACCATAAAAACATTGCCCTTTCTTAAAAAAAACCAACAGCTATTTTTCATTTCAATAAAACAGCTGAGAGCTTGCTTGGAATCACCTTTATTTTTATTAATTTTATTTTAAAAACATGACTAGTACATTTTTTTTGCATTTTTTAAAAAAAAATTATAGAACTCTCAAGTTTATTTAAAGTGTTTTTAAAAATAACGAATTATGTTATAAATATAACTAAAATAAAATTCAGAAATTCAAAAATTAAAAACAAAAAATAAAAAAAATAATCCCAAAAGGCCTCCAAGTAAATCGCAATTAGATTTAAAATAAAGTTAAAGGGGCCGTTACCAAGTAATTGGCAGAACTAATATGCTCTTGAACCAGAAGCGGCAGTAAATTTATGATTTTGTTGCTAATACTGAAAAATTATATCTCACCTTATTACTAATTTTATATATATATATATATATACATGTGAGGACAAAAAATTCAGAATGTGAGCAGATCCGACAGAACAATTTCCTTTGTTATTGCTCCTAATTGCATTACTTCGTGTAGTTCATGCAGCCTCGTTAAGTCATCGTACTCAGAAGTTAAATTTGATCAACTATATTCCATTATTTGGAAGTCTCATTTTTGGTGCAAAATGAATTGAATCTTCAATTGTAAATCTATCCATGTCTTTGAAAGGAATCTCCCATTGCCCTATGTGGCTCATCCTCTGCTGGGGAAAAAGAATTTCAATAAAGAATTAAAAAATAAGAAAAATAAACATAATACTTCAACATCATACTTCTCATAATTAGTGCGACACAATTTGCGTATTACATGTGCCCACATGTAAATGATATGGTATGAGAACATTAAGAACTTGCCAAAACATAACACAAATTATTAAGAAAACGAAATATGAGATAAAGTTTAGTATCTTGGAATTGAGGTTGTGGTATTGGCATGTCTAATAAAGTGGATGATATTTAACATGTAATAAGGTCACACTAAAGGTTTCTAAAGTTCATAGTGCCCATTCTTATTGCTAGAATTTTGAGTTTCTTACTCTGTGAAAAGTTGGGCTACCCTTTCATCTTCCTTGTAGTTGCATCCTGGAGTTGGCAACTTAGGTGGTGTCTTGCCGTATGTACTCTTGTGCTTCCTTAACGTCAATAATATTTCTTTGGTTGTTCTTTGCCTCTAGAATTCTTCTCAACAATTCTTGATTGCCGTTTTAATAAAATTATACTCTCATATCCCTTACCGGTATCATATGGTATCAGAGTTGTCTTCTTGTTCCCAAATCTAAACAAGCTCCTCTAGCCTTCTTGGAGGGCTGTTGAACCTCACTCCAAGAATCTCCCAAAAAAGTTCCAGCCATTAGATTTCCGGTTTTTGCTGAAAGCATTATGTTCTTACGTGACTTCTGCGTTCTCATTTTCTTCTGTGATGTTTCTCTTTGTTGTTTCTTCCTTGTCTGTTCCTTCGGTGGCTGCTAACATCTCAAGAATCCAAATTTCTGGATTATTTCAAATTTTGTTCAGGCATGGATTTCTGTGAATTCCAGAATTCTGATAGCAGAATTTCAGAATTCTGCATGTGCATGGTCGTTTCCTTTCTTGTTCTTGTGGTTGCTGCTTCAAATTGATATCCCAGCAAATTCCAGCCGTGGAGTGTTTGTCTTCTTCTTCATGGTTATGCTGCTCCTTCACCATCCTCCTTCCTCAACTTTCAAATGAAACAACATGCCGCCTCCAAAAAAATGTTACAAGACCCAATCAAGAACTCGTTCTGGAAGAGTTACTATGAGAGATCAAGTGTCTTCAAGAAGGAATAGTTGTTCTTGAACAATATATTGGCAAAACACGAGGTGGATCAAGAAAATAAAATTTTTGAGCATGAAGATGAAAACACATTTCATCAAGAATCCTCAAGTTTCGATGGGTTTGAAAGGTCCTGCGTTGTAATCATCATGGATACTTGTATATGATCAACCCGTGTATGATGAGGAGAAATGCATTGAAATTCCTATAGTTAAAAGTTCATGTGAAAATGTTTGACAGCACATTCTAGTGGAGTTCATTGCAAACAATATTCAAATTAGAAGGGTTACTTCTGTCACTAGTGAGATTTATGAATCTTTAAACTCTAGGCACTCCAAATTATTGTCGAATGATAAATTTGATAATGATGGCAAAAAGATGTTCTAAGTTTATTTGCTCAAGTTTGGTTGATGTTTTTAGTCTAGTTATAGTTGCAAGTGCAACTACACAAAATGCAGCCAAATCCGTATTCAGCATTGTTGATGCAAATAATTCAGCCCTTCATGGTCAAATATTCAACTCTGCTCTATTGGGATTGGGATGAGAAAAGAGGACTTGATATGGACATCCAGTAACTTCTCGCAGAGTTTGGAGACTTTAGTGACTTTTTTGAAAATGATGTCCTGAATTTTGGTGAGCCACTAGGAACCATTGAGTCCCAAGTCATTGCATTCCATATGTTGATAGTGTTGAAACTCGAATGGCGGGGAAAGGTGCACACTTCCAAAGTAGTGTTGATCTGGTGAATGTAGTAGCTAGGATAGATGCTTGGATCATCAACCTTGACCTACCTGTGGATTAGAACGACTACATCATTTTTCAATGTCTCCGAGTCAAAATTAGAGAACCAAGTCAAATTTTCTCCAAACCCAGGAGAATGACGCAGGAGCATCGGTACTAGTGATGTCCTCATTATGATCCAATTCAATTTTTATCTTTTAGTTTTATTTTTATATTCTATTGTTAGTATCAGCTTATAGGCAATACATCTTGAAGCTTCCTATTTACGAAGTCAAATTTTCATTGAATATAATTTTGTTGTTCATATGATATCCCAACAATAGACAGTCAGCTTCTGTATTTCACCCAAGATCTATTTTCATTATGATCCAATTTAAGTTGTGTGTATTGTTGTGTCTATTGTAGAGAGAGAGAGAGAGAGAGATCTAATATCATATGAAATACATCCATATGACTATATTCAAAATTTTAATGATAGGAAAGATGTAACAAGTGCCCCATGACCAGAAGGTTTGCCTAATTGCAAATGACATCATTAGATTACATTTATAACCCATGCTCATTCGTACCCAAATGTTGGAGCCTATAAGCTGTGAACAACTAAAAAACAAAAAAAAAAAAAAAAACAAAAAAAATTGGTGAGCTACAAGATGTATTCGATAGGGCACAAATCCCTTCCATTAGCTTAGCTTAAGACTTAGGGTCTGTTTGCGCAAGCTCAGATTCTTAACTTTTCAATAGTAATACTGTCATTACAGTGAAGTTCTTCATGGAAATTGATCGTCTATTCATTATAATATGTGAAAACAATTTCGAAGCAATTGTTTCGAAAAAATGACCATACTGCCCTTGTTTGGTAAAACTGTTTAATCCATGAAAACAATAGCCAAAATTTCGTAAATTATCTTTCCAATAGATGTTTTTTTGATTCATTACAATACTAGTGTGAGGTCAATCTATGTACAACGGGATTACATTCCAATTACTTTATAAGCTAAACATGTAAAAGGTAGACTTCTGCAAATCAAACTGCAAGAATCATAAGAAAACGTCAATTTTTATATATCTAGCACTTAAAAGTTTGCCTTATTAGGAAGAGAAGGGATCTTTCGCTTGAAGATGCAATTCCCCCATCCTGCTGAATAACATCATTTCGTTCGGAAGCAAGATAAACACCACAAGGAATACCACAAATTAAATTATGATAACCATATGTGATAATCTTATGATATTGATTCCTCTTTCTGCTAAAGTAGTCACCTAAGTATTCATCACTAAAGGTAATAACCGGGGAGCAGGGCGAAATCGTAGCTCGGAAAAAAAAAAAAGATTCCCAGTGTGAATAGTAGATCGAACTGCTTTCTTGTGCGGCAAAGAGGATCAGCGGCTTGTGTAGAGTTAGGAAAAGGACGGGCGGCTTGGTTGAGTTGAATTCGTGCGAGATTGGCAAAGGATAGAGCCATCCGAGTGGTTTGGGAGGAGAAGGGATCTTTCGCTTAAAAGTTTGACTTATTAGGAAGAGAAGGGATCTTTCGCTTGAAGATGAAATTCCCCCATCCTGCTGAATAACATCATTTCGTTCGGAAGCAAGATAAACACTACAAGGAATACCACAAATTAAATTATGATAACCATATGTGATAATCTTATGATATTGATTCCTCTTTCTACTAAAGTAGTCACCTAAGTATTCATCACTAAAGGTAATAACCGAGGAGCAGGGCGAAATCGTAGCTCGGAAAAAAAAAGGATTCCCAGTGTGAATAGTAGATCGAACTGCATTCTTGTGCGGCAGAGAGGATCAGCGGCTTGTGTAGAGTTAGGAAAAGGACGGGCGGCTTGGTTGAGTTGAATTCGTGCGAGATTGGCAAAGGATAGAGCCATCCGAGTGGTTTGGGAGGAGTGGCAAGCGTGTGCGGCTTCAGAAAAGGTCGCGGCAAGGAAGTGCAGCGTCGACGAGGCCTTCTAGCGTTCGGTTCGCATGAAGAGGACCAGGGATGGCGAAGAGGATGAGATGGGAAATCTTCGCTCGGGAAGAGCGATATTTGGGAGTTGGGAAGATTCAGGAAGGGGTAGCTCCGCTCTCATTTAGGGTGGTTGAGGGCACGACCGTAAAAAGAATTTAACGCCATGGTGACGAAATTGGGCCACGAGTAATCGACCGCTTTCCGCGTTCAGTCTGAATTGTGGCCTGCCGCGTAGGAGACACCGCCCCAAACACAATATAATGGCGGGGCTGTGACGCTCAACACCGAGACAGATGCGCCAAACGCACCCGTACCCATTCAACAAATGCTTCCCTTAAACCTATGACGTCTCCTTGAATGAAACAATCCATGGATTCAAAGAAAATGGTTAATTCTTCATGTTGGATTGGCTATCTCAATTGAATGAATAGAACACAACCAATGATAACCTAAAATGACAACCATAGAATCTTGATTAAAGTTATCAAAATTCCGACCATCTGCTTTGAGCCAATAGCAATACATCATTCTTTAACAGCAAATTTGATGCGCCTAGTGCAAGCATCATAAAGCTTAATGATTTAGCATTAAAAAAAATCATTTCTCATAATTGAGATGGGTAATTCATCCAAGAGTTTGTGTACGTAGAGAACTTGAATCAGACTATAAAATCTTCATAAGAGGCAAAATCTCCACGTGGTATCATATTTAATTATCTAATCCCTCTTCTAAAAAATGTACTCATAATCACTAGATTATGGACAGTGGGGCTTTTTAAAACCTCTAAATAATGGTCAGGTAGGATGATCGGCAATCATAAAGGATACTCAAAGATAAACGGGTTAGATCGTCAGAATGATCAAACAACAAATTCAATAAGTGGGAACTTAACCAAATTCCCTCTATAGGTTTAAAGCTAAAAGTCCTCCAATGAGTTAAACCATAAAACCAATAAATAATGGCCAGGTAGGATGATCAGCCATCATAAAGTATACTCAAATAGAGAGAAAAGTTAGATAGGAAGAATGATCAAACAACAAATTCAATAAGTAGAGATTTATCCAAAATTCCCACTGTAGATTTAAAGCTAAAAGCCCTCCAATGAGTTAAACCAGAAAGCCAATATAAAGGCTTCCTAAGAGTTATTTTGGATTATCTAAAATATGATCGATACATTTCAAGAATGTCCGCCATCGTTCATACACCTCATAAAAATATTTGCATGACATAATGCAAAAAATGACAATAAACCCACACAACCTACTTGCAAAAGCACAAGTCAATTGGGTGTTGATGTTGCACTTGCATATGTCTAAAGATTTTGATCGTCGTCCTGCAGAGATCATTTTGAGTTTTGTGCTATTGAGAAGTTCCAACGAGGAAGGAGACTTACAAGTTAAATTCGAACCAAAATATTTGTCATTTCTTGCAAAGAAAAATGTAAAAGAATTTCTTTTCTCAAAAGAACCATTCTGAAACAAATTGCATGTGATGCGGTGGAATAAAAGCTTCACTGAAATTACTAAAATTTTTTGAATTTTTTATTTATTGCAGTCTAACAATGGCACATTGTCAACATCCGAGGTAGCCAATGTGCTCTTTGCCAGCATCAGGTTGCAGGGGTAGTCTTTCTGCCCCCAGTACGTTCAGAAAAAGACAACACAAGTTGTCGTAGCAGCAACAGTTCTCCTCATGCTAATGATAGGCCCATGAAAGGACCAAGAAAACAAACCGCGGTTAGGCCAATCGGGATTGGTAGAAAACTAGTTGAGATGGATTTGTAACACCAAATTTTGGTAATTTTAAGGTATACCCTAAATTTCGCATCCCTCAAAATTCGATGGAAGCAATTTTATAAAATTCTACCGGGCAAACCAATAAATTTGTTATATAACACTATGCATGAATTTTAAACATAAGAGATGAAATAAAATTATAAATTATAAGCTTAATTAAATCTTAATCACCCCAATTAAACTTCCTTATTTCTACTGTTCCCAGCCGACTCCCTCTCCCGCACTTAACTGCCCAGGTGTCGGTTTGATGAATCAAATGGAAGGGATTAATTGGGATTACATTAAAAGCCACATTCACTTACCCTCTCCCGATTGCTTCTTACCACAAGAAGCCATGATTTGGTTCCTGTAGTTGTGCGACCGACGCGGCCTGCAGGGAGTCGAAGCTCGCTGTTATGCACTTCGGTGAGAAATCCAAAGGTGGAAATCGAATGTTTGACATTTGCTATGAATTGGTGCACCTTTTCATTTCCAATCGACGTAGCGGGAGACGAGCTTGTGTCGGAGACTACAAACTTGATTTATGAGTTTCCTTATGTATCTTTAGCAGAAAATCAACGAAGTAAAGGAGATAGGAAGAATGGGGACGAAGAATAGGAAGTATAAGACAAAAGTTGGTTATGCAGAGAAGCCCATTTAATTAGACTAGTTCATCACCTACTGAGTCCTCATTCTGTGATTCAGAACTAATGTTGGTGAGAATTTAGACTGACTTAATCATCCACCTCTGTCACATAGTGGTTGACTATTAAAAGAGGCCAATTGAGGTGTAACAGATTCACACCTATTTGAACATCAGTCACAAGCCCATTCAGGCATGTTGTGAGTTTGCTTAAAATTTCAGACTATGTCCACCTATCCAATTTGAACATCTTCTAGCATTAGTTTGATCAAACCAGGCCCAAATGAGATTTGGTTCAGATTTTTGTGAGTGATTCAAGATGTGTTTTACAATTAAAAAAAAGTGTTTCCTCAAGTAGATTTGTTTATGAACCCAACAATCATTTTATTTATAAACTTTTCCAAGATTTTAATTTTAGTAATATCCATCTAATATCATGTCATGCTTTATGTATGGTAGATCAGAGTCATAGCATGCAGACGAGTTTCAAATTGATTCAAGTGTTAAATCTTGGAGTTCCATTCACAGACAAGACAGGAATCACAACGCCTGGTCAGTATCATGCTGTTATTCCGTAGCCATCATCACAATTTAGTTGAATGAAACCAAAAATGGCCAAAGACATTATTACTCTCGAGAAAAATTTCAAAATAGTCCCGTGACTCTTGGTTGGGGTCCATTTTGGTCACAACTTTATAAAAATGTCAAATTAGTCCCAAAACTCCTTTAACAAGGACATAAATAATTATCCTTTGGGACTATTTAAGCTCATATTAAAAGAGTGTGCGGGTTAAATTAACACTTTTATAGACTCGAAACAAAATGACTGTGCTTCTCAAATAGAACTCTAATGGGCTGTTGGTAAAGGATTTAGAGCAGGATTTAACTTCGATTTAACCTAAATCTTGCAAGACAGTCAATTTTAACAATATAACCGTGGATTATATAATATGGCAATAAATCGCGGATTTACTAAATCCAGTGAATCGACGAAAATAGTAAATCCAGGACAGGAGCTTCACACGAAAAGAAAGGTGAAGTTACCTTCCTCCATGATTTCAGATAAGTGCGGAACAGAAGGATGAGAAAGATGGAAGTTTTGGGTCTTTATACTTTGAGATCACGTCGTTGGCTTACTAGTTAATTCTAATTGTGACTGTATCGCGAGGGTTCGATCACGAAGGTAGTGGTTTTGGGCAAAACCGAGTAGGGGAGGGACAAGTGAGGGTGTTGGGCAAAGATGCGAAGTTGAGGCGACATTGGGAGATGGGGAGGATGTAGGCGAGGGTTTGGGGCAAAGAGGGGAAAGAGAGATGGGTTTGTGCATTTAATTTATTTTTATTTAAGTTAAATTTATTAATTTAATTGATTAATAATTAATTAATTAATTACATATTATCAATTTAATTACAATTAGATAAATTATATGTAATTATTTAATAGTTAATTAATGAATAAAAAGATATTTTAAAATTTAAATTATCTAATAAAATTTTAAAAAATTCTTAATTAATATAATGAATAATTAATTAATTAATAATTAACTAATGTGAAATTATTGCTTAATAGGTAACTCGTTTAATATTATTTTTATTAATAATCATTTTTTTAGTGAAAAAGTAATCATTAATTAGCACAAAAAGAAATAAATTCAAAATGAATTTAATTAAATTTAATAATTAATTTTTACCATTGTAATAAAATAACCAAAGTTTCATTTTGATTTTTTTTCTAATAAACATGATAATCTTTTAAATAATGATGGAAGTTGTCAAATAGTTTGACAGGATTTAACTAGATTTATTATATCTTAACCTTTCCGGAATTTACTAAATTCGGATTTACAAGATTTGCTAAATCCTACTAACTTAAATCTAGTCATCGCCTTACAAACCCTTAAGGCTACCAACATGATACATGCATAACAGGACAAGAGAGTCAGAAATAAGAACCGATGGCACAAATGTAGATTTTCGCACTATAATGGGCATGAACAACATTGTAAGGTTTGCATCATACTTCTTAAACAATAGATGATTTAAGAGTATAACTATGATGTTTAAATCATCCATCAATTTTATCCAAGCAATTAATGTTCCAATATCTATTTTATTTATGCAGCAATTCATTTCTTACCAGAATCATCATCATCATCATTTTGGCTAGTAAAAAATGGAGTAAGATACTTCTTGTCTAAGGTAGAAAATGAAGCAGCGCTGCAACACAAATAGGAACAAAACCAATTAACAGAACAGAAAGAATAAGAAACAGGAGCAAAAAAAATGCAATTGAAGTCATTTAACCATACCTTCTATGCAGTTCTTGAAATCTCGACTTCAGCCTACTTGCGGATGATGCTCCCTCTTCATAAGAGTGGGTAGAGTGGCCATTGTTTGTCTGAAAGCCCTGCAGGTCAATAGCAGAGACAATTTTAGGCAAAATGCAGTGCAAAAGTTCAACCATTCTGTAGTTTGGTTGAAAAGAAACAACAGGCATTTAAGAAAAATGTACATTAAATTAATAAGTTATGAACCACATGAAGAAATCCGGAGCCAGAAAAACCCAAGGATGGATAATTTCTCCTGCCAACTGCAGGAACTAAGCAAGGGTACGAAGGAGTTACATCGTGCTCAAAAGTTTTCATGATCAGAAAATACGAACGCATGAGCACGCATGCAACTAAAAAGATTTGAATCAGACAAATGAAGTACTGATTGTTCCCCGGGCATAATTTTTTCAGAAGATTTGCCTAGAAAGTCAACAACAATCGGCCAATTCATCACCCAAATAAAAAAAATAATATAAAATTATTTTTGCATCCAAGTAACACGCTTCACCAGGATTTGGCAACCCGTTCAGCTGACTTCTGCAAGTTGCTTTTAGAAATGCTCTTATTTAAAATTTTAAACAATGCCCCATCTTAAAAGGAAAAAGCCTGTATACATAAATGAGTGCAGAAATAAAAGTTCAAAAGGGTAATAAAAATTTCGTTTTAGAAGAATTTACCTCTGCTAGTGAGGCATCGTGCACGTCACCTACAACTTCCAGTTTTTCTAGCAGAGTACCAGTTGAACCTCCAATTAAAAGCACCTGGACAATCATAGAAGTGAAATAAGAAGTATTTGAAGCAGTAATTTTTCCAGTTACAATATATTTGTCGTGAAATCAATAAGTCAATGAATAGTGCAAGTGAATTTATTACTTCGAAAACAATGAACCCCAGGAAACGAGCTTTAAAAAAATTTTGTTTCACTGTACACGTGGAAAGAAAATCTAAAACGCATCTTGATTCACAAGTTAGCTATAATTAAATCTTTCTTTTAGGATGTGAAAAAACTAAGCTTTTACCAAGGTCTTTTTAAGGAAAAGGTCATTTTTTTTTGTATGTATTAAATTAAAACATTATTAAATAAAAAACTGCATTATTATTTTATATATCTAATTTTCATCATTAAATTTATGGATAGTTCAAGTTGACCTACTTAGGGAGAGATGACTTGTGGTATATTTATAAATTTTGAGGACAAAATTTTTGTAAGTGGGGAAGATTGTGATGTCTCGTTTATTGTCCCCGAGAGAGTCAAAGAGAGGGAGAGGAAGCGAACAGTCGGCTAAACAAAAGGGGTTCTTTTGTTCCATAAAATAGAGATGAGATTGTCTTACTTATGGAGTCAATTGACACGTGCATAGAGAAGAGGACGCTGCAGTTTGGTGAGGGAGGAGACATCGTCGAGAGGAGGCTGCGTGACGCTAAGGTTCGGTGAGAATGACGAAGCTTTCAATTGAATGAAGGAAGTGGCGTCGAGCGACTCTGGTGTCGAGGCCTAGCGAGCGAGTGTGAAATAGGAGGAAGAGGAAAGAGGAGTTTCCTTGCCTGCGTAAAGTCTTCGATCGACCCCTAGCAAAAGCGGCTCAATGCAAGTTTGTGTGGGTCAAACGAGTCTAGCAGAGGAGGTGATCAAGCTCAAAGAGAAGGAATGGAAGAGAACATCGTGCGGTGGCCGAAGCTTAAGGTACATGATATAGAGGATTAGATATTAATAAAATATATTTGGTATGTATATATGTAATAATACCATTAAATATTATAATAAAAATACAAAAATTTATTTAAAATATGAATGTAAAATCTACAATTACTTATATTAAATTAGTAAAAATTAATTATAAATGTTGATTTAATATTAGTTTTATTGGTCAAATTAATTAACATAAATATTTAAAATAAAAGCTTTTAATCAACAATTAAAGTAACATATGTAAATAAAATTAAAATTATATTTTCACAATATTATAGGCAACTAACTGTTGGAGACAAGATTAAGCATTTTTGAAGATTTAAGACAAGTCATATGGTTTTGAAGTGAGTACTCGTACCCTAAGATTTATCGTAATATTTTGTTTCTTCTCAATCAATTGCATTAATAGTTAATGATATTTATAAAATTCAAGTATTAGTTTTCTTGATTTATATACTCTTCTTTTTATCGATCATATCTGAATGATGAGTCTCCTTTTAGTAAAAATGAAAATATATAATTTAGAGATACATATATTATATTGAATGTCATAAGATAAGCATATGAATGATGTATGCATGCATATGTATATGCATATGTATATACTTATATGTGCACATTTGACTAGAATAGTCACTTTTTTATGATACTAGTAGGAGGATGCTAAGGTACTCATGCATGTAAATCGAAAAGAATATTGTTATTGAACTACCTTAATTGGTATAATTTTTAACTGATGCTCCTATAACGGTTATATAGATATAGAATGATTTATATATATATATATATATATATATATATATATATATATTGATATAGTAAAACCCATTAAATAATATGAAATATTGAAAGTGATCATATTATTAAAATATCAAATTTTTATACTAACTTATTAAAAACTTAACTGACATGCATATTATTTTTCTTTTTCATGTATTATTATAGCTTAGAAGTGTGAGTATTCATTGGCTTTGATTAGTTCATAGTTCTTTTAAATTAACTTTTCAAGTGTAATTAAGTAATTTAAGAGATGAACGATATGAGATGAAAAGTTATAGAAGACACGGACCTATAATGATGTGATAATAAGGGAAGTGAAGTCAAAGAATAAGTTTTTACAAAGATATTTTAAGGCAAATGTGAGTAATTATCTTCCTGTGTATATGAAATTAAGGTTTTATAAAATAAAGACATTATTATTTCATATATCTGCTTTTACAATCACATACAAGTTGTGAATTAAAGAATTACTAAATGAAGTGCAAATGAAAAAGAAAAATAGTGGTTTCAATGACTTTAAATGAAAGTAATTAAAAAAGTAAAATATAAAGATTTAAATCAATCAGGATTACTCCCAGATGATACTAGTAGGGTATGTGATGTACCGATAAAGAAAATGAAAAGAGTAAATGTGCACCTTTGGGCAAAAATTATTTACGGTACCTATGAGTACAATTTTTATGATATGTTCTAGATAATCCAAATATAATTTCTCAAAATGTTTAAAAGTGTAACTACTTTAATTGAAACGAAGAGTCAAATTTAAAATGAAAGCTTATAGTTTGATTAAGTAATGAGCAACATTTTTTTTGCATTCATGCATAACATTTACATATAAATTTAATGCATAATAAATACAAATCCAGAATACCTCAGTATGAATATTTTGGAGATCCAACGGTTTAAAGGATAAAAAGGTACTACAAAGTGTGGCCCATCAACAGAAGATCAAGAGACCCACTTATCTAAACGGACGTAGCGGCCAAACTAAAGCTAAAACCAAAGCCAATCAAATGCAATCATTCGAGCCAGAGCCAACAGAACTAAAGACGTCTAAGTATTCCTAACATGAACACATTGGACCTAGACAGGACAAATAACCACCAAAAGGTCTATCAAAACCGACAATCATCTTTTCAATATAGCAGATCGGAGGAAAGATTTACCTCATTACCATACCACAGATGGGAGTGTAGAAAAAGCTCGACGTTCGTGAACAGCTCGTGTGGCTCGCTAGTAGCACGTTTTCGATTCGTTCGATAAACAAACAAGCCGATCACAAACAAATTGTTTGAGCTCGATTTATAAACGAGTCAAACAAGAACAAACTTTTATTCAATCATGTTCGACTCGTTTTGGCTCCATTAACTAAATAAAAAATAAATAATATATAAGCATTATGAAGACAATCAGCTTCCCCCGGATCACAGGGGAGTTGAAAGATCCTACAACCGAGGGAATCAGGCACAATATCTTGATCAGCGATCGGCTCGGTATAATGAGCATTCATTGCCCATATGAGATGCCCCAAATAACCCCATTGGGGAATCAATGATCCAGATAATAGAAGTCATCTAGATTATGGAGTACATCAAGAAAGCTTACCTCGGAAATCACAAGTACTCTGCGTACCACCAAGATCACAATCATGATATGGAGGATTGCTGATATCTCTGAAGCCTGACGAGGAATTAATAAAGGCTAGCAAACTGAAGGATTACGTGGCTCCGAGAGCAACAACCTAACAACAGGGAAAGCCTTAGTGGAAGAGATTTCAAAAAAGCCAAACCGAGCGTAGGCTATTCACAATGCGAGCGGTGTCCCATCCATCCTTGGAGGGGGCGGGCAATCAGCTCGCCAAACTAGCCTGAATAGGTTCCGGTCAGAAGAATTGTGTGCACCCGTATTCACTCTAAAACGTATCCCCCATCACTTTCACTAACACGAATTTTCCCCCCAAGGAGAATCTATATATTAACACCATCTTTGTTACCGCTCGATAAGCAACTAGCATATTGGTAGTATTCTTGTCAACACTGAAAGCTTCATGAATATGTTCAAATCATTGTTCAACAATATGGGTCTGAGAAGAGACCGATTGATTATAGTTGTCGGCCCGCTCTACGGAAAGAAGCCCTGAGAATAATAGCCCTATCAATTACCTAGGGGAAGAACCATAAACAGTTCAGAACACGATGGATTTCCTCGGGATGTCCTGGTGGTCAATTCGTTGCCAACATACAATACCATCCTCAACAGACCCCTTTTCTCAACAGCTTCAAGGGCATTACATCAACATACCACATGACGGTAAAGTTTCCAAACCCGAGGAAAATCATCATCATCTAAGGCAACCTCGAGAAGTCACCGATCTACTATCTCCGGGCAGTTTGCAGTGTGGAGCAAGAGGCGCTTGATCTTCGAAAACTGTGTGAAGAGGGTCTCAAGACCAGCAAGACCCCATTAGAGATATCGACGATCGAAGGCGAGCCAGGAAATTTTTTCCTAGTAAGTGAAATTTTTTATGCATTGTCGAAGGATATGCTGATCAGGATCCTATAAGACCATCCAGATTTTTTTGCCTGGTTCGCAACTGAGATGCCAGGAATACCTGTCGATATAACGTGCCACCACCCTAACGTCAATCCAGCAGCCTGACCCATGAAGCAGAAGATGAGGGTCTCGGCTGGCACCCTAGCCGAATCAATCCGAGAAAAGGTGCAGAAATTGCTGGAGCCCTAATATGTACCTGTGTATCCAATGTGGTCATAGTATAAAAACGACAAATGAAAGATGTGTGTAGAAATTTTATTTGTTGATTGATATAAACATAGTTACCATCTGTTGAGGATTGACGCATTTGTGCATTCAGCAGTCGGACACTTGATGATGAGCTTCCTGAATATCTTCTCCGGTTACCACCAAATAAAGATGCACTCGACAGACGTGGAGAAGACAACCATTATAGTAGGTGAGGGTGTATTTTGTTATAATGTAATGCCTTTTGAGCTCAAAAACATTAGGGCTACTTACCAATGGTTGATGACTGTAACTTTTTCCGAGCAAAAAAGAAAAAATATTGAAGGTGTATGTTGATATGTTGGTTAAAAGTAAAATGACCGAACAACATATAAAAGATTTAAAAGAACCTTTTAAAACTCTTAGAAAATTCAGTAGGAGGCTAAATCCACTCAAATGCACTTTTGGGGAGTCAACGGACAAATTACTCTGCTATCTCCTAACCCCGGAGGGAATAAAAGTCATCCATAGAAAGTACAGGTGCTGCTAGATATACTATCCCTCGGAATACCAAAGAAATAGAAAAACTAATTGGCCAGATTGCAAGCTTAAGCCGGTTCATCTCCAAATTAGTCAACAAAAGTGCAACATTCTTCAAAATTCTAAGGCGAGCAAAGAACTGTCAAGTCAAAAGAGAGCGAGCAAGCATTCAAGATGTGGAAATAATCCTTGGCGTTTACACCACTTCTCCAAAGTCGTAAACCGAACGAAGAACTTTTACTATATTTGGGGGTCAGAATTGAAGCCATAAGCTTGGTCATAGTCTGAGAGGAGCTTAGGAAGTAGTTACCCGTCTACTACGTCAGTCAAGTCTTCCAAAGCGCCGAGCTCAGATATCTTATTATGGACAAGCTAACTTTTTCTCTTGGTTTTTTCGCTCGCACACTGACCATATTTCCAAACACACCCAGACATCCGTCCTGACTCGAACAGAGCATTCTAGTCGGCTCCACAAATGATTAGTGGAACTAAGCGAAAATGACATCTCTTACGTGCCCAAACCGCAATTAAAATGCAAGCGATAGCTAACTACCAAGCAAAATTTTTTGAGCCAAGTGAGCCAACGCAAGAGCATTTGGCGAAAGACAGATCTAGACATTGAACAAGTCAAACCAAAGACTTGCCCTGACTAGTCCGACCAGAAAGCACCTATATCATTCCATTGAGGTTGGATTCGATGTTACTAACAAACAGACCGAGTATGAAGCTCTAATTGCCTGGCTGCGCTTTGCCTAAAAGATAGGCACCCGGTATCTCGTAGTAAAGTTCGACTCGCAACTAGTAGTGAATCAAGTGAGCGCAGAATTCAAAGTTAGGGACGATATAACAGCCAAATATCTGATCAAAGCAAAGATGAAGATCGTGAAGTTTGAAGGTTTGAAAATCGAGTACATTGCCCAGAGGGAAAATCAATAAGCAGACCTTCTATCCAAGTGCTCGGCTTGGGGAGGGGATGCTTCAAAGACTAGTCTGACCAACTATTAAATAAGTCGAGACAATGGAATTAGAGACCGAAGGACTCAAAAGCTAGGTGGATCCCTACATATAATATCTTGAGACCGGAAAGATATCGGAGGAGGTTACCGACCCAAGGAGGTTCATAATTAAAGCCGCACAATATCTCTTGATTGAAGGGAAGTTTTCCAAAGGTCAGTCACATCACTGTACTTAGGATGCCTAAAGGAAAACGAGGAGGATAATGTTCTTCGAGAGATACACTATGGAGAGTGTGAAAGCCATTTTGGAGGAAAAACCTTGGCATACTGAGTGTAGAGACAATGTTACTTTTAGCCGACACTTCAGAAAGATGTTGAAGTGTTTTTTAGGAGATGCAAGTCGTGGCAGAAGTACGCACCACTGCAAAACCAACCTACGTACAAGCTACAACTTATCATCTATAACACCATATGGGAGCTCGATATTCTGGGACCCTTTTCCCGTCACAAGGCCGGCATAAATTTCTTTTGCTAACAATAAATTATTTTTCTAAGTGGATCCAAGTCAAGGCACTCATTTAAATTATTGCAAAGATCGCCAAGAACTTCATCTGGAGGAACATGATCTATCGTTATAGGTTGTTGTCGGTTATCATCACAGATAATGGGATGCAATTCAGCGAACAAGAGGTAAAAGACTTCTGCCAAGGTCAAGGGATCAGCTTAAAGTTCTCAATTGTGCATCATCCTCAAACGAATGAAAAAATTTGAATTCACCAACAAAATTATCCTGAACTTGATGAAAAAAGTCAAAGGAGCAAAGGAAAATTTGGTCGAGATCCTTCCGTTTGTTATTTTAGCAGTGCGAACAACACCATCCACGACGACGAACAAACGTTGTTCGTGCTGTCACGCGGAATGGAAGCAATGTTACCAATCGAATATAATCACCATAGACAAAGAATCATGATGGCCTCAACATTTGATGAGGAAAATATGGTCGGTGGCAAGAAGCCAATGAAGAGGGTGTGATGCTCGTGCTTGACCTTTCGAAGGAGAAATAGGTTGATTCCTATCTTCGACAGAAGTGAAGAGGATAACAACTCATTATAAAAGGCGTGTTCGAGAGAAGGCATTTTCCCCCATGAACTTTGTATTATACAGGGCCGACTCAACTGTACGAGGACAAGCAGTTGGGATGCCCAACCAGACATAGACCAGCCAATTCATCATCGACCAACAGGTCAATCCCGGAGCATACAAACTAAAGACCTGCACAAAAAAAGGAGTCCCTTAGACATTGAGTAAAAAAATCTTAGAAAAAATCTTGTCATCAAGAGTAAAAAACAACTCATTTCTAAGGGACTCATTTTCCTTTGCAGGTAGCACATCGAAACTGATCAAAGGCCTTCCCTAGGAGTAAGGCCATCAACCATCAGAAGTAATCATGGCAAGTAAAAAATGCAATAAAGGTAATAGCCAAGAGGCAAAGGTAAAAGCCGACTGAAATCTTCATTCCATTTAATAAATAAAATGTTACAAGAAATTTCCTTAGGTTTTTTATGCTTTACAAACGAAAAAAAGAAAAATATTCCTAAATACAGATGAATTTGAGCCGAGTCAGAGGTCGAGTCAGGTATTAGAGGACCCTTTGTTGTCAGAGGCACTCATCCTATGTCTTCTCTTCTTCCTCATCTTCTACCACTGAGCCCGAGAGAAGCATAGCGAATTCTTTCTATGCCTTCATTCATTTCATCTTGCCCCTTAAGAGTTTTATTCTATTCTTCGACAACAAACAAAAATTCAGATGTGTTGAGTACCTCTGCCTTGGCTCCCTCCAACTGCTTCTCGGCCATATTTGCTCACCTCTTAGCGGAATCGACCTGGGACTTGGCTATAACCACTCGCTTTTAGCGGCCTTCATTCGTTCTTCCATGATCTTTGCCTTCTTCTAAGCCTTGAACGATTTCCGCTCTAACTTCCAAAGAAGCGTCGATTTTAAAATGTGAGGCCTCGAAAGCCATTAGTTGGTACTGATTGACGAACTGACACATACTCGGTAGACTATGCTCGAGGAGATACTCCTTAAAAATCCTGGATCAGAGAACATCCCCAATCGTTGAACCATGTAGAGCTGCAGCTGCAGAATCTAAATACCAATCTCCTTTCATATGGATAAGGGAACACCGCTCGTCCATGCTAGTGTACACCTTCGCCCTCTCCATTTCCATTGGGAACCACTCACATGCAGAAACCTTTGTTTTTTTTCTCAGAAAGTGGGGGGATGCGAGGTACTCGAGCAGATCACCGGAGCTTTCCCCTTCTGGTAACGAATTTCTTCTTCCCGAGCGATCAGCTCGGGCTCGGGTTCAGGCTCTAGCTCGGGTTTAGATGCAAATGGAGCAACCAACGAAAGTTGAGTGGCTTTGCCTCTTTTCGACAGCACAATATAACATGTAACAGGCGGCTGAGGGTCATTGGCCCTAGCCTCTCTTTCGAAGCCTCCCCTTCGACTCTGCTCTCTTCTAAACGGCTCGAAATCCATTTAATGCATTGGTGTTGTATTTCAGAAGGACCCACACCTGCTAAAAAACTCTTAGCTTTTCTCTCAATGCGAGTTAACTCACCAGTAATGATCCTCCGAGATAAAAGAAATAAAGTCTGCACTTTCGATGTTCTCTCCGACGCAAGTCACTACCAACATCTTGCTTGCTCCCACTGCAGCCACTCGTGCAGACTTTGCTCGAGGGTTTTGCCTGGGCGGCCAGAGTAGCAACCTCCACCCTCATTTGGCCTCCTTACCATCTGAAACCACCCAAGATTATCATTGCCATCTAGTCAAACTTCTCTGGCTAGCTGTAAGCCTCAATTGGCAACCAACGAATTGAGGTACTGATGTACCGACAGCTGCCTTCCCTCGATTGTTACTCCATCCCGAACTTGAGCAGACACATTCTTCTTCTTCTTATATATGCCCTATGTCAGAATGGTCTGGATTTCCTAACCCTTAGGAGAAGAGCTAAGGAAGAAGCTTTTATCTGAGCGGCCCGAGATGGTCTTCTTATATACGACCTTTGTTGAACTTCTCTGGCTGGCTGGGGAACCACTTTCAATCCTTAATCTAACTTTCTAAGCCCAACAACTAAAATTTATTAGCAAACCGAATTACACGAGTCCCTCTGGGCAGACCTGGAATGAAAACATTTAAGCAAAGAGTTTCGTCGACCAAGGAAACCCTTGCTTGGCGGCAAAAGAAGACATGCATCATTATGGCGACAATGGAATTCAGTAGAATATGAGCGGGACCACACCGTAGTAGATGAAGATTGCTCGCAGCTCGTGGCAGAATGTCATACTTAGAGCATATTTGAATTGGTCTCAATAGGAGATTAGATAATTCCCGAACATATTAGTTGCTTGGTCATTACCTCCGACGGCTCAGAGCTCTAAGGAGGGGGAAAAAGACACAAATATCTTACAACCAAGCCACCCAGATGACAGTCGATCATTCAATCACAACAACCGACACGAAGAGTTGAGAATATTTGGGAGCAATCTGAATGGAGGGCAGGAAATCAAGAAATTTAAGGAAAGCGAAGGAGGGTTAGAAAGTACAGCGCCAAAACCAACCCACAACCCTCATATATAAGGAAACTGAGGGAGCGAAACATCGCACAGAATCATACATCAATTTTGAGAACGCACCATCACACCAACGTAGAATTCAAGAAAAAATATTTTTTTTTATTTCGATGATATATAAATTACAATCGGAAACTATTCGGAGAGGAAAAAGTTTATAAGTAGTTAATCTGCCACTTCAGCCAAGACAAGACATCGTCGAAACAGCCTTTTATATAAAACCTCTCCCCCAAATTTAAAAATATATACTCGAACCGTCTTGGCCTAAATTCGGAGCATAGCGCACGTCTCTCAGATGTCCAAAAACTCCATTCAAACAGCCGCCAGCTCCTCCCACAAGCCACATATCTGTTCTAAATGTTGGATCTCAACGCATGAGCATTGGAACTCTCCATCTCATCTAGAACACAAGCCAACAATCTAAGTGATGCCCAACGTCCATAAGTTGCTTCCTCGCGAATTTCACGGGGACTGGTCTGGCGATCAATCATTCCCTCCTCACTCCCAACTGGAGCCAAGGCTACCTCAACTGGTGTCGAGGTCGGACCCTGACCAGCATGTCCCGAAGGTGAATCATCAATCAATATCGCTTCGAGTGCAACAAAAGATAATATAAGCAAAAGGAAAGATAATTTGAACCTAACCAACAAGACCAATCTACTCATACCAAGGAGTCAATCCAGCTCAGACCATCTAACCGACAAACTGCTCTCACCAGGTGGCGGTGAAGAGCTGGCAGTCTTTGGCACTCCAATCACCAGCAACTTCATGCATGGTCTATTTCGGTAAAAATATACTAACCCGCAACAGGATGCTATGTTGACATACCTGCGCCCGATCCTCCCAATCTACCTCCATCACCGGCTTAGTCCTTCCTCGACTGAAATCACAAAGAGAGTCGGACAACCACAACTGATGTGCTAGCTTAACGGCTCTTTGCTTCTTGACAACAAATTTTTGCTGCCTCTTCTCACATTCAGGGCGGTGTTGTACAGCAGGCATTCCGCGGGCGACAATATCATTTCCCTACTTTAGAGCTCATATAAAGGGCTGGGAACGTTCTCCATAAAGATGTTCCGAAGCAGACCAACTCAGGCGATGAGACACGGAGAAAACATGAAATATCAAAGGTACTACGACCCAACCTGGACTTGGAATTAACAATCAGAGTACGGACGGTGGGAATTAATTTTGTACATTCATTTTCTATAACTTAGATTTAATAAATGAAAGAGCTACTAAAAAATGTAAATTAAAATAATATTATTTAGTTTATCCCATTATAGGTTGTCTGCATCTTCTATAAATATTTTCTCCTCTATCACTCATCTTTAAATCACTTAATTACATTTGAAAAACTTAATTTATAGATATCCATAGTTATTAATGCAATTGATTAAACCAAAATACTATTATAAATCTAGGAGTATGTATTCACTAAATGACGATTTATTTGTTCTTGGATTTGTCTTGAACTCTACTCTTCTAAAATTGATGTTTATAATAAATATGATATTCATATTACTAAAACTTATTTTATTTATTGTATTTTAATTAATTATTAACTTATATTATTTAAGTATTAATTTCCATCATTTTACTTTATAAAATCCTAATTAACTTTATTTTATTATTCATTGTATATATTTAAAATTTAATAATTAAATTATAATATAAATCAAATATTATCTTACTGAAGTTTGCTCAGGTCAAGCTCCCTCCAACTTTAGTTTGCGCAATTCTTCTACTTTTATTAGCTAAAATTCTAAACTAAGAGTCCTATCTTATCAAAATTTTATACAATATATACATATATAAATATAAATATATATAAATTAATTAAAACTTCTCCAAATTTTCTTATTAAATAAATTAATTAAAATTATAAAAATTTACCTTTAAATCTCAGTTGAGAACCCTAATCCACGAGAAACTATCTTCCTCCCTTCGCTAGCTTGTCCTAATTTATCGGGACATACCATACTATCTAATATCTTCTTAATTTGTATCAGTCAATTCACTGCTTAAATTGAATATTTAGTTCTCTTAAACAATAGTGGACATAAATCTTAGAATATCTTTAAGTACTTATTCAGAGTGACTGTATCACTTCCGATTGGCTGTGATTTGGACTCATGAATCAGCTAAATTATGGTAGTCATCATCTGGGTTAGGATATTTATGTTTACATTTATAATTGATTGCACTTTATCGTTTTATATCAGACTCTCTTATATAATTTAAGATGTATAATTAATAATTTAAATAAACTTAAATTTTTTATTTTTATTAGTATTATTTTTTTTAAATTACCCTATTGGCTCTTTCATCAAGATTATATTAGTAAATCCGACCTATATCTTGGCTCTGGTATCACTTTTGTCACGACGCGGCTTGGGCTTGGAATTAAATAAGGCGAGTACAGACGGTCAGAATGTGGGAAATTAGTTTTTTGTATTAACTTTTTATAATTAATATTTAAAGAATGAAAGATCACTAAAGAAAACAATACTATTACATTTACCTCAATATAGATTGTCTGCGTCGTCTATAAACATTTGCCCTTCTATCACTAATCTTTTAAATCACTTAATTATACATGAAAACTTAGTTTAAAAAACAGTGAGTTAACCAAAGTCGGTGAATGCTTACACTAATAAACTATAGTAATATAATAAAAAAAATATCATGTCAATTAAGCTTTTCATAAATCAATACAAATTATTTGGTTGTTTATGAATATGACTACTTACGAAATTTCATACTATTCAATATGTTTTAGTATATCAGTAGCATATTTATATCATATTATGTTCGCACAACCTCACAAGAGCACCGTTTAAAAATTATACTGATTAATATACTTGGAGATCAATATCATTTTTCATTTACGTGCACGGATACCTTAGCGTCCCTCTACTAGTACCATAAAAGGGTGATTCCATTATAGTCAACTGAGAAAAAGAAACATATATATATATATATATATATATATATATATATATATATATATATATATATATATATATATATATATATATATATATAATCAATATCATTCATATGATTATCTAACGACATACAATATAATATACGTATCTATAAATAACATGTTATAAATTTTACTAAAAGAAAACCTACCATTCAGATATTACCAATAAAAATAAGAGTACATAAATCAGGATAATTGATACATGAATTTAAAGATATCAATAACTATTAATGCAATTGATCGAAAAGAAACCAAAATACTAACATAAATCTCGGATAGGAGTGCTCACCTAAATGATGATTTATTTGTTCTTGGATTTGCTTTCATCTCTACTTTCTCAAATTGATGTTTATAATAAACATAATATTCATATTATTAAAAGTTAAATAGCCATATTATTTTAATTAATTATAGCTTTATATTATTTAAGTATTAATTCTCATCGTTTTATTTTATTAAATTCTAATTAACTTTATTTTGATATTCATTATATAAATTTAAAATTCACTAATTAAATTATAATATAAACCCAATTTTAACTTACCGTAGTTTGCTCATATCAATCTTCCTCCTCCTTTAGTTCGCACACTTCCCTATTTTTATTCTCCTCCAAGCTAAAATTCAAAACCAAATGTCCTAATTTAATAAAATTTTATGTTAAAATTACATTATATACATATATAAATAAATATATATGTAAATATAAATATAATTTTCTTATTAAATAAATTAATTAAAATTATTAAAACCTATCTTTAAATCTTGGTCAAGAGCCTAACACCACACGACCCATCCTCCTCCCCTCTGCACGTGTGATGCTGCTCCTTCATCGCACACAGAGAACGTTTGACACGTTCTTCCTTCACCAACACACTAGGGTTCGGTCGAGAGGGTAGCTTCACACCGCGATAACTTCCCCCTTCAGATTCTTCCAACCTCTTCCTCTTCCTCTTCACGTGAGCAACACGTCGCTGCCTAAACCTGCTCGATGACACACCTCCTCTGGCACCAACCGCGATGTCATCCTCTCCTTCACACCAAACCGCTCAAGTCTACAGGTAGCGATGAATTATAGAATAAAAATACCCTTTTCGTTCTCCCAACTCCACACTTCCTCTCCCCCTCTTCGGCTCCCTTGGATATCTAAAATAAGACGTCACAAAAGGAGCCTTGCCAAGCGCTATTTATAAGAATCATGGGCAAAGTCTAACCAGGGATCAAAGATTGACAATCTGACTAGATTAACCAATAGACAAATTCTAACCAATCGAGTCAATTTTGACGACCCAACGTCCATCGAAGGTCGGCCAATAACCTTGACTCAACATAGCCGGACGCGCAGATCTTATAGAACCAAGGCCAAGCGAGCTTAGCCAACCAAGTCAGAAGATAGTTAAGTCATAGGCTCATACATGTAAAATACCTAAAATATCCTTTAAAGTCTCCATTAAAGCAAGGGAAAACATGTAACTTCATATATTGTACCTCCTTCCTTATAAATAGGGAATTATTTTTTCAGATTAACAAGATGTTTTATTGTTCAATACTGTGCACTTCTCTCTGTCTCTCTATCTCCTAACCCTTGAGCTGTGATTCACAGGGAGATCAAAATTTAACAATAAAATTATTATTGCACACTAAGTCGTGAAATTTATTGTTGAATTAAATTGTTTCTTTCATGAACAATTATATATTGATATGTATGACAGAACGGGTTTAGTTTACAGGATGATTATAACTGATAGATATTATGTTGCAATATCATTGTAATTTCTTTTGTACCGTTTTATTTTGGATAGTGAAATATTGTTATATGTTGAATGAGAGGTTGCTAAAGGATTATGTTGTTATTTATGATTTTTTTTTAATTTATATGTCAGTGCACTTTATGGTTTCTTAGCAGCTCTTTTTTATATTGGAAACCATGAAAATACTCGAAGCAAATGAAATGTTAAATACCATCAGACCGCAGTTCCCAACTTAATTAATGCTAAACTATTACGTCGGGTTGTGGTAGGATGTGCAAACAATAGTTTCTTGTGTTGGATAGTCAATTCCATCTTCAAATAAATTTCGTTGTCATAATTCATCAAGAAAAACGCTGTATCTATGATAAAGAAGTAACTATAGTGTTTTCAGGAACAATCAATTAAAATAGATATAAAATATTATATCTAGCTAACTTTAGGTCAGAAAAATGGAGTTGTCAAAGAAGCTTGCTGAAGATATTAACAAATTTTTCCTCACTAGTTATATGTAGAGTAACGATAATCTTTGATAGTTCAGTGTCCCTTGTTGAATGATAGTCAACTTGGATATGGTTAATTCTTTTGTGGAGACAAAATTACTAGTAATGTATTTTTCTTGGTCATCACAATTAAAGATCATGGCTTGTGTCATTGAAAAACCAGACTCTGTTAGAAGAATTTTAAAGAATCAATGAGTATTGGCTCTCCTTAAACACTAGATCTGACCGTTGTTTCTTACTTCTCCAGGACACAACATTTCCAACAACAAAAACACAACCTAAAAGATGATTTTCTGTTTTCAAAAGAACCAACATAATCAATAAATGCACCGGCGCCAATCCTCAGGAGATTATACTCTGGATATGCAAATCCTGTTATAGAAGATTTCACAATATATTTAAATTCTTTAGAATAACGTCTAAATATTTCTTCTACAAAATATACTTGTTCTGACAAACCACACCAAGAACAGAAGATAAATAAGTATAGTGATCATGTGGGCCTCACAGTCAGGTGCAACTATGAACAACAAAATAGTGGAAGGACAGATTTTTTTCAATAACATCAATATCTTTCTTTTCCATTCCAACCCTCTGCAGCAGAAGCAATAACATTTGCCAGCATTCACTTATCATCTGATTTCCACGAATAGCAACTTTGTTTCTTCTTCCTCCTTTTCGTATAAGTGGCAATAGGGGTGTAAACGAACCGAACACGAATGAATAGCGCTTGTGTTCGTGTTTGGTTCGTTTGAAATTTGGTTTATTTGAAATAAGCTCGTGTTCGAAATTGGTCGTGAAGTCACTGTTCGTGTTTCTTTCTTAACGAACAAGTCAAACACGAGTCAAACACAAGCTATTCGCGAACGACGAGCCAGTTTGATAGCCCTAATATTAATATATATATAAATAATATATTATATTAATTATATAACTTATATTATATAAATATAAAATATCAATATTAGTATATTAAAATATTATTATTATTAATTTATTATATATTAAAATTTATAAAATTTATTTGTTTAAAATATCATAAATTTTTTATATATAATTATTTTAATTATTTTATATTTTGAACAATAACGATTCGAACACGAACGAACGTATCACTATTCGTGTTTGGTTCGTTTAACTAACCGAACGAAAAAAAAATTGTTCATGTTCGTCTCGTTTACTTATCGAACGAATCAAACACGAACTCTTTGACGAACCGATCGCGAACAACGAGCTTTTTTGACAACCCTACGTGGCAAACTAAATTCACTCTACTATCTATGCTTGGGAGAATAATTCAAATTATATGCGGCCAAGAATTATGTGAATTTCACAAAGTTATGTAAAAAATTATGTGTTCGTTTGTGTTTGGGTCTTTGCCACAATTATTCTTCAAATCGCTTTGCTTGTTCTTCAAATCAGTGAGTGGAGATTTTTACGATCATAAGATGAATACATTGGATGAGACTAAGTTATATATTATCTCAGAACTGATGAATAAAATACATTTCAACCAAATAGTAGAGTGAAATATGATTTAGACCAATTTCTTCATAATTAAATTTTCTAACACCTTAAATTGCTCGCCTGATTTTCATTCAAACAAAAAATAGGCAAAGTAAATAACATTCAGTAATGATTCTATCTTTTAGCAAATAAAAACTCAATTTAACTATATGTTTTAAGAATGCTCACGGTTAGAACAACTATTGCAGTCGTAGCTGTGAATATTGTTTGCCCGTGTCCTTCTGGAAGGTCATGTACAGATTGCAGAGCGAGAGCAAAAGCCATGGCCCCTCTAAGACCTGTTCATTATGAATTGTTAAACTATGATAAAAAATAACCCAAAAAAATCAGAGATCTACACAAAGAAAAACCGACTTACCACTATACCATAGTGCTTTCTGATGTTTCATGGGTATTTGTCTATGGGCTGGCCTTACCAAATTGACCAGATAGGCACAAGAAAAAACATTTGCCGCCCTTCATATTAAACAACATTTAATAATCTTAGTTATGATACCATGAAAATTTTTCTGAAGTAATTTTTTAAATAATAAAAATTTGAACTATTGGAACTGCAAAATCTAATTTCAAGATCAATAAACATACAAAGTAAGTGCCTTTTAAATATTAAGGGGCACAATGAATATGATGAAATTCAGGGTGTTGCTATTAGCATTTTCTCTGGGAATAACTAGGTAAAACATAAAGATATAATGAAAACTCACTAAAATCAATTTCAAAAAATATACAAATAAGCGGCTTTTAAATAAGAAGGAACATGACGAATTTGATGAAATTGAAAATCATCATGATTTTCAAAAAATATACAAATAAGCGGCTTTTAAATATGAAGCAACATGACGAATTTGATGAAATTGAAAATCATCTTGATTTTCAAAAAATATACAAATAAGCGGATTTTAAATATGAAGGAACATGACAAATTTGATGAAATTGAAAATCATAATGATTGATCTTATCCAAACTATTTGCAATCCACACACACACACACACACACACACACACACACACACACACACACACACACACACACACACACACACACACACACACACACACACACACACACACACAGGAAATAATTTATTCTTGTGAGAAGTTACAAGGAAAAATTATTTCCTTAGATTTTGAGTTATTTTCTTTCATATTTTAAATTTGGATTAGGAGTTATTTCTTTTCATATTTTATGTTATTTCCTTTATCTCCAAATAATTAATATGAATTGATTAATTGGAAATATTATGTGATATATCTTTCCTTTCATATTATTTTCTTTTTAATATTTTTCCAATTATAGGATTCATGCAATGGTTATTTATACCCCCTTATATCAATTAAGATTCATTTTATTCCGCATTATTCTGAATTTCAACAAGGTATCAGAGCCTTGAAAAGACCCTAGAGTCTCCTACCGCCAGAAAACCTCATATTCTCTGCAGTCGGCAATCCTTGCCATGCTACAGGCCCTTCTGCCACCTCTTTTCAGATTTTATGACATCTTAAAAGAGTCTAGCTGCACCAACTCTTGACAAAGCTCTTTACCATGGGACCCGAACCGGCCGCCCGGTATGAAACCGACAAACCGGCATTTTGGCGATGACAAGATCCAACCAAACCCTAGGAGCTTCAGCCACCAGAAAGTCACGCCTCCGAGAAGAATTCCTGTTCGACTCAGACTCTGATTTCAACCTCGCTAACATTGAATTTCTCTCACTGAAATAATCAATTTTTGAGAAATCGGATAAAATTTTTGGCGACATACAAAGTACCACAGATTTTTTATCTCCCCGAAATTCAACGAAATTAATTTTATTAAATTCCACAAGTAAAATCGATCAATTTCATATAATGCATTGTATGTAAATTATGAAAGGATTGAAAAATATAAATTTTGAAGTTATAAATTTAATTAATTTAATTAAAACCAAATTAATCCTTAATCCCTCCTTAATCTCTCGCATGTTCACCGTTCTCCATCGACATGCGCCCCTTTTAATTTCTTTGTGTGCTCGAATAGGCTCCAGAGCCTTCGAAATTTCTCTCCTCTTGATTTCGTTTGTAGAGAATAGGAGAGATTTTGAGCGCTTCCCTTAGATTTTCTTCCTCTCCTTGGGCTGAAACCCTAGCTAGGTATTCCACTTTGAGTTCTTGGGAGTTTGACAGAGTTTTTCTATAAGAAACAGAGATGCTGCTCTTGTGGAGAGTTCAAACCTTTATTATAAGTTTTACTTTCTTTTGTATCTTGTAATGAAGAATTGCATGAATTTCTTGTCTGTGTTTTTTTCAACAATGTGTGGGCTAAACTCTTTTTCGTGTCTCTGTGATGTAGAGTCAGCGGTTTTTCTCATGGTTCTCTAAGATGTGTTTCCTATAGCGGTTCCTATGTTTTCATGACCTATGTTGTTGATTAACCTCCGAATTTCATTTACTCCTAGTCTGGCCAACTAGGATGTCCAAATCTTTCGTGAAGTTATGATCACTAACCGTTGCATAGTGGAAATGAAACAGTTAACCACGAAATCTTGAGAGGATAGACATATTCCAGCAGGATTTTGTAACCTTTTATGGGGATTGGAACATTTTTGTCGAATGTCATGAGGACTGAGGAAGTTTCAACTTCATGGATTCTAATCTTCTTTTGATTTAGACATAGGCATAAAAAAAATTTCTATCCCCGATTGACAACAATAACATAGGAAAACATTTAGGAATACCACGATCTACCACGATCCCGGAATCACTGATACATGAACCTTAACACACTTGAAGAACTTCCATGATTCACTGTATTTCTATTTTTTACCGTCTACAATCTGATATGTTTTTGTTAAAATTTTAGGACTTAAACCTCTTTTGCAATCACACCCAGCTAAGTTCACAAGATTAGTAAACTAGAGATCTTTCTGCAAGAATTGTTGTTAAATATTTCATTTTAGAATCGATATGCGGACTCTTAAACAGCATATTACTTGACAAGTATATTTGTGTTGTATGACCTACTTCACGACATGCTTTAGCACGCCACCTTCTACAATATGTTTTCTGCTTTGATAGGTTTGATTCAAAGATGCATGCTAATGACCTAGACCTTAGGTTTGTGATAGGTCAATAGCAAAATAACAACAGTCTAGTGATTGACACCATAATGAAATAGTGATGCCTTGGTTCAACCTTGAGCTTGACATAAATTGGGATAGCTCCTTTGGTCAATGCTTCCAACATTTCACGCCTTCTTAAAATTGTTGAAGAAGAATGATTCCTTCAGTCTTTGTTTTATGCTTAATCAGATTCGTTAAAGGAATGACCCTATTTTGTCTCTGGACTTATCAAGAGAATGAGCATGCCATTGATCTATGCTTCTTATTTTGGTGGACTTGATGAAAGATTTATGCTGGTGAACTAGTATGCAAGCTTTCTAATAGATAGATAGAAAAAATTCATCTGTCCACCGTTGACACTTTAACGGACTGTGATGATAAAATTATCTCAATTCAACCACGTGCTTCGTATGAACATCTAATTAAGTTTCATACATTATCAGACTTGCTTGAAAAAAATAACTTATTCAATCATATGTTTTATACTTTATCAAACTTGCTGAAAAAAAAATAAAAAGATTCACTGTTTATTTTATGTGCTCATGAGTGAGGATCATATTCATAAGTTTACCTTAATTTGTCAAACAATCGAGAAATCTCTTTAGATGTCATTCACTTAACTTTGTCAAGTTAGATATGCTTGAGAAAGTACAATTGTGGTCAACAAACTAACAAAGTGAGCGCTCTCTCATTGCAACCTTTTCATACAGCTTTTTGAGTGAGGAGAGACATCAGCGACTCGGTCATGTTTATACTTTTTGAGTCCGGCCTCAAGAACTCATTTGAGCCTTAGGCATTGAGTTGTGCAGAAAATTATACTTTTCCCATCAAATTGACAATGGAAACTCTTTCATCGTCACTTCTTCAGGCAAAATGTTAACTAATAAAAGCAGCCATTGATTTAACCATATTTAGGTTTGTTGAGTCTACTTTCAGCACCCCTCCGTCGAGCCCTAAACTAGAAAAAAATAGATTCATGCTTTTCCAACTTGATCAATTGAAGCTTACGTATTCAGAAATTCTCTTGCATGACTCAAAACTTTGACGGGTCAGTGAAATGAATTTTTAACTTATCGAACCCAATTTATAGATAACTAGCTTGAAGATTCTTTCGTCTTTCACTTAGATGATTGAGTATGACTTTACCAAAGATGCTGAGGCATTCATTTGGAAACCTCGGCATAAAGCACGATATTGACTTAAGTTAAATAAAAAGTACCCATTGTATGAACAAGAAAATTCCGATAAATATTGAGTATATTTGGAGATCTCAACATGAAGCATGAAAAATAAAATTAAAACCTCGTATTTTATAAGAGAAATTTGAGCATTAAATAGAAACATTCAAAATATTCGGTTTACAACATGATGTCAACCCAAATAAAAAATAAGAAGGGCAATCAAACTTCTAGGAAGAAATTTCAACATTGGATAAATACATTTAAGTAGCCAGCACAATATCAACCTAATAAAATATAAGGTCCCCCATCTTTTGAAGAGAAAAGTTGATGATGAATGGATATATTTTGGGATCTCAACTTGAAACACATTGTCAAACCAAAAAAATTAAAAGATGCCTCGTCTCTAACTGAGGTTTTTCATGCCAACTTGGAAAAACATTATTGAGTTGAAAGAATATTTCAAAGAATGTTTCAAATCCAGACTGGAAGGAGGCAGTTCTCACTGTTTTGGGGAGAGATTTTGAACACCTCTTTGACTCAAGCATCACATGTAATATTTCTCCAAATACCGGTCATTGATTTTGTAATAATTCATTTAGAGAAATCGAGTAAAATTTTTTCGCACCCCGCAGATTTTAAACGAGTTAATTTCATAGAATTCTAAGCATCAAATCGAGCAATTCGATAGATAATATTATATATAAATTATGAATCAATGGAAAGATATAAGAATTTGAAGGTAGAAGTATAATTAAATTAATTTAAACCTTAATTTATAAAAACCTGAAGGTATAAGTATAATTAAATTAATTAAAACCTTAATTATTTAAATCACTCCCTAATCCCATCGCTATTGTTCCTAACCGACCTCTCACACGCGTTATATTTCACTCGATGACGTCGAATGGGGAAATCCCCATTCCAAAGCTTTGTATTCCTCTCCACCACTCGGTTGTGTTGCGCAAAGTCCTCCCCTCTCCCGATATGCCTCTCCCCTCTTGTTTCATTCGTCTGAAGACCGAGGCAAGGAAGCTGCGATAGCAGCACTACCCACAATTGCGATCAGAGAGTGGCAAGCGGCCCACTAGACTCGCACGAGCTGCAAGGCGCCAACTTCACTCGTGATCTGTTGTTCGCCTCGCCTGTAAGGATTCTACGGCACTTACTACAGCGTTGGGGTAAGCAGAAGAAGCGAGCAGCCAGCCAAGTGTCGCAGGCCATGAATCTGAGTTCCATGAAACTGATTTTAAGGACATTTGAGATTTAACTTCATATACCTTATTTTCATGTTGAGATTTACCTTGTTTTTCGTGTATTGTATGTTTCCAATAGCAGTTAGAGGCGTCGAATTTGTGTTGGAATGTTGCAAGTGATTTGTAAGTTTTCGTAAAAGTGCTAATATGATATTAGCGAAGAGAAAGAGGAGATTGAGTAGTTAAGAAGAAGAGAAGAAGATTGACAACTATGGAGAATGGTTGGTTGTCGAGAAAGCCGTTTAATGCATGTTTTGACAAATCAATGATATTTTGAGCTATATTACCCAATGAATTAATATATTATGAATTCCTAATTTGTTTAAGATTTCAGATTGTTTACCTGACGCAACAGGTTCAGGCTAGCATGTAGAAGATTGTCATGAGATAGCTCCGTAAATCCAAGTAAATAATTATATGCAAATTTAAGACGAATAATTGTTTAAATCTCAAAGTTTAATATTATGTTTTATAGGTTCTTAAGTTCAACATAAAGTTCTCGCAACGCCAGTTAGTTAAGAATATCAAGATTTGAACGTGGCAACAGAGATGAGTAATTATATTTGTAAATTTTAGTATTTTTTTTTTAATTTTAGAATGTATCTTTGATTCTTATGTATACTCTAGTTTAGTTACATTCTTCATATTGTTGGATAGGAAATATATGCATGCTAGAAAAGAATACAAAATATGCACGAAAGATATGTATGAAATGTATAACATGTATGATATGTATGAAATGTATGATACGTATGATATGAAAGATAGGTAAGACAGGAAACATATATGCATGATAAATATTATAGAAAAAGATATGTGTGATATAAAAGATATGCATGATATCAGAGTTATATATGATGAATAGGTGCACAGCAAAGTAAAAGTAAGTATGCATATTATTAGATACATAAAAATATCTCAAAATAATGTATGTTATGAAAAAAGAAATAGTTTACATATGAATGTTTGTATGTGCATGCTCAGAAGAAGATTTCACTCCCTAATGATACAGGCAGCGGACGTGTAGAGTTTTTCTATCACCTCATACAATTGTGATGGTTAGTTCACGAACTGTTATGCCGATGGGATAATATTAGTCGGAAGAGAGTAAACCAGATCTTACCTGCCCAAACAATTATGATGTTAACATTGCTAACCACAATGCCGACGAGATAATTTCGGTCAGTGGCAGATAAGTATCTTTCCACTCTAGACAATTACAATGTGTAGATTACTAAACGTTGTGTTGACCAGAGTCGACAGGGCAATATCAACCAACGATGTGTAAGGTTTCATTGATGACGATCCTCGTAGAGGCAAAAATTTATATAAAGAGTATAAAATAAAAGTTAAGTTAAGATAAATGCATATAGAAGATTATTCTATTTTCATTTAGAAAAAAAGGTCATTGATACATGCATTGGTCTCTATGAGATTGTTTATAAAAATATGAAAGACCAACATATTATAAGTTCTTATAGACTCTCTGTTGACCTCATTTTAGTGAGGTCTTAGCTTTCTTCACGTTAGACCATAGGATCTAGCCATAGGAGTTCCTTACTGACCATCCTCGCAGACTAGTCATGGAGCCCACCACCCATAGAGCTTCGAACCACTTCTAGACCCATTTTTGTGAGACCTCGCATGAGTAGTCCCAAGTACTCTACTTCTGGTTGCAAGGGCTAAGCACTAACATGTAGAGGGCCCGAAAATGAGTTCCCATAGGGGCAGACGGCTTTAGGTGAACCCTTCGTGACTCGAATTCGCGCACACCACAATTTGACACTTTTTTGGCCCGACCGTCGGCGAACTTGTCCGGACGACCCCGGATGACGAAACGGACCACACGGATGCGTCCGGGACGTCGAATTTAGCTGTAGAATGATACTCATATTGCTATGGTTCCGCGCGCGAGCAATCGACACGAAAATTGATGCACATTTCTTTTAATTTGCGGAACGCCGGTTTGGGCTCGACCTAGGTTCAACCATGGTCTAAATTGGGCTACACATTTCAGCCCACCCGATTTTTTAATTTCAAATTTAAAATTTAAATCTATCATTTAATTTCATATCAATTAAATATAATCAGGTGTTAATATTTTCCAATTAAATCCCTCCCTGCATGGAAGGTATTAATTTTGGCGCCCGATTACCTATAACGGACGAACGCAGCTATAGGATGGGCGGGATGGCTCTTTCTCCTGATTCGACAGTAGCACCTCTCCCCTTCCTCGCAACAGAAGCTCGGGCACCAAATCCCTCTCCCACTCGACCTCGGATTCCCCTTCCTCGACAAAACAGCTGCTCGACTCCTCCCTCTGCAGAGGAGACTCCCGATCCCGTTCACTCTCTCTGCATCGAAGGATCTCCCGCTCGCCTTCTTCCCTGCATCCGATCCCTCGCCCGCTCGCTGCTCCACGCGATAGAGAGGAACTCCCGCTCGACCGCGCGCAGAACCGCCGCTCGCCTCCCGCTCGACTCGGTCCTGTCTTCCGCGCAGGACCGCCGCTCGTCTCCCGCTCCTCTCTCCCGCTGGTTCTCACTCGATCGCCCCATCTCCCGTACGCTCGCACAGAAACCCCGCTCGTGCTCTCTCGCTCGCCAGCTGCTCTCGCCTCTCCCTCTGCATCGAGATAGTCGTCTGCTGCTCGACACTTGCTCGACACCATCTCCCTCGCCTCCTCTCTTCCTCACGACAGACCCACGCTCGGCTTGCCTCTCTGCACCAAAGTCGCTCGCCCCGCCATCCGCACCGAAGAACCACTCTTCTCTGCGAACCGAGAAGCTCGCCCCGCTCATCCTCTCTCACGACCATCTTCCTCATGCTCGGTCTCCCCTGATCCGAGCTCCTCTCTCCCGCTCGCCTTCTTCCTTACGCTCGTCCGAAGCCGCTCGGCTCTCTTCCTCGCGTCTCCACTCGACACTGAAGCTTCGCTCGCTTTTCCTGTGCCCGAAGCCGCTCGACGCCTGCTCGACCCCACCTCTTCTCATTCGACTCGCCTCCCTCTCTCGACAAAATCCCGACTCCAGACTTCCTCATTCGCTCGATCGAAGCCGCGGAAACCACCTCTCCTCTGCACCGCAGCCCCTTTCTCTCGACAAAAGCTCTGCACCGCACAGCGCCCCATTCAACATTGACTCCCTCCTCCTCTCTCTCGCACGAACACGACTGCTTCGCCGCTCCCTCTCGATTCCGTCTCCAGGCTTCCTCCCTCACTTGACCGCAACTCTCGCCTGCTCCTCGCGCGTGCCCAGAAGCCTTCACCCCTCCCGCTCGATCTCTGGATCTCGCATCTCTCTTTCTCGCGCAGAAGAGAACCTCGCCTGCTCGCCTCTGCCGCTCGACGAGCCGCTCTCCTGCTCGCCTCTGCCGCTCGACAAGTCGCTCGCCTCTGCACCGAATACTCCCCATTCGCAATCTCCCGCTCGCGTCTCCTCTGCACCGATGCCTGCTCCCGCTCGCCTCGCCTCCCTGCATCGAACGAAACGCCCAGCACCTCTCCGCCGAAAGCCGAAGACTTTGAGGAAGGTATTCTTGTGTTTCTTTCTGTTTTGCTCTGCCCAGCTTTTCCAGCTCCGGAACCCTCGACTCTGCTTACTGGTGCCCGTGCTGTAGGTAAGATTTTGAGGTATCGACCTTAATCCCTTCCTTGTTTTAATCTTTGGTATAAATACTGTATAACGCTGCATATTAGCATGATCTGAAATCCCTTTTAACAAGAAAGCCTGACAAAAATTTGAAAGTGGCCACATATCGATGCAGTCATTGGTAACATTTTCTTCATTTTTTTTTTTTTTTATATTTTGTGTCATTAGCTGCATGCACGGAAATAAACTGCTTGGATATATTGCTTGAAGAATGTTCAATCCCTTCTAATTGTTAATGGTTCACTTGAGTATTTTCAAGGCTTCTCTAAACGTTTCAGCAATGCATTATAGTGGATAGTATCGATCATTGGTTCGCCTTTTATGGTCTTGGGATCCAAATATTGTCTTGAATTTACATGTATTTATTGTCTTGAAAGGATTTATGGGAAACAAAGAGACTCGATGCTTACTCATTTTTATTTGAGAAAATTTGAATTTCACGTCTTTGGGTTTGTAAAAATTTGAATATTTTGGTGCTTTTCTTTTGAAGAAAACCTACGAGCTTTCATGTTTTTTTTTACAAGTGTCAGTGCTTTGCTTTTGAAAATTCGAGTATACAGATTCTCTAATTCATAAATATTAGCACACTTCATGCTTGAGTCTCAATTGCACGCGTACATGTTGCTTTATCCTTATGTGTTCACATGCACCATCCTTAATTCCTAATCGTATAAGTACAATTTTTCTTAATCGTGGTACATTCACATGTTTCATAACTCACACTAAAGCTCCAAATGAGCGTTCACTTCAAGATAAATGTCTCTTTGCTGGTTTTGTACTTTGAACATCCAAATGCAATCACTACGATGCTTCAAATGGTCGTTTGTTACAGGAGTTAAATGGCTCTTTGATGGTTTTTATTTGCAAATTGGAAAAGCTATTTTTCTACTCTATATACTTGTTGTTTGAAACATTGGTGCTGTAAGGAAGCTGGAAAGCAGCTTGCTTGCTGTGAGAAGCTGTAAGTGCTGTTTGGAGTGCTTGTGAGGGGCTTTAAAGTGCTGTCCAGCACTGAAAAGCTGTTGTTGGATGTTTAAGTTGCTGTTAGGGCTGCTGTTTGTGTTTGGAGATACTGTTTTGGGCTTAATAGTTGCAAAAAGCTGCTGGGAAAGCTATAAAATCTGCTGTAGAAAGCTGCTGTGAGCTGGTAAGTGCTGTGAGAGGCTTAGAAAGTGCTGTAGGGGTGCTTGGGTGAGCTGTTAGTTGCTGTTTGAGAGCCTGAAAGATGCTGTAAGCTATCAAGTGCTGTGAGAGGTTTATAATTGCTTTTAAGTGCTGTTTGGAGGAGTAAAAGTGATGTTTGGAAGAATATAATTGTTGTTTGGACCTTATAATTGCTGCTTGGAGATGGGGGAACTTCATAATTGCTGTTTGGAGCCTCATAATCACTGTTCGGAGTCTTATAATTGCTGTTTGAACTTCATAATTGCTGTTTGGAGTTACAAATCTCTGTAAAAGTGTTATTTGAGGTTTAGAATTGTTGTGAGAGTTGTTTGGAAGCTAGTCTTCGCTGTAAGTGGCTGTTTGGAAGTATTAATCGCTGTAGAGGTGTTGTCCATTGTTGTATGAGCGCTCTTTGATGCTAGAATTGTTGTTTGAAGTATTTAAAGGCCATAGAAGTATTGTGGAATGCTTATCGTTGTCACTCGGAGCCGTAGGAGCTTGTAGGGTCATCGCGTAAGCTTCGCTAGCCGTCGCCCAGCAATACTTCGACGCACCATTCGAACATTTATTTTTCAGCCCGACTCACTTGCTTTTTCTTCCCTTTTTGGCTTTACTAGTTTTTGGAAGTGAGTCGACATCTTTTGTTCTCTTGACTTATTTTTGTTCTTTTAAAACGGTTAAGTCAAAAAAAAAAAAAAAAAAAAGGGAATTTCTAATTTAACTTGAGGAAGGGTAAATCACTCTTAGTCACTTCAAGTTAGAGTGTAGGCTCCATAGATTTTAGGTGCACACCCTAAGCGAGGATTCAATCACCTAGTCCTCTATGTATGCCTCCTAGACCTTAGGAGCACACCCTAGGTGAGAGTCACCCACCTAATTCACAGCATAGACTTCCTAGACCCTAGGTGCACACCTTAGGTGAGAGTCCATCCATCTAATTCACAGCATAGGCTTCCTAGACCTTAGGAGCACACCCTAGGTGAGAGTCACTCACATAATTCACAGCATAGACTTCCTAGACCATAGGTGCACACCTTAGGTGAGAGCCCATCCATCTAATTCACAGCATAGACTTCTTAGACCCTAGGTGCACACCTTAGGTGAGAGCCCATCCATCTAATTCACAGCATAGGCTTCCTAGACCTTAGGAGCACACCCTAGGTGAGAGCCCATCCATCTAATTCACAGAATAGGCTTCCTAGACCTTAGGAGCACACCCTAGGTGAGAGTTACCCACCTAATTCACAGCATAGGCTTCCTAGACCTTAGGAGCACACCCTAGGTGAGAGTTACCCACCTAATTCACAGCATAGGCTTCCTAGACCTTAGGAGCACACCCTAGGTGAGAGTCACCCACCTAATTCACAGCATAAGCTTCCTAAACCTTAGGAGCACACCCATGGTAAGAACCCATTAACCTAATCCTCGAATACACAGTGAAACTAGGCACCTGACCCTAATTCACAAGCGGATTAAGACACTAGACACGGGGACGCACCGAGACGTGGTTCGCACTTCCCTAATCAAATTAAATAATAGAATTCCTTGAAATGACTTAACCAATAATGAAACCCAATGCACCGGGATTTGAGCTTGAACATTACACTCAAATCCTTCTGGCAATTGGGGACATTTGTTTTGCCACATATGGATCATCGGACTGGTGTAAGTCTGAGGTCTAGTAGTGATGGCGATAATAATACTTATGTGTACTATACGAGGATACGAGGGATAATTAGAATAGTATCTCCTACCTCGAGGACCCTCCATAAGAGAAGAGGAAAGGACCGATGATACTATTCGCCGACTCTTGGTGAGATCGTTTCCCCCGACGATCTTAGGTCGTCAATAGTCCTAGCACGATTAGAGTGAGTAGCCTGTGGACCATACTACTTTACAAAATATTTACAAAAATAAAACAAAAATAAAATTTTTTTTTGCTTGTTAAAAAGGACTCTGCATAAAACTTAAACAACTTTTGCATGAAAATTAAAGAATCTTTCTTATAAAACTTATAAAGTTCATAGTTAGTCACTTGGATTGGAGGTCAAGTGATCGCCTCCATAGATCATCGGTAGTAACTCTTGTCCAAGGTCGTGATAAGACATGGATCCATGTATGAGCCCCCACCTCTACTGATGTCATATACCCAGTTCCGGTCTTTCATATGTGACTACGAGTTTTACATGTGATTTCTACGACTCGTTTTTTTTTTTCTGACTTTCGTGATTGGGTTTTCTCGCTTTGCTTCCTTTTCCATGCAGTTTGTTTTAAATCCACTGCAAGTCATACCATGCTGGTGATAGTAATCATGCAACGGTAGCAGATGCCTGCAGTACGCTTTTACATTTTAAGATCGTCAATTTTATTCGTTTACTTTACTGCACTTTATTTTCCAGCACTTTTATTTACCAGCAATTTACTTTACTCTGCATGCAAAACTGAAAAACAACTAAACCTGAAACATTGAAACACATTTGACAAAACCGTTTGAACCTTGGACCTTGGGACTGCTACTTCAACAATAAGCTTGGAGCATACACCGTGGGCAGCACAGCGAGGAGCTTGGATCGAACAGCAAGGGGATCTTCTTCAAGAAACTCTTCCTACTTTAAATAGCAACATATAGGACTTCGAGATTGCTCGCCCAGCGCGGCGTAAACCCTCACTCCTCTCTTTAGGCTTCTGTGCAACCGTGTTGCGCAGCGTAAGTCCTAACTCACTTTAGGTTCTGAGGTTGTCGTACGGTACGACGTAAACCCTCCTACCTCTGCGGGCTATTTGCACAATCAAGTATTATGCAATTGTAAGTCCCAAATAATAAAATTAGCAGGATTAAACATTTAATTAACATCGTCTCTAAAACGCAGCCACACCACAGGATAGTTGGGAAGTCACTGTAGCTCGCTCGGATCCGTGACATCCCCTACCTTTTCTTTCATTTGGACTCCTGAAATAACCTGTTCCCATTCGAGCCACTCTCACTCGATTTTCTCCGTCCTACTACGAAAACATAAACCCCGAATTTCGAAGACAGAACCACCGATCATTATCGAGAGTTTTCAAGTCGACACCAGGTCATTCGAGATGTAATTAACTATGAGGTGCTCGTTCATAGTGAACTTGAACCCGGTAAAATAAACCCTACCTAAGTCTTTCTATTAGGTAGGGGAACTTGTCGGTCACACATAAAGGTTCGCAGAACAAACGGATGTCACGAGTCCCTTAGTTCGTATGATTGAGTCTATCGTCGCAGGATACATTAATCTTTCGAGAAAGTGTATCATTTGTGACATCAGGCACGATTATGCAAATTACTGGACAAATGAGATCCAGGCGGTCTCATTTTTTAAAATTAAAATACATTACTTTCAAAACTACTTTCAAAATCATATACCTTTTTATATTAAACTAAATCACTAAATTTTATATTCTTTTAAAATGAAAAAATGCGGCCGACACTCTCATGCATATTAAATTTTTTCCCTTGGAATTCATAATATATTAAATTCCTAAGAACTTATATTTTTTAGTTTAAATGTAAATGCTTACATATGACCCGTAGGGATCTGTAACGGTAAAAATTCTGCTTTTAGTGGTCTACATGATAAATTAATATTAAGGAGGGTGAAAAATATATGTACAAACTAGCAAAACAAAGAGAAAAGAAAAGTAAAAATTTAACTCAAGTAAAATGTATTAAAGATGAAAATAAAAAAGTACTTTTTTTAGAAAAAAAAATTCAAAATACGGGGGTGAGTTATTTTGATAAACTTCTTATTGAAGTTTCGAAAAATATGATCGACCTTAGTGATTTTAATAGCGCTAATAATAATAATAAAATTTTTCATTTTTACCGTCGCATTAGTAAAAAATAAGTTGAGGATGTTCTAAAGAAAATCAATGGTGGAAAGTCTATAGGACCTGATGATATCACAATTGAAGTGTGGAAATATTTAGAAGACTTTAGAGTTTTTTGGCTTACTAAATTCTTTAAATTTATTTTAAAAACTAAAAATATGCCTGAGGAGTGGGGGAAGAGTATTTTAGTCCCCATTTCTAAAAATAAAGGGCATGCACAAGAGTGTGCAAAATATAGAGGAATTAAGTTGATGTGTCGTACTTTAAAATTATGGGAGAGGGTAATTGAACATAGGTCAAGACGTACAAATATTTCTCAAATCAATTTAAATTTATGTCGCACATGTCTGCTATGGAAGCTATACATTTATTGAGAGGTTTGATGAAGAAGTTCAGAGATAATAAGACCTACATATGATTTTCATTGATTTAGAAAAAGCTTACAATAATGTTCCAAGAGATATCCTTCGGAGAGTTCTTGAGAAGAAAGATATTGATATGACCTACATTCAAGTCATTAAAGATATGTATACAAGAGTTGTTACTTATGTACGAATAGGAGGATTGGCCAAATATTTTCCTATTTTTGTTGGTTTACATCAAGGATCGGCTTTAAGCCCATATCATTTTGGTTTAGTTATGGATGGTCTTACTGGACACTTACAGGAGGATGCATCTTGGTGTACTCTTTCTGCTGAGGATATCGTTTCGTGGATAAGACGAGAGAAAAAGTTCACGAAAAACTTAAATTATGGAGGTCTACCTTGGAGTCTAAAGGTCTTCATTTGAGTAGAACTAAAATTGAATACATTGAATGTAATTTTAGTAGTAGTAGCTCTTGTGACAGAAATGTAACTTTTGGTGACCAATTTATTAAAAGGTGTGAATGCTTTAGATCTTGGGTCTATTGTTTAAAGTGATGGTGATATTGATGGGATGTTATTAGTAAAATTGAAGTTGATTGAAATGGAGGAATGTTTTGGGCCTATTGTGTGATAGAAAAGGACCGCTTAAACTGAAAGGAAAATTTTAGAAGATGGTGAGACTTGTAATGTTATATGGCCCTGAATATTGGCCTTTAAAAGAGAAGCATAAAACTAAGTTAACTGTTGCCGAGATGAGAATGATTAGGTGGATGAGTGGCTTTACACTTGGAGACAAAATGCGGAATGAATATCTGTGATAGGGTTAGTGTAGCTCCAGTAACGAACAAAATTAGAGAGAGTTATCTTAGATGGTTTGGTCACATTAAACGTCGACCATCTGATGATCCGATCATAAGAGCAGATGCTTTAAATTCGACATGCTAAGAATGACAGAGGTAGACCTAAGAAGACGTGGGCATATTTATTAAAATTAAATGAAAATATGACACTACATAGGATGCAATGGAGCAAAAGGATTCATGTAATCGACCCCACTTAGTGGGATAAAGGTTTTGTTTGTTATTGTTGTTGTATTACTGTCATTTAGAAATGTCATTAATCCTGAGTTATCTTTAGATAATTTATTGTGTTGCTTTAATATTATTTTTAAGGTTTAAACATTTGAACCAGATGAATGGAAGGTGAATAAATGTGTATAGAAAAAAAGAATAGCAAACAGAAATGTACAATTTTTTACTTGTTAATTTTAATTGTTTTTCTTAGTGGCTCTTTCAAGTATTATTTGAATATTATATTGTTCCTGTAAGAATTAGAATTGGAATAGCAGAGAACTGATTTCTATCATCTGACTGTATATTCCCGTCTTGATTAACTCCAGCCTCGAGATGGGTCGTGACAAAAATGGTATTAAAGGTTTAGATTAAATAACATGAATCTTATGAAAGAGCTAATAGAATAATTGGATTAAGTTATAAATAATATAAATTAAAAAATTTAATTGAGTCTAATTAAATTATATGGTTGCTATTTCTGAATTATGAGTGATCCGGAGGAAGAGGTCGGAGATAAGAATGTAGAATCCGATGTACTTCAAAATATCAAAGTTAGTGCTAATACACCTTCTGATACGATGAATGATGTGACTCGATTAAGAATTATCAATCTCAAGCTTGGTAGTGGATGACCACCAATGGATAAGTATTTAAAGCTCTTTCAAGCTATGAGACTGCCTTTGTTTCTGGTGCAAGAGGGCCAGTGGAAGCAAAAAATTGGCTATTGAGAGGGTAGAAAGTCAAAGATGGCATGTCTTGTCCACCGAAAGGAAGAGGTACCCTAGCTACTTATGATTTTGAGGGAGAAGCTGAAAGATAGTGACAAGGTCAGATGCAGAAGAAGTTCAGAGGTAGAAGCAGCTACTTGGTGCAGTGGGACGATTTTTTGAAAACTTTCAGAGATTTTTTGTACCACTGTCTGCTAGAAGACAGATACAAGATAAATTCATTAGGTTGTCCAGGGATGCACCCCAAGTGATTTGTAATGCAAAGAAGAAATGCCACAAATTTATTTCTGAACTAAAAGATTCGATTAGGCAGCCACTAGTGCCACTTGAGATTGAAGACTATTCCGTACTAGTGGAGGGGGATAGACAGGTAGAGATTGATTTCCAACAGACCCATAAGCATAGAGAGTTGCATGAGAGGAAGAGATTAGAAGAAGTGGCACCAACATTTCATTCAGAAGTAGGATCCATTGGGATGAAGATAAAGTCCTACACTAGTGGAGTTGTTAGTCAGGCTAGCAGTAATTTAGTAATTTGCAAAGATTAAAAAAATTTGGTGCCCTATCTTTTAAAGTCTGAAAATTTTATGTGATTATCTGTACATGATAGGAAGGATATCTTGATTTGGATCCGAAGTTACTATTAATGCATGACTGATGTGTCTAAATTTTTTATGTCTTCAGATGAAACTTAATGCTTCTTTGTATTCTGAATTCAATATTTATAATGTTAGGGACTGGTAGCAAATGTTTACTGCGTTCCAGCATACAAGCACCTCTATTTCTTAATGAGAATGATGACTTTGCATGTTTGTGGTTTATTCACTGTTTTGAAGACACTAAAATATCATTTGGTGGTTGTTTTATTTACTTTTTGGAGACACCAAGAGAATTAGTTTCGGGACCGAACACGTACTGATTTGGATTCGATATTTCTTTGTTTGGCATAATATTTTTGTTGATTTGAGAGTTCTTTATGCCTTATATTCTTGTTGATATTGTGAAAGATTTAGAAATCATTTTTGGGCCGCACTTATCACTATTTCGGAGCTTCTAAAAAAAGGGTGGGCATGTTTTTTTTTTGTGAGATGGTTGAATGCAGATTTCTTTTCTTTTTTTTAGCCTCTAAATGTCGCTCTTGGGCCCAAATAATTGCTGTTTAGAGCTCTTCGGAAGCTTAGAACTGCCATAGGTGGTTGTGTAGGTGCTGGAATTTATTGTTTAGGATCGCCAATCGTTGCCTATTGCCGTAGGATGCATCGAAATTGCTGCCCGGAGCCGTAAGAAGCTGTTGGAGATTTAGAAAAGCCGTTTGAGTGCTGTTTGGATTGTTTGGAAGTTGTAGGAGGCTTAGGGGGTAGCTGTTTGATGTTTGGGTGAGCTGTTAAGTGCTTTAGGAGAGCTGTAGCTGCTGTAAGCTGCGGTTATTTGCTGAATAAGTGATGTTAGCTGCTGTGTGAGGCTTTTAAGTGCTGTTAGCTGCTGTAGGAGCCAAGAAAGTGCTGTCTAGCCCTTAGAAAGTGCTGTTAGCTGTTTGAAGCTGCTATCTAGCCCTTAGAAGCTGCTGTGTGAGGCTTTTAAGTGCTGTTAGTTGCTGTGTGAGGCTTTTTAGTGCTGTTAACTGCTGTAGGAGCCTAGAAAGTGCTATCTAATACCAATTAATTGCTGTTTGGAGCGTCTAGAAGCCATAGGATCACTACCTAGCGCTTAGGATCGTTGTTTGAAGCATCTAGTCACTGCCCCGAGCCGTAGGAGAGCGTAGGATCGTCGCACAAGCCCACTAATTGCCGCCCTGAGTCGTAGGAGATCATAGAATCGCCGCATAGGCTTGCTAGTTGCTGCCCCAAGTCTTTGGAGGTCTTAAGATCGCGATTTAGGCCTGACTCACTTGCTTTTCTCCCCTTTTTGGCTTTACTAGTTTTTGGAAGTGAGTCGGCCTCTTTTTGTCTCTTATTTTATTTTTCTTTTAAAACGGTTAAGTCAAAAAAATGAGAATTTCTGATTTAACTTGAGGAAGAGTAAAACACTCTAAGTCACTTCAAGTACATGTTAGAGAGTAGGCTCACTAGACTTTAGGAGCACACCCTAAGTGGGAGCTTATCCACCTAATTTAAAGTATAGGTTTCCTAGACCCTAGGTGCACACCCTAGGTGAGAGCCTATCCACCTAGTCCTCAGTGTAGGCTCCATAGACTTTAGGTGCACACCCTAAGCGATAATTCATTCACCTAGTCCTCTGTGTATGCTTCCTAGACTTTAGGTGCACACCTTAGGTGAAGCCCCCTCTAGTACAAATCTTAGGTGAATCTCCTTTACCTAACCCACAGTGAAGGCTCCCTGGGTCTTAGGTGCACACCTTAGGTGAATCTCCTTTACCTAATTCACAGCGTAGGCTCCCTGGATTTTAGATGCACACCTTAGGTGAGAGTTCACCCACCTAATTTTCATTGTAGGCTTTCTAGACCTTAGGGGCACACCCTAGGTGAGAGCCCATTCACCCAATCTTCAAATGCACAGTGAAACTAGACATCTAACCCTAATTCACTAACTGATTAAAACACTAGACACGGGGACACGCCGAGACGTGGTTCACACTTCCTCAATTAAATTAATTGTGGAATTCCCCAAAATGACTTAACCAATAATAAAACTCAATATATCGGGATTTGAGCTTGAACATTACACTCAAATCCTCATTGTAATTGGGGATATTTTTTTTTATGTCACATATGGATCATCGGACCGGTATAAGTCTGAGGTTTAGGTGGTGAGGGCGATGATAATAATGCTAATGTGTACTAATCGAGGGATACGATGTAGGAATTTTTAAGAATAGCATCTCCTACCTCAAAGACCTTTGATAAATGAGAGGAAAGGATCGATGATGCTATTCGCCGACTCTTGGTAAGATCGTTTCCTCCGACGATTTTAGGTCGTCAGTAGTCCTAGCACGATTAGAGTGACTAGCTTGTGGACTCTATTATTTTGCAAAGTACTTACAAAAATAAAACAAAAAAAATCTCTTTTGCTTGTTAACAAAACTTCTGCATAAAAACTTAAACAACTTTTTGCATGAAAATCAAAGAATTCTTCTTATAAAATTTATAAAGGTCCATAGTTAGTCACTTGGATTGAGGTTAAGGACTGCCCTCCGTAGATCGTAGGGATGGTAACTCTTGTCCAAGGTCGGATAGCACACAACCCAGCTCTAAACCCCCACCTTTACTGATGTCTTATACCCAGTTCCGGTCTTACATATGTGACTACGAGTTTTGCTTGCAATTTCTACGACTCGTTTCTTTATTTTCTGACTTCCGTATCGGATTTCCTCGCTTCATTTACTTTTCTTGCATGTTTATTTAAATCAACCGCAAATCATGTTATGTTTGCAATAATAATCATGCAACGGTAGCAGATGCCCAGGTACGCATTTACATTTTAGGTACTGCAATTTCATTTATCTACTTTATTGTACTTTACTTTCTAGCAATTTTATTTACTAGCAATTTACTTTACCCTGCATGCAAAACTGAACAACAAAACTTGACATACACACTTGACAAAACCATTAGACATTGTGACGGTATTTCGAGCAGAAGCTTGGAGCTAACTCCGTGGGCAGCACGGCAAGGAGCATGGAGCAAGCTACAAATGGAATTGATTGACATTCTACGACAAAAAAACATGTCTACAACAGCAAAACTCTTTCATAGTCTAAATTACAACCTATAAGACTTCGAGGTAGCTGCCCAGCGCGACATAAATCTTCACTTCCCCTTAGGCTTTTATGCAACCGTGTTGCGCAGCGTAAGTCCTAACTCACTTTAGGTTCCAAGGTTGTCGTATGGTATGACGTAAACCCTCATATCTCTGCGGGCTATTTGCGTAATTAGGTATTAGGCAAATGTAAGTCCTAAATAATAAAATTGGCAGGATTGACATACTTAAATAAGCATTTCTCTAAAACGCAGCCACACAGTAAGATAGTCGGGAAGTCACTGGGGCTTGCCTCGGGTCTGTGACATCCACTATCTTTTCCTTCCTTTGGATTCCTGAAAATAACTGTTCCCATTTGAGCCACTCCCACTTGCTTTTTCACGTCTTACCATGAAAACCTAAACTTTGAGATTCTTGAAGACAGAACCACCGATCATTATCGAGAGTTTTCTCAAGTGATCTTGGTCATTCGAGAAGTAATTAACTATAGGGGCTTGCCTCTATAGGGAACTTGGAACCCAGGTAAAATAAACTCTATCTAATCTTGTATTATGTGGGAAAACTTGTCGGTCACACATAAAGGGTTCGCAAGCCAGACGGATGTCACAAATCTCTTAGTTTGTTTGATTGGGTCCACCACCGCGAGTACACTCATCTTTCGAGAAGGTGTATCACTTGTGGTATCGGGCACGATTATGCAAACTATCGGGTAAATGAGATCCAGACGGTCTCATTTTTCAAAATAAAAACACTACTTTCAAAAATCTATATATTTTATATATAACTAAATCATTAATTTTATATCTTTCAAAAAAAGATGCTGACCGACACACCTCTGGCTTTAGGGCTTGTTGAGCAACATGTTGCTTGAAAAATGATTGTTAAGCTTGCAATTCATCGTTGTGCCTTTTGTCTGCTTTCTAAAAAATTTTCCTTCAGATGGTAAAGCCTCGATATTATGCATTCTTGGCGCAAAAAAAAAATCATTTGGCTTGGTGGAATAATTCACGAGTGCTAGAGAAACTTTCTGCCTAATGAAATTTCTCTTCAAAGTTGAGCTTGTACATATGTTAGTCTTTCAAATACAAAGATTATCTTTGTAAAATTTCAATAACAATCACTTTATCAAACTTCATTAGATGTGTGAGCTTGTGTTCAAGTCACACAAATACCTCACGAACAGATCCCTTTTTTCATGGATTTGAACAAGTTTAGCGATGGCCCTTGCACTAATGGTGAGAACCTCTAAATCACCCAGGATGATATGGCTACTACAGTGAGATTCCTCGGAGGAGATCGTTGTATTTTGAGGATGGAACTTTTTAGGTGTTGATTGCTATAGCAATTATAATCTTCCTACTAGGACTTCTTGGCAGTGAATGCTTCACTTTAAGACCTAAGCATCGCACATGTTTGCCTTATCAATCGGTGGTAGATTCTTGGATTTAGAACCAAGTCTCATGCCCCAATGCTTCCTACATTAAGTATACTCAAGTTTTTTAGTAATTATAAGATATGAAAGCAATTTTAACTGTCACGACACGGCAAGTAGCTTATAATTACTAAGGCGGAAATAAGTTGTCGAACGATGAATTAAGTTTTCTATTATTCTATTTATCACTAACAGTGTAATAATCACATAGTAATTGAAAGAGTCACTAAATGAAGAAATTAAAATGACCCAAAAAAAAGTTACCTTTCAGGTTACTGTCATATCTCCTATAGTATTCATGTTATTTAAAAATTTAAACCTAAAATAATCATTAAAACAATATATGAGTTACCTAAAAAAACCCAATGAAATCATCACACTTCTAAAATACAGAAACTCAAAGAAAAGAGCAATATGTATGCTAGTCTTTCATATTTCATTATAAAAAATCTTATAATAATATAATGTAAATATCCATGACATTTACTTAATGGAAATAACTTAAACTTTAATATACATTATCATTAACTTTATTATTCAAGTTTTAATCTTTTAATTTTATTATACTTCATACTTTTAACATTCACGTCTTACGAGCACCGTTAAAACATAGGCCGACACACCCGTGGCAGATATTATTCCATTGACAAAGCGATTTGTGATCTATTTTACATGATTGTCTGAGATGGAATTGTGATGCTCGTCCGTGGTCAATTTTCTCCCATCAACGTAATAATTAGCGATCTAAATATCACAATTCACTGGGTGATAGAATAACATCTACGCGCACTAATATATTGGCATCTTATGCCTGTATAGTGAACCTTTTAACATGCACATACAAGCATTCATATATACGTTATTTTATTTTTCATTACATTCTTTTCATATAAGACAACTTATATTAATATAAAAAAATAATGCAACTATATTAGAATCTAAGGTCATGTGATAATCTAATAGATGCATACTTACTAAAATTCTAAATGTCAAGAAATAATCTGACATACATCTGGTCATGAAATAAGCTAACTCTAATGGAACATAATGATCATGCAATAATCTAGTATAATCTAAAATAAACTATTATACAACTATTAAGGTAATGGTATTTAACAACCATACTTCATTACTAATGATGTGAAAAACTGGTATTTAACAAGCATACAAATGATATGAACATTTATGTGATTTAATTTTATTGATATAAGACATAAGAGCGAAAAACTGCAAGCAAGAATATATTTAAAAGCAAGAAATATTACCGCAACTTAAAAGCATAATGACTCACTTTAGACTTGCTTGAAATCAAATATTTCAATTTTTGCATCTTGCAATCAATTAATCTTAAATATAGATTCTTGCTAATAATTAATATGATCTAACCTTAATATAATACTAAACATGAAATTTTAAATTAATAAATTTACAACTTTAATCTTAATTACCTTAAATATTTTTCCTTCACTATCATCTACTCTCCTGGTCTCAAAACATCAAGACTTCTCTACCTTATGATTTCTACCCATTAATTTAAAAAATGATAATCAATACAATTCAATAAATATGTTGAATTCCAAAAAAAGAATTAAATTCTAACCTTCATTGCTTCAATACTCCTTGATCAAATTTGAATTTGCTACTCCTTGATTTGCTAACATTAATTAACATGAAATTAATTTAATACTTAACTATTACATTAATTTAACTTAATCCTAAAAAATAAATAAATTATTTAATTAAAATTAAGCCTTATACTCACCTTAAAAGTTTCAGTTCGACTCCAAACTCCCACAGAACTTCCTTTCCTTCTTTGTTTAAATTCGCACAGAACACAACACGTAGCTTTGGTTCGGTATTCTCGTAAGCAAAGCCCTGTTCTTCTCCCGAAAGTTGCTCTCTTCTCTTCTCCTCACGGGTGAAATTGTCGAAGCCACATCTGCTCAACCTCCAGTCGCTTCTCCTGCCTCTTCTTCATGCAAGACAAAACGCATGGAAGCCTAATCTTCTCCTTTATCTTCGCCTTCTTCCTTCACTCAACTAGGACACAACTTCCCTTCCCCTAAGTTCGACTTGGGCATAAGCTACTTGAACCATTCTCCTTTGCACACAAGGCCACTTTCTTCCTCATCTCTATCATACGAAACCTCAAATCCTCAATACCACTCAACTACATCATGAGATGGCTCCTGAACAAAGCCGGTCCTATCTTCTTTGTACAGAAGGCCTCCAACACTTGGTACAGCAACCTTCAATGCCCACACAGCCTTTCCTCTTCTTCTTCACATCAGGATAATTCAATGCTTCTTCTACCCAAGCGCAAGCAAAATTCCTTCTTCCTTCTCTGAGTCTCGTTGCTCAGCATTGAATCTTCAATAAGAGAAACATGCAACCCCACCTCTTTCTTCTACTCTGGCTCCTATTCTTGCTTTCTCGCCTGATTGTTTTAGTTGCTTCAAGTGGGACGCTCATTATCTCAAACTAAAATGTCACAACAGTTAACTTCTCTAAATCGGCACTAACCCATTAAATTTCCTTTTCTTTTATTTTCATTTTTCGATTATTACTTTTTTTGTTAGTTCCTATTACAGTGCATATACTACTAAACAAAAAGGAAAAGAGAAATATTTCTTAGAGGAATCATCGAAAATATAGGATCCAAAAATGCATGATACGTTGTGTCTATAGTCCGTTGCTTTCATCATATTCAGCGAATCAATTATTGAACGTCTTTTAAATGATTTTGATGCTTCGAATACATTGGCACTCTCCATTTTGCAAAAGGGTGTCATTTTAGCAATTTTAATGGTAATCAAACCATCATGAGTTAGATTTTTTTTATCTCGTTCATTGCCCTCGTTATGATCGATCGAATCAACTGAGCTCCTTTTCAAATAATCTCAATGCTTCAAACAAAGCAATTAAGTTTGTCATGTGAATTAGAAGTATTGGAATAAATTTTGATATAATAAAGGCCTTTTGATCCAAGTTAGCAGAAAAATGCATCCTTATTTTATAATCGTAGAACTTGATTGGGTCAAATATGGAGCATATAATGTCAATCGACAACAAAATACAGGGGGGCTGCAATGCGAATGTGGATGAAGAAGCCAATAGGCATATGGAATACAAATAGGGTTTTGACATCACTTGATGCCATGGAAATAAGAAAAAAAGATGAGGAAAGAGTACTCAGGAGGAAGGACTAGAGAAAGAAAGAAAATGAGAGAATTATGAAAACAGAAAATTAATTGTTGTTCAATTTATTTAACATCAATCAATAATGATCCATTTAGCCTATTTATTTAACATCAATCAATAATGATCTCCATTTAGCCCTTAGGATCCTATTTATAATGAAAGGAACCCTAAGAGTATAAGCAATTAAAGCAACGAAAAATCATGCCAAGAATAAACCTAAAAGTTTCCAATATTCCCTTAGTATTGATATCTAAATAGAGTAGGCAAACATCCTAATCAATCATGCCATCAATATGGAAAAATAAAACAAATTTCAAAATCACATACACTTAAAGTGATCTTTCAAGTTTATACTGATTCATATTATTTTAATGTTGCTACAATTCTAACTAGCAAGACCCTCAGACTCAAGAGATTCAGATCATAAAACCTTATAAAAAAAGAATTATATACCTTAAATTTTCCAAGAATAAATTAATTTCTACAATTATACATAAAAGAGATATTGTTAAAAAACTTCCATTAAAATAAAATCATTCACATATTGTGGATCTCTATAGTATTTTCCATAAGACCTGCCAAAAGAATTGAGAAGTTAGAAGAGGAATAAGTTTCACAACCTTAAAGTACAAGAAAATCTTGCACATTCAAATCATTGGGGCCAAGTTATATCTGTTTAATAACGGAGAAATAATATTGCAATTTAAGTAAAACACTTATTCCTAAGAAGCTAACAACAGCCTGACAATAGCAATGCTCCACATCACGATCAGAACATGAACACTTCTAATTATATATATGCATGAATGAACATATTAAATATGCTTTACGAACATCTTGAATAAACAAGAAGTGGAAGGGCTTTAACCAAGTAGACATTGCATACCTTGCAACCACGATGAACAGCTGATCATATATAACGAAAATAAATTAAGGAATAAAAAAAAAGAGCTTAGTAACTCAATGATCATTATTGGTAATCAAACAGGAACAAAGTAACAGCTCAAAACAAATTACCAGCCAGTTATGCATCTAACAAGTAATTTTACAGTAAATTCAAAACTAGAAAGATATCAAGGCATAATAACTTAAAATTTTGCATCATCAACATCATTAACTTGCCATATCCTAGTTATATGGAATGAGTTTTGTGAAACGTTATTTTCCATTTATTCCTACTGAGCAAGGTCAGAGATGTAAAATTTATTATTTAGAAACCATTTTGAACAACTTGTACTCATAGAACCTAAATATCTATCTCTTCTCCTTTTTTTATGCTCAAACAGTGATTTTTTCTGCTTTTCTATCAAGTGTACTTTCTATCCTTTCTTAAACTTGTCCAAATCACAAGTCTATTTACATTTACCTTATCTTGAACAAATGTCACCATTTCTTTAGTATAATTATTTATTCATTTACCCATCCTAGTTATGAAATATCCTACAATTCTTATTTATGTCATACTCAACTTAGATATCAAATTTTTAGTGCCAAGCACTCAAAGCTATTCAACATCTTTAGCTCATTTTGACGAAACTGATTTTTCGTATTCAGCTCATTCTAAATTTGTTGTGTTTATGTTTGATTCGTGTTTGAAATTATTAGGGAACAATATATTTGTGTTCAGCTCATTAGACTTTGGACAAAACACAAGCCAAATATAATCTAATTTCGAATAAATGAAAATTAATAAATAAAGAGCTGACCATGAAATAATTATTCTATTTATCCACTAACCAAATAGTAAACTTAAAATTATAAAAGAAAAAAAAACAATTGTGTACATTTCAAGCTAAGAATGAGCCAAACATAATTAAAAAAAAAGATATTTTAGCTAATGAATTTTTTTATTGCCCTAAATACTCCCAGGTGGTGGACGTTTGTTAGTCTATACTCATAAAAAATTTAGTAAATAAATGACCTGAGCAAGTTGTACTTAGTTTCATTATTTAGTAGTTATTTTACTTAGTAATTTTCAATTTTTGATACTTTGAACATGCTTATGATGATGAATGCATTTGTTGTGTTCTGGTTTGGCATGGGATAGAGCTAGTAAAAATTCCTGATTGATTTATATTTAAGCCTGGTGGAGCCATAACTACTTTCCTATGCATGGAATTAAATGCCTTGAACGTCTAGTTTTCAATCTTGCAGACAAATTGGATGTATAATTCCTAAAAGTGCAATATAAGCGCAACTAACAGATTCCCAGGAAGTTATTTTTTCGTACTAAAATGTGGCCTAAATTTTCTTCACTTTGGTGAACCTTTTCTTTCTTTCTTCTAAATATTATTTATATTGGTTTGCTAGAGTTCTTAATTTTGTTCAAAATTGACATAATTGCAATTTCAGTTGCATAGAAAATTTTTAACTACTCATAATGTTTCATAAATTATTTATTTATTTCTTTAGATTTAATCAATCATTTTCATTATCATGTTTGGTCCTATTTCTCCTGTTTTCTGTTCTAAAAAAGAAACCTTTTTGTATTTAGTGTTTCTTCTATGAATTCTAGTTTCTTTGGGTGATATGTAATCATTATATCATCCTAATTACACTAAAACCCTTAACCCTAAATCATCTTGCATCAAGTTTAATTCAGGCATTTTTCCTACTTTAACCACTCAGACTTGACTCTAAAAGTTACATTACATTCTTAGTCTTAAAATACTTTACTCATTAAATCTAAGTATCATTTTATTTTCAAATAATATTGAATGATAAATGCTGATATAAAAGCAATTTAAAATGCATATCACATACTCAAATTGTTTATCATGTCAAAATTTTTAAGTCTATGTATCATCTAAATATTTTCATATTGTTTGAATGCATTACTTATTTACGTAAAGAGAAAAGTGTCAAAATGGTCCCCTAACTTTTTCTCGGGGGCTTATTTCAATCCCAGAGTAAATAAAAGTTTTAATTTAATTCAATAATATTTTAACATTTGCAAACTTTTGTCAAAATGGTCCCCTAACTTTTTGTCGGGGGCCCATAATAAGTAATAAAACTATTTCAGCCCATATAAAAGAGTATAGGAAAATTTTGACATTTTTATAGACTCTAAGATTAAAATGACCCCAGTATACAGTCAAGGGACACTTTATTCTTTTCGTAAATGCCTTACTAATTAGAACGACATCACACATACATCAAGACACCTCACTTCAAATATCATTCATAAGCATCTCCACTAAAAGATATGCATACCATACTGATTCATATTGCAATTAAGAACTTTTTGGTCACCCAAAAACTACTTCAAATACCAATTATTGCTCTATTATATATATCTTTAATAACATCAAAATTCTTTTGCCATAACTTTTGTATTAATATGCACATAAGAAAAAATTTATGTATTTGATCATATGCCTTCTCAAAATCATTAAAATGATATGTAAAACCTTTCTCTACATTCTAAGCTCTCACCACGAAATCAAACGTATTCTATAAAATTGGCACACTTTTTCTAAGGCTGCCCATTACTCTCTCATAGCTTTATTTGTGAGGTCAGTAAGTTTGATTTTTTTAAAGTTATAATAATCTTGAATGACACTTTTATTCCTTTTTTTTATTTTTGGAATAAAAAAGCAAGCTACCAAATATGCTACAAACCTCGAACTCGAGCCATTTAGTGAGGAGCCGTCGTTTATCTAAATAGAGATTTAATTAATATGAATTGATCAAGATGATTTGAATTGAACCGTTGAAGTTAATGGAGTTATAGAAATCTACTGAAAGAAAGCAATAGAATATTTTAAAATTAAAATTAGCCATTCTAGAATGAATTTGCAAGCCAACATTATTATCACAGAAATTATTATCTCAAATAATTAGTTCTTATTTTTTTATTTGTTTCTAAACTATATTAAATCATTCCTGTCCGAAAATTTTATAATGTAACATTTTCTTGTTTAACTGAACAATCTCTTCAATTTTTCTCATCTATAAAGAAATTATGATTTTACTTGAATGAAGTTGGACTACCTATAATCCAAACTAAACCAAGGTTGGACCACATATGTCTGAAAGCTTTCATTTCAAACTCAAAACAAAATTGAATTGGCTCAAAGTAGTTCTTTCCAATCAAGCTGACAAGAATGTCATATCAAATTTCAGTTTACTGTATAGAGCTGACGTTGACAAAGTCTAGCTTGAGTAGAGATAGACTTGCCTTCGCTCAACTTATAAAACCTCTACCAAGTAAAAAATTGAACTCTTACTAACAGATGTAAAAGGATACAATCGAGAAAAAAATAAATCCAATATGGGACCAGCTGTGCTGTTCCATGGCAATGTCAAAACCCATATATATGAATCTGCAGGAAGAAGAAAAATCCTCAGTGATGGTAATATACTTGACATGTCATGTCATATCCAGGTGATAACCAAAGTGCACGTCTCTTACACAAATGTTTCTGCTAATGATGAGATCAAGTGGAAAAAAGCAGCAGTAAAACGTTGTGAACTTTCTGATAAATTTGAGAATGAGTAGTGCTTCATCACCTACAAAGAGAAAAAGTATACGTGAGTTTTCCATCTCAAAATGGATAATTAAGTTCACAGTCAACAAAAACCCAAATTATATACTTAACAATTCCGGTGAACAATATTGAAACAATTCCAGACAGACCTATGCCCTCTGCCAGCATATATCTATGAGCAGAAAACAAAATACTTTTAAGAAAAATATTTGAAACAATGAATTTCACTTCATGGAAAGAAAGAACATGGATCAATTATTCACTCACGAAAAGTAAGGGAAAAGGACAAAAAGACAGCATTCCAAGTTCTGAAGGCTGCAAAGAGAACCCAGAGAATCAGGTTCCACTTTTTACCAAGGTTAAAATTGGAAAAGCATAAAAAAGTTACTGAACTTACTTGTCAACGTCCAGGCCCGCATACTTAAAGAGGTGATAAATGGTCAAGGTATTACATTTCAGACTTAATTACTAGTATTGCAAATATTTTCAGGAAATGAAACTTTGACAATTTGAATATGTGCTAGCACCAATATAACAAAATGAAACATACAGAAAATAAGCCAAGGCTTATCGTCACGGAATGATTGAAATTCCATGCAAATTTAAATTGCAAATTTTATTTAGCCAAATATTTACTCTTCTAAACGTGTTGGTTTCAAAAAATGAATGAAAATAAAGAGGCAGGGGGATTTGGTTTGAAGCACCTCTGAAGTGGCAAATTCGTAAGGATCAAAAAGAGTACAAGCCTCTAATATTTGCATAATGAATAGAGGCGCCGATAATGCTCCCAAACTTTCATTCCACATCAGTTTGTTAAGCGGCCACAATTCAAAATTTTCATCAAACAACCTTGACAATATGCAAAGCATACAACTTCCCAATAATTATCATAAAACATAGTTCAAAACCCAATCTGAAACAAGTGTTTTGCTTGGATAAAAAATAGAAAGATCTTATAGAATAAAAGATTAAAGATAAAAAAAAATAGAAGGTGATTCGTCAATTATAAAAAATAGAAAGAGCTTATATAATAAACATTAAGCATAAAAAATAGAAGGTGATTCCTCTTACTTTACAGCTACATAGCATCCTAAAAGTTCAATGCATCAAAATTCAAGAGTAGAGCTAACCCATAACCCTCTATTCAACCAACTTCAATCTGAAATGGGCCAAGTTCATCCAGCAAATAAACAACTAATAAATAAAGTGAACCAAAAATGCTAAAGCTTCAAGCACATCTATCCTAACCAATTCACAGGTATGACCACCATCTTTATAAGGCCAGCAGATTGGATAGTGCAAAATGATGGTTTCCTATTATGTCTACCATAACAATGTCATTACATGAAGTCCGTAAAGACCTTCGATTCTAACAGTTATTAAATTATCTAAAGTAATGGTCCACAGGTTATTACCGTATATAAAGTAGGAGCCATTATCAAGTGTAGCAAATCCCAAATAGACAGTCTTTCGCAATATAGATCTTTATTGACTAGCAAACAGAAATAACAAAAAAAATATCTGAAAGGATATCAGAGCAGAGACGAATCCAACACCAACCCCTGTATCAGATAGACCAATAAAACATTATATAGCTCCCCAAGGAAATCTTTAACAGCTTAAATAAAAGAAAGAGATAAATAAGCAAACATAGTTTGTAAACAATAAGAAATTACGTTACTAGAACTTGGTGCATTACGATTAGCTAATTTCTTAACATTCTAGCTATAACCCAACAATAAATAAAGCTTCTAATAAAGTGTGATACGGTCTTTTTAAGTTAGTTCATACTTACCACGGTTGCCCATAAAAAATGAGAATACAATGCAAAATAACCCCAATCACAACAATATAATTCAATCAATAAATTCATTAAATTATGCTACACTAAAATTACCCTCAAAATTAATTTTTATATGACAAGACAGGAGAAATACAACCAAAAGAATTTTTTAAAAAAAGGCAACCCCATAACGCCTCGTTCCCACTCCTTGAGAGACTCAAAGAAAGGGAAATAAAGCAAACGGTCGGGAACGCGAAGAGCTAATTCATCCTATAAATTGCCGCGTGTGAGAGAGGTAGAGGCGAGATTGGAGTCAAACGCCAACCCTGAATGAGAAAACTTACCAGGGCAGGAGGATTGACGAGCGCAAGATAGGGCTTCCCTGTAGTCGAAGGCGGCAAAATCGACGAACAACGACTTCTTCAATTTTCGAACAGAGGGGGCAAGAGGCTTAGGCTCGACGAGGGCGACAAAACCTGCAGGAGTATCGAAATCGAGCTTTGAGCGGCTCTAGTGCGAAGGACGAGCAACTTTGTGTGAGAAGAGGACTTCATGCGGGAAAAGGGGGAGAGCCGAAGCCAACGAAGCCTTGTCACGCACATGTTAGGACTTTCGATAAAGGCTTTAAAGGTGAGATTTAATTTTTTTATTAAGTTACTATATATATATATATATATATATATCAAAAAGGAATCGGTATTTAGGGAGAACTAATTTTGTCTCCTAAATACTGATCCCACATATGCGCTAATTCGACCCAGCTGGGATTTGAAACCGAAGGCAGAGGGGACTTACGCCGAAGCTGTCATCCAACAAGCCAAGGTTGCGCACTATATATATACGCATAAGTTTATTATTTAAGTATTAAATTTAAATGTATTTGAAATCAAGATTCAGGCTATATCACTTTAGGATCGGAAAAAAAAAGTGGTGGCAATAAAGAAAGATTAGGGTTATTATTGGATATTTATTTATATTTATAATGTTAAGATGAAATCATATTACTTATGCTAGAAAGCTAAATTAGAAGGCTTGAGTTGCAGATTCAAGCGGGAAGATGCAACTTAGAGTTTTGGCCAGGACAATGGAAAAAGTGAAGATCACGTTAAGGTAAAATTAAAGTAAAATTATATATACATACATACATGCATGCAACATGTGTAAACACATACATATTATACATATATACATGCATATACATATACATACATTTTTTTAAAAGATGGATAGCTTTTGCGAACCACCTATATGCTTACCAAACAATCAACTGGTTCGAAAACACACACACACACACACACACACACACATGCATGTATATGTATATATATATGTATGCATGCATGCATGCATGCATGCATAAATGCATGAATATATATGTATGTATGTATATTGAATAGAAAAATAATTAAGATTACATAAAGTAAAATAATAAAAATTTAAAACTTAAATAATGTCAAGTTAATAGTTAATTAAAATAATAAATTAATTTATTTTTAATAATATGAATACTCATGTATATTGTAGACTTCAATATCAGAAGACTTGAGATAAAGACAAATCGAAGAACAAATTAATCGACATCGAGATGAGGAATCCTACTGTTAAATTATAGTATCATTTTTGTATCTCTTCTAAAACAGTTATATGAATTGTTACTCAAGCTTAATTAATGAAATTGATTTCCTATATTCTTAAATTTTATCGGTTATTTCTATATGAATAATTGTAGTCTCGCATTATGAAATGTTTTATACATTACAGTAATAAATATTACGTATTGAGTAATATAAAATTGTAAATGATATGAATTGCATAGATTGATTTTATATGTGACTATGAAGAAATCACTCATTTATGGTACTAACGGGGGAACCCTAAAGTTAAAATAATAAATTAAATTATTTTAAATAATGCGAATACCTATGTATATTTTAAGCTTCAATTTTAGAAGACTCGAGGTATATCCAATAACAAATTAATCAACATCGATGAGTAATTCTACCCCTAAATTATAGTATTATTTATGTATCTCTTCTAAACTAGTTATATGAATAACAATTCATGCTTAATTCATGAAATTGATTTCCAGTATTCTTAAATTTTATCCATCATTTCGATATGAATCTTTGTAGTCTCACGTTATGAATATTTTATACATTATAGTAATAAATATTACGTATTGAGTGATATAAAGTTGTAAATGATACGAACTGTATAGATTGATTGTATGTATATGCTTGACTATGATAGAATCACCCCTTCATGATACAAGTAACGTTAAAGTACATGTACACGTAAATAAAAAAGAATATTGATATTGAAGTACCTTAACTGTTACAATTTTTTGATGATACTCCTATAACAGTTGTATAGATATAAATGATATAGACATTTTATTGATATAGTAAAACATCTTAAATATATAAAATATCGTAAGTGATAATGTTCATAAACTAGCAAATGTTTAATTACTGATTTATTAAAGACTTAACTAACATGTATGTTATTTTTTCTTTCATTGTATTACTCTAGTCTAGAAGTGTGAGTACTCACTAGCTATAGCTAGTTCACTGTTCTTTTAAACTAATAATTCAAATTTAATTAAGTGATTAAAAGATGAGAATTAAAGAAGAAATGTTGTAGAAGGCACGACAACCAGTAATGTGGTAAATTTAATTGTAATTTTAGTAGTTCTTTCATTAATCAAATGTTAGTTATAAAAAAATGAATATATTAAATTATAATTCCTGCCGTCAGACCATCTGTACTTGCCTTGGTTAATTTCAAGCCCTGAGTCATGTCGTGATATAAAAACTATGAGAAGTCCCAATAAGCAAGAAAACAGTGGCAACTCAAAACTCTGAAATCCAAGGTTGTCATCTATAGATGCTAAGTTGGTATAGGTAAGCATAATTGTTATTGTTTACTTAAGATTCACTGAAAATCTATTTGTAGGTGCTCTATAACTTCTCAAAAATGAGGACAGAGTTGAATCTCATATCTAGGTTCTAGCATCCCTCATTCCATGAAGGGCAATGTGACTACATTGGATTTCCATATCTCATATAACGCACCAGCAACTAGAACGTGTATTGAAGCTAGATGAGTGGAAAATATTCTGGTCGTGCAAGTTCAGAAGGGGAATCTTATTTGCTCTCTAGTTATTATTTCACGCCATAAAAAGTGCACAACTCATGATACATAACATAAATAAAATCACCTGAGGTTCTTATTTATAGTCTGAATTGAGGGATATGTGAGCAATAGAAAAACGAAGATAGGAGAATCTTATATGATGTTAACAGTTGCCCTCTGAAACCCTGAAATTAAGGCATATAGATCCATGTAAAAAGGGTAATCAATTCAATTTTTTTAAAAAACGGATGTCACGTGATTTGACTTTCTTACATCTATACACCATAGTCTTTCATACCACACAACCTATATGATATTCAAAGATCAAGGTCATCAAAAATCTACGTGGTAGTCTTTCATGCATCACATAACCTCTCTCTCTCTCTCTCTCTCTCTCTCTCTCTCCCCCATGTGTCTGTTTGTGTGTATCTCACTTATTTTGTGTGTTAATGCTTTATTATAATATATTACCAATCAACCTAAGGGCTTATTTCGTTGCTTGTTGATAAAAACTATGTTTTAGAATAACATCATTTTGTTTTACATCTTATTTGCGGGCAAAATCAAGCCATCAATCGCTTGGGGTGTTTGGACATCTTAAAATTAATATTGATTTCAAAATACATCCAGGAAATCTGGTATGCAAACAATTTTTCAGAATATATTTTTCAACTTCAAGTAACCAGATAAGCCCAAGTCTATTATCTAAAGCCATGTTTTCAATGTATGTATTTTTCAACCTCTACCAACTTTTCATTTCGTTTCTATAACCACTATTATCTCTATTACATTTTTATTAGAAGCTTTTCCTATAAATGAAAGCTAGCATTCCTTCCCAATAAGTTGGATTTTCTCCATCCATCTAGCTTCATGTAAGCCTCAATTTTGATTCTTATACATATCACTATGTCCTAATAGACTAGTCTTTCAATTCAAAGCTCCAAAAAATCAGTTTATGTGAGCATATGATATATTCAATCAGCATCAAAGTATGCATAGCTAACATCACAAAAATCGCCTCTCTAAGCCATTTAATAGCTATGGCAAATACATACAGCACTATTTGACCATAGAAAACATTTCATAGGCTAACGGTCTCTAAATTTTAAGATGACAGGTATCACAGCCAAACTTTGATCCCAAAAGCCACCCAAATAGAGATTTATAAAACAGACAAGATGAAGATAATATTGCTATGTTACTATCTACACAGAGAATCTGTCCCGAATTATATTAGAGAAAACAGTACATATGTTTTTTTTTTCCTTTTTAGAAACTCCACAAAAACCTCAAGCTATTCTCTCAAATTCATTCCTCGTTCTAAAAGGAACCCAAAGAAAAAAAAATACAAGATTTTCTCATGCATTTCAACATGAATTATAAGATATCTGAACTAGGCCAGAACGGCATGAACATAGTGTGTTCAACTTCCAGGCAGAGACATGAGTCCAGTGTCTTGGCTTGGGATCAATGGAGAAAGAATATCATCTTCACAATATGTAGCTCTACGCTAAGTTTCAAGAGGCAATTGGCCTCAAATGCCTACATAAGGTGTATTTGGTGACCCAACGGATATGTATTGTTGTTTGGGATCAATGAAATATATGCCAAATCACATCAATTTAAGAGCTTCCTCTCTCCATTAACAACAATGCTTGATGGATCCAGGGTGTGTATCCTCCTTCGTATGGTCGAACTTTTGCTGAAGTTGTTAATGGTAAATTGACTTCCTCTCTTATGTTCCAATAGTCCAAGAGTCAATAAGGATTTCCCAATTATTAGCATTGAATTTATGTTATACTAGGACTCACTCTACACTCTACAATCATAGCCAAACAAAATTTAAGGCATACGGATCAAGACTTGGTACATTAGACCAAATTTTTTATGATCGTAGCAACCCATGTGCCTCGCTATAGAATCACTAGCCATTTCTTATTTTCCCCCCTTTTTTTATTAGTTCTCATTTTGTAATGTCTCTTGGAGACGTAAATACCTCTCTTGTACAAATAAAAAAAATTAAAAAATTGTTTAGAGTTTTTCACATTTGTTTAAGTTTCAATACGATATCAAAGCGAGGTTAGGATTTTTTTCCAGCATTTGTGCTCTTTCACTAAGGTTAGGTTTCCTACTCCAACCTTGTTCCCCTTCCCAGATTATCTTTCTATTCATTACATCTAGGTTCTTTGATTTCCTTTCAAATAATTAACGATGATTAACGACAAAAACTAGATCTAGAGAGAAATTCAAGAATTTCATGTGACTTATTGCTCAAATGAAAAAAAATTATCTTAAATGGTCCTAAATTTTAAGAAATTTCTAAAGGGTAAAGATCCAACACCTTGTAAATCCACCTCCGGAGCCTAAAGACCCAATGTTCATACTTCGAGAAAAAATTGTGCCATGATTATGATATGGTTGTGCAACACCATGCTACTCAAGATCAATAGATCGTTTATGTTCCTCTTCATTTCAAAAGAAGTTTAGAATGCAGTTAAGCCAAAAGACTCTGGTGGAAGATGCTAACAAAGCTAATCACTACCAATCAAGATAATCGTCATGTCATTGAATAATTTAATGAAATCAAATTTTAATGATTGAAGTTAGACTACCAGTAATATCTTAAGATATCATGTTGTGAGGATGTGATAACTCAAATAATTTGCTATGCGAATTAAGTTCCAGGTAAGACTCAATGATAAATTTGACCAAATTTTAATCCAAATTTTAAGCAAAAAACCACCCTTCTCTAAATGAAATAATCTCTTTGGTATGGGCTAAAGAAGGAAGAAGGTTGTTGATGATCAATGGTTCAACCTTGATATTTCTGTCCTGATACAATAAGAAACTTTTGTTACAAAACATTCTCCAAAGAAGAGCAAAAAAATTTCTTTCAAATGTAATCTCCAATGCAACTATTGCAAAAAAAAAAAAGACACCAAAAACAAATATTGAAAAAAATTGAAAATTAAAGAATTTTCGCAATATCCATAGAAAAGTCATCTGAGCTTGTACTCTCTTGCACAAAATGCTACAATTTCTAATTCGTAATTTTTAATGCCCCAATTAATTCTTCTCCCTCCTGATCTTAGATTTAGAGGCAACTGATCTCAAGACAAACCTTACCAACATATTTCAAACTTATAAACCTTATCTCAACAATAGAAAAATCAAAATTGCATCTAAATATTTAACAACTATTATAGAACAGGGTGATATCTCTATTTCTCCCACCCTCAATAATGTATCATATGTTCCACATCTTGTAACTATTGTCTATCCACAAATTTACCAAAACTATAACTATAAGTATCCTTTTAACCAATCATGTAATAATTGTAAGAAAAAATAATAATAATAGTAATAATATAAATAATAATAATTAGATCGATTCGAATAACTATTTTGATGGTTCTTGCAAGATCATCTATCAGTAAGTGCACCGTTGAACTTATTCTAATACCCAAATGACTTCATAAAGTCTTTCAAAAGTAGTGCAAAAATGTCTCGTCACCAACATGTCGAACCTCCCTCAGTATGGGCAACTCAGAAAGTATACTATATATTTGAAAAGTTTGAAATTCTCTTATCTAGGATTATCATGTGTATGGTGTCAATTCCTCGAACTTAGAACCAACATGGACCACCAATGTTAATTCTATCAGAGTTTCTCTAATAGGCTCAGCTTGAACTGCGTGCACTTTTGCCTCATCAATTGGAATCTGATACTCCTTTGTGTCATCACCTTCCTCAATGTCTATTGTGTCATTGCTCATTTTCTCAACTACTCTCTGGTCAGTAAAATAGATCATTCCCTAGTTGTGCAATATGATTCAATATGCTCAAATTCATCAAGAAGCACTTCCAGGCCTAGACGGATTTGGGAATTTGGATTGTTTCCACCTGTTCTCCACTTTGAACTATTTTTTCCTCAGGCGGTCTCGGCTTGAATGTTCCCATGGGAGTGCTCCTGCTATAAGAACTTGAGGTTGAACTCTATTCGTAAAATATAGCAGTCACCCGGTGATATTGGCTCTGTACTTTTGAAGCTAATATTAAATTTCTTTTAAAATTGTTTTAGGAAGATTTTCTATTTATGATTAGACAAATTGTTGTTTAGAAGATTTTCTTTTACAAGGATTATAAGAGATTATATTTAATATTACTTATTTTAATTCTAAGATTATTTGAATTATATATTATTTTTATTTATCGTACTGAGAAGATAATTTACTAGTCATTTACAAGAGGATGTACATTGGTGTATGCTTTTTGCTGATTATATCCTCCTTGTGGATAAAACAAGAGAAAAAGCCCGAGAAAAACTTGAATTATGGAGGTCTGCATTGGAGTCTAAAGGTCTTCGTTTGAGTAGAACTAAAACTGAATACATGGAATGTAGTTTTAGTAATAGTAGCTATAGTGGCAGAAGTGTAACTTTGGGTGATCAAATTATTAAAAGGTGTGATCGATTTTGATATCTCGGGTTTATTGTTCAAAGCAATGGTGATATAGATGGAGATGTTAATAGTAGAATTCAAGTTGGTTGGTTGAAATGGAGGAACACGTCCACCCTATTTTGTGATAGAAAAGTACCACTTATACTGAAAGGAAAATTTTATAAGATGGTGGTGAGACCTGCAATGCTCTATGGTGTTGAATGTTGGCCTTTAAAAAAGAAGCATAATGCTAAGTTAAGTGTTGCCAAGTTGAGAATGATTAGGTGGATGAGTGGCTTTACAGTTAGAGACAAAATGCGAAATGAATATATCTGTAATAGGATTGGTGTTGCACAAGTGACGAACAAAATTAGAGAGAGTTGCCTTAGATGGTTTGGTCACATTAAACGACCACCTGATGATCCGATTAGGAGAGTAGATGTTTAGATTCAACTTATTTTAAGAAAGGCAGAAGTAGACCTAGGAAGACTTGGGCTTATTGCATAAAAAATGATCTTAAGTTATTAGAATTAAATGAAAATTTGACACTAAATAGGACGCAATGGAGAAAAAGGATTCATGTAGCCGACCCCACTTAGTGGGATTAAGGCTTTGTTGTTTTTGTTATTGTATACTGAGTCTCATAGCTCAATAATTTTTATAAATAGAGTGGAAAAGATAAGATGGAGACTAAGTGAAACCAAAAAAAAAAAAAAATTCCTGATCATAATTTCTCATACAGCTATTGTAAAATATGTGATCACATTATTGTACAACTATTGTAAGTAAAAAATATTGAGCTAAGACACCTAAATTAACTTATATTTTTAGAATAGTTTTTTGTGTGTTTTAGATATTTTATAGATATATTAAAATTATGATTTGAATAATATGATTTAATTGGAGTAAGGTGCTATATATTTTTTCACTCTAATTTAAATGATTACATTATCTTCCACTATATCGTAGTGTTGGTGAGAAAGATACTAGAATGAGTGTATGTTCAACCAGTTGATTAACACGTCATGCGTCAATTTGAGGAAGGATCAACGGGGGGCGTGAAAGTTTAATCCACTGCCAAGCATTTTCCCTCTGCTCCCCTCTAATGGAGACAATTTTCTTTGTAGTTGATTTTTCTTCATGCCACTCAATTATCATTAACATCTTTATACAATCATGAACATTATTTTAAGGAATCATGAAGCACTTTCTTAGATTCATAACTGATTAATTGTCATTTTATTGAAGTTATTATAATTAATAGTATTAACCTTACCAGCTGATATATTCAGTTAATTTTGTTAAGTTTGGCTTATCTTATATATCTCTCTAACTATTGTTTGATTTTTTTTTTTTTTCATATAGTCGAGTTGGCTCATGAAAGAAGAGTTAAGTGTATAATTTAAATTGCATGAATTATCTTGGATAAGCTTTAGTTTTGATTTGTACTACTGGTAGTTATAAAACCCAAATTCGTTCATATTAATGTTTCAAAATTAGTGTCAAACAACTTGAGATCCAACACGTGTTCTTGAAAGATGTAGCACTTACTAATTCAAGCTTAATGCTTCACATCTACGAACTCATTATGTAACTATAAAAAGAAAAAGAAGTCAATGGTTTATTGCATCCACGAACAAGTAGCAACAACGAGAAAAGAGGGAAAAAATAGAGAGAAATTGAAGATAGTGTCATCCAAGAATCAAAGGACGAAATTTTTTTCAGGTGCTTGCAGCTTGCAAGGGAAATTTGCAGCCTTGTTATCTCTGATTCTACAAAGGAAAAAAAACACTTGGTCATAGAGAGTAATAGCTCTCATCTGACATATCACAATAGAGAGAGAAAGAGCGTCACTTGTAACAACAATTAATATCTATTTTCACATATCTAGCTTTCATCTTCATGGTGGAGATGACTATATTTTATGTCAGCTAAGCGAAGCAACATCTTTGTCCATATCTCCAACTTCGCATGAAGTGTAATCCTTCATACACGCCATTTAAAATTTAGTGATAATTTGGTCTCTATGTAGCCATGGCCGTGGAGTTAGGTTTATCTAAGATATATCACGTAAATTTTAGAGTTATCTTTTGTAGTGCTAGATCTCTTTTGTATATTTTTGTTTTCTAAAGCCCGAAACAGTTTTAACCATCAAAATTCTCAATCAAGAACTTTATTGACATCGTCCTCTTTATAATTTCATTTTTATCCTAACTTGTTAGGAAAGAAGAGCGATTTAACCCAGGAGCAAGTACGATAAACCATAAAAGAGTTGCAAAAGAGATCTAGCACGATAAAAGATGCAAGGTGTTCTTATCCAACAATGAATCATAAAATCGCTCATGAGGTGTAGCAAAATACATATAATCATAAGTAAAACAGATTAGATAGAGATGGATGAGAAGACTATCTTAATGGTTTAGTTGCATTAAGCAAAAGAGATTTTGAAAGAGGTCTTCAAGGAAACAATTACTAAAAAATTAGGCTTGAGCTTGAGTTTTTGTGCAGGACTAAAGTAAATCCCACAAATTTACTTCGCAGGCCAAAAAGCCTGCTTATTAGATTACATTCAAATAGTTTTGATTACATCATTCAAGGTTTGAGGATTATTGGTGTGAATGTTAATGATGAAGATCAATCTTTTGTCATTATGCTCTTTACCACCCACTTGCAATTACTATTGAGATACCATAATATATGATCTTGATACAATAGGAATAGACGATGTCAATGATTTACTTCTTTCAAAAGAGATGACTTCTAAAGCTTGAGGAGGGCGATGAACCAGCTGAAGGTTTATATGTATTATAGAGAGATCATATCCCATCTAATCATGGGTGAATTAAATCTTTGAACAAATTTAAAGAGACCAGTTGCCTTTATTGCAAGTATAAATGACATATAATAATTTAAAAAAAAGAGGCAAAAGTATATATAACAATCACAACAATAATAAATAGGTTGATGCAAGTACTATTATAGATAATTCTAGTTATAAAATTATGTCACACCTTTGATGACTAAAAATAATAAGCGTGAAGAACAACGCATTACAGGCTTAACTGATTCTAATCAGATTTAAAATTAGGTATAGTTTTCACATATGAGCATAATTGGTGGTTGTTTTTACATGAAAAATTGAGCTATGTGCAAAGTTGGAGGTTCTTGCGCTAATGAGGTCAGGACCACATTTCGGTATAGCTATATCATTAGATGGAGTCATTTACGTACCAAATTTGACAGGAATCTAATTTTAAGTTCTCTTAGTGTTGCAGGATATAAATTCACTAATAATGTAGATACCCTTAACGTTTATGAAGGCATATTGAATTTCTTGAAGTGAATAGAGTTAAGTGGAATCTGAGTGTTGCAGATTGCAATGTCAGGTGTTGCTGTGTTAGATTCAACAAGAATTTTGGTAGCTCATGAAAGCAAGAATGGTATTAAATATATGACATCAAGTATCATAAAAGCAGGAACTACAATGAAATCTATTACTGATGATTTTGAAGAGCAGTGTAAAATAAAAATTCTACAAGTGCGAATTTCCAAAGGAAACTGGACATGCAAAATAGGTAAATAAATAAGCAATACAAAAATCATGCAAAGTTTTACAAGTTTGACGATGATGGACTTGAGTATTGCGAAGTCTTAATTAACCTCCATAACTAATGAAAGGTGTTACCACGAAAAAGCATTCAGATTAAACCACTAGGTAGGCACATTTAAAATTCAAACTCCATGTGAGTAATTGCCAATTGTCGGGTCTAAATTTAAGAACTACCATGGATAAGTTTTGGTTTTGAATTTTATGACTTGTGGCTACCAAACTCAAGATACATTCATACTTGATTTTTAAGATTGGTGGTTTGGCTAACTGAAGATCCATTATCATATATTTTTTTCTAAAAGGATTTATCTCCCTCGAAGCTTTATTCACATTGGATGCCCAGCAAGTCATGATGTAACTATAAAAAAATAAGAAATTAATAATTTCATGCATCAAACAACGAGAAATATCAAACAAAAAATACAGAAGATGAAAAAGGAGTAGAGTGTAATCCTAGAACAAAATTATGAATTTTTTTGGATGCTTGCAAGGGGTATTCCTTAACTATTTCCAAAAGAAACGGTAAATTTATTTTTTATTCTTGCGAGTGAAGCAGCTATTAGTCATAACAAGGAATAGCTCTCATTTGGACACCCATGATAGAGAAAAGACGTGGGTAGCTTAAGCAACATCTCCTTTCCCGCATCTATCTCCTGTTCACAACAAATGACTGGATTTTCTCCCAGCTAAGCAAATTGGAGTACTTGTCTATATCTTCAATTTCATATGAAATGCACTCCCTCATATGCCTCTTTTGAAGCTTATTGCATTATTCGTTCTCTATACGGGACGCGTCGAATCACATGAACTGTAATTCAATTCAAAGTTTGATCTTAGAAGGATATAGAAGATGTAGGAAGTAGGTTTCGCGTTAGAAACATGTTTGCAAACATTCCATTTTAAAGGCAAACATTCTTTTTCCTTCTTCTTTTTTTCTGATTATTATTATTATTATTATTATTTGCCGAATAATGAAACATGATTCATGCAGGATTTATAACGCCAGAACTACGTTGAGCCAGACAGGTGCATGTTCCGCCAATCCATTTGCTTAAAACAACACCTTATGATACTCAACTCTGCATTTGAAATACTTTAAAATGAACATTACTATATGAACAATATAATCCAGAAGAAAATGTGCATATAAATCATAGCTGCTCCTATCAAATTATAACTCAAGTAAAATAATCTTATTTAAAGAATATAATAAAAATTCTAAAATCCTAAATGTTAAAGGAACTGCTACACCTGGTACCCTATCTTTAAAACGAAATAAACAGAAGATAAAAGTAAAGCCAGCAAGCAAACAAGCAAACAAATAAGCTGTTTCAACATGAAACATGGATTTAGGTTCCATCAGACAAACCGAACCTGATGACATGGAGCCAACAAATGTCTCCAAAAAACTGATAATAAGCATAAGATAATTTATTCCGGATGTTGCGTGGCTCCTTACTGATGACATTGTCCTGTAATACCAGTAGAACTCAAAATACAGCGCATGTGGAAACTTGAAAATTTACTAAATCCAAAGACTGAAAATCACCTGTATAAGGAAATCGCCATCTACAAATAGCCACAAACACGAGAAAGGCCAGGGAGGAAAAATCAATGGACAATATTCAAATTAAAAATGAAAATGTAATTTGGCGTGAGCATACTCAGATTTGAGACACCTACTGCGTCATTTAGAACAGATTCTCCAAAAACCAGTGCATAGAGGTTCATATCAGTACCAAGTTCCTGCAGTAAAAAAAGGAAAAAAAAGCATAAAATGTCACATAAAGACATGCGGATACTTCCATTAATAGCCAATCCAGATGAGACATGTTGCCAAAGCATGTGCCGACAAAACAGTAAAAGAGCAAGTAAAATTAGACTACCTGCTATTTCTCTAAAATTAGTACGCAATGATCGCATGTGTAAAAGACTAGCTCACAATGCAAAATACAACAACAACAAAGCTTTAATCCCACTAAATACAACAACAACAAAGCTACATGAATCCTTTTTCTCCATTGAGTCCTATTTAGTGTCAAATTTTCGTGTAATTCTAATCACTATGCAAAATAAATTAATTAAAAAAAATCCCCAAACAAGCAGATGAATGATGAACAGACAATAACCCTCAAATAAGAGCTAAAAGGCCTGCTTGGTCAAAACAAAGCAACCTTGTTAATGTCGTCTATCAAAACAGATTGTCAGAAAACAGTATGGGAAGATGGAAAATCAGCTCAAGGACATGGCTGGGAATTGTTCTTTCTCAAACAAGCAAAAAAGTGATGTCACTAGAATTGTCCTGGCCAATACGGAGAGAACAAAAAGTGGTATGCACGCAAGGAGAGTATTAGCCAATAGTTACCCGAGTTCTTGAATTCTGAGTTCTGACCACATTTAATCCCTATTTTTATAATTTGATTTAGTTGTAACAAGGCATATTAAGCATAATTTTGAACTAATTCATACATGACCACGTAGTTGGTTTTCAGTTGCAGAGATTCGGTTTAATCATAGAAGTATTTCAATGCAAATGAGAGATAAAGGGAGAAGAAGAAGAGGTTAGAGCACTAAGGGTTGGGGAAAAGATAAAAAAGAGAGCTGAATTGGAGGGTGACGAGTTAGATGAACTGACAAAACCAGCTTTGGTCAATTACAAAACAATGCCTCTTTTCCTAGTACCATCCAGAACTTACACATGCACACACAGAGAGAAATAAAGAGCAGAATTTTTGTGTATTTCAATGATAATCTTTTACCCATATTTATAACACAGAATTCTATGTTATACAAGGTAATTATACTTTTAGAAACAAGTGTATGGTTATTACTTGACAACTTCACTAAGAGAAAATATATAAAGTATTAGCAAAGATGCTCCTATAAGAATATAGAAGGAAATTGCTACAGCTTGCTGGATCAATAAATAATTCTTAGATCGATACTCTGCCATGCACCGGCCTACAGGCAATTTATCTTTCATTATCCTAAGCGCAAATTGGTCTTTTATTGTTATTATTTTTGGCTGTAAATAGGGCTTAATAGCTTAGGATTAAGGTTATGCATGAGAATTGTTATCTTGGAGTCTTAGGGTTAGGATTTGAAAGATATTACCTGTCTCTCGAATTGTAGGTGTTTATCCTTTTATATTTGTGTGGTATTGCTTGATTTGGTGTTTGTGAAACAAAATATTTGTTTGCCCTAATATCAGTGGAAAATTGTGCCATTTTTTGTGTTGAATCGCATCAAAGAGGTATCAGAGCGTTTCAATCTAGCAAAAAGACGAGTCGTTGCTTGAAAATAATTTCACGTCCAAACTACTAATCAGGCTCATGGTAGAGTCCAAATCTCCCATTTTCTCCTCCCACATCCATCTATGCGATAGAGTCGCAATCGATCATGGGAAGCGATGATAGGCTCGTGGCAAAAACCTGGATCACCTATATTTGCTTCCATCGCAGCAAAGAGAGGTAGCAGAAATAGCAACGGTGGTATCACGGCTTACTACAACCTAAAACTTCCCATTGCGATAAAATCACGATTAGAGCTTGTAGAGACGACAACAAAGGGAATGCAGCTTACAGAGAACCGGATATCGATCTTTCTCCTCCTCCCACTCCGTGGATGCAATGCAATCGAGATTAGAGCTTGCTGAGAAGGCAATGATGTGGCGTACAAAGGCTCAAGACTTTCATCTTACACGGCATACAGTGACCTGAAACTCTCATCTTTCTCCTAATCCAATTTCAATGTGTGGCCAAATCAAATCAAACTAACTTGTGATATAGACGCAGTTCAAACTATCTCGAAATCGCCAACGACATTTCAGCGTACGAGTGTTTCTGTCTTTTGTGATAAAAAACTTGTCGGGGAATGATGGCAGCAAAGAAAGTAGATGATTTTGGAGATAAATTAGAGAAAAAGTTGAGCCAACTTAAATCTGGGATGGAGAAAAGGTACTCCACTATAGAAGGAGGCTTTCCTCCATAGACAATGGGTTTTCTTCCATAAAAAGTCGATTCGAGAGCTTGCAGGAGATAAGCAAATATATTGAAATGCAATCCAAGACCCCGCCGACATCCCAACTTGCAAACCCTAACCAAAGATTAACGAAAGATTCTTTAATAAGATCGAAAGGGAAAGAGATCAAACGTGAGGAACATAAAGAGAAAAACATCCACCATCAAGAACTCCCCCTAAGGACTCTGATGGGGGTGGATTAGAGATTTCTACTAAAAGCGATTGGGCCAAAACATTGAGAAAGAGTCATGCAAGGGGTATGGAGGAGTACGAAGAAGAAATAAGAGAAATCGGAATAGGGTATGGCTATGATCGAATGAGAGAGTTTTACCCTAAATATGGCGGAAACACTGAATGGAGAGAAAGTTGGAGTGGAGATCCTAGAGTTAGGATGTTGAAAATGTTGATTTTCGAGAGGAAAGATGCAAACGAGTGGGTTTACCGGGTGGAGTGATATTTCGTGGTCAACGGGCTAAATGGGGAGGAAAAGCTTATGGCGGCAGAGTCGTGTTTGGAGGGAAAAGCCCTAGCATTGTTTCGGTGGAGGGAGGCTAAATACCTGATTCTATCGTAGGATTTAAGGACTGTTTTTTAAAACATTTCTACGTCATTCGGGAAAGAGACCTACATGAGCAATTATTTATTGACTCTAGAGGAAACTATCATGGAATATAGGAAGAGATTTGAATTATTATCGAGACGACTGGGGGAAATATTTGAAGCGGGATTGGAGTGAAATTTTCATGAAGGGCCTATAGCCAAACATACAGACAGCAGTACGACGAATTGAGACCAAGGGGATTAAAGTATATGATGGAGCTAGCCCAAATGGTGGAGGACAAGAACCAAAAAGAAAAGGCTAGCAAAAGTAGCACCTTCGGAAAATTCAACAAGTGTAACTCGACGACCATGATACCTAAGACCCAGACGATGTCATTTCTGGGGGAGGCACTGAACGAGAAGAATATGGGGGCCTGTCTAGGGTTCAACTTCAAGCGTCTTACAGAGACAGAGATTCATGAAAGACGAGTCAAAAGGTTATATTTTATGTGTAATAAAAAGTTTGCCTCAGGACACCGTTGCAGAGATTGAACATTATAACCTCTCACAATGTGTGATAAGAAGGCAATGGATGAAGAAACAGAGATGGCTATGGTGGAGATGGAGGAACACCCTCACTTTTTTTCACCTTGAGTATAAGGTGGCATTTTGAGAGAGGAGTATTGTTACTCACCAGCTTAAAGGAAATTTTGTCTTTTATTAGCCTAAAGGCAAATTGGTCTTTTATTACTATTTTTATTTTTGGGTGTTGATAAGACTTAATAGCTAAGGATTAGGGTTAAGCATGAGAACTGTAGCATTGGTGTCTTAGGGTTAAGATTTGAGAGAGATTTCCTCCTATTGAATTGTATGAATTGGGAGAGATCAACTACCTCTCGAATTGTAGATGTTTATCTTTTATATATTCGTGATGTATTACTTTAATTTGGTGTTCATGAAATAAAATGTGTTTGCCCTAATTTCTATGAAAAAGCATGTTGATTTTTTGTGCCAAATTGTATCATACTCCAAGCTTAAAACCGTCAGCTGCCTGCTCTTGCAATTCCAGGCTAGGAAAGCCAACACTTCAAGCTGTAAGTATATAATTTTTATTTCTAATTTGGAGGTGATGTTCTAAAAAGCAGAGCTTAAAAGTCGTTTATTTAGCATGTCATTCAGTTGCTTGCTTGTTTGAACATATGGACAAAGTTATATGTAGCTATTAAAAATACATATAACCTTGTCCTGCTTACATAATTAGATGAATTTTTAATGTAATAAATAAGTTTTATAAAAATGATTTTTTTTCTGTACTGAAAAATAGATATGTTAGCAACACACCATGAAATTTCAAGCAATAAAAGAAAAAAAAAAGTCAAGACGCACTTAAAATTTTATAAATATAACTCACCGTCCTTAATTAATATAAGAGATATTTACATAAGTACCACATAATTCCTATGTATTTACATATATAACACCTAAAATTTAATTTTTAGATTTATAACACTCAAATAATTCACATCATGTCAAAAAAATCACTACTATTAACTTTTAAAATATAAAATACAGCTTTTGATACATAGCTAAAGTGTTATAAATGTAAATATCAAACTTCAGGTGTTAGATACGTAAATATATGTGAATTTTGTGGTATGTACATTTCTCTTAATATAATTAAGCATGATTAGTATTTAAATACAAATTTAATAATATAATCATGAAACCAAAGCTCGAAATTAAATTATAAATAATTTAATAATTAAATTTAAGACTAAATTTTTTTCTAAGTATAATTGCTAATTATTATAACTTATTGAAAAACAATAATAATAATAACTTAAATAAATAGCTAAGAAATCCAAATTAATTATTAAAAATCACAAATAAATCAAGAATAACATTAAAATATAATTTAAATTAATTTTGATTGTGTTCATTGCTCCTTCGCATTCTATATAATATATCTCAATCAATGCTCTAATGAAAATAAATAAAAACAAAAAATTGTTCCCTTCTGTTTAAAATAATCTGTAATAAGTTTTGCACATGAACTTGATTTTAGTTAAAATTGTTACAATTGGCTTTTTTATTGCAATGTGAAACCTAATTGCAAAAGAGGTTTTTTAATGGTTTCAAACTGCACATATATTTTCTCTGATTTGGATTATCATTAAATTATTACTTGCAGTAGATTCTTCATACTTTCAAGTTTCCAACAAAAAAGATGACTATTTGTTTAAATTAATGGTTGGTGAACTAGAAATATTGTATTTGTGTGCGTGATTTTTGTGCATCTCATCCAAGATTCACATTGAGAAAAAGTGAAACTCTAAACTCCTAAGATGTCAAGGATCTCTGATTTCATGGCTTTCATCGTTTTGCTACACGAGCTGTCAAATCATTCGCTACATGCACAATTAAGAGCAGATGAATAGGAGCGTGAATGATAAAATTTACACATGAAGCGACAAGAAACTAAGCCAACACCAAATGTGCTTGAATACCTGGAATATCGACAACACAGTCACAGGATCAGTTGCCGAAATGAGAGAACCAAACATCATGCATTCAATTAGTGGTAGACTATACATGAGAAACACTAATCCGCCAAGGTATCTGCAAATCAAAAATGAATAGAACAATGAAGAATTACAAAAGAGATGACCTACCCTTTAGTTAAAAGAGAAGAGCATGCTTACACTAAAAGACCGGTAACAACTGAAGATATGAATGTGCCCAGTATAGCAAATGTGATAATTGCTCCAAAATTTGAAAAGAATGGTTTCTGAAAAAGAATGTTATATACCAGCGAAATTTCAAAGCTGCTCCAGCCAATCAACATTTGAAATGCAATATAAGGTTGAAGGACTTACAGGTGCTAAACTAAAACCTGACTGATTAGGGTGAAGTCAAGGGTAACAATAAAGTTTCAGCATTAATGTTAACATAAATTTTCAGTAATATATTAAAAAAAGAATTATAACTGAAAAATAAAAGCCAGGATATAATATAATAGGAGGTAATAAGAAGAGGAAGAAAAATTCTTCGTGGAAGTTGAACCACGTTCTGTAAAAAAAGAAAAATATAAAGAAAGTCAATTTGTAAATATAAGACATTTTTGCCGACTAAAAAATAAACAGTTGAGAAAAACAATGAAAAAACAAACCTAATACTTGTTTCTCTATTTGAAATGTTAGCAAAACCACCAACAAGCAGACCTGTCAAAGAGATGGTAAAGAATTAAATGCTTAATACCAATGAACAAGCATATAATTGCCAGCAAACATCAGATCAATGAAACTCCACTGGAAACAAAGTTATAATAAAAGAAGATACATTCGCATACATAACACGCAATTTCTACATAATTACATATCTAACACCTAAACTTAAATTTTTACATTTCAAACACTAAAATGTTTAATTTCAAATAAAAAAATACCATTAGTACTAACTTTCTAAAAGTGAAATACACATTTTCATGCATAGGTAGGAGTTATAAATGTAAAACATCCAAGTATAGGTTCTAGATATTTAAATACATAGGAATTGTGTGGTATAGATGTAAATCTTCCTAAAGAAACCTATATTTCTTTCAACAAGGACTTCAGTCATGAAAGCATAATAGAGTTAAAAAAATTAGTTATGAAAGCAAAACTCATCATGGAAATACTGAACTCTCTTAGTTTCTATTTGGTGTCAATGACGCAGCATCTATTCATTTTAACAAGTTCTTGGGAAGATAGCATCCAGAAGCATTATGACATTAACAAGCATCTAATCAGATACTCGAGGCTGCCACAATGTAATGCCAAGATCTGAACTATGATGCAAAAGAATATAATGGATGAAACATAAATAGGGCCTCCGAAATTTTTCTTTATTTCTAAAAGCTCTCCAACCTTCTTTGATCCAACTTTGCTTTGTAATACCCAAAATGGCCATAATTTTAAATTGTACATCATTTTATGTGCCTATGAAAAAGTATCAAAAGTATTTTTAGAAAATTTTGCACTTTATTTCAATCATTTTAATATATTTAAAATATATTAATTTTCAAATGTATAAAAGTTAATTTGTATTCAAGTAAATTTTTCTAAAGTTTTATTAAAGTTAAGTAAATTTTTCTAAAGTTTTATTAATGTTACCATAATAGTTTCAGCACCAATGTTATTGCATTAGCTATTGTAGCGCCAAATCCACACAGGCATGCAATGGTTGGATGGGCTTGTGCCGCAAAGATAAATTCTTCCTAATGACCTATAATATAATATTAATATAATAAATATATACAAATATATATATAGTTATATCAATACCTTAAGTAACTAAACATTTTATTTTCCTGTTTTACTTCATCGAAATCTCATGTTTCATGAGAAGCTAAAGGCTAAAAAAAGGTTCTCGAGTGGTATCCACCTAAGGAAATAGGAGAAAAAGAGAATAAAGGGGGAAGAAGGAGAGAGAAGTAAAAGAAGGAAAGAAAGAAATGGAAGAGAAAGTTAGATTTTAAGTTGAGAATTTAATTTCCACTTTTCTTTCCAAGGAAGTGATTTAACTGGAAGAATTGTGGTTTGGGAAGATTTTATGAGGTAAGGAGGATAAATTTTTGGCTAGGAATTTTCAAATTTCATCCTAACTACGACGAAGTGAGTACGAATTTAGTTTAATTGTCGTATGAGGTTGAATGAGAAGAAATCAGCTCGAGATAAAATATCGTACTTAATTGAAATTTGTATAAGAATTTACTAAATTTTAAGAAAATTGTTATTCCTAGGTTGTTTATGTTATGAAGCATGCTGCTTCTTGAGGCAAGCTTAGGAAGAGTTTAGCCGCAAGACTTATCCAGCAACCTAGATGAAAAAATAATCTATAGGACTTTTACAAGTTATTGTCTATTAGTAAATTTATTTTGTATATGATTGTACTAGAAATTCTTTCATATTGAACACAATTATTAATGTCAATCTGATTTAAGCATATTTTCAATGCATAGTATTTCACAGAAATATAATATTAACTACAAATTGTTGATTATTACCAGTTACATTAGATTTCTTGTGCGTATTAATAAAATAACTGTTTAAAAGTGCATTAAAATTAAATAATAAATACATATTAAAATAATTATCACACATAAAGATGATAAAAAAAAATATCATATAAGTTCTGATAAACAGTTATATTGATTACCACCACACAAAAAATAGTAGTTAGCACAGAAACTTCTAGAAAATGTGTTGTGCTCGTGTCAGACATATATCAGACATGGACGCGGCTCTAACACATCCTGACATTTGTCTGATAATACCAAAATGTTTCTGAATTTTTTTTGGACCCGGACACGTCCGGGATAGCATCAGACATAGGCTCCACACAATGTGAGAAAAAACAATACATGAAAAGTTAAAATTAAAAATATTCGTGTAGTATTAATTATAACTTAAATGCCAAAGTTGTCACCTCTCTCGTCATGCCGAAGTGTTGACCTCACTTTTTGTCGAGGTTTAGTATTCCTCCTAGATTTAGGATTCTAGCCTCAGGAGATTCCCCGACGATCCTAGATTCCTAGCGATGGGACCCACCTCGTTTTAGATTGTCTGGAAGCCACTTCGTTACTCTTTGAAATCCTGTACGAGATTCCGTGCCGCTAGTCATAGCCGGTCGAAATTGATGTCGGGAGTTCAAGTCGAGTCCTATAGGACCACTGGACATTAGGACGGCCTCGTGCACATCTTACACGCACCATTCTGATCGATCGGACTCGAGTCGAGCTTTGCGACGATACCAAATTTCGACGCAATTTTGACGCGCTCGTCGACGAGGTTGCCCAGACGACCTCGGACGACGAAACGGACTGCGCCGATGCGTCCGGAATGTCGATTTCACCTAAAATTGACATTCAATTTGCGACGATAGCCTGTCGGGGGCGAAATGGGTAAATTAGGGCTTAATTTAATAATAATTACAATATATATATATTTATACATTTATAAATTAAATCCTAAGCCCTAAACCCCCCATTCGGCCCATCTCGCTTCTCCCCGCACGCGCACGAGCTCCATGGAGGTTTCGACGAGCCTTCTCCCGCGCTCGATACCGCACGCCTCTCGGCCCATCTCCTCGCTCCTCGAGCCGCACTCGATCTCCCATCCCTTATCCCTGCGGGAGCAAGTTGCTCCCTGCGGCATTTTGTTCGGCGTGTGCGTTATCCCTGCGGCGTCTCGCGTGCGCAAGTGGCCCGAGCCTCTGCTGCTCATCTTTGCGGCATTTCCCTCCATCCTGCCGCACCTTCCCCGATCCTACTCAGCTCCACAGGTAGGGAGCGGTCGTCCTTCACCTCCTCTGCCTATATAAACCCCATTTGAGGTGATATTGAGGGCTGGCCGAATTTTTAGAGGGGAGGTGCTGCTGGATTGAGCCTTGAACTCCTTATTCTCCTTGTTCTCTGCACCAACTGGTAACCCCTCTCTTTTCTTTGTTCCTTCTCGATCTTGCTTGAGGCGGCTACGGTTTGTATCGTGGGCTTGTTTTTCTTCTCGCTTAGTGTCTCGGTGAGCATTCATGTGACATGGAATATTTCACTTACTTGCTTAAATGATCTGTTTTCCTCTTTTCACCCCCTAGTGGCATGCTAGTATGTTGTTACATTAAGGTTTAAGGGGGTGTTTCATTACTCAAAGCATGTGAAATATGGAAATGTAAGTATATGGAAACTTTGGTTTCAATGACATGTTACTATCTCCCTATGTTCTTTATGTTTATAGCAAGTTCAAAATATTGGAAATGTGACTTTAGGACCATGCTAACTCCTCTCGCAAGTATATTGGGATGTGTAATATAAGGCTTTTCATTCACTCTTACCTAGCATGAAATATTGGAAAGCTTAGTTCTTAATCATTTCAATTTTCTTTGGCTCAAAAAAAAAGTGCATGCTAGAAGTGATGGAGAAGAGATTCTATGTTGTTCTTACTTAAAGCATATGCTAGTCTTTTCTTTTTGATACATTAAAGGCATGGTTTTGAGGCAAAGAATAATCTCTTTTGCAAGCATGTTGAGAGGGATATTATAATAGTTTCTTTGCTTGCTTTGGTTTGGCATGAAGCATGGAAGGATTCATTTGGCTTCCTTTTTCTCAATAAGCATGTGGGCCTCGATTTTTGCCCTTTGCAACTTTTCTTTATAAAGAATGGCATGTTGGAAAGAAGCTTAGTTCGATTGGAGAAGCTTCATGCTTCTTATATAAAACATGTTGTGGCTCTATGTTTGAAATATGTGGAAACTTAATTTTTGGGCTTCTTGCATTCTAGCCCTTCATGAAGCATGATTTATTAATTTGAAAGATTTCCATGTTCATTCTATACTCATTATTGCTAGCAAGCACATGGTGGTGAAGCTTTTAAAGGATATATACATGTGCTTCATTTTAATTGAGATTTCAAGGAGAGTTTGCTTCGGCTCTGTGTTGGCTTTGGATTTAATTATGGTTGGAGTCGGTTTTGGCTTTATACGGCTCGGTTTTGTTGAAATCTTGTTATAGCCTTTGCCTTGAACTTGATTCTAGCGGATTTTCTTTGGCCTTGTAGGGCTTGGTTTTGTGGAGTCTTGTTGTATGCTTCGCTTTAAAGTTAATCTAAACTCGATTTTAGTCTTTCATGATTTAGTCTCTTGCTAGCTTTGCTATTTCTCCTATCTTAATTTGGAGGCTGGGCTTGCTTTCACCTTTGCCATGGCTCGGTTTTAGCCCTTTTAATGTTCACGACTTTGGCTTTATGCTTGGGTTGCTATAACTTGAAGTTGGGGATGTTGTCGGCTCGGCTAGGTGCCATATGGTGGCTCGGGTTTGGCTTTATAGTGGAGTCATTTGTAATTGGAGTTGTGCTTGATATTAGTTGGCTCGGCTAGGTGCTTAATGGTGATTTGGACTTAGCCTTGAGGTTGGGCGATTCTTGCTTAATGGCGGCTTGGGTTTATGTCCTGGAAGAGCTCGAGTGTTGCTTTATGTGGATTTGAACTTCATGGTTATTTGATGAATACCTTTATCACTGTTGAGAACTTGAAATTGAATTGATTTTATATGATTTTTCCTTTCATTGAGGATTGGCCGTGAACCTCGTTATGATGATTTGGAGTTTAGGGAGGGCTTTACCTTTTGCTACTACTTCATTGTGGCTTGGCCAGTGAGTTCCTCTCATTGCTTGTAGCCCTAGCCGAGGGCCTTGGCGGGGTGGTTAGTGTGATGTTGAGCCTGTTTTTAGTTACCTTTGCTTATGGGATTGGCTATGATGATATGAAGGTCATTCCTAGCTTGCTTGTGAGAAGGGATCGTAAAGTTGTTAATGTTTTTAATGTTGGAGAGGTTTAGCCTTAGTGTGGGTTTGGAGATACTAGCGGTCGAGTGTCTTTCCCCAAGCATGTTCTCTTTGCTCGAGTTTAAAGTTTTAAATGATTTTTTTTTCCGGATTTTGTTTTCGAACTCCTTTGATTTACTTGTACCCGAGCGAGAAAGTGACACCCTCGGGGTCGATTCGAGAGCTTGGACTTTGCTTCTAATGCCTTATTATTACATGTTTTGGGGGAATTTTAGATTAACCCATCTTTCGTCTTACCCCTTCAAAATTCGAGGGTGGGTTAATCTTCTCTTCCCCTCCTTGTTGCTTTACATGTTTTCCCCGCTTCACTCGGAGTTGGTTTTGTTTTTTTGGTTTTGGGGCGATGACGGCGATGATGCAAAAAGCACGCCGGTGATAGAGTAGAATGATATCCGATCCTACGACATCGGGACTCGCTCAGGGCCCGGTGAACCGTAGGATGACGGTATCATTCACATTCTGATGGCGAGCGGGGCACCCGTGCACTGCTTAGGATTGTTAGCGATCACTTTACCCTACGAAATGATCGACTCGTGGACGATTATATTTTCAAAATCGATAAAAATACGATACTACGTTTCGCAACAAAAATATCTTTCCACCACGATCAAAAAAATTGATAAACTCTCTTTTGCATGTACGAAATCCATATGCATGCTAAAAATATAAATTTCAAAACTACGTTATAAAACTACGATTGTCCAGCTTGTTGATTATCGGTCTTGGGTGGGGAACACTCTCCGAGTTAGGTTTAGTTGGACACGCTTTCTTGCGAGTAGCGGGCTTTATACGCTCGTGTGACCGGAGTAGCGCTTCGACGACCCTTCGAGCGATCTACACGATTACGAGCTAGCCCTGAGCAGAGTGCTTGCGGTTTTCTTCGGGTTTTCATTTGATTTTTGATAGAGCACTCGTGGTCTTTTTTAGGATTTTCTCGGAGTTTTGGTGACTTTTACTTACTTTTCTCGAGCTTTCCAGTTGTGGGTCGATCACTTTGTTTTCTTGAGTTTTTCGACGACCTTTTATTTTGCTTGCTTGGCTTTCATGTAGCATGTGGCATCTATTGGCTAGACGAAAGAAAATAACCGGCCTCCAGGGTATACGGGTTTGTTTACGTTTTAGCGTGTTACGCTTTTTATACTCTGTCTTACTTGCATGCTTTATCTTGTTTAATCTTGTCACTTTTGTACTGTACTGCCATCTACTTTGCGTGTTGTTCACTGTTTAACGACGTTACGTTATATATCTTGTTGCGTATCTTTCTTACTTCTTTACTCGTATTTATATACGTATCCTCATTATGAACTGTCATACACTTAAACGTATCTTGCATAGGATGTTTAGGAGAACTCGACCATAGAGTGCCACTGATTGAACATTTTGACTTGCCGCTCGAAAACTCAGCCTCTTCACGGCGAGGAGCTTGGAGCTAGCGGTGGGCGGCACGACCATCTTCAATACAAAACACGTCTACATCAACTAAGCCATTCCTTGGTTAAATAACAATCCATAGGATTTCGAGGTTGTTCGTCTAGTGCGACATAAATCCTCAACCTTTTTGGGCCTTTGTATAGCTATGTCGTACGATATAAGCCAGACTCGTTTTAGGATTCGAGGTTGTCGTTCGTTACGACCTAAATCCTCACATCTTACAGTTTATTCGTGTGATCGTTTCACACGAATGTAAACTACTAATTAAATAAAATGGGCGGGATGAAACCTTTTAAATAATATCTCTCTAAATCAAAGTCAAATCATAGGATAGCTTGGGAAGTCACGAGGTTCGCCTCCGGATCTTTGACATCCCTGGATTCTTCACTCATTTGGATTCTGATAAAATGTTCGATTTTGAGTCCGATCACTTTCACACCTCTTTGTCAGATTACGTTGAAAAGTCCTATCCTTTTGACCTCCTTGAAGATAATATTTCCTGATTTTATCGAGAGTTTTCTTAAGTGATTTCGGTCGTTTAAGATGTAATTAGCTATGAAGCTTGCCGCTATAGAAGCATTTCCGAACCAATTTAAAATAAACCCTATTTAATTCCTTATATTAAATAGGGAATTTATCGACGAAATATAATGGTTTCGCGAGACGAAACGGACGTCATATATTCTTAGTTTATTTGATCGAGCGCTCACGCTCAAGTCTTGTGTTTGTCTTTCGGGATAAGTGCATGACTCGGGTGTAGCCGTTCTTTCGTTTAACTATGAAAAATATGGGGTCGGTTTGACTTCCCTTTCTTTGAAGGATCCTTCCGAAGCGGGCGACGAGATTTCGATTCGGCGACCGACAGCTTCTTACGGGCACTTCACGCACAAAACAACGCCGACACGAAGCTCCATCTATCATTCATCAAAATCGAGCATTAAAGGTGCATACAATATTCATCGAAGTCGGGCATCAGTAGTTCTTTCTTTGTTTGTCGAATTTGAGTCCATCCTGCATTCGTCAAATCCCAGTGTTAGAGATCCCTTTTGTTCATCGAAGTCGAACTTGTACCCATTAAGCGGAAGTTGTAAGCTTTTTGATGCAACCTAAATAGAAGTCAAACGAGTTCGATGAAGCCTATCCAAATAACCCGCATCGAAGCTGAAGTCAAACTTTGCGACATTTATGCTAAAGCTTCTATACATCTAAGCCAGGTGGAGTCAAAGTCGCCCTAGTTTTGTAAGTGATAATTTATTTTTTTACTCTTTAATAAGTTAATAGTTATAATCTATACTTATTCTAATATTAAAAGTCAAATTTTAAATTAATTAATTAACAAGGTGTAATCATAGAATACTTTAAATTTTAGTAGGTTTGAGGAATTCTTTTAAAACATATTATGTTTAATTTTGAAATTTGAGTTTTGTAAACATTATGTTTCATAATACAAATTAAATTTGTAAAATAAAATTTTATTCTTGCATACGTGTTTTATGATGTCTTTGTTGTTTTGAGATGTTTTAATAAATAATAATGAAAAAATATATATTTTATATTAATAATTTATTAAAGATAAAAACATATTCATGGCGTGTCATGTCCAGATTTTTCTATTTATGTCATGTCGTTGTATCGTATCATGCTCGCGTTCTCATATATGTGTTTGTGCTTCGTGGGATAAGATGAGTCTTGAAAGAAAAATAACTGAATTTGTGATTCTTTAGATTAAGGTCATGACAAGTCAATCAGTATCAGAGGGTCATTGATAAGTGCAACGTTGACTCTAAAATAAATTGTATCAAAGTTTATATAAATATAAAATGATATGTCAAAGCCAAAGAAGGCTAAAAATAAGAATGATAATAGAAATAAAACAAAGTTTATATTAGTTAGATGACTAATATAACAAAGTTTATATTAGTTAGATGACTAATTAATATCAGAGGATCATTGATAAGTACAACGTTGGATGACTAACATTTATCAACAATTATTTCAAAATCTTACAAAATAAATTTTATCAAAGTTTATATAAATATAAAGTGATATTTCAAAGCCAAAGAAGGCTAAGAACAAGAATGATAATAGAAATAAAACAAATACACATGCCATTGAATGGTATAGTGAATTGAATGATTTATCAGTAACAATTCATTTACTTGTGACAATAATTGTACTTTATAAACATGTTTTCTTTATTATTGGAATATCAAAACATGTTTTTTATATCACTGCTGTTGTTACTCATGTCAATCACAGATCAGCATGCATGCTACTTCTTCCATATACATTTGACTAATATTTCAATAATGTTTATCTCACTAAACGTTTAGCTTATCAAATACTGTACAATTGGCTTTTAGGGAGGGGTGAGAATTATAAGGACCGTTAGCCAGATGATTTACCCTTTTGTTTAATTTTTGAATGAACAAATTTTGAGAAGTTATAGAAATTTTTTAGGATATGTACGATTTCATTTTTAAAATATTTTTAGAAACATTGCAATTTCTTTGAGAATTATTTGTACATGTTTCCTTATTTATGTTTGATATTAAAGAATTAATTAAAAATTAAAATGTAAAAATTTGCTTTATGATGATTTGGTAAGACTAATTATCTACCCATTTGATCATAATGAGTATACTTCAAGATGGCGTTAGTGAAAATTGGGTCTCACTATATCGTTCTCCTTTTCTTCACATTTGTTTAACCTAAAGGGGTTGACCATGGAGTTACATGCTCAAATAATGATTAATTATAGATGAAGTTGTGATTATGATATCCAACCAAATTATATTGAATGACTGTCATTTTACACTAGGAAAAATTTATACAAAATAAATAAGAATCAAACCAACTATGATTAGTTCAAAGCGGACTATTCACTATACATGCAATCTACTCTCTTATTTTCAAGTGCCTTACCAGCAAGTCCTATCAAACAAGGGTATCGTGAGAAGTCATTTAGAAGGTTCAGATCCATCAAAAATCATCACAGACTAACTTTCAAATGATTGGATAATAAATTAGGACCTTGGAGACTATAAAATGGGTTGTTCATAAGCCACCAACAGCCCGTCTCCTATAGCTTTTCCTAAAAACCTAAAAATCCCACAATCAAACTTCTTGAAATAGACTTTATTTTGCCCTTCTATTTAATGAGGCTATTGAGAAGCAACTTGTTCTTTAGCTCCTTACTCTCATATATATTTGGGGGCATCATTTTTACTTTCTCAGTTTACCCAAGGCAAAAAGAATTAGTTTTAGCTCCATTATTATTAAATACAAGACTTTAAAGAACATGTCAAATAGCTAAAAAATTCCTTTCTCTTTCCAGTAAAAAAGTAACTTTGAAAAGGCCCTCACAAGACTTCAATCAAAATGGCATGACCTGGTACCAAAGTAGGCATTAGACCAAGTAGAAAATAAGTTCTCAACTCTATACAAACTACGCTTAAATCGGCTTACTTGGCCAAGAAGAAAGACCTCGACAAGTGAACGGCGCACGGTTAGGCCTAACATAGACATGCACATCCAAAAGTTGGCACCATGAAAGCTATTTCACTTCCAAGGTCATTAGCTATAAGAAAGCAAGGCGAAAATATTGCAAGCTTTCCATAGAAAAATTCACTAAGTAATATTAATGCCATTAAATTTTCTCCTTTAACCTGTCAGAGTGAAACTTAAGCTTCTTGACAAAGTTGTCAAGATAGAACTATGTTTACTACAAAGAAATAAGAAAATTTTTTTTTGTATTTCTAATTTAGTGAACGTTAAATGATTATATTCCCAGTATGTCATATCAGGGAATTGAGTTTAAACTCTCCAATTTTTTATGAATTGTCATGCTCTCTAATTATAAGTTAAGAGGTAATAACATAAACGTAATCCAATAAATCATAACTCCACTGCCCAAAAAAGTATATATATCAAAAAACTATTTTAAACAAAAGTTTATACATTAGCTTTACTAATGTGCTAGATTAATTTGAGTTTCAACAATTTTTCGGTTAAAAAGATTATACAAAAACAGGGGAATGAATGCTTTCATCGGAACACTCATCAAAATCCACAAGCATCCTTTTTATGCTTAGGTTTCTCCAATTACTATCACGTTGTGCTGTTTAGATGAAAGATAGTGTTATATGACTAGCTCAATGGCCATAACAACTAAAGTTCAATCCTAAATTGCATGGTGCTAATTGTGGGGCCTGTTTAGAATTCCAATAATGGCTCCCTAACGTGCTGATTAACCAAAGGCCTAGAGATAAGGCTCATAATTATGATAAATGTTTGCCTAATATAGCTTAAAATAAAAGATATACAGTTAAATTGCAAGTAGAAATTTTGCAGGGCTTTAAGTGCGCGTGTACTGGGCGCATACACTTAAGCCCTAACCACCCAATGAATCAGTGCAAACAAATAGAAACATGGCCTATCCATTGCTATTCTTTTTAATTCGATCTCTCCACTCAGTACTATGACAATAAGCGCACGGCTAAAAATTTGGGATCCCTTAGCTGCATAGCAGCTTAATAGCAACTTCAACGCTCAAAGCCGTTATCCACATATATAAAATGCTGTATATATAGAAAAAAGTTGAAGGGCATCAAATAGCTCACTGGAAAACGGTACAACATAACACTTAAATGCAATACATTTAAAAACGAAGCCAACAAATTCAACCATAATGACGAACACGAGGCTGGTTATTACATTCTAGTAGTCTTCCAACATTCCAAGCTGCTTAGGTATCCACTAAATAACCTAGTATCGAACAATCGAATGTAACGAATATGAAAAAAACTACAGGAGCACGGCAGAGAGAAAGGGGAAAGGGGCTCACTTACCGATTAAGAGGGAGGCGCTGGCCTCAGGGAGGTAGTAGAACTTGTGTCGACGGAGGACGTGGCCAAGAACGAAGGACAGCACAAGCATCGAGATCTGAAGCAGGACACCAACACCTGCCGCCTGCTGCTCCTTCCCAGGCGATCCCGCCGGCTGCGCCGTTTCGATGATGTCCGGCATCTTCGGCACTGCCGCTACCGACCAGTGTTCCTTCTTCGCCCACGGAGAATCGTGGCGATGCCCCCTCCCTCGTCTATAGTTCGGAGCCTCTCGGTTAGCTCGTCGCGCCCTTGTTCCTGCTCGAGTTCTTTCAGGGTTTTTAGAGGTGTAAAATTTCTAAGTTCCGGCTATCATCATTTGCCGCAACAAGGACCGGATCTGCCAAAAGCTTACAAGGCGGTTGGCCAACTGACCCGGGTGATTTTTTTAATAGATTTTTTAGTATAACTTTTTTTTAATAAGGTTTTTACATATGAGGGTCTCTACATTATATAATTTACACTTAAAAGCCCAAAAATATTTAATTTATGCCTGAAAGCCATCAAGATTACGTCTTCCACTAAGATGCTCTATTTCATGCAATCCCCTCCATAATTTAGATTTGTCGATGGTCACCACCAGCGGAGACAAAGAGGGCATTTGGTTAGGCTTTTATGTGCAGCGGCGCGGCAAACGGCCGCAATTTTTGTCGCCGCGGGTTCGATTCGGGAGGAATTTGCGGTACTCCACCGCGAAGTCGAGCGAAAGCGGGCCGCGGGATAAACCCCACGGCCCCGAATTTCAGTCGGCTTTTTACCTATCATTGCCCTCGCTCGTCCGCGCTCCCAAGCTCTGAGCTCCCGATCTCCTATTCTGCCCTAGAACTTCTCGCGATATCTGGACTGGTTCTCCACCGAGAAACGAATCGAAGGTAGCATACCTCCGATCTAACTGGTATCCTTCTCTCTCGAGGCTCCGTCTCCCTCTCCCTCCCTCTTTCTCGTTCCTTCCTTCAGCATCTTTCGTTATATCTTCGATCTTGAAGAGTTGGAAGCATGAATCCGGATTTATGGCAGCTTTATTTCTCTATTCTATGAAATGTGATTGATATTTTTTCTACTAAGCTCATGTAGGGAAGATCTATGACAGTTTTTATTTTTGTTTCTATAGGAGTTTAGCAGTTCTTATCCGGATCTATGGTCTGCTGTGTTCTATGCTAGAAAAGGATAAAAATCTGAAAAGGATAAAAAATTTTTAGCTCCCTAATCTGAAAAGGATCTATGGCCTGCTGTGTTCTATGCTAGCAGTTCTTTTAAAAATTTTTATGCTAGAAAAGGTCAAGCTCCTAGTTATGTGATGTTTTTTTATTGATCAAGCAAGGAGATATGTGTTTACTTTCTAAAAATTAGTTTTGTTGTGTTTGATGTTTTAAAAGATGAAGCTATCTATGGCATGAAGCAACATAGGCTTTAATGCAATGGAGGAGAATATGTAAATTAATTGAGGCCTGCTATGTTCTATGCTAGAATTGAGGCCTGTTGTGTTCTATGTTGTGCTTGGTTTGTTTTTTTAGCCATGTGATGGCTCGGTTTTTGTTGGCCCTGTTATGTTCTCTGTTGTAACTATTGGGCTCAGTTTTAGCCTTATGTTGGCTTGGTTTTTATGCTAGAAAAAGTCCAGCTCCTAGTTATGTGATGTTTTTTAATCGATCAAGCAAGGAGATATGTGTTTGCTTTCTAAAAATTAGTTTGTTGTGTTTGATGTTTTAAAAGGTGAAGCTATCTATGGCATGAAGCAACATAGGCTTTAATGCAATGGAGGAGAATATGTAAATGAATTGAGGACTGTTGTGTTCTATGCTAGAATTGAGGCCTGCTATGTTCTATGCTGTGTTGGGTTTGTTTTATTAGCCATGTGATGGCTCGGTTTTTGTTGAACCTGTTGTGTTCTCTGTTGTAAGTATTGGGCTCGGTTTTAGCCTTATGTTGGCTTGGTTTTTACCCCCTGCTGTATCCCTGTTTTAACTAGCAGCTGGACCTGTTTTTAGCCTTGTTGTGACTCGGGTTTTGGTCCTATGTGGGCTTCAGAGATATTCAATTCTCATGTATCTATATATACCACACCTAGCTTTCATGTTTGCTCACATAACTGAATCATTAATATGACATAAAAAAGTTTAGCATGTTTAGCATGTTTAGCATGTTTAGCCATTAAGAAGTCTTGTTTAGCATGTGAGAAGTCGTGTTGCCTCAAATATTTTGAACTGAGCTAATGTTTACTTCAAATTGATTTAACATTGGCATTGCATAAAAAAGTTATGGAAGATGTTTTTAGCGGGTTAGCTGCAGTTGCAGGTGCATTGGACTGCCAATGCTTTATTTCAGGTAGCCTCGGGATTTGATTTGGAGAGGGAGTCCATTGTGAATCAAATCGTTGTGATATGTATGTTGTGCACTGCTTATGATAATGCCACTGAAAGTAATTCATTTCTTTGGAACACATGTTATAGGAAGTTTGGTATATGGAGTTCTTGTTGGTTGGAAATGGTATCTCCTTATATTCTGTAACATCTGGTGTAATTGGTGTGTAACCTTAGGTAAATTGGAGTTGAGTGTTTCATTACTTTGAAATGCTATGTACATGTTATCTATTTCGACGAATAAAGAAATATCATTTCTTTCCCGTGGATGTAGGTCAGTTTGACCAAACCACGTAAATTGTTCTCTTTTTCTGTGTTTACCTGTATTATTTGGTTAATTGCAATTTATATCTGTCAATGCTAGTATAAGTAAAGATATAACTAATATTTCTCCTATTCATAGTAGGGCTAATAAGAACAAAGAAGTTGCTACTCCTGCACTTTGGGAGAAGGATATAAAAATATTTTTTTGTGATCTATGCATAACGGAAGTCGAAAAGGGGAATAGGCCAAATTCTTTTTTCAGCAAAGAAGGTTGGCAAAACATTGTTACAAAGTTTAGGGAGGTCACAGGCAGGGATTATGACAGGCTCCAGCTAAAAAATAAATGGGACCAACTCAAGAAAGAGTGGAAACTTTGGAATGATTTAAAACAAGGATCGACTGGCTTGGGATGGGATCCGGTGAAGCGAACAATTGCTGCTTCGAAGCATGGTGGATCGAAAGGCTTGCGGTAAGATATTATTCGATTAATATTTGTAATGTTAATCGGCTTTATTTTTCGCCTTCTAATAAGATTTCATTATATTTTACTGATTTTTCCTGCGGCAAAAAAGTTCAAATCGGCTGGGATAGAACCAGAGAGGACAAGCTCTATAGGATGTTTAGTGGGGTGGTAGCTACAGGGAAATATTCAGCTGCTCCTAGTCAAACAATTTTTGAAGCAACCCCTGAACATGTGGCCGTGGAACTATCAAACGATTCAGCAGAGATCCGCATGTACGAGCAAACTGAAATCCAGTCAACAAACCGAACAAAGTGCCCCCGGAACGAAAGAAAGAGAAAGAGTGCTACTGCATCTATGAGAGACCAGCTCTCATACCTAGTGGACTCATCTAATGATGCCCCGCACAGAGTTCAAAAAAGCGACGTCCATGAGGTCTTTAGGCTTCTTGAGGATGACCCAGACTTTACAGAGGATCGTGATCTTTTCTACTTTGCTGTCGACCTCTTCCGTGATTATATACATCGAGACTTCTTTACTGCATTGAGCAAAGAGCGACGATTAGAATACATATGCTATTATTATAACTGTCGCACCATTTGATTTTATATCGAACTGCTTAAATTTATTGCATCTATTAGTATGGCTGCCAGTCATGTATTTGTTTGGACAAGTTTTATTAGATTGAACTGATGTTTAAGTTTTTTATTTTCCAAATATAGTTCATTCATGTGCTTCTTTTAGTCCATTTATGATTTCTAAATACCTTAATTTGGTTTAATTAAAAGATATAGTTTATATCGTCATGGACCCAGAGGAAGTCCGACGCCGACAGCGAAATGCAGCGGTAAATATACTGGTGCAATACTATAATACGTACGTCGATCGTCAACCCTGTTACACATCATCTCAGATTGGGGACAAATGGATGGGAGAAATGATTTCAGGACACCCAACGAGATTTCGAAACATCTTCCGCATGTCTCATGAAGTTTTAAGTTATCTTTTAATAGATCTAACAACATCTCATGGACTTCATGGGTCTTCTCGGACAACAGTCCGTGAAGTATTAGGTATAACACTTTACATACTATCACAGAACGAGTCTATGCGGGGAGCCATGGAACGCTTCCAACACTCGTTCGAAACAATAAACAGATATTTCTCAGTTGGTTTGAGTTATATTGTCAGTCTAGCAAAAGCCGTAATAAAACCAACCGATCCAACTTTTGCAAGGACGCAAGTAGAAATTTGCAATGATGACCGATATATGTCATATTTCAAGGTACACTTCTATACTGCAACCACATGTTAATTGATTTCATATTGAAATGATTTCTGTTATTTCTAAAGGGTTGCATCGGCGCAATCGATGGAACGCACGTTCGTGCTGTAGTGCCGGATAACGAGAAAGTTGCATTTATCAGCCGTTCTGGGAGGACAACTCAAAATATAATGGCTGTTTGTGATTTCAACAAGTGTTTTACATTTGCATTGGCTGGATGGGAGGGCAGCGCACATGATAGTAGGGTTTTTAAAATTGCAACGAGAAATCCGGAGTACAATTTTCCTCACTCACTGCATGGTAAGTTCCTTTGTAATATAAAAATTCGATATTTTTTGTCACGTATCTTGCTAAGTTTCCTAGCATTACAGGAAAGTATTATTTGGTGGATGCTAGCTACCCAATGCAGAGGGGGTACCTTAAACCCTATCCTGACACAAGATATCATATTCCAAATTTTGAGAGGGCCAGTAATCGTACAAGAACTAAAAAAGAGTTGTTCAATAAAAGACATTCATCCTTGTGAGGCGTAATTGAGAGGACATCTGGAGTTTGGAAGAAGAAATGGGTCATACTTCGAGATATGTCACCTTATCCGTTTCCTGAACGAGTGCGGATAAGTGTTAGCAACTATGACCCTACATAACTATATTAGGCGGCATCCAACTCGAGCTGATGTTGATTTCGAGCGTGTCGATCTCAATGACGAGGTAGTTACAGTCGAAGGTTATGAAGACCGCATTGGCCTTTCTATGTCACGGGAGGAGAACGACAGTGCCCCAATTTGCACGAAAGATGGGGAGGGTGTAAACTAAATGACAGCCCTTCGAGAGGAGATTACTAGATCATTAGTTGGAGAGTGGCTCTGTTGAGGAGAATTATGTTGATGATGTTTATGTTATTTTCTGTTTTGAAATGAAGATTTACATTGTGTTGAGCACTTTTCTTCACATTAACTGGTCTGTAAGAGTAATGTATTTCTTTTGTCTGGCTTGATGATTATCATTTTGTTTGAACAGTTGGTAATCAAAGTAATTAAGTTTTATATTTGCTTGCATTTCAGGACATCATGAGCTCCAAGATGTCGCTACCTCTCGCCGAGTGCTTATGTCACTGTGGCCTCCAGACATCTCTTTTGACATCACGAAAGCCGCACAGCTTTCGCCGAAAGTTTTACAGTTGTCCTCGGAACATTCCAGAGCAATGCGGTTTCTTCCGATGGGCGGACAGTTTACCGGATTCTCAGGAGTCCGATGCTAGGGAGTGGACGGCTTCACCAGAAGACGGTGTGACACGGGAGCTACAACAACTCAAAACTAAAGTGAACATTATTATCATGTTAATTGTTGTTGTAATAGTCTTACAGTTTTTTTTTACTATACTGTTACTAGCACGTGCTTGAGAGGACTCTATCTACATCTGCAGGACTTTATGACTTTTTTGGATATGCAACCGTTATCTTGATGTTTTTTGTTACAAATCTTGTGTAATTAGATGATTTAAAACTCAAAATTTTAATACTTTTAAAATATATAGATATATAAAAATATGTAGATATAAATCGATAAATATTTTATCGATTTATAGATATTTTTAAACACGTCTTTTCATACTTTTAAAATATATAGATATGAAATAATCAATTAATTTCGTTTGAATAAATAAAACATAATTTTTAAACACTCCGCTACCGCTCTCTTTTCACCTTGTTACCATCGGTCATTTACACGACTTCGCGGCATAGCTTTATATATATTTCTTTTAAAATCAACTTAAATTGTATGATTATATATGTTTACAAAATTAAAATATTAATATTTATATGTTTGCGTGCATATAAGTAAACAAATTTAAACATACGTATATACATAAATAGATTTAAATATATCAAGTTTCTAAATATATTTATTTAACATAAAGCTTCTAAAAATTTCATTTTATTAATTTGAACAATATATTTAACCACTAATGACGCTTAGATTTTTAAAAATAAAATTTATATTTATTAGTTTGAATATTTAAAACATAAAATTTTTTAAAAAAATTGCATTTGCAAATCCTGTATATCATATAAATAAATCGAAAATTTCAAACAGTTTTAATAAACGAGGTAGTATTCGAGTCATTTTTACGGAAAAGCTGCACTGTAATGTTTTCCCATATTCTGCAACTAAACAGATGAACCAGATTATTCTCCATAATCGTTTCCACAAATGCTTCTCGAGTAGCAGTATTCATACTGTAAGTTCGAAAAGTAGCCGAACTAAACAGACCCAAAGAAAGCTGAAAATATAGCTTTAGCCGCCGAAAAGGGATGTCATTTTGACGGCGATGATAGAGTTGAAATGAACAAATTGAGAGTTGTAATAGAAGTGGTTGGAGCGAAAGTTTGCTCTTCGACACGGGAGGATTTTGTTGGCTTTAGGGTGGATGATGATTTGTATCACCGAGAGGAATTGCAAAATGAAAGAGAATGTAACCGGAGAAGCTTCGATTTTGTTTGAAGGAAAAGTTATCGCTTCTGAATGAATGCAGATAGAGCGACACCGTCTGTTATGGTGTGAAGAAAGTTGTTGCATCATCGGCGGCGTTCCAACCAAGAGGTGGTCATTGTGCTCGCTGCCACGCTCTCCTGCTTTGACGTCGGCTTCTGCCTTCGAGTACGAGATAGGGAATGGAGAAAGACGAATGCAAGGTTCATAGAAGATTTCCTCGAATCGCCAGCCTCATTGTTGTGTCAATCGTCGGCGCTTTCTACCCAGTTTGTATTGATCCATCGACACGGAATCGTGACAGAGTCCTTTGGGTGTAAGTAAAATGTTTTGGAGCCTTTAGTTGTAAATTACACAGTTTGGAGACCTCCACAAATAAAATCCCCCTTTTAATAATAATAGTGTTTAAATCTCTATATCAAAATAAAACTATTAACATCCATTCTCTATTATTTATTGATTTCCCGTTGATTTATATCATTTGAAATTTCACTCAGTCAATTATCGATCAAGACTTACATTTTTTAATCATAAATCATTTGAGTATTCGAATAAGAAACTCGATGAATCACATTTGAGATGATCGAACTCAATTTTAAGGAAACTCGTATAATTGAAATGAGTGTCTCGGTGGGTCAAACCTAACAATACAATGATCACTATAATTCAATCACAAATGGACCAGAATCAAATACTTGAATTTATAATTAAAATTTTGTGAGATTATTATAGAATTTAAGATCCTTACATTTTCCCTGCTTATAGTCAATATGAGTTTTAAAATTACCCAACTATAAAACACACATAATTATGAAAATCAATTTCAATTGCCGATAAAGTCTCCTTATTTTGTTGAGGATGACAATAATATCACCTCCAAAAATCTACATACAAGTCATTCTCCCACACATTCAAAGCAGGGATCCTAAAGAGAAATTTGGTAAAAATAACTTTTGGATTTGGATAATTTTATAGTTTTAGTCACCAACACGCAATACTCACACACACCATCACTTGAAGTTGGTCGATTATCAAATGTTTAGCACAAGCCTTCTTAATCATTTGATGTTTCGTTATATGATAAGAATGAATGATTTAAAACATCCAACATCGCTCGCCCATCTATCCTTCGACATTCTTCATCAAATATTGCCTGACATATATCAATGAGCTAGCTTTTCACATTTGTCAATAATCGATATTTGAAATGTGTCTTCTATGTCTTCGGCTTTAGGAAGAGAACGATTAAGTGGAGCACATATTATCATTAAAGGTTTATCTCTTATAATTGACCATCTACAATACATGATATCTATAAAAAAAAACATCTAAGACTCATATTCTACTTGTTAATTTTTCCTCTCAAAAGGAGATACGAGCTTCTGAACTTTTAAGTTAACTATTTCTTATATATATCAATATTTAGCACTCATATTGGTTGTTTGTCTTCTTTTGACATAACGGGAATAAATGAAAAGACCAACATGTCCCAGACGTCTAATGTTCCAATACAATTGTCATTCGATGCTTACCAATATCAGATTGAAGGTTTGATCTATTTTATGTACAAAATGCAATTATTCCACTTTCAATAGCTCTAATTTAATTAATTAAATAAAGTTTAGTAATGAATAACAGAAAGTAACATCATGTGATCACTTTAGGTTTCAATTTCATTTTTCCTAAATTAATATTATAATGTCAAATTACAATATTATTAAATATTTATAGTTTTAACAATTTTTAAAATATGAGTATGACTTTTCATGATTATTATAAGGGGAATTTACAAACCTACCATACAATCCTTATATATTCACATATATGACACCTAACGTTTCATATTTACATTTATAACACTCGGATTTTTAACATAAAAAAAAATTAGTTTCATTAACCTTTTAAAAATAAAACATGCATTTTCATGCATAAGTTTATGGCAATAAAGTGTTATAAATTTAAATATCAACTTTAGGTGTTAGAATTGTACATAAATATGAATTGTGTAGCATGTATGAAAAATATTATTGATACGTGTCGGAAGGTCCGCTGCGGTATATTGAGTGTTTTAGCGTTGTATGAGACTCTAACACACACTTAGATAATAAAAGAAAATTAAGCAAGAGTAGACACATCAAATTTTTACGTGTATAACCCTATAAATGGGAAAACTATCGGGCCTAGCCGAGTTGAAACAATTCACTATGAATGTTGAGTACACGGGTCCATTCCTTTATTGAATTAGGAAAGAATAAGTTATAAAGTTAATCATTGTAATTGTATAATAGAAGTTCATCGATAATAGTCGTATTATAGTTGTAATGAAAGTAGTTCTCAGTGATAGTTGGTTGCAAGGGCCATAGTCAATTGCTATGGAGATAGAAGTTCGTCGTGAATGTTGTGGACGGTGGTTGTAGCAACGTCTTGTCATGCAGGCCGTAGCTAAAATTCATGTTAGTCATTGATCATGCTGGTCACAAATGATTGTTTCAGGAACATTGGTTGGCTACATAGATCATAGTACGAAACTGCGGGGGTTGTGAGCCATATAGATCATAGTTGGTCGCATAGGCCATAGTAGTGAGTTATGATAATGTCCATAGGCCGCAAAGGCCAGCGTTTGGCGTTGCAAGAGTTGTGGATCACGTAGGGCATAGTTGGTCAATAGGCCATAGTGGTGAGCTGCGATAACATCCGTAGGCAGTAGAGGCATGCTGCATTAGATGTGGACCATATAAGTCATAATTGATCATGTAGGCCATACTATAGGGCTGTAAGGAGAGAGCACTAGGAGTCCTAAGAAACACACCATAGGTTGCATTATTTCACTATCTTTAGAAGGTTTTGTTGCACTGTATGTGAGGTGTGTTGTTACATCGCATCGGCTGTGTTGTTGCAAAATATTCAAAGCACATTGTTACACCATCGTTTGGAGGCATCATCGTACTGTATGTGGGGTGTGATTTTCTACAAGATCCTCGCTATTATATATTGAGTGTCATTCTGTATATTGTGTCGTGATTCCATAAGAAGTTTCATTGCAACGATTTGGAGGCAGCTGATGGTGGTTGATGAACGGATGTTATCATAGCTCACCACTACGAACTACGTAACCAAATAAGCTCTACATGGTCCACATCTAGTGTGGCTCCTAACTCCAGCACATCCGGCCTGTGAACGTCATCACAACTCACCATTATGACATATATGGCCAACTATGGCCTACATTGTCCACAAATTGTGAAGCTCCCAACTCCGACCTCTATGGTCTATGGATGTCATCACAGCTCACCACTATGAGCTATGTGACCAACTACGACCTATGTGGTCCACAACTCGTGTAGCTCCCGACTCTAGTCTTTGTGGACGATAAATGTGATCACGTCTTACTATGATGGCATACGTGACTAACTAGGACCTATGTGGCTCATAGCTCATGCAACTTCCGACTTTGGCCACTGCAGCCTATGAATGTTATCACGGCTCATCACTATGATCTATGTGACCAACTATGGCTTATGTGATCTACAACTTGTGCAGCTCCTGATTCTAGACTCTGCAGCCCGCGAACATCATCATCACAGCTCACCACTACAATCTATGTGACCAACTACAGTCTTGGATCAAGACTCAAGTTGCTTCCCACTACAGCCTATGTAGTTAGCCATGTTTCTAAAGCAATCATCTACGAGCCACATAGCCAAGGACTACCTTGATTATCAGCTGCGATCTACAAGACAAGTTGGTGCTACAGCTAACATTCTACAACATTCAAGATGAACTCTTGCCTCAATGCAATTGATTATCGCTCTTGCATCATGCTACCATCGAGAACTACATTCATTACAACCATACTATGGTTATTGTCGATGAACTAATATTCTAAATTTACAATGATCAACATTATAACTCCTTATTCTCTAATTTAGAAGAAAAGTTGACATATATACTCACCATTCATTATGGATTATTTCAACTATATTAGGCCCCGTAGTTTTTTCCTCTTTTTAGGGTTTTCAAGTAAAAGATTGAGGCATCTCATAATGCTTATTTCTATTTTATTATATGAGCATGTGTTAGCGTCTTGTATAATGCTAAGACACTAAATAATCACTTTACTATTATAAACCTTCCGTCAGTTATCTATTTGGTGTCGTCAGTAGGAAATAAAGTTCGATTTTACATTCTTCAAGTACGAGACATCGAGCCCCTACTTCTTTTACTAATAATATACATCATCTAATTTGTAAAGGAACCTCATTTGCGCCACTTAAATATCATTTATGATGCATTCATAGATTGGAGAGAAGCCTCCACTACAGTCTTAAAAGGTCTTTCACGTCAATTTCTCATGCATGATTATAATGGGGTAGTCTTCCTTCCAAGATATGTGAGGGTGTCATTATTCACTACAATATCGAAAGGGCATCCATGTTAATATTCTGGACACGACTGTGGAGGAGTAATTAACACACATTTCATTCAGATATCAAGTCTTCAAGAACTGCTTCTAGACTAGAGGGAAACTTCACAAATAATGCTTCATCAGCTCCTCCCACCATACAACAATTCTTCCTCGACTGGATTAGGATGTCGATCTCTTAAAGGTTTTACATGTGGGCTGCTTTTTAAGCTCATGTAGAAAACACCCATGCTAGGGGACAACAAATTCAAAAGCAACAAATAGTAAGTTGTCAAACATTATTCTTGAGTATGACTACAATCATATTTAAAAAAAGTACAGTTTATTGAGACCTACACACCAATCTCAAGAAATATAGAACATCTCTAACACCTCAGTCTAAGCTTAATTGATCTCAGGGGGATTAAAATTCAACTCTTCCGTCACAAGCTACGATTTTTTATGTAGAATCTTTAACTAACAACCTTAGATTGGTAAAAAATCCTAGGTGAATTCCCTTTAACCTCTTCCATAACAGGTTATGGTCATCAAGCAGAATCCTCAACTAACAATCTCAGATAGGTCAACTATCTTTGGTAGATTTCTTAAAACATTTTCCATTATTGGTTAACACCGTCAAGAACATTCAGCTATACAAACTAGGAAGGATCTTACATCCTTAATGGATAATTCTTTAGACTATATTCAACATAGGTTAACATCATCATGCATCCACGGCCAGAAAACCTAAGCTAGCTCTTACATCATTTGTGGATTAAAACTAACTTCTTTCACTATAGGCTACATCATTGAGTGGGAGTGCTTTGACAAAGCAACCTTGGGAAACTAAAAAAATTTTAGAAAAAACTAGAGCTCGATCAATGTTGGCTCAGAAGTAGAGGTGTCAAAAATGAACCCGACAAGCCAAAAAGACTAGAACTCGATTTGAAAATTTTGGGCTAAGGTTGACCTGAATATTTTTTTGGGTCGGTTCAGGTCTAAGAATTCAACATGTAAAAATTTTGGGTTGGGTTCAGGTTGAACCCAAAAACCCGAACATGAACCTAATAAACATGAAAAAATTATTTGTACTCTTAAATGTTATATTTTTGCTTATCATATATAAATAGAGATTTTTTTAAAATTTAATTATTACTACATGTTAAATGTTAGAGTATAAATAAAAAAAATGAGGTGCAGGTTAAACGGGTCAGGTTCGGCTTAACCGTGTTTGGGTCGAATCAGGTTGAGTTTTTTAATTCGTTTATTATTCAGGTTGGGTTTAGTTGATTCGATTCAGCTTGGGTCATTTTTGGATCGGACCCGAACCCAAATCGTTGACCTAAATTGACATCCCTACTTAGAAGTTGGGAAATAACATCTTGTAATTGCCCAAAAAGTGAAATAGCCACAACTTGAAAAGAAAGATAAAAGCAATCTCATAAGCGATGTCTAAATTTTTACTACATCAAGCAAAAGAAATATGTATCTACAAACATATTATCACCATAAATAAATACTACATCAGGTAATTGACAGCCTATAAAGACCAAAACACAATGGTATAAAGGCTACAATAAGTCAACACATCTTTAAATGGAGTCATATTTGCCTCCTCAAAATTACGGTACTTTCACCAGTTTTTAGGAGGGAGACATGATATTCCAAAATTATCTCAAAATGTAGATAATATCCTCTAGAAATCACCCAAACACATTTGAAATCTCCCACAGGAAGCACAACAACAATGTGAAAAATCTTCTTTGGAAAGCATGATCGTAATGTAAAAAAGCTCCTCTGAAATCATCCTAGCATCATGGGAAATGTCCTTAAGAAAGAGCGAGATTAGGACAAACAAAATTCTCTAAAAATACTGAAAGAAACGCAAAAATCTCCTCCAATAATTACCACAACATTGCGGGAAATCTCCTCTAGAAAGGGCGACAACAACACAAAAGATATCTCGGTGATCACCTCCAAGCAAGTCAGCGAAAACATTTTTCCATCTTGAAATATTATCGATCTTCTACTAGCAGGCCGTGGTGCTCCACCTTCTTCATCTAGAAAGTGAAATAGTAAGTTGAAATGAGACCTTTTTGATCTCTTGCAAGATGGCTAGGAGACACCAATTTTCTTCTAAAGATCAGGTTGATTGTCTAATGAAAGCCAGAGGACTCCATCTTCTTCCTCCAAAAAGCACAATAAGAATTTAAAAGATCTCATTAATTACCTATAAGTACACGAGGACACTTTTTTTCTTCTAGAAATCCCGATGATTTTCTAGTTGGCCAGGGACTCCACATTCTTCCTTTAGAAAGAATAGCACAACACTATAGGAGATCTCATTATTCGACTGCAAGCAGGCTATGGGGCATCATTTTTCTTTTAGAGATCCCATTTGTCGCTTACTAGTTGGTCAGGGGACTCCACCATTTTCATCCATAAAGCATAATAACAACATGAAACAAGATCTCGTTAATCATCTACAAGCAAGCCAGGGACACTGTTTTTTCTTCTATAGATCCGTCGACATATGTTTAGGTTATGTGTTTTATTTTGAAAAGGGGGTCGCCTACAGAAATTGTCGGCGAATTTTAATTTAATTTAAATAAATAATTTGAAAAGTAGTATTTGATTTTGAAAATAATTTTAAATTTGAAAATTTTAAGATATGAAATCAAACCGATGTCACATCCCAAATAGTTTATATAAACGAGCATCGCATCATAAACCGTGTATCTATCCCGAAGAATAGACACACTGCCTTATGATGGGGCTCGATTAAATAAACTAGAAGATTTGTGACGTCCGTTTGGTCTGCGAACCAATTTTATAAGTCGACAGAGTTCCCTGCTTAATATAAATGAATTAAGCGGGGTTTATATTACCGGGTTCTTAAAGTTCCCTATAAAGGCAAGCCCCTAGTTAATTACATCTTAAGTGACGGGAATCACCTAAGAAAACTCTCGATAATAATCGATAGTTACGCTCTCAAGAATTTCAAAGTTTAAGTTTTCAAGGGATTGAATTTTGGAATTTTAATAGGGAATGGATCAAGTTTGGAACATTTTATTTTGAGAATCCGAAGGAAGAAAGGTAAGAGAAATCACAGATTCGAAGCGAACTTCGGTAATTTCCCGACTATCCTATTATTTGGCTTGAATTTAGGAAAGTCCTAATGTTTATTTAATGTTTTGATCTTGCCAATTTTAATTAGTTAGGACTTATGTTTGTATGATAAAATCATACAAATAGCCTCGAAGATGTGAGGGTTTATGTCGTACCAAACGACTACCTCGGAGTCCTAAGACCGGTTAGGGCTTAATTTACATGACATGATCATGCAAATGCCTAACGAAGAGTTGAGGATTTATGTTACACTAGGCAAACTACCTCGAAGTCCTATGGCTTGGTTATTTAGTTCTAAGGAAAGTTTCTTTACGATAGACTTAGGTTTTCATTGATGACGATGGCCGTGCTTGCCCACCATGCTCCGAGCTCCTTGTTGTTGCAGAGGTTTAGTTTTAGAAATCATAAATCAGGAGATGAGAGAAGTGTTTAGTTTTAGAGAAAGTCTTAATTTCCAAGTGTTTTTTATGTTTTAATTAAAACAAATCTTAAAGTTGATTATAACAACACCGGTTAAGATCCTACGGTTCCATCCTTCCGGCATCGTTATTTTTATCGGATTCACTTAGTCCAGATGAATTTGCTAAACTCAACTGAATGAGTTCTACACTTTCGTTTAGACCGTGGGAAATCCCGTTAGCAACGCGTAGGTTACATCATCCGAGGTATTCCCGATCATCCAACAAGATGTTTTAATTTAATTGTAGTTGTAGTTTTGTTGTTCTGTTTGTGATTAAATTTTGAGTTGTTTTATATTTTGAAATGTTGTGGCGGTGAATTTTATCTTGTGATGACTTTTAATTTAGTTTTGGTTTCAGTTTTAGGGACTATCCTAAAGGTGTGGGTTTTCATGCAACAGTTGTTTATCATGCAAGCAAAGTAAGTGCGATGCGATTAAATAAATTGCAATAAGGTAAATTGTAATAAAATAAAAGCATACCTGGAGGGTCTTCCCGTCATCCCAAGCTGCCTTAAAACACAATTAGAATATTTAAGCATTTAAAGCAAGTTCCTAGGTAAAGCTAAGGGAAGGGTTATGGTTTTCTACCAAGTTCCTAATCCTATAGCTAGTCACCTCCTATGACGTCTAGGTTCTTGTGTTTTGGTTTAAGGACGATTTTCTTCATCAAAGAACAATTAAGTTCAATTGTTCTTATAAATATCCTATCATATCGAGGAAGTGCTTAAGACGAGTCTTAAACATCTTTTCAATATTTCTAGGATTATTTTAAGTCCAAGAGAATTTAATTATACAAATGAATTAATCGTCCGAGAGTTCAAGTTTTGTTATCTTGCTCAGTGAACTAGGACATTTGAATATCCTATAAGTGAAGTAACACTTCACTTAACGCTCCGTTTAGGAGTTATGACAACAAAAGCTTTCGAGGGCAAATTGATGTTCAAATGGTTTATGATTTAATTTAATTTCAGTTAATGGGTTTAAGTTTGGAATAGTGTTCAAGTTGTTTTAGATTTATTTTTTGAATTCTTTATGTCTTAAGTGATGTTATTTTTAATTCAATTTAATTTAACTTTAATTTAATTTAATTTGGTTTAGTTTCAATTTTAATTTAATTTATTTAATTTAATCTAATTTTAATTTTAACTTGATTTTATTTTTTAAATTTAATTTAATTTAATTTAATTTAATTTAATTTAATTTAATATGATTTAATTTAATTTAATTTAATTTAATTTAATTTAATTTAATTTGATTTAATTTGATTTAATTTAATATGTTTTAATTTAATTTAATTTAATTTAATTTAATTTAATTTAATTTAAATTTTAATTTAATTTTATTTTTAATTTTAATTTAATATTTTATTTTTTATGTTTTAAAGATGATTTAATTTTAATTGTTAAAGTATTAATTTAATTGAAATTTTAAAAGGATTTAATTTAAATAATTTAACTTTAATTTAATTTAATGATTAAGTCTTTTAGCATTTTAAATCTTAAATTTGGATTATCATTTTAATTAGGAATTAAATATTATTGAGATGATTAATTTAGGGATCCTTAAATTAAAGAACAAATCTCTTCCTAATAACATCCCTATTTTAATAATTCCAATTTTATTATTCTTCCAAATTTAATTAATTATTTGATTAAGGTTTTTTTTTAATTATTTTTAAATTGTTTAGTAGGTTTCTACCCTTTAATTATTTAAATTTCAATCATCCAAATCAGATTAAGATCAAATATTTTACTTTTTCATTTTATTAAGCCTAAAGTTTTAATTAATGGTTAAAATTTTAATTACCATTTTGCCCTTCAAGCTTACTAATTCCATAACTCACTAAATTGAGCTTAAGTGAACTTGAAATTTTTATGTGACTTCTCTCATATGTCAATCAAGACATTAGAGGAGAAAATGTGATTTTTCTGTATTTAATTTATTTATGTAATTATTTTTGGTGGAAAATAGGGATTTCCAAAGAAAAATTCAATAATATGACCAAGGGAAAGTTTCTGTCCTTAAGAAAATTATGGGACATTCCTAATGACCAGAGGACCTCTTGGACCAATTTTTGTGATTTTTTTGAATTATATTTTATTTATTAAAATTATTTTAAGTTCTGGAGTATTAATTAATTTAAAAATAGAATATAAGTTGAAAAATGAATTTTATAATTTTTAAAATTCTCTCTGATATCAAGGATTCCAGAGAACCAAATTTTATAATTTTGTGATTTTTCTTTGATTTATTATAATTATTTTAGTGAAAATGCTAGAAAATACATTTTTTTTTTAATTTTAAAATTACCCTAGGGCTTTAAAATTTAATATCTCATTAAATAGACCTAAGAAAAATATGAGGTTTGTTCCTAAGTGATTATATTTCAAAATATGACATTTTGGTGAATTTTATTATTTTTGTGATTTTTATTATTTTTTAATTATTAAAATATTAAAATAATACTAAAAAATTAACTTTTTTAGAAAATTGAAATTTTAATTTTCTTAAATTCCCCTGATATCAGAGAGGCTCCAAAACCAATTTGGTGAATTTTTGAAAGGTATTTTGAAAGTTATGAATTTTTAAAGTTTAAAATGACTAAATGGCTTAATCAACTCATTTAGTAAAGCTAACAAAGTCCGATTGACTTCAAACTTTTATGGTGGGTTCCTCTGATCCTAAAGGTCGGTGGAGAATTGTCAAGTCAATTTGATGTATAGTTAGTTCTAATTAATTAGGGGTCTATTTTGGGTGTTTAAGCCGATTAGGGTTATTTTGAGTGAATTAACTTAAGTCCTATTTTTCTAGGGTTCTCCGGTCATAAGGAACATCACCAAATTTTCCTAGAATTTATTTCACAACATGCTAATTTTTGAAATTAAAATACTCAAAACTTGACCACATGCATTTGAAAAATCAATAACTTTTCACGAGAGATGGCCTCTAACCTTGGAAAATTCGGGGAATGTTCCCGAGTTCGGAGGCTTCAAAGCCCTATGGTCTCATGCCATGGTGAATTGTATGAATGCATGGAGAATTGAAATAATGCAGGGAGTAAATAATTAATTAAAAATAAAGTACTTGGACAAAATTAATTAATTTCTTTTCCACATTATTCTCCTCTCACTCACTTCGAGCGAGTGGGTATTTTTATTTTATTTTTGTGATTTTTCTACACAAAGATATGAATTTTCCAAGTTTAGGGAATTAAATAAATAAGAAAATACCCTAATTTTCTATTTAAAACGGCGGCGCCGACTCAACCTTGGCGACTCACGAACGCACACGCGTTGCCTTCTGATTTGGCGCCGCCATCCAACTCAGCGCTCCGGGGGCCCGCTGTATCGTTCCGTCTCCTCGTCCGGCGCGATCCTGGCCGTCCATCCGCGCGTGTATTAAATGAACGGCGTCCGTTCATCGTCCCCAAGCCTCCTAACCCGAGAACCGTCCACACTAAATCCCTAATATCTCACTCAATACTTAACGGATTTTCGTGTTCTTGTGCTCTATGGATTCGTCTTGAAGAGAAGAACACATCTATATGGTGATCACACATTGAAATTAAGGCATTTGAAATGGAGAATGTTCAGAAGCTCGGGATGAAGAATTGATCCATACCTTGGCTCTGAGAGGTGAAGCCTCGATCAGAGATGTTCGGCACGTTCGTTGGAGCTGCAGGAGGCTAGGGATGAAGCCTGGGGATGTGGTGAATTGCCTAGGTGTAGTTTCCACCACGGCCGATCACAACCTTTGGAGTGCAGGAACAATGCGGGTGGCACGGAGAGGGGCTTTCCTTTGGAAAACTTCTTCTCTTGACACGGTGAAGGTGTAGGTGAGTTTAATTTGATTTTGGTGAAGGATTCGGGAGTGTCCTGTTCGGCACGAGAATTGAGCTCCAAAATTGAGCTCGATCAATGGGGATTAGAGCGGGAGAACGGTCGGGGATCGATTGCTTCAAGTACGGAGGGGAGTGAGGAGTGATTTTGGCGAGTTTTGGTATGGTGCGGTTCGAGCACCTCCCATGGCCGAGAGGAGGTGGTGTTTAAATAGGAGAGGGTGGAGGGCCTCCTAGGGGTTTAAGTGGGGATCAGCTGCTGCGGTAAGGAGAAGAAGAGCTATGCTTGTCCGTTTGGGTTGAGACAAGTCGGCAAGGGAGAATTGAATTTTTGGCTCCTCCCGAGGTCTCGGCCATGGTGTTTTCCGGCGGCTCGGTGGTGGCCGGCCGAGCACTTGGTCACCATCTTGTTCGGGTGGGTCGGGCTGGGGTTTAGTGTAAGCGATTGGCAAATGCCATGTGTAAAAGACTTGGATTAGAATGGAATGGGAGAGGGCTCATTTTGGCTCAAATTGGTCAACCCATCCATTTGGGCTAGGTGCACCACCCGAGGCTTGGTTTAGGCTGAGAGAAAGTGATTTGGATCAGCTTGATTAGTGGGGTCGAAGTCGCGATCCAAGTACGATTAAGTTTAAGCATGATTTAGTGGAGTCATGGAAGTGGTTAATCACTCTTAAGAGAGTATGGAAAGGGCCTCCTCCTCTTACCATCTTGGGTATGGTGAGGTGGAAAGTAGATTCCATGGCTCTCATGGCTCCCATGTGGCTCATGCATGGCTTCATGGCTCATCTTTGGCTTGGGAAAAGTTAAGTCAATTTCATGGAAATGGATTTAAGAAAAATTTTGGTATTTTGATGGGAATTTGTATGGGGCTTAATTTGGAATGGCTTCATGATGAATTTTCAAACTTAGGGGTTGATTTTAATTAATGGTATGATGGGAAGAATTTGTCATATGGGCTTTAGCATGAAATTTGGGCTTTTAGGAAGGTTTAAGAAGGTGGGCTTTTTGATTTTAGGATGGGCATTTAGGTGAAAATTTTGTGAAGGATCATGTCAAATAAATGTTATAATTGGTTTAGGGATGTTCCATGAAGGGTTTGGAGTCAATTTGGTGTGATTTGGAATTGAATAGGTTTGAATTTGGGTTCATTTGGTAAGTGGGCCAATGTAGGTCAAATTGGGCTAACTTGGGCCAATGTTGGGCTAGGGTTGAAATTGATGTAAAATAAATGTTGGGAAATGTTTATGGGAGTGTTTCAAAGAGGTTTTGGCTTTGGTTGGGTTTTGGTTTTGAGGTTTGGGCCTATTTGGGTTAGGTTTGGGTTTAGGTCAAAATTGGGCTTTTTGATTTTGGGTTGAATTTGAGTGGGGTTTGGGTCTAAATTTTGGGCAAATCATGTTAGTGTTTTGTTTATGGGGATGTTAAGGAAGGTTTAGAAAAGATTTGGGGTTAATTGGAGTTGAATTGGGTGAGTTTGGGCTAAGTTTGGGTCATGGGTCCAAATTAGGCTTTAAGGCCAAAAGTGAAATTGGATCCCAATGTCAATCAAATTGGGCTTGGATTTGGTCTAAATTGGTGTTGAGAATGTTGAATTGAAGTTTGGAATTGGATTGGACCAGAATTTGGGTCAATTGGGTAGGTTTGGTTTGACATTGGGTTCACTTTGGGTTAAAATGGGTCAAATTGGGGGTTTTGATAAAAGTAGAGTAAATTGACAAAATTGGCCCATGGTGTAGTTGGACAAAATGAAATTGAGAATATTTGGGATTTTCTGGAATTTTCTGGGAATTTTCTGAATTTTTGGATTTTTTGGCTAAGAGGGGTATTTTGGGTATTTGGAGGATTTTGAAAAATTTGGGTAATTTCAAGGGTTTTGGGTAGGCTAAGTGGGTGTAGGGTCCCAGGGGTCAAAAATTAAAAAAATTTGGAAAATTGAAGATTGAGTGAATGTAAGTGGAATGAAATCATTTTGGTTGAGCCATGAAGCCACATCAAGCCCACATGAGCCATGAAGGGACTCATTTGAGGCATCCACTATGTTGTTCCTAACCCTCTTAGCCAAGGGCTTAGGGGTTAAGGACCATCCATGTGAATCACCTCTATGAGTCGGGAGGTCGAGTGGGTATGGGTGTGGTTTTAAGAGGTGTGTGAAAGTGTAGTGCACGGGTGTAATGTGTGTGTAAGTCGACCCTTCACCGGACCGGGCCACCAGAGCGGTCCTAAGGCCAAAGAGTCCTATAGGAACTCATCCTTTAAACTTCCTCATTTGATTTCGACCCTCCAGGTGATTAGGGGTCTCTGATCGAGTTTGTGGAGTTTGCGAGGAGTTAAGAAGTGGTTTGAATTTCTAAGTGGTGGGTCCCAATTCTAATCCTCTAAGATAGTCAAAGGAAAAGCCTAAGGCTAGATCCTAAGTACTAAAGAGAAGAAGAGAAGACCTCATCAAAAATGAGGTCAACAAGATCCTGTTGGTCGTCTACTAGCAAGCTGCGAAACTCCATCATTTTTATTCTAGAAGTCTCGTTGATCGCCTGCTATCAATTCAAGGGACTCCAGATTCTTCCTTCTTTCTATGACCTATTTATAGACTCAAAATGATAAAAAAAGGAACATAAATAATATAATGTTGGTTTGACCTATGGATAGCCGATGTGACAGTCTAACGTTCATTAGATCACTCCACCTTTTGCGTACAATCTTGTACCACTCAGACTACTGACATGGTAGCCCACCGCCCATGCCCACAGATTATTGACGTGGACTCACTGGCTCACCTAACCACCCTAGCCTGAGCACCACTCTGGCCGCCGCCCTAGTCACTGGAGGAGCCAAAACTGAGTGCCACTCCACTTGATTTTTTACCCAATTGAGCCCACATGATGTGTCAAGCACTGATTGAGCACTGGAGCTGATTTTTACTCCACCTAAGCGGCTTAATGCACCCAAATTCACCTCTGAGTTCAGCCCAATGGACATGGCTATAAAATCACCTCTTCACGACCAAGGGAGGAGCTGCTGAAATTTTCTGAGGAAACCCTATCTAATTGCCTCTAGAGCTTCCTCAAGACCTCCTGAATGTAACCCAACCATCCTCCAGCCATTTCCCCCACTGCCTAAGCTCAATTTCAAAGCTCAAAATCCAACCCAAAACAAGACACATCTCAAAACTCCACCAAACTTAAATTAAACATGCCCACACCATCACCAGAGAAAGAGGAGAAATTCCCCCATCAAAGCCGCATCAAAGAGAGCCTCTACCATAGAGTTTGATCAACCCCCCAAATCGGTCTTGATCAAGTTCATACCTAGGCCCAAGGAGAGCTCAAATTGTCACTTGGAGGAGCTTCACGAGGTCCCAACGAAGGTGTAAAACTCATTAATTGAAGTCATCCTTCTCATATCAAGGTATTGTGCTCTCACTTCCGTTTGAGCATATTTGCATCCTTCACATGCATAGACTATATTTTATACCGTATAAACTGTATTGATAGATTCGTTTAGGTCAGATGAGTCCATAGAAATAAACCCGAAGTGATTTGGTTGAGTATCGAGCGAGATATTAGGTCTAGTGTGTGCAGGAAGAACAGCTGAAGATGATGACCAGGAGCCGTTGGATGGAGCGTGTATCAAATGAACGGATCAGATGGAGCCGGATGAATTCTTGGTGCATAAATTGCGGCCGCGTGACAGCTGACTCGGAAGGTGGCGCCCAATGGGGGGACGACGCATAGCGCTTTGACGCGCTATAGGATAAGTTGGTGCTGAGTCATTTAAGTACAAAAATAGGATTTAATTAATTTATTTAAATCAGTTACCTTTAAAAATCCATAAGTTGGTGTAGAATCAGAAAATACCCACTTACTTAGTGAACATAGAAGAACAATGTGGAAATGGTTTCAAGTTCATTTGATACATGTGTGATTTTTTATTAATTAAATACAGTGTTTGGAATTTCAATTCTCCATTTGCATAGACATTTCACCATGACTTGAAATTTAAAGGTTTTGTTCTCTCTAACATGAGGGATCTTCCCTGATTTTTCCAAAGTCAGGGGTGATCTCTATGAGGAGATCTTTATTTTTCAAGCTTATTGTGTCTCTTTTAATAAAATAATTATAATAATTAGTATGTTCATAAAAAAAATATAAAACTATTTTGGTAGGTTCCCTGAGACTAGAGGACCATAGAAAAAATGCAAACTTGATTTAACTATTAAAACTCACCCTAATTTTAATCAACTTATTAAACTTAAAGAAAATTAAATTGGATTAATAATATATGTAAATAACTTAATTTTAGTTTTCCACTGTGGATTAGGGTCAGAGGAGCTCCCATAAAAAATTTCAAGTCATTTGAAGTTAATCTGGCCACATAATTTGAATTTTCAAGTTAAATACCATTTCAAACATTAAAATAATTATAATAATTAAAATACAAGTTAAAAAATTTATAAAATTGGTTTTGGGAGTTCCTTATGACCATGGGAATTTAATAAAAATAAAATGGTAACTAAATTTAAAACTTCATTTTTAAGTATATTTTAAAATTTTTAAATAATTAAAAAATAATTAAAAATAGTTAAAAATCATAAAAATCACTAAAATATTAAAATTCACCAAAATGTTACATTTAGTCTCCTAATCATTTGGGGACCATAAAAATAATTTTACTAATTTCTTAAGTGAAGATATTAATTTTAAAAGGGTTAATAATAATTTTTAAGCTTAAAAATGGATTTTTCCTAATTTCTTACTAAAATAATTACAATAGATAAAATACAAATAAAAAAATTATGAAATTTATCTCTGGGTTCTTTGAATTCAGAGAGATTTATGAAAGATATAAAACTTAATTTTCAACATGAATAATATTTTATACTTAATTATTGCTTCAGAATTTAAAATAATTGTCATAATTAAAATAAAATTCAGAAAATTATGAAAACTGGTCCAAGTGGTGTACTGGTCTATGTAAACCTCCAATAATTTGTTTAAGGATAAATAATTTATCTTGATTAAGTTATTGAATTATCTTTGAAAGTCCTCATTTTTGCATGTAAATAATTATATAAATTAAATTAAAGTTAGAAAAATTACATTTTCTCCTCTGATGTTTTAATTGACCCGTGAGTGGGGTGATATGAAAATTTCAAAGTCATTTGAGTTATATTTAATAAATTAAGAAGTGATAGGCCTTAAAAGGGCAAAATTTCTAAATTAAGAAATTTAAGTCTTAATTAATATTTAGGTATAACCAAATGGTAAAAGGGCAATGAACAATCTATTTAACATTGTTGGATGACTTAAACATAAGGGGATAAATGTTAGAAACTAACCTCACCTTTGTTACAGGAAAATATAAATTTATGATTTATTTAATTATTTTAATTTGGAAGATAATCAAAAATTAAATGATCTTATGATTAGGGGTTTGACTTTGGAAGTTAATAATCTATCAAACTAGTACCCCTAGTTGGTGTTTAATGATAAATTCAATACTTTGATAAGAATTGAGAATCATAATCAAAAGTTAACTTTTCCCAAAATTGCAAAGATACCCATTAAAGCTTAAGGGCTTAGGGGCTTGATCAAGATTTGTTTAATGAGATTTAGAAAATGAAATTTGATTAATATTAGGCATTTTAAGACACTAAAAGCCCAATTCTAAAATTAAATTGAGTAAAATTCTTAATAAATTGATTTGCCCCTAAGGGCCTTTATCCACGTAATTAATAAATGATACGTCAAATGATAATTACCCCATTCTTAGGGATAATTTGAACATTGGTTCATTGAGCATAAGGGTATGATTTGGATGAGTTATCAATCAATATAATAAGTTTGAATGAACTCGAGACTTTTTAAGAGATTATGAGATGTATGGGGCCTGGTCCATGGACCTTTCTCATAACATTTTGGATATCTTGAAGAACAATTAAACTTATTATGCATTACTTGAAGAATCATCTTTACATTTAAATAAATAAGACCCACCAAGTTATGATATAGGACTTAGTAGGCTAATGACGAACCTATCTATAGGCTTGCTCAGCTTTTCTCACAAGCATGCTTCAATTCCCGAAAAATTATATATATGCATTACAAGGCTAAAATTTCAGGTGAAGGAATGAAAAGAATTTTTAGGTACACTTTTATTTTATTACACAACAATTTACTTTCATTTACTTTATTGTACATTTTCTACTTGTGAAATTGCATGTTAAACAACAAGGTCACCCTGCATGTTAAAACCAGAACTTTTTGGATAGTTGCAAAACCAAAACCAAAATCAAAATTAAAACAAAATAAAGATAAAAATTCACCGCCACAACAGTCAAAATATAAAACAACTAAAAATTTAATCACAAATAGAATAAAAATCACAAGTGAAACTAAATTAAAACGTCTCTTTGGATGACCGGGAATCCCTCGGAGAAGGCCACCTACTGTTGCTAACGAGATTTCCCACGGTCTGTATGAAAGTACTGAATTCATTTAGCTGAATTTGGTAAATTCATCTAAATTAAGTGAATCCGATGAAAATAGTGGTGCCAGAATGAGGGAACCGTGCGATCCTAACTAGTATCGATGTAATCAACTTAAATTTTCGTTAATAAGAGATTTAGACATCGCAATTTCAATATTTCCAAAACATGACATTTCTCTCAACTTCTTACATTTGACACTTCTAAAACTAAACCTGCTACGACAGGAGCTTGGAGCATGCACAATGCACAACACAACCATCTTCAACAATAAAACTCTTTAGATAACAACAAGTCATAGGACTTCGAGGTAGTTTGCCTAGTGAAACATAAATCCTCATTTTATCCCTTTAGGCCTTTGCAGTGATCTATAAAAAAATATACCTATTTATTTATGTCTTAATTCTTATCAATTAAGGATATTATGCTTTAATGAAAGGTATTTTTCCTATGTTTTTGGATGTAGGTGATGTAAAAAGGTCCAAAAAGGAAAAAGGAGCAAAAAGGAGCAAAAATGGAGCAAAATACAAAAAGTGTAAAAAATATGGCCTGGCGCCTAGGCGCCAGACTCGATACAGAAACTGTCAAGTTTTTAACAACGTTTGAATGGTTATTTTGACAGAGTGAGCGGTTATTGGACATTCTAGAAGACTGGCATTTGTTCCTGGATAATAGGACATGTGATACATTGCATTTGGATGCTCCAAAACGGTTTTAATCACGAAGAGGTGCGAGCCAAAGTGAAGAGGTGTGAAGAACAGGACGCGGTGTCCAGCTCCTAGGGGCCAGATTTCGGCGCCTAGGCGCCAGACCGACCTTCTAGAAGATTCATTGAATGTGGACATGTTTTGAAGAGGTGCCTCAAGGCAACCCTTGAAGCCTATAAATAAGAGTTCATTTCTTCAGAAAAAACGTGCCCCCCATTGTAACCCATTCTCTTATCCACTTTAGGACCTCTCATCCTTAGAGAGAGAAATAGAGAGAGAATTTTAGGGCCAACTTTTGTTTAGCTTAGTGAGTTTTTTTTCAAGTTTTTGCATCTGGAGTTCATTATACTGTGGAGTCAGTAGGAATCAGAAGACCTGTAGAAGGAATATTTGAGATAAGTATTTTACATTTGATTCAAAGTTTATTTATTATGTTTTGTTGTTTATATTCAATGTGTTCTGAGTAGTTAGTTACTTTCTTCCTTCAATTATGAAGAAATTAATAAGATAATAAAAGATTCGATGGAGAATTGAAATTCAAAATATTTTCAAAACATTGTGATGACATTAATACCTGATCTTACTTTACTTTTTAAATTGGCCATTTAAATTGTTAAAACTCGTTGAAGAGTTTTGAGACCTTGAAGGAGAAAAACACTTAACTTGTAAGTGTCACATGAATCCTTGGGTAGTCGAAGGCCATGTGCGGAGCTATTCGAGGTGAAGTGCAAATAAATAGGAATATAAGATTTAAAGGGCGTAGAATTGATAAGTTTTTAGAGTGACAGACTAAATTCTTATAATTTGATTTATAAATTAGGAAAGGGTTACTAGTAGGGCCGACCATAGCCACCCTTGGACATCTAGTAGTGTGAGTCTAGATTAACTCATTCTACTAACAATACATCCGGACTGATACGTAAATTAGCCTAATGTTCTTTGCGCTTGGATCGAAAGGGTAAAGAATATGAATGCTTCTATTTGGCACAATACCACAAATCAAATTCTCCAACGAATATTAAATTATCTTAAAAATCTTAGATTAATTGAAGGGAAGAAAGTTGTTTATTTATATAGTTTTCGCAAAATCATTATCTTATTATTGTTTTCTTTATTTGCATATAGTAAATTATTAGTAATTTATAGTTTGATTAAAAACACAAAAAGATTTTTGAAATATAATATTTAGAAATTTATTTTTATAATTTTTCCCGTTGGGATCGATACTGGGGTCTTTGTTTCAAAGCCCTATATTACTTGAAACGATACGTATACTTGCGTAGTACCCAAAAAGTATATAAAATATTTTCTTTTTAAAATTATATTTGCTTTATATTTAAAAAGTTTTATTTGGAACAAATCTATATAGCAAGTTATTCCGGGTCAAGTGTTTCACAACTTTGCCAGAAATTAAATTTTCTAGCAGTGGTAACAAATTCTTGTATTTGGAAGTACAAAAGTCGAGTCATGTTTTTGGCGCCATTGCCGGGAAGAAGAAATAGAATAGTTATAAATATTATATTTCAAAAAATATATAAAAAATTAAATTTAAAAAAATTAAAAAAATATATATAAAATATAAATATATATAGATAAATTTTATTCCTTGTTTATGCGAAGATTTGGTTCTGAAGGATTAATACGTTTAGATTCTGAATTAGAAAGAACAATTAGAAAAATTAAAAAGAAAAAATAAATTCAAAAATTTTAAGAAATGGCTACTTTACAAAATCCAATTGAACTTAATGATCAAAATGTTTATAAACCATTAAGGGATTATGCTAACCCTACGGTTGATGAACTTCATAGTAGTATTCGAATACCCACTTGTAGATGCTAATTCTTTTAAACTTAAACCGTCTATTATTCAAATGGTGCAAAACGATCAATTTGGTGGAACACCGAATGAGGATCCAAATTTACACCTTGTTAGTTTTTTAGAACTTTGCTCTACCTTTAAATATAACAATGTTTCGATGATGCTTATTAGACTTAAACTCTTTCCTTTTTCTTTAAGAGATAAATCGAAGATGTGGCTAAACTCATTAGCGAGCTGGTTCTATTAAAACATGAAGTTGAAATGACACAAAAATTCCTTGCTAAATATTTTCCTCCTTCTAAAACTGCTAAATTAAGAAATGATATTACTTCGTTTAGTCGATTTGACGGGGAGACAATATATGAAACTTGGGAAAGATTTAAAGAACTATTAAGAAAATGTCCTCATCATGCTTTACTCGATTGGTTAATTATTCAAACATTTTATAATGGATTAATTGGATCTTTAAAATCAATTATTGATGCTTCTTCTTGGAGGTTCTTTAATGTCTAAATCATTTGAAGAAGCTTACACTTTAATTGAAGAAATGGCTAATAACAATTTTCAATGGCCTTCCGAAAGGATTAAACCTAAAAAGATGGCAAGTATTAACGATAATGAAGCCTTTTCTATCTTAGCTTCACAAGTAGCACCAATGTCTAAGAAATTAGATAATTTTGCAATTAATATTCACATAATAACTCTGCTAATATTGAAGATTCTCAAACTATTGAAACTTTACAAGCTATTGCAAGTAAAAATAATCCTTATTCAATTATTATAATCCAGGTGGAAAAATCATCCTAATTTTAAGCTGGAATAATTCACAACAACAATGGGGTAATAATCGATCTCATCCCATTGGAAATTGGAATAATCGAGTTAATCGAAATTATAAACCTCCTGGATTTAATAATCGAAAGGAAAAAGTTATCGATAGAAGAATTAATTTTACGAGATGAATAATCGATTACAAAATCAAAATACGTTATTCGTAATATTGAAAATCAAATGGGAGCAAATTGCTACTTTAATTAATAACGGACACTGTAGGAACACTTCCTAGTAATGTTGAAATTAATCCAAAGGAAACCGGAAAAGAACATGAACAAGCTTAAGTCATGCAACTTAGAAGTGGAAAGGAATTAAAAGAAAGAATGCGAGAATGAAATTGAAAAAGAGATTGAGGTTGAAGAGATTGAAAAACCTAAAGAAACTCTCTCTCTAGTCGAGATCAGACTGTTATACCGTTAATGTGGAAGTTGAAAGACCACCACCACCTTTTCCTCAAAGACTCAAACAGCAGAAACTTGATCATCAATTTTCTAAGTTCTTTGAAATTTTTAAGAAACTTACTTATTAACATACCTTTTCGTTGAAGCTTTGGAAAAAATGCCGAACTTACGCAAAATTTATGAAGGATATTTTAAGCAAAAAATGAAAATTCAAAGCTTTTGAAACTGTTGCATTAAGTGAAGAATGCAGTGTAATAATTCAAAAGAAATTTCCTGAAAAGCTTAAGGATCCTGGAAGTTTCACTATACCCTATGCTAATGGAGAAAAATTTTATGGAAAAGCTTTATGTAATTTAGGAGTAAGTGTTAATCTCATGCCATTTTCTATCTTTCGAAGATTGGATTTAGGAGATATTACTCCCACCAATGTAACCCTTCAGTTAGCTGATAGATCTATCACTTATCCTAAAGGAGTTATAGAGGATGTCCTTGTTAAAGTGGATAAATTTATCTTCCTCGTAGATTTCATAGTACTTGATTTGGAAGAAGATAAAGAGATACCTATTATTTTAGGGAGACCTTTTCTAGCTACGGATGAGCTATGATTGATGTGTAAAGGGAGAACTAACCATGAGAGTTAATGATCAAGAAATTAAATTCAAAGTTCTTAAATCAATGAAGTACCCTGATAAAGAGAAATGTTATCGAATGGATATAATTGATTATTTAATTGAAAAACATTATCAAGAAAAATGTAAAGTCATTTCTGAAGAAAAATTTGATTGTTTAACTGATGAAAATGAAGAAGTAGAAGAAGAAAAGACTCATTTTATTAAAGATAATTGGGAAACTTTAGACATAACTCAAAATGATATACTTTTACCATCAATTAAAAGAGCCCTGAACTTGGAATTAAAAATGTTACCTTCACATTTAAAATATGCGTTTCTTGGAAATTCATTAACTTTACCTGTTATTATTTCTTCTGAACTGCGTAGAGATCAAGAAGAAAAACTACTAGTTGTGTTAAAGAATTATAAGAAAACTTTTGGTTGGACGATTGCTGATATAAGAGGAATAAGCCCTTCCATTTGCATGCATAGAATTTTAATGGAAGAAAATTTTAAACCTACTATAGAATCACAAAGAAGATTAAATCCTATCATGAAAGAGGTTGTTAATAAATAAATTATTAAGTGGTTAGATGCTAGTATTATTTATCCTATTTCGGATAGTCAATGGGTAAGTCCTATTCATTGTGTTCCGAAGAAAGGAGGTGTAACTGTCATTGTTAATGATAAAATGAACTAATTCCTACAAGACAAGTTACTGGATGGAGAATTTGTATTGACTATAGGAAATTAAATAAAGCCACTAGAAAGGATCATTTTTCTTTATCTTTCTTGGATCAAATGCTCGATGAAGTAGCTGGACACTCATATTTCTGTTTTCTGGATGGATATTATGGTTATCATCAATTACTTATTGCTCCTGAGGACCAAGAAAAGACAACATTTACAAGTCCTTATGGAACATTTGCTTTTAGAAGAATGTCTTTTGGTTTATGTAATGCACCCGCAACTTTTCGAAGATGTATGATGTCGATATTTCGTGATTTGATTGACAAAGGAATTGAAATATTCATAGACGATTTTTCAGTTTTGGAACTTCTTTTGAATCTTGTTTGGAAAACATAGCCAAATTTCGAAAAGATGTGAAGAAACAAATTTAGTTCTTAGCGGGAAAAATGTCAATTCATGGTCACAGAAGGCATTGTACTTGGTCACAAAGTGACACAAAAAGGGATGGAAGTAGATCAAGAAAAAGTAAAAATTATTGCTGAATTGCAACCACCTACTATTGTCACTGATGTGAGAAGTTTTATAGGTCATGCTGGATTTTATAGAAGATACATAAAGGATTTTTCTAAAATTGCTAAGCCTCTTTGTCATTTATTGGAAAAAAATGCAAAATTTGAATTTAATAAAGAATGTATTAATGCTTTTAATATTCTAAAAGAAAAATTAATAACTGCACCTATCATTGTTGCACCTAATTAGAATAAAGCTTCTGAATTAATGTGTGATGCAAGTGATTATGCAATTGAGCTCGTATTAGGACAAAAATATGAGACAATTTTTAAAGTTGTATATTATGCTAGTAAAACTCTCACTTGAAACACAAAGAAATTACACTACCACTGAGAAAGAGCTTCTAGCTATAGTATATGCCTTTGATAAATTTAGACCTTATCTTCTTGGTACTAAATGCATAGTTCATACCGATCATTCTGCTATTAAATATATATTATCTATGAAGGATTCTAAACCTAGACTTATAAGATGGGTTTTACTTCTACAAAAATTTGATTTTGAAATAGTAGATAGAAAAGGAACTGAAAACCAAATTGCTGATCATTTATCTAGAATTAAAAATGATATTATTTCGGAAGAAAATATAAATGAGAAATTTCCTGATGAATCTTTATATGTTATTCAAAGATATAAAATACCTTAGTATGCTGATATTGTTAATTATTTAGTTAGCAATATTTTGCCTTATGACTTGGATAACAAATTTATTAAGAAATTTAAATATGATGCTAAATCATATATTTGGGAAGAATCTCATTTATTTAAAATTGGAAGAGATTCTATGATTCGAAGATGTATACCGTATGAGGAAACTTTTGCTATTATTCAAAAATGTCATGATTCTGATTTTGGAGGACACTTTGGCATAGATAAAACTACATTTAAAATTTTAAATTCTGGATTTTATTGGCCTACCTTATTTAAAGATGTGAGACATTATGTGAAAACATGTGATCGATGTCAAAGGATGGGAGATATATCTAGGAAAAATGAAATGCCTTTAAACTATATATTGGAAGTTGAAATTTTTGATATATGGGGTTTAGAATTTATGGGACCATTTGTTCCATCATTTGGAAAAAATTATATTTTATTAGCAGTTTATTATGTTTCAAAGTGGATTGAAGCTGCTGCTTTACCAAACTGTGATTCCAAAAGTGTTTCTAAATTTTTAAAGAAAATGATATTTTTCAAGATTTGGAATGCCTAAGGTAATTATCACAGATGGTGGAAGTCATTTCAGGAATATAAGAATTCAATCATTAGTACAAAAATTTGGAATCAAACATAGAATTGCAACTGTTTATCACCCACAAACTAGTGGAATGGTTGAAGCATCAAATAGAGAAATTAAAAGAATTTTAGAGAAGACTGTTAATCTTAAAAGAACTGAATGGGTTGATAGACTTGATTCTGCATTATGGGCTTATAGAATAGCTTATAAGACACCAATCGGAATGTCACCTTACCGGTTAATTTATGGTAAACATTGTCACTTACCTGTAGAACTTGAACATAAAGCTTATTGGGTGATAAAGGAGTTCAATTTTAATTTGAATAAAGTAGGAGAAAAGCGATTATTGCAATTAAATGAGATGGAAGAAATAAGAAATGAAGCATATGAAAATGCGAGGATTTATAAAGAGAAAATGAAGATGTTGCATGATAAGAAAATTTCAAGAAAAATTTTTGAACCTGGACAAGAAGTATTACTATTTAACTCTCGTTTAAAACTGTTTCCTGGAAAATTAAGATCTAAATGGATTAGACCCTATATATTTAAGAAAGTATACCATTATGGAGCTGTGGATATTAAAGATCCCAAAACAGGAAAAATTTTTAAAGTAAATGGAGTAAGATTGAAGCCTTATTTTGGAGATATTAAAAAGATTTATAAAGAGGAGTCAACCTGATTAAACATTTACGTAAGTCGGGCTGATGACGTTAAACCAAGCGCTTTGTGGGAGGCAACCCATAATTATCTTTTGTTTTGATGTTTTTATGTTTACATGTAAGGTTATGCCTCGATCTTGATTAATTTTATATTACTTTAGAAAAATTTGATGCTCATAAGTCTTTGTTGACTTAAGCTGAAAATTATTTTGAAGTGTGTAAAATTTAAGAATTGGATCACTCTATTCTGAATATGAGTAAAAAGGAGATAAAGTTAACCTTCATTTTGATTGTATTTGAGTCTAAATTACTCTTACCAGTATAATTTACCTATCTTGGAGAACGAAACTTTGAAATTTGACGATTAGGCGAAACGGAGTTGAACATAGTTCCGGCGCCTAGGCGCCAGAATTCGGCGCCTAAGCGCCAGAATCATGCTATGTATCAATAGGTCCGGCGCCTAGGCGCCAGATTCGGTGCCTAAGTGCCGCGGTTACTAGGTCGTGCAAAAACCGAAAATTTTCAGTTTTTCACACGAATTTCACCTTTAAATCAACCAATCTTATTCCCTAACCATCAAGCAATCAGAATTACGTCCCTTGAAATTCATTCTTGAGAGATTTGAGAAACTTTTGAAGAGATGGAAAGAAGAAATCATGGAGAAGAAGCTAGGGACAAGGTCTCAAAGGATCCTCAACCCTACTTCAATGGTTTCATCGTTGTAAGTTTGGAGAAAATTTCTAGTCGTTTGGATAAGTTTGAAACTAATTTTAAAAGCATTGGAGATCGCCTTCATGAGATGTTTCATCAAATTGAACATCTAGAATGGCAAATGAAACTTCAATTTGATCATTTTGCGGCTTATCAAGATGCTCAAGTTGAAATGTATGCGAAGAACAAGTGGATTGACGAAAAGATGGCTACGGATTTCCCGAGAGCGTTAGTGTTCTTTCCAAGTGAAATACACAATTTCCCTTGTGAAGATTAGAATATTCTGGTAATGAGATAGTCATTGTATGATTTGTTGAGTCATTGTATCCATTTAGAGAATCAATTGTGTTTTTTTGTGTATTTGCTTTCTTGTTCAATGTGTGTTGTTTTTTCTTAGAAATTGTTATGTTTGAGTGTGTATTAGGAACTTGAATCATGTATAATACTTATCTGGAATGTATTGAGTCAATATTGAAGATTATAAATGGAATTTAGTGAGTTTGATTTAAACCTTTTGTTTGATTGGTGGATTAATTATTTAATTTTTATAAATTTTTGAAAAATGTTGTGGAAGTTAGAAACTGAAGCCCTACTCTAATATGAGTAATTGGAAGTTGAATTTAAGATTTTTGGTGGAAAATTTAATTTAAAAATAATTTATTGTGAAAGGCGAGTCTGGAGCCTAGGCGCCAGTTCGGCCTGGACTCGAAAATTTACTTAAATAACCCCCAAAAGCCATTTTTGACGCCTAAGCTTCATCTTCTTCCCCATTTTCACGAAAATACACATTTTAGATCCATTTTGAGGTCAAAACATCAAGGATTTGAGCGCGAAACCACTCAATTTCTTCATCTCAAGGTCAGATCTACACTTTAAACCATTTATTTTCGATTTTCACCATAGATTTTCCTAGTTTTGCTAAGAACAGAAATTTTGAAAATTTTTTTTGATTCTTAGTGATTTCTTTAGATTTTTAAACTTATTCTAAGTTTCATAAACTTAAAAAGAGTTTAAATCTTTGATTCCTAAATTTGTTCTTGTTTTCTTCACGATTAGATGGCTCCGAAATCTAAACGCGGGAAGGCACGAGATAACTTTGATAGCAACAAATTTTCTACTATGGCTGCGCATTTTCGCTACCACGAATTTGCTACGTCCAGGAAGTTCATTTCCGAACGAAGTTTCTATCATACGGGAGAAATGATTGAAAACACTATCGTTGCACACAATTGACAACGATTTTGTTAGTTCACTGCTATTACTGTTATCCCGATTGTTCTAGAGTTTTCCTTTGAATTCCTATAATAATTGTTCCAAACTTGAGCCATTCACCTATTTGATTTACTATTACCACACTTTCTTTAAGATCCTACCTGTTGGAAGTCATGAATACAATATTTCCTGATTTATATCAAGAGTATTCTTAGGTGACTTCGATTATCTAAGATGTAATTAAATATAGGGGTTTGCCCTTATAGGAATCTTAAAGACCCCATATTAATATAAATCCTATCCAATTCTTTTGTATTAGATAGAGGAAGTTATTGGTCAACATAAATAGTTCGCAAACAAAACGGACGTCATGAATTCTTTGGTTTATTTGATCAAGCCTTTTCACCAAGCAATGTATTCATTCTTCGAGATAGAGACATGGCTTGTGGTGTAGTGCTTGATTACTTAAACTATTGCATATATGATATCGATTTGATTTCATATTTTAAAATCAAATTTATACCTTCCAAACTTATATATATATATATATATATATATATATATATATATAGCAAAATAAAATAATCTATTAATCAAGAGAGTCTAGTACATCTGATATGAGGAAAAGAAAGCAGGTCCTCATGTAAAAGAAGTCTAAACTCCTTAAAGTTAGGAGATTTAGGATCTAAAGAAGAATAAGACAAGCATAAAATATCATCAGAAGAACTGGCTCTAGTAGCAAGCCAATCTGCTGGCTGATTTCCTTCTCTATGGATATGACTCCAAAGTATAGATATATTAGATGTCAATAATGATATTTTATTGATCCAAACTTGAAGGTACCAAGGAGCAGCTGACTTATGTAGAAGAATATTTAATAGAAATAAGGAATCCATCTCCACATGAACTGAACTTAGATGATTCAGAATGGCTGTCTTTAGACCCCAGAAAACAGCAATAGTTTCAGATTCCAATGCATTAATGTCATTAATAGGAACAGAGATAAACCATAAGCAAGTACCCATGTGATTTCTGCATAGAGCACCAATACCAGCATTGGAACAATTACCATCATTGGAAGGTTTAAAACTGCCATCAGTATTTATTTTAACCCATGGATACTTAGGAGTTCTCCATCTGATCAATTGAGCTTTGGCATAAGAAGGCTTATCATTTAAATTGAAAAAAAATAGTGATCTTGTGAAGATAGTTCAAACAATGTTTAATAATAACTCAGATCTGAAAAAACCATATTATTATGTAAAATCTCATTCCTAGCCATCCAAGTAAACCAAAAAATAATCAAGGGGATATAGAATTCTCGTTGTCTTCTTCCAATCCCGCTAAGCAATCAATAAGCTTAATTCTACTGCAATATCTATGAAGCAATCCCTGTTGTTCAAGAACAGCCTTCCATACATCCTGTACAGCATTACAACTGAGAAATAAATGGGAAATTGATTCTTCACTTGAGAGACAAAAAAGACATATAGAAGGTCCCCGAATTCTCTTTAACTTCGAATTTCATCTCGTTGGCGAAAACTTCCGAAGAGTTTCCAGCAGAAAAATGACATAGATGGAGTTATGTACTTATTCCAAAGTAGCTTACCCCAATCATTATATGTCCAATTATGACAAGAAAGATAAATGAACTTGGAAAGACTTTGTGTAGATGGATTTTTGGTAATCAATCTATCCTTATGATTGGGCTGTAAAGGAATAGAAAGAATTTTATTAACCAATTCTGTATTTACAGCAGCTTTCAGTTTAGACTCATCCCATTTAAAATTGGTCCAGCAATCAGAAACTTTATCGATGGAAGAAGATATCCCTTGATCTTTTAAGTAGTCATTAAATAACTAGTTGTCAAGCCAAAAATCCACTTGGCCGTCACCAATTTCCCAAATAAAAAGCTTTTCAACAAACTCTCTTACTTTTAAAAGCCTTTTCCAATTTTTAGAATCACCCATTTTAGCTTGGACTCGAGAAGGATGTAATGTTTTGCAATATTTACCATGAAGAAAATTAGACCAAAGAGAAGTCTTTGATCTAAATTTAACCCATTGCTTACAATAATAAGAGAAGCTGAGATGTTGGAAACTTTTAAATCCAAGACCCCCACAAGTAAGAGGTTTACACAATTTATCCCAACTTGACCAAAGCATTTGTTTATGTTGTCCTTCCCATAGAAATTTGTTAAAAATAACTGATAACAGTTTCTGAGAACTTCTCTTCATATTAACCATTTGGAGAATATATAAAGGGAAAGTAGTTAAAATGCTTTTCAAAAGAGTAATTCTACCTCCATTTGATAGAAAGGTATTTGTCCAACATTGAATTCTAGAACAAACTTTGGTAATCACATCATCAAAATGAGATAACCTTCTTCTTCCTTTTGACAAGGGAATGCCCAGGTAAACAAGAGGATAAGTGGCTTCTTTAAATCCAGTATAATCAGATATCCACTTTTTAAATTGTACCTTGATCAATGAGCTAGCAAGAAAAGAGCATTTGGCTTTATTGAATTCCATTCCAGAAACGGCTTCAAAACTAGAAAGAGTCTTCATAATACATTTAATTGATTGCTTTCTCCCATTACAAAAAACAATAACATCATCTGCATAAGCCAGGTGACTAACCAAAATATTAGATATGTGCTGATATTGAACATAAGGATTATCCATATGAACTCGATTTAATAATTTAGAGAGGTAGTCAAAAGCCAAAATGAATATATAAGGGGATAAAGGATCTCCTCGTTTAATCCCCCCGCCACTTGAAAAAACCATGAGTACTTCCATTAATCAAAACACTATAAAAATTATTCTCCGACCATCTAGAGATTAAGTTGCAAAAATCAGAGCTAAAACCTCTAGCAGCTAAGACATCAAGTATAAAAGACCAATTAATGGAATCAAAAGCTTTAGAAAGATCTAGCTTAAGAATAATATTAGAACCCCTACATGGTTTATCAATATCAGCAAGAAGTTCTCGGGCAAGAAGAATATTTTCACTAATACATCTCCCTTTAATAAAAGTAGATCGGTTTTCGAAATTAAATCCAATAGAAAAGGTTGTAGTCTATCCACTAAAACCTTACTAATGATCTTGGAGAAAGTAGATGTAATGCCGATGGGCCTAAAATCCTTCCAACTAGTTCGTAAACTTATCTTTTGGAATAAGAATGATAGAAGAGGATGAAAAATATTTAGGCAGATTAGATCCCCGAAAAAAAGCTTCGAATAGCAAGCAATCACCATATGTTTAATAATATTCCAAAACTTTTTGTAGAAATCGAAGAATAGCCATCGTGCTCAGCTGCTTTGTTGCTGTCCAATGAATCAATAACGTAAAAACTTCATTTTCAGTAGGAGGATTAGTTAATAGATCAGCATTCCCTTTAAACATGCTATACCTTGCAGTAATTGAGCAGAAAATAATGAAGAAGTAACCGGATGAGAAGAAAAAGATTCCGAAAATACAAAACAAGCATCATCGACTATGTCTTGTGAATCATAAATCCATCCTTTAGTAGAAGAATTAGTTTTTAAGATAGAATTAAGAGATCTCCTGTATTTGATTACAGCATGGAAAAACTTAGAATTTCTATCACCATATAGAAAATGATTTGCTAAAGCTTTCTGTTGAAGAAACAATTCCTCCTGAAGAATGGCTGTGTTTAATTTTTCATTTGCCAGGAACAATTCATGATCAAAACAAGTACCATTTTCAACATCTCTTTCAGTTTTGGAGACCAACTCTTCAGCATATTTGGTATTGGAATTAATATTGCCAAATTCATTCCAATTCCAACTAGTTAACACCTTAGATAGTTTTTTCGAATCTTGCCATATTGAATAAGAGGGTTTGCATTTAAGAAATCCTGTGGAATAATCCAGTTAGACTCAATCAAATTCCTACAATTAGGATGAGAAGACCATACATTCAAATATCTGAAGCAGGTTTTGTGTACAATATTGGCAACAACAAGTTTAATAAGAAGAGGAGAATGATCAGACCCCAATCTAGCAAGGTGCTGGACTTTAGAAATAGGAAACAAATCAAGCCAAGGGTTATTAACAAGAACTCTATCCAATCTTTCATAGATGCTTCCCCTCCTCTAAGTAAAGGGGGAACCTTCAAAACCAATATCAAACAATCCAGCATTTTTAATATAATCAAAAAAAACAAGCAAGTCATTCAGATTAGGATTCCTTCCCTCCTTCTTCTCACTAGGATGAGAAATGCAGTTAAAATCACCTCCAACCATCCAGCCCTCATTGATGTTTTGACCAATCACATGCAATTGAGACCAAAGAACATCTCTATCTACTTTAGATGATGCGGCATAAATGAAGCATATCCTTTAAAAGAATCAATCTCAAAGTGAACATGCAAAAGCGTGAATGATCCACCAGAATATCCACCTTTAATTCTTTCCTATAGAAAACCCAAATTTTATTGGAAGAGTTAATTACAAGATTATATCCAAGGAACTTTCTAATAAATATGTCAAAATTAGATTTAACCAATGGTTCAAGAAGAACCACCACCCAACATTTATGAACCCTGTTAATTCTTAATAATCTATTAAGGGAGCCAAGGTTTGCCACTCCCCTAATATTCCAACAGAGAAAATTAATCATGATGGGTAGATCTAACTCCCCTAGTTAATCTAGAGAAGGAAGATGCAGTAGGACTGGATGGAATAATGTTCTCGAGCAGATAGATGATCAGTCGATTTTTTCTTCTTGCTATTTTTCACTACCCAATCTTCATTAAGATCACTTGTTTACAATAGCCATATTACTATTGATATCGAAATCACTTGTGGCTTAATATTAAAAACTTGGATAATTCATTGCTCGGAGGTAACACTTCTTTAGATAAGTAATAATTTGTTTCAAGCATTATCGGATGGAATTGAAATGGTCGCATTAGCTAATTCGAATCCAATCCCCGAGAACCGAGTAGGCAAAGTATTATCGGAATTGATTTGTGGATTGGGGAACAAATCCAGTTTCGAATTAACGGCTCTTTCAATATCTTCTTGGATAACCACGAGCAATACAACGAGTAAGTTTGAAGGAAAACAGCAGGTAAAATAATTGAAGGAATAACACCATAAATTTTTCCAGAGTCATTGGAATTAATTATAGAACTTTCTACCATTCTGGCCGACTAAGAATTAGAATTCAGAATATGAGCAGGATCTTGAGAAACATCGCTAGCTTCCATAACGAGGTAACAAAATTTGATTACCAGGATCTGTAGTACCAACAGGATCAATAATCTCAACAGGTTTCTTATTACCAATAGCTTGTATAATCTGATTTCCAGAAGCTAATGACCCTTCAGGCAATGAACCATCTTTAGCCAATAGTGAAGAATTAATAATTTTATTATTAACAGGTTTAAGATCAGGTTTCAATCTATAACATCCTTCTTTAGAATGTTCAAACATTCTACAATGATAGCAATAAGCAGGTTTTTGTTCCACAACTATAGGTTGCCAATAGCCATTATGAGGTGAACCAAGCCAAATTTCATCAATTTCAGGAAGAGTAATGTCTCTTTCCACAAGAATTTTGGCTAAGGAAGGTCTAAAAAGATTAAAAGTAGACATATCCAATTTTAAAGGTCTCCCTATAGCAGTTCCTATAGCATAAATAACTCCGATGATTGAAAAAATGAAGTTTCAAATTGGGAAGCCTGTACCAAATAGGAATAATAGGAGCTTCTTGATTTAGGCAAAGTTAGGGGACCATTTCAAGATCTTCATATATCTTCCTTCTATCATAATAAATTTCCTAGAAAATAGATTAGCATAATCCTCTTCTTTTGAAAGATGGATCATAATGTGCCTACCATCAAATAGACCAACCTTCCAATTCCCTACCAATTTCAGCCCTTCAAAAATCCTTCTAATGTTATCCATTTTTGGATGGCCATATTGAAACTTACCAATTAAAGTAAATTTATGGACATCCACAAGAGATGACAATTCGAATCGAGAAAATAAGGGTCGGCTTTCCACCCTTCTTGACCACTTGTTTGATAAATTGACATCCACCCTTCCCCTGCACTCGTGTCATGATAAGATTGAGGGAAGGTAAGTTTGTCATGCTGTTCAGTAATACCCATACCAGCAACTTCAAGAAAAGAAGCTTTACTAGTATTCAAGTCAGCCATCAGATAATCAAGAACCTCCAGAAAGAACAGTAAAGCAGAAAAGAAAACCAGGAATTGAGAACCAAGAACCCATAAATGAGAAGGATGAAACTAAAACAGAAAATTAGAAAACCAGGATTTGAAAAACAAATGCCCGGGAAGAAGAAATCCTCAGCAAAACCAAAAAAGAAACTTCAAATCAATGGAAATTTAAGCAATTCTGGATCAAATAGCAGAAAAACAGAAAACCTGAGGAGATTTGAAAATCGCCTCAAGAATCCTCCCTAAAAAACGGAACTTCTCTCTCATCCCTCATATATATATATATATATATATATATATATATATATATATATATATATATATATATATATATATATATATATATATATATATATATATATATATTAAATCCAAACCTAAACATTTTAGCGACCGAACGAGTGTATCGGTTACTCTATTATGGAGAGGAAAGGGAGTTGTATTCTTCAGCTTATATATGATCGTTGGTGACCTCTAACAACTCGACCAACATCTTAGGACATGATCGACCAAAATTGTAATGAACTTTATCCCTCGTGCAAGGGCTACATGAGCAACTATAAGCTCTAAGTCTCAAACTTCAAACATTTCTTTTTGGATGTGGGTAATGAAAACATGTAGGGATTCACTCTTCCCTTGTTGTAACTGGAAAAGTACTTGCGTGCTCTTGTAGAGCTTATGCGTGCTAACAAATTGTACAATGAACATTCTCTTAAAGTTTGTGAATGAGGTAAGCACCCCTAGCAATAATTCATTATACCATCAAAGCTTTGACACTAACAAGGTGGTGAAATATAGCTAGTATTTTAGCTTGTCGTTTAAAGATTTGATAAGATTGATCAGATATGAACGTCCTTGATAGAATTTTAAAGTTGGGATCTTAAAACTATCATGAGATTCAACTTCAGGGATCTTCCTAGAGAAACAATTCTTTGGTTGTGCGGGTTGTAGAGCTTCAATATGCTCGTACCTGCAGTGGTCGAGTGTTGTTCAACCCATGCATTTGGGATAATGCATTTCTTGCACCCCTTTTAGGGCTAATGAGATGTTCTAGTGTTTCTTGTATCCCTCCCTGTAGGTGGTGGCATGCCACGAACTGTGGTAATTTTACTCTCTCTTAAGTTAGCGTGTTGGAGATTACATCCATCATCTATTCCTTAAGTTATTGATTTGTATGGCCATGAAATCTCGAGTGCAGTCTATGTTATTTGCAATCTCTTTCTTTTTAGGTTTTCTCCTTATTTTACTTTTCTTTTTGTTTGTGGTATGACCCACACTCATTGCACTTTAGAGGTTTTTGAAACTAGGTTTGTCCTTAAAACACACCCAAGGAGTATAGCGTGGGAAGGAGAAAGAAATGTATAAAAACATGTAAGAAAATAGGTAGTTTTGTATATAGTTTTAACAATCTCTATTACATTTAATACTTCTTTATCTATTTAGGGTTATGAATAATATGAAATTATAACTACTTGATGCTCGACTTTATATTTTGTAAGAATTTATGAACTCATATTTATATATTTATAATGATTTTTGTTAAGTCCAAGCATTCAACGCAAGTGTACGTATCACATCAAATAATACAGAGCTCTAATAGAGTCCTAGTTATCGATCCCACAGGGAAGTTTGGAAATTATAAGAAAGTGTTTACAATATAGGTAATGTAGCACTAAAATCTGATATTTAATTTTTAATTAAAGTTTACTACTTACTACTTTTATTCATGAAACAGTAACTATTAACTACACTACAATTACTTCTAAGGACTTTAAAAACAGGATTAACTAGCAGACACACTAAACTAAGTATTTGAAAGGTTTTCGATATATGAGAAAAGTATCTTTCCTCTTGCAATGAGAATATAATGTGTGGATTGATATGAAAAAATTATATATTTTATTGTACCGAATAGGAGCATGGATGATTTTTACCCTTAAAAGAGTACCCCCTCTTCTAAGCAAGAAAAGAACATTGACATATTCTAAGTTTAGTCACTAAATCTAAGGCTAGGCTGGGAGGATACCACCTCTCACTTTGAAGCTCCCACTCACCCTTCACCCGAAGGCTAACCTTTGATATTAGTTACTAATCTTAGAACCAATTTGGGGATTTCCGCCAGTCACCCTGAAAGCCCCACATTAAAGTTCATCAAAACATATTTCCCTATTCATTTGCACTCAATTCCCATGAACTATGCAATTCATCCATAGAAATTGAATGGATCTTTCATTATTGTTGTAGGACATTAAATCTTTTCAAACTTAATGTTTCAACAACATATTTTAACATTTCAATTGGCCAAATCAAAAGTAAATTAAGTTATAAATGAAAAACCATCACAATCTTTTCATTACATTAAAAGCACATCAAATCCACATCAATCCATCATCACATTTCTATGCAAGAAGAAAGAAATGGGAAACTACTCAAAATTCATGGAGAAGATACAATAAAACATGGATTTTATATATAAAAGAAAAGTCATACAAACCACAAAGAAAATAGAACTTATCTCTTTCTCTTCCCCAATGCAATTCCCTTGAAGTTCCTTTGAATCCTCTTCTCTCTTCTTTACAACACTTGATTCTCTCTTTAGAATGGAAAGGAAGAAGCAATCTCTCACTTTACCCCTTCTCCTTCCCTCCTTAGAGAAGAATTCCTCTCAAATTCTCACTCTACACTCACTCTCCTAAATCCTAACACACTAAACTATGAAGAAGCACACAAAAACACTCTAGACCCTTTTCGTCAAAAAACCGTTACTTATAAGATAGCGACAAAATCCCAAGAGTTTCCATAGGCATCCCTTCAAAAAGTCACCAAAACTCTTCAAATTTGAACTTCACCGACTTCGGGCGCCGGCGGCGCTCTATCGTGCAATTAATTATGGGCTCTCTAGATTTGGGCGCCGGCGGCGCTAGAACACTTTTTCACCATTTTGCTCCAGATTCGTTCCTTTTCCCTTCTTTTCACTCCAATAATCTAAAATCATCATACCTGCAACAAATCATGAAAAATACCTTTCTTTAAAGTGCAATATCACCAAAAATGGGTAAAATTATATAGTAAAAACCGTATATATTTTTGGTGCATCAGAATCCCCAAACTTTAAATATTACTTGTCCTCAAGTAACCTTTTTACTGCATAAAGTATAACTCTAGGCAATGTACTTTTCAACTATAAGACACTAAAATTTTTCATTTAAAAGAATATATTGGTTAGATTTTCAGAAAGAAATTTAGTAACTCAGGTCAACACTACAAATGTAAGAATATTCAGCAATCAAGTCTAAGAGTTATAGTCTTCTATTTATTTCAAGATGAACTATAATTTGTCATATTAAGAGTGCCTTAAAAGACTATGTGAAAAAGGAATTCATGTAAACTTCATTAGAATGTAGGCCAGTACTTAAAACATAAATTCAGAAATAGAATCAAGCTTTCCCTTTAGGGTGATTCAAGTGTAGCCAATTTTTGATTAGACATCTCCTCAAGCTTCTCCTCATAAATATTTTTTCTTTCTTTTTTTTGTTTTCTTTTTTTTTTCTTTTAGTGATTGTTTTTCAATCCTCTTTTTTTTCTTTTCTTTCTTTTGTTATTGAGGATTACTATATCTGGATAGCCCTTTAATGATTTTGAACTTTACTCTCCTCTTTCTAAAGTTCAAGCCTAAAACATTTCCTTACTTTATAGTTAAGTATAAGCTTTATTAGTCATCATAAAGTTACAATCTCTTCTTAACACACAATACTTTAAGTCCCTTAACATTTCAAAAATACAGTTTTCTTTACTTTAAATAGTTGACTATAATCAAATTCTTTCATACTAAATATCTCACTTCTATAAAATCAACCTTTATCACTAAAAATTTTCATCATATCTTTCCATAATATACAATTGAAATAAAAATTTTTAGTTACCTACAATGAGGTTCAACTGTCATAAGTTATGCTAATAATTTTTGAAAATATAATAATTGAGGACAAATAAAAGTTAGTATTTTTCTACCCTCCCCAAACTTAAATTTTTCAATAAATTTGAAACAGTTTAGAGTAGAAGAAAACTAACCTCTCTGTGCTGGGATCTTGAAATCTTCAACAGCTATCTGGTATTAGTCAAAATGTACAACTAGCAGGCATGAAAAAATTAGTAGCAGAGATATAACAATTTTTAAATATTTGCATGGGTAAAGAGAAATTAACATTAAACATCTAAACATCCAACAAAGCACTACATCATGAAACAAACTATCACAGTACTACACAGTCCAGCTAACAATTTAAATGTTTCAGTACAACATAATAATACACCAACGGAGTTACACAACATATGAAAATAAATACTACAACACAATGGTACAACAACAAGGTTACACATCATATGAAAAGCAAATATCCACTACACCAAATCAGTACAACATAACACAACAAGAACAACAGAAATAAAAAAAGAACAATCTACCAGTCTCCATCACCAGGATCAGCAGGGTCATTAACAGGGTCATCGGCAGGGTCCTCAGCAGGGTCAGGTCTATATGGTGTATAGCTGGGGCAAGAAGGAAATATCACATCGGACTCCTCCCACATAAATCTGACCTGAGCATCATAACAAGCAATATAAAACTCAACTCTCCTCTGCATATAATCTTCATTCACATCACTCCTTGCCTCAAATACATCCATCTGACCACGGAGTCTATCTACACTAGCACTTGTAGTCTCAGCTGCTCCATAATATCAGATATGGTAGGCGGCTCAAAAGTAGATGGAACATCATAACTCTTAGTAGGAATATCAGTACTCCTACGCTCAGCTCTGGATCCTACATGAGACTCATAAGTACATATAATATTCTTTGTAATTGGTCTCAAAGGTATAACCACTTCTTCAGAACTACTGAACTCCACTCCAGACTAAACACAGAGGGCATGAACTAAAGCAGGATGTCCTAATCCTCCAGTGGTCTCGCCTCTAGCAATCGTTTGAATATTCTTGTAAATAATAACTCCAATATCAATCTTTTTCATCTTCTGAATACAATAGTTCAGAATTGCTATATCTCTAGTAATTTCACTGTGGTGATAAGACGATAATAGTCTCGTAGAAATGAAATAATGCAAAATTTTTGAAGCAACATTCAATGTGGAGGCGGGAAAATTTATCAACTGTTTTTGACTTACTTTCCATTCTCCTCATCCGTTAGTCAGAAAAGCAATAACTTCTCTCATATTCTCCCTTCCAGTGTCAAAGTTTTCATATTCACACACGAATGGTTCCCGAGTCTGGTAGAAAGCATTGATACGCTGAGGAATAAACTCAACAATTTTTCCTCTAACAAGCACGTACTCAGTCTCAGTCTAGGGTATATTTGAATAGAACTCTCTAACCAGTCCCATAACAGCATTCACAGGGAAATAACTAAATCGTTCCCAATTCTGCTCTGCAATCAATTGTTCCACAGATCCTCCAGGACTATCAAAAGCTCGATCCTGGATACACTTCTTGTTGTGAAGGTAAGAGTTATAGCAAAATAGGGCTTTGATGTTGACGAACCTCTCCTCATCAAAATCCAATTTCCTCTTCCCTTTACTCATCCATGGAGCCAAGTGAATTTCTGAAATTTGCAAGAAAATTCTAATAAATCCCAAATTCACAATGTAATAAATTCAAACACTATTCTAAACAAGTAAGAGCAAATTTCATCATGGAAATCTCAAAATCTCTTCAAAACTTCAAAAATTATACAATAAGCAATGTGAGAGATTTCCATGGTGAAAATCCAAAAATTTTAATTTAAAGTGAAGCTCTTACCAAGAAAAGTGTAAATCCGGGGTCGAAAAGCCTTGAAATCTCCTTGAATCTGAGATCTAACAAGCCCTAGATTTTCAAAATAGCGAAAATGGAGGAGGAAGATGAAGAAAAAGGAAAATTTTGCAGGTCCCAGGGCGAAAATCGTGAAATCGAGGGTTTTAGGCCTTTTTCTGGGTTCGGGCGCCAGCGGCGCTCTATTTAAATAAATTGGCCAAACTCTCTGGATTTGGGCGCCGATGGCGCCAGTCCAAAATTTTTTCTGGGTCCAAAATTTTTTTTTTCATATTTTCAATCGTTTCGACGTTCACAATGATGTTTAACACTTCAATAGGCATTTACATTATCCCATAAGCAATAATTAACACAATTCTTCACACAAACAAAACACAACAATCTTGTATATATAAAATCCAAGTTACATCATAGACAGCAAATATGTTCATTCAAACCAACTATTCTTAGATATTTAGTGCAGGAAGTACTCTACGATAGGCAAATACTAAGATCTAAGTACACAATGAAAGAAAGCGCATCCAAATCCAAGTTTAAAGCAAATACTACACAAACCAAACATAACTAAGCAAAGCAAACTAAACACTCAACGAAAATAAGTAGAATCCATCAATTACTCCACATCAGTTTCAGAACTATCCTCTCCTCTAATGTCTCCAATTGATTATTGATACACAAACAAGTTATTGAATGGAAAAATGGAAATTCATCAAATGATTCCTCAGAAATCACCACGTTCTTCTTCATCAGATTGATCAAGCCCATCTCAATTCGACCAGTGTGATCGAAATGATCTTTCATTCTCCAATCTGTATGATCGAATAAATTAGAAATGTTATTGATCACATTCATAATGTTCCGTACCTCAGTCTCCAACTGTTTGATCTTCTTCAATATCATTCTTGAACCATTAGGAAAATAGGGTTGAATCAGTTGTGAAATCTGCGTTGGTTGATCAACGAGCAAGGTCATGTCATCTTCATCTCCAACTGTTTGGTAGTCATAGGGATTAGTTGGATCAATAGGCTTCCATGGAAGAAGAACCTTTTTCCCAACTTTCATAAGGAACCTGTGACTGACTACATAATAAAAATATGGTGGACGGGTGTCCAAGCCCATATTTAGATCCATGCACAATTAATCCAAGTACTAATTTCACAATGATATTACCAATGTCAATCGGCCTCCCAGTTTGAATACAAAAATTCAAAATGACGCTTTCCTTGGTTACCTTGCTAATCTTCAATGTCAGAAATAACTTTACTGAAATAAAGTAGTGCTACTGCTTTGATACTGTATTGAGAGATGCAGATGGGAAATTAATGTATCCATTCTCTCTAACTTCCCATTCTTCTTTCTCATCCGTCAGATATCGATACACATCATTCATATTATCCCTTTGATGGCGACGAGGAGAGATGAATGTCGATGTCATGTCAATGTCAAAGAGTTGCCACTCTGTTTAATATTGCCCTAATCTTATTTCAATAAATCATATAAAGGAATTAAGAAAATTTAGGGTTAATAGAAAACAAAGAAAAATGATGTTTATGATAATCCTTATAAAAGAAGATTCTAGAATGTCATATCCTAGAATTTCTATATAAAGAAGATCACGAAGTTTTAACCAGAGATTTCTAGATGTGATATCTATCATGGGTTCTTTCAATTCTCCTATAGAAGCAAGCTTCTATAGTTAATTACATCTTAGACAATTTATAGTTGTCTAAGAAAACTTCTGATTAATGTTGATCACTTGTTTTCTGGAAATTTTTGTTTTTAAGGAAAGATGTACCCACTATCAATCCTAAATGTCATTTTGTCATGTCGGTTTTATGTCATTTTGTTTTGTCATTTTTGTTTTAATGTCTGTCATTTTTGTGGCTATCCTGAGAGTTTTGGTTTTGTTTTGGTTTTGTCGTTGTTGTGTTTCGTTTTGTCAATGTCATTGTTTTGTTGTAATTGTTGTTCGTCTTATTTCTAGAATATCGTCCTGCAAAACAGAGTTAGCACACCCTATAACATGCAAAGGAATTCTAAACGAAACTTATCTTCACCCTGCAAAGAAAATATTGTCAGAAATGATATCATTGTCTCAGAATTTGTAGGATGTCCAAGTTTGATTTGAAATGTTGATTTAGTATGTCTTGAATGTCAGTTTATATCAATTTATGTTGATTTGTATTTGTTTTTGGATTTTTATGTCGATTTATATTTGATGTCGAATAAAGTTTGATATGGATCAAACTTAAGTTTTAACTTAAATTCAAACTAAATTTTGAACTCAAATTCATTTAGAAAGTTAGATTCAATGCGGATTGAATTTAATGTCTGGTTAAATTCAATGTAAATTGAATTAACTTGAGTTCAGGTCTGTTTGAACTTAAGTTAGATTCAATGCAGATCGAATCTAATTAACTTGAGTTCATGTTTGTTTGAACTTAACTTAAAAGTTAGGTGTAATTAAAATAAACATAATTAAGTTTTAAGCCTTGTTTAAATAGTACTTAAAGGTTAATTAAGTCTAAATGGATTAGACTTAATTAGAATTATAGATCATCCAAGTCATTTTTAGGTAAGGCTTAAGTTTTAGTTAAGTCTAATTCAATTTAACCGGGATTTATTTGGGTTTTATTTGAGTAAGGTTTAAACATTAATTAAGTCTAGTAAGTTAGACTTATCTTAATTAAATCTTAGTTAATTAAGTCTAATGTGGTAGACTTAATTATGATGTAGGTTTGATTAAACCTTAGTTAGTTAAGGTTTAATGGTTTAATTAAGTCTAATGTGATAGACTTAATTATGGTTTAGGTTTGATTAAACCTTAGTTAGTTAAGGTTTAATGGTTTAATTAAGTCTAATGTGATAAACTTAATTATGGTTTAGGTTGGACTAAACCTTAGTTGGTTAAGGTTTAAAGGTTTAATTAAGTCTAAGGTGGTAGACTTAATTATGGTTTATGGTTTGGTTAAACCTTAGTTGATTAAGGTTTAATGATTTAATTAAGTCTAATGTGGTAGAATTAATTATAATTTGGGTTGGATTAAACCTTAGTTGATTAAGGTTTAATAATTTAATTAAGTCTAATGTGGTAGACTTAATTATGGTTAATTGATTAAGGTTTAATGATTTAATTAAGTTTAATTTGGTAGACTTAATCATGGTTTAGGTTTGATTAAACCTTAGTTAGTTAAGGTTTAACGGTTTAATTAAGTCTAACGTGGTAGACTTAACTATGGTTTAGGTTGGATTAAACCTTAGTTGGTTAAGGTTTAAAGGTTTAATTAATTCTAATGTGATAGATTTAATTATGGTTTAGGTTGGATTAAACCTTAGTTGGTTAATGTTTAAAGGTTGAACTCAAGTTAAAATTGACTTAAGTTTAATATGGGTTGAACTGAAGTTTAAGGTTTTAAATTTGGGTTCATGTTGTGTTAAATCTAAGTTAAAGGTTGAACTTGGGTTCAAGTCGGGTTGAACCTAAGTTAAATGTTGAACTTGGGTTCAAGTTGGGTTGAACCTAAGTTAAGAGTTAAACTTAGGTTCAAGTTGGGTTGAACCTAAGTAAAAGATTGAATTTGGGGTTTAAAATTGAACTTAAGGTAGGTTTATTTTAGGTTTGAGTTTGATTAAACTTTAATTGGTTAAGGTTTAATAGATTAATTAAGTCTAATGTGGTAGACTTAATTAGAGTTTAAGTTTGATTAAACCTTAGTTGGTTAAAGTTTAATAGTTTAATTAAGTCTAATGTGATAGACTTAATTATAATTTAGATTTGATTAAACCTTAGTTAGTTAGATTTAATGGATTAACTAAGTCTAATATGATAGACTTAATTAGGGTTTAAGTTGAATTTTATTTGATTAAGATTTAGGATGAATTAAACCTAATCAGGGTTTAAATTTTAATTAAGTCTAATTTAGTTAAGACTTAATGGTTTAATTAGATCTAATAGGTTAGACCTAATTAGGGTTTGGATTTGATTAATTCTAATTTAGTTAAGACTTAATGGTTTAATTAGGTATAATGGGTTAGAACTAATTAGGGCTTAGGTTTGATTAAGTCTAATTTAGTTAAGACTTAATGGTTTAGTTAGGTCTAAAGGGTTTGATCTAATTAGGATTTAGGTTTGATTAAGTCTAATTTAGTTAAGACTTAATGATTTAGTTAGGTATAAAGGGTTAGACCTAATTAGGGTTTAGGTTTGATTAAGTCTAATTTAGTTAAGACTTAATGGTTTAGTTAGGTCTAAAGATTTAGACCTAATTAGGGTTTAGGTTTGTCTTAAACCTAATGTAATTAGGGTTTAAAGTGTTAATTAAGTTTAACATGTTCTTAAACTCAATTTAAGTTTGGTTTTGTATTAAACCTAATTTAGTTAAGGTTTAATGAATTAATAAAGTTTAATATGTCTTTAAACTTAATTAAAGTTTTGATTTTTGTATTAAACCTAATTTAGTTAAGGTTTAATGAATTAATTAAATTTAATATGTCCTTAAACATAATTCAAGTTTTGATTTTGTCAAACCAAATTTAGTTAAGGTTTAATGAATTAATTAAGTTTAATATGTCCTTAAACTTAATTAAAGTTTTGATTTTTGTATTAAACCTAATGTAATTAAGGTTTAATGAGTTTAATTAGGTTTAAGTTGTCTTTAAACCTAATTAGTGTTTGATTTGAGTTCATTTGGGTTTAGATTCATCATTAGCTTAGTCCATTATGAAATGGATTAAGTAAATGAATAAAAGGTTTTGAAATATTAATTTATAATTAATAAATCTTAACCTTATTTCAAAATGTCTTTTTAAATTGATTTGATGGCTTGAGAATTGTTGTTTTATGATTCTTATCTGTTACCCTAAAATTCTTAACCGTTTTGAATTTTAATTTTCCAATTTTTCGAAATTTATAATTATTTTTGGAAATAATTATAAAATATCATGGAAATTAGAAATCACATTCTAGATAGCTATCATAGCCTTAGAAAAATTAGGAGATGTGTCTAAGGACTTAAAGGTTCTTCCCTAAAATTTTTATATTTTTCTGATTTGTAAATAATTTTTAATAATTAAAATACTCCAAAGAGTATTTAATTATTTGAAAAATAAATACTGAGAATAAAATTACGATTTTAGTTTCATAATTTTCTTCTCTTCAAGGGCTTTCCAGATGTATTTTTATTTATGTTTAGGAGCTCTGTACAAAAAGATATGATTATTTGATTATTTTAAGGTATAAATGAATTAACCTTAGCCCAGAAAATCCTCGGCGCGCCGCGTGTCCTCGTACGGATCGAAGGCGAGAGGATCCAATGCGCGGATCAGGACAACGAACATGGAAACGTGCGATCAGCGCCGTCCGTTCCAAAACACGGGATCGAATGACGCAGATTAAATCTAAAAAATTCAAAAATAATTTGAACCGTCCAACTTCAAAGCTCAATATCTCACTCATTTCTCATTGAAATTGAGTGATTTTTAAACCTATGGAATCATCTGGACATATAGATTATATCTATATGGTGATGATAATTTTCTGGGATAGTTTAACCCATGATTTTTTAATTATATGAATTATTTTGGACAAAAAAAATCCATACCTTGGCCACAATAGTCTTGAGCTTGATCAGACTTGATGGTCAGCCTCTAGTACTCCCAATTGTCACTTCAAATTGGATTTGCAGCTAGCCTTGGTGAGCAATTTTGGCAAAGTCTCTAGGTTTGGGCTGAATTTGGGTTTTGGCCAAATTGGCTTGATTGGGCTAATCCTATGGCTTGATCTTGGCTAGAATAGGTTGCTAAGATCCTTAGCAAAGTTTTTTGTGTGGGGAGCTAAGGAATTTGAGCAGCCTATAGGTTTCTATAAATTTTTTTCTCTTCCTTGTAATTTCGGGTAAGGGCTCCTTTTATAGCCAAGGATGGCTATGATTCAACCCTTGTTAGCTTAGGATTACCAAGGGGTGTTTAGAGCTGTGGAGTAGAGTCTAGTAACAGCCTCCCCCATGTATTTTAACTATCACCTCTCCATATCCCACAGGAATTATGCCACTTAAGCAAGTTCACGTATCATGACAATTATGGATTTCAAATTGTCATGATAGCCTTTGATCTCTTTGTTTCCATTCCATTGGCTAAGGGAGAGGTTAATGGTGACTCAAAGGGCTAAGATCTTCATCATCCAACACCTCATTTAAGGGTTCATGGGGAGATGCCACATATCCCTTTATTTTCTTTAATTTTCTCATTTTTTATTTATGAGATCACCATATGAAGTAATGGTGATCTAAGCTCTTCTCCTCTCCTATTGGTGAAGATGGGAGGTGTTAGATGAGTCACCAAAGGTTCTCTTAGGGTTGCATGAGAAGGTGACACATCATTTTTGCATAATGATGAAGGAATCACCACATTTGTTTACCATGGTTAAGCATGGTTCATGAAGGGTCATCCATGGGTTATTTCATTTTTAATGGGTTATATGGGTTGTATCTAACCCATATGAGGTCATGTGTGATGTCATAAAGGAAATTTGAAATTTTTAGAAAACCATAATGTCATAGGTTTAAAATTCCATTTAATACCCCTCTTAATTTAATTTCCATTTTAATTAATTATGTCATTAATTAAATGTTGGAAATTATTTTATTAATCAATTATTAATTAAAAATAATTCCAAATAAGTTATTCGATTAATTTTCATGTCATTTTTTATTTAAAATTGAATTTTGTCTCATTTCATGTTAACTTAATCATCATTTTAATTAATTATGTAATTAATTAAAATATTAAAATTAAATTATTAGTCAATTAATTAATCAAAAATAATTTTGGATTTAATTATTTGATTAATTCTAGTATTTTTAATTAATTTGTGCATTTAACATTTTATGACTTTTATTTTAATTTTCATTTTAATTAATTATGTCATTTATTAATTAAAATATTGAAAATTAAATTATTAGTCAATTTAATTAATCTAAATAATTTTTAAAATTATTTGATTAATTTTGTTATTTTTATTTCATTTTGGTTCATTTTGTCATTTTATGACTTTTAATTTAATTTTCATTTTAATTAATTATGTCATTTAATTAATTAAAATATTGAAAATTAAATTATTTGTCAATTTTATTTGATTAATTTTATCATTTTGTGGTCTTAAACAAGTCATTGGGTAAATAATTAGTTATTTGGTAAAAAATTAACCATTTTGACCAAAGTTGACTTTTTAGGTAAAAAGGTTGACCTATTGGGTCAACAGGGTTGGTCATTGGGTCAGGATTGACCATTTTGACCATAGTTGACTTTTTATGTCAAAAAGTTGACCTATTGGGTCAACAGGGTTGGTCATTGGGTTAGAATTGACCATTTTGACCAAAGTTGACTTTTTAGGTCATAAGGTTGACCTATTGGGTCAACAAGGTTGGTCATTGGGTCAGGATTGACCATTTTGACCAAAGTTAACTTTTTAGGTCAAAAGGTTGAGTTATCGGGTCAATGCGATGGTCATTGGGTCGGGATTGACCATTTTGACCAAAGTTGATTTTTAGTCGAAAGGTTGATTTATCGGGTCAACGGGGTTGGTCATCGGGCCAGGATTGCCCATTTTGATCAAAGTTGACTTTTTAGGTTAAAAGGTTGACTTATCGGGTCAACAGGGTTAGTCATCGGGTCGGATCGACCATTTTGACTAAAGTTGACTTTTAAGTCATAAGGTTGACTGATCGAGTCAACAGGGTTAGTCATTGGGTCAGGATTGACCATTTTGACAAAAGTTGACTTTTTTTGTCATAAGGTTGACCTATTGGGTCAACAGGGTTGGTCATTGGGTCAGGATTGACCATTTTGACTAAAGATGACTTTTTAGGTCAAAAAGATGACATATTGGGTCAACGGGCTGATCATTGGGTCGGGATTGACCATTTTGACCAAAGTTGACTTTTGGGTTAACATGGCTGGTCATTGGGTCAGGATTGACCATTTTGACCAAAGTTAACTTTTTAGGTCAAAAGGTTGACCTATTGGGTCAACAGAGTTGGTCATTGGGTCAGGATTGACCATTTTTACCAAAGTTGACTTTTAGGTTGAAAGGTTGACCTATTGGGTCGATCGAGTCGATCATCGGATCGGGATCGACCATTTTGACCAAAGTTGACTTTTTAGGTCAAAAGGTTGACCTATTGGGTCAACAGGTTTGGTCATTGGGTCAGGATTGACCATTTTGACCAAAGTTGACTTTTTGGGTCATGGGTTGACCTATTGGGTCACAGGGTTGTTCATTGGGTCATGATTGACTATTTTAACCATAGTTGACTTTTTAGGTCAAAAGGTTGACCTTATCATAAAAATGAGCTCAACACCCTCGTGGCATTGAAATTAGAATAATGATAAATAGGTACGTTCTCGATCATAAAGAGATCGTTGATTCGTGCAGGAGTGAATTGAACAAATCTACCACGTATAAATACGAACCCTTGATTGATCCCGTGAAGATTTGCATAAAACTCTTTCACGACGGGAACAACAACGACAGCGGTAGTGTAGCAAAGCACTTCCCAACGTCTCTCCTTAATAATCTCTTCAATTCTAGTAGTAGGATTATCCATTCATAGATTTATGAAGCCTCTTTCCTTGATAATCCTTCTTTTCATCATCACTTTGTTGAACAAACGCTACGCTTCAAAATTTATGAACTTCCTTCGGTTGAAAACATGAAATCGAGGGGTTTCAATGGGAAAGGAAACCATAGGATACGAATTAGAATTGGTGGTCTTCGTTTTTCTGGAGTTAAGAAGTCAAAAATGGAGTTTAGGGAGTTATAAGGACGAAGATCCCGCCAAAAACCGCCAAAACTCACATTTTGAAACTTAAAAACCGTCAAACAGATTTTGGGCGCCGGTGGTGCTCAAACAGGCAAGTTCAGTGTATGGTCTGTGATAGGGCGCTGGCGACGCCCATTCTGGCGCCGGCGGCGCCAGTGGTAAAAAATTCTCACAGAACTTCGTTTGGTCCAAAATATTCCAATATCTCGATTCGATCCATCATTTATCAATTTTTAAAATATTTAGGAGTGATTAGGATTCAAAAACAACTATCTAAAAAAGCACAACTCAACAAACAAGCAATCACACCACAAAGATACATATGGGTTGCCTCCCATAAAGCGCTTGGTTTAACGTCGTCAGCCTGACAAACCATTCAGTTAATCGAGATGACTCAGCATTAAAACCTCTTTGAAATCAGGTTGAAACCCGTCAAAGTAAAGCTTTAATCGATGCCCATTAACCTTGAAAATATTTCCATTATGAGGATCTTTAATATCAACAACTCCAAAAGAATGAACTTTTACAAATGTAAAAGCTCCTAACCATCTAGACTTGAGTTTTCCAGTAAATACTTCAATCTTTTGTTGTATAATAAAACTTTTTGTCCAAATTCCAAGTTCTTTTTCAATATCTTCCGATAATGTCATAATTTCCTTTTTTCTTTATAAATCCTATCATTGTGATAAGATACATTTCTAATCTCTTCCAATTCAATCAATTACATAAATCTTTTCTCTCCAGCATTTTTCAAATTAAAATTTAACTCTTTTATCGCCCAATATACTTTATGCACCAATTCAACTGGTAAATGGCAAGTCTTACCAAACACTAGTCTATAAGGAGACATTTCAATAGAGATTTTAAAAGCAGTCCTATAAGCCCATAAAGCAGTATCTAATCGAGCGTACCAATCTAGTTTATGATTATTCACAGTTTTCTCCAAAATTCTTTTAATTTCACGATTAGACACTTCTGCTAAACCACTAGTCTGGAGATAATAAACAGTAGAGATTCTATGAATAATATTATATTTTTCAATTAATCTCTTTATTTGATTATTCCTGAAATGAGATCCACCATCAGTTATGATTACTCTCGGCATTCCATATATTGTAAATATATTTTTCTTTAAAATTTTTAAAACACTCCGAGCTTCACATCTAGGTAAAGCAACAGCTTCAATCCATTTCAAGATATGATTAACGACAACCAATATATATAAATTTCCAAAGGATGGAGTAAATGGTCTCATAAAATCTAATCCTCACACATCAAAAATTTCAACTTCCAAATTATAATTTAGAGGCATTTCATTTCTTCTAGAGATATTACCTACTCTCTGACATCGATCACATGATTTAATATATCTATAAATATCTCTAAAATGAGTAGGCCAATAAAATCCAGATTGTAGAATCTTAAAAGCAGTTTTATCAACCCCAAAATGACCTCCAAATTCAGAATCATGACATCGTTTAAAAATCACATTTGTTTCTTCTTGTGGCACACATTTCCTAATAATCAGATCCTTACACTGTTTATATAGTTAGAGCTCATCCCAAAAATAGAATTTTGCATCATATTTAAACTTCTTTTGTTGTTGCCTTGTTAAATCAGGTGGTATAATATCACTTACAATATAATTTACAATATCAGCATACCAATGCAAACTACTTCCCATAATAGTATAGAGTTGCTCATCAGGGAAAATTTCAGTAATTTCTTTTTCAAATTCAGATAATTTATCATATTTTATTCTTGATAGTGTTGACCTCATTTTTGATGAAGTCTTTTCTCTTCTCTCTACTTAGTACTTAGGATCTAGCCTCAGGCTTTTCCTTTGACTAATCTTAGAGGACTAGAAATGGAACCCACCACTTAGAAATTCAAACACTTCTTAACTCCCTACAAACCCCACAAGCTTGATTGTAGACCCCTAATCACCTAAAGGGTTGAAATCAAATGTGGAGGTTTAAAGGATGAGTTCTCTGTAGGACATTTTGGCCTTAGGAATACCCTGGGTGGCCTGGTCTGGTGAGGGTTGACTTGCACATACACTACACTTTCACACACATTCCAAATCCTAAAACTATTCATGCCCAACTTGACTTCCTGACTCATGTAGATAATTCATATGGATGGTCCTTAACCCCTAAGCCCCTGGCTAAGAGGGTTACGAACAACATAGTGAATGCCTCAAATGAGTCCTCTCATGGCTTATATGAGCTTAATGTGACTTCATGGCTCAACCAAAATGATTCCATCCTACTCAAATTTGAGCAATCTTCATTTTTCCAAAATTTCAATTTTTGACCCGTAGGGCTCTACACCTACTAAACCTACCAAAAGCCCTTGAAACTACCCAAAATTTGCAAAATTGCCTAAATTACCCAAAAGTCCTCAAAATCAGTCCTAAACATTTCCCCCCCACTCAAATTGATCAGCCACAGCCAAAAATACCAAAAATTTCAAAAGTACCCCCCAATACCCTCCAAATACCCAAAATACCCTTTTACCCCAAAAATCCAAAAATTCAGAAAAATCCCAAAAAATTCCAAAAAATCCAAAATATTCCCAATTTCATTTTTTCCAACTATACCATGGGCCAATTTTGCCAATTTACCCCACTTTTACCAAAACCCCCAATTTGGCCCATTTTAAACCCAAGTGAACGCAATATCAAACCAAACCACCCCAATTGACCTCAATTTTGGTCCAATTCAATTCTAAACTTTAATTGAATATCCCCAATATCAATTTAGACCAAATCCAAGTCCAATTTGATTGACATTTGGGCCCAATTTCAATTTGAACCCTAAGACCCAATTTTGGGCCATAACCTAAACCTAGCTCAAACCTAATCCAACTGAACCCCAATTGGCCCCAAATCTTTTCTAAAACCCTCCTAACATTCCCACAAACAAAACGCTAACTTGATTTGCCCAAAATTTGAACCTAAACTCCACCCAAACCTAACCCAAAACTAAATCCCCAATTAGACCTAAGCCCAAACCTAACCCAAATGGGCCCAAACCCCAAAATTAGGGCCCAAACAAAGTTGAAAACTCTTTGTGACACTCCCATGAACATTTCTCAACATTAATTTTACATCAAATCTAACTGTTGCCCAACCTTAAACCAAGTTAGCCCAATTTGACCCACTTTGGCTCATTTAACTAAAAAGCCCAAATTCAACCCAATTCTACTCCAAATCACACCAAATTGATTCCAAACCATTCATGAAACATCCCTAAACCAATTGCAACATTTATTTAACATGGTCCTTCAAAAAATTTTCAACCAAAAGCCCATCCTAAAATCCAAAAGCCGACTTTCCTAAACCATCTTGAAAGCCCATTCAAAGTGAAATCCAAAAGCCCATCCAAAGTGAAAATCCAAAAGCCCAAACCCATTCCAAAGCCCACATGACAATTCCATCTCATCATCCCTTTAATTGGAATCAATTCCTAAGTCCCAAATCAATCATCAAATCAACCTAAATCAAGCACCATCTAAATTTTTCACTAAATTGCCAAAATCTCCAAATTCCTTTTTCATATAAATGAATTCACTTTTCCTAAGCCAAGGATGAGCCAAATGGAGCCACATGCAAGCCATTGACAAGCCACATGAAGCCATGGGGGGCTTGGCTTGTCACCAAGCCATTAATGGCAAGAAGAGGGAGTCCTTTCCTAAGCCTTCCTTAAGCCATTTTAACCTCTTTAATGCAACACCATAACCTAAAATTAACTTAAACTATTTTGATGGGGACTTCACCACTCCATGGCAGCTGACCCAACTGATCCACTTGGCCCAAAATCAGACCATGGGGAGGTGAACCAAGCCCAAATACATGGGTTGACACATGTGAACCCAAAATCACTCTTCTTCCTTTACCACTTAAATCCAACCCTTTATACTTGGCAATGGACAATTGCTTGCACAAACCTCCAAAGATCGGTCCTCCCGACCTCGAGGGTGACCCGACCCCTGGCCGGCCACCACCACAGCCGCCGGAAACCACTGTGCCGAGAGCACCCATGTGAGCCAATTTTTGAATTTCTCCTTGCTGAGTTGTCCCAGCCCAATTGAACACCATGGCTGTTCTTCCCCTGCCCTAAGCAGCTGATCCAAGCCTTCAAACCCACCTGGGAGGCCCTCTAGCCACCTCTATTTAAACACCATCACCTCTCGGCCAAAAAAAGAGATGAACCAGACCTTAAGGAAACTCTGCCAAAATTGCTCCAAGACCTTCTCCTAACCCAGAGCAGTTGATCCCCAGTGTTCCTTTGCCCTAATCTCCATTGACAGAGCTCAATTTCTGAGTTAAAAATCTACCCAAAAATAGGACACTTCACCACAGTGAGCGAATCTCCAAATTGATCGGTCCTACACCTTCACCAGACTAAGAGGAGAAGTTCCCCAGCAAAAGCCCCCTCACCAGGCCAGTCATTGCTTCTAGCCTCCAAGCTTTGTGATCGGGCTTGGTCACTTTCACACCTAGACAATTCCCCAGAGCCAGAGACTTCATCTGGAGCTTGCCTGGACTCAATCGAAGGTGACACAACTCTCAGATCGAAGCTTCACTTCTTTGAGCAAAGGTATGAACTCACTCTTCCTCCCGAGCTTCCAGTGATTCTCCATTTTGTTTAAGTTAATTTCATAGCCTATAAACCGTATAGACGTGTTCGTCTCTTCAAGACGACTCTATAGAGCATAAGAACACGAAAATCCATTGAGAATCGAGTAAGGTCTTAGGGTTTTAGTGTGAACGGTCATGGGTGCACACCAGTTGTAGACGATGACCGGGAGGCCTTGGATCGCGCGTGTATCGAGCGGACGGTTCAGATTGCGCCGGACCAGGGAATGTTACATGAACCGCGCGCCCCCGGAGCGCTGAGTCGGATGGCGGCGTCGAATGGGAATGCGCCGCGTGGACTTTCGGAGCTGCCGATGTTGTGCTGGCGCCGCGTGGATAAGTAGATAAATAGGGTATTTTTGAATTATGTAAATGCCCAGAACTTCAAAAATTCATATCTTTGCATAGAAAAATCACAAAAATAAAATAAAAATACCCACTTGCTCAGTGAACAGAGGAGAATAATCTGGAAAAGAAATCAAGTTAATTGGATGAGTATTTTATTTTTAATAATTTATTTACTATTCTTAGTATTTTGATTCTTCATTTGCATAGACAATTCACCATGACATGAGACCATAGGGCTTTTGAAGCCTCTGATCTTGGGAACATTCCCTAAACTTTTCAATGTCAGAGGCTATCTCTGTGAAAAGTTATTGAATTTTCAAGTTCATTTCACTGTTTTAGGTATTTTAATTCCAATAATTAGCATGTTGTGAAATAAATTCTAGGAAAATTTGGTGATGTTCCTTAGGACCAGAGAACCCTATGAAAAATATATTTTGAATTAATTCATTCATAATTACCTTAATTGGCCTAAACCCCTAAAATTGAATTTGAATTAATTAGGGTTAACCACACATCAAATTGACTTGAAAACAATTCTCCACTGATTCTTAGGATCAGAGAGATTTCACATAAAAATTTGGAATCAATTGGAAATGTTTAACCCCACTAAATGGAATAATTAAGTTACATAAATAAAATGGAACTTTAAAAATTCATAACTCCAAAAATACTTTTCAAAAATTCACAAAAATGGTTTTGGAGCTTCTCTGATATCAGGGAGTTCAGGAAAATTAAAATTGGAATTTTCTAAAAAAGTTAATTTTTTCACCATATTTTAATATTTTAATAATTAAAAAATAATAAAAATCACAAAAAAATTAAAAATCATAAAAATTTCACATTTTGACTCTTAATCATTTAGGAACAAACCAAATATTTTTCCTAAGTCCCTAGGATAAGATATTGAATTTTAAAGGTTTAATGTAATTTTTAATATTAAAAAAATAAATTTTAAACCTTTTTCACTAAATAATTCTAATAAATTAAAGACAAATCAAAAAATTATAAAATTTATTTCTCTGGACTCTTTGAGGTCAGAGAGATTTAAGAAAAATATAAAATCTATTTTTCAATTTTTATTTTATTTTAAAATTAATTAACACTCTAAAACTCAAAATAATCATAATAAATAAAATATAACTCAAAAAATCACCAAAATTGGTCCAAGTGGTTCTCTGGTCATTAGAAATATCTCATAATTTTCTTAAGGACAGAAACTTTACCTTGATCATGTTGTTAAATTTTCTTTGAAAAAACCCTATTTTCTACTAAAAATAATTATATAAATAAATTAAATTCAGGAAAATCACATTTTCTCCTCTAATGTCTTAATTGACATATGTGTGAGGTGACATAAAGATTTCAAATTCATTTGAGCTCAATTTAATGAGTTATGAAATAAATAAGCTTAAAAGGGCATAAGGGTAATTAAAATTTTAAACCTTAATTAAAACTTTAGGTTTAATAAAAATGGGGGGGGTAAAATACTTGATTTTAAATTTTTCTTGGATGATTGAAACTTAAGGAAATTAAGGGGTAGGAACCCATTAAAACACTTTGAAAATATCAAAAATGAAACTTTAATTAATTAAATAATTTAAATTTTGGAAAGAATATATTTAAATTTGGATTATTAAAAAAGGGATATTATTAAGAGGATGTTTATTCTTTAATTTAAAAATCCCTAAATGAGTCACTTTAACAATATTTAATTCTTAATTAAAAAATTAAAATAATAATCTAAATTAATACATAAAACTAAAATTAAAACAAATTAAATTAAAATCAAATTAAAATTAAAGTTAAACTAAAACTAACAATTAAAATTAAAATTAAAATCAAAATTTAAATTAAATTAAACCCAATTAAATTAAAATTAAATTCAATTAAAATTAAATTAAATTAAAATTCAAATAAAATAAAATAAAATAAAATAAAATTAAAATCAAATCGAATAAAAATCATTTAACAACAAACCTAAATGAAATCATTAAGAATTAAATCTAAAATAATTTGAACACCATTCCAAACTTAAAATCATGAATTAAAACCTCATAATCAAACTAAAACACTTTAAATTACTAACTCAAATTTGATTAAAATTCTCAATAAACCAACTTGCCCTTAAAGACTTTAATTGTTATAACTCTTAAATAAAGTATTAAGTGATATGTCACTTCATTCATCAGGTAATCAAACGCCTAAGTTCACTGAGCAAGAAACAAAACAAAAATACAAATCCTTGGATGATCAATTCATCCGTACAATAAAAATTCATTTGGACTCAAAATAATCCCAGAAATATTGAAAAGACATTTAGAACTCGTCCTAAGCACTTCCTCAATATGACGGGATGTTTTAGAAGAATAATTGAATTTAATTGTTCTTTGATGAAGAAAATCATCCCTAAATCAAAACACAACAACCTCGACGTCATAGGAGATGACTAGTTATAGGATTAGGATTCTGGTAGATAACCAAAACCCTTTCCCTTAGCTTTACCTAGGTTGAAATATTTAAATGCTCTAACATGTGTTTTAAGTGCAGCTTAGGATGACGGGAAGACCCTCCAGGTACGCTTTTATTTAATTGCAATTTACTTTATTGCAATTTACTTACATGCACTGTACTTTACTTTTCTTGCATGATAAATAAAACTGTTGCATGAAAACCAAAACCTTTAGGATTGTCCCTAAACTGAAACCAAAACTAAATTAAAAGTCATTGCAAGATAAAATTCACCGCCACAACATTCAAAATATAAAACAACCCAAAATTTAATCACAAACAGAACAACAAAACTATAATTGCAACTAAATTAAAACGTCCCGTTGAATGATCGCGAATACCTCAGATGATGTAACCCACGTGTTGCTAACGGGATTTCCCACGGTCTAAATGAAAGTGTGGAACTCATTCAGTTGAGTTTAGCAAATTCATTTGGACAAAGTGAATTCAATGAAAATAACGGTGCCGGGATGACGGAACCCTGGGATCTTAATCGGTTATGTTTAACCAACTTTAAGATTTGTTTAATTAAAATATTAAAAACACTTGGATTTTAAGATTCTCTCTAAACCAGAACACTTCTCTCATCTCCTGATTTATGACATCTAAAACTAAACCTCTGCAACAACAAGGAGCTCGAAGCATGGTGGGCAGCACGACCATCGTCATCAGCAAAACTCAGATCTACTTCTGCAAAACCTTTTCTAGAATTAAATAAAAATGAAACCGTAGGATTTCGAGGTAGCTTGCCTAGTGAAACATAAATCCTCAACTCTTCGTTAGTCATTTGCATGATCATGTCATGAAAATTAAGCCCTAACCGGTCTTAGGACTCTGAGGTCGTCGTTCGGTACGACATAAACCCTCACATCTTCGAGGCTGTTTGTGTGATCATATCATACAAATATAAGTCTTAATTAATTAAAACATGTAAGATGAAACATTAAATAAACTCCCAAATTGAAGCCAAATAATAGGATAGTTTGGGAAGTTGCCAAGATTTCTTCTTGGATCCTCAGCTTCTCCTACTTCTCTTCCTTTGGACTCCTGAAAATAACTGTTCCAAATTTGACCCATTCCGTATTGAAATTTCCAAAATTCAATCCTTTGAAAACCTTAAACTTTGAAATTCTTGAGAGCAAAATCACTGATCATTATCGAGAGTATTCATAAATGATTCCCATCATTTAAGATGTAATTAACTATAGGGGCTTGCCCATATAGGGAACTTTAAGAACCCAGGTAATATAAACCCTGTTTAATTTCTTTATACTGAGCATGGGAACTTGTCGGCTTATAAAATTGGTTCGCAGACCAAACGGATGTCACAAATCTTTTAATTAATTTAATCGAGCCCCATCATCAAACAGTGTGTCTATTCCTTGGGATAAATATACGGTTTGTGGTGCGGTGCTCGTTTATATAAACTATTCGAGATGTGAGATTGGTTTGATTTCATATCTTAAAATTTTCAAATTAAAAAAAAAATTATTTTCAAAATCAAATACTACTTTCTAAATTATATATATATATATATATATATATATATATATATATATATATATATATATATATATATATATATATATATATATATATATATTTAAATTAAATTTAAACTTCGCCGACAATTTCGTAGGTGACCCATTTTCAAAATACAACACACAAACCTAAAAATATGCCGACAATTTCTGGCGACTCCGCTGGGGACTAGTTCCTCTCTCCATTTTAATCAGATAGTTTTGCTTTCATAAATCGGTGGAGAGTCCATATCCCTAGTGGACCAAAACTACCATTCTTCCGTTGGAATACCCCATTCATTTTTATCTTGAACGAGTATAGCCAACTCCTCTCGGATTTAGGAGCCACTGTTTAGACACCCCTAAACAGAGAGGTTCCGAGATCCTTTTACCTTTTTTCTGAGGTGGGGTGGACCCCCAACTGGTGTTAGTTTAGGAGCGGTCCTTCGAGTCGAGAAGTCTTGCATAAGACTTTCTCTTCCTTTCCAATTCTAAATCGTGTCCTTTACCTTTTCTATAACTTTTTTTCCCTCAATCGTTTTGTTTCTAACAAACGAACCTCCTAATAAACAACCTCTTTTATAAATTACAAATACACTAAGATAAACGAAAATGTGTTCGGACTCTTTCTTTCTCGTCCTAAACTTTACGACGAAAGGAAGTATTATTCGGGACTGACATTCGGAATCTGCCCTGAAGAAAATGACTGTCCTAAAGTTAATCTTTTCCTTCACCAATGGAATGGACTTCGCCGTTTACAAGGATGAGCTGCCCGACAATGGAATCATCCGTTTTGGACAAGGATTTGGCAACACAGACATCAAGTTCGCTGATGTCACTCTCTTCACACTAATGGACAAAGTGTCAGAAATTGAGAAACCCGTGATTGAGTTCAACCTGAAATCAACTCAAGAATTCCCTCCCCTGCAAAAGGTTCCAACTGAGAAGAGTACTACTCTTCGTAGGAGGACTGTTGTCTCTACCCCCACCGGTCTAGTCATCTCTGCACCTACCCCGACTTCTGCCAAACTGAAGGGGAAGGAAATCCAAGTCTGTGATGAGCCTGTCACCATGGAGGGTACAGATTTCGCTACAATACCATCTGTTTTTGAGATTGGGTCCAGTTCAAGAGTTGCACCTCTAACTCGGACTCAAAGGAGAAATAGAAGTAGGAAGATCGCCAAGAAAGCTAGAGCTGCTGAAGTTGCTTTTCTAGAAGAAATCCCTGAGGAAAGAAAAGAACTGACTGAGTATATACGTCTGTTGGAGGGAAGCAGGTTTCATCCTCCTTCTGCCGCATCAGATGAAGAGGACGTCCGTAGGATCGCCGCTGCATTACCCCGACCTGCATACTACAACAATTACAAAAGAAAAAGAGTTAAGACTACGTCATTGGCTCGACTGCAAGCTGTGATAGAAAGATTGGCAAAGAAAGAAAGATGCCCTGTTTCAGAAATCTTAAGAAGGATAGGACGGGTGCCAGCTAAATCCCGCCTCGGACCGCGAATAGAGCCTCGTTGTCGCTACGGAGAAACCAAAGAAGAAGATAAAAGCCACTCCACCCGTTGTTGTATCCGGTCTACAAATTAGGGAGGATACCACCTTCCAAAGATATAGCCGACAGACCATCCGGTCCTAGGCTTCCGGCTGCAAGAAGGATGGTATGGCGACCTACTACTGGTCAGCTAAGACCAAAACAATGTTCTGAGAAGAAAAGTCTCGTCAGGAGACTTGAATCAGAAGGAGGTGCTACTGAGATAAAGGAAACTCCCAAAAAGGAAGTTCAACAACCGTCATATGACAACTACAAGACCGTGCGGAAAGGGCCATTAGAAGATGCCATGGACAAGTTAAGGACCGATATCCGACAGTTAGCAAAAGAAAGAGAAGAAGGACTAGGAGATGAAGTTGACTCATCAGAGTTCATGGATGAGGAGTATGCCGAGATCAACATGGTTGAGACACGAGCATCGTCAGCTTCGCAAGGTGCGCCGGCGGCTGCAGAAAAAGATGAACCGGAAGTGTTGAGAGCACAACTTCGGGAAAGAGATGATACAATTTCCCAGATGGCAAAGAGAATGAAAGAGATGGCTGCTACCTTAGCCACTCTCTAGAGTCAGGCCCAGCCTCAGAAAGAGACATCCCCAGAAATTATCCATATTGCTGATGGAGGAAAGGAGATCACATCCGTCAACGGAGATGAACCACCAAAGAAGGATTCTACACAAAGCATGATTCCGTAAAAGGATATTAAAAATATGGTAGAACAAGCAAGTGCGAGAAGCTTTAGCACAATCCAAGAGTGGAGCATCTATTCGGATGGGTAGACCTTACCCCGAAGAGTTCGAGGCAGCTCCAATACCCGAAAGGCTTCGTACCACCTCTCGTTTAAGACTTTTGATGGAACAGAAACCCTCGGCAGCATGTCATACATTTTCGTGTTAGTTTCGTAATGCCGGTGGGAGCGACGCTTTACTCTTCCGCCAGTTCGTCAGCAGTTTGTCAGGGATTGCCTTCGACTGGTACGCAGAATTGCTGAACGGTTCAATAAAGACCTTTTCAGAACTGGAGAATCTCTTCGTTAAGAGATTTGTTGGGGCTCGGCACCGCATCACTATTTGTGATCTAGTGGTGGAGCAACAGAAGTCGAACGAGACTTTAGTAGATTAAATACTTCGATGGAGAAACTTAAGCATGAAGTGTGAACCACAGATTCAAGAAAAACATGCAGTCGGCATCCTACTTAAAAGTATTCATGGCCCGATAGCACTCCTCCTTAAAGGATTTACAATCAAGACTTTCAAGAAGTTGCTTAGCAAGGCCGGGAGCTTGCAAAAAGAGGCAAAACAGTTAAGTTTCGTAGACAAGAATGATAAGCAGAAGCCCGTGAAAACATTTGAAAAGAAATCTGGAATCGTCGCGGCAGTAGATAAGGGCAAGCAGCCAATGCAGATACCGCCAGAGCGACCGCAGCCTAGTTACCAACCACCGCAACGAACATACCAACAACCTCAGCAGGGCTATCAGCAACCTCAGCAGGGCTATCAGCAACCTCAGCAGGGTTATCAGCAACCTCGTCCGAGCTATCAGTCGCCTCAGCATTATGAACAACCGCCTCGTTCAACGCGTACCTTAAAGGAACTTCTAAATAGAGAATATCCATTCAAAACTCGAAGCAACGACAGAAGATGTTCCGCAGACTTAATGAAGACACCGGATTTTCACTGCCGAGCCCAAGAAGCTGGAGGAAGTCAATAAGAAAGATCATCCGAACTATTGCCCTTACCATCGGATGCTCGGACACAAGATAGAGGATTGCATCACTTTCAAGAGTTGGCTTGATGACAATCTCCGAAAAGGGAACATAACGATCCCAAAGGAATACATGAAGGAACCCCAGAAAGGAGGTTCCGTCAATGTTATTTCAACGGATCCCATTGTTCCGATAAACCCATACACGACTGATGATGGATGGAATACTGTCTGGACGAAGTCATCAAAGAGAATTTTGGATCACATCCAGGCCGCTTCGGTACGCGCTTCAACTCAGAGTTTGAAACCTGTCGAGCCGGCACTATCACTTGCGATTAAAGAACCGCCCCAGAAGGAGGAGAAGATCGTGGAAGAAAAGAAGACCAAGGCTCCAAAGGGTAGACTAGGGGCTGCTCATCCTAAGATGGTTGTTTCTGATTCGGGGGAGAAGTCCCTCGAACTCCTGACTCTGTATGATTATCTGCTCGCTCCGGCGGGATCTTATAATGATAAGGGTTATGGCGTTGGCTACGTTTTGACTGTTTCTGATGATTACGTAACTAGCGACAACTGGCTTAATCCAGATCTCGATTCCAATACAAATAACGATTCTCAAATCATACACAACCTTGACGACCACGACGAAGAAGATGTTCACAAAGGAAGCTACGAAAGCTCGATAAGCAACAAGTCCATTGGTGAATTTCGAGGAGCTCCAATCACGATAGAATTAGAACCATCAGACACCGAAACAACTTCAGAAGAGCCAGTTGTTCCGATTCAAGAGGATATACCAGCAGATTCAACACCAAATTCAGAAGAAATAACTGAAGTAAATTTAAGAAGTGGAAAAGTTTTACCTCCGAGAATGGGTCCAAAGGATAAAGGAAAACAGGTGATTGCTCAGGAAGAGCCAACCCCAGCAGAGGAACAGCCCATTCGGGAAGAAACCGAGGAACATGGTAATAAAGTGGACTACAACGTGCTAGGCCATCTTACGAAGCTACCAGCCAGACTAAGCATATACGACGCTCTGATCCTGTGAAAGGAGATGAGAGAAGCTCTGATCAAGGCTCTACTTGATCCAGAGATTTGTTTAGCTCAAATGGCCGGTAATTCCTTTGATGAGGTTTGCTCGTTAAGAGAACAACGAGGTGTTACCTTCACGGACAACGATCTCTTACTGGGGACAGCAGATCACAACCGACCAATATACATTTCAGTCACTATTGGAAAGTTTACGCTCTCCAGAGTGTTGGTTGATCCAGGAGCATCAATCAACATAATGAATCTTCAGACGCTAGCATATTTGGAAATTGATGCTCGCGAGCTTGAAGCAGACAAGATGCTATTAAGAGGCTTCAATCAAAAAGGTGAAAGAGCTCTTGGATCGATAACACTACTAATGAAGACCGGTGATTTATCAAAGACAACCGCAAAATTCCACATAATTGATTCTGAGACATCGTTTAACGCTCTACTGGGTCGGCCATGGATCCATGAAAACCGGATGGTACCGTCGTCTCTGCATCAGGGCATAAAGTATTACGATGGAGGAGAACAGTGTATCAAAGGTGATTTGCAACCGTTCTCCGTGCATGCTATTGGAATTCATGAAGATGCGGCCTACTACACACCTCCGAAGAAACAATATTTTCCAGAAATACCATACCAAATGAAGCAAAACAAATTTGAGACAATGAAGAACCTGAAGTTCTAGTCCAATAGTTACTCACCACTCCCTTACGGCGAGATGGTGAAGATTTCTCCAGAACTCGCACCTGAGGTCGAGGCCGAGGACGAGGACGTGGAAGAAATGTCGGAACAGCTGGACGTAAGAAACCGGTCGTCGATGTTGATCGGGAGAACACTTCCGAAGAAGAAGAAGAAATCAAGAAAGAAGCAAGCAACAATAAATCGAAGAAACCACAGCTCAAGATCTCTCTCGAAGATGAAAAGAATGAAGAATACAAATCAATGTACGAGAAGATTAACCATTATGTACATACTATGACCCTGACCCCGATCCATTCTAATAAGATCGAGGGTATGGTGGTCAAGGAAGTGCATGGTGGTGGTACTAAACCAATCAAATTTTACCGTGGTGCTTCTTCTTCCAATACCGAAAAAGATGTACACTCAAGATGTTACTTCTTCCGAATTAATGGAACTACCTTTTGAGTGGTACTCTCCCTGTGTTCAAAATTTAATTCAACGTGGTGTCTTACCTTGACAATGGACAAAAGGTCGATCACAACACTTTAAAAAATTATGGAATAATGCCGGTCGGCCTCCCAATTCAAAACACGGTCTTGGATTCGGCACAGTAGGATTAGTTAACGATACGGGATTTTGCTCGGTTGTCACTTGCGAACCTAATGAAGACTGCTTGGAAACTTCAGAAGATCTTGAAGATCTACCAATCGGCGACGCCCCAACAGAATTCGAGGAAGAAATCAAATCTGCAATAGACGAGTTAACGGAAGTTAACTTAGGTACTAGCGAAGAGCCTAGGCCTACCTTTGTTAGCTCCTTACTCAATAAAGAAGATTCCGAAGAAATAATCAAGCTACTAATGGAATTCAAGGACTGTTTTGCTTGGGTTTACGATGAAATGCCAGGATTAGCTCCAGAAGTCGCAGTTCACAAATTAGGAGTAGATCCTACTTCCGTTCCACCGACAAGCTCCCGTAAGAATGCGTCTAGAAATTGAACAACAAGTAATAGCCGAAGTTAAGAAGCTAATAGACGCTAAAGTTGTCCATGAAGAACAATACCCAACCTGGTTAGCCAACGTGGTACCAGTCAGAAAGTAGAATGGTCAGATCAGAATCTGCGTGGACTTCAGAGATTTAAACAAAGCATGTCCAAAGGACGAATTTCCACTACGAATCCCAGAACTGATGATCGACATTGCTTCAACACATGAAATATTTTCATTCATGGATGGATCATCAGGATACAACTAGATGAAGATGGCATCGGAAGATGAAAAGCTCACAGCCTTCAGAACGCCAATCGGAATATACTGCTACACAGTAATGTCATTCGAACTAAACAACGCAGGAGCAACATACCAAAGAGCAATGACAAGAATTTTTGATGATCTCATTCACAACCAAGTTGAGTGCTACTTGGATGATGTGGTCATCAAAAGCAAACTGAAAGAAGATCACTTGTATGATTTGAGAATTGTTTTTGAGCAACTAAGACAATACAACCTTTAGATGAATCCCTTAAAATGCGCATTCGGCGTCACCTCCGGGTAATACTTAGGATTTGTTATTCGACATCGCGGGATTGAAATTGATCCGGAAAAGACTAAAGCTATTTTAGAAATGGCACCTCCTAAAACCTTGAATCAGCTACGATCCTTTCAAGGAAAGTTGGCATATCTTCGACGCTTTACATCGAACTTGTCAGGAAGGTGTCAGCCTTTTTCTGGTTAAGTAGGATGCCAAGTTTACTTGGGACTCCAAGTGTCAACATGCCTTTGATGATATCAAACAATACTTAATGAGACCTCCTGTCTTAGCAGCCCCAGTCTCAGGTAGACCATTGATACTTTATACCGCGGCTTTAGACGACTCCCTTGGAGCCCTGCTAGCCTGTGTCAATGATGAGGGAAAAGAAAATGCTCTCTACTACTTAAGCCATAGTCTAATTCCGACGGAAGTAAAGTATCCTCCGATTGAGAAGCATTGTTCGTCCTCGATCTTCGCCGCACGTAAGCTTAGGCATTACATGCTTTCTCATAAGGTCAACCTTATTTCGAGAGTTAATCCGTTGCAATACTCGATGAACCGACCGACGCTTTCGCGTACTTGCCGGTGGTCGATGATACTATTGCAATTCTACATAACTTTCGTTCCTCTTTGCGTCGTAAAGGGACAAGCCCTAGCAGACTTCCTTGTAGCACACCCTTTACCGGCGAATTTGCCTCTCGACGACGATTTGCCTGACGAGCAGATAATGAGCCTAGAAGACCCTGATGATCGACATTGGGAACTATACTTCGATGGTGCGTCCTAAGCACAGAAGAACAAGGAGTTGCAAACGATAGTGCCCGGCAAGGCAGGAATCGGACTAATATTTATAACACCGGACCGTGCTCCTACCACTTAACAGAACCATGTACAAGCAACGAGGTAGAATACGAAGCCCCTATAACCGGACTGGAATTAACCATTCAGATGGGATTAACGGACATCAACATCTACGAAGATTCTCAGTTGATCATTCAACAGGTCGCCAGATAGTACAGAATTTTAAAGCCAAGACTCGAGCAGTACTTTCAGTACGCCATGAAATTGTTGGAACAAATTTCAAACGTAACAATCTACAAGATTCCCAGAAAAGAAAATGATCTCGCCAATGCGCTAGCCCCCCTTGCAAAGGAATTTGCCTTCTTGCAGGATGAGTCAGTTGAAGTGTCAATTCAAGGACGACAGGTCCTATCACAGCTCGACATGGATAGAATACATAAATCAGAAAGAAAAACAGAAGAAACAATTGCAACAGTAACAGAAAATACAGAAGATTGGCGGCAGCCACTAATAGTCTATTTGCAAAAAGGAAACCTGACGGACGATAAGTCGTTAGCCCATCAAATCAAGAAAAGAACTATGTCTTACACATTAATAAACAATACATTATACGAAAGGTCTTTTGACCAGATGTGGCTAAGGTGCTTGAGCTGGTCTGAGGGTCGTGAAATTGTTAAAGAGGTACATTCAGGAATTTGTGGCGCTCATCAGTTGGGTCCGAAAATGAAAAAGATGATTAAAAGACTAGGGTACTACTGGCCCTCAATGATGGCCGACTGCATGAAAGTTGCCAAAAGCTGTCACCAGTGTCATGTGCACGAAGTGGTTCTACATCAACCTCCAAATGTGCTACATCCGACAATCGCATCGTGGCCATTTGAGTGTTGGGGCACAGATATAGTGGGTCCGATAGAACCGCCTTCTTCAAGAGGACATCGCTTCATTCTGGCAGCTACAGACTACTTTTCTAAATGGGCAGAAGCTATATCACTCAGAGAAGTGAAGGCACACCACGTGCTACAATTTTTCAAGAATCAAGTTGTCTACCGTTTTGGGGTACCGCTCAGGATCATTTCAGATAATAGGTCTGCATTCAAGAGTACAAAGATCAACAATTTTGTCGAAGACACGAGATCGATCGGCGATACTCAACAATCTACTACCCAAGAGCAAACGAGCTTGGCCGAGGCTTTTAATAAAACTCTCGTTCAAATTTTAAAGAAAACTTTGGACAACAACAAGAGAAATTGGCACGAGAAGTTGTTAGAAGCCTTATGGGCCTACAAGACGACTTTTAGGACTCCTACTCAGTGTACGCCTTATGCCTTAGTGTACGGGTCCGAGGCCGTTCTACCCCTGGAAGTTCAGCTTCCGTCACTTCGAATTGCAGTTGTAGAAAAGATCACCACAGAAGAAAATGCCAGACTACGACCGGAAGAACTGGAAAGCTTGGAAGGGAAAAGACTTTCTGCACAGCAGAATTTGGAACTGTATCAAGCCAAGATGATCCAGGCCCATGATAAACTGGTCTGCCCAAGAACTTTCAAAGTCGGTGACTTAGTTTTTGTTCTAAGAAGACCTATTCTTGCACATCGCAAGATAGGTGGTAAATTTGAACCAACATGGGAAGGGCCGTTCGTAGTCGAAACAGTCTACTCAGGAGGCTCCTACCAGCTTGTAAATTGCCGTGGAAAGCGACCTATGCTTCCAATAAATGGACGGTATTTAAAGAAGTATTACGCAACCTGATGTTTCGAAGGGTAGCTTCCAAAATAAAATCTTATCCCTAGAAACACGGGTGAAGTAATCACTTTGTGACTGGGTCCGAACCCAAAACAAAATAAAATGGATAATATAAAAAAAAATCTCTCATCAACAAAAATGTTAAAAAGAAAACATGAGAAATAATAATAAAATGTCAATCTTTCCTTTTAAATCCATTCATTCCTGGTATTTTCTCATCTCTTCCTACTCTCTTTAAATTTAAAAAGAAATGAATAGGAATTTTTAAGTGTTTTTATTGTTGTTCTTGTTCTTAGTACAGCCCCTGATCCTTTCCTTGTTTTTTCGCTAGGAAATATCGAACCGGCGGTTGGTTCTAAACTTTAGAAATGGCGCGAGTCTAGCACTTGATGAAAAGAGGGTGAGGGATGGAGCAAGTGATAGAGATTGACTCGTACTTCACACCACCCGGCTTACAATACGAAGAAAATGATTGGATCCCAGCTGATCGAGAAGAACTTCACAGCCAGACAGTGATGAAAATGGGTGGCCCGAGCCACCAATCCAAGAAGAAGAAAAGAAAAGCAAACGCCGCGCATGCAACCGGAGAAGATAAGAAAGTTAAGTCCATGGTTACCACAACAGAGGGTAGGCTTGTCAGCGCCGCACCCGCAGAAATTCAAGGGGTAAGGAGAGCTACTCTCACTGCTACCCAACGAAGAAATAAGAATCGTCGCTTTCGCTAAATGCTGACCAAGTTAGCAGAAGATCAACATGAACAGACAGTGGATACCGTTAGTGCAAATACTCTAAGGAGACCGGTTCGTCAAGAACCGGAAAGAAGAAAGTCAATTCCAAGAAGGTCAGAACAAATAAAAGAAATACCAAGAAAAGTAGAAATAGAGTCAGTACCTCGACGCCGAGCATATGTACCAGATTCAGAGAGTCTTGTTCGGAAAGAAACCCCGGAGGATATCCCTACGAAGACTAACCCCGAGGAGCCGAGACATGCAGAAGAACGTGCTGAGGTTGAGCCATATATTCCGCAGTATGTTACTAAACACCGAGGACTTCAGATAATCCCGGAATACGAGCTGGAGAAAATGCAATTAGTTGAGAAGAAAACCTTTGAAAACTTTGAAAGAATTGGAAACAAGAGGGTCAACATCTTGGAAGGCCTCGAGCTGCATACATATGTTTTCTCAGACTATGAGCAACAACAAATTGTGGAATGCATCCTTGAATTGCAGAAATTGGGCCGAGCTGGCCGCCTGAGAGAAAAGACATATTCAGAACCCCGAAGATGGATTCCAGGAAAAGGAAGAGTTACAATCCAATGCGGGTGTTGCTACAATTTTGCCACAGACAGAAAAGGAAATCCACCAGGGATACTCCGTAGTTGTGAGGTGGATCCAATGCCAAGAGTCATCAAGATAATGGTGAAAAGAATGATAACATGGAGGGTACTATCTGCATATTGCATACCCAACAGTTGCATTATCAACATCTACAAGGAAGGTGACTGCATACCGCCACATATAGATCATCATGACTTTGTTAGACCATTCATCATGGTGTCATTCCTCAGCCAGTACAACATCATGTTCGGATCTGACCTCCGGATTGCAGGCCCAGGTGAGTTTCGAGTGCCGGTGGAGATACCACTACCGGTATGTTCCGTCCTGGTGTTAAAAGGGAACGGAGCAGACGTTGCAAAGCATTGTATTCCAGGAGTGCCTGTGGAGCGGATCTTAGTTACTTTTAGAAGAATGGACGACAGGAAAATGCCTTACCACTTTCAGCTAGATCCAGAATTGGAGATTCTCCGGCCCTACGAGCTGTGAGTTACATGCGTAATAGCACACCTCCGATGCACATCCGTTTTGACAGACATGGATTGGAAGGTGATGTTTTTGCTCATGTTTCTTACTATTCAGACATGAATTTTTGACAGACGCTTTTGGATGGACCAACAAGAAGTTTACACAGTCCGTTTTGGATTTACATCGATTGTATGAGACATTAAATTTCTGAGAAAAATGTCATCATGACTAGATCAAGTTGTATGATGTACTTTCAGCAAGTTGGAATGAAAATGACTACATCATATTTTACCTTCACCTCTTTTTGTGCAAATTGACTCGGAAACGCCATTAGAGTTAAATAAACTTTGAACGAAGAACAGAAGAGAAAAGAAAATAAATGAGAATTTTTCCTAAAAAAAATCTGAAAATTAAAATGAACTTCGAATTCATATGAACACTAAATAAACAACAACAAAAAAAATGGGATCTTTAAAGGACAAACAAAACGAATCTAAATCTCAAATTGAATTCCGATCTGAATCCTCTGATTCAAACCTTTCAGTTCTTTCCTCAATCGAAATCTGTTTGAAACTCTTTTGAAATTTGAATATTTTCCTCGACTTATTGATAAGTCAAGTCATTTCAGCTTGGTACATTTACCAGCTCCTTTCAATTCTCTTTCTTATGTGTCTTAGAGGATCGACTAGTTATATTGACACGGAGCCACAAACTTTGTTCGATTTGGTTCTGATGGCATGAGACTGGGTCCCTCTTCATACAGATAAATTTTCGAGGCTAGAGCCAAACTTCTAGTCCTCTTTCAAACTTTCGAGACTGGTTCCTAAATTCCAGTTCTCTCCTTTTGAGGTCGGTACCTAAATTCCGACTCTCTTTTCGGGATCAGTACCTAAATTCTGATTCCCATTTACTTCAGAGAGTGGTACCTAAATTCCAGTTCTCTCCTTTTGAGGTTGGTACCTAAATTCTGACTCTCTTTTCGGGATCAGTACCTAAATTCTGATTCTCATTTACTTCCGAGACTGGTACCTAAATTCCGTTCTCATTTCGAGACTAGTACCTAAATTCTAGTTCTCATTCCGAGGTCGGTACCTAAATTCCGACTCTCCTTTTCGAGATCGATACCTAAATTTCGATTCTCTTTCGAATTGATACCTAAATTTCAATTCAAAATTTCCGAGACTGGTACCTAAATTCCAGTTCTCTTCCTTCGAGGTCGGTACCTAAATTTTGACTCTCATTCGAGATCGATACCTAAATTTTGATTCTCTTTCGAATTGATACCTAAATTTCAATTCTAAATTTTCGAGATTGGTACCTAAATTCCAGTTCTCTTCCTTCGAGGTCGGTACCTAAATTCCGACTCTCATTCGAGATCGATACCTAAATTTCGATTCTCTTTCGAATTGATACCTAAATTTCAATTCTAAATTTCCGATACTGGTACCTAAATTCCAGTTCTCTTCCTTCGAGGTCGGTACCTAAATTCCGACTCTCATTCGAGATCGATACCTAAATTTCGATTATCTTTCGAATTGATACCTAAATTTCAATTTTAAATTTCCGAGACTGGTACCTAAATTCTAGTTTTCTTCCTTCGAGGTCGGTACCTAAATTCCGACTCTCATTCGAGATCGATACCTAAATTTCGATTCTCTTTCGAATTGATACCTAAATTTCAATTCTAAATTTCTGAGACTGGTACCTAAATTCAAGTTCTCATTTCGAGAATAGTACCAAAATTCTATTTCTCATTCCGAGATCAGTACCTAAATTCTGATTCTCATCCTTTTCGAGGTCGATACCTAAATTTTGACTCTCTTCCGAGATTGATACCTAAATTTTAATTCTCACTTTCGAGAATGGTACCTAAATTCCAGTTCTCATTCCGAGATCAGTACCTAAATTCTGATTCTCATCCTTTTCGAGGTCGGTACCAAATTCCGACTCTCTTTTTGAGATTGATACTTAAATTTCAAATCTCACTCTCTCGAGATCAGTACCTAAATTCTGATTCTCATCCTTTTTTTCCGTCGATATTTAAACTCTGATTCTCACTCCGAGGCTGGTACCTAAATTCCGGTTCTCTTCGCAATCCCAAGGTTGAAACCTAGGTTTCAATTCTCATTTCGAAACCAAATTTCAAATTCAAAATTTCCTTAAATCGATTTCAAATTAAACTTCAAATCGAAATCTAAACTCACACATTGGAACCTGAAATTTAAAAGTAAAATGAAATCTAAATCGAATTCCCCAGATCTTGTGATTTGGAGTTCACCTCCATTTTCCCCAGCGAGAGTTCATGAATCTCCAGTCTTGGAAATATACCTGATACTCCCCAGCGGAAGTTTCTTCTACTTCATCCTAAGTTTGTCACTTGGACATCTGTGTTGGTTTTTTTGATCTCTTCAGTCAACCCCAATACGCTCGGTGTGCTCCATCAGCACACCACACCTATTGGGGGTCCATTTGTTGACCTCATTTTTGATGAGGTCTTTACTCTTCTCTCTACTTAGTACTTAGGATCTAGCCTTAGGATTTTCCTTTGACTAATCTTAGAGGACTAGAAATGGAACCCACCACTTAGAAATTCAAACACTTCTTAACTCCCCGCAAACCCCACAAGCTTGATTGCAGACCCCTAATCACCTAGAGGGTTGAAATCAAATGCAGAGGTTTAAAGGATGAGTTCCCTATAGGACATTTTGGCCTTAGGAATACCCTAGGTGGCCTGGTCTGGTGAGGGTTGACTTGCACATACACTACACTTTCACACACATTCCAAATCCTAAAATTATTCATGCCCAACTTGACTTCCTGACTCATGTAGATAATTCATATGGATGGTCCTTAACCCCTAAGCCCCTGGCTAAGAGGGTTAGGAACAACATAGTGAATGCCTCAAATGAGTCCTCTCATGGCTTATATGAGCTTAATGTGACTTCATGGCTCAACCAAAATGATTCCATCATACTCAAATTTGATCAATCTTCATTTTTCCAAAATTTCAATTTTTGACCCCCGGGGCCCTACACCTACTAAACCTACCAAAAGCCCTTGAAACTACCCAAAATTTGCAAAATTGCCTAAATTACCCAAAAGTCCTCAAAATCAGTCCTAAACATTCCCCCCCCCCCACACTCAAATTGATCAGCCACAGCCAAAAATACCAAAAATTCCAAAAGTACCCCCCAATACCCTCCAAATACCCAAAATACCCTTTTACCCCAAAATTCCACTAATTCAGAAAAATCCCAAAAAAATTCCAAAAAATCTCAAATATTCCCAATTTTATTTTTTCCAACTATACCATGGGCCAATTTTGCCAATTTACGCCACTTTTACCAAAACCCCCAATTTGGCCCATTTTAAACCCAAGTGAACCCAATATCAAACCAAACCACCCCAATTGACCTCAATTTTGGTCCAATTCAATTTTAAACTTTAATTCAATATCCCCAATATCAATTTAGACCAAATCCAAGTCCAATTTGATTGACATTTGGGCCCAATTTCAATTTGAAGTATAAGACCCAATTTTGGCCCATAACTTAAACCTAGCTCAAACCTAATCCAACTGAACCCCAATTGGCCCCAAATCTTTTCTAAAACCTTCCTAACATTCCCAAAAACAAAAAACTAACTTGATTTGCCCAAAATTTGAACCTAAACTCCACCTAAACCTAACCCAAAACTAAACTCCCCAATTTGACCTAAGCCCAAACCTAACCCAAATGGGCCTAAATCCCAAAATTAGAGCCCAACCAAAGTTGAAAACTTTTGTGACACTCCCATGAACATTTCTCAACATTAATTTTACATCAAATCCAAATTTAACCCAACCTTAAACCAAGTTAGCCCAATTTGACCCACTTTGGCTCTTTTAACTAAAAAGCCCAAATTCAACCCAATTCTACTCCAAATCACACCAAATTGATTCCAAACCATTCATGAAACATCCCTAAACCAATTGCAACATTTATTTGACATGGTACTTCACAAAATTTTTATACAAAAGCCCATCCTAAAATCCAAAAGCCCACTTTCCTAAACCATCTTGAAAGCCCATCCAAAGTGAAATCCAAAAGCCCAAACCCATTCCAAAGCCCACATGACAATTCCTTCTCATCATCCCTTTAATTGGAATCAATTCTTAAGTCCCAAAGCAATCATCAAATCAACCTAAATCAAGCACCATCTAAATTTTTCACTAAATTGCCAAAATCTCCAAATTCCTTTTTCATATAAATAAATTCACTTTTCCTAAGCCAAGGATGAGCCTAATGGAGCCACATGAAGCCATGGGGGGTTTGACTTGTCACCAAGCCATTAATGACAAGAAGAGGGAGTCCTTTCCTAAGCCTTCCTTAAGCCATTTTAACCTCTTTAATGCAACACCATAACCCAAAATTAACTTAAACTATTTTGATGGGGACTTCACCACTCCATGGCAGCTGACCCAACCGATCCCTCGGCCCAAAATCAGACCATGGGGAGGTGAACCAAGCCCAAATACATGGGTTGACACATGTGAACCCAAAATCACTCTTCTTCCTTTACCTCATAAATCCAACCCTTTACACTCGGCATTGGACAATCGCTCGCACAAACCTCCAAGCACTCGGTCCTCTCGACCTCGAGGGTGACTCGACCCGGCCGGCCAGCCACCACAGCCGCCGGAAACCACTGAGCCGAGAGCACCCATGTGAGCCAATTTTTGAATTTCTCCTTGCTGAGTTGTCCCAACCCAATTGAACACTATGGCTGTTCTTCCCCTGCCCTAAGCAGCTGATCCAAGCCTTCAAACCCCCCTGGGAGGCCCTCCAGCCACCTCTATTTAAACACCACTACCTCTCGGCCAAAAAAAGAGATGAACCAGACCTTAAGGAAACTCTGCCAAAATTGCTCCAGGACCTTCTCCTAACCCAGAGCAGTTGATCCCCAGTGTTCCTTTGCCCTAATCTCCATTGACAAAGCTCAATTTCTGAGTTGAAAGTCCACCCAAAAAACAGGACACTTCACCACAGGCGAGCCAATCTCCAAATCGATTGGTCCTACACCTTCACCAGACCAAGAGGAGAAGTTCCCCAAGAAAGCCCCCTCACCAGGCCAGCCATTGCTTCTAGCCTCCAAGCTTTGTGATCGGGGTTGGTCACTTTCACACCTAGACAAGTCCCCAGAGCCAGCGACTTCATCTGGAGCTTGCCTGGACCCAATCGAAGGTGACACAACTCTCAGATCGAAGCTTCACTTCTCTGAGCAAAGGTATGAACTCACTCTTTCTCCCGAGCTTCCAGTGATTCTCCATTTTCTTTAAGTTAATTTCATAGCCTATAAATCGTATGGATGTGTTCGTCTCTTCAAGACGAATCCATAGAGCATAAGAACACGAAAATCCATTGAGAATCGAGTGAGATCTTAGGGTTTTAGTGTGAACGGTCATGGGTGCACACCAGTTGTAGATGATGACCGGGAGTCGTTGGATCGCACGTGTATCGAGCGGACGGTTCAGATTGCGTCGGACCAAGGAATGTTACATGAACCGCGGGCCCCCGGAGCGCTGTGTCGGATGGCAGCGTCGAATGGGAATGCACCGCATGGACTTTCGGAGCTGCCGATGTTGCGCTGGCGCCGCGTGGATAAGTAGATAAGTAGGGTATTTTTGAATTATTTAAATGCCCAGAACTTCAAAAATTCATATCTTTGCATAGAAAAATCATAAAAATAAAATAAAAATACCCTCTTGCTCAGTGAACAGAGGAGAATAATCTGGAAAAGAAATCAAGTTAATTGGATGAGTATTTTATTTTTAATAATTTATTTACTATTCTCAGTATTTTGATTCTTCATTTGCATAGACAATTCACCATGGCATGAGACCATAGGGCTTTTGAAGCCTCTAATCTTGGGTACATTCCCTGAATTTTTCAAGGTTAGAGGCTATCTCTTTGAAAAGTTATTGATTTTTCAAGTTCATTTCACTGTTTTAGGTATTTTAATTCTAATAATTAGCATGTTGTGAAATAAATTCTAGGAAAATTTAGTGATATTCCTTAGGACCAGAGAACCCTATGAAAAATATATTTTGAATTAATTCATTTATAATAACCTTAATTGGCCTAAACTCCTAAAATTGAATTTGAATTAATTAGGGTTAACAACACATCAAATTGACTTGAAAACGATTCTCCACTAATTCTTAGGATCAGAGAGACCTCACATAAAAATTTGGAATCAATTGGAAATGTTTAACCCCACTAAATGGATTAATTACGTTACATAACTAAAATGGAACTTTAAAAATTCATAACTCCAAAAATACTTTTCAAAAATTCACAAAAAATGGTTTTAGAGCTTCTCTAATATCAGGGGAGTTCAGGAAAATTAAAATTGGAATTTTCTAAAAAAGTTAATTTTTTCACCATATTTTAATATTTTAATAATTAAAAAATAAGAAAAATCACAAAAAATTAAAAATCATAAAAATGTCACATTTTGACTCCTAATCATTTAGGAACAAACCAAATATTTTTCCTAAGTCCCTAGGATAAGATATTTAATTTTAAAGGTTTAATGTAATTTTAATATTAAAAAAATGAATTTTAAACCTTTTTCACTAAAATAATTCTAATAAATCAAAGCAAAATCAAAAAAATTATAAAATTTATTTCTTAAGAGTCTTTTAGGTCAGAGAGATTTAAGAAAAATATAAAATTTATTTTTCAAAGTTTATTTTGTTTTAAAATTAATTAATACTCTAAAACTCAAAATAATCATAATAAATAAAATATAACTCAAAAAATCACCAAAATTGGTCTAAGTGGTTCCCTAGTCATTAGAAATATCTCATAATTTTCTTAAGGACAGAAACTTTACCTTGATCATGTTGTTGAATTTTCTTTGAAAAAATCCTATTTTCTACTAAAAATAATTATATAAATAAATTAAATTCAGAAAAATCACATTTTCTCCTCTAATATCTTAATTGACATATGAGTGAGGTGACATAAAGATTTCAAATTCATTTGAGCTCAATTTAATGAGTTATGAAATAAATAAGCTTAAAAGGGCATAAGGGTAATTAAAATTTTAACCCTTAATTAAAACTTTAGGTTTAATCAAAATGGGGGGGGTAAAGTACTTGATTTTAACTTTCTATTGGATGATTGAAACTTAGGGAAATTAAGGGGTAGCAACCCATTAAAACACTTTGAAAATATAAAAAATGAAAATTTAATTAATTAAATAATTTAAATTTTGGAAAGAATATATTTAAATTTGGATTATTAAGAAAGGGATATTATTAAGAGGATGTTTATTCTTTAATTTAAAAATCCCTAAATGAGTCACTTTAACAATATTTAATTCTTAATTAAAAAATTAAAATAATAATCTAAATTAATAATTAAAACTAAAATTAAAACAAATTAAATTAAAATCAAATAAAAATTAAAGTTAAACTAAAACTAACAATTAATATTAAAATTAAAATCAAAATTTAAATTAAATTAAATCCAATTAAATTAAAATTAAATTCAATTAAAATTAAATTAAATTAAAATTCAAATAAAATTAAATAAAATTAAATTAAATTAAAATCAAATTGAATTAAAATCATTTAACAACAAACCTAAATGAAATCATTAAGAATTAAATCTAAAATAATTTGAACACCATTCCAAACTTAAAATCATGAATTAAACCCTCATAATCAAACTAAAACACTTTAAATTACTAACTCAAATTTGATTAAAATTCTCAATAAACCAACTCGCCCTTAAAGACTTTAATTGTTATAACTCTTAAATGTAGTATTAAGTGATATGTCACTTCATTCATCAGGTAATCGAACGCCTAAGTTCACTGAGCAAGAAACAAAACAAAAATACAAATCCTTGGATGATCAATTCATCCGTACAATAAAAATTCATTTGGACTCAAAATAATCCCAGAAATATTGAAGAGATGTTTAGGACTCGTCCTAAGCACTTCCTCAATATGACGGGATGTTTTAGAAGAACAATCGAATTTAATTGTTCTTCGATGAAGAAAATCATCCCTAAATCAAAACACAACAACCTAGACGTCATAGGAGATGACTAGTTATAGGATTAGGATTCTGGTAGATAACCAAAACCCTTTCCGTTAGCTTTACCTAGGTTGAAATATTTAAATGCTCTAACATGTGTTTTAAGTGCAGCTTCGGATGACGGGAAGACCCTCCAGGTACGCTTTTATTTAATTGCAATTTACTTTAATTGCAATTTACTTACATGCACTGTACTTTACTTTTCTTGCATGATAAATAAAACTGTTGCATGAAAACCAAAACATTTAGGATAGTCCCTAAACTGAAACCAAAACTAAATTAAAAGTCATTGCAAGATAAAATTCACCGCCACAACATTCATAATATAAAACAACTCAAAATTTAATCACAAACAGAACAACAAACTATAATTGTAACTAAATTAAAACGTCTCGTCGAATGTATCCGTGGTAATGATTTCCTCTGAATGATGTAACTCTGCAACGTTTAATGTTTAACTACAACTTTAAGATTTGTTTAATTAAAATATTAAAAACACTTGGATTTTAAGATTCTCTCTAAACCAACACTTCTCTCATCTCCTGATTTATGACTTCTAAAACTAAACCTCTGCAACAACAAGGAGCTCGGAGCATGGTGGGCAGCACGGCCATCGTCATCAGCAAAACTCGGATCTACTTCAGCAAAACCTTTCCTAGAATTAAATAACAATCAAACCGTAGGATTTCGAGGTAGTTTGCCTAGTGAAACATAAATCCTCAACTTTTCGTTAGTCATTTGCATGATCATGTCATGAAAATTAAGCCCTAACCGGTCTTAGGACTCCGAGGTAGTCGTTCGGTACGACATAAACCCTCACATCTTCGAGGCTGTTTGTGTGATCATATCATACAAATATAAGTCTTAATTAATTAAAACAGGTAAGATGAAACATTAAATAAACTCCCAAATTGAAGCCAAATAATAGGATAGTTTGGGAAGTTACCAAGATTTTTTCTTGGATCCTCAGCTTCTCCTGCTTCTCTTCCTTTGGACTCTTGAAAATAACTGTTCCAAATATGACCCATTCCCTATTGAAATTTCCAAAATTCAATCCTTTGAAAACCTTAAACTTTGAAATTCTTGAGAGCAAAATCACCGATCATTATCGAGAGTATTCATAAATGATTCCCGTCATTTAAGATGTAATTAATTATGTGGCTCGCCCTTATAGTGGAACTTTAAGAACCTAGATAATATAAACCCCGTTTAATTTCTTTATATTAAGCTGTGGAACTTGTCGGCTTATAAAATTGGTTCGCAACCAAACGGATGTCACAAATCTTTTAGTTTATTTAATCGAGCCCCATCATCAAACAGTGTGTCTATTCCTCGGGATAAATACACGGTTTGTGGTGCGGTGCTCGTTTATATAAACTATTCGGGATGTGAGATCGGTTTGATTTCATATCTTAAAATTTTCAAATTTAAAAAAAAATTATTTTCAAAATCAAATACTACTTTCTAAATTATATATATATTTAAATTAAATTTAAATTTCCCCGACAATTTCTGTAGGCGACCCATTTTCAAAATACAACACACAAACCTAAAAATATGCGACAATTTCTGGCGACTCCGCTGGGGACTATTTCCTCTCTCCATTTTAATCAGATGGTTTTGCTTTCATAAATCGATGGTGAGTCCATATCCCTAGTGGACCAAAACTACCATTCTTCCGTTGGAATACCCCGTTCATTTCTATCTTGAACGAGTATAGCCAACTCCTCTCGGATTTAGGAGCCACTGTTTAGACACCCCTAAACAGAGAGGTTCCGAGATCCTTTTACCTCTTTTCTGAGGTGGGGTGGACCCCCAATAGGTGTTAATTTAGGAGCGGTCCTTCAAGTCAAGAAGTCTTGCATAAGACTTTCTCTTCCTTTCCAATTCTAAATCGTGTCCTTTACCTTTTCTATAACCTTTTTTCCCTCAATCGTTTTGTTTCTAACAAACGAACCTCCTAATAAACAACCTCTTTTATAAATTACAAATACACTAAGATAAACAAAAATGTGTTCGGACTCTTTCTTTCTCGTCCTAAACTTTACGATGAAAGGAATTATTATTCGGGACTAACATTCGGAATCTGCCCTGCAGAAAATGACTGCCCTAAAGTTAATCTTTTCCTTCACCAATGGAATCGACTTTGCCGTTTACAAGGATGAGCTGCTCGACAATGGAATCATCCGTTTTGGACAAGGATTTGGCAACACAGACATCAAGTTCGCCGATGTCACTCTCTTCACACTAATGGACAAAGTGTCGAAATCGAGAAACCCGTGATCGAGTTCAACCCGAAATCAACTCAAGAATTCCCTCCCCCGCAAAGGGTTCCAACTCGAGAAGAGTACTACCGTTCGTAGGAGGATCGTTGTCTCTACCCCCACCGGTCTAGTCATCTCTGCACCTACCCCGACTTCTGCCAAACTGAAGGGGAAGGAAATCCAAGTCTGTGATGAGCCTGTCACCATGGAGGGTACAAAATTCGCTACAATACCATCTGTTTTTGAGATTGGGTCCAGTTCAAGAGTTGCACCTCTAACTCGGACTCAAAGGAGAAATAGAAGCAGGAAGATCGCCAAGAAAGCCATAGCTGCTGAAGTTGCTTTTCTAGAAGAAATCCCTGAGGAAAGAAAAGAACTGCCTGAGTATATACCTCTATTGGAGGGAAGAAGGTTTCACCCTCTCTCTGTCGCATCAGATGAAGAGGACGTCCGTAGGATCGCCATTGCATTACCCCGACCTGCGTACTACAACAATTACAAAAGAAAAAGGGTTAAGACTACGCCATTGGCTCGACTGCAAGCTATGATAGAAAGATTGACAAAGAAAGAAAGATGCCCTGTGTCAGAAATCTTAAGAAGGATAGTGACGGGTGCCGCCTAAATTCCGCCTCGACCGCGAATGAGCCCGTTGTCGCCACTGAGAAACCAAAGAAGAAGATAAAAGCCAGTCCACCCGTTGTTGTATCGGGTCTACAAATTAGGGAGGATACCACCTTCCAGCATATAGCCGACAGACCATCCGGTCCTAGGCTTCCAGCTGCAAGAAGGATGGTATGGCGACCTACTACCGGTCAGCTAAGACCAAAACAATGTCCTGAGAAGAAAAGTCTCGTCAGGAGACTTGAATCAGAAGGAGGTGCTACTGAGATAAAGGAAACTCCCAAAAAAGAAGTTCAACGACCGTCATATGACAACTGCGAGACCGTGCGGAAAGGGCCATTAGAAGATGCCATGGATAAGTTAAGGACCGATATCTGACAGTTAGCAAAAGAAAGAGAAGAAGGACTAGGAGATGAAGTTGACTCATCAGAGTTCATGGATGAGGAGTATGCCGAGATCAACATGGTTGAGACACGAGCATCGTCAGCTTCGCAAGGTGCGCCGACGGCTGCAGAAAGAGATGAACCGGAAGTGTTGAGAGCACAACTTCGGGAAAGAGATGATACAATTTCCCAGATGGCAAAGAGAATGGAAGAGATGGCTGCTGCCTTAGCCACTCTCTAGAGTCAAGCCCAACCTCAGAAAGAGACATCCCCAGAAATTATCCATATTGCGGATGGAGGAAAGGAGATCACATCCGTCAACTGAGATGAACCACCAAAGAAGGATTCTACACAAAGCATGATTCCGTAAAAGGATATTAAAAATATGGTAGAACAAAGAGTGCGAGAAGCTTTAGCACAATCCAAGAGTGGAGCATCTATTCGGACGGGTAGACCTTACCCCGAAGAGTTCGATGCAGTCCAATACCCGAAAGGCTTCGTACCACCTCTCGTTTAAGACTTTTGATGGAACAGAAACCCTCGACAAGATGTCGCACATTTCCGTGCTAGTTGCTCGCAATGCCGGTGGGAGCGACGCTTACTCTTCCGCCGGCTCGTCGCCAGCTTGTCGTGGATTGCCTTCGACTGGTAAGCAGAATTGCCGAACGGTTCAGTAAAGACCTTTTCAGAACTGAAGAATCTCTTTGTTAAGCGATTTGTCGGGGCTCAGCACCACATCACTATCGGTGATCTAGTGGTGGAGCAACTGAAGCCGAACGAGACTTTAGTAGATTACATACTTCGATGGAGAAACTTAAGCATGAAGTGTGAACCACAACTTCAAGAACAACATGTAGTCGGCATCCTACTTAAAAGTATCCATGGCCCGATAGCACTCCTCCTTAAAGGATTTACAATCAAGACTTTCGAGAAGTTGCTTAGCAAGGCCGGGAGCTTGTAAGAAGAGGCAAAACAGTTAAGTCTCGTAGACAAGAATGATAAGCAGAAGCCTGTGAAAACATTCGAGAAGAAATCTGGAATCATCGCGGCAGCAGATAAGGGCAAGCAGCCAATGCAGATACCGCTAGAGCGACCGCAGCCTCGTTACCAACCACCTCAACGAACATACCAATAACCTCAGCAGGGCTATCAGCAACCTCAGCAGGGTTATCAGCAACCTCGTCCGAGCTATCATTTGCCTCAGCATTATGAACAACCGCCTCGTTCATCGTGTACCTTAAGAGAACTTCTAAATAGAGAATATCCATTCAAAACTGAAGCAGTAGCAAAGATGTTCGTCAGCTTAATGAAGACGCCAAATTTTCAGCTGCCAGAGCCCAAGAAGCCGGAGGAAGTCAATAAGAAAGATCATCCGAACTATTGCCCTTACCATCAGATGCTCGGACACAAGATAGAGGATTGTATCACTTTCAAGAGTTAGCTTGAAGACAATCTCCGAAAAGGGAACATAACGATCCAAAAGGAATACATGAAGGAACCCCAGAAAGGAGGTTCCGTCAATGTTATTTCAACGGATCCCATTGTTCCGATAAACCCTTACACGACTGATGATAGATGGAATACTGTCTGGACGAAGTCATCAAAGAGAATTTTGGATCACATCCATGTCGCTTCGTACGCGCTTCAACTCAGAGTTTGAAACCTGTCGATCCGGCACTATCACTTGCGACTAAAGAACCGCCCCAGAAGGAGGAGAAGATCGTGGAAGAAAAGAAGACTGAGGCTCTAAAGGGTAGACTAGGGGCTGCTCATCCTAGGATGGTTGTTTCAGATTCGGGGGACAAATCCCTCGAACTCCTGACTCTGTATGATTATCTGCTCGCTCCGACGGGATCTTATAATGATAAGGGTTATGGCGTTGGCTACGTTTTGACTGTTTCTAATGATTACGTAACTAGCGACAACCTACTTAATCCGGATCTCGATTCCAATACAAATAACGATTCTCAAATCATACACAACCTTGACGACCACAACGAAGAAGATGTTCACAAAGGAGGCTACAAAAGCTCGATAAGCAACAAGTCCATTGGTGAATTTCGAGGAGCTCCGATCACGATAGAATTTGAACCATCGGACACCGAAACAACTTCAAAAGAGCCAGTTGTTCCGATTCAAGAGGATATACCATCAGATTCAACACCAAATTCAGAAGAAATAACTGAAGTAAATTTAAGAAGTGGAAAAGTTTTACCTCCGAGAATGGGTCCAAAGGATAAAGGAAAACAGGTGGTTGCTCAGGAAGAGCCAACCCCAGCAGAGGAACTGCCCATTCAGGAAGAAACCGAGGAACATGGTAATAAAGTGGACTACCACGTGCTAGGCCATCTTACGAAGCTACCAGCCAAACTAAGCATATACGACGCTCTGATCCTGTCAAAGGAGATGAGAGAAGCTCCGATCAAGGCTCTACTTGATCCAGAGATTTGTTTAGCTCAAATGGTCGGTAATTCCTTCGATGAGGTTTGCTCATTAAGAGAACAGCGAGTTGTAACCTTCACGGACAATGATATATTACTGGGGACAGCAGATCACAACCGACCAATATACATTTCAGTCACTATTGGAAAGTTACGCTCTCCAGAGTGTTGGTTGATCCAGGAGCATCAATCAACATAATGAATCTTCAGACGCTAGCATATTTGGAAATTGATGCTCGCGAGCTTGAAGAAGACAAGATGCTATTAAGTGGCTTCAATGAAAAAGGAGAAAGAGCTCTTGGATCGATAACACTACTAATGAAGACCGGTGATTTAGCAAAGACAACCGCAAAATTCCACATAATTGATTATGAGACATCGTTTAACGCTCTACTGGGTCGGTCATGGATCCATGAAAACTGGATGGTACCGTCGTCTCTGCATCAGTGCATAAAGTATTACGATGGAGGAGAACAGTGCATCAAAGGTGATTTGCAACTATTCTCTATGCATGAAATTGGAATTCATGAAGATTCCGCCTACTACACGCCTCCGAAGAAAACAATATTTTCCAGAAATACCATACCAAATGAAGCAAAAGAAATTCGAGACAATGAAGAACCTGAAGTTCTAGTCCAACAGTTACTCACCACTCCCTTACGACGAGATCGTGAAGATTTCTCCAGAACTCGCACCCGAGGTCGAGGCTGGGGACGAGGACGTGGAAGAAATGTTGGAACAGTTGGACTGAAGAAACCGGTCATCGATGTTGATTCGGAGAACACTTCCGAAGAAGAAGAAGAAATCAAGAAAGAAGCAGCAACAATAAATCAGAAGAAACCACAGTTCAAGATCTCTCTCGAAGATGAAAAGAATGAACAATATAAATCAATGTAGGAGAAGATTAACCATTATGTACATACTATGACCCTGACCCCGATCCATTCTAATAAGATTGAGGGTATGGTGGTCAAGGAAGTGCATGGTGGTGGTACTAAACCAATCAAATTTTACCGTGGTGCTTCTTCTTCCAATACTGAAAAAGATGTACAATTTCAAGATGTTACTTCTTCCAAACTAATGGAACTACCTTTCGAGTGGTACTCTCCCTGTGTTTAAAATTTAATTCAACGTGGTGTCTTACCTCGACAATGGACAAAAGATCGATCACAACACTTTGAAAAATTATGGAATAATGCCGGTATGCCTCTCAATTCAAAACATGGTCTCGGATTCAGCACAGTAGGATCACTTGACGATACGGGATTTTGTTTGGTTGTCACTTGCGAAACTAATGAAGACTGCTTGGAAACTTCAAAAGATCTTGAAGATCTACGAATCGGCGACGCCCCACCAGAATTCGAGGAAGAAATCAAATCTACAATAGACGAGTTAACAGAAGTTAACTTAGGTACTAGCGAAGAGCCTAGGCCTACCTTTGTTAGCTCCTTACGCATTAAAGAAGACTCCGAAGAAATAATCAAGCTACTAATGGAATTCAAGGACTGTTTTGCTTGAGGTTACGATGAAGTGCCAGGATTAGCTCCAGAAGTCGCAGTTCACAAATTAGGAGTAGATCCTACTTCCGTTCCAGTCAGACAAGCTCCCAAAAGAATGCGTCTAGAAATTGAACAACAAGTAATAGCCGAAGTTAAGAAGCTAATAGACGCTAAATTTGTCCGTGAAGAACAATACCCAACTTGGTTAGCCAAAGTGGTACCAGTCAGAAAGAAGAATGGTCAGATCAGAATCTGCGTAGACTTCAGAGATTTAAACAAAGCATGTCCAAAGGACGAATTTCCACTACCAATCCTAGAACTGATGATCGACATTGCTTCAACACATGAAATATTTTCATTCATGGATGGATCATCAGGATACAACCAGATAAAGATGGCATCAGAAGATGAAAAGCTCACAACCTTCAGAACGCCAATCGGAATATACTGCTACACAGTAATGCCATTCGGACTAAAGAACGCAGGAGCAACATACCAAAGAGCAATTACAAGAAGTTTTGATGATCTCATTCACAACCAAGTTGAGTGCTGCGTGGATGATGTGGTCATCAAAAGCAAACTCAAAGAAGATCACTTGTATGATTTGAGAATTGTTTTTGAGCGACTAAGTCAATACAACCTTAAGATGAATCCCTTAAAATGCTCCTTCGGCGTCACCTCTGGGAAATTCTTAGGATTTGTTGTCCGACATCGCAGGATTGAAATTGATCCGGAAAAGATTAAAGCTATTTTAGAAATGCCACCTCCTAAAACCTTGAAACAACTACGATCCTTTCAAGGAAAGTTGGCATATCTTCGACGCTTTATATCGAACTTGTCAGGAAGGTGTCAGTCTTTTTCTGCTTTGGTTAAGAAGGATGCCAAGTTTACTTGGGACTCTAAGTGTCAAGATGCCTTCGATGATATCAAACAATACTTAATGAGACCTCTTGTCTTAGTAGCCAGAGTCTCAGGTAGACCGTTGATACTTTAAGCCGTGGCTTTAGACGACTCCCTTGGAGCCCTGCTAGCCCAAGTCAATGACGAGGGAAAAGAAAATGCTCTCTACTACTTAAGCCGCCGTCTAATTCCGACGGAAGTAAAGTATCCTTCGATTGAGAAGCATTGTTTGGCCCTGATCTTCACCGCAAAGAAGCTCAGGAATTACATGCTTTCTCATAAGGTCAACCTTATTTCGAGAGTTAATCCGTTGCAATACTTGATGACCCGACCGATGCTTTCTGGTAGACTTGCCAGGTGGTCGATGATACTATTGCAATTCTAAATAACTTTCGTTCCTCTTCGCGCCGTAAAGGGACAAGCCCTAGCAGACTTCCTTGCAGCACACCCTTTACCGGCGGATTTGCCTCTCGACGACGATTTGCCTGACGAGCAGATAATGAGCCTAGAAGACCCTGATGATCGACGTTGGGAACTATACTTCAACAGTGAGTCCTCAGCACAGAAGAACAAAGAGTTGCAAAGGATAGTGCCCGGTAAGACAGGAATCAGACTAATATTTATAACACCGGAGCGGGGGATGTTAAGATACTCCTACCACTTAACAGAACCATGTACAAACAATGAGGCAGAATACGAAGCCCTTATAACCGGACTGGAATTAACCATTCAGATGGGAATAACGGACATCAACATCTACGGAGATTCTCAGTTGGTCATTCAACAGGTTGCCGGACAGTACAGAATTTTAAAGCCAAGACTCGAGCAATACTTTCAGTACACCATGAAATTATTGGAACAAATTCCAAACGTAACAATCTACAAGATTACCAGAAAAGAAAATGCTCTCGCTGATGCGCTAGCCCGCCTTGCAAAGGAATTTGCCTGCTTGCAGGATGAGTCAGTTGAAGTGTCAGTTCAAGGACGACAGGTCCCATCACAGCTCGACATGGATACAATACATAAATCAGAAAGAAAAATAGAAGAAACCATTGCAGCAGTTACAAAAAATACAGAAGATTGGCGGCAGCCACTAATAGACTATTTGTAGAAAGGAAACCTGCCGGACAATAAGTCGTTAGCCCATCAAATCAAGAAAAGAACTCTGTCTTACGCATTAATAAACAATACATTTTACAAAAGGTCTTTTGACCAGATGTGGCTAAGGTGCTTGAGCTGGTCCGAGGCTCGTGAAATTGTTAAAGAGGTACATTCAGGACTTTGTGGCGCTCATCAGTCGGGTCCGAAAATGAAAATGAAGATTAAAAGACTAGGGTATTACTGGCCCTCAATGATGACCGACTGCATGAAAGTTGCCAAAAGCTGTCACCAGTGTCAAGTGCACGGAGTGGTTCTACATTAACCTCCAAATGTGCTACATCTGACAATCACATCGTGGCCATTTGAGGGTTGGGGCACAGATATAGTGGGTCCGATAGAACCGCCTTCTTCAAGAGGACATCACTTCATTCTGGCAGCTACATACTACTTTTCTAAATGGGCAGAAGTTATACCACTCAGAGAAGTGAAGGCACACCACGTGCTACAATTTTTCAAGAATCAAGTTGTCTACCATTTTGGGGTACCGCGCAGGATCATTTCAGATAATGGGTCTACATTCAAGAGTACAAAGATCAACAATTTTGTCAGAAGACATGGGATCGATTGGCGATACTCAACAATCTACTACCCAAGAGCAAACGGCTTGGCCGAGGCTTTTAATAAAACTCTCATTCAAATTTTAAAGAAAACTTTGGACGACAACAAGAGAAATTGGCACGAGAAGTTGTTACAAGCCTTATGGGCCTACAGGACGACTTTTAGGACTCCTACTCTGTCTATGCCTTATGCCTTAGTGTACGGGTCCACGACCATTCTACCCCTGGAAGTTCAGCTTCCGTCACTTCGAATTGCAGTTGCAGAAAAGATCACCACAGAAGAAAATGTCAGACTACGACTGGAAGAACTGGAAAGCTTGGAAGGGAAAAGACTTTCCGCACAGCAGAATTTGGAACTGTAACAAGCCAAGATGATCCAAGCCCATGATAACCGGTCCGCCCAAGAACTTTCAAAGTCGGTGACTTAGTTCTTGTTCTCAGAAGACCTATTCTTGCACATCGCAAGATAGGTGATAAATTTGAACCAACATGGGAAGGGCCGTTCGTAGTCAAAACAGTCTACTCAGGAGGCTCCTACCAGCTTGTAAATTGCCGTGGAAAGCGACCTATGCTTCCAATCAATGGACGGTATTTAAAGAAGTATTACGCAACCTGATGTTTTGAAGGGTAGCTTCCAAAATAAAATCTTATCCCTAGAAACACGGGTGAAGTAATCACTTTGTGACTGGGTCCGAACCCAAAACAAAATAAAATGGATGATAAAAAAAAACCTCATCAACGAAAATGTTAAAAAGAAAACATGAGAAATAATAATAAAATGTCAATCTTTCCTTTTAAATCCATTCATTCCTGGTATTTTCTCATCTCTTCCTACTCCCTTTAAATTTAAAAAGAAATGAATAAGAATTTTTAAGTGTTTTTCTTATTGTTCTTGTTCTTAGTACAACCCCTGATCCTTTCCTTATTTTTTCGCAGGGAAATGTCGAACGTGCGGTTGGTTCTAAACTTTAGAAATGGCGTGAGTCTAGCATTTGATGAAAAGAGGGTGAGGGATGGAGCAGGTGATAGAGATTGACTCGGACTTCACACCACTCGGCTTACAATACGAAGAAAATTATTGGATCCCAGCTTGATCGAGAAGAACTTTATAGCCAGTACAGGTGATGAAAATGGGTGGCCCGAGCCACCAATCCAACGAACAAGAAAAGAAAAGCAAACGCCGCGCATGCAACCGGAGAAGATAAGAAAGTTAAGTCCATGGTTGCCACAACAGAGGGTAGGCTTGTCAGCGCCGCACCTGCAAAAATTGAAGGGGTAAGGAGAGCTACTCTCACTGCTACCCAACGAAGAAAAAAGAATCGTCGCATTCGCAAAATGCTGACCAAGTTAGCAGAAGATCAACATGAACAGACAGTGGATACTGTTAGTACAAATGCTCTAAGGAGACCGGTTCGTCAAGAACCGGAAAGAAGAAAGTCAATTCCAAGAAGGTCAGAACAAATAAAAGAAATACTAAGAAAAGCAGAAATAGAGTCAGTACCTCGACGCCGAGCATATGTACCAGATTCAGAGAGTCTTGCTGCGAAAGCAACCCCGGAGGATATCCCTACGGAGACTATCCCCGAGGATCCGAGACATGCAGAAGAACGTGCTGGGGTTGAGCCATACATCCCGCAGTATGTTACTAGACACCGAGGACTTCAGATAATCCCGGAATACGAGCTGGAGAAAATGCAATTAGTTGAGAAGAAAACCTTTGAATACTTTGAAAGAATTGGAAACAAGAGGGTCAACATCTTGGAAGGCCTCGAGCCGCATACGGATGTTTTCTCAGACTATGAGCAACAACAAATTGTGGACTGCATCCTTGAATTGCAGAAATTGGGCCGAGCTGGCCGCCTGAGAGAAAAGACATATTTAGAACCCCGAAGATGGATGCCAGGAAAAGGAAGAGTTACAATCCAATACGGGTGTTGCTACAATTTTTCCACAGACAGAAAAGGAAATCCACCAGGGATACTCCGTCGCGGTGAGGTGGATCCAATGCCAAGAGTCATCATGAGAATGGTGAAAAGAATGATAACATGGAGGGTACTACCTGCAGATTGCATACCCAACAGCTGCATTATCAACATCTACAAGGAAGGCGACTGCATACCGCCGCATATAGATCATCATGACTTTGTTAGACCATTCTGCACGGTGTCATTCTTCAGCCAGTGCAACATCATGTTCGGATCTGACCTCCGGATTGTAGGCCCAGGTGAGTTCTGAGGACCGGTGGAGATACCACTACCGGTAGGTTCCGTCCTGGTGTTAAAAGGGAACGGAGCAGACGTTGCGAAGCATTGCATTCCAGGAGTGCCTGTGGAGCGGATCTCAGTTACTTTTAGAAGAATGGATGACGGGAAAATGCCTTACCACTTTCGCCTAGCATCCGGAATTCGAGAGTCTCCGGCCCTACGAGCCGCGAGTTACATGCGAAATAGCACACCTCCGATGCACATCCATGCGGCATTCCTGCCAAGGGTGGCTTGGAAGGTGATGTTATTGCTCATGTTTCTTACTATTCAGACATGGATTTTTGACAGACGCTTTTGGATGGATCAAAAAGAAGTTTACACAGTCCGTTTTAAATTTACATGGATTGTATGACATTAAATTTCTGAGGAAAATGTCATCATGACTAGATCAAGTTGTATGATGTACTTTCAGCAAGTTGGAATGAAAACGACTACGTCATATTTTGCCTTCACCTCTTTTTGTGCAAATTGACTGGAAAACTCCATTAGATTTAAATGAACTTTGAACGAAGAACAGAAGAGAAAAGAAAATAAATGAGAATTTTTTCTAAAAAAATCTGAATTTTAAAATGAACTTCGAATTCACATGAACACTAAATAAACAAAAAAAAAGGGATTTTTAAAGGACAAACAAAACGAATCTAAATCTCAAATTGAATTCCGATCCGAATCCTCTGATTCAAACCTTTCAGTTATTTCCTCAATCGAAATATGTTTGAAACTCTTTTGAAATTTGAATATTTTCCTCGACTTATTGATAAGTCAAGTCTTTTCAGCTTGGTACATTTACCAGCTCCTTTCAATTCTCTTTCTTCTGTGTCTTAGAGGATCGACTAGTTATATTGACACAGAGCCACAAACTTTGTCAGCCTAAGACCCAATTTTGGCCCATAACCTAAATCTAGCTCAAACCTAATCCAACTCAACCCCAATTGGCCCCAAATCTTTTCTAAAACCTTCCTAACATTCCCACAAACAAAACACTAACCTGATTTGCCCAAAATTTGAACCTAAACTCCACCCAAACCTAACCCAAAACTAAAATCCCCAATTTGACCTAAGCCCAAACCTAACCCAAATGGGCCCAAATCCCAAAATTAGACCCAACCAAAGTTGAAAACTCTTTGTGACACTCCCATGAACATTTCTCAACATTAATTTTACATCAAATCCAACTTTAACCCAACCTTAAACCAAGTTAGCCCAATTTGACCCACTTTGATTCTTTTAACTAAAAAGCCCAAATTCAACCCAATTCTACTCCAAATCACACCAAATTGATTCCAAACCGCTCATGAAACATCCCTAAACCAATTGCAACATTTATTTGACATGGTCCTTCACAAAATTTTCATCCAAAAGCCCATCCTAAAATCCAAAAGCCCACTTTCCTAAACCATCTTGAAAGCCCATCCAAAGTGAAATCCAAAAGCCCATCCAAAGTGAAATCCAAAAGCCCAAACCCATTCCAAAGCCCACATGACAATTCCTTCTCATCATCCCTTTAATTAGAATCAATTCCTAAGTCCCAAATCAATCATCAAATCAACCTAAATCAAGCACCATCTAAATTTTTCACTAAATTGCCAAAATCTCCAAATTCCTTTTTCATATAAATGAGTTCACTTTTCCTAAGCCAAGGATGAGCCAAATGGAGCCACATGAAGCCAAGGGGGGTTTGACTTGTCACCAAGCCATTAATGGCAAGAAGAGGGAGTCCTTTCCTAAGCCTTCCTTAAGCCATTTTAACCTCTTTAATGCAACACCATAACCTAAAATTAACTTAAAATATTTTGATGGGGACTTCACCACTCCATAGCAGCTGACCCAACTGATCCCCTTGGCCCAAAATCAGACCATGGGGAGGTGAACCAAGCCCAAATACATGGGTTGACACATGTGAACCCAAAATCACTCTTCTTCCTTTACCACTTAAATCCAACCCTTTACACTTGGCATTGGACAATCGCTTGCACAAACCTCCAAGCATCGGTCCTCCCGACCTCGAGGGTGACCCGACCCTGGCCGGCCAGCCACCACAGCCGCCGAAACCACTGTGCCGAGAGCACCCATGTGAGCCAATTTTTGAATTTCTCCTTGCTGAGTTGTCCCAGCCCAATTGAACACCATGGCTGTTCTTCCCCTGCCCTAAGCAGCTGATCCAAGCCTTCAAACCCCCCTGGAAGGCCCTACAGCCACCTCTATTTAAACACCACCACATCTCGGCCAAAAAAAGAGATGAACGGAATCTTAAGGAAACTCTGCCAAAATTGCTCCAGGACCTTCTCCTAACCCAGAGCAGTTGATTCCCAGTGTTCCTTTGCCCTAATATACATTGACAGAGCTCAATTTCTGAGTTGAAAATCCACCCAAAAAACAGGACACTTCACCACAGTGAGCCAATCTCCAAATTGATTGGTCCTACACCTTCACCAGACCAAGAGGAGAAGTTCCCCAGCAAAAGCCCCCTCACCAGGCCAGCCATTGCTTCTAGCCTCCAAGCTTTGTGATCGGGCTTGGTCACTTTCACACCTAGACAAGTCCCCAGAGCCAGAGACTTCATCTGGAGCTTGCCTGGACCCAATCGAAGGTGACACAACTGTCAGATCGAAGCTTCACTTCTCTGAGCAAAGGTATGAACTCACTCTTCCTCCCGAGCTTCTAGTGATTCTCTATTTTGTTTAAGTTAATTTCATAGCCTATAAACCATATGGATGTGTTCGTCTCTTCAAGACGAATCCATAGAGCATAAGAACACGAAAATCCATTGAGAATGAAGTGAGATCTTAGGGTTTTAGTGTGAACGGTCATGGGTGCACACCAGTTGTAGACGATGACCGGGAGCTGTTGGATCGCGCGTGTATCGAGCGGACGGTTCAGATTGCGCCGGACCAGGGAATGTTACATGAACCGCGGGCCCCGGGAGCGCTGAGTCGGATGGCATCGTCGAATGGGAATGCGCCGCGTAGACTTTCAGAGCTGCCGATGTTGCGCTGGCGCCGTTTGGATAAGTAGATAAATAGGGTATTTTTGAATTATTTAAATGCCCAGAACTTCAAAAATTCATATCTTTGCATAGAAAAATTATAAAAATAAAATAAGAATACCCACTTGCTCAGTGAACAGAGGAGAATAATGTGGAAAAGAAATCAAGTTAATTGGATGAGTATTTTATTTTTAATAATTTATTTACTATTCTCAGTATTTTGATTCTTCATTTGCATAGACAATTCACCATGGCATGAGACCATAGGGCTTTTGAAGCCTCTAATCTTGGGTACATTCCCTGAATTTTTCAAGGTCAGAGGCTATCTCTGTGAAAAGTTATTGATTTTTCAAGTTCATTTCACTGTTTTAGGTATTTTAATTCCAATAATTAGCATGTTGTGAAATAAATTCTAGGAAAATTTGGTGATGTTCCTTAGGACCAGAGAACCCTATGAAAATATATTTTGAATTAATTCATTTATAATAACCTTAATTGGCCTAAACCCCTAAAATTGAATTTGAATTAATTAGGGTTAACCACACATCAAATTGACTTGAAAATAATTCTCCACTGATTCTTGGGATCAGAGAGACCTCACATAAAAATTTGGAATCAATTGGAAATGTTTAACCCCACTAAATGGATTAATTAAGTTACATAACTAAAATGGAACTATAAAAATTCATAACTCCAAAAATACTTTTCAAAAATTCACAAAAATAGTTTTGGAGCTTCTCTGATATCAGGGGAGTTCAGGAAAATTAAAATTGAAATTTTCTAAAAAAGTTAATTTTTTCACCATATTTTGATATTTTAATAATTAAAAAATCATAAAAATCACAAAAATATTAAAAATCATAAAAATGTCACATTTTGACTCCTAATCATTTAGGAACAAACCATATTTTTCCTAAGTCCCTATGATAAGATATTGAATTTTAAAGGTTTAATGTAATTTTTAATATTAAAAAAATTGAATTTTAAACTTTTTTCACTAAAATAATTCTAATAAATCAAAGAAAAATCAAAAAATTATAAAATTTGTTTCTCTGGAGTCTTTGAGGTGAGAGAGATTTAAGAAAAATATAAAATCTATTTTTCAATTTTTATTTTATTTTAAAATTAATTAACACTCTAAAATTCAAAATAATCATAATAAATAAAATATAACTCAAAAAATCACCAAAATTGGTCCAAGTGGTTCTCTGGTCATTAGGAATATCCCATAATTTTTTTAAGGATAGAAACTTTATCTTGGTCATGTTGTTAAATTTTCTTTGAAAAAACCCTATTTTCTACTAAAAATAATTATATAAATAAATTAAATTCAGAAAAATCACATTTTCTCCTCTAATATCTTAATTGACATATGAGTGAGGTGACATAAAGATTTCAAATTCATTTGAGCTCAATTTAATGAGTTATGAAATAAATAAGCTTAAAAGGGCATATGGGTAATTAAAATTTTAACCCTTAATTAAAACTTTAGGTTTAATCAAAATGGGGGGGGGGTAAAATACTTGATTTTAACTTTCTCTTGGATGATTGAAACTTAGGAAAATTAAGGGGTAGGAACCCATTAAAACACTTTGAAAATATCAAAAATGAAACTTTAATTAATTAAATAATTTAAATTTTGGAAAGAATATATTTAAATTTGGATTATTAAAAAAGGGATATTATTAAGAGGATGTTTATTCTTTAATTTAAAAATCCCTAAATGAGTCACTTTAACAATATTTAATTCTTAATTAATAATTTAAAGTAATAATCTAAGTTAATAGTTAAAACTAAAATTAAAATCAAATTAAATTAAAAATCAAATTAAAATTAAAGTTAAACTAAAACTAACAATCAAAATTAAAATTAAAATCAAAATTTAAATCAAATTAAATTAAATTAAAGTTAAATTAAATTAAATTAAAATTAAATTAAATTAAATTAAATTAAATTAAATTAAATTAAATTAAAATTAGAATTAAATTAAATTAAATTGAATTAAAAATTAAAATTAAAATTAAATTAAATTAAAAATTAAATTAAATTAAATTAAAATTAAATTAAATCAAAATCAAATTGAATTAAAAATCATTTAACAACAAACCTAAATGAATTCATTAAGAATTAAATCTAAAATAATTTGAACACTATTCCAAACTTAAAATTATTAATTGAAACCTCATAATTAAAATTAAAACACTTTAAACCATTAACTCAAGCCTGTAATTAAGAATGATTAAAATTCTCAATAAACCAACTTGCCCTTGAAGACTTTAATTTTTATAACTCTTAAATAGAGTATTAAGTGAGATGTCACTTCATTCATTAGGTAATCAAACGCCTAAGTTCACTGAGCAAGAAACAAAACAAAAATTCAAATCCTTGGATGATCAATTCATCCGTACAATAAAAATTCATTTGGACTTAAAATAATCCCAGAAATATTGAAAAGATGTTTAGGACTCCTCCTAAGCACTTCCTCAATATGACGGGATGTTTTAGAAGAACAATTGAATTTAATTGTTTTTTGATGAAGAAAATCATCCCTAAATCAAAACACAACAACCTAGACGTCATAGAAGATGACTAGTTATAGGATTAGGATTCTGGTAGATAACCAAAACCTTTTCCCTTAGCTTTACCTCGGTTGAAATATTTAAATGCTCTAACATGTGTTTTAAGTGCAGCTTGGGATGACTAGCAAGACCCTCCAGTACGCTTTTATTTAATCGCAATTTACTTTATAGCAATTTACTTACATGCACTGTACTTTACTTTTCTTGCATGATAAATAAAACTGTTGCATGAAAACCAAAGCCTTTAGTATAGTCCCTAAACTGAAACCAAAACTAAATTAAAAGTCATTACAAGATAAAATTCACCGCCACAACATTCAAAATATAAAACAACTCAAAATTTAATCACAAACAGAACAACAAAACTATAATTGCAACTAAATTAAAACGTCTCGTTGAATGATCGGGAATACCTCTGATGATGTAACCCACGTGTTGCTAACGAGATTTCACCGGCCTAAATGAAAGTGTGGAACTCATTCAGTTGAGTTTAGCAAATTCATTCGGACTAAGTGAATTCAATGAAAATAATCTGGTGCTGGGATGACGGAACCGTGGGATCTTAATCGGTTCGTTTAACCAACTTTAAGATTTGTTTAATTAAAATATTAAAAACATTTGGATTTAAGATTCTCTCTAAACCAGAACACTTCTCTCATCTCCTGATTTATGACTTCTAAAACTAAACCTCTGCTACAACAAGGAGCTCGGAGCATGGTAGGCAGCACGGCCATCGTCATCAGCAAAACTCGGATCTACTTCAGCAAAACCTTTCTTAGAATTAAATAACCAAGCCATAGGACTTCGAGGTAGTTTTTCTAGTGCAACATAAATCCTCAACTCTTCGTTAGACATTTGCATAATCATGTTATGCAAATTAAGCCCTAACCGGTCTTAGGACTCCGAGGTAGTCGTTCGGTACGACATAAACCCTCACATCTTCGAGGCTATTTGTGTGATTATGTCATACAAATATAAGTCCTAATTAATTAAAACTGGCAGGATTGCAACATTAAATAAATTCTCAAATTGAAACCAAACCATAGGATAGTCGGGAAGTCACCGAAGTTCACTTCGGGTCTGTGACATCCTCTACTTCTCTTCCTTTAGACTCCTAAAATAAACTGTACCAAATTTGAGCTAATCCCTTTTGAATTTCCAAAACTCATTCTTTGGAAAACCTTAAACTTCGCAATTCTTGAGAACAAAACCACTGGTCATTATCGAGAGTTTTCTTAAGTGATTCCCGTCACTTAGGATATAATTAACTATAGGGGCTTGCCCTTATAGGGAACTTTAAGAACACAGGTAATATAAACCCTGTTTAATTTTTTTATATTAAGTAGGGGAACTTGTCGGCTTATAAAATTGGTTCGCAGACCAAACAGATGTCACAAATCTTTTAGTTTATTTAATTGAGCCCCATCATCAAGCAGTGTGTCTATTCCTCGGGATAAATACACGGTTTATGGTGCGGTGCTCGTTTATATAAACTATTCGGGATGTGAGATCAGTTTGATTTCATATCTTAAAATTTTCAAATTTAAAAAAATTATTTTCAAAATCAAATACTACTTTCTAAATTATATATATATATTTAAATTAAATTTATATTTCGCCGACAATTTCTGTAGGCGACCCATTTTCAAAATACAATACACAAACCTAAAAATATGCCGACAGACAGATGATCAGCTATTTGATTGTTAGCTCCCTTCCTATCAACTATCATAAAATCAAATTCTTGCAGAAGAAGTATTCATCTAATTATCTAGGTTTCACATCCTTCTTTTGCATTAAATATTTGATAGTCGAATGGTCTGTATGCACAATGCTTATAGTTCTAATTAAATAAGGTCTAAATTTTTCAAAGGCAAATACTATAGCTAATAACTGTCTTTCAGTTATGGTATAATTAATTTGAGTCTCATTAAGAGTTTTATTAGCATAGTAAATCACTTTGAAAACTTGATCATGTCTTTGCCCCAATGCTACTCTGATCGCATAATCACTAGCATCACACATAAGTTCAAATGGTTTCTCCCAATCAGGTGAAATAATTATTGGTGCAGTGATTAATTTTTCTTTTAATAATTCGAAAGCTTTTAAGCATTCATCATTAAAATCAAACTTTCTATCATTTTCTAAAAGTTGACACAAAGGTTTAGTAATTTTAGAAAAATCTTTAATATATCGTCTGTAAAATCCAGCGTGTCCTAAGAAACTCCTCACCTCTCTCACAGTAGTGGGTGGCAGCAATCTCTCAATCACTCTAATTTTAGCAGGGTCGACCTCCATACCATGTTTAGAAATTTTGTGCCCAAGCACAATTCCTCCTGCAACCATAAATTGACATTTCTCCCCATTCAGAACTAGATTTGTTTTCTCCCAAACCTCCAAAACTTTGGCTAAGTTTTCTAGGAAAATTTCAAATGAAGTCTCGAATACAAAGAAATCATCCATAAAAACTTCTATTCCATTATCTATCATACTGCTGAAGACAGACATCATATAGCTCTGAAATGTTGCAGGTGCGTTACACAGTCCAAAAGGCATTCTTCGAAAAGCAAAGGTTCCATAAGGGCTAGTAAATGTTGTATTTTCTTGATCCTCAGGAGAAATAGGTATTTGATGGTAACCAGTATATCCATCCATAAAACAGTAGTACTTATGTCCAGCAAGTCTATCTAACATTTGATCGAGAAAAGGAAGAGGAAAGTAATCTTTTCTGGTGGTGGTATTTAATTTCCTATAGTCAATACAAATTCACCATCCATTAATTTGTCTTGTGGGTATGATTTCATTACATTCATTCACTTCAATAATCACTCCTTCCTTTTCCAGGACACAATGTATTGGACTCACCCAAGCACTATCCGAAATAGGATAAATAATTCCAGCATCCAGTAATTTTAAAATTTCTTTCTTAACTACATCTTTCATTATAGGATTCAATCTCCTTTGTGGATCAACTCTCGGTTTATGTTCTTCATCTAATAAAATTTTGTGCATACAAATCGAATGACTAACTCCTTTAATATCTGCCAAAGTCCATCCAAAAGCTTTCTTGTATCTTTTTAAAGTTTCCAACAACTTCTGTTCTTGGTATTTGTTTTACTCCGAAGATATAATAACTGACAAGGTAGATGATTCTCCTAAAAACATATGCTTTAAATGAATAGGGAGAATTTTCATCTCAAGTTCAGGAGGTTTTATGATAGATGGAATTAAGCTTTTATTTCCATCTTCCATAGTGTCTAATATTTCGAATCTCTCCTGAACATACTCCAAATCTTCATTCTTCTTACTATCTGAATTTTCATCATTTTCACTTTCTTCTTCAAACAAATCTTTATATTCTTCTTCTTTTTCAAATATATTTTCAAAATGATCGTTTCTCAAGTAATCACAGACATCCATCCTAAAACATTCATTATCTTTTTCCTTTGAGGGATACTTCGTAGATTTTAAAATATTAAAGGTAACCTCTTGATCATTAGCTCTCATAGTTAATTCTCCTTTTTGAACATCAATTACCGCTCTTCCAGTAGCAAGGAATGGTCTTCCCAAAATGATTGAGATTTCTTTATCTTCCGCCATATCAAGTACAATGAAATCCATAGGAAAGATAAATTTATCCAATTTCACTAACACATCTTCCACCACTCCTTTAGGATAAGTAATGGAACGATCGGCCAACTGAAGAGTCACAGATGTAGGAGAAATTTCTCCTTTTCCCAACCTTTTGAAAGTTGATAAAGGCATAAGATTAATACAAGCTCCCAGATCACATAAAGCTTTTCCGAAAAATTTCTCACATATAGCACACAGAATAGTGAAACTACCAGGATCTTTAAGTTTTTCCATAAGCTTCTTCTGAATAATTGCACTACACTCTCCGCTAAGTGCAACAGTTTCATGATCTGTAAACTTTCTTTTCTTTCTCAGAATATCCTTCATAAACTTGGCATAGTCAGGCATCTGTTTCAATGCTTCAACAAAAGGAATATTTATAGTTAATTTCTTAAGGATCTCCAAAAAATTTCCAAATATGTTATCCCTGTTTTGTTTCTTCACTCTTTGAGGAAATGGAGGTGGTGGTTTTTCAACAGTTATCTTCATTGGCTCAAGAGGATAATCCTAGTCTGGATAAATATTGTTTGAACCTTTTTCAATTTCTACCTTCTCCTTTTCTATTTCAACTTCTTTTTGCACTCTAGTTTCCAATTCTTTTCCACTCCTTAATTGATTAACCTTAAATGGTTCCTTATTTTGATCTTTTGGATTGATCTCCACATTACTTGGAAGTGTTTCAGAAGGTCTATTATTAAGTGCAATGAAAATATGTCCTAATTGATTTTCAATATTTTTCATAGCAACACCTTGAGCTTGTAATTGATTTCCCATATTTAGAATCATTTCTTCAGTAGACAACTTCTTATCCTTAAATTGTGGGTCACTATTAAATCCAGGGGGATAAGATGATCTAAAATTAGTATTTCCATGATTGTTCGAATTTTCAATTGGATTCATAGAATTATTAGCCTAATGCGGGTTAATATTAGCATTACTATTATTCCAATTGAAGTTTGGGTGATTCTTCCAACCAGGATTATAATAATTTGAATAAGGATTGTTAGGTCTATTAATAGCATTTAAAGTCTCATAAGGTGTTTGAGATTTTGTTATCTGTCCAAATGAATTTTCCTCTAACACTTTAGGTGGTTGAGAATAATTCATTTCATATTGATCTATTTTCTTTGAAAGGGCTGAAATTTGAGAAACTACCATAGTCATCATATCTGAATCATGAACACTAGCTACTCTCTTAGGATTTACCCGTTCAGAGGACCATTGAAAATTATTAGTAGTCATTTCTTCAATTAATGTGTATGCTTCATCAAAAGGGTTTGGCATTAATGATTCACCAGCAGCAGTATCTATAATAGATCTCAATGATCCCTTATAAAATGTTTGAATTATTAACCAATCTGGTAAAACATGATGTGGGCACTTCCTAAGTAGATCTTTAAATCTCTCCCAAGCTTCATATATTGACTCTCTTTCAAACTGACAAAAAGATGTAATATAATTTCTTAGTTTAGCAGTCTTTGATGGAGGGATATATTTTGATAGAAACTTTTGAGATAATTCTCCCCAAGTTCTAATAGATCCAGGTGCTAATGAATTTAACCACGCCTTAGCTTTATCCCTTAATGAAAAAGAAAAAAGTCTAAGTCTGACAGCGTCACTAGACACTGTCATATTTAAAAGTAGCACAATTCTAAAAAACTAGCGAGATGTAAATTTGGATCCTCATTAAGTGTTCCTCCAAATTGATTATTTTGTACTATTTGGATAATAGCAGGTTTAAGTTCGAATGAATTAGTAGCAACATCAGGATTTTGAATAGTTATGTGAATTTCATCTGCTGTTAGGTTAGCATAATCTCTTAAAGGTCTTGGCAATATCATTTCTCTGATTATCTTGATTATTCGCCATTTTGCAAGGATTTTCAATTTTTTTTTGTTTTCTAATTTTTCTGACAGTACGCTCTAACTCCAAATCGTATGGCACTAAACATATAGATCCACTACTACGCATTTACAAATACAAATAATATAATAAAGATAAATAAACACACAATTACACAGTACAAAATAAACTTTCTTTCTTAACTCTGTTACCTTCCTACTTACTTTCTTTACTCCGTTACCTTCCCCGACAACAACGCCAAAAACTTGATGCTCGACTTTATATTTTAAAAGAATTTATGAACTCAGATTTATATATTTATAATGATTTTTGTTAAGTCCAAGAATTCAACGCAAGTATACGTATCGTATCAAGTAATACAGAGCTCTAATGGAGTCCTGGTTATCGATCTCATAGGGAAGTTTGAAATATATAAGAAAGTGTTCACAATATAGGTAACGTAGCACTAAAATCCAATATTTAATTTGTAATTTAAGTTTACTACTTACTAATATTATGCAGGAAACAACAACGGTTAACTACACTACATCTACTTCTAAGGACTTTAAAAACAGGATTAACTAGCAAACACACTAAACTAAGTATTTGAAAGGTTTTCGATATATGAGAAAAGTATCTTTCCTCGTGTAATGACAATATGATGTGTGGATTGATATGACAAAATTATCTATTTTATTGTGCCAAATAGGAGCATGGATGATTCTTTACCCTTAAAAGAGTACCCCCTCTTCTAAGCAAGAAAAGAACATTGACTTGGTGACCTCATTTTTGATGAGGTCTCTTCTCTTCTCTCTCCTTAGTACTTAGGATCTAGACTTAGGCTTTCCCTTTGACTATCTTAGAGGACTAGAAATGGGACCAACCACTTAGAAATTTAAACACCTCTTAACTCCCTGTAAACCCCATAAATTTGATTGTAAACCCCCAAGCCACTTGGAGGGTTAAAATCAAATGTGGAGGTTTAAAGGATGAGTTCCCATGGGACTCTTTGGCCTTAGGACTACCCTGGGTGGCCTGGTCTGGTGAGGGTTGACCTGGACACATTACACTTTCACACACATTCCAAATTCTAAAACCATTCATACCTAATATGACTTCCTGACTCATGTAGGTAATTCATATGGATGGACCTTAACCCTTAGGTCCTTGGCTAAGAGGGTTAGGAACAACATAGTGAATGCCTCAAATGAGTCCTCTCATGGCTCTTATGGGCTTGATATGGCTTCATGGCTCAACCAAAGTGATTCCATTCTACTCAAACTTGATCAATCTTTACTTTTCCAAAATTTCAATTTTTGACCCCCGGAGCCCCACACCCGCTAAATCTACCAAATGCTCTTGAAACTACCTAAAATTTGCAAAATCACCTAAATTACCCAAAATTCCTCAAAATCAATCCTAAACACTTCCCACCACTCAAATTGATCATCCATAGCCAAATATACCAAAGTTTCCAAAAATACCCCCAAATTTTCAAAAATACCCAAAATGCCATTCTTAGCCCAAAAATCCAAAAATTCAGAAAATTCCCAAAAAATTTCAGAAAATCTAAAATATTCTCAATTTCATTTTTTTCAACTACACCATAAGTCACGTTTGCCAATTTAGCCCACTTTTGCCAAAACTCCCAATTTGACCCATTTTAAACCTAAAGTGAGCCCAATGTTAAACCAAACCACCCCAATTGACCTCAATTTTGGTCCAATTCAATTCTAAACTTCAATTCCATATCCCTAATATCAATCTAGACCAAATCTAAGCCCAACTTGATTAACATTTGGATCCAATTTTAATTTGAAGCCTAAATCTCCTAAATTGGCCTAAACCCAAACCTAACCCAAATAGGCCCAAATCCCAAAATCAAAGCCCAACCAAAGTTAAAAACTCTTTATAACACTCCCCTAAACATTTCTCAACATTAATTTTACATCAAATCCAACCTTAAACCAACATTAACCCAAGAAAGCCAAAGTTAGCCCAATTTGACCCATTTTGGGCCCCATTACCAAAAAGGCCCAAATTAAACCTATTTCAATTCCAAATGACACCAAACCTTCTCCAAATCGCTCATGCCACACTCCTAAACTAAACCCAACATTTGTTTAGCCCAATCTTTCACAAAATCTCCATCCACCAATTTGTTTTCAAACTTAAAAGCCCACTTCCATAAAGCCTTTAAAAGCCCACTTTCCATCAAATTAAAAAGCCCAAAATCCATCCTCAAGCCCACATGAAACCTTTTCTTCATCATTCCTTTGATAATCCTATTTGAACAAAGTCTTAAACCATCATGAAATCAACCCATTTGTAGCATCATGACAAATCCCATCAAAGGAATCCAAAGTTTTCAAAATTCCAAATAACCCTTTTCCATGCAAGTGAGCCAACCTTTTCCCAAGCCATGAGCAAGCCAAATGAAGCCATGGAGCCATGCATAAGCCATATGCAAGCCATGGGGAGCCCTTTCCACCTCACCATGCCACTTATGGCAAGAAGAGGGGAGCCTTTCCTAAGCCTTCACTAAACATTTTTTAACCCCATCAATGATACACTTTAACCAAAATTGGGCACCTCACATTGGATGGGGACTTCACCACACATGTGAGGCTAACCCAAATGATCTCACATCAGCCCAAATCAAGCCTTGGTGAGTGAACCAAGCCAAAACCATGAATTGACCCAAATTGGACCAGAAATGCTCCTTACACCCATGCCATTTAAATCCTTGACTTTACACATGGCAATCCCAAATTGATTGCACCAAAATGAAACTCCGACCTCCCCTCCACCTAAACACATATTTTGAACCCACTAATCAACCCCCATGGCCATCCAAAGCTCCATCATAACCTTGCTTATTTAAACCCTACCTCCATGGCCAAGAGGAGGAGATGCAAGATTTACCTTGGGGAGACCCTGCAAAATTGTTCTCAAAGCTTTTCCAAGCATTCCTAAGCTCAATCAAACCATTTCTAATTGTGGCCTCACCTCTTGGACGAAGGTATCAAATTTTTTCTCCTCCAACCGAGCATGTTTTAATTTTCTATAAATATTTACATGCTTTAAGTATATCATCACCGTCTAGATATGTGCTACTCAATTAGATGATCATTTAAAAAAAAAAATTCATTCAATTTCGTTGAGAAACGAGTGAGATATCAAGGTTTGAAGGTGGACGGTTTTGGGTGAATAACACTAGGAGAGAGGAGTAGCAGCCGTCCGATCGTGCGTGTATCCGACGGACGGCCACGATGCGATTAGACGGATCTTCATCCGTGAACAGGCACCATACAGAACCACGCTGGCCAATAGGAGAGCAACACGTGGATTGAGCGGGAAATAGATTTTTTGGATTTATTTTTGACACAAAACTTCAAAAAATCATAGCTTTGCCTAGAAAACTCCAAAAAATAAAATAAAAATATGCTCTTGCTCATGAAAACGAGCAGAATAATGTGAAAGTAATTTTATTTTTATTTAATGCATATTTTATTTTTAATTAATTAAATAATGTTTTCAATATTTTAATTCTTCATGCATGTAGGAGTTTCACCATAACTTGAAATTTTTATATGTTATTCTATGCATAATGGTTGATCTTTCTTGATTTTTCCAAAGACAGGAAAGATTTCCATGATGAGATATCTATTTTTCAATATTATGCTTCAGTTTTCCTATAATAATTATAAAAATTACCATGTTACTTAGAAAAATCTAGAAAAATTAGAGTGTTTTCCCTTTGACCAAAGAAACATTAGAAAATTATCTCATGATTTATTTCAATCAAACAAACTATAATTTGGCCAAAACCTTAAAATGGAATTTTAATTAATTAGGATTAACTACACATCAAAATAACTTGAAATCAACTCTCCACTAATCTTTAGGATACAAAGAACTTATCATAAAAATTTGAAATCAGTTTGAAATAATTAACCCCACTAATTGAACTAATTAAGTTACATGGTCAAAATTAAAATTTAAAAATTCATAACTCAAAAAATACATTTCAAAAATTCACCAAACTGATTTTGGGACTTCTCTGATATTAGAGGAGTCTATAAAAATTAAAATTATAATTTTCTAAAAATCTTTATTTTTTGACCCTACTTTAATATTTTAATAATTAAAAAATAATAAAAATCATAAAAATAATAAAAATCACAAAAATGTCATATTTTGACTTCTAATCACTTAGGAATAAACCAAATATTTTTCCCAAGTCTCTAAGTTAAGATATTGAATTTTAAATGCTTAAAATAATTTTTAATATTAAAAAATGTATTTTCTAATCTTTTCACTAAATTAATTCCAATAAATCAAAGAAAAATAAAAAAATTATAAAATTTGTTTCTCTGAACTCCTTGAGGTCAGAGAGATTTAAGAAACATATAAAATCCATTTTTCAACTTTAATTTTATTTTATAATTAATTAATACTCTAAAACTCAAAATAATTATAATAAATAAAATATAATTTAAAAAATCACCAAAATTGGTCCAAGTGGTCCTTTGGTCATTATAAACATCCCATAATTTTCTTAAGGACAGAAAACTTACTTTGGTCATTTTGTTGAATTTTCCTTGAAATCCCTTATTTTTCACTAAAAATAATTATATAAATAAATTAAATTAAAAAAAATTACATTTTTCCTCTAATGTCTTAATTGACATGTGAGTAAAGTGACATAAAAATTTCAAGTTCATTTGAACTCAATTTAGTGAGTTATGAAATAAATAAGCTTAAAAGGGCATATTAATAATTAAAGAATTTAAACCCCTTTATTAAAATTTTAGGTTTAATTAAAATGAAGGGTAAAATATTTGATTTTATCTTTCTTGGATGATTAAAACTTTGGGAAATTAAGAGGGTATGAACCCATTTATCACTTTTAATAAACCAAAAATGAAACTTTAATTATTTAAACAATTTAAATTTTGGAAGAATAATAAAAATTTGAATTATTAAAAATAAGGATATAATTTGAGAGGATATTAATCCTTTAATAAAAAATCCCTAAATAAATCACTTCAATAATATTTAAATTTTAATTAAGATTAAAAAAATAATCCAAACTAAGTAAATTAAAAATTAAAAAAAATAAATAACCCTTAAATTAAAGAAAAAGTTCAAAATATTAAATAGTTTAATAAAAATAATTAAATTAAATTAAATTAAGTAAAAAATTAAATTAAAATTAAAATTAAATTAAATTAACATTTTAACAATTAAGTTAAGCTAAATTAAAAAATTTTTTAAATTAAATTAAATCAAATTTAAATTAAATTAAGTTAACATCATTTAATAATAAAAGTAAAACAATTTTAAGATATTAAGATCACCAAAAGTATAAAGATTTAAACCAAAAATAATTTGAACACTATTCCAAACTTAAAATTTTTAATTAAAACCTCATAATTAAACTAAATCACTTTAAACCATTAACTCAAACTTCAAATTAAGAATGATTAAAATTCTCAACAAACCAACTTGCCTTTAAAGGCTTTAATTATTATAACTCTTAAATAGAGTATTAAGTGAGATGTCACATCATTCATCAGGTAATCAAATACCCAAGTTCACTGAGCAAGAGACAAAGCTTAACTAAACTCCTGGATGATTAATTCACATGTGCAACTAAATTTACTTGGACTCAAAATGATCTCGGAAATATTGAAAAGATGTTTAGGACTCGTCCTAAGCACTTTCTCAATATGATGAGATGTTTTAGAAGAACAATTGAATTTAATTGTTCTTTGATGAAGAAAATCATCCTTAAACAAAACACAAGAACCTAGACGTCATAGGATATGACTAGTTATAGGACTAGGATCTTGGTAGATAACCAAAACCCTTCCCTTAGCTTTACCTAGGTACTTGTTAAAATATTTAAATGCCTTAACATGTGTTTTAAGTGTAGCTTGGGATGACGGGAAGACCCTCCAGGTACGCTTTTATTTTATTGCAATTTACTTTGTTGCAATTTACTTACATGCATTGTACTTTACTTTTTCTTGCATGATAAACAAGATTGTTGCATGAAAACTGAAACCTTCTAGGATAGCCACAAAACTGAAACCAGAACTAAATTAAAAGTCACCACAAGATAAAATTCACCGCCACAACATTCCAAAATATAAAACAATTTAAAATTTAATCATAAACAGAACAACAAAACTACAATTATAACTAAATTAAAACGTCTCGTCGAATGATCGGGAATACCTCGGATGGTGTAACCCACGTGTTGCTAACGGGATTTCCCATGGTCTAAATGAAAGTGTGGAACTTATTCAGTTGAGTTTAGCAAATTCATACTGGACTAAGTGAATTCGATGAAAATAACGCTGCCGGGATGACGGAACCGTGGGATCTTAATGGGTTCTGTTTAAACAACTTTAAGATTTGTTTTAATTAAAATATTAAAAATATTCATTTTTAAGATTTCTAAACCAAAACACTTCTCTCATCTCCTAATTTCACCTTCTAAAACTAAACCTCTGCAACAACAAGGAGCTCGGAGCATGGTGGGCAGCACGGCCATCGTCATCAGCAAAACTCGGATCTACTTCAGCAAAACTTTCTTAGAATTAAATAATCAAGCCATAGGACTTCGAGGTAGTTTGCCTAGTGCAACATAAATCCTCAACTCTTCGTTAAACATTTGCATGATCATGTCATGTAAATTAAGCCCTAACAGGTCTTAGGACTCCGAGGTAGTCGTTCGGACGACATAAACCCTCATATCTTCGAGGCTGTTTGTGTGATTATATCATACAAATATAAGTCCTAATTAATTAAAATTGGCAGGATTGAAATATTAAATAAATTCTCAAATTGAAACCAAATCATAGGATAGTTTGGGAAGTTGCCAAGATTCTTCTTGGATCCTCAACTTCTCCTACTTCTCTTTCTTTGGATTCTTGCAATAAACTGTTCCAAATTTGAGCTAATCTCTTTTGAAAATCCAAAATTCAATCCTTTGAAACCTTAAACTTTGAAATTCTTGAGAGCAAAACCACTAATCATTATCGAGAGTTTTCTTAAATGATTCCCGTCATTTAAGATGTAATTAACTTATAGGGGCTTGCCCTTATCGGGAACTTTAAGAACCCGAGTAATATAAACCCCGCTTAATTTCTTTATATTAAGCGTGGGAACTTGTCGGCTTATAAAATTGGTTCGCAGACCAAACAGATGTCACAAATCTTCTAGTTTATTTAATTGAGCCTCATCATCAAGCAGTGTGTCTATTCTTCGGGATAGATATACGGTTTGTGGTGCGGTGCTCGTTTATATAAACTATTTGGGATGTGAGATCGGTTTGATTTCATATCTTAAAATTTTCAAATTTAAAAATTACTTTCTAAATTATATATATATATATATTTAAATTAAATTTAAAATATAAAAAAATTCACCGACAACTTTTGTTAGGCGACCCCTTTTCAAAACACATAACCTAAAAATATGCCGACATGACTTATTCTAAGTTTAGTCACTAACTCTAAGGCTAGGCTAGGAGGATACCGGCTCTCACTTTGAAGCTCCCACTCAGCCTCACCCGAAGGCTAACCTTTGATATTAGTTACTAATCTTAGAACCAATTTGGGGATTTCAGCCTGTCACCCTGAAATCTCCACATTGAAGTCCATCAGAACATATTTCCCTATTCATTTGCACTCAATTCTCATGCTATACAATTCATCCATAGAAATTGAATGGATATTTCATTATTGTTGTAGGACATTAAATCTTTTCAAACTTAATGTTCAACAACATATTTTAACATTTTAATTGGCCAAATCAAAAGTAAATTAAGTTTTGAATGAAAAATCATCACAATCTTTTCATTACATTAAAAGCACATCAAATCTACATCAATCCATCATCACATCTCTATGCAAGAAGAAAGACAAGGGAGACTACTCAGAACTCATGGAGAAATACAATAAAACATAGATTTTATATATAAAAGAAAAGTCATACAAACCACAAAAGAAAATACAACTTATTTATTTCTCTTCCCCAATGCAATTCACTTGAATTTCCTTTGAATCCTCTTCTCTCTTCTTTACAACACTTGATTCTCTCTTTAGAATGGAAAGGAAGAAGCAATCTCTCACTTTACCTCTTCTCCATCCCTCCTTAGAGAAGAATTCCTCTCAAATCCTCACTCTACACTCACTCTCCTAAACCTTAACACACTATACTATGAAGAAGCACACAAAAACACTCTAGACTCCTCTCCATTTTCGTCCAAAAATATTTACTTATAAGATAGGGATGAAATCCCAAGAGTTTCCATAGGCATCCCTTCAAAAAGTCGCCAAAACTCTTCAAATTTGAACTTCACCGACTTCGGGCGCCGGCGGCGCTCTATCATGCAATTAATTATGGGCTATTTGGATTTAGGCGTCGGCGGCTCCAAAACACTTTTTCACCATTTTGCTCCTTTTTGCTCTTTTTTGCTCCAGATTCTTTTCTTTTTGCTTCTTTTCACTCTAATCACATAAAATAAGCATACCTGCAACAAATCATGAAAAATACTTTTCTTTAAAGTGTAATATCACCAAAAATGGGAAAAATTATATAGCAAAAATCGTATATATTCTTGGTGCATCACTGCTCCTTTACATTTTTTAATCGAACAACACCAAATCGATTGACTTCATGCGATGGGGTTGTTGAATATATGACAAATCATCCTCATATTGAATAAAATTTATTTAAGTTATTCCCAAGTTGGTTAACCTCTAGTTCAACTGTCTTTCAGGCTAGTGGATCTTGGGTCAGTTGCTCAATTGGTACTATATGGCTTCCAGTAGGTCATCCTCTGAGCTTGTTAACCCTTGGTTAGTTGCTCAATCGATATTTGGGCTCTAGATATCTTTATTTATTCTCCTGGGGCATCAACGATGGCACGTGCTCTGCTTCGAGCCATACGATCCATGAAAGATCTAGTCAAGGCTATTTTGATTGTATATATATATATATATATATATATATATATAATTAAATATTTTAAAGTTTGATGAATTAGATCACACTTGTATGTGGGGGTTTAGTTCACTCAACTAGTCTAAGCTAGTTCCTTGACTTAACGTAGGTTTGTTTAAGATTGTTCTAGAATTATCAATTATCCATTGGTCAGGTGACCACCAAAAAATGTAATAAGAAATTCATACCAAATTTATATGAAATTGCACTTTAAGAAAGGTATTTTCTATGTTTTATTGCAGGAATGAAGATTTATAGGTAATGAGAGCAAAAAGATCAAAAAGGAGCGAATCTGGAAGAAAAAGGACTAAAATAGATGAAAATTTAACTATCCCACCAACGGCGAGGAAGAGGCCGCCGACGGCGAGATTTTCCCTAGAGCATTTGAATATATTACAAAGGAGCCCGCCGACGGCAAGATCGAGCCCGCCGACAGCGAGACTGAGCGGTTAGCCATTATTCTAGAAGCCCGCCGACGGCGAGATCGAGCATGCCGACGGCGAGAATGATGGTGCAAGCCAATATTCAATGAATCTGAACGCTTTTTGAAGAGGTACTTAAGCAACCTTTGGAAATATGACTCCTTCTATATATAGAAACAATTTTTAGTGTGTGTGTGTGTCTGTGGGTGTCTTAGTTTTGTGTTATTCAGTTTTTCTAAGTGTCTTTAGTGAGAGTGAGTGTTTTATTTAGTGTCTTGGTGAGTCCTATAAGTGTATTAAACAAAAATGAAGAGTCAAAAGAACTTCAAGGATTCTGCTTGGGGAGAAGATTCGAGATAAGTCTTTTGTTTATTGTTTATTGTTTATTAACTTTAAATGAAATCCAAGTTTTGTGTTATTCTTCCTATGCATTCTGAGTAGTTTTGCTTTGTCTTTCTCCTTGTTGTTAAGGTTTTATGAAATGATGAATTAAATTAGTTGTGCCTAAAAATATTAAATAAAATTGTGATAATCTTTTACTTAAATCTTAATTTACTTTCAATCTGGCCAATTGAACTGTTAAAATATGTTAAATTATCAACTATAGTAAAGATTACTTCCAAGATTCAGGGAAGTCAAAAGCCTTGGAAGGAGGGTGCAAATAAATAGGGAAATATTAATTATCGGGCGTAGAATTGGACATTTTAGTGTGACAGACTAAAATCTTCAATTCGGTACTATCGTTTGGGAGATGAAGTGTAGATGTTAGCCCTCAGGCGAGGGGAACGTGGGAGCTCTGAAGTGGCAGCCGGTATCCTCTCAGCCTAGCTGCAGATTCAATAACCAAACATAGGATCAGTCAATGTTCTTTGCACCTGGACCAAAGGGTAAAGAATATGAATGCTCCTATTTGGCACAATATAATTCTTAGTAATTTAATTATTCATTCTCTTAATTTTCTAAACAAGGAGAAAGATACTTTTCTAAATTGAAACCTTTTTCTTTAAGTAATAAGTTTTTTTAGTATAAGCGTTTGTTATTACCATATATTAGATTAGTACTCTTACTGCATTTGCTGAAATTAGTCCTTAAATCTCTAACTTCCTCGTGGGATCGATATCTAGGACTCCATTAGAGCCCTTTATTACTTGAACGATACGTATACTTGCGTTGATAAAAGGGGAGGGAGCACAATTGTTATTTTACTTTGAAAAACATTAATAATATTTATAAAGCTTAACAAACATACACAACCTTCACTTTCTACCCTGCTCTCCTCCGTGGCTATCAAGTTTTTGGCATTGTTGCTAGAGAATTATACCTCTTAGTAGTGGTACTGAAATTATTACACTTGGCAGTTCCCCGCATCAAGTTTTTGGTGTCGTTACTGGGGAAGTAAAAGTAATTATTAAAGGTAATTAACAAAAATTATTAAAGATAATTACTAGAGTAACAAACTATTATTATTTATTTAAAATTGTATGCGTAAATTTAGAACCGAAGGTTTAATCCCTTACGATTCAGAATTAGAGCGCACTATTAAAAGAATTAGAAAATAGAAAAGAGAAAATATAAATTTCACTCAAATGGCAAATAATCCAGCAGTTGAAATTATAAATCAACCAAGACTTTTAAGAGATTACGCTAACCCTACATTAGATGAAATTCACTTAACTATCCAAAACCCTAATGTAGCGGCTAACTCATTCAAGCTTAAACCTGCAATTATCCAAATGGTACAAAATAATCAATTTAGTGGTTCACCAAACGAAGATCCTAATTTACATCTTGCTATTTTTTAGAACTATGTGCTACTTTTAAATATGACGGAGTATCTAATGACGCTGTTAGACTTAGTCTTTTTCCTTTTTCTTTAAGGAATAAGGCTAAGATGTGGTTAAATTTTTTAGCACCTGGATCTATTAGAACTTGGGGAGAACTGTCACAAAAATTTCTATCCAAATATTTCCCTCCTTCAAAAACTGCAAAACTTAGAAATGACATAACTTCTTTTAGTCAGTTTGACGGAGAATCAATATACGAAGCTTGGGAGAGATTTAAAGATTTTCTTAGGAAATGCCCACACTATGCGTTACCAGATTGGTTAATTATACAAACTTTTTATAATGGATTGATAGGATCTCTTAGATTTATTATAGATGCTGCTGCTGGAGGATCATTAATGTCAAAACCATTTGATGATGCTTATTCATTAATTGAAAAATGTCTACTAATACTTTTCAATGGCCTTCTAAAAGGTTAAATCCTAAAAAAATAGCCAGTATACATGACTCTGATGCAATATCTATTTTAGCTTCTCAAATTGCTGCTATATCCAAGAAATTATATCATTTTGGAACAAATTATTCTCCTAATACTATAGAAGAAAATTCTTCTGGACAATTTATAGATGCTCAACCTTCATACGAAACTTTAAATGCTATTAATAACCGACTCAATAATCCTTATGCAAATTATTATAACCCTGGTTGGAAGAACCATCCAAATTTTAATATGAATGAGATATACTGATATTTAACTGACGAATCTGGAGATTGGGAAATACGAGAAGACGGGTACGTTAGTTTTTCTGCATCACTTCTTAACCCCGTCTCTAAGCACTGGAACTTCTTTATTTCTTAAAAATTATTACCCACGATAAGGGTAAATAAAGTTTCTAAGGAGTGTGTGATTTTAAATTACTGTATTTAAACGGGATTACCCATCGACGTTGGATCTATTATTGTGAAGTCTGCCCTAGGCCTGATTGTGCATGGATCGATTCATGGACTTGGACATCCTTCAACAATATTTGCATTATGTAGTTAGTACCAAGTTTCCTATGAAGCCTGGGAAAAAGTACTTTTGCCTTGGAACCATTAGATCCTACTAATATGTTTCCTACTTTGGATAACGATAATGATACAGCCATTATTGCAGATCAAGCATCTCAAAGCAATCTTTCAATCAGGTAATTTACTAATAAAACTAATCTGATCTTTTGAAAACTCAAAGGATTGGAGAAGGATATACAGAACATGATGAATTCTATCAACAATATCTCTGATTTATTTGATCATATTGACTGGAGAATGAAAGAACACTTTGATCATTCCGGACATCTCGAGGCTAGTTTCATACGGCTTTTGAGAAGGAAAGGATGGATTGAAGAAGATTCTACAGAAGAATTTCCTTACAGGCCTTTCTGTAATCTGTTCGTGCACTTACGTTCTATCGGAGATATCAGAGATCATTTTAGTACCGATCCTGATGAGTAGAAGATATTTATTTGTATTTATCTGTGTTATGCTAGTTTGAATTTAGTTTATTATGTTATTTACACTTTGGATATTTATTCTCAGTATAGATGAGATTACGTGTTATTTGTTCAGTCTCAGTGTTTTGAGTACTGTGGTGTGAATTGCGACGCTGAATTGTGTGTATTAAGATTTTAAAAGTACTTTGTTGGTAATGTAGTGTGTGTGAAATTTGTAAACACTTGGATTTCATTAATAAAGTTATGATGTTTTGTGTTGTGTGAATTTATGTGTTAAAATAATATCTAATCACAATGAAATGTATTTAATAGATTGATCGGACATTATTGAGGCTTAAAATAAATTAAAAACATTATTAAAAAAAACTTAAAATTTTCAAAAATCCCGCCGACAGCGAGATCGATCTCGCCGACGGCAAGAATTTCCAAAAACTTTTGACCTCTTTGAATTATATAGCTCGCCGACGGAGAGAATTTTTTCGCCGACAGCGAGGTCTCGAAAAACACTATATTTGGCCAGTCAACCGTCACTATTCATCGTCCCCTTCCTCAAAACTTTGAAAAACCGACCTAGGGCTTGAGATCTTGCATTTAGAGCGATATCAACTCATTTTGACACTGAATTTTATCTTCCCTTGGTAAGAATCCCTCCTATGTAAAAATTTTTGATTTTCACCATGGATTTCTTCCACATTGAGTAATTTTGGAAAATGTGAAAATGTAGAGAAAAGACTTGGAAGAAGTTCATAGAACTTGATTTAGATTGTTTTAAGTCACATTTGGAAGCCATTTTAGTGTTATTTTGGAGTTTAGTTAAGATTTTTTGTAAATTTGATAGATCGAGAAATGACTCCACTACAGAAAAGGCGACTGGATTTTGATGAAATACGATTCGTGAATGCTAGAGCACAATCAAGATACAACCTAAACATCAAAGCAAGAAAGTGCATTCAGGATAGAGTCTTTAAAAATCCAGGAGAAGAAGTAGAACGAACGATAAGAGAAAGAAGATGGGAGAATTTTTGTTATACAACGAATAGAGCTGTTGTTGAAGTCGTGAAAGAATTTTATGCCAACTTGACTGAGATAGAAGATGCACCAATAGAGGTTAGAGGATTTTTAGTTGATTTTAATACTGCAAGAATCAATGCTTTCTACGAAGTATAAGATCTGCGTATCAGTGAATATGATACTTTTGGAACAATGGAATGACTGCTGGATGAAGTGATTAACTTTCTCACTGATGGAAAGGAACTTGGAAGATTAAGCAGCGTGAACGAGTAAACTTCCCTCTCTCTATGTTAAATCCAACATCTAAGGCTTGGCATTATTTTATTTTCTCTACTTTGTTACCTACCTATCACCATAGTGAAGTAACAAGAGATAGAACAGTTCTGAATTTCTGTATTCAGAACCAGAAAAGTATTAATGTGGGAAGTATTATTTACAAGAATATATTAGCCACCACACGAAGTGAAAGTGGAGGAGGACTAGGACATCCTGTGCTAATTTATGCACTCGCCAATTGTACGGAGTAGAGGCTAGAGATGATGAGGAATGGGTAGAACCTATGAAACCCATTACCCGAGCTAATATAAAAACCTATGAGTCCCACGAAGGATGGAGATGCGGGACTAGGAGCTATGCACCTTCGACTAGTAGGGATATTCCCTCTACTAGTTATGACCCTCCTGCCTATAGTTCTCCTACCCTTTATGATTTGATGAATGAAATGACTCTGCAGCGGAAAAGTTTTGAAAAAAATGAAGAAAAATTGGAGCATATAGATCAGAGGATTGGAGGATTAGAGCGGAGGCATGGTTATGACAACGATTATCTCCAAAAACATTCTGAGTTTGAGATAGCCTATTATGACGCTGAGGATCGTTATCGGAGAGGAGAGCCGGATGTCATATTTTCTGAGTGCCCCCGTTATACTCACTACCAGCCTACTCCACCTGCTGAACAAGGAGACGAGGATATAATATGGGATTTTACTGTTGATGATTAGATTCTATGCTTATATATTTATGTTATGAGTTTGTTTAGTTATTTAGTGTTATGTATTTTGTTTATTTTGTTTAAACTTTTTGCATAAGTTAAATATGTGTAATTTTAATATTTCAAATTGTTATTGTAACCCTGAAACTGGATTAGTAAAATATATGTGGTTGTTGTGTTAAATTGTGCTTGGTACTATAATAGGTATAAATTGTGTTAGGTTGTACTTATTTCAAAACTTCTTTACCCAGCAATTTCTTTGATATTATATATGTATAGAAGTTATGAACATTACAGGTTAATTAAGTGATGAAAAGAACCTGCAGAGCTTCAAAAGGAGAAATACCTAAAGCACTAAGGTATGATTTAAATTTACAGTTTATTTTCTTTTCACCCTATATATATAGATTGAAAAATTTAAGTTTGGGGGAGGGAAAAACACAAATTTAATTATTAAATTGTTCTCAAATTATATTTTCAAAAATTATTATAAAAATGATTTTGTGTAGTAAATTTAATTCAGTAAACTAGAATTAAGTTATTTAATTATTATAGAAAGTTAAAAGAAATACTTTTAATGATTAACAAATTTTGTAGATTAAGATATTTGGAATAAAGGATAAGAATATAGTTAACTATTTAAAGTAAAGAAAACTATATTTTAAAATATTAAATTCTAAGGTATTTAGTTGAGAAAGAAAAGATTGAAAGTCAATGAAGTAAAAATTATGAAATACATATAAGCTAAAGAAATATTTCAAGATTCAAATTTAGGAAGAGAAAAATGAAGTTCAAAATTATTAACAGGCTAACCAAAAATAATTATCCTCACTTAAAAAAGAAAAGAAAAAAAATGGATTGAAAATTAATCCAGAAAGAAAAGAAAAAGAAAAAAAATATATAAGTGAGGAGAAGCTTGAGGGGATGCCTTGTCAAAAATTAGCTTCATTTGAATCAACCTAAAAGGTAAAACTTAGTCATATTTCTAAAACTTATATATATGGATTAGTATTTTGCTAAATAGTGTTTTCATGAATTTCCTATCATCTGAACTTCCTAAGTAATTTGATATTGCAAAATATAGTGATTCTTGAAATGAATAGAAGACTAGAACTCTTAAAACTTGATCTCCAAGTAGCTTTATATCTATAGAATTAGTTTAATTATCTAAAAATATTTCTAATAAACTTTGCTATAATATTTATTTAATTTAAATTCATAGTAATTCTGAATTAAACCTTTACTACAAATAATCATTACTTTTATGTAGTATCATGATTACTTGAGGACAAGTAATAGTTAAGTTTAGGGGATTTTGACCACCAGAAAATGTAATAAGAAATTCATACCAATTTTATATGAAATTTCACTTTAAAGAAAGGTATTTTGTATGTTTTATTGCAGGAATGAAGATTTATAGGTAATGGGAGCAAAAAGACCAAAAAAGGAGCAAATCTGGAACAAAAAGGACTAAAATCGATGAAAATTGAACTATCCCGCCGACGACGAGGAAGAGGCTGCCGACGGCGAGATTTTCCCGAGAGCATTTGAATATATTACAAAGGAGCCCACTGACGGCGAGATCGAGCCCGCCGACAGTGAGACTGAGCGGTTAGCCATTGTTCTAGAAGCCCACCGACGGGAAGAATGATGGTTCAAGTCAATATTTAATGAATCTGGACGCTTTTTGAAGAGGTGCTTAAGCAACCTTTGGAAATATGACTCTTTCTATATATAGAAACGATTTTTAGTGTGAGTGTGTGTCTGTGGGTTCTTAGTTTTGTGTTATTCAGTCTTTCTAAATGTCTTTAGTGAGAGTGAGTGTTTTATTTAGTGTCTTGGTGAGTCTTCTAAGTGTATTAAACAAAAAGGAAGAGTCAAAGGAACTTCAAGGAGTCTACTTGAGGAGAAGATTCGAGATAAGTCTTTTGTTTATTGTTTATTAACTTTAAATGAAATCCAAAATTTGTGTTATTCTTCTTATGCATTCTGAGTAGTTTTGCTTTGTCTTTTTCCTTGTTGTTAAGGTTTTGTGAAATGATGAATTAAATTAGTTGTGCCTAAAAATATTAAATAAGATTGTGAAAATCTTTTACTTAAATCTTAATTTACTTTCAATCTGGCCAATTGAACTGTTAAAATATGTTAAATTATCAACTATAGTAAAGATTACATCCAAGATTCAGGGAAGTCAAAAGCATTGGAAGGAGGGTGCAAATAAATAGGGAAATATTAATTATTGGGCGTAGAATTGGACATTTAGTGTGACAAACTAAACTCTTCAATTCGGTTCTATCGTTTGGGAGCTGAAGTGTAGATGTTAGCCCTCAGGCTAGGGGAACGTGGGAGCTCTGAAGTGTCAGCCGGTATTCTCCCAGCCTATTCGCAGATTCAGTAACCAAACATAGGATCGGTCAATGTTCTTTGCACTGGACCAAAGAGTAAATAATATGAATGCTCCTATTTGACACAATATAATTCTTACTAATTTAATTATTCATTCACTTAATTTTCTAAACAAGGAGAAATATACTTTTCTAAATTGAAACCTTTTTCTTTAAGTAATAAGTTTTTTTAGTATAAGCGTTTGTTATTACCGTATATTAGATTAGTAATCTTACTGCATTTGCTGAAATTAGTCCTTAAATCTCTAACTTCCTTGTGGGATCGATATCTAGGACTCCATTAGAGCCCTTTATTACTTGAACGATACATATACTTGCGTTGATAAAAGGGGAGGGAGCACAATTGCTATTTTACTCTGAAAAACATTAATAATATTTATAAAGTTTAACAAACATATACAACCTTCACTTTCTACCCTGCTCTCCTCCGTAGCTATCAAGTTTTTGGCGCTATTGCTAGAGAATTATACCTCTTAGTAGTGGTACTGAAATTATTACACTTGGCAGTTCCCCGCATCATCATGTGACTATCATATAGATCATAAGAGATGAGTAAAATTTTTTTGAGATATAAATATTACAAGTAAATTTATATTATCAATTTAAAGTTTGCATTAGGGCGAGTAAGACTTCATTTTTTCTTTGCCTTTATATAACTTTAAGAGTTCCTTTGTAACATGGATTATTATTTTCAAACCTTGATTTATTTGGCCCTTGCTAATCACATCTACATCACGATGTAACCAAAAAAGTCTTCTTGGTCTCATGCATACATTGTATTTTAAATAATGGAACTATCTTCAGATTCCCATAACTCAAAATTGAACATGAACACTCTTTAGGTTTGGTTATACCACTGTCGCTTCGACCAATCCCAATTTTTCCATGAGCAAGCCACTCATCCTTAAGCCAAAAGTATAATTTTCGAAACTAATTTCTATTTAGTCATACTTAAATTTGTCTGTACACCTACATTATATATTTTGTTGAATCAAATTTTAGTTGAATACCATCCCTTTTTTACACTTGGGCTTATATACCTATATTTGTTCCATCAACTATCTAAGTATATCATGCTCCCTTGGATAAATAACTTGTGAGTGTTTTAAATAGGCTAATTCTACTAACTTATTCATATCTCTACGAGCTAAACACTTGCAGATAATTCTATCTTCCCTAATTATAAGACACTTGCTTAAGGAGGTCCCATTTGCAGTTTGAATTGACCAAATTCATTTCAGAGAAAGTCACTTCTTAAAGAATCCAACCCATTGAAAACTCACTACTTAAGTAAACTACAAATGCTTGAATGACGTTGTTGTTCTTCAATTTCATAAAACCTTTCTTAGATGTTAAATCCCCATTTAGACATCTAGACTTAGCCACATTTCCTTAATAATTTCATCATTATGTTAATTATCATAAACTTGCATTAATAATCACAAGTCAACATATAAGATACGTATGGGCATGAATGACCAAAGAGCTTGATGTTTAGGATCATACATGAATGAGGACCAAGGGCTGATTTCTCATGCCTCATACATTAATTTTAGACTATATTTTATTGTATAGATTTATAATCAATTTTTTATGTAGAACCCGAGCATTTTTTTTTCTTGGGATTATATTGTTGATTCAACAACATTCGATCTTTATATTTATTGTTTCATGGTATGCTGTCTTTTTGCACCACACGATAATTTTTGTTTGTTATTTGTTTGGGCTCGAGTATATGTCTAGGCTCTTATGGTAAATTTTTTTTTTTTTACAGAATCATAATAATTTCTAAATTGTTATTATAAAAACATATAAATATTCAAAATTTTCATAAAAAATATTCTACTTACTACATGGTCTATGACCACCCTTTTAAATGATAATGCATAACATTGCCCAATTCTATATATGCTAATAGAGCATTAACATTAGGGATGAATAATATTGCATTATTACACTTGTCTCCTTGGGAGCTACACTTGATTCCCTTCATCTGACTGTACATATGATTTATATTTGCTTAGGTGGTTGTTTAGCGACTGTCCCGACATGAAAATGATTATAATTTTATGTGCGACTAGTCTAGCTTTTATGGTTAAATTTTTCTTTTTATACTTTTGACATAGGCATATCCTAATGATTAGATGAGAATGGGCCACATTCTTGTCTTTTCAAGTGGAATCTCCATTTGAGTTATATGACCCTATATTGTTTTCTATATTTGAGTTCTTGTGGAATCTCCATGGAAGACACAATGCATGGATTGCTTACATGGAATTGTTTGTTGTGTTTAGTTGAACACATTCATGGCTAAACAAACTTATGATTTTGATAGTTTGGGATGATGGATCCATATAATCTTAATTTACATACATCACTCAATAGCTATGAATTCCTTATCTATCGATTGACATCTTCTTTCAGCCCATTCTACCCATTGATATATTTTCTTGATATCATTTTGTAGGTCTTCTGTGTTGAGAGGCAAGTACCCGCCCGACTAAGTTGATTCACCGTCTGCCAAATGACTCAATTTAGCCTTGATAACTTGAGATTTTCCCAATTAATGATCATACTAAGGGGTTGTTTGGTTGAGTGAATTTGTGGTATATTTTAATTCTTTTATAGGGATTTGAGAAATTTTTGTGTTTGATATGAAGAATCACACACACAATGTAAAGTACGAATGTATTTGGAGTTTACACCGTAGTTCATTTTAAATATATTTAGAATTCAACTGTTCTGGCTGAATTTGAATTGCACCATTCATGTAAATTGTTATAAGCAAGTCACAACCCCCATTTGACACCACCCATCACTGCCCATCCTTCGCCTGCCCGCAGCCTCATACAATCACCACCGGTCTACCGCTGCCACCGACCGTCATTGCTACCACTTTTGCCCACCATCATTGCTGCCACCTCCCAATGCCACAATTTGCAAGTGTCCCAACTCGCTGCTTGCCACCTCTGGTTGTCCAGTACCACCGCTTCCCCACCACCTCTGCTAGTTCTACCCGCCGCAGCCCTCCGCTGTCGCTCGCCCTCCATGCCACGAGCCCACCGTCGCTCACCGCTGTCACCCCGTCGGTTGCCATCCACCATCCTTGCTTGCCGCCCACCGTCAGTCATTCGCCACGCTCCCTGGCGGCCCATCACTATCGCCTCCCGCTACCGCCTAATAAAAATAAATTTAAAATTACATTTTATAGTGAACCAAACAAGTCAAAAGTATTTTAAATACGTTGTAATCATACTACCGTGCAAACATTTTACATTTCATTCTATTTTCAGCAAACCAAATAGCCACTTAATATTTTATAACACAAGCAAAATCTTTTAATCAAGAGATTTTTTTTTTTGTATCTTCAAAGATATAATTAGTCATGGGGATTCATTTCTATGGGATGTATTTATCAACCTAAAAAAATAAAATAATAATTGAATCTGATTATGCATATGAAAGATTTTTGTAAGACTTTTTTTGTGTATTTTTTCGGTTATGTTTCGTCCAATCTTATAAGTATTACTTTTCTTGTGACCCATGTCTTCAAGACCACCCTAAAAGAATTATCTATACTCGCCTTTTATCCTCTCAATATTCCTCCTTCGTTTTATTTTTCTACTTTCTGGCTCCGCTTCCACTTATGGAGAGGAGATTGCATGAGAATGGAATCTAAAAAGATGTCGAATACATAATGAAGAAATGGACCCAAAACAATCATATTATTATATTTATCATAGTCGAGAAGGCACCATCCACATATAATCATATATATATATATATATTATCACCCATGTTTTTATGCATCATCTTATTAAATGACCTCCATTAAAAGCATTCTAGCTTTATATATTTAGGTTCTTTTATCATCTCCTGCCACTATCATATTTTTTAACATTCTCATTTTTATCAACTATCCTTAATACAATTAATGAATCAAAGCTTTTCAAAAATGCATTTTTGAGCTTTGTAGAAGTGATGTAAAAGGGATCATTATCTTACCATTGAGTTAATTAGTTTCTCAATTTCACTCCCTTTTTCATATGAGGCAAAGTAGTGTATGTTCTATTCGATATAATCAGAGCACATGATAAAATAACTATAACTAGCAAAGCACAATTTTAATCATTATGTAGTTTGACAAATTAACAAATGAGACCATACTGAAATTATGTTTGGACAATCATTCATCGAACTTTGAACAAGGATTAAATCAAGATAAAACATTGATCAAACAATCGTTGAATCGTATTTAAATCATGATCAAATAATAATTGCCTACCAATAAACATCTTATAACCATCATCAAACATGATCGAATAACTTCCAAGTCACCATTGAATTTATCATGATTCAAACTCCATCCTATCGAAGTCCTAGCAATTAGTTTAATGTCACTATGCATTTTGTTTTTAAGCTTTAGAATGTCAATACCATATTCAATTTGAAAGTTGGCTGCCGTCCAAATACCCACCCTTAGGGCTATAAACGAGTCAAGCTTGAGCGAGCTTAGACTTGGCTCGTGTTCGGCTCGTTTTGAAATTTGCTCGTGTTCGAAATAGCTCGAGAACAGTATGTTCGTGTTTGACTCAAAAATTTATTCATGTTCGTGTTCGGCTCGATATTGACTCGTAAGAACATAAAATTATTATAATAATAATTTTTAAAATAAAATTAAAATAAAAAATTTTCTAAATTGTTTGTATACAAAATAATTAATTATAATTTATAATATTTAATTTTATGAATTATATATATATACATATTTATTTATTTTCGAGCTAATTCGAGCCAAACACGACAGACTCTTGTTTGTGTTCGGCTCGTTTATATTTCGAGTTTTAAAATTTGTTTGTGTTAGACTCATTAGGCTTAACGAATGAGTTGAACACGAACTGTCTAACGAGCCGATCAAGAGCTATTCACCAACAACGAGCCAAATTAACAGCCTTACTCTTGTAATCAAAGAAAGTAAAGAAGAACCCGGCAACAAGAACGGCCAGGGAGCATTTCGAATTTGTTTATTCAACAATAAGGATATTTCATATGAAAAAAAAAATAATAATTGAATATATTTAAAAACCAACGATTATATTTTTTGAATTTCCTTTTGTACGAGACGTATAATAAAGTCCAATCAATTTCCAAGCGGACAGTGGAAGGCCAGCTTTCAGACAGCGATATCCGTCATCCGCATTCCTTATCCGCCAAAAAAATTTCCTATTGCCTCGGGAACCCTCCTCCGACTACGAACTACTACAAAATTTCACTCTGTATCGCGGCTTAAAAAGCGGACAAATTTCCTTTGAATTGTAGCTAATTGTTAACAAATCAGGCTGGCGGGAAAAAATAAAAACATATTGCTTTGAGGAATCAACAGTCCCTGTCACCGACAGTCCGTCGCTCTTCCTTCTCTGACGAATCCACAGGGGAGCAGGAAAGTGGTAAGCTTACTCCATTGTCACGGCAGTCTGCTTCCATTTACCCTCTCTCTGTTTGTCTGTCGCCGTTTTCGGAGGGGAACTAAGGTCTAAGGAGCCGCGAGACATAAGGTGGGAGATCTTTTGACCCTCTTCTTCAACTCACATTGCCGAGCGGGAGTGCTGCTTTATCTCGGGGTCTCTTGGAAAAAAAAAATGGTGCTTTTCCTTTTTTATTTTGGATCGTTTGTGGTTGAGTCGAGGTGTTTGAGAGTGGGGCTGAGTTTATGTCAATTTCTAGAGAAAATGTGGGCTTTTTGTTTGTGGATTGCTGGTGGTGAGAAGGCGATGGTTTTTGGTTGTTTATTGTCCAGGTGGTGAGACGGCACGATTTTTTTTTGTTTTGATTGGGTGGTGAATCTTCGATGGATTTGAGTAGATCTGGCTATCGCTTACTTAGTTTGTGATTATTTAGCAGAGGGTTGGGATTCAAGGTTTTATGTCCAGTTTTTCTTCACTGTAATGACATTTTTTGAGTTGTCATTAAGTTCATAGTTTTTCTCTGTAAAAAATAGCTCTGTGAGATGCCATGAGACTATTTTCCTTGCTCTGTGAGTTTTTCTTTGACTGAGTGTAGTAAAAATGAGGCGTATCAACACTTCTGCATATATTATTCATGATCGGGTAACATGCTTTGCACGACTGTTGGTTATTTCTGGATTAGGGCTTGTACTGCAGAACTTCTGAATAAACTCTTTAGTACTGCCAATTTATCCAAAAAAATGCCATTTTTATTGAATACATTGCTGTTTGTTTCTACATCCTATGTGCATTAAGCTTTCAATTTCGTGAATCTCAATCCCTCTATCAGATAAAGAAGCAATTGTTTTAATGTAGTCTTGCAGGTAATTTTTACATACCAATGGATGTAACAAATTCTCAAGATATATTCGCAGGTCAGAACACCTGCAGTGCATTGTTGCAGCAACTCCAGGTATTATAAGAGACAAAGCTCTCATTTTTATCTTGAGAATTGGCGTGAACTGGGGTTTAGCTAACTAAATTATATATTTTAGGTCATATGGGATGAGGTTGGTGAGAGCGAAGAGGAGCGTGATAAGATGCTGCTTCAGCTTGAGCAAGAATGCTTGGATGTTTATATGAGGAAAGTTGATCAGGCTTCCAAGTCCAGGGCTCTGCTTCTTATGTCATTGGCTGATTCCAGAGCTGAACTTGCTAGTCTTCTTTCTGCTCTTGGCGAAAATACTTATGCTGGCCTTGTGAGTGAGCTTTAATATCCTTTTAGCGATTTGACCGTTGATAGTGCTGAATTATGTGTTTAAATTGAGTTGTGTTTCATTTTTGGGCCTAATAACATAGATTAATTTGCACATCCCAATATGTTTTGTGAAATTGATCTCTTTTTATAGTACAAGTCTTGGCTTTTACTGGTATAGAACCAGGGTTTCTCCCAATGGAAGATAAAATCATTTTAAAGGAACTAATCTAAACGTGGATCATAAGAATTATCATACACATTGTGTGGCCTTTTAATTAGAAGAGAAAGTTGAACTCATTTTGAAAATTTTCTCTTTCTTTTCTTTTCCTGATGCTTTGGAAATGGGAATGTACAATAGCTTGTGTGGTTGCATGTCTCGAACTTTCTGCGCTTAATTAATGCTATATTTCAATCCAACTATTTCATTTGTTAGAAATTATTGTGTTCAGTAAGAATCACCTCAGAAAGTAAATGTATGATATTTGTTGTTTCTTAAAATTGTTGGTAAACCAATCTTCTGGAATGTATTTCAGAATTAACTTTTCTTTGCGGAATACAATATTGATTAAGCTTTTTATTGCTTTTTATTTGTAATGTTTACTCATATCAGATTTTATTATGATCTAAGCCTGTGCTATGTAGACATATGTTATTGACAGAGATCATTATTAAACCTTCACTTTAGTGCATTCCAATTAAAGATTCTGACTGCTGGACTAAATGTAGCCTTTTTCATTCACAGCCTGACAAGTCGTCCGGTACAATCAAAGAACAACTAGCAGCCGTTGCACCAACATTACGTCAGTTATGCAAACAAAAAGAAGATAGGCTTAAAGAGTTTACTGATGTTCAATTACAAATTCAAAAGATTCTTTGGGAGATTTCTGGAAATTTACCAAATGGTGAGAAGTTGGGAATGCCAGTGGTTGATCAGAATGATTTATCATTAAAGAAATTGGACGAGTTCCATGTTCAATTGCAGGACCTTCAAAGAGAAAAGGTTCTACCAAAGCTATTCAATTATAGCCTTATTTTTGCTGTGTTTGTAAAGCTTTTTGAGGCATTTACATGTAACACCTAATTCCTATGTATTTACATATCTAACATCTAATCTTCATAATACAATAAATACCACTTTATTAACCTTTAAAAGGTGAAATACACCTTTTCATGTATAGCATAGGTGGCATATATAAGTAAACATTCAAGTTTAGATGTTAGATATGTAAATACATAATGTAATTCTTCCAAGCTTTTTTATGTCTATTATCTTTTTTAATTTACAGAGTGAAAGGCTGCATAAGGTTCTTGATTTCGTGAGCACAGTTCATGATCTTTGTGCTGTGCTTGGGATGGATTTTTTGGGAACAATTACTGAAATACATCCCAGCTTGAATGAGTCCATTGGTGTTCAGTCCAAGAGTATAAGCAATGACACATTATACAAGCTTTTCAAGATGGTTGAGACCTTGACGGAGGAGAAGAGAGTGAGGCTGCAAAAGGTACTTTTTATTTCTATGTGCAACATTAGTTACATGGAGGTTTAAATAGAGAATTGAAACCAGTTTCACATTGAAAAGATTGGACTTAATTTTGCCCCCTACTATTGTATAATATATTATAATGCCTCGTGTTAAATAACTTGCATGGATATTCTACATTCGGTTGCATCCTCTCAACTTCGTTTATGTACATTAATCAATATTAAAGTCATTAAAACTGGCATCCATGCTTCTTCCTTTAGATTTACATATTGTACTTTTAACAAATTTGATAGTCGAGACATCTTAATTTTTTTATGGTTTTAACTTTTACATTTTTAAAATATAATGAGTGGCATAAAATTCCAACTAATTTTTCTTTCTTTTAGTTTATTGTATTTTTTTCAAATTTGAATGTTATAACAAATTATGTGTACCACCTTTGAAGCCCTAAACTAGAGAACATCCTGTATCATTTAAAGTATATTTAGTGGTAACATAATACCATTAGAAGCTATGATTTGATTATTTTTTTTTTTATGAATCCAACGGGATTGGTCATTAACATTATTATAAGCCTCATCATTAGCTTTTGAAAGGTATTTAATTAGAAAAGTTGTAGCATGGGCTAGGACTTTGAAAATCTAATGTATCTGTGATATACTTCTTTTCTTTTTAAACTTAACAATATCAATTGACATATTTACCCTTAAGACATACTTTTGCATTAGATATTGGTTTGAACGGTGTTAGTTATACTTCTTTCCTTAGAAGAATGGCTTGATCCAACATTTGTGTGGGCGAGTGCTATTTTCAAAGTTGCCTATCAATATTATCAATGTTTTTTATGATGCCTATCTGAAAACCATAAAATTGTCAAAATTATTCATACTTAGATAATTGCAAATTATTTATTATTTTGTTCGCTAGCTGATCCAATATTACCATTACTAGTGAAATTATATTGATTTCATCTAATATTTTAAAATATGGTACAAATTCATTGAGTGTAATAACAAAAAAATAAAAATAAAAAGATGCTGGCGGTTTGAAGAGACACAACCTCTCATAAAAGACTTAATTCTTGCTATTCGACGTTTCACCCTCATTCAAGTGAAAGAAATAGAAAGCACAAGACGGAAAAATCAATCATGCCCTTGCCGAGGAGAAGTAGGAGGAAGAAGGTAACCTTCATTCTGTTCTTGCAAGAGGAAGTACAAAAAGAGAAGGAAGGACATTGTGGTTGCTTTGTAGCATCGAGTCGTGATTGAACCATGATCGAAGAGGAGGAAGGGGAGTCAAAGCCTCTGCGCACGCTGCTTTGTTGAGGTCATTGAGAGTGAATGAAAAGAATCAAGTGCGCACAGAGGAAGAGCCGAAATCGAAGGAGGAAGAAGAGGAAAGTGATGGGATCTGCGGCTTTGTTCGCACACAGGAAGAAGAAGAGAAGGGAAATTGAAGTCGACGATCCTTCTGCTCAGCGTGAGCATACAAAGGAGTCCCTGCTCCTGTGCTTTGTTGGGGTGAGATGGGACCGAAGCAAGAAGAGGAGCTCAAGCTCATGCGGTCGAACAGAGACTAAAGGCAAGAAGAAGAAGCTGAAGAGCGAGCCTTCACGTGCATGAACTTAGTCTAGTCAGTTGAGTATAAAAAGGTAAAGGTAAAGTTTCATATTTAATTATGTTAATTAATATAATATCAATATGTGTGTGTGAGGGTGTTTAATAATAATATTAATGGAAAATTTTATTAAAGTCAGGACTAACAATTAGTGATTGCTGTTTCGAACGAGAAGTTGGAAGTGCGTGCGAGTTAGGGGGAGGTTCGATCAGAACATCTTATAAGGTAAATCTTCATATTTAAATTAAGCAAATTAACCAAATATTGTATGTATATATATATATATATATATAATGTTAAAATAAAGTTTACTTTAATTATGAAGTACTTGAAGTGAGGCGTTATAATATTGAAATTGAAAGGAGTAAAGAGAAGACTTGTTTAAGGAAGCAAACCAATTCTTTTTAAGATAATGAATGGTATAATTATTTAATTATGTTATTTTAATTATATATCATTAGATATAGTAAGTCTTTCTATTAGAATAAAATTCCCATAATTATGTGTACATTTAAATAATAAGTAATAATCAACTAGTGAAGTGAAGGGTTAAATTATTTCAGATGTCTCTTTAAATCAATGTGAGTGATTATTTTCTTCTATGCATTAAATTATGCATTAAATTAATATTTTAGTAAATGAATTAGTGCTTTATGAAATTGTTTAAAATAAGTTGTTAACTTATAAATTGCATATTGAAATTCTGAAATAGTATAAGAGATAGGAGGTAAATAATTTACATATGAAGGTATATTTTGAAAAATTTTGATTGATATAAAATGAAATGTAATGATTTAAGTTATACAATAGTACCCCAAATGGTTCTGGCAGGGGTTATAATGTACCAATGCACGTTAAATGAAATGGTAAAAGTATAAATTTAGGTGCAATTTGAGGGTACCCTCGAGTATATTTTGAGGGTATCTTCAGACATTTTTTCGTGTGCCTTCAGGTACATATTTAAGTATATCTTTGGGTATGACGATAATCCTGTGATGACTATTAAAGAAGTTAAATTGGTAGATACTTAAAGTGAAACAAAAAAATATAATTTTAATGTTTTAATGAAATGAACTGCATTTTCTTGTGTCCATTCACACATAGCATAACATAAGAATTTAATGCATATTTTATTATAATTACTCACTAAGCTGTACTTATAGTTGTAAATTAATGATTTCTTTTAGGAGAAGGAAATTTTTAGATTGATATGTTAGGAGGGACTTTATTTATCAGAGGAGGACCACTACTGCTAGATATATTTGTTATGATGATCGTTTCTTTTTATTGTTTCTTTCAAATATTGATATATTGTTTAGTACTGACTTGAGATGTTATTTTTTGATGCTTTAAATTTTATTGTATTTTGTGGATTTGTGGTTCTTTTATATGTATTAGAAGTTTTAAAAATGTGGATTGTTAGATGTTATTATTGTCCGACTACTATTCCAACCTTAGTTAACTCTAAGGGTCGAATCGGGTCGTAACAAAAGTGGTTTCAGAGAAATTAGGTTTGATCATGATCTAAAAGAGTTATTATGATGATTAAATTAATTTATAAGTGATATTAATAAAAGATTAAGTTGTGCCTAATTATAATTTTTCTTATGTTATTTCAAAAAAATGGAAATTCAATGTGATGAGCTAGAGTTGATATTATAGAAGTTAATGCATCCCCGCAGATTACGGTGAATAGTGATGCATTTACTGAGATGATAACTATACTAAAATAGTTTATTAAGGACTCTCAGACTCAGGCCGGTTCCAGTGGAGGAAGTTATATGGATAAGTACTTGAAATTATTTTAGGATATGAGACCACATCTCTTTTTTGGAGGTACGGTAGATGCTGAAAACTGACTGTTGAAACTGGAGAAGATCTTATATGGATTGTCTTGTCCTCTAGAGAGGATGGTTACACTTGCTATATTTACATTAAAAGAATTAGAGAGATGGTGGCAATGTCAAGTGCAGGAGAAATTTGGGGGTAGAGCAAGTCATATGATTCAGTGAGGCAAGTTCGTGAGTACATATAGAGATTGGTTTATACTACTGTTCACCGGGAGGCAAATGCAGGACGGGTTTATCAGGTTTGTACAGAGTGATTACTCGATTATGTAGTATGAAGCTGATTTCATCACGCTTTCTAGGTATCTCAGTTGATTCCTAATACGGAGGATAAGTGCCACCGATTTTTGACTAGGCTCAGATACATGATTAGACACCTATTGATTCCTCTTGGAATCGATGATTATTCTGTTCTGATGGAGAAAGCTGTGAGGATTAAGCTAAATCTAGAAGCTACTTAGAGGAGGGATCAAAAAATAAGGAATTTAGAGGGGAACCTGGGATTCGGGTTTCCTCAGGGCACTCAGATGCAGTTCTTTTAGTTAGTTGGTATAACTGTTAAGAAGGCTTTATCTAACAGCGTTGGCACTCAGTTTGAAGCGAAGAAATGTGACAAGTGTGGAAAGTGTTACAAGGGTGAGTATCTATTGGAATCTAACATTTACTTTTGGTGCCACCAACCAAGACATGACAAATAATTGTCCTAAATTGAGTTAGAAGGCTCCAATAGATTTCAGAGGCAATGTTGCACCACTTTAGAGTAGCTATGGCAAATCGAGGGCAGCTGAATCTTTAAGGTCAGTGCCAAATGAAATTCAGACTCAACATATTGTTCAACCCAGAGTATATGTATTATCACAGCAGGAAGCTAAGGACAATGTGGCCATTATCATAGATATGTTTTTCTCTTAAAATTTCAAATAAGTGCACTTTAAGCATCATAGGATTCATTTCACGTCATACATAGAACAATTAAAAAAAATAAATATTAATAAGCTAACTCTAAATGTTTAATGTGATGATTTTAATGATATGTATCACATTTCTTAAGAATGGACTAATAAGAGTATTTTTTAATTCAGGAGCATCACATTCTTTTATAGCCGATGAACTGACTCAAGTGATACAATTGAATGTTATTTCAATACCTTTGATACTAACAGTTCGAATGCCAAATGAAACTTTTCTAGAAGTTGATCAATCATGTGAGGTGGAGCTTCTGATTGGTGAAAAGAGTTTTAATTCCCAATTTATTGTGTTGCCCTTGGTGGAATTCAATTTGATTTAGGCATAGATTGAATGTCTGAAAATTGTCACTATTGTTTGCATTAAGAAGACTGTCAAAATAAATGTACCCGAGGAGACAAAAGTTAAATTTTCTGATGACAGAGGGCTGACATTTATGATAATTACATGTATGAAAGCTTGCAAATTGTTGAATCATGGAAGTCAGGGTTTCCTTGCTTAGGCAGTAGATACTTCTAAGGAAGTGAAGTCTTTGGGTGATATTCCAGTGGTAAGAGAATATATCGACGTGTTTTTGGAAGATTTACGAGGGCTATCGCCAATGCGATAAATTAATTTCAGTATTGAGCTCTTGTTGGGTTCTGAGCCTGTTTCCAAGGCATCCTACAAAATGACAATTTAGGAGTTGCAGGAGCTGAAAAACCAACTACATGAGTTACTATATAAGGGATTATCAAACCTAGCACCTCGCTTTGGGGAGCTCCAGTGTTATTTGTAAAGAAGGATGATGGTAGCTTTAGGATGTGGATTGATTACAGGAAGTTGAATAAAGTCACTATAAAAAAAAAAGAAATATTCATTGCTGAAGTTTGATGACTTATTTGATCATTTGAAAAGGGCTTGCGTATTTTTAAAGATTGATTTGAGATCAGACTATCACCTATGGTGGATTAAAGAAGAAGACATAGCGAAGACCGCCTTCAGGACCGGATACGGGCATTATGAATTCGTAGTGATGCTGTTTGGATTGAAAAATGCTCCAACAATTTTCATGGATCTGATGAACAGGGTCTCGACAATTTTCGGATACTTTTGTGATCGAATTTATAGATGATATTCTGGTATATTCGAGAGATGAAGTTAGTCATGTAGATCATTTACACACCGAGCTACAAATATTGAAGTAGAATACACTTTATACCAATTTTTCTAAAGTGAATTTTGGCTTAAAAGTGTGGCTTTCCTTGGGCACATTATCAGTGGAGATGACATATTTGTGGATTAGAAGAAGGTTAAGATTGGCCAATACTTATTGTTGTCACTGAGGTCAGGATTTTTCTAGGTCTGACCGAAGGTTTGCTGAGGGGTTTTCACAGATTGCTATGTCGTCAAAGTCGATTCAAAAGGCAGTAAAGTTTGACTGGTCTGATCTTTTTGAAGAGGCTTTTTAGAAGTTAAAGACTTGCTTAATGTCTACTCTAGTTTTGACCATTCTTTCTGGATCTGATGAGTTTCAGATTTTCATTGATGCATCTTTGTGGGGCTTGGGCTTTGTGCTCATGCAGCATGGTAAGATGGTTGCATATGAATCACGATAATTGAAGAATCATGAAAAGAATCATCCCACATTTGACTTGGAAGTTACTGCAATTGTATTTGCACTTAAGATATTGAGACATTATCACTATGGAGTTAGGTCTGAAGTTTTTACTGGCTATCGGAGTTTAAAATATATCTTCACTCGAAAAAAAGTTGAACCTAAGGTAGAGGAGGACTGGAATTATTAAAGATTAGGATTTAAATATTCGATATCATCTTGCGTTGGCAAATGAGGTGGCAGATGCGCTGAGTAGAAAAACTTCTGGTAATTTGAATTTTTTAGTTACACAGCAGAAGCAGTTAATTAAAGATCTGGAGAAGTTGAAGCTCCCTATAGTTTATTATGGTGATGATAGTATGACTCAATTATATCACCTGATGGGGTAGGCAACTTTAAAGGGCGGAATTGGAGGTTCTTTAGCCATAGATAACAATATTCATAAAGATTTGGAGCAGAGTCAGTCGTTCAGCAGGGAATTGGAGAGATATGTGATAGATCAAGATGATTATTGAGGTATGAAGGCAGGATCTATGTTCCGGATGTTGATAATCTGGGGAAAGAAATTCTGGAGAAAACACATTTATCTCGATAGAATATTCACCCAAAAAGCAATAAAATGTATCAGGATCTCCAAGAAACATTTTGGTAGCCAGGATTGAAGAGAAGTGTTGCACAATTTGTGGCCAAGTGTTTTTCATGTCAGCTAATGAAGTCAGAGCGTTAGTGTCTTGGAGATCAGTTGCAGCCTTTTTCTTATTCCAGAGTAGAAATTGGAGGAGATTGCGATGGATTTTGTGATTGTTTTGCCTAGATTTCGTCAGGGTTATCATGTCATATGGGTAATTGTTGATAGACTGGCCAAGTTGGCTCATTTCTTGCCTATTAAACAGACAAATTTAGTTGAGAAACTAGCCAAATTATATGCGAATCAAATTGTGAGGTTGCATGGAGTGCCGAAGTGTATTGTCTCAGACATAGATGACAAGTTTACTTTCAGATTATGGAAGAAAGTTCTGGAATCTTTGGGTACTCGACCGATTTTCAGTACATTCACCCTCAGACAGATGGTCAGTCAGAGAATACTATTTATACCTTAGAGGATCTATTAATGTGCCCTTGACTTTGGTGGAGGTTGGGAATCACATATACCTTTAAGAGAGTTATCAGGCTTGCATCAGGATGACTGCATATGAAGCTTTGTTGGGAAGGAAGTGCATGACACCTCTATGTTGGGCTGAAACAGGTGAATGAAAAATCGTTGGTGCTGATTTGGTTGAGCATGCAACTGAGAAGATTTGACTGATTAGGGACAGACTGAGGGCAGTGCATGATACACAGAGAAAATATTAAGTTGCCAAGTACAGACCTATTCAATTTAAAGCTAGAGACTTTGTTTTATGGAGGCCGGTCTATTGAAGGGTGTGTAACGTTTTGGGAAGGCAGAAAAGTTGAGCCCCATATTTGTTGGTCCATTTGAGATTGTGGAGAAGATTGGTGAAGTGGCTTACATATTGGCTTAACCAACTCATATGCAGGGAATATATAATATTTTCCACATTTCTTCACTGAGAAAGTATATTACGGATGAAGCCAGTAGGTGATAGCAGACTCAGCTGACATTCAACTTGATTGCACACACTGAAAGAGGAAGAGGAAGAAAAAGGAAAGTGTCTTTTTGAGTCGAGCCGAAGTCGAAGGAGGAAGAAGAGGGAAGTGACGGGATTTGCGGCTTTGTTCGCGTGTAAGAATAAGAAGAGCGAAATCGAAGTTGATGATCTTTGCGTTCGGCATTAGCATAGGAAGGTCTTGCACTTGTACTCTGTTAGGGTGAGATGGGACCGAAGGAAGAAGAGGAGCTGAAGCTCGCACAGTCAAACAATGACTGAAGGCAAGAAGCTGAGGAGCAACCTTCGCATGCGTGAACTTAGGGCAGTCGGTTGAGTATAAAGGAGTAAATGTAAAATTTCATATTTAATTATGTTAATTAATATAATATTAATATGTGTGTGTGTGTGAGGGTGTTTAATAATAATATTAATGAAAAGTTTTATTAAAATCAGGACTGATAATTAGTGATTGCAGTTTCATAGGAGAAGTTGGAAGTGCGTACGAGTTATGGGGGAGGATCAATCATACAAATTGTAAGGTAAATCTTCATATTTAAATTAAGCAAATTAACCAAATGTTGTATATATATATATAATGCTAAAGTAAAGTTTACTTGAATTAGGAAGCACTTGAGGTTGAAGAGTTACAATAATAAAATTAAAAGGAGGAAAGAGGAGACTTGTGCAATGAAGCAAACCAAATCTTTTTAAGGTAATGAATGGTATAATTATTTATTTATCATTTTTAATTATATGTCATTAGATATATTAAGTCTTTCTTTTAGAATATTAATGTTTGAGAAAAAAGGATGAACCTTGCGTGTAGGGAAGCAACGAAACATTTTAAATTAAAGATTTATGGTTATTTAGTCTATTTGAGGTAATTATATATATATATATATATATAATGTTAAAATAAAGTTTACTTGAAATAGGAAGTACTTGAGGTTGAAGAGTTAGAATAATAAAATTAAAAGGAGGAAAGAGGAGACTTGTGCAATGAAGCCAACCAAATCTTTTTAAGGTAATGAATGATATGATTATTTATTTGTCATTTTAACTATATGTCATTAGATATATTAAATATTTTTTTTAGAATTTTAATGTTTGAGAAAAAGGATGAACCTTGCGTGTAGGGAAGCAACGAAACATTTTTAAATTAAAGTTTTATGGTTATTTAGTCTATTTGAGGTAATTATTTAAATATATATTTTTAAGTTAAAAATAAACTTATGATTTGTATCAGGAGACCATTGAGGTCATGTGAAAGACGTGAATCGCGAAAACAACGTTGTGATTGAGGTGAGTACTCTTAAATTATTTATTATTCATACTTGATAATGCAATTGATTCCTCCATTCTTAAATTTATCAGTCATTTCGATATGAATGCTTATAATATCTTATTATGAAAAGTTTTCTGTATTATAGTATTAAATATTAGATATTGATTAATATGAAATTGTGAATGATATGAACTGCATAAATTGATTGTATTTGTATGCTTTACTTGACAGAGTCATCACTTTATAGTACTAGTAGAGTAACACTAATGTACATGTTCACATAAATAAAAAATGATATTGATATTGATATTGATGTACGTTAAACTGTACAATTTTAGATGATACTCAAGTGACGGCTGTGTATAGATTAAAAAAATATTAATATGTGAATATTATAGTAAGACATAATGAATGCTTATAAGTATATTGAATGATCATATTAGATAATACAAACCTTTAATTGTTCTTTTATTGGTTTACATAAAGTGTAACTGACATATATATTGTCTTTTTTTCATTATGTTACACTGATTTAGGAGTATGAATATTCACTAGTTTTTTAGCCCATTGTTGTTTTAAACTAATCTTTCAGGTTAAATCAATTTATTAATAAACGAACAATATAAGAGAAAATATTTATAGAAGATGCATACTTGACTTGAGGTAAATTTTTAACTGTTTTAGTTTAATTTTCTCATCTGTAGTGGCTCTTTCATTTGTTGAGTGTTAGTTATACAAATAAAATATAGAAAAATATATTGTATCCATCTTGGTTAATTCCAATCTTCTTGTCATGTCATGATAAAAATAGTATCAAAGCATGTTTTACGATTAATTAATTAAATATTGATGAAAGGGCCAATAAGACATTTAAATAATAATTAATAAATTTAAGTTATTTCTAACTAAGTAATTATGTTAATTTAGGTGAATGGATGCACCCGATATTATAGAAGAAGGGAGTCCATTAGAAATTAAAGAAGTACCGTTTGCTGTAAATGTGAATACGAATGTCTTCATCCAGATGATGATGGCCATGATTCAGTTCATTCAGGAGTCTTTACAACAATCTAGTGGTGGTGAGATTATTGAAGATATTTCAAGATTTATACCCACATTTGTTTAAAAGAACCGAAGATCCAATTAAAGCGGAGAACTGGTTCATTCAAATTTAGAAGATATTTGGTATTAGCTATATTTGTGTTGGATGGAGAAGAAAAGGTGGTGGCTTTGGCAGCGTCAGGATAGAGATGGGGATGCATCCAACTTGATGATAATTGAGTGGATTTTGTGGAGCTTTTTAGAGAGTGGTTTGTATCCCTATCCGCTCGAAGATAGATGCATAACAAATTTATTTAGTTGTGCAAGGAAAGAAGTCAATTGTGCAGCATGAAGCAGAGTTCACTGCACTTTCAAGATATGCTCCACAGCAGATAGTTACTGTAGAAGAGAAATGCTACATATTTCTTTCTAGATTGATTTGATCATATTACCGTTAGCCCTTTGAGGATCATTGACTACTCTATGTTAGTGGAGCGGGCTAGGTGAGTAGAGATTGCTTTTTTCAGGTTATTCAGAAACATAAGGAGATACACAAGAGAAGTAATTTTGATGAAGGAGAGTATGTTGATCAATTAGAGGGATCGATTGGGATGAAGCCCAAGTTCACTTATGATAGATTTAGTGGTGGCACTTTTCCTAGTACCGTAGTCACTTGTACCAAATGTGAAATTAACATAAGAATGAATGTTTAATAGGCTCTCACACATGCCACTAAAGTTGTCAATCTCGTCATCTAGCTAGATATTGTCTATTACTTGGCTAAAAAACATCAAAAGAGCAGAAATCAGGTGGAGCTTCTTCATAGACTGCGGGTAATCAGAAAAAGATAAAGTTTATAACTTTAGCTCCTACTCAAGTTCAATCAAGGCAGTCAGTTCGACCTCAAGTTTATCCCTTTACTACTAGAGAGCCTGAAAAATTTGTTGTTGATGTTGATGCTACCAGGGATTGATGAGTTTCATGTTTTATCACATGTTATAGGAGTGTCATTCTAGTGCATGTTTTTATTAAAGGATGTGTGTTGTTATGTTAATTTGCATCAGATGCGACGTTATCCTGTTTCAAGTTGATGAAGAAAGTTGAGTTATCTAGTATCAGACATTTATTTTATTATATTCACTTTTCATCTTGTTGAATGAGATTAAACTCTATGATGAAAATTTATGGATAATTTAAGTTTTAACTGCTTAATGAGAAATGATTTTAGGCTTGAAGTAGATTATGTAAATTTTGAGGACGAAATTTTTATGCCCTAGTGTGCCGGAAGCTCTTACGCTTGAAGGTGAAGAGGAGTGGAGGTGAAAGTTTATGGGTTTCTTGCGGGTTCGTGCAAAGGAGAAGTGGACAGAGTCTCGCAATCAAGTCTGGCCTCGCATGCATTGGAAGAGGAAGAAGTAACTTGTGCGAGAAAGAACCGAACTGAAGGGAAGAGAAGTGGTTCCCTAGTCTATTGAAGGAAGAAAGAAGAGAGGGAGCTATCTTGTGTTGGTGTAGAGCCAAATCGAGCAGCTTGGCTTGCAGGAGAAGGGCTTTTGTGTCGAGAAAAAGTGGTATTCGAGTAGGAAGTTGTAAGTGCAAGTCATGATATCATAGCCTTCACATGTGCATAATTGAGGAGCCGAATAGAATGAGGGAAGCTTATGGTGAGTTAGGGTTTTAGTAATGTTAATTTATTAATTTAATACATATGTCTAAATTATTAAATGCTAATAGTATGGTTAATTAAATTGGGATTCAAACTATACAAGTTTAAAATTGGAAGAACTTTGTGTGTAGGGAAGCAACCAAGCCTTTTAAAGTAAATGTTTATGGGCTATGATTTGAGTTGAAAATAAAGCTATGATTTGAATTAGGCAATCATTGAGGTCATGCGAAAAACACTAATCGAGGAAATGACGTTGTGATTGAGGTGAGTTTTTCTATTATAATATAATTTTTTTTATCTCTTCTGAACCAATTGTTTGAATTGTTATTCATACTTGATTAATGCAATGGATTCCTATACTTTTAAATTGTCATTTCAATATGAATGTTTATCGTCTCATTATGAAAAATTTTATATGCTTATAGTATTAAATATTATATATTGATTGATATGAAATTGTGAATGACATGAACTACATAAACTGATTCCATGTGTATGTTTGATTATGATAAAATCATCTTTTTATGATTCTAACGGGAGAACACTAATATACTTGTGGACGTAAATGAAAAATGATATCAATATAAATGCACCTTAAATTTTGTAGTTTTGACGATGCTCCGGTAATTGTTGTATCTAATTAAAAAGATATTTATATGTAAACGATATAATAAGACAATAAACGTTTAGAATTACATTGAATGGTCATATTGGATAGCACAAACTTTCAATTGCTTTTAAATTAATTTACATAAAGTTTAACTGAAATGCATAGTCTTTTTTTCCATTGTGTTGTTATGATTTATGAGTACGAGTATTTACTAGTGTTTTTTAGCTCACTGTTGCTTGAAATTAACTTTTTAGGTTAAATTAATTGATTAAGAAATGAGCAATGGAAGAGAACTTTTATAGAAGATGTGGACAACCTGATTTGAGAAAAAAGTTATAATTATTTTAGTTTAATTTTCTTGTATGTTGTCGTTCTTTTATTTGTTAAATGTTGTTATAGAAGAATATAAAAATATATTTTTCTCAGTTGGATCGTTTGTACCTGTCTTGGCTAATTCTAAGTTCCGGATCGAGTCGTTACATTCTTAGGAGTCACCGTCTAAACACATAGTTTAAAAAATAATATATATGTTTAGCTTTTTTCAACTTAGCATAATGATAGACAATCATTTTCATTTTTATTTTGATTTCTATTTTTTTACAAGGGTACATTGCATTCTCTTTTTAATATCATCCAGGGGTAACTCCCGTATGTATGCATATATCATATTTTATTTTTTTATTACATTTAACATTTAAAGGAAAAACATAAAATTTTGCATTTATAGTAAAAACATACGTAAATAAACATAATTATTGTAAAATAAAAATATATTTACCTACCTCTACAGTGTTGTCTGCTATCTTTTTCTCAATCAGTCTAGTCTTTTGGGTGTACCTATACGAACAATTTTGACTTAACTAAATTTTATTTACACACACGCATTAAAATAAAACAAAACATGAATCAAAGATTTGAACTCTACGTTACAAAAGAGCACCTCTTTGATCGATCCTCCCCCTTCCCATTTTCTTCTTTGCTTGATAACAAGCATTCGATTACGCGTGATCAAGCAGCTCTCAAACATGTAGTTAGCTTTTACTAGTTGTTCCTTGCTTCAAAATCCCTTATGCACTCAATTGAGTGCTTCACACATGTGAAGATGGTTTCCAGCGTGCCGTTGGAGCTTTCTCTCTCGTGAGTCGTTAATTGCCACACAATAGGAAAGAGCCGCCCGACTTCCCCTCCACGCTACTCTGCTCATTGTTAGGGCACTAGAAGCTTTGATTGAAGCTCATAAGACTTGTGGCTTCGTATCCCTTCTCTTTTATGCTCATGTTTGCTCCGGAATAGTCAAGGCTTCCTCCCCTTCTTCCCGTAACCCTGGTGACACGAGATTCGAGCTTGCCGCATGAATCATATGTGCAAGTTGTTCTTCGACATCGTCACCTTCGCTTGTTTGACGACACCTGCACGAAGGCCAACACATGTCCTTCTCTTCCTCTTTCAGCCCTGAATAGATGTTCCGTTGCTATCCATCCGTTAGGTTCCTCCACTCGAGCACTTTTTTTTCTTTTTCTTTCTTCTTTTGTGCTCGTTCGCTCAGAGTCTTCTTTCTTCTTTTCAAGTCTCTCTTCTTGTGCTCTCTGTTTTGTTTGATTCGAAAGGAACTCCTCCTTAAAATGAAATTGTCGATGCGTTTTGTTCACACTTGAAACAACTGCATTGATTGAAACTCCTAATAATAATAATGTTATTATTAATTTTATTTATTTAATTATTTTTTTAATAGTTATTATATTTTTGCATCCTTTTAAAATTTTTATATTCGAAATGTGCATAATCTACTTCAAGCCTCAAATCATTCCTTGTTAAGCAGGTAAAACTTAAATTATCCAAAAAATTTCATCAAGAAGTTTAAATCTTATTCAGTAAGATGAAAATTGGATATGATATAACAAAGGTCTGATATAAGATTACTACACATCATTCTAAAGTGAGTGATTTGGAATAAATACAATACTATTAACATAATTTAGAAGTAAAAGTGCTCTCCTCACACCTAGATAGTTTCCTTGCTCTTAACTTATGTCATCTCTCCTTTTTTGCACAAGCAAATTTGATCTCTCCTAACCTATAATTCAGCTATTGATCATATTAAAATGACTAATATAAATTCACAGAATTTTAATATTAAAATAAAAACACTTTAATAAAAATAATTTATTTAATTAAAGGATAAAACCATAAACCCTTACCTTGATTTTTCCTCTTGTTCAAAATGAAAGTTCTTCTACCTCTTCGTCATCTTTCCTTTGGTTCATATTAATACAACCCTTTTCACATTACCACAATGCTCGTCTGATTACAATCATAACATTATTAACCAAATTTTTATAAAATAAACTATCTCTAACTTTACTTATGAAAGCCCTTTCTCTTTTCAATCTCCTAAGCCACGCCTCCTCTTTTGCTCAGAAACCATAGGAAACCCGTAAGCCTTTGCCTTCACTCTCTTGCAAGCACAACACTAGGGCATGAAATGGATAACACCAAAGCTTTACGTTGTAGTTTCTGCTCGGGAGTTCACTGATCACCCTCTGTTAAGTATTTCTTGCCGTACGATTCATACTTGCGAGTTGTTCTTCAAGCTGTCAACTTTGACTTAATCGACGACACCCCCTCCCGCACAAGTCCTACATGTGTCACCCTCTTCCTCTTTTTGGCTTCAAATAGATGTTTCACAATTACCTGCACACGAGGTTCCTCCACTAGACCTTACTATCTTTTTTTTTGTTCTTCCTTCAATCGCTCAGAGTCTCTTTCTTCTCTGCCACTCTTTGATTTGAAAGAAACACTTCTCCTTAAAACGAAATTGTTGAGGCATTTTATTCTCACCAGAAATGACTGCACTGATTGAAACTCCCGATAATAATAACATTATTATTAACTAATTAATTAATTTATTTATTTAGTTATTGCAAGATAACTTTTGATAAAGAAAAGGATATGACAACTAATTTTATTATTATTATTTCAATAATGATAATATTAGTATTGATATTATTACAAATTAAAATTATATTAAATTTCATTATTATAAAAGAGTGATTTATATATATTAATCTTTTCTTAATTGATTTAATTTCACACCATAACCTTGCAATTGGGTAGGATATTGGCCTTTTGTGTATGGACCCAGACAATATGGGTATCATTTTTTTAATTATTTATGACATTTCAAACATTGTCATTGCCGGTCCTAAGCCCAGATGTAAAAAATAGAGGGTTGCGTTAAGTAGTCGATAACCAGCGTAAAACTTGTCAAAAAAATCATGACATGAATCCTTTTGATTATTGTGTTAGTGATAGGGCATCTCCTGGAAATGACGCGCTGTACGATCTGAATACAGTGAAAAGTGTGCAAGGGTCGCTACACCGCCGTTCGGGTGTAGTGTCAAATAAGCAAGGGTTCCCACATTACGGACGAATGCGGGTAAAGAAGTTAGTCCATGAAACTAATATTAGGATAGTATCTTGGAATTAGGTACTCTCAATGGTAAATTAATGGAACTAGTTGATATTATGATTCATAGAAAGATTAATATCTTAGGTATTCAAGAAACTAAATGGGTTGGAGAAAAGGCTAAGGAGATTGATAAATTTGGTTTTAAAGTTTGATATTCTGGTAAAAGTCACACTAGAAATGGTGTAGTTGTAATTATAGATAACAATTTGAATGATAATGTTGTAAAAATTAATAGAGTTGGAGATAGAATTATAACCCTTAAGATTATTGTTGACACCAAGGTTTTAAATATTATAAGTGCTTATGCTCTTTAAGTAAGTTTAGATTTATGATTTAAAGATAAATTTTGGAATGACTTAGAAGACTTAATACAAATGATACCTTTTGAAGAAAAAATTTTTATTGGAGGAGATTTAAATGGATATGTCGGTAATGTTGTAGACGATTTCAGAAATATGCATGACGGCTATGGTTTTGGAGAAACTAATGAAAAAGGTAGTCATTTTAGATTTTGCTTTAGTGTATGATATTGTTATTGCTAATACTTTATTCAATGAAAAGAGATGAACATCTTATTACTTATAAGAATAGATCTAATAGAACACAAATTCATTACTTTCTTATGAGAAGAAGAGATCGTCGATATTGTAAAGATTGTAAGGTCATTTCAAGTGAGGTTTTAAGTACCCAACATCGATTATTAGTTCTAAATTTTAAGATGAAGAGTTGTAAAATAAAAAATACTAGGAATAATCATCGTAGAATTAGATGGGGGTACATTACAGACAAAAAATAAGATTATTTATGAGTAAAATTCAAGATTTCAAAATTTTAGATGTTCATGAAGAAACAAACGCTATATGATATAAAGTAACAAACATTATTAAATAAGTAGGAAAAGATGTATTTTGAGGATCAAAAGAAAAAATTTCTGTAAATAAAAATAATTAGTGGTGGAATAATAATATGCAAGAAAAGATTAAATATGAGAAGTTATGTTATAAAAATTGGTTTGAATGTAAAAATTTAGAGAGTTGGGATAAATATCAAACGGTCCGTAGGGAGTCTAAAAGATTAATTTGTGATGCTAAAAATTCTGCTTTTAGTGATCTTTATAATAGTTTAGATACGAAGGAGGGTGAAAATATATGTATAAACTAGCTAAACAAAGAGAAAAGAAAAGTAAAAGTTTAATTCAAGTTAATTGTATTAAAGATGAAAATAAAAAAATATTTTTCTTAGAAAAAGATATTCCACATAGGTGGGTGAGTTATTTTGATAAACTTTTTAATGAAGTTTCTGAAAATACAATCGATCTTAGTGATCTCAATATTGTTAATAATAATATAATATTTTATTTTTATCGTCGCATTAGTAAAAAAGAAGTTGAGGAAGCTTTAAAGAAAACCAAGGTTGGAAAGTCTGTATGATCTAATGATATCCTAATAGAAGTGTGGAAATATTTAGGAGATTTGAGAGTTTCTTGGCTTACCAAACTCTTTAATATTATTTTAAAAACTAAAAAGATGCCTGAAAAGTGGAGGAAGAGTATATTGGTCCCCATTTTTAAGAATAAAGGGGATGCACAAGAGTGTGCAAATTATAGAGGAATTAAGTTGATATGTCATACTTTAAAATAATGGGAGAAAGCAATTGAACACAGGTTAAGACGTATTACAAAGATCTCTCATAATAAATTTGGATTTATGCTGGGCAGGTCTACTATGGAAGCTATACATTTATTGAGGGGTTTGATGGAGAAGTTCAGAGATAATAAGGAGGATCTACATTTGATTTTTATTGATTTAGAAAAAGCTTACGATAAGATTTCAAGAGATATCCTTTGGAGAGTTCTTGATAAGATAGGTGTTGATATGACATATTCGACATATTACAAAGATCTCTCATAATAAATTTGGATTTATGCCGGGCAGGTCTACTATGGAAGCTATACATTTATTGAGGGGTTTGATGGAGAAGTTCAGAGATAATAAGGAAGATCTACATTTGATTTTTATTGATTTAGAAAAAGCTTACGATAAGATTTCAAGAGATATCCTTTAGAGAGTTATTGAGAAGATAGGTGTTGATATGACATATTCGACATTCAAGTTATTAAAGATATGTATACTAGAGCTGTTACTTGTGTTCGAACTGAAGTAGGATTGACAAAATATTTTCCTATTTCTGTTGGATTACATCAAGGATCGACTTTAAGCCCATATCTTTTTGCTTTAGTTATGGATGGTCTTACTGGTCATTTACAGGAGGATGTACCTTGGTGTATGTTTTTTTGTTGATGATATCCTTCTCGTGGATAAGACGAGAGAAAAAGCCTAGGAAAAACTTGAATTATGGAGGTCTACAATGGAGTCTAAAGGCCTTCATTTGAGTCGAACTAAAACTGAGTACATGGAATGTAATTTTAGTAGTAGTAGCTCTAGTGACAGAAGTGTAACTTTGGGTGATCGAATTATTAAAAGGTGTAAACGATTTAAATATCTCGGATTTGTTATTCAAAGCGATGGTGATATAGATGGGGATGTTATTAGTAGAATTCAAGTTGGTTGGCTGAAGTGGAGGAATGCTCCGAGCTTTTTGTGTGCTAGAAAAGTACCACTTAGACTAAAAGGACAATTTTATAAGACGGTAGTGAGACATGCAATGCTCTATGGCGCTGAATGTTGGCCTTTAAAAGAGAAGCATAATACTAAGTTTGGTGTTGCTGAGATGAGAATGATTAGGTTGATGAGTGGCTTTACTCTTTAGAGACAAAATGTGAAATGATTATATCCATGATAGGGTTGGTGTAGCTCCTGTGGCGGACAAAATTAGAGATAGCCGTCTTAGATGGTTTGGTCACATTCAACGTCGACCATCTGACGATCCGATTAGGAGAGTTGACCTTTTAGAGTCGACTTATGTTAAGAAAGGCAGAGGTAGACCTAGGAAGACTTAGGCTAATTGTATAAAAAATGATCTTAATGTATTAGAACTAAATGAGAATATGACTCTAAATAGGATACAATTGAGAAAAATGATTCATGTAGCCGACCCCACGTAGTGGGATTAAGGCTTTGTTATTGTTGTTGGTGTTGTTTTATTTATGACATTCCAGTAGTGTGGGTGCAATCCATTTTTTCAAAAGGATTATGATTCAAGTTATTTTTTTGTTATTGCGATACAATAAATTTAATTTATATGATATTTTGTTTAATTTTCTGTTGTTCTTTTCCTGTTTAATTGCAGTTTGCTATGTGAAACAGACGATGTATGGGCATTTTTCTGCTTGGGCAATGCATTTTTAGCCAGACTTGCATCGCTTGTCATTTATGTCACATTCAATCAATTCATTAATGGGAGGTCTTTTTTGGTATTTTTAGATGTTTTGAACACATTTGCACAGCGTTCTTTGTGACATGAGCTATGCTTGGGTGACTTGAACTGTTATCGATGCATTTCAAACCGATTAGCATGGCATCACACCCTTTATCCTCCTTTATTGCCTTTTTGTTTGAGTTCCATTGTATGATTGTTATGAAGGCCAACATTTGTTGTTGGGGTGTATTGGCTTTTGGAATAGGCATATGTTTTTGTTACAGAGCAAGAACTAGCAAATGTCCAAGTCATTATTTTTTCATACAAAAATGGCCAAGCATTTTCCTATTTCACTAGGATAACATCAGAGATCAAATTTAAGCCCATATTATTTTTGCTTTAGTTATGAATAATATAACCGGACATTTACTTGAGGATTACATTGGTGTATGCTTTTTGCTGATGATAATCTTCTTGTGGAGAAGACTAGTGAGAGAGTATAGGAAAAACTTGATTTATTGAAGTTAACTTCAGAATCTAAAGGTTTTAGTTTTAGTAGCTCTAAAATTAAATACATAGAATGTAATTTTAGTAGTAGTAGATCTATTGTAGGGTTGTAATAATTGGTGTTCAAGTATTAAAAAGAGTGAACATTTTAAATTTCTTGGGTCTATTGTTCAAAGTGATAGTGATATGGATGGGTATGTTATTAGTAGAATTCAAGTTGGATGGTGGAGGAATGCATCAGGCCTTTTATGTGATAGAAAAGTACTGCTTAGAGATGGTGGTGAGACCTACAATGTTTTATGACATTTTACGTTGGCATGTAAAAGAGAAGCACAAAGTTTAATGTTACTGAGATGAGAATACTTAGGTGGATGGGTGGCTCTACAGAAATAAAATGCGAAACGAATGTATCCGTTACAAGGTTGGAGTAGTTCTAGTGAGACAAGATTAGACTAGTCGCCTTAGATGGTTTGGTCATGTTAAACGCCAATTACCTACTGACCTTGTTAGGAGAGTAGATTTTTCAAATTTGACTTGTGCTAAGAAAGATAGAGCTAGACCTAAAAAAGACTTTAATTGTCTTAGTCTGTTTTTCAATTGGATTTAGGATGTGATCGATGAATTAAATTTCAACCTTCTTATTGCAAAGCAAATGTTTTTACGATTTAACACACAAAAATGTTTACTCACAATTGTAGCAACCTAATGGTTGTTTTCCCTAGTTCACTTAAATTGCTTATTTTGATTTTTATTTATATTAGAGCTAGATAATAGAATCAATGGATGTAAATTGTGTCGTCATGAAGTTCATAAAATGTTTTCCCTTTCCGATTAATATCTGCCACCTCTCATGTCATTGAGCATTGATATACTTGGAAAGAAAATCCAATGGCAAGTCTTAATGGTAGAATGTTGTTTGTATTACACTTTTTTTTTGTATAAATTTTGTGGCCCTTTTTGGCTTCTCTTCTCATCTTTTTGGTTAAAAAATGGAGGATACACAATGAAGGGTAATGATAATTGATAAACCAGAAAGTACTTATAAGCTTTCTAATGTCACCCCTGTTAGAAACTACCAGTAGTTTGATTTAGTATTATAAAAGATATCCGAACATTATTAATGCAATTGAAAGGTAATGAAATACCTGACTAAACCATGATTTTATCTATCATTTCTAATATAAATTATATTAAATATGCAGAGACCTCTATACTTGAAAACCATTATTTGACCTCACAAAATTATAGCCACCATGATGAGCCTTATCCCTTGTTATGGCACCATGAGTTATCAATTTTCATTTTTTTCCTTCCAAAACTCTTCGCTTAAAATATGCTCTATATGTACAACTCGGATAATGGCTATTCTTTATTTAGGGGCTCTTTGATTGTATATGATGAATAGTGTATTGCTTTTGAAATATAGGGGTTTAATGTTTAAGATGTTTATTTAAGCGTAAAACAAATTCAAAATATTTCTCTAAAGAGTTTTGAATACCTCAAATAAATTTTTTTAGGAATTTAAAATTCATCTAAAGATGAATTTTAAATTTTCCGTCTTTTGAGCCCGTCCTCATGCATCTTAGTGATTGCAAAACTAGACATAGATATAGATATATTAATGAAACATTTGAATTATTTTGCTTCCAACCAAATACAAAAAATGATATCTCAAATTTAATTTAAAATCAACCAAACAATCTCGAGTATTTCAAATATAAGTTTATATTGTATTTATAATACACCTAATTTCTAATTGCTTGCAACCAAACGACCTCTTATCTTTCCATGGTGATTCATTTACTGGGCAGATGTGTAATGATTTACTTCATAGGCTAATTAGTTTTTTGTTTCAATTTAATCACATCAAAAAATTAAATTAATTCTCAATCAACCTTATTCACTTCAATGAAAATTTTGCTTTCAACAACTTAGAAGATCAAATTTATTTTCAAGCTATTTGCCTGTCCTTAATAGACTACTTTAAAAAGTTTCCAATGAGCTTTAATTTTGTTTCTTCAATATCTCAAATTAGATCAGGGAACTAAATTATTGTACTAAATTTGAGTTGATATTAATTTGATATCATTTTCTTTATGAATATTTCAGTCTCAACTGCATAAACCATGCTTTATGCTGTGCTTCTACGTTAAAAATAGGTGATTTTTTTTAGATTATAATCTGATATCTAACTTCCATAGTATTTTATGACGTCTATATATTCATACTGAAACAGACATTCAAGCTGAGAGCGGAAGCTAAAGTTTCCACTGAGTGATACTAAAAGCCAGGCTTCTAAGCTTAAAGCTGAAACTTAGAAATTAGATCTTAAACTTATATAGGATTCTTTAGTTCTTGAGATTCAACTATCATTAAGTATTGTTGTTTCTGCTTATGGAGTCTGAACTATGACGGTCTCACTGAATTCACTTTTTTTGCTGGTTCCAGCTTCAAATGTTGGCTGCTCAGCTCACTGGTCTTTGGAATCTGATGGATACTTCCCCTGAAGAGCGCGAATTATTCCGCCACATTACCTCTAATATATCTGCTACCGTGGACAAAGTCATTGTTCCTGGAGCCCTCACACTTGATATAATTGAGCAGGTTGGCAAGTTACAAAGCTTCAGATACTTAGGGGCCATTTGGGATCACTTTTGTTTTTTATTTTCTATTTTTTATTTTTATTATTTTATTATATTTTGGTTTAAACAAAACATATTTGACATTTTGGATTAAAATATGATTGTATTTAAAAACGCTAAAAAACAACTAAAAATTATTGAGTATTTTCTAAAATATGTTAATTTGTTCTTAGAAATTAAAAATAAAAATATATAAAAACAAACTAAGCAAATATATTTTAAAAAAGAAAGTAAAAAAGAGAACAAATTTGATCCCAAATAAGCCTCTAGAGCCCCTTTGAGATCACTTTTGTATTCTATATTTTTATATTTTGTTTTGATTATGTTTTGATTTGAAATAAAACATATTTGAAATATTTGATTAAGATGTGATTATTTATAAAAAGCTCAAATCAGCTAAAAGTTATTTTGAGCTTTTTCTAATACGTTAATTTAATTTTAGAAACAAAAAATAAAAATATATAAATAACACACTAACGGACATGTTTTAAGAACAAAACAAACACAAAAAGTAGAACAACAAATTTGATCCCGAAGGAGCCCTTAAAAACCGAACTTTTCTTAATGTTAATAGTAGTCCTAATTTTCACTTTTTCTAAAGGCTGAAGAGGAAGTTGAGAGGTTAGATAAACTGAAGGCTAGCAGAATGAAAGAAATAGCAATGAAAAAACAGGCTGAACTTGAAGAGATATATGCACATGCTCACATGGAGGTTGATTCAGCGGAAGCAGAGAAGAAGATTGTGGCTTTGATCGAGTTTGGGAATGTTGAACCTTCCGTATTATTTGCTGAAATGGATGATAAAATTTTAAAAGCAAAGGAGGAAGCTTTGAACAGAAGGGAGATATTGGAAAAAGTTGAGAAATGGATGTTGGCTTGCGAAGAAGAGAGCTGGCTCGATGATTACAACAGGGTAATGACATTTTCCCAAGTTTACATATTTTTATGCTATTTTAGATTTTTGTTGGTTATATATGATATATTTTGGATGTTGAGATTTCTCCTTGGCCTTTTTGTTTACTGCCTTATTTGAACATATGGGTAAAAATGTAACTTTTAGAGATTAATCAGGTATTTACAATAGTAAAGTGATTAGAGAATGTCATGTAGACAGTATGGTTAATTTTATAAAATTATAAGAGACTAACAATGCTATAGAGATTTAAGTTTTGTGAAATAAAAAGTCATTAATAATCAACTTATGTGTGATAAATGACAACATTAAAATGAATACATGCAATTGTTTAAATTAAGAGGGATATACTAGAAAAGAAATTTTATGCTAGGAAATAATGAGACTAGCATCTATTGAAGATAAATTATTGATAATTTAACTTCTGTAGTTGGTTTGAGCATTGTAGTAGAGGCTTGAAGATGCAGCAATATGACAAGCAGATAATATATTAATTTGAAAAGATTGTGAAGAAAGAAAAATAGTTGAAACATACGGCATAGAATGAGAATTCATAATGTCAACTACTTTTGGGATAAGGCTAATGATGATTAGAATGATAGAAGATATAATTATGATGGGTTAAGGGCAGGCAAAACCTATGCAGTGAGCGAAAGAAGTATAAAACCGAAAAGAAAGATCAGCTCACAAAAAAATGCAATTTATTACAGGTTTACTCAATTAATGAATAATTATTGCTTTCGTTTCTAAAGATTTTACCATGGTTAGATTGTTTGTAGAGTACAATTCTAATTTCACTTAGCTCCTTGGCATGTAAAGTTCATTTATTCACCTCGTTGCTGATTGCACAGCTTTTTTGATACATTTTTTTACCGCTTCAGGATGAAAACAGATATAACTCGAGCAGAGGGGCGCACTTAAATCTCAAGAGAGCTGAAAAAGCTCGCATACTGGTTAATAAGATTCCAGGTACTTGTGCAAGATGATAATATTTTTTCCCCCTTGGGCTGTTTTGTTTATTTGAAGTTAAAAAACAAGCTTTCAAAATGACAAGAGATCCCATCTTCTTGCTGTGCTTTTAAAAGTGAGTGTTTCAACTTCACGTTTAGAAGATTGAAAGCTAACTGATTCCATATGCATCTTTAAAGTGAAGATTTTTGTTTGGAATTTTTTTTTTTTATTTTAAAAAGCAACTAAACATTATTTATTTCAAGTAAAAATATAAACAAAATAATAGAAGTGATCCCAAATGGCTCTTAGTTAATTTATTTTGCAGTATCTATAGATTGATACTTTTGATTTTCCTTAGGCCTTGTAGACACTCTAGTTTCTAAGACTCGAGCATGGGAGGAAGCTCATGGCATTCAATTTACATATGATGGTGTTTCCCTTCTTGCCATGCTTGATGAGTACACCATGCTGAGGAATGACAGGGAGGAAGAGAAGCGCCGGCAGAGGGTAAATAAGCATTCCATTTTTCTTCTCTTAAACCCCACTTAATTCTTTTGTATTTACATATCTAACACATATGCTCTACTTTTACATTTATACCACCAAATCTTTCATATCATATTAGGTGAAATACACTTTATTCTTGCATAATTAAAGTGGCGTATATGTAAAAGTTAAAAGTTTTAGTATTAGATATATAAATACAGGAATTAAGTGGTGTTTATTTAAATCTTCCTAATGGATATGTTGAAATTCTGACATATACCATCTAATTCCTATGTATTTGCATATCTCACAACACCCAAGCTTTACTTTTTATATTAATATCACCCAAATCTTTTACATCACATCAAAAATATCTTCACTCAAGTTAAAAAAAAAAAAAAAATGAAATAGACTTCTTAATGTATAGGGCAAGTTTGTAAAAATCAAAGTTTAGGTGTTAGATATATAAATACATAGGAATCAAGAAAAAAGAAAAGTATGACAGAGATGCCAACCATTACTTTTTCGTATTGTCAACTTATTGCAGGACCAGAAACGCTTCCATGAACAACTGGCTACAGAACAAGAAGCCTTATTTGGATCAAAGCCAAGCCCTGCACGATCATCGAGCATGAAAAAGACGGCTGTTCCTCGTGCTAATGGAGGCTCCTCGAACCACGCGCTTAGTCGCAGACTATCCATGAACACTCATCATGGAAGCAACAATGGTGTAAGATCTGTCAGTAGGGACGGTAAGAGAGACAACCGGTTTTCAGCCCCTGCAAACTACGTCGCAATAGCGAAAGAAGACGCTGCTACCTTGTCCTCGGGAAACAATCTAGTGCTAGCTTCTCCATGAAAAATAGTTCAAGTAACCTCTGTGCTTAAATATTCTTCTATTTCTGGCTGATAGGTGGCTTAGGGTTGGGGTTGCTTGTTCTTATTGAGGGGAGTAAGCATGAGATTTTTTTTAACTCTAGAAATATAACTTCCAACTCATGTGAAGACGTGATGTGTATTTCTTGTAGTGTGCTGTAGTGTGCTGTAGTGTGTAGATAGATTGTCTTGTTCTGCTAATTTCAATCTTGATTCAATCATCTTACCATTTTTTTACCTGTTAATTGTGTGGTTGTACTCTGTTCAAGTAGCCGTTACTTTTTGAATTGGATTTTAATTTTAAAGTTTGGAAGATTTACATTCATACCACTCAATGCCTATGTTTTCAAATAGCTAACATTATATATATATATATATAACTTTTTTTTAAAGAATGGTCGGAAGTTATTATACGAGCCCCAGTCACCCTCATGTGCCTAATTGTTCGAGGACCGTCCTCATTATCTATAAATTGGCCAGAGAGAGATTCGAACCTGTGACCTGAGGGGACCTTCAAAGAGGTTGCCCTACCAACATAAAAAAAATTGGATTGTATCATGGTATTTAATGGCCATTTAAGTTTTAGTTGTTTTGGTGTTTGAGGGGAAGTGTTGGGAATGAATGAGATTTTAATAATTTTTGAGTTGATTATGGAACAAAACAAAAGATTTATGACCTGTTTGGGGCAATTTATTTGTTGTGGTGGCGTTTTGAAAATGCATCAGGTCTGTTTGGTTAAACTGCATTTTGACAGCGTATGCGTTTTCAAAATGCTAAAAACAATCTTTTCAAAACGCTAAAAACAACGTTTTCACGCGGCCTAATTTTTTCAAAAAAATAAAAATTTGTAATAGCCATCGCACTTAGTTTATTAGCATATTATTTTTAATCAGTTTATCAACAATTATTTAATAAATTGCAACTGCACTCATGAATATTTTATACAAACGTTTTCAATATTTCTTTAACGAAAAGAAACTATTAAAAAGGGGTTGTTTACGTACATACAACTCAATTTCTGTGTGTTTACATACATAACACTTAAATTTTAATTTTTACATATATGCCATTTTATTCATACATGAATAGATGTATTTCATCTTTTAAAAATTAAGAGGTGGTGTCTTTGATGTGATATAAAAGATTTGCGTGGTACAAAACTAAAAGTAAAGTAAGTGGTCGATGATATGTGAATACATAGAAATTGGGTGGTATGTACGTAAATGCCTCTAAAAGTAATTTGATTTATTTTGAGTTGATCAATTTATGTAAGAAAATAAAATTTATTTTTTAATAGTAAAATGCTAAGAAGATACTTATTGAAAGGGAATTTTAGTTGGGGTGTAAATGAGACACGATCGAGCTCATTAACAAGTCAAATCTGAGTTAGCTCACTTACAACTCTAGACTTATATCTTCCTTGGAGGACAACAGTTTTGCATTTTAAATTTAATTTGAGGATTTATCACCAACAAAAATTTAAGGCAATCAACAATTAAGAGAGACTTAGGGTCTGTTTGAAGTAGCTGCAGTTTATCTAATTTATTCAGATAAGCATCTTATCCTTATAATCTGATGATCGACAGGTTATCCAGATAAGCTGGATCGTTGTTTGGTTTGTGCGTTTGGAAAACAACTGTTTCTAGATAAATGATCGTTCTGTCCCTATTCTGGATAAACTGTTCAGCTATTTGAATTGTGTGTTGGAAAGCAACTGATTTGCAGTTTTTTTTGTATAAATGAAGATTCTGGAACGCAGCAGTTGTGCTGTTTGCAACAAAGCTCCAATGGCTACATGTTAGATATTTCAGAACCAATAAAACCACTTCATAGCAGTATAAAAAAAATGATATACATTTCACTAAGGAGTTAGTATCAAGGAGCTGAATAAAAAAGGCAAATTATATTAAAATTACAATCAAATTATAACAATATTTATTTTAAAGTGCAATAGATGCATGTCACGAGTAACGCCGCCCGATTGAGATGTCGTCGAACCCCTAGCAATGTCGTCCGGTTGGGATGCCTTCGAAGATCCTAGGGAGACGAGAGGAAGAGGGGCGATGGAGAACTAGCTAAGGCTAGCGCGATCGCACGAGGGAGAAGGACACGAGAGGTAATTTCTGCTCAAACGCACTTTATCGAAGCGGGACACGAGATCGATCTCACGATCCCTTCTCTTACGAAAAAGCAAATGATGTTTTCACCCCGCCCCCCAAAACACGAGAACCGAACGTCACACCGACGTTTTCAAAACACAAAACGCAGCAATAAGCCGCCCCAAACGCACCCTTATAGTGTGAAACCCTATATGGCAAATAAAATAACATTAATCATATAACTCTGCCTGTAAAAGATTGTCAGCGAAACTCATTTAAATGATTTAAATTTCATAAATGATTAAGTACAGATGCAATACAATTTAAGCTAATTTAATTCAAAAGATTTCTGGCTCACCAAAGAGGGTATCTTTAATTATTTTTCTAAATGCGAGAAAGCATGAGACTCATACGACTTGCAAATGTATTCATCAATTATAATGGGTTTAATGCTCATTCAACATTGAACACATTATTATAAACAAGAAAAATAGTAAAATGTTCTATTTTACTATTATCTAAATAAATATTTTTATATAAATGATATATATATATATATATATATATATATATATATATATATATATATATATGTATGTATGTATGTATATATGTATTATATATATGTATAGGGATATATATATACGATGACATTTCATCGTCTTCGTCGCTCTGCTAGGGTTTCGCCTCTTGGCGAACCCTAGCGTCAGTCGTTGTCGTCTTCGTCATCGACTGACTTGTGGTGCGTCTTCATCATCTCGGTGGAAGAGCTCGCTTCATCTCGTCCTGCTAGTTCGTCTCGAGCTGCCCCTGCTGCTCACGGCGTGCATCGTCCTGCATGTTCGAGCGTCTCGAACTTGCCTACCGGCTCGATTTTGCTGTCTTGCGGAGCGACTTCGTCGTCTCCGACGGAAAGTCGCTCGTCGTCTGCAGGTCCCTTCGAGACTTCGACTGTGGTTTCGCAACCTGCCAGTTCGTTTCGGTTTGCTACTGCTGCGTTTCGATTGTGACTAATGCTCCTGCTCTCGGTTTACACGGCGTGCCTCAGGTGGAGGAAGAAATATTACATCCGGACTACGCATGTAGAGCTACGTACGAAGTCCATTAGGATCGCGCCATCTGGCGGGCGCTAATAAAAAAAAATGAATAACACGGGGAATATCCCCTCCTTATTATTCATGTGTTATTGTGTGTTATTCATGTGTTATTGTGTGTTATTTATGTGTTATTCTGTTCCGAGAATATTCATGGTGTTATAATAACACAGTAACACATGAATAACACATGAATAACACACAATAACACATGAATAACACATGAATAACACGGGGGGAATATTCCCTGTGTTATTTTGGTTTTTTTTTATTCTCACGAGCGCCAGTTAGCGCGATCCTAATGGACTCCGCACGTAGCTCTACGTGCGTAGTCCGGATGTAATATTTTTTCTAGGTGGAGAGGGATTGTTCGTGACCGCTGCCCCTCTTGACGCCGACTGCTGAATTGTCCTAGAGATTTGCAACGACTCGCGGTCAGTTTCCTGCTCCTCTAGCTGTGAGGAATCTCCTTGCTCGACGCCGACTTCTTCAACTCAGAACCCTTTGCTGCTGCTGTTTCAAGTGGACTGGAGGCTGATTCTTTGCACCAGGGTCCGCTCGATCTGCGACTTCTTTCTGCCTTCATGGCATCAAAGGCTTCTTATGATGGTGCTGTGGGTAGCAATTCCCACAAAAACTTTGCTCATCTCTTTTTTCCACAAGAATTTCATGATACTGTGGCTGTAAGAATACAAGGTGATTTTATCAGGCTGATAGGTGTTAAAGATGGGCAACCTGCTGTTATCTTCACCACCCAGGAAATGAAGGTTCTCTCCGATGATATTAAGTTTACTTTAGTTGGGAAATTCCAATTTGGTCACTCCAAGATGGATTTAGTTAGAAAATTTTTTGAGAATCTGAAACTTATTGGAGCATGGAAATTGGGAATTTGGGATGGCAGAAACTTACTTATTCGAATACAAAAGGAAGAAGATTATGTGAGGATCTTTGCTCAACAATCTGTTTTGGTTGCTGGCACCTATATGAAGCTTATCAAATGGACTCCTGATTTTGACCCATCTAAGGAACCTCCTATCGTTCCTATGTGGTTCAAACTTCTGGGACTCCCCTTTCATTTGTACAATCGACGTGCCTTGTACAACATAAGCCAAGCTCTCGGTACCCTCTCAGAGTTATTCACCAACTTTTGATAGGGTCTCGCCAGGTGGTGCCAAGGTTCAGGTGGAGAGGGATTTCACTCTTCCTGATGTGGATCTTTTTTGGATCACTGATGGTGCGGATGGGTTTTGGTAGGAGGCCGTGGTGGAGAACAAGCCTCTCTTTTGCCAGCATTGCAAAATGTTCGAGCACATTAGGTCACTTTCTATAGACTGCATCATCCCTCAAGAAAAAGGGCTTCTGGGCCTTCTGCTACTGTTGGGACTTCCAAACATAGAGTCGACGCTATCCTGGCTCAGGAGAATAGGGTAGCAACTGATGTTGATAATAGTTTAAACTCAGCGGACATGGCTGTTGGGGAGACCCCTCAGACGGTTATACAAATTGCCACTCCGGTGATTACAGTGGTTACTGAACAAGCGGAAAGTGTGGCACTTCCTCCTGTGGGGGAGCAAGCTGTCCAGGGGGCTACTTTAGCCGTCCGCTCTAATAGATACATCCAAACTTTCAGCAGAAAAAGAAGAAATCCCCAACCAAATGCAGAACCCACCGGTACGAATCAGCATGATCAGTCAACGGAAGAAGAAGCAGAAGAAGAAGCAGTAGAGGAAGAAGATGATGGAGAAGATTGGCAGGTTTATCACTCTTGATGGAAGAAGAAGCCTGGGGATACACTTCTACTTGATGATACCTTGGTGACTCAGGGCAATGGAGTAGCATTAAAGATATTACTTTATGGATCACCAAGAAACAGAGCGAGAGTATCACGTTTTCGCTCTTGATATTGTTTTGTGATCTTTTTCTGTTCTGTTCTTTTGGTTATTTTTGTTAGCATTGTATCGTAGGGGTAGGGCTCCATGGACCCTCTCCTCAATCTTCTGTAACCGCTTTTATATCAATATAGGCCCTAGGGCTTTTCAAAAAAAAAAAGTATATATGTATTTATATATATCAGCTTATTAGGTTCTATAACATAAATCAAGATAAAAATATCTACATATGTGCGGCCCAATTCCTATGTATTTAGATACCAAACACATAAACTTCGATTTTTATGTACATCCCGCCCCGCCTATAGCCGATAACATCTAATATATGAAAAAATCACATGCATGGCACGATATTTTATTTTGAATTTAGATATAGTCAATTTTATAACTATGGGAGATTTTTATTTTAATGGTTAAAGAATTGAATTTTTTATTTGATTTTTGAAGTTAAGGAATGTCATAATTCTATAAAGTTGTGAAAAACCTTATAGATGAGTATCGTCCACCTTCTAGAAGGTGGACAATAATAATTTATGAACCTCACCCTAAATTGAAATGACATGTTTTTATTTTATTATTAATATTTTTGTTATAAATGAACTTTATGAATTCTGAGGGATATAAGATCCATTAAACCACCTAAAACTAATTAAAGTAAATATAGGGACCAAGTCTATCGATTATAAGGATCAAGTGGGAATCAAAGTCCACTAGATCATGTAAGATCTAATGGAGCATGTTGTTTTATCCTTAAATTTTAATGTTAAACTAATATGATAGCGAACCTTGGTGAAGTAGAGCTAACCAGGCTTGACAAGGAAGTGTAAGACATCCCTCTATATGGTTAAAACACTCAAGAAGTTATTGTTATGATTGGGGAGGTGGAAAAAACACGAAATGGTAGCCAAATAATATTTGGACAAATCTAACTTGAGAACAATTCTCTTCAAGTTTGGGAACTTTGTGATTCTATTTATGGATTGATTAAGTTGCTAAATCTCTTTGGTTGATAGTGGGGAGTGCCTAGACATGTTATGGAGTTTATGAAAGCTATTTAGGGATACTTAAGTTGGTAATAGCAAGAAAAATCAAGAATTAGATACTCTTGACTTAGTTAGACCAATTTTGAAAAGGCAGATGTATCATCTTCTGTTTTTCAAGCTAGATGATGGGGTTTGACAAAGATCAAAGAAAAAATTCATAAAAAATTATTTTGTAGTAATATAAAGGGTTAGAATTGTAGTGATAAAAATCCTGCAACTCACCAAAGATGCATAGGTTAAACAATGCCATCAAATAAAGATCCATAGAGGAAAAATGGCTGCCAATTTTCTTTACAAAGAGCAATTACTCTGATTGCTTGTCAAGAAATTATTCTCTACTTCATTACATCTATGGAAAATATTTATAAAATTTTAAATATTTAAACAAGATAAAAGGGGAGTTTGGAATGGACCAACTAAGTTTATGGTTATGGAAGACGTGATTATCAAAGATGCAATTGCCCCTCAAAAACGCGATTTCCATCCATAATAACTTAAAAATTATTCTTTTTTACTTAATTTTTCATAAAATTATGAAGCATTCCTTTATTTTCTAAAAAAAAAAAATTACTTTCAAAATTCAAAAGTATGAATTTTAAAAATTTAAAAATTAATTTTGAAATTTAAAATTTAAAATTTATAAAAGTTAAGAAAATAGTAAAATTACAACCATATTGTTTATTTGAATTTTTTTTTTCATTTAAAATGTGGTGGAGGTCTATAGGTGTACAAAATTCTACAAATAATAAATTCGACACTATGTGGCCAATAAAACATTATTCATGCAAATATGAAAATTCTTAGTCTCCTCTATATACAATAGTCATATATGTATTTATGTTGGTTATGCATAAAGAAGAATGCTAGTGGAGAAAAAAAGGTTTGTGAAGTTTAATTTAAATATGTGGGAGTGGTGGATGAAAATGAGGTAGATTTTTAAATAAGGTATGCTGTTAAAAATTTTATGATCTATTGATGTTTTAACCAAAGCACTCCTAAAATATCACAAAAATCTAATATAATGAAATTTATTATCTCACAAAAGAATCATAAGCTTTATAACCTCACATAAGATCACTTGAAAAGAAAAGCCACCAAATAATTCTTTTTTCAGGAATCATAGAAAATTTTGGCTATGATATTAAAATTGGTGAGAGATTAAAGTTTTTCTATGAATAAATATAGAAATAGTAGGGAGTGGTATTTTATGGGCCTTTGAAGATTGTGCATCCAATTTAAACAAGTTTGGTTGGTTAAATACATACAAACTCAATATTAGGTTAGGATTGGTCAAATTTGGTTATTTAGGGTTTTAGACTTGTTTTCTATAATTTTTTAAAGGAGATGGCTAAGAAATCAATGGAATAGGTAAAGTACCTCTTCTTGCTTATACAGAGTTTTGCATAATTTTCTATATGGTTAAGGATTTTCTTCTCACATGATTTAACACATTATATATATTTTGAAATAACTCATAGACACATGACAACAAATAAACAATACATTAAAAGAATAAATTTTAACAGCAATTTCATTCACATAAAATAATAACACTAATATTCATTTTTTATATATTTTCTTCTAGTCATAGGAACTTGATTATGTCACACTTTGATTGGTCTGCTCTTAAGGGTTGGTGATCCCGCTTTGACTACTAGACGAATACTGGTATATTTATACTTGTGGTAAGCAAATTATACTTAAATTTTTTATATAAAATTTCCTTCTTTACAACATCACTAAAAACTTGATTCCGATATAAAGAAGAATACAATAGTGATATTTAAATTTAGGGATTCTACGCAAATATAAGTATCATTATCAAATAATATAGAACTTTCTGATTAAGTCCCAAAATATCGATTCCACGGGGTAAAATTTTGAAAATTTAAAAGATAAAAATGTTTTTAGATCACAAATTCTATTTAGAAAAAGACACTTAAAAAGTTTTGAATAACAAAAAACTTCAAAATGCGATTCCTTTTTTGGTTATTTTTTTAAATTGTGAAAAAAAGTGAACAATTTACTAACTATAACAAGATTTTTGTAATATTAAGAAGTATAGATGAAAATATCTTTTTCCTTATCATGAATAAGTAATAAGTACATGAGTTCTATTGTGGAAGTATTCAAAATGTGTTGTGTCAAATATGAGTAATTTTATTCTTTACCCTTATTAGAGATGCTATAAAGAACATTGGCTAGTTTAAAGTTTTAATAATTTTGAAGATGGGTTAGATAGGGAAGATACTAGCTCTCACTCTAGAGTTCCTTAATTTTCCTTCACATGGGGGCTAACATCTCACATCAAAACCAAAAACAATAAACCAAATTAAGGGCTTTAGTCTGTCACCCTAAAGTCCTCTAATTCTAAACCCATCAATGTATATTTCTCTATTTATTTGCACAAAATTATATGAATAAAATTATATGAATTACTTTCTCATCCATATAATCTCATGCGATTTCTACCTATTTTTGATTGAGATAATACCTACTAGGATTATACATGTTCCCACAACAAATGTTAATATCTAAATTGGCCAAATCAAGAAGTAAATGAAGTGCAAGGATTAAATCAACACAACTTCTTCCAAAATTAAAGACCAATATTTCCACAACTTTCATCCAACACTTAATTACTTTTCATTTTAAGGAAAAAGATAAATAAGATTACTCAGAATCCATGGAGAAAATACAACAAGTAGTTTTAAAAATAGAAATCATGTAGAAAACACAAGAAACCTCAATTAAAACCAAATGAAGTACAAAAATAAAACTTATCTCAAGTTCCTCTGCACCAAACTCTTGAAGTTCCTTTGAATCTCTTCCTTTCTCTTACAAGACTACCTTGGACTTGTCGCCCAACCTAAGAGGGTTTAAATTTCTCTACAACAATAGATTTTTACTTAGGAATCCCTACTCACCTTCTCTTTCACTAGGAATGAGAAAAGTGTGAAGAAATCCTAAGTATGATTCCTACAACCTCTTACTTTAACTACTGTCTACAACCTCTAATGAATCTTTAGTTTTCCTCTCCCTAAAAGAACTCTCTTCTCTCTTTCAAGTCATTTCTTTTAAACTTTCTCAAAATGTACCTTGGTGTCTCTTCAAAATGTTTCCATGTTCTATGAATCTACCCAAGAGATGCATCCTTTCAAGTGAAATTTGAATGTCTTTTTGGCCCTCTTAACCCATCACCCACGTTTGTACCGAAGGATGCCTCAAACACTTCTTCAAAAATAGCAAAAAATTCCTTAAAATTACAAAGTAACTATCTGATGCTTAAGCGCAGGGTTTCTAGCACTTAGGCGCGGCCTTCTCTATCTACTGGCGCTTAGGTGCCCCAGTTCATTTTAAAACCTTTTTCATTTTTGCTCCAAATTTGATCCCTTTTCACTATTTTTGACATATTTAGTCCATTTAAGTGTACCTGAAAGAAAAACACACAAATACCTTCCATTAAAGTGCAATATCATCAAAAATAGGTATAAAAATGTGCATAAAAATATTATATATTTTAGGTATATCAAATCCCCTCAAACCTAAAATGTTACTTATCATCAAGTGACTCCATAATCTTTCAAAACCAACATAACCAAATTATATGAATGAGTTTCTTTAGGAGATTCTAAAATTTTGTTATAGAAAAGTTGTATTCCAATTTAGAAAAAACTTTAGTGAATGAGATCAATTTAAAGTTTAGAAATTTTCTGAAGTGAAAAAGTATGAAAATATGAGCCTCTATCTAATTCAGAAATACTTGTAGATTTTTCAAATATAGAGTTTAGGCATTCTGTCTTCTTTACTTAAAAATTTTCATTAAAAATAATTAAACTCACTATATTATATCTTTAAGTTTAGGAGTTTCTCAAATCTTATGTATTCAAAAAGATCAGATGTGGAACCAATTTTTGATTTAGATACTAATCCTTAAGCTTCTCCTCCCATACTATACTTCGCTTTTTTTTTTTTTGGCAAGGATTACTATACCTGGATAGGCTTTTAATGATATTGAATTCCACTCTTCATTTTCCATAGCAAAGGTCTGATATATATCCTTTACTTAAAAAATATAATAATAATTTTTTGAAAATTACTTTTAATAAAAAAATTTAAGTATGAAAATAAAAGTCTAATTATTCTATATTTTTCAAAAATACAATATTTCTTACTAAAGATAGTTACACCATATTTAACATCTCTTCACTAAGAAAAAATTATAACTTGAAATTTTTTTTCACCACTATAAAGTTTTAACCAAATTTTCTTACACATTTCTATATTTAAACTTTTATTACCATAATATAACTTCATACATATAATTATTTTTCAATTCAAAAATCAAATTTATTTGTAGCATATTTGAGAACCAATAAATTTTAAGTTTTAAAAATTGATTTTTCACCACCCAAACTTAAATTTTTCCAAAGATTAAATGTTTTAGCATATAATATATAAAGACATGAATGAAAAATAATACTTATGCTTACAAGAACTTTCATATCCTAATTATACAAGTACAAAAAAATTTAAAACAGGAGTAAAATGATCAAAGTTCATTTTGATTTTAGCATATATGAGATTCAAAAGACTTTTATGCAGTTGAGGCTAACATAAAAACAAATCACACAACTAACATACTATCACAACCACAACAGAAAATCATGGTAGTAAATTGAAATTTAAACATAAATTTTAAATGAAGGTTAGCTCTATTCTAAACTTCCTAAAGCAGTAGGAATAAGTTCAACAAAACCAACAAAAAATTTAAAATAAAAGAGTTCAAATACATACTACCACATCAGCATCACATAGATACACATCACAACAAACAATAACATCAATGTTCACCACAACCACAAATAACAACACATAAAGTAGTCAAGACATCAACATAAATAATAGTTCAAATAAAACATAACACAACTCAATCTCTATTCATCCTTGTCATTGTCGTCATCTTCTTCATCATCTTCATCATCCAAAAAACTAGCATAATCAAAATGAGTGTACCATGGATATGGAGGAAATACCACACTTGTTCACCTCTAACAAGTTTCTTAATAGATGTGTTGTATTTCTCTTCATAATTACTATGTTTCCCTAAGTAAGAATCAAAATGATCAACATAGTTTTCAACTTATCCGTAGCAGAATCAAATTTTTTCATCATCCTTTGTAGCGTTTGAGTTTGTGAATCAGGATTGGATCTGCCACGAGATGTGGATGCTTGAGATGTTGAAGCATGCGACGTAGAAGCACCAGAACTTCTAGAAAATCCCCCTCTCCAACCAAAAATCAAATTTTCAGAATAAGTCTTCACATTCACACTAGTAATGGGCTTTAGAGGATGAAGAATCTCCTCCCAGCTATCAAATCTAACACCATCTTGCTCACATAAACAAAAGATTAAGGAAGGGAATCCCAAACCTGCAATAATAGTGGTAGAACTGGTGATAACCTGATAAACGAGAGATCCAATATTGATCGGCTTGTACTGCTGTATGCAGTAGTTCAGTGTAGCGCTCTCTCTAGTTACTTCGCTAACATGATTTGTGGGGAGTAGATGAGCAGAAATAAAATAATGCCATACTTTCACTGTAGCATCCATCTTAGATGTAGGAAAGTTTACCATTATACCACTGGTAATCTTCCATAGTCCTCTTCCAACAATTAACGAAGAAGTAATCTCATCTAACTCCTCTTAAGTAGGATTGTAATTAGAATAAAAAAACAACGTATCCCTAAGTAGTTGGTAAACTGAATTGATTACCTTTGGTGAAAACGCTACTGTCTTCCCTTTAACCATCACCAGATCATCCTCTGATTCAAGGAGATTTGCATAAAAATCCCTAACCATAGAAACTACCGAAACATAAAAAAAGGCAGAATTGATCCCACTATCGGCGGACAATTAAGTCTTCTACTTCTTCACCCAGATTCATAAAACAACGCTCAAGAATTAACTTTCTTGATCACAGTGCACCAGTATAATAATCCCGAGCCTTAGAACTCACAACTTTCTCGAATTTAATGTGGCCTTCCCCTTGCTCCTTTTCATTCTTGGTGTCATTTCTAAAAATTACAAAAAAAAAAATCACAATAAATTCCAAAATCAACCCTAACTCACTAGATTTGACTTCTAAAATTTTAAACTCAATTTTCCATGTAAAATCCATTAATTTGCATCAATTTTCACCATGGATAGTAAATTTTCATATTTTCCATAATGAACTCTAAATCCATGGTTAGAATAAAAAATTTTTACATAAAAGAGAAGCTCTAACCTTGAGAAGATGAAATCCAACAAGTTTGGCTCAATTCCATCAAGTAATCTTCACTGATAGGGATGCCTTGAGTGCAAAACCGTGAACTCTTAAGGAAGAAGAAGATGAAATGAGGAGAATTGTGGTTTTTGGAACTTAAAACTGTCATGAACCGTTCTTGTGAACCGGCGCTTAAGCGCGACTAGTTTGGCATAAGTGCCATGCTCGGGTATGCCAGCGCTTAAATATGAGTTTTGGCGCTTAGGCCCTAGTGTACAGATTTTGACATTTCAAAATTTTGATTCAAATGCACAACTTCCCAAGTCAACCACCCTCACATGGTCTTAAATAAGTATAATAACAATTTCTTTCCCTTCTTCTCTCTTCTTTCTCAAAATTTTACAACTTAGATTCGATCATAATAACACAAATATTTTCACACAAACAAAGCACTTTCATTAACATATATTCAACAAGTACAAATAAACTTCACCTATCTAATATCCACTCCAAAATTTTTTGGATGAGATATCCTCCAAATTCATCATAATACAAGACAAACTTACAAAAACACATAAAACAAACACACACAAATAAGCAAACAAACATAGACAAACCAAACAAATAAACTACACGAAGAACTTAATTCGATTCTCCATTAGGTGAAACATATCCTTGTCCTTCATTTGTTCCTTCTGAACTATCTGGCACATAGATTTAATAAAACTGATGATGATGAAGAACTCTGATAGAATCCTCATCATCCACTTATTTTTCAGATAGATCGCCTTGTCCGCTTCTTCAATATAACTTGAACGACAGAATTACATTTTGAGTTGCCAACCATTATGCGCTAAATGTGTGTTAGTTTCATTTAACCTTGCCTCAAATAAAGCCACATAAGCCTCAATTTTCGTAATCTCCGCTATTCCTTCAATATTAATGGCTAGGAATCCGTTATATAACTCTTGCGCACTTTAACTAACAAACTTTTTCTTGACTGCTTCCTCCTTTTTCTTCAAATTATTCTCTCAAGAAGACATCTTTGCTATCATAATTCTTTTAATAACTCAAATCTTTCTTCTCTTATACTTTAGAATGAAAATTTGGAAAGGGGCAAATATTCATTTAAATTTTTTGCTATTTATAGACTTTAGTAGAGCCTATACCCACTTACCGCGTCTAAAAACCACCAGATAACATTCAAGGCTACTTTCCCTCGTTCAATTCTTCTAGAACATAATTTAGGCACACTTTTATAACTCTGGCGCTTAAGCGCCAGTTTTGGGCGCTTAGGCGCCAGTACTCAATTTAGTATAGGTTAGCTTAACGTTAAAATACTCATTCTTACACGTCTAAGACATCGTATAAGGTCTTAGAATTATCACCAAAAGTTCAAAATACTGCTACAATTCTCTAAATCAAACACAAATACAATAATCAAAACAAAAGCACACCTATAACTATGAGTTGCCTCCCACAGAGCGCTTAGTTTTACTTCGTCAGCTCGACGTACCCGGTGCTTATTTCGGGAGAATGAACATCAAAACATCATTTAATTTTGTTTGATCCTCTAAGCTATGATCATTCACTTTGAAAATTTTTAAGGTTTTCAGATCCCTAATATCCACAGCTTCATAGGGATAAATTTTTATCACAATAAATGGGGCCATCCACCTGGGCATAAGTTTGCCTGAAAATAACCTCAATCTTGCATTATAAAGCAAAGCTTGTTGCCCTGGCTAAAAATTTTTAGTAAGAATCTTCCGATCAAGCCACTTTTTTCATCTTATCTTTATAAATCTAAACATTCTTATAAGACTCATTCCTTATCTCTTCCACCTCATTTAATTGCAATAATCTCTTTTTACCAACATCTTTTAAATTATAGTTAAATTCCTTAATATCCCAATAAGTTTTATATTCAAGTTCTACTGATAAATGACAAGCTTTCCCATAAATTAACCTGAATGGTGCCATTCATATAAGAGTCCTGTATGCAGTCCTATAAGCCAACAAAACAGAGTCAAGTTTAACTGACCAATCCATTTTTGACTGATTTATAGATTTTTCCAGAATTCTTTTGATTTCTCGATTAGAAACTTCAGCCAAACTACTTGTTTGAGGATGATAAGCAATAGAAATTTAATGATTGATTTGATATTTCTTCAATAATTTTTCAATTAACGTATTTTTGAAATGACTTCCCCCATCAGTTATGATAACTCTCGGGATATCAAATCTGCAAAATATATTCATTTTTAAGAACTTTGCAACACTTTGAGCATCAAATCGAGGTAAAGCAATAGCTTCTATCCATTTAGACACATAGTGTACTGCTATCAGTATATATAAATTTTTGAAAGATTGTTTAAATGGTCCCATCAAATCTAATCCCCAAACGTCAAATATTTAAACTTCCAAAATATAATTGAGGGGCATCTCATTTCTTCTAGAAATATTGCCTACACATTGACATCGATCACAATTTTTCATATAAGCATTAACATCCCTAAAGATAGTAGGCCAATAAAATCTAGATTGTAAGATTTTATATGTAGTATTATATAAACCAAAATGCCTCCCAAAATCAGAATCATGACATTTTTGAATAATTTCAAAAGTCTCTTCTAAAGGCACACATCTTCGAATAATTAGATCCTTCCCCTGTTTATACAAAAATGGGTCATCCTAAAAATAAGTCTTGGCTTCAGATAAAAATTTCTTCTTTTGTTGGTGTGTCAGACCATAAGGTGAAATGTTACTAAAAATAAAGTTCATAATGTCTACATACCATGGAACAATCCATTCATTAATATTGAATAATTTTTTATCTGGAAAATGTTCATTAATTCCTTCTTCAGAACAAAGTGATTTATCAGATTTAAGCCTGGATAGATGATCAACAATTTAATGATCAGGTCCCTTTCTATTTACTATTTCAGAGTCCAATTGTTGCAAAAGAAGAACCCATCTTATCAATCTTGGTTTTGCATCATTCTTTTTCATTAAATACTTAATAGCAGAATGATCTGTATGCACCACACATTTAGTTCTAATTAAATATGATCTGAACTTATCAAAGACAAATACTATTGCTAATAACTCTTTCTCAGTTGTGATATAATTAATTTGAGCTCATTAAGAGTTTTACTAGAATAGTAAATTACTTTGAAAATTTTATCATATTTCTGTCTCAAAATAGCTCCATTAGCATAATCACTTGCATCACACATCAATTCAAATGATTTTTTCCAATCTGGTGAAACAATAACTTGTACGGTGATCAATATTTCTTTTAAAAGTTCAAAAGCTTTTTGGCAATCTTTATCAAAATTAAAATCACATCTTTTTTGTGCAAATGACATAGTGGCTTAGCAATTTTTGAAAAATCTTTAATATATCGACTATAGAATCCAGCATGTCCTAAAAAACTCCTAATTTCCCTCACATGGATGAGGTAAATTAGCGATCACTTGAATTTTAACAGGATCTACTTTCACAAATTTCATTGAAATGTGATGTCTTTAAACAATTCCTCCTGCTACCATAAACTGGCATTTTTCCTAATTAAGGACTGAGTTTGTTTCTTCACAACATTTAAGAACTCGTGATATATGTTCTAAACATGATTCAAATGAAGTTCCAAACACCAAAAAAACGTCCATAAAAACTTTAATTCCTTTTTCAATTAGATCACAGAAAATAGCCTTCATACATCTTTGAAATGTAGTAGGGGCATTACATAAACCAGATGACATTCTTCTAAAATTAAAAGTACCATAAGGAATGGTAAACGTTGTTTTCTCTTGATCCTCTGGAGCAATTTTTATTTGGTGATAACCAGTATATCCATCCAAAAAATAAACATATTTATGCCCAGCTAGTCTATCTAACATTTGATCCAGAAAGGGTACTGGAAAATGATCTTTCCTTGTGGTAAGGTTTAATTTTCTATAATCAATGTATATTTGCCATCTTGTAACTTGTCTTATTATTATTAGTTCATTCTTTTCATTAACAGTTATAGTCACTCCTCCTTTTTTTAGGGACACATTATATTGGAATAACCCATGCACTATCTGAAATATGATAAATAATTCCAGCATCTAACCACTTTTAAATTTCTTTCTTAATAACTTCTTTCATAATGAGATTTAATCTCCTTTGAGGACGAGCCCTGGGTTTACAATTTTCTTTTATCATGATTCTATGGATACAAATTAAAGGACTGATTCCTTTAATATCAGCAATTGTCCATCCAAAAGCTTTCTTATATTTCTTCAAATTTTCAGCAAACACTCTTCTTCTTCTGAAATTAAGTTCGAGAAAATTATAACCGAAAATGTTGTGAAATCACCTAAAAAGGCATATTTTAATTGTTTCAGAAGTAACTTCAATTCAAGTTCAGGAGGTTTCTCAATTGATGGACAAAAAAATTTGTCTTTTTCTGTCATGTCTAAAACTTCAAAACTTTCTTGAACAAAATTTGAATCTTCTTCAATAAAGTCATTAAGATGTTCTAATTCCTCTTCTTGCTTGTGTTCCAATTCTTTCATTTATGAATTCTCTTCATAAGTTTTTTTCAATTGGTATTCACTAAGATATCTCATTACATCCATCCTGAAACATTCATCATCTTTACTTTTTGCAGTGTATTTCTTTGATTTGAAAATATTAAAAGTAACAGTTTGATAATTAACACGCATAATTAATTCCCCTTTTAGCACATCTATCATTGCTTTGCCTATTGCTAGGAAAGATCTCCCTAAAATAATGTGTATCTTTTTATCTTCCTCCATATCTAACACAATGAAATCAACAGAAAAGATAAAAAAGGAGTTTCTTAGTGTCTAGAGTTTAAGAACTTGCTACCATAAATTTATACACCTGAACTTGTATAAATTTATTTACTTTGTTTATTATTATTATTATTATTATTATTATTATTATTATTATTGAATCCAAATTTATCTTTTTATACATGTCTAAGGATCAGAACGGTAAGGACCTTAAAAGAGGAATATAAAGTGGCAGAAAATGAAAAAGAAATAAACAACACGCATAGATTTATCCCGTATGAGCGAACTGGGGTATCCCCAGTTTTTTGACTCATTATATATATAAAATATAGAAATTACAAGAGAATGTGAGAGAGATCTTCTTACAGGAGATGGGCCTAGTGAAAAGGATCAAAAGCTCCCTCCCCTCCTCATACATGGTATGATTCCCCTTTTTACAGGAGATAAAGGGACCGAGTCTAAAATTACAAGTTGGTCGCCACTTTAATATGAGAGTATAGGTGTTTATGGTGACTTTTTTATATTCATAACCAGATTTTAACATATTTTCATCATCTTTCTTTTTATCTAGACTGTTAAATTATCTTGATATTTGTGCAAAATGTTTTTGGGGTTACAATCATGTATAGTATAAAACTTATATTTATTTTTATTTCATTGTTTTATCATCTTACCGATTACCTCTGATCCTCATCATTGATCTCGCTCGAAAAGGTATAGAAATGGGACAATTGAACAATTTTTTAAATATTCATTCGAGAAATCATGATTACTTGTCCTTAGAAAGTATGTATTATTTAAGAAAAACCGTGGACTCATTTGGAAAATTTTATAAAAGAAGGGGTTTTCAAATACCATCCTAGGAAACGTGGGAATTGACCTGACCTGTAATTACGCAGATATATAGTTTACAAATGATGGCAAAAAACTTGACCTAATATATTTTAGCGCTACAATAGATATGTTATAAAATTTTGAATTCAACTAATGGTTTACACACTATGGGTACTACGCAAGTATATGTATCGTTTCAAGTAATATAGGATTTTATTTTAAAACTCCAGTATCAATCCCACAATGAAGGTGAATGAACTAATAAACTTCTTTTTATCGACTTAGTAAACTCTACATAAACTGTAGAGACTAATTTAGGAAATATGGTAGCAAGTTCAGGTGTAAAACAAAGTAAATAAATTTATACAAGTCTTATTTCAAAGCTACAAGTCACCAAAACATCTTCTATAACTCCCTTAGGATATGTTATAGAACAATCAGCTAATTGCAAGGTTACAGTTGTAGGATATATTTCTCACAATCCCAATCTTTTAAATATAGATAATGGCATAAGGTTAATACTTGCACCCAAATCACATAAAGCTTTACCAAAAAATCTGTCTCCAATTGCACATTGAATTGTGAAGCTTCCAGGATCTTTAAGCTTAAATTCTAATAATTAAATTAAAACTAAAAAAATACATGAAAATTGATCTGCATGGTCCTCTGACCTAGATGAACATCCAATAATTTTGTTAAGAATAGATAATTTACTTTGGCTAAGTTATTGAATTAACATTAAAATTTTTATTTTACATTAAAATAATTATAAAAATTAAATTAGAATAACAAAAATCATATTTTCTACTCTGATGTTTTAATTGACCCATAAATGCTGTAATTTTAAAGTCATTTGAGTTGAATTTAATAAATTATGAAGTCGTAAGGTCTTAAGGGTAAAATTGTAATTATAGAATTTAAGCCATAACTAAATATTTTGGCCTATCAAAGGTAAATGGGAAAAAAATGATCATAATTGACATGTCTAGATGATTGAAATACAAGGGACCTAATGATAGAAACAAATCTCACATTTCTCCAAATTAAAGGATAAAATTGTAATTTTTTGAATTGAGGAAATTCAGAAGATAATCTAAATTAAATGATCCTAGTGTAAGGGGTTTGATTTTGGAAGATAATAATTCACAACTGAGAACCCCTTAACTAATGGTTTCATAACAATTCAATACATTGATAAGGATCAAATACACAACATTACTTAATATTTCTTAAAAAATTGCAAATGTACCCATTAAGTCTTAAGGGCTTACTAGTGAGCTAGGCATAATCAAAATTTGACTTAATAAAGTTTAGAAAATGAAATATAATTAACAATAAACACTTAGGAACACTACAAGCCCAAATCTAAAATTAAATTGACTAAAATCCTTAACGAATCAATTTACCTCTGAGGGTCTTCACCCACATAATTTATAAATGAAATTTCAAGTGATGATTACCCCACTTAAAGGGATAATTAAAACATCAAGATTCATTAAGAACAATGGTATATTGTGGATGAATTATTTAGCAAGTAAATAAGTTAAAATGAACTCGAGACAATTCAAAAGGTTGTGAAATGTCTAGGGTATTACCCTGAACCCCTTCATAATCTTTTGAATATCTTGGAGGACGACTGAACATATTATGTTTTGCTTAAGAAAATCATCCTCACAAATGAGCAAATAGGAACCCACCAAGTTATGACTTAGGATTTGATAAGTCCATTTTAAACCTGTTTTCCTGCTTTCTGGCATGCAATTTTAAATTTCCTGCAAAATAATATTTGTTTCAAAAGGGAAAACTTTCAACTGAAGTGCGAGAAGAGGATTGGTACACTTTTACAGTTTACAATATTTTCTTTTCCTGCATTACTTTACTGCATTTTCCTGTGTGTAAAACTTGCATGTCGAAACTAAAACTTTTAGGATAGCTACAAAACCAAAACAAAAAAAAATCAAATTCACTGCAACAATAAAATAAAATATAAGATAACTCAAAATTTAATCACAAACAAAACAAAACCACAAGTACAACTAAATTAAAACGTCTCTATCGGATGATCGGGAATCTCTCGGAGGAGGTAACCTACTGCTGCTAACGAGATTTCCCATGGTCTGAATGAAAGTAATTAATTCATTTAGTTGAATTTGGTAAATTCATTTGGACTAAGTGAATCTGAAAAAATAGTGGTGCCGAAATGAGGGAACCATGGGATCTTAACCGATATCGCTTAATCAATTTTAATATTTCCCCTTAATAAGAAATTAAGACACCTCAATTTAAACATCTCTAAAATAAGACACTTCTCTCATCTTTTCAATTTGACACTTCTAAAATTAAACATGATGCAATGAGGAGCTTGGAGCATACATAATGGGCAACACGACCATCTTCAATAGTAAAAATTCCTTTCTTAGAAATAAATAAAAAAGCCATAAGAGTTCAAGGAAGTTTACCTAGTGCAATATAAACCTCATTTATCTCTTTAGACCTTTGCACCTCGTGCAATATAAGCCCTAGCTCTTCTTAGGTTTTCAAGATTTTCATCTGATATGAAATAAATCCTTCTATCTTCCAAACTATTCACATGATCAGTATCAAGTGGATACAAGCTCTAAATAATAAAATTGGCAGGTTGAAACACTAAATAATTATCTCAAATTGAAGCCAAATAATAGGATAGTTTAGGAGGATACCAAGATTCTTCTTAGAGCTTTGTTTTCCCCTAGCTCTCTCTTCTTTTAGATTCTTATAATAACTATTCCAAACTTGAGCCACTGGATTTTTTATTACCACATTATCTTGAAGATCCTACCTTTTGGAGTCGTGAAAATAATTTTTCTTGATCTAAATCAGAGTTTTTTTAAGTGACTTCGGTTATTTGAGATGTAATTAACTATAGGGGCTTGCCCTTATAGGAAACTTTAAGACTCCATATTAATATAAAACCTATCTAGTTGCTTCATTGTAGATAGGCAAAGTTGTCGGTCAACATAAATGGTCCGCAGACCAAACGGGTGTCGTGGATTTTTTAGTGTATTTGATCAAGTCACACTACCAAGCAATGTATCCATTCTTGAGGATAGATACATGGCTTGTGGTTTAAGACTTGATTATTTGAAATATTTCATATATGAGATCGCTTAGATTTCATATTTTAAAATTAAAATGATATTTTCCAAAATTTATATATATATATTTGTATAAACTAAAATACCTAACACCCTCTGGCAACTAACAATTTTCTGGCGACTCCGCTAGGGACTAGTTTCTCTTTTCATTAAGATCAGAAAATGTTATATTCATACATTGTTATAGCATCCATGTCCCTCGTGAACCAGATTACTATTCTTCAGTTGACATACTCTACCCATTTCTTTCTTGGGAAAAGTACGATCAACTCTCCTCGTTTTCAGGACCATCTATTTAACCATCCTTAAACAGAGGGATTCAGGAGTTTTTAGAATTCTTCTTGATTTTGTGGGGACAAACCCCAATAGGTGTGTTGGTGAACAAGTTTCGCCAAAGGAATGTGTGTTGTGAAGAGGGTCTCGGACGGGGTCCCACACTTCACTTTCTCTTTATGTCTTCTGGGTTCGATTTTGCTGTCGGCAAATCAAGCCAATCCTTTTTCAAATTGTAAATTCCTTTTAATTAATCCTTGAAAAATAGATCTAAGTTACTTAAATCAATAACGAAGCAAAAAATTTAAAAAATGTTACAGAAATAAAAAGGAATATAATCTACTGAAAAAATACAATAAAGTTGTGCCTAGTTCACAGACTGTCCTTTTTCATAATGTTTGCACTATGATTACAAGGTTTTGGCATTCGCTAACTTATGAAATTTTTTTATTTCGAAAGTCACAATGTCGACCCCTACGATTACCTTCTCCTGCAACTTTCCCACGTCCTGCGAGGCCAGTCTTATTGCCCCAATGATCCAGCTCGGGACCGACTTCAGCGAGTTCGAAGTCGTGCTTGGAAAATCCCCATTCATCGTCATGAAAGTTGCGGCCCAAGAAATTCAAGAAACATATGTCGAGTTTGACTTGAACTCCTATCAGGACTTCATTTCTGCTAAAAAGGTGAAGGTTGCTCCCACCCCAGTCAAGTCAGTCGTCCCTGTGCCTAGGAGAGTCATTACCCCTACTTTTAGTGGTTTTGCCATCACCGTACCTATCTTCTCGTCTACCAAGGGAAAGAAAATTTTGCATGAAGAAGATTCTGATGATTCTTTTCCTGTCATGCCGTCTGTATTTGAGATTAGTTCCAGCTCTAGAGTTCCCCCACCGAATAGGTCTCAAAGGAGGAACCACAGCCGTAAGATTCACAAAGTCGCCAAAGCACAAGTTGGAAGTCTGCCAATGTTTGATGATGTTTCTCACCAGGAGGAACTCGGATTACTGGAGACCACTCCGCTCCTTCGATGGAGTCGGTTCCACCCATTGGGTGATGTTACTAAAGACGAAAGCCTCCACAGGATCGCTACTGCTTTACCGTCACCACATGGTCGTGACGAGGTGAGGGAGTGGCCCACACCCATCACCCGAGTCCACTCGATTTTACATAGATTAGATGAGAAAGAAGGATGCTCCGTTGCTGAGCTACTTAGAAGGATGGGATGTGCAATATCCCTAAGAACGAAGAATGAGATTCTAAGGAAGGAAAAGCTGGTCCGTCTGACACAGAAAATTTCTGGAACTTCATCAGAGCTTGTTTCCATTAGACACCATTTTGGGAAGCATGTTGATGCCCCAAAATAGATGCTACTACTGTCACTCTGACACCCTCAGACCACAGATTGGTCAAGACTCGACTGGGTCTGAGAGTATCATCTGCCGATGAATATAAGGAATTCTCAAAGAAGAAGAGCAGGAGAGGATGACCTTCCTCTATACATTGTCTACATCCTAGGGAGCACACCTCTCCTTGACACTCTAATGTCCGCACCAGTACATTCTGAAAAGATTAAATTGGATTGTGAGTCTGGTATTCCCGTTGCCATTATGCTTTTACCTCAGAGTCAGTTGTAGAGAGAAGTGACAGTCGAGTAAGACCTACAAAACTCATGTTAATAAAAGGAAAAATGGTTGAAGATAAAGTTCGAAAGCTCCGATCAAAGATTTTAGAGTTAGCGAAAGAACAAGGATTGTACATTGATGAAGAGGATGACTAACTATCAGACCACATGGAGGAAGAATTCATGGAGACCAATGTTGTTGAAACAAGGGCCACTAGGGCAATTTTATTAAGAGATGACCAGAAAAGTCAAATGGAGAAGAAGATGGAAGAGATGGCTGTAGCCATGGTTGGCATGGCCACAGTACACGGACAGTCACAGTCACGACCAACAGTATCTCTGGAAGTTAACTGCTTGAAATTATACATATCACAGGTGAATGAAGAGAGGTATCTTCTCCTAATGAAGAAGAGCCACAAAGAAGGATTCAGCTCTGAGTCTACTGCAAAATGATATCAAACAATTGATTGAACAATAAGTTCAGAAGGCCTTGGCTCAGTCCAAAGGCGGGGCATCAGTTTCAAAGGGTAGACCCTACCCGGAGGAGTTTTAAGTGTGTCTTACCCCAAAGGCTTTATGCCCCTACTTTCAAGATGTTCGACGGAACAGGAAATTCTCGTCAGCATGTAGCACACTACAGAGCCAGTTGTTGCAACTTAGGAGGAAGTGAAGCGTTGTTATTTTGACAGTTCCTCAGTAGTTTGTCAGGGATATCATTTGATTGGTATGTCAAGCTACTCAATGGATCAGTGAAGACCTTTATAGAGATGGAAAACATGTTCATGAAAACATTCGCTGACGCTCAACACCACGTCACTATTGGAGATCTCATAGTGGAGTGGCAAAAGCCTGACGAGACCCTAGTGGATTACATTTTGAGATGGAGGAACTTAAGCATGAAGTGCAAACCTCAGCTACAAGAACAATATGCGAATGAAATACTACTCAAAAGTATCCATGGTCTAGTAACTTTCATGCTTAAGGGTCTTACTTTTAAATCCTTTGAGAAATTACTCAGTAAGGCCAACAGTTTACAAGAGAAAGTCAAGCATATGGAGTTTGCAGTAAAGATAGAAAAGTCTAGATTAACTAAGGAATATGAGAAGAAATCTGGCATAGTGGCAGTGGTTGACAAGGGAAAACAGCCGATGAGGATTCGGACAGAGCAGCATTCACTACAGTATAGTCAGCCGTCACCACAGTATGCTCAGCCTCAGTAGTATGGTCATCCTCATCCTCAGCAGTACAGTCAGCAACACAATCACTCGGGTCAGTAGTCTTTCCAGTGAAGACCATACAGGACAGATGGAAGAAAAGGTCCGACGGTGTCAAAACGACTACGTAGGCTCCTTCAAAGATGACGCTGTGGCAAAGATGTTCTGGAATTTGATACGGAAACCAAAGTGCAAGTTGCCTGAGCCGAACACATTAGAAGAAGTCAACTTAAAGGATCAGCCTAATTACTGCCCGTACCACAGGTTGCTTGGACATACCATAGAAATATGCTTCAGTTTCAAGGATTAGCTAGAGAGAAGCTTCAAAGAAGGAAACATAACAATACCAAAAGAATATCTAAAATAACCTGAAAATGGTTCCATAAATCTGATTTTAGCTGAGCCAATTGATCCGTATGCCAACAAAGATGGATAGAGCATGGTTTGGACCAAGTATTCCAAGAAGATACTCGATCAAATACAGGTTGCTTCGGAACAAGCCGCTGCACGGAAGTCTGCCACCTCCCAAGCCAAAGATGAAGATCACACCAAAGAGACCTCCACAGTAGAACATCAAGAAGGAAGATGTCGTGGATGGGATGAAGATCGATAGTGTAAAGGATAGGATAAGGGCTACCCCCATTAGATTTGTTGTCTCGGATTTGGAGGAGAAATCTCTCAAACCGTTAACTCTGTAAAATTTCATTCATGCCCTCTAGAGTCTTATAATTATAAGAGTGATGATTTTCATTACGATCTTACTGTCTCTAGTGATGATATAACTAATCACAACCTATTTAACCCTGATTTTGATTCCCAAAATGAACCTCAAATCATATTAGCTCATGATTAAAATATTGATAAAAATGAAGAAGATATCAACAATACCGGTTATGATAGTTCAGGAAGTGAGGAGCCAATCCTCGAGTGTAAAGAAACTCCGCTTGCAATCAACTTGGACTTTACAGATACGGAAATAGTACCAGAAGAATTAGCTACAAACCTCTGGGTCTAGTGGAGGAAGAAATAACAGAAGTACATCTAAGAAGTGGAAAAATGCTACCTCCAAGAACAGCTCTAATGGAGAAAGGAAAGCAAATAATTATTCAAGAAGAAATGCCTCCAACAATGGAAGAAGTACATATTCAAAAAGAGATTGGAAATTCAAATAAATTGGATTACAAGTTACTAGCTCATCTCAGGAAATTGCCAGCCAAACTAAGCATTTATGACACTTTGATCTTGTCAGAGGAGATGGGAGAAAATCTGATCAAGGCTCTATTTGATCCAAAAATTTGCTTAGCTTAATTGGTTAGCTTATCCTCGGATGGAGTTTGCTTTGAAGAAACAGCCTGGCATATCCTTCACCGAGGAAGATTTTCTACTTGGTACTGCCAACCACAACCGCACACTCTACATTTTTGTCAACATCGGTAGGTTTGTGCTTTTTAGAATGTTAGTAGATCCTGGAGCGTCGCATAACATAATAAGTCTACGAACGTTAGCTTACTTGGACATCGACATGCGAGAGCTCTTCGCGGAAAAGATGATGTTAAGAGAATTTAATTAGAGTGGAGAAAGAGCCCTCAAATCTATAACACTGCAAATGAAAGTTGGAGATCAAGTAACAACCAGAAAATTCCATGTCATCGATGTAGATGCATTGTTTAAAACCCTGCTTAGTTGACCGTGGCTTTATGAGTACAATATAGTCCCGTCGTCACTTCACCAATTCATTAAGTACTACAAAGATGGATAAGAACATTACATTAAGGGAGATTTACAAATGTTCTTAATACATGAAGTGGGTATTCATGAAGACGCCATCTACTATGCTCCCTCAAATAGGACAGTCTTTTAAAGAGAAGTTGTGACAGATAAAGTTGAAAATTCAGAAAGATCATGAGAACGGGACCATTCACATTCGCTTCAACAATCTCTTACCACTCCTTTGCGACGAGTTGGTAGAGGTTCTTTTAGCCTATGCATCTGAGGTCGAGGCCGTGGACACAGGCAAGGGAGAACTCACCAGATTGTTGAACGGACGAAGCCAACGATCAGCATCGACGTAGATAGAAGCTCCAAAGAAGATAAATCTGATAAAGAAATGATGATTGTAAGCCAGAAGAAGCCTCAACTCAAGATCTCTTTGGATGACACAGAAAAGAATGAATGTGAGTCAATGTACGATCATATTAACCATTTTGTGCAAGCCATGACCCTAGCTTTAATCTATCCTCAAAAGATCGAGAATATGGAAGTCAAGGAAGTACAATAAGGTGGTTTTAAACTGATCAAGTTTTATCGGGCTTCTCCTTTTACTTCTGAACCTTGTGTAATTCTCAAAAAAATAATTCTAATGAATTAACAAAATTACCTTTTGGTTACTTTTCAGCATGCGTACAAAAATTAATTCAACAATGATATGTGCCAAAGAAGATGTCAAGAGATAAGTTACAATCATTTTAAAAATTATGGAATGTAAAGGGTAAGAATCTTAATTCAAAAGTTCTTGGGTTCGGTACGATATGACCGGTCGATGATTCAAAATTTTGCATGGTTGTTACTAGCCAGTTCGATGAAGATTGCCTCGACATTCAAGATGATTTTAAAGATGCTACAATAGATGATGCTCTGCCAGAATTTGAAGAAGATATCAAATCAACAGTAGATGAATTAAAGGAAAGTAGCCTCAGGACTGAGGAGTAGTCCTAACTAAATTTTGTTTGTTCTCTACTCGGTGAAGAAGAATCTACAAATTTTATCAAGTTATTATCAGAATTCAGACATTTGCTTCGCCTGGATTATCTCTAGAGGTTGCAGCTCACAGACTTAGAGTAGATCAGAATATGACACCAGTAAAGCAAGCTCCCAGAAGAATGTGTCTCGATATAGAATATCAAGTCATAGTCGAGATATAGAAATGAATAGATGCTAACTTTGTTCAGGAGGAACAATAGCCCACATGGTTAGCTAACATCGTGCTAGTAAAGAAGAAGAATGGACAGATACGAGTGTGTGTCAACTTTAGGGATTTAAATAAAGCATGTCCAAAGGTTGAATTTCCGCTACCAATACCACAATTAATAGTGGACAACACATCGTCACACGGGATCTTCCCGTTCATGAATAGATGGTAAGACTATAACCAAATCAAGTGGATGCAGAAGATGCAACGCTCACAGCATTCAGAACTCTGAATGGAATCTACTACTTCATTGTGATGTCGTTTGGTCTGAAGAATGCTGGAGCTACTTACCAAAGAGCAAGACAAAGATCTTCGATGAAGTCATTCACAAAGTGAAGGATAACCACCTATATGATTTGAGCACGTATTTAAATGATTACGTCAATACAATCTCAAGATGAATCCCTTAAAGTGCACCTTCAGCGTTACCTCAGAGAAATTTCAAGGTTCATTGTCCATCATCGGGGAATTGAGATCGACCCAAAGAAGGTTAAAGCTATCTCAAAAATGCCTCCTCCCATAGCTTTGAAACAATTACGTTCTTTCCAAGGTAAATTGGCATACATGAGACGCTTTATATCTAATCTGTTAGGAAGGTGCTACCCTTTTCGAATTTACTTCGAAAGAATGCCAAATTCATTTGGAAAGAGCCGTGCCAATAGAATTTTCTAGACATTATGCGATACTTAATGACACATCCTATTATGATAGCCCCAATCTCGGGTAGACCATTGATAATTTATACCGCGGCCTTAGACAAATCCCTCAAAGCCTTACTAGCCTAAGTCAATGATGAGAGTAAGAAAAACATACTCTACTACCTAAGTTGATGTCTAATACTGACTGAGGTAAAGTATCCTTCTATTGAGAACACTGCAATATTAATGACACGACCAACACTTTCTGGACATTTAGCAAGGTGGTCGATGATTTTATTGCAATTTGATATAAATTTTGTGCCCCTTCGCACTATCAAAGGGTAGATTCTTACAGATTTCCTCACAGTGCACCCACTGTCAGTTGGATCCCCTCTTAACGATGAGCTACCAGATGAACAAATACTACAAGTGGAATAGCTACATGCCAAACATTGGGATATGTACTTCGACGGAGCTTCATCAACCAGAAGAGACAAGGGAAAACATATAGTAATACCAGGTAAAGTAGGAATCAGTCTGATCTTTGTGACACCAGATCAGGGAATGTTAAGGTTTTCTTACCACCCGATGAAGATGTACACAAAAAATGAAGCATAATACGAAGCACTAATAATAGGATTAAAAGTGGCAATATTAATAGAAATAGCAGACTTTGTCATTTCTGGAGACTCACAACTCGTCATTCAGTAAGTGGCAGGACAATGCAAGATTCTAAAACCAAGATTAGAAGAATACCACAGATATATGATGACATAGTTGGAGCAAATTCCCAATGTGACGTTCTATAAGATTCATCGAGCAAACAATGCCCATGAAGACACTTTAGCTAAGCTTGCTAAAGAATTGGCTTGTCCACTAGAAGATTCTATAGGCATCACCATACAAGGACGTTAGGTTTTGTTGCAGATTAACCTCGACAGTTTGCACAAGCTTGGAAAAGAAGATATAGTAGCTAATGTGGTAGATGATACAGAAGATTGGCGTCAGCCATTAATGTAATATTTACAAATGGGAAGATTACGAGAAGACATGTCAGTAGCACATTAGATTCAGAAGAGGGCAATGTCGTAAGCCTTAATCAACAATGTTTTGTACAGAAGATCATTCGATCAGATGTGGTTGAGATGTCTGAGTAGAGCAGAAGCGAAAAAAATTGTCAAAGAATTGCATGCCGGATTGTGTGGAGTTCACCAGTCAGGGCTGAAGATGAAGATGAAAATCAAGAGACTCGGATACTATTGGTCGGAAATGATGACAAATTGCATGGATATAGATAAGAAATTTCATCAGTGCCAAGCGCATGGAGTGTTCTTGCACCAACCTCCGAATGTTCTACACCCCACGATCACGTCGTGGCCATTTTAGTGTTGGGGCACGGACGTAGTGGGTCTGATAGACCCTCGATCTTCTAAAGGACATAGGTTAATACTTTCAGATACATACTATTTCTCCTAATGGTTAGAGGTAGTCTCGTTACGAGAAGTTACAGTATAGCAGGTCTTACAAATTTTCAAAAATCAAATTGTCTACCGCTTTGGTGTACCACGCAAAATTATTTCAGATAATGTGTCCGCCTTTTAGCGCACCAAAATAAATAACTTTGTCAGACAACATGGGATAGATTGGTGGTACTCTACCATATACTACCCCAAAGTAAATGGCTCAGTTGAAGCCTTCAATAAGACACTTGTGTAAATTTTAAAGAAAATGCTCGACGTCAACAAATGTGGATGGCACAAGAATTTACTAGAAGCTCTATGAGCATACATGACAACAATTAGAACACCAACACAGTCTACAACTTACTCGCACGTGTACGGTTCCGAGGTAGTGCTTCCGTTAGAGGTTCAGCTACCGTCTCTCAGAATAGCCGTCACCAATCAAATAACAGTAGAAGAGAATGCCAAACTTTAACTTACATAGTTGGAAAGCCTCGAAGGGAAAGATTGCCCACGTGGTAGAACTTGCAACTCTATCAAGCGAAAATAATTCAAGCCCACGACAAATTGGTTCGCCCGAGGTCATTTAAAGTTGCTGACCTTGTCCTCATTCTTAGAAGGAATATTCTTACACATCGCAAGATAGGTAGAAAATTTGAACCAACCTCGGAGGGACCATTCATGGTGGAGAAAGTTTACTCTGGTGGAGTGTACAAACTGGTGGATTCTTTAGGAAAAAGACTAATGTTTCCGATAAATGGATGATATCTAAAGAAGCACTAAGCGACGTGACATATTTGAAGAAGGACGTCTGTTCCGATATAGCCGTGTGGCTAGTGTCTGTGACTGGGTCCAAAATTAAAGAAATTTTGTAATCAAAATCAAGTGGAATAAAATAAAATTTTATGAAATAAAACGCTCTCACAATTGAAGTCTTTTTAACTCCAAATTTTGTAAAATTGTATTAAATAAGATATTAAAGTCTAATAAAAGTTAAAATCTATTAAAATTATAATAAATTTTTTATTGTTCTTGTTCATGTAAAGTACCACCTTACTGACATTTCTCGTGCTTTATGCAGGAAAATGTTAGAAAGAAAGCTAGTTTTTGAGTTCAAAGACAGCTTAGACCTAGCACTCATAGAAGAGAAGGTACCTGAGGGAGGTGTGGTAAATTTCGAATTTAACTTTGCTCAAGTCAATGTGGATTATGAGGGCCTCCTCATGGAATTAGTCAGCAATTAGGAACCTGAAGGTCTATAGTCATTGGTCAGAATTAGTCACCAAGAAGTAGGAGAAACTTTGAGATAAGAAGCCACCAGAGGTTTTACTGAATCACACCTCCGTGCAAAAATAAACAAATGAGTCCCATTGATGATCACGATGCTAGAGAGAGAGCTGGCTAGTGTTGCTGCAAAGAGGACTACAGACACGCCACTGAGGCATACACAGAGAAGGAATGCCAACTGTCATAAGTGCAGTTACTTGGATAGGATAGAAAAAAGACAATCCAGAGAGACAACTGCAAAGTTTCCTCCAATTCTGGAGAAGTTTTATGATCCATAAATGAAAGAGACAGACGCCAGCCTACCTGCTACAGAGACAGAGCCAGAGCTTACTGAGGAGCTTGTGCAGACATGGGATCTTATTGAGGAGATCTTTATTGGGTGTTTGACTTTTAGTTCAGGATTACCCATACAGTCGTCAGCCACAGGAGCGTTCTTAGAATGTCCAAACTGTAATGTTATGCACTTGGAAGAGTTTGGGATGTTCGAGGCATATGCAGCTGCCTCGATGCTACTGAGGAGCATAGAGAACCTATATGTAGAGCCATATGTACTGGAATATGTTTAGCCACGACAATAGAAAGGAATTTCAGACTACACAATGACAAAGATACGCCGTGTCAAAAAGAAAGAGTTCAATCATTATGAAGAAATTCAAGGAAGCATCGTCAATTTCTTGGAAGGCCTCGAGCTATACACTGATGTATTCTCGAGAAATGATGAAAATAAGATCCTGAATTATGTTTTCACCCTCCAAGACTTGGGTAAAGCGGGCCACTTAAGGGAGAAGACATATTCAGAGCCGAAAAAATGGAAAAGAGGAAAAGGCAGAATCACGATCCAGTGTGGTTGCAATTATAACTTTGCAAAAGATAGACAAGGAAATCCCCAAGGATCTTATAAAATGATGAAGTGTTGACCTCATTTTTGAGTTCATTCTTTTCTCTCTCCTTAGAGCCTAGGATCTAGCCTTAGGATTTTCCTATTTTGGACTCTTTTAGAGGACTAGACTGGGACCCACCATATTTAGAAATTCAAGCCATCTCCTCGCTCCTCGAAGTTTCATATGGACGGCTCTAAATCCTCGACACCTAGTTGAGTCGATTAAAAGCCGACGTATTTAAACTCTTGTCGAGTTCCTATAAGGATTTGAAAGCCATAGGTGGACCCCACTGCGTGCGTTTGCCACGAGCAATATGTTTGACTATGGTTCTCACTTAGGCGAAGACCGGTCATTAATTTGCTCGATAAATTTCTCCGGTCGGGTCAAAATAAATTCATTTTTGCCACGTTGCGCAAATTTAACTTAAATTATTGCGACCGTCGGTGAACTTGTCCGAATGGCCCCGGATGACGAAATGGACTGCGCCGATGCGTCCGGAACGTCGATTTTAGCTAGGAAGGACATATAATTCGATAGGTTTTTGAGTCGGCTCGAATTGCGCGTAAATCGACGGATTTAAATAAAATAATAATAATAATAAATGTCTTTTTTTATATATATATGATAAAATATATTAAATCCTTTACCCTAATCTCACGCCCAAAAAAAAAAAAAAAAACTCACACACGATGTTTTTCCCTTCCCGTGCCCTAGCCGAAGCTTGCGCCTCTCTTCCTCCTCCGGCTTCCTCTCTCGACCGGATTCGAGAAGATTCCTGTCGGTTTTTTCCGGTCGCCTTCCTCCTTTCCGAGATCTCGTCGTCGGTTGCCTTCCGGTAATCTTTTGTAACGGTTTTTTCCGCCCAAACGAGTCAGGTAACCTCCCTGTGCTCGATTTCGACGGTTATCTCTTGGTGAGTTGGGCTTCTTTACCTCTCCGATTCTCACCGACGGTGAGTATATACCCTTCGTCTGTGCCTATAAATATCCCTCCGTGCAATCTGTTAGAGGATGAGCTTACTCGATCCTCTTTAATTCAAATTCCGTCCGACCATTTTGTCTTCTACTCTAGTGAGGACGGTGTCTTGCTTTACGGGGATTTCTCGAAATACTTCAAATTATCTTGAAGAGGTGATTTGCTATTTTCTTCTTCTGACATTGATCACGAGGATAGATAAGTTTGCTTTGACACTGACACGCCTAAAATATATACGCTTTTTGCTATATCATTTTACTTATTTTTGATGATATTACACTTTAAAGGAATGTATTTTGTATGTTTTTTGGTTTTAGGTACAAGAAATGGTGATTGGAGCAAAAGGAAGCAAAAACGGTGCAATTTGGAGCAAAAACGAGCAAGAAATGAAATTCTGCCCTGACACCTTTCGATAAGTCTTTTGATGCTTAATCTCTTTTACACTTCTTGCATATTTTTGAATGAGATTATACTTTAAAGAAATGTTATTTTTATGTTTATTTTGTAGGGCTATCTGTTACGAACACAACACAACTGAAATGGGGCGAAACGGAGTTGAAACGGAGCCAAACGGAGCGAAACCGTTGAGCCGCGCAGCAGCCTGCTCGCCGACGGCGAGATTTTCCCGAGACCACCGAAATATGGCCGAATAGGACGCCGACAGCGGCCTGGATGACCATGAACCGACATTTGACGGTTTTGGGCCAATATTCGACGTATTTGGACGCTTTTTCGAAGGGGTGCTTAAGGAAACTCTTCAAAATTCGTCCATACTCTTTAAAATGGCGAATATGTGTTAGAAATGTGTAGAGGAATTTAGCGAAACAATAGAGGAAAGGAGAGAAAAACTTAGAGGAATGTTTAGGATTCTTAGATTAAGAGTAGAAATGTAGATTTATACCCTTTTGGAGAGATTGGAGAGGAGATTTTGAGAGAATTTGTAAGGGATTTTGCTAGCATTGTATGGATCGCCGGGAGACTTTATGGGAGAGATCTTCATCTTTCTTTCAAGGGGAAAAAACTAAGTATTGTTCTTCATTATCTCATAATTTTGTAAACATTTATTTAGTGGATTTGCTTTTGTTAAATGAAGTTTCCTTTATGTTTTTTTCGTGTTTTGTGACGCATCTCTCTTACTCTTTCTTCTTATTTGGAAATAGTGGAATAAGAAGATTATGCCATTGTTTTCCTTTTACTTTTCTTTTTCAATGAGTAGAAATCATGTTTAGGATTTTGTGATGCATGGTAGAAGTAAATTTAATTATAAATGTGATGGTTTTTTACTTACACTTCATTTACATTGCAGTAAGGACCCATGGTAGTGTTAAAATTTGTTGTAATTGCATCGACCCGAAAGGGCGGTGTAATTCTCAACAAAGTGAAACCACATTCAAATTCCATGGATGGTGAAGTTCATGGGGATTGAATGCAAATAAATAGGGAAATATAATTATCGAGCGTAGAATTTGAGATTTTAGAGTGACAGGCTAAAATCCTCAATTTGGTCCTATCGTTTGGGTGCTGAAGTGTAGATGTTAGCCCTCAGGCGAGGGAAATGTGGGAGCTCCGAAGTGGCAGCCGGTATCCTCCCAGCCTAGCCGCAGATTCAGTAACCAAGCATATGATTAGTCAATATTCTTTATGCCTGGACCAAAGGGTAAAGAATAGGATTGTTTCTATTTGACACATACAATATTTAATGCATCTCATTCCTATACATTATCTATTTCATTACATAAGAATAGTAGTTTTTAATATCTCAAAATTCTTTAAACCAATTCATCCAAAAAGGGTTATATTTAGAATTGTTATTTGCATTTAGATAAAGTTACTATCTTTACATTTAACACTTGCATTTAGGAGTAGTTGCTAGATAAAACACAATTTTAATCGACATTCCAAACTAAGGACTGTTAGTAGTAGACTAGAATTTGATTAAAGACCTTTTAATTCACTTCCTCGTGGGATCGATACTGGGGTTTTTAAAGAAAACTCTATATTACTTGAAACGATACGTATACTTGCGTAGTACCCCTATTGTGTAAAATATTTTCTAATTTTTATACCATTTAAGATTTTGCACACTAGCTGCTATTTATAAATCGGGTCAAGTTTGTGGCCATCTTTTGGAAGTTAATTTAATGCATAATTGCGGGTCGGGTCAGACACCAAAATACTTATTGAGGCTGATGTTGATATTATAATTGCTATTCTATTGCTTCTCTTCTAAAAGAATTAGTGATTCTTGAAATGAGAACATGTTTATGTGAATCAATTACAGCAGCAACACTTATAAGTGGAAATATATATCTTCTTCATACTCATTTGAGAAAGACAGAATTCTACTCTTCATAGCCCTTGGAGTTTTTTTGTTTTGAATCTCTAATTGCTGGATAAACTTCATTTGGCTGAAATTAGAACCCATGGTTCTTTCATTTATTGAATTCCTGCTTGGATTTTTTTTGACTTTAATTGCTGAATATGTGCATATTTAATACTTAGAGTTTATGTCTTAAACTAAATTCTAAGGTGGCTTGAGCTGAAAAGTTATTGAATTAACTTTATACCTGCTATCTATGTATATATAGAAGGCATTCATATTTGTTTACTTAATTGTTTGAATCTATGGAGACATAGTTCAATCACCAACTGCGGCTCGGATTGGGCCTACAGTCCTTCGGTTCTTAGCTCTTTTAATACTCCTGATTTTTGGCTTTATAATTGATATTATTGTAATTTGGAGCTGGGCTTGTTTTCATCCTTGATATGAATCAGTTTTAGCTCTTTTAATGCTTATAATTTTGGCCTTATACTTGGGCTGTTATAATTGGTAGTTGAGCTGATTTTGTTGGCTCGGCTAGATGTCATATGGTGGCTCGGGTTTAGCCTTGTAGTGGAGCTACTATAGTGTGGAATTGGGCTGGCTTTTGTAAATTTTCCATCTCCAGCAGCACTTGGGTTCAATTTTGGGGTTTATCATAGATGATTCAGAATGTTTTATATATATACCATCTAACAACATTTTGGTTTACATATCAAACACCCAAAGTCTTCCTCTCTACATCTACGCTATCCAAATCTTTTATATTATATCAAAATTACTAAGTTATGTATAAATACATGAAAGTTAAGTGGTATATTTTTGTAAATTTTCTTCTCAGCAGTATTTGGTTTTGATTTTGAAAAATTTTCTTTTGGCTTTGGTTTAATAGAGCCGAACTTCAGAATTGAACATATATGAGAAGGCTGTAGTTGGCTTGAATTTGATTTATATGTTGAATTCATGGATTTTGGTCGGTTTGGTTTGGCTTGTGAAAATTGAAATTTATCATTTCCTATATACTTTGACCTTTGCTTGAACATTGCTTGGGTGTTAAGAATTTTGATCTTTACATCTGGATGCCGAAACAGTGAAGTTGTAGGAATTTTTTTGTGGAATGTGTCCTTTGCTTCAATTTGCTTTGGAATTCAACTTTTCGGATTTTGAATATTCAAGAAAACTTTAGTTGGTTCGAATTTGTTTTATATATTGGATTTGGAAATGTTATCTAGCTTGGCTTCACTTGTAAAAATTGAAATCTCTTTTGATTATATTACATATGAAATATCAAAGTGGGTTGATAAGTTGGACATGCGGGGTACAGGCAATGATGCCTAAGACTTTAATAATCATGCTTTTATAGCTGAAACAAAATAAAATCAATACTCAATGTTAGATGCCATTTTATCTTATGAGTTAGGTAGTTCTAATTCCTACCCTTAAGAAGTTTGTGAACCAACAACAGATACTACGATATCAAATATTACACTGGTACAGTAACGGATACTACGACAACAGATACCACACCTGCACGACAAATAAACACCACACTCATACAACAAATAAACACTGCACTCGCACGACATCAGATACTATACTAACATATCAAATCAAATATCACACACATATACACAACAAATTTAGCACATCAAATCAAATATCACATACACATACCACATATTAAATATCACATACACACATCACATATTAAATATAACATAATACACTACACACTACACACTATTTAATACACATTACACCTCACAGACCGAATATTACACATTAGATATTACACTCATAAGAATTCAGATATTGGAATTACAGATACTACACTTTCAAAGTTCAGATACTACAAACTGGTTCATTCATTAATTAAGTGGTAGGGATTAGGATTGCCTATGCTAAGGTGATTTGCTGGTGACTTTATTTGAGATTGATACAGAGACTTCAATACTTCGGGTTGCCTGTGGGATCGTGATATAAAAAAGAAGTCTATAGACTGAGCCTATCCTCAAATCGAATTTTTATTCCACCATTTTGATTTTTCATATGTTTATAACTAAACTTAACTATGCAGATACTTGTAGTTATTAGTTTGCTTTTGAGGCATCAACAGAGTTGGCCAGGTACACATTTTTTTACTGCACAGCTCTTTTACTTTATTTACTATATATTGTCGTGCATTCCTTTACTTTTCATTATTGTACATATTTACTCATATTCATGCTTTTAATTATTACTTCTCTTGCACACCTGTACATACCCCTAGGGTAGGCCATCTAGGGCATGGCTAGTTTCTTTTTATTACACATGTGCATTTTAATTATTACTTCTGTTGCACACCTGTACATACCCCTAGGGTAGGCCATTCAGAGCATGACTGTTTCCTTTTTATTATACATGTTTACTTTAATTATTCCCTTGCATATACCCTTAGGATAGGCCGTTCGAGGCATGTTCTTCTCTTTTCTCTCCTATCTTTATCCTTTCTTGGGACGAGACGACAGAGGACGAATGAAGGATCTTCGACCGGACTTTCGTAGATTTAAATAATATCTATAGGACGTCGAGCTCGTCGTTTGATACGACATAAATCCTCACATTATCTTTTAGGACTTAGTAAGATTGTATATCGTACGATATAAGTCCTAAACTGTTTAGGATTCCTAGGTTGTCGTTTGACACGACATAAATCCTCTCATATTTTTGGGTCATTTACATATGACATGTTGATATAAATCCCAAATCATCTAAATAATTTACAGGATTAAAATATTAAATATAACTTCACTTTCAAAGATATGAAGCCCATTCATAGGTTAGTTTGAGATGTCACTGAAGCTATTTCAATATCTTCGACGTCTCCTACTCTTTATTCCGTTGAATTCTGAAAATAACTGTTCCATATTGAACCATTCCCTTTGATTTTCTTATAACCAATCGTGAAAACTTGAACGTTGAAATTCTTGAAGACGAAACCCATGATCCTTATTGAGTGTTTTCTTAGGTGATTTCGGTCGCCTAAGATGTAATTAACTATAGGGGCTTGCCCCTATAGGGAATTAAGAACCCAGATTAATCTAAACCCTGTCTAATCTGTGTATTAGACAGAAGAATTTGTCGGCTATAAAATACACAGACCAAAATAGAGTCATAAGCTTTTTATTTTAGATAGTTAAGCCTACTAACAAGTGGTACGCTCATCTTTCGGGATGATGTGTCACTTGTAGTATCATGCTCAACTATTTAAACTATTTGACATATGAGATCTATCTGGTCTCGTTATTTTCAAAATAAAAATATATCATCATTTTAAAAATAAAAAAAATACTTTACCTATTACATTAAATTTAAATTTTAAAAATTTTATTTTCAAAATAAAAATTAGCCGACAATTTCTGGCGACTCCGATGGGGACTAATTCTTCTCTCTATTTTGGATCAAAAGGATTTGTTTTCATACATCGATAGTGTGCCCATATCCCTAGTAGGCCAGACTATCATTCTTCCGTTGATGTGCTTCGCTCATTTCTTCCTTGAGCGAGTATTGTCAACTCCTTTTTGATTATGGAGCCACTGTTTAATCATCCTTAAACAGAGAGGTTCCAGAATCTTGAAATCCTGAAAGTGGGGTGGACCTCCAATAGGTGGGGTAGGTTAGGAGCGGTTTATCGAAGTGAGTTCGATGCGAAGTTAATTCTTTGTATGAGTCCTTCAATCTCAGATTGGATTCTATACTGTTTGTACTTGCTTTACATTAATTTTAAATAGTTTAACTAATTAAAACTTTCAAAAATTTGCTCGAATAAGACCTAAAAAGGGCACCTAATTAATTTTGATGTTTATTTCCAATGCCAGAAATGTCTTCCCTGAAATTGATCTTCTCCTTCGCTACTGGAAAGGATATTGTTGTTGATAAGAATCAATTACCTGACAAGACGATGATCAAGTTTGATCAAGGTTTTGACAACGCTGAGATCAAGTTTGCAAATATTCCAGTCACAGTAGTGAAATCAGAGACAAATAAGTCAGTGGAGCCTGTTGTAGAATTCAACCCGAGGTCTGTTGATGAATTTCCTCCTCTGAAGCGAGTATTGGTTGAAAATAATCCTATTGTTGCTGTGAAATCTGTTACTAAAACCATTGAGGTTAGTCCCAAGAATGTTTCTGCTGCTCCTGTTGATTTGGTTGTTGCTACGTCTTCTGTTACTTCAGCATTAGCAAAAGGGAAAAGTGTACTGATGGCCGATGAGCCAATAATTGGAGAAAATTTGGCTTTCACTTCGCTACCTTCTGTTTTTGAAATTGGGTCCAGTTCTAAGTCCGTGTCTTTGACTAGAACACAAAGGAGAAACGAAACGGGAAAATAGCTAAAATCAAGAGATTGGAGGCCGCTAAGGTTACAGTTCCTGTGGAAGTATTGGAGGAAGAAACTGGACTCCTTGAAACCTCACCTCTTCTTAGAGGTAGCAGGTTTCATCCTTTGTCCGTTGCCCCGCTGAAGAAGACATTTCAAAAATTGCTGCTGCATTACCGGTATCACCTCGTCGTCAGAATGAGAGAAAGAAGAAGCCTGCTCCTTTCTCTGAAATTCGTTGTGTGTTTAAAAGATTGGCTTAGAGAGAGCGTTGTTCAGTTGCTGAAATACTGAAGAAAATTGGGTGTGCTGTCCTGCTGCATATACAAGCTGAAATCTTAAAGGGAGATAAACCAAGTCATCAACATCATAAGTTTGATCGAAGGAAAGAGACATTACGACCCAGTGTTTCTGCTAAGTTACGTCCGGGAAACGTATAGTTACTTCTACGGATCATATCACCACCACCCATCGGAAAGTCATAGGACGCCAACCTCGCAAAATCTTGTCTTGGACCAAGGATAGTTTCTCCGATTAGATCACGGGAAGTTACGTTCCGAAAGGAGACTCCGATAAACGGTCAAGGGTTGTCTACTACAGTATCTGGTTCTCAGACTAGGGAGCATACCACTTCTAGACGTGTTAGTGCTTTTAGTAAGCCATTTGGTTTTAAGGCATCAACGCTAAAGAAAATGATGTGGCAACCTAAGGCTATTGAACCAATACCTATAGAGAAGCCCAAAGTTAATGATAAGAAGAATGATTCTAGTCCCGAGAAGATAATTAGTACTCCGGAAGCTGCTGCAGAGGGGGTCAGTTGTCAAACACCCCATGTGGATTCAATAGATAAGGTGAACTCAATTGAAGTTAAATTGGAAAGGTTAAGAGAAGATATTCAGCAGTTGTCTAAGGAAAGGAAAGAAGAATCAAATGATGAGGAAGATTTGACAAATTATATGGATGAAGATTTTGCTGAGATAAATGTTATCGAAATTAGAGCATCCTCAAATATACGAGAAGCTCCTGTGCCAGCTGAAGAAAACGTTATTGAAACATTACGAGGAATTATTTGAGATAAAGATGAATTAATTGAACGGATGGAAAGAAAAATGGAAGAAATGATGACTGCAATTATGACTTTACAAAGTCAACCTCAGACTCCAATGGTGGCCCCTGCTGAGGTAAATCAACTAGAAATAATTCAGATTGCCGATAATAATAAAGAATCTTCCAATAATAATGAAGAGTAGCCCAGGAAAGATTCTGTTCCAGCTACCATACCAGAAAAGGATATCAAGAGTTTAATAGAACAACAGGTGAGAGAAGCCTTGACACAATCTAAAGGAGGAGCATCAATTCTGAAGGGTAGACCTTATCCTGAAGAATTCGATGCCGTTCAATAACCCAAAGGCTTCGTACCACCTTTGTTTAAAACTTTTGATGGAACAGGAAATCCACGACAACATGTCGCGCATTTTCGGGCCAGTTGCTGTAATGCAGGAGGAAATGATGCATTATTGTTCCAACAATTTGTGAGTAGCCTCTCAGGTGTTGCTTTTGATTGGTATGCAGAATTACCGAATGGATCGGTTAAGACTTTCGCAGAATTAGAAAATCTTTTCGTCAAACTGTTTGCTGGAGCTCAACACCATATCACCGTTGGTGATCTTGTGGTTGAGAAATAAAAATCGGACGAAACATTGGTGGAATACATTCTGCGATGGAGGAATCTGAGCATGAAGTGTGAGCCTCAGCTCCAAGAACAACATGCAATTGAAATTTTATTGAAGAGTATTCATGGACCGGTAGCATTCCTCCTTAAAGGATTTACAATCAAGACATTTGAAAAATTGCTCAGTAAAGCTGCAAGTCTACAAGAAGAAGCGAAACAACTTGGTTTTATTGAAAAGATTGAGAAACTAAAACCAGTGAATGCTTTTGAGAAGAGATCTGTGACTGTTGCAACTATTGATAAAGGCAAACAACCAATACAGATAAAGACAGAACAACCTCGACAGACTCATCAACTACTTCAACAGTATAATCCACTGTCTTCACAACAGAGACCTCCCCCGACGAATGAGAAACCAACTCTGTCTCTAGCGGAACGATTAAGTAGGGTATATTCTTTCAAAGATGAAGCAGTTGGCAAGATGTTTCGGAATCTGGTCAAGAAAGCTGAATTCAAATTACCTGAACCTAAGAAACCTGAAGAGGTTGATAAGAAAGATCATCCGCTATACTGCCCATATCACAGAATGATCGGACATACTATAGAAAATTGCTTTGTTTTCAAGAATTGGTTGAAAAATAATCTCATGAGAGGGAACATAACAATCCCGAAAGAGTATATGAGAGAACCTGAAAAAGGTTCAATCAATACAATCTCGGTCGATCCTATTGTTCCAATTGATCCATATACAACCAATGATGGATGGAGTACAGTATGGACTAAATCTTCAAAGAAGATATTGAGTCAGTTCCAGAATGCTTCAACACAAGCTGTAATTCAAGATCCAGAGCCTGCTGAGCCGGTGTTATTGATTGGAGCAGAAAATAAATCTCAAGAGAAGAATGAACAAGTTATAGAAGAAAGGATTGAAAAGTCAACTCAGAAGATGAGAGTTGTTGGTCAGAGATTGGCTGTTACAGATTTGGGAGAGAAATTTATCAAACCATTGACTTTGTATGATTTCTTCTTCGCTACACCAGGAGCACGTAATACTATGGAATTTGATTTCGGCTACGTTTTGTCTGTTTCTGTTGATGATGTGATTGACAATAACCAACCTAACTCTGACACTAATTTCAATCATAATAATAATTCTCAAATCGTACAAAACATTGACATGTGCAATAATGATTCAGAAAAAGGATACAGATGATAACAGCTGCCGTATGGAGGATGAAACACTTATTCTAGAGTTTCAATGATCACCAATTGCAATAGAGCTAGAATTTTCTGATTCATAAGAAGTCTTGAAAGAATCAGCTACTTCGATTCCTGAGGTTACAATTTCTGAAATAGCTGATCGCCAATTGCATACATTAATATAATGAATTTGTGAACGCTAGCCTATTTGGATATTGATGCAAGACAGCTGAGCACTGACAGAGTGATGTTAAGGGGTTTTAACCAGAAAGGAGAAAGAGCTTTGGGGTCGATAACTCTACTGTTGAGAATCGGTGAATTGGCGACAACTGCAAAATTCCATATCATTGACTCTGAAACATCATTTAATGCTCTTCTGGGCCGACCTTGGATTCACGAAAATAGATTGGTTCCCTCGTCACTACATCAATGTATAAAGTACTGTATAAAAGGGAATTTACAGCCGTTTTCTATTCATGAAATAGGTATTCATGAAGATGTTGCTTACTACACTCCTCCAAAAAAGAATTTTTTTATCTCGAGATGTTGTTGCAAATAGAACAGAAAAATCCAGAAAGTATACAAAGACAAGATTTTTCAGTGCCAATTCAACAATCTTGCATCACCCCTCTACAACGAGAGGGTGAGAGTTCCTCCAGAACTCGCATCCGAGGTCGAGGCCGGGGACGAGGTCAAGGAAGGAACGATAGGGTTGTTGAATCGAAGACTCTGGTTATCAACATTGGTTGGAAGACAGTTCTAAAGATGAAAAGATTAAGAAAGATGCAATGACGATTAACCAAAAGAGACCCCAGTTCCAAATCAGCTTGGAAGATGAAGAAAAGTGTGAACATAGTTCAATGTACGATCGAATCAATCGCTATGTAGAAACTATGGCCCTTACCCCAATTTATACTCATAAAGTTGAGAGTTTGACGGTCAAAGAAGTACATAGTGCTGGTGGAAAACCAATAAAGTTTCATCGTGGCTCTGCATCTTCTAGTTCTGAAACTAATGTAAAACTAGAAAATGATCTTTCTTCAGAATTAATGGAATTGCCCGTTGAATGGTATTCTCATTGTGTTCAAAATCTTGCACAACGTGGTATGGTACCTAAGCAATGGTCAAAAGATCAATCGCATTATTTTGAAAAACTTTGGAATAATAACAATCGTACATTCAATTCTAAACAAGGTCTTGGGTTTGGCACGATAGGACCGGTTTATGATGTGGAATTTTGCCTAGTTGTTACTGATGAGCAAAATGAAGAATGTTTGGAAACTTTGGATAATTATGAAGATTCTCTAATTGATGATGCCCCACCGGAGTTTGAAGAAGAGATTAAATCAACAGTAGATAAGCTGAAAGAGGTTAACTTAGGGACTGAAAAGGAACCAAGGCCAACCTTCATTAGCTCCCTACTTAATGAAGAAGAAGCTACAGACATGATTAAGTTGTTGACTGAATTTAAAGATTTTTTTGCTTGGAGTTATAATGAAATGCCAGGATTAGCCTCAGATGTGGCAGTACATAAATTGGGTTTAGATCCTGCTGCAATTCCAGTTAAGCAAGCTCCAAGAAGGATGCGCTTGGATATTGAACAAAAAATTATAACGGAAGTCAAAAAGCTGATAGATGCCAAATTCGTACGAGAAGAGAAATATCCTACATGGCTTGCCAGCATAGTACCTGTTAAGAAAAAGAATGGTTAAATCCAAATTTGTGTAGACTTCAGGGATTTAAATAAGGCATGTCCAAAAGACGAATTTCCGCTTCCTATTCTAGAATTGATGGTTGATATCGCATCATCTCATGCCATTTTCTCTTTTATGGATGGGTCGTCCGGTTATAATCAGATCAAGATGGCTCTAGAAGATGAAAAATTTACAGCTTTCAGAACGCCAATTGGAGTTTACTGCTATACGGTAATGCCTTTTGGGTTAAAGAATGCAGGAGCAACATATCAGCGAGCAATGACCAGAATTTTTGATGACCTCATTCACAATCAAGTGGAATGTTATGTGGATGATTTGGTTATCAAAAGTAAACAGAAGGAAGATCATCTGTACGATTTGAGAATTGTTTTTGAACGGTTACGACAATTTAACCTTAAAATGAACCCTTTGAAGTGCGCATTTGGTGTGACTTCTGGGAAATTTTTAGGGTTTGTTGTTCGTCACCGTGGGATTGAAATTGATCCGGAGAAAATAAAAGCGACTTTGGAAATGCAACCCCCTAAGAACTTAAAGCAATTACAATCTTTTCAAGGGAAGTTGGCATATCTAAGACGCTTTGTTTCTAATTTGTCAGGAAGGTGTCAACCTTTCTCTGCATTGACCAAAAAGGATGCCAAGTTTACTTGGGACGATAAATGTCAATATGCATTTGAAAGCATTAAACAATATCTAATGACACCTCCTGTAATAGCAGGTAAGCCTTTAATACTTTATACCACGGCTTTAGATGACTCCCTCGGAGCTCTGCTAGCTCAGGTCAATGATGAGGGTAAATAAAATGCTCTATATTACTTAAGTCGTCGTCTAATACCAACGGAGGTAAAGTATCCGCCAATTGAGAAACATTGTTTGGCTTTAATTTTCGCAGTTCAGAAACTCCGACATTACATGCTCTCTCACAAGATCAATTTGATTTCAAAATTTAATCCGTTGCAATATTTGATAGCTCGACCAACGCTTTCCGGTAGGTTAGCAAGATGGGCCATGATATTATTGCAATTTGACATTACCTTTATTCCGCTTCGAGCTATAAAGGGACAGATTCTAGTAGATTTTCTTGCGGCACATCCGTTACCAGCTCACTCTCTTCTTAATGACGATCTACCGGATGAACAGATAATGAATTTGGAAAATTCTAATACTCGACGTTGGGAATTGTATTTTGATGGAACCTCTTCAGCACAAAAGAATAAAGAACTACAAACGATAATACCCGGTAAAGCAGGGATTGGATTGATATTCATTACACCAGAACGAGGAATGTTGAAATATGCTTATCATTTAACAGAGCCATGTATGAATAATGAGGCAGAATATGAAGCTCTGATAATAGGATTACAATTAGCAATACTCTTAGATATAACTGACATCAACATCTATGGAGATTCACAATTAATAATTCAACAAGTTGCTGGCCAGTATAAAATTTTGAAGCCCAGGTTGGAACAGTATCACCGTTATACAATGAAGTTGTTGGAACAAATTCCTAATGTGACACTGTACAGAATTCCGAGAAGAGAAAACGCTCTTGTAGACGCTCTAGCTAAACTTGCTAAGGAATTTGCATGTCTACAGGAAGATTCTATTGAGATAACCGTGCAAGGACTTCAAGTTTTGTCTCAAATCGATACAGATACGTTAAACAAATTAAATGAAGAAGAAATAGTAGCGGCAGTTACTGAAATTACAAAAGATTGGCGTCAACCCTTCATAGAATATTTACAGGCTGGAAAACTACCAGATGATAAGTCAGCAACTCATCAGATAAAGAAAAGAGCACTGTCATATGCTTTAATTGATAATGTTCTTTATCGAAGATCCTTCAATCAAATGTGGCTGAGATGCTTAAATAGCGCGGAAGCTCAAGAAATCGTGAAGGAGGTACATTCAGGACTTTGTGGCGCTCATCAGTCAGGTCCTAAAATGAAAATGAAAATTAAAAGGCTAGGATACTACTGGCCTGCGATGATGACCGACTGTATGAAAATTGCCAAAAGTTGCCATCAGTGTCAAATACATCGAGCGGTCTTACACCAACCCCCTAATGTGCTCCACTCGACGGTCGCGTCGTGGCCGTTTGAGTGTTGGGGCACAGATGTGGTGGGTCCTATAGATCCTCCATCTTTAAAAGGACACCGATTTATCTTAGCGGCTACCGACTACTTTTCAAAATGGGCAGAGGCTATACCGCTCAGAGAAGTGAAAGCGTATCACGTGTTACAATTCTTCAAAAATCAAGTCGTCTATCGTTTTGGTGTACCACGCAGAATAATTTTGGATAATGGGTTCGCATTCAAAAGTACAAAAATTAATAATTTTGTCAAAAGACATGGAATATATTGGAGCTACTCTACAATATATTATCCTCGAGCAAACTGCCTGGCCGAGGCTTTTAATAAGACTCTCGTCCAAATTCTAAAGAAAACTCTAAATGAAAATAAGAGAAATTGGCACGAGCAGTTATTAGAAGCCTTATGGGCCTACCGAACAACGTTCAGAACTCCAACACAGTCTACTCCTTACGCCCTCATGTACGGGTCCGAAGCCGTTCTTCCTTTGGAAGTGCAACTTCCGCCTCTCAGAGTTGCTGTTGCCAATAAATTTACTGCGGAAGAAAATGCTAAACTCCATTTGGAAGAGCTGGAAAATTTGGAAGGAAGACGACAATTAGCACAACAAAATTTGGAATTATATCAAGCTAAAATGATTCAAGCACATGATAAACTGATCCGCCCCAGGACTTTCAAAGTTGGTGACCTTGTACTTGTTTTAAAGAGACCTATCCTTGCACATCGCAAGATAGGTGGAAAATTCGAACCAATTTGGGAAGGTCCATTTGTGGTGGAGAAAGTTTACTCTGGAGGAGCATACGAGTTAGTGGACTGTCAAGGGGAAAGACATATGCTCCCTATTAATGGGCGTTACTTAAAGAAATATTATGCATCGTGATGTTTCAAAAGAGAAAACTTTAGAAATAAAGTCTTGTTCTTAGAAGCACTGACACCTCAATTGTAACTGGGTCCGAACTTAAATTTGAGATAAGATTGTTGAATAAAAATTTTCCTTTTCAATCTATAATAGAATTGATCTATCCTAAAACGTAATCTGATCATCATTCCCGGTCCTTTCATATGAATTTCAATCTTCATAATAAGCCTTATATTTATAAATAAATAAATAAAATATGTATATATACACATATATATATAAATTAAAACAAATACATTCCAGATTAATACATATTGTTCTTGCTTAGCCCGGCCTGACATACTGACCGTTTTCCTGTGTTTGTGCAGGAAAATGTCAGAAGGAAGGCTGATTTTCGTCTTTAAGAATGGACTTGGTTTCACCCTGAATAAAGAGAAGGTTGAAGAGGGAGCAATTATAGAATTTGATCTGGATTTTGAACAAGTGAATTTGGAGTATGAAAGCTCGGCTACGACGATTGTGAATCAGGAGGCATTCCGTGGTCAGAAACCCATATTAACATTCAAAAACAAAGATCAACATTCTTTCGGAAAGAAGAGGAAAATAAATGAGGTTGAAGCAGACTACACTACAACTAACAAGATTAATTCAATGGTGATGACTTCTAAAGGTGAGCTTATTGGTGCTATCCCTACCAATGATCAGTTGGAAGGTAAGGCAACACTTACTCGCACTCAGAAGAGGAACCAGAACCGGCAGATTCACAAGATGTTGGAACAGATGAAAGAACAAGTAGAGGATGAAGCTGTTGTTGAAAGGATGGCAGTCGCGTTGAAAGAGAAGATTCCAAATCAGCCCGTTGAGGTAATCCTACCAAAGCCAGAGAAGACTGTACCGAAACCTACTCTTCAGAAGAAGGAGATCGAGAAGAAGAATATGGAAGTTGTGCCATACGTGCCGCAGTTTGTGGACAAGCCGTGTAGATTGCAAATTATTCCGGAACATGAACTAGAAAAGTATCAAGGAGTAAGAAAGCAGAATTTCGAACATTTTCAAAGACTCCAGGGAAAGTACATCAATATACTGGAAGGCTTAGAATTATACACTGACGTATTTTCTGAGAGAGAACAAAGAGAAATTGTGGATTGTGTTATCCTCGAGCAACAAATGGGACAAGCTGGACGCCTGAGAAGAAGAACTTACTCCGAAACCAGAAAATGGAAACGTGGCAAGGGATGAATTACCATACAGTATGGGTGCTGTTACAACTTCGCTAAAGATAGAGAAGGTAATCCTCCTGACATAATTCACCATGATGAAGTTGATCCCTTACCATCATTCATAAAACGGATGATCAGACGGATGGTAGTTTGGCAAGTGCTCCCCACCGATTGCATTCCAAACAGTTGTATTATAAATATATATAAGGAGGGTGACTGTATTCCTCCACATGTTGACCACCATGACTTCAAGAGACTTTTCTATACTGTCTCGTTCGTCAATGAATGCAATATTATGTTTGGTACATAAATTCAGATTGTTGCAGACGGAGAATTTCAGGGACCTGTCGAAATTCCTTTACCAGTGGGCACGGTATTAATCCTAAAAGGAAATGGTGCCGATGTGGCAAAACATTGTATTCCTGGTGTGTCATACGAAAGGATTTTGATCACTCTCAGAAGGATGAATGAGGACAAGATACCGTTTCGTTATAAATCTGATCCGGAAATAGAGAATCTCCGACCGTATGAACTATATGTTGTTTAAAGTCAGCACACCTCTTTATATATGGGAAGGATCTTTCTAGATTCTCCGATGTATGTTGAAGGTGAGGCTAGTCTCTATACAGCTTACTGTTCAAGTACATGATAGACAGTGGTGGATGTTGAGAATGATACACAGATTTGATTTGATATTCAAAGATATTATAGAAGAAACATATAGATATGTACAGATTATTGTTGTATGATGACAGTGATGTTCTTCATGCTTGGTATTCGATGTGATAGCATTTCATCCATCTATTATATGATATTCGGTTTAACGAAATATGATCAGACTTCTTTTAACGGTTTAAAAGCAAATCGGTCGATTGTTTGTCGAAAACCAATAAATTGGGTTTATCGCAATTTTGAAAAGGCTAAGAAGCAAGAACGATGTGTAAAATAAGAAATATAATAATTCTTGAAGAAAAAAAAATATAAATAAATACCTAATAAAGTATTTTTGGGATAACAAAATCTTAAATAAAATAATGATAATAATAATATGAGTTTTGTTTCATACTCTTACCAATTCCTATATATATACATCTGTATTCCACAGACTTCACAATTCACACAAAATTCAACACTACATCTCTACACAATTCCCACACAATTACACACAAATCATCACATTCCTACATAATTTACACAATACATCGTTTTTCTCATCTCGGGGTCGATACCATATTCGATTCCCATCTCCTGAGATCGGTACCCATATTCCGATTCTCATTCCGAGGCTGGTACCCATATTCCAGTTATCTCCTTCTGAGGCCAGTACCTAAATTCTGACTCTCACCTTTCCGAGGCTGGTACCCATATTCCTGTTCTCTCCTTCTGAGGTCAGTACCTAAATTCTGACTCTCACCTTTCCGAGATCGATACCCAAATTTCGATTCTCATCTCGGGGTCTGTACCTATATTCTGATTCCCATCTTTCGAGATCGGTGCCAATATTCTGATTCTCATTCCGAGGCTGGTACCTATATTCCAGTTCTCTCCTTCTGAGGTCAGTACCTAAATTCTGACTCTCATTTTTCTAAGATCGATACCTAAATTTTGATTCTCATTCCGAGGCTGGTACCCATATTCCAGTTCTCTCCTTCTGAGGTCAGTACCTAAATTCTGACTCTCATTTTTCTGAGATCGATACCTAAATTTCGATTCTCATTCCGAGGCTGGTACCCATATTCCAGTTCTCTCCTTCTGAGGTCAGTACCTAAATTCTGACTCTCATTTTTCTGAGATCGATACCTAAATTTCGATTCTCATTCGAGGTCAGTACCCATATTCCGGTTCTCTCCTTCGAGGTCGGTACCTAAATTCGACTCTCATTTTTCCGAGATCGATACCTAAATTTTGATTCTCATTCCGAGGCTGGTACCCATATTTCAGTTCTCTCCATCTGAGGTCAGTACCTAAAATTCTGACTCTCATTTTTCTGAGATCGATACCTAAATTTTGATTCTCATTCCGAGGCTGGTACCCATATTCCAGTTCTCTCCTTGTGAGGTCAGTACCTAAATTCTGACTCTCACCTTTCCGAGGCTGGTACCCATATTCCAGTTCTCTCCTTCTGAGGTCAGTACCTAAATTCTGACTCTCACCTTTCTGAGATCGATACCTAAATTTCGATTCTCACCCATATTCTAGTTCTCATCTCGGGGTCACTACCTATATTCTGATTCCCATCTTTCGATATTGGTACCCATATTCCGATTCTCCTTCCGAGGCTGGTACCCATATTCCAGTTCTCATCTCGGGGTCAATACCTATATTTTGATTCCCATCCAGCATACATATGATTTATACATATTTTTTATACATTTTATTTATACATATTGTTTATACATATTCTTTGGGTAGGCTTAGTCCTACTCCTTTCTCAGCACATATTTGGGATAGGTTTTATCCTAATCCTTCCTCAGCACTCAGCACATATTTGAGATAGGTTTTATCCTAATCCTTCGTTAGCACATCCTCTGGATCAGAGCCATACTTTTGAATCCTTTCTTTGCACATACTTTGGAAATCAGTATTTAAATTTTGGAAATTCAAATTCACGGCGTTGGATTGAAGGTACACCTGCTAATCCTTAGCAGGAACGTAACTTCACTTCAACTCTAATTCGATCTTTGATTTGTTTCAAGTATGATTACTTGAACATTCATTTGCGATTGGGTTGATCATTTCGGTCAACGCCAATAGGCGCGGTGTGCTTGTACAACACACCACACCTATTGGGGGTCCATTTGTTGACCTCATTTTTGAGGTCATTCTTTTCTCTCTCCTTAGAGCCTAGGATCTAGCCTTAGGATTTTCTTATTTTGGACTCTCTTAGAGGACTAGACCGGGACCCACCACATTTAGAAACTCAAGCCATCTCCTCGCTCCTTAAAGTTTTATATGGACGGCTCTAAATCCTCGAAACCTAGTTGAGTCGATTAAAAGCCGACGTATTGAAACTCTTGTCAAGTTCCTATAAGGATTTGAAAGCCATAGGTGGACCCCACTGCGTGCGACGTTTGACTTTTTTCCACGAGCAATATGTTTGACTATGGTTCTCGCTTAGGAGAAGACCGGTCATTAATTTGCTCGATAAATGGCTCCGGTCGGGTCAAGATAAATTCATTTTTGCCACGTTGCGCAAATTTAATTTAAATTAATGCGACCGTAGGCGAACTTGTCCGAATGGCCCGAGTTGACGAAATGGACTGCGCCGATGCGTCCGGAACGTCGATTTTAGCCGGGAAGGACATATAATTTGATAGGGTTTTGAGTCGACTCGAATTGCGCGTAAATCGACGGATTTAAATAAAATAATAATAATAATAAATGTCTTTTTATATATATATGATAAAATATATTAAATCCTTTACCCTAATCTCACGCCCAAAAAAAAAACTCACGCACGATGTTTTCCCTTCCCGTGCCCTAGCCGAAGCTTGCGCCTCTCTTCCTCCTCCGGCTTCCTCTCTTGACCGGATTCGAGAAGATTCCTGCCAGTTTTTTCGGTCGCCTTCCTCCTTTCCGAGATCTAGTCACCGGTTGCCTTACGGTAATCTTTTGTAACGATTTTTTTTCCGCCCAAACGAGTCAGGTAACCTCCATGTGCTCGATTTCGACGGTTATCTCTTGGTGAGTTTGGCTTCTTTACCTCCCCAATTCTCACCGACGATGAGTATATACCCTTCGTCTGTGCCTATAAATATCCCTCTGTGCAATCTGTTAGAGGGTGAGCTTACTCGATCCTCATTAATTCAAATTTCTGTCCAGCCATTTTGTTTTCTCTGCCTAGTGAGGACGGTGTCTTGCTTTCTGGGGATTTCTCAAGAAATACTTCAAATTATCTTGAAGAGGTGATTTGCTATTTTCTTCTTCTGACATTGATCACGAGGATAGATAAGTTTGCTTTGACACTAACATACTTATTGAGGCTGATGTTGATATTATAATTGCTATTCTATTACTTCTCTTCTAAAAGAATTAGTGATTCTTGAAATGAGAACATGTTTATGTGAATCAATTACAACAGCAACACTTATAAGTGGAAATATATATCTTCTTCGTACTCATTTGAGAAAGACAGAATTCTACTCTTCATAGCCCTTGGAGTTTTTTTTGTTTTGAATCTCTAATTCTTTGGATAAACTTCATTTGGTTGAAATTAGAACCCATGGTTCTTTCATTTATTGAATTCTCGCTTGGATTGTTTTTGACTTTAATTGCTGAATATGTGCATATTTAATACTTAGAGTTTATGTCTTAAACTAAATTCTAAGGTGGCTTGAGCTGAAAAGTTATTGAATTAACTTTATACACCGTTATCTATGTATATATAGAAGGCATTCATATTTGTTTACTTAATTGTTTGAATCTATGGAGACATAGTTCAATCACCAACTGCGGCTCGGATTGGGCCTACAATACTTCGGTTCTTAGCTCTTTTAATACTCCTGATTTTTGGCTTTATAATTGATATTATTGTAATTTGGAGCTGGGCTTGTTTTCATCCTTGCTATGACTCGGTTTTAGCTCTTTTAATGCTTATAATTTTGGCCTTATACTTGGGCTGTTATAATTGGTAGTTGGGCTGATGTTGTTGGCTCGGCTAGATGTCATATGGTGGCTCGGGTTTAGCCTTGTAGTGGAGCTACTATAGTGTGGAATTGGGCTGGCTTTTGTAAATTTTCCTTCTCCAGCAGCACTTGGGTTCAATTTTGGGGTTTATCACAGATGATTCGGAATGGTTTATATATATACCATCTAACAACATTTTGGTTTACATATCAAACACCCAAAGTCTTCCTCTCTACATCTACGCTATCCAAATCTTTTATATTATATCAAAATTACTAAGTTATGTATAAATACATGAAAGTTAAGTGGTATATTTTTGTAAATTTTCTTCTCGAGCAGTATTTGGTTTTGATTTTGAAAAATTTTCTTTTGGCTTTGGTTTAATAGAGCCGAATTTCAGAATTGAACATATATGAGAAGGCTGTAGTTGGCTTGAATTTGATTTATATGTTGAATTCATGGATTTTGGTCAGTTTGGTTTGGCTTGTGAAAATTGAAATTTATCATTTCCTATATACTTTGACCTTTGCTTGAACATTGCTGGGTGATAAGAATTTTGCTCTTTACACTAGGAGCCAAAACCGTGAAGGTGTAGGATTTTTTTTTTGTGGAATGTGTCCTTTTCTTCAATTTGCTGGAATTCAACTTTTCAGATTTTGAATATTCAAGAAAACTTTAGTTGGTTAGAATTTGTTTTATATATTGGATTTGGAAATGTTATCTAGCTTGGCTTCACTTGTGAAAATTGAAATCTCTTTTGATTATATTACATATGAAATATCAAAGTGAGTTGATAAGTTGGACATGCGGGGTACAGGCAATGATGCATAAGACTTTAATAATCATGCTTTTATAGCTGAAACAAAATAAAATCAATACTCAATGTTAGATGCCCATTTTATCTTATGAGTTAGGTAGTTCTAATTCCTACCCTTAAGAAGTTTGTGAACCAACAACAGATACTACGACATCAAATATTACACTGGTACAGTAACGGATACTACGACAACAGATACCACACCTGCACGACAAATAAACACCACACTCATACAAGAAATGAACACTGCACTCACACGACATCAGATACTATACTAACACATCAAATCAAATATCACACACATATACACAACACATTTAGCACATCAAATCAAATATCACATACACACATCACATATTAAATATCACATAATACACTACACACTACACACTATTTAATACACATTACACATCACAGACCGGATATTACACATCAGATATTACACTCATAAGAATTCAGATACTGCAATCACAGATACTACACTTTCAAAGTTCAAATACTACAACTGGTTCATTCATTAATTAAGTGGTAGGGATTAGGATTGCCTACTCTAAGGTGATTTACTGGTGACTTTATTTGAGATTGATACAGAGACTTCAATACTTCGGGTTGCCTGTGGGATCGTGATATAAAAAAGAAGTCTATAGACCGAGCCTATCATCAAATAGAATTCTTATTCTCCCACTTTGATTTTTAATATGTTTATAACTAAACTTAACTATGCAGATACTTGTAGTTATTAGTTTGCTTTTGAGGCATCAACAGAGTTGGCCAGGTACACATTTTTTTACTACACAACTCTTTTACTTTATTTACTATATATTGTCGTGCATTCCTTTACTTTTCATTATTGTACATATTTACTCATATTCATGCTTTTAATTATTACTTCTCTTGCACACCTGTACATACCCCTAGGGTAGGTCTTCATGGGCATGGCTAGTTTCTTTTTATCACACATGTCCATTTTAATTATTACTTCTCTTGCACATCTGTACATACCCCTAGGGTGGGCCATTTAGAGCATGGTTGTTTCCTTTTTATCATACATGTTTACTTTAATTATTCCCTTGCATATACCCTTAGGATAGGTGCGTTCGAGGCATGCTCTTCTCTTTTCTCTCCTATCTTTATCCTTTCTCGGGACGAGACGACAGAGGACGAATGAAGGATCTTCGACCGGACTTTCGTAGATTTAAATAATATCTATAGGACATCGAGGTCATCGTTTGATATGACATAAATCCTCACATTATCTTTTAGGACTTAGTACGATTGTATATCATACGATATAAGTCCTAAACTGTTTAGGATTCCGAGGTTGTCGTTTGGCACGACATAAATCCTCTCATATTTTTGGGTCATTTACATATGACATGTAGATATAAATCCCAAATCATCTAAATAATTTACAGGATTAAAATATTAAATATAACTTCACTTTCAAAGATATGAAGCCCAATCATAGGTTAGTTTGAGATGTCACTGAAGCTATTTCAGTATCTTCGTCGTCTTCTACTCTTTATTCCGTTGAATTCTGAAAATAACTGTTCCATATTGAACCATTCCCTTTGATTTTCCTACAACCAATCGTGAAAACTTGAACGTTGAAATTCTTGAAGACAAAACCCATGATCCTTATCGAGAGTTTTCTTAGGTGATTTCGGTCGCCTAAGATGTAATTAACTATAGGGGCTTGCCCCTATAGGGAATTAAGAACCCAGATTAATCTAAACCCCATCTAACTGTGTATTAGACAGGGGAATTTATCGGCTATAAAATACACAGACCAAAATAGAGTCATAAGCTTTTAAGTTTAGATAGTTAAGCCTACTAACAAGTGGTACGCTCGTCTTTCAGGATGATGTGTCACTTGTAGTATCTTGCTCAACTATTTAAACTATTTGACATATGAGATATATCTGGTCTCATTATTTTCAAAATAAAAATATATCATCATTTTAAAAATAAAAAAAATACTTTACCTATTACATTAAATTTAAATTTTAAAAATTTTATTTTCAAAATAAAAATTAGCCGACATGAAGTGGATTCGATGCCGTCATAAATAAAGAAGATGATAAAAAGAATGGTCGAATTACACTTATTGCTAGTGGACTGCATTCCAAAATAGTTGCATAATAAATCTATACGAGGAGGGAGATTGTATTCCTCCTCACTTTGATCACCATGACTTTGTGCGACCTTTATGTACGGTCTTGATACACCTAAAATATATAGTGTTTTTATGCACATTTTGATACATATTTTTAATGATATTACACTTTAATGGAAGGTATTTTGTGTTTTTCTTACAGGTATGATGAAAATAGATCGTCATGATGAAAGGAGCAAAATTGGATCAAATTTGGAGCAAAAAAAATGAAAAATAAAAAATTTGGCACTGGTGGCTAAGCGCCGCTGGGCCGGCACTTAGCCGCCACAGTTATAAATCGAACTATAATTTGATTTGGCGCTAAATTCAAAAGGGAATGGATGCAACTCTTGGTGGTAACGTCCATAACTTCCTTTGGGCGGTAAATTTGAATGAAGGGGTGCGTTCCTTGGTAGATACATCGAATCTGGACACATTTTGAAGAGACACCACGAAACCTTTTGGTTCACTATTTAAAGAGCGTCTTAGAAGTGAAGAAGTGAAGAATTGAAGAGGATCTTCACTGTATTTCGAAGAGAGGAATTTAGGAGATTCTTCCACTGCATTTTAAGTTTTTATTTAGAGTAGGAGTAGTGAGTAGAAAGGAGAAAATGGTCGGAGTTAAGAGTTCTTCTCCCACTTATTTTCTTTCTTTTAGTTTAGTTTTTATTGAAGTCTGAAGTCTGTATTCTGAGTCATCAGAGTTTGGGGACTTGCTTTGAGGAGTAGTTTAGCGAAGACTCAAAGTTTCAGAGGAACTTCCTTAGTCTTGTGGAAAGGATTTTCAGATAAGTGTTTACTTTTATTTTGTTTATCAATACTTGCTTTCGTTTATTATTTTTCTTATTGTTTTTAATTTCAAATCAATGTGTTTTTATATTTTCCCAATGCATTCTGAGTAGTTTACTTTATCTTTTTATTTCTTAAAATGGAGAAATAATTAATTTAAAGAGTATTGTTGTGGAAAGTATCAGGGTTTAAAAGTTGGAAGAAGTTGTGAAGATTGATTCTGAGAACTTTGTTTACTTCTTAATTTGGCCTGTTAAGTTGTAAAATTTCTTGAGATTATGTAAGATCCAATGCGGTATTATCTCATTAAAGTTAGTAGGAATCACATGCAATTATATAGGTGAGAACTGTAGTCCATATAAGTGAATGTAATATTAGAAGATATTTTTATAGAAGGGAGTAAAATTAGATGATTTTAGAGTGACAGGTTAAAACCCCCTAATTTGGTTTGAATTTTTGAGTTTTGTTATGAGAAGTTAGCCCCCAGGTGGTGGGAATCGAGGGAACTCTAGAGTAAGAGACTGGTATCTTCCCCTCTAACCATGTTCAAAATAATATAAATTTCAAATTAACCTATGTTCTTTATAGAACCAAGTAAGGGTAAAGAACACATTTGATTCTATCTATCACAACAAAATTTAAATACTTCCACAACAATACTTTAAGAATTATTACTACTTCATGAAAGGAAAGAAAAAGATATTTTAGTTAATAGTATTTTTACATCTAGTGTTATTAGTTATTGAAACCTTTACTTTCATTGCTTAGCATTTTATTAAGAAAATTTCAAAAGACAAATCAACTTTCTAAAACTTTTCAAAATCAAGACATACTATTTCAAAAATAATTAAAGAAAGTAAAAAGATAATTTTCTAAATTCCTTTAAAGATTTTCAACTTTCCCTGTGGGTTCGATATCTCGGGGCTTAATCAGAAAGTTCAATATTACTTGATAAACGATACGTATACTTGCGTAGTATCCCATATTATAAAATCATAATTTTCATATCTTAAAATCATCAGCACACTTATATCTGACGGTACCAAGTTTTTGGAGTCGTTGCACTTATATCTATCGGGGATCAGGTCTCATTCATGAATGAAAGCAATATTGTATGCAGAAGAGAAATTCAGATTGTGGGGCCTACAAAATTTAGAGGTTCATTTGAGATCCCGTTGAGTTGGATCAGTTCTGATATTAAAAGGAAATGAAGCAGACTTATTGAAGCACTACATACCCAGAGTGGCACAACACAGAGTTTCAGTTACCTTCCACAGAATGAATGAAGACAAAGCGCCATATGGATATGAGCCAGACCCGTACTTGAAGGATCTTCAGCCGTTGGAGCTGTGACGTAGCTATACCTCTAAGTGTACGCGAGGGGTCTTTTTGTCTTGAAGCACAACTTAGGAGGTTAGCTCATTCATAGGTGACCTCAGAGGATAGACATTTGCTACTTTTTGTACCAGTAGATAGCACATAACAAGATATTTCAGTTTTTGTTCAGATGTACTGCAGGCATTTTGGATGCCTTGTTGCATGATCTTAGCCGTACTACATTTTCAAGTCAAGATCAACAAAAAGCTAGTTTCTTCCATTGCAATTCGTACTTCTAATTGCGCTATGGATAGAAAGCCATAGAACCATGCGTTGGTCCCAAATTATAACAAACAAAGAACGATACAGAAGAGAAATTGAAAAAAAATAAGAAGTCTAAAGATAAATAAGAAATTGAAAATAGAAAAGGAAAAGCGAAGTTGAAAATAAAGAAAGAAAAAGAAACACAAAAGAAAATTTGAAATTGAAAATTCTCTTAATGAAAGAAAAAGCAAAACAATGAAAAAAAAATAAAGAAAAACAAATTCTCCAGCGATTTTGAGTTCCTCGCTCATTCCTCAAACTTCCCACAAATGCATGTTTTCTATAATCTTCAATGAAATTCTGTGATGTCGTGACATTTTGTCACAAATCTAAAATTTTCAATAAATCCTACATTCAAATTCTCCACAAATTCTCCATAAATCCTACATTTAAATTCTCCACAAATTTTCCATAAAAATCCTACATTCAATTTCTCCACGAGTCTCTAGAATCCCTATAAGCTTCCACAAACGCTCCTTCAAATTTTCCTAACTTTCCACCTTTCATTTCCACAAGTTCTTCCATCTCCATAAATTCTGGGATCAGTACCTAAATTCTAATTCCCCTCGATCAGCTCTTAAGTTGGATGTGAGTCTTTGTACTTTCCTTCCTAATTTGATCTTTCCATCGTCTCTTGGGTTGAATGTGATTCCCTGAGCATTCCTTCATAATTTGACACTATGCTGCCTCTTGAGCTGGATGTGAGTCCCTGAGCTTTCGTTCTCACTGTGGTGAAATTTTCCTAAATTTTTCCACAAGTTTTTCCACCTCCATAAATTCTGGGATTAGTAACTAAATTCTGATTCCCCTCGATCAGCTCTTAAGTTGAATGTGAGTCCGTGAGCTTTTCTTCCTAATCTGATCTTTCCGTCGCATCTTGGGTTGGATGTGAGTTCTTGAGCTTTCCTTCCTAATGTGACATTCTATTGCCTCTTGAGCTGGATGTGAGTCCCTGAGCTTTCCTTCTCAACGTGGTGAAACTTCCCTAAATTTCCACTTCCTTTCCGACAAGATTTCCACCTTCTTAAATTTTAGGGTCGGTGCTAGGTCGACCGATTCCTTCTAAATTTCCCTAAATTTCTACTTTCTTTCCGACAAGTTTTCCACCCTCCATAAATTCTAGGGTTAGTGCAAGGTCGTCTGATTTCTTCTAAATTTCCCTAAATTTCTGCTTCCTTTCCCTCAAGTTTTTCGCCCTCCATAAATTCTAGGGTTGGTGCATGGTCGTTCGATTCCTTCTAAATTTCCCTAAATTTCTACTTCCTTTCTGAAAAATTTTCCGCCCTCCATTAATTCTAGGGTCGGTGAAAGGTCATCCGATTCCTTCAAATTTTTTTAAATTTTTGCTTCCTTTCCGACAAGTTTTTTGCCCTCCATAAATTTCAGGGTCGGTGCAAGGTAGTCCGATTCCTTCTAAATTTCCTTAAATTTCTGCTTCCTTTCCGACAAATTTTCTGCCCTCCATAAATTCAAGGGTCGGTTCAAGGTCATCCTATTCCTTCTATATTTCCCTAAATTTTTGCTTCATTTTCGACAAGTTTTCTGCCCTCCATAAATTTTGCGATGCAAGGTCATCTGACTCATTCAAATTACATTAGTTCTCCATGTGCACGATATTTCCAAGATTGGTACCGAAATTTTGATTATCATTTTTGAGATTGGTACCTAAATTCCAGTTCTCATCCTTCGGAATTAGTACCTAAATTCTGACTCCCTTCCTTCTGAGATCAGTACCAAAATTCTGATTATCATTTTTAAGATTGGTACCTAATTTCCAGTTCTCATCCTTCGGGGCTGTACTTAAATTTCGATTCCCTTCCTTCTGAGATTGATACCAAAATTCTGATAATCATTTTTTAGGTTGTTACCTAAATTCCAGTTCTCATCCTTCGGGGTCAGTACCGAAATTATGGTTCCTAACTTTCAAGGACGGCACCTAAATTCTGACTTTCCTCTCATGCTCGCTCGAGCTCGAATCTCCCCACAACATTAAAATTCTCAAATCAAACTAAAATTCCACAAATTTAAAATTCCATAAATTGAATTATCAAAATCAAGTTTATATTCAAGCTCAAATCAAAATTCAAATTAAAATCCAAAATCCAAATATGAAATCAATTCAAATTTCAAATTCAAATCAGATCGGACTCCTTCAAAATGTAGAGGCTTGAAATTCATAGCTCCATGATAAAGGTGTTGACCTGCTTTCCTCAGCGAGAGTTCCTAGGGTTTGAAGGTTTCTACAAGATAATACCCAACAAACACTTTCTCATTGAATTATACGTCTGTTTTGAGTGTGCTGACTTAGACAGCTGTGTTAGTTTTATTGATCTAATCGATCAACACCAATACGTGTGGTATACCTGTCCAGCGCACCACACCTATTAGGGGTCTATTTGTTGGCCCCACTTTTGTTGAGGTCTAGTCTTTCTTTAGAAGGACCTAGGATCTAGCCATAAGACTTTCCTGGTGACTATCTTAGAAGACTAATGATGGAACCCTTACCCCATAGAAATTTAAAATACTTTCTTGCTTCACTTGGAGTTTCAAATGCATAAAGTCTAACCTCTAAACACTTAGGAGGATGATGCTAAGCATAAGGAAACTTAAGAGGAGTTCTCTATAGGATGGTCAAGCCTTAGGACTAACCCTGGGTGGTCTGTTCTGGGTGAGGTTCACACACACACACAGCTAAACTCTACACTTTCACTCACCATCTCACAATCCTAAACCAATTTTGTCTACCTTTGATCCCCTGCTCTTTGGAACTCATGTGGGTGGGTCCCCAAGCTCTTAGCCCTAGGCTAGAATTTGGCTAAGACCAACACATGGTGGATCCGAAATGAGACTTTTCCTTGATCCATGGCTCAATAGGCTGACCTCATGATAAACATTCTTAATACATCCCAATTTTATCAAAAATCCAACTTTGACCCATTTATTCCAAACTTCTCCCAAATCACTGAATTGCCCCTACAACCTTAATTTTTGACCAAATTACCCAATTTTCTCAGAAAATCATTTCAAAATGTTCTCCTCCATCAAACTTAACCAAAATACCCAAAATTCCAAAAATACCCCCAAATTAGCCAAAATTACTAAAATGCTCCTCAAATTCCAAAATCATCCCAAATTTTCCCAAAATCAATTAAAATCACTTCATTGGACCTAATTTAACCAAATTAACCCATTTTGACTAAAAGCCCCAAATTGTCCCTTTAAACCCAAAATGTCCAAATCACCTCTAATGTCCGCTCAATTGACCACAATACTCCCCAATTCTAATTTTAAACTCAAATTCACCATGCGTAGACCCAATTCAAACCAAATTGAAGTCCAACTAAACCAATTTTGAAGCTCAATTTCAATCCAAACCAAAAAGCCCCACTTTTGGCAATATAACTGAAATTAAATGATCCTAGTGTAAGGGGTTTGATTTTGGAAGATAATAATTCACAACTGAGAACCCCTTAACTAGTGGTTTCATAATAGTTCAATACATTGATAAGGATCAAATACACCACATAACTTAATATTTCTTAAAAATTTGAAAAAGTACCCATTAAGTCTTAAGGGCTTAGTAGTGAGTTAGGCATAATCAAAATTTGACTTAATGAGATTTATAAAATGAAAGATAATCAACACTAAACACTTTGGAACACTACAAGCCCAACTCTAAAATTAAATTGACTAAAATTCTTAATGAATCAATTTTCCCCTATGGGCCTTCACCCACATAATTTATAAATGAAATATCAAGTGTTGATTACCCCACTTAAAGGGATAATTAAAACATTAAGATTCATTAAGTACAAGGGTATATTGTGGATGAATTATTTAGCAAGTATAATAAGTTCAAATGAACTTGAGACAATTCAAAAGGTTGTGAAATGTCTAAGGTATTACGCCGGACCCCTTCATAATCTTTTGGATATCTTAGAGGATGACAGAACATATTATGCTTTACTTAGGAAAATCATCTTCACAAATGAATAAATAGGAACCTGACACGCCTAAAAAATGCTTGATTTTACATATACATTTTATGCTTTATTTTAATGATATTCTACTTTAAAGGAAGGTATTTTGTATCTTTTGGTTTTAGGTACAAGAAATAGACTTTTGAAGAAAAAGAAGCAAAAACGATGAAATTTGGAGCAAAAACGAGCAAGAAAGCAAATTTCGGCCTGACACATTTCGATAAGTCTTTCTATGCTTAATGTCTTTTGCAATTCTTGAATATTTTTGAATTAGATTACACTTTAAAGAAAGATATATGCATAAAATGTAATTACAAAATAGATACACAGTTTATGCATGTTTCTTTCTGTTAGACACATTACAAAACCACTGAGCATTATCGAGAGTTTTCTTAAGTGTCTTCGGACATTTAAAATGTAATTAACTATAGGGGCTTGCCCTTATAGGGAACTTTAAGAACCCAGGTAATATAAACCCTGCTTAATTCTTTCATATTAAGCAGGGGAACTTGTCGGCTTATAAAATTAGTTCGCAGACCAAACAGATGTCAGAAATCTTCTAGTTTATTTAATCGAGCCCCATCATCAAGCAGTGTGTCTATTCTTTGGGATAGATACATGGTTTGTGGTGTGGTGCTCGTTTATATAAACTACTTGGGATGTGAGATCAGTTTGATTTCATATCTTAAAATTTTTAAACTTAAAATTATTTTCAGAAAATCAAATGATACTTTTCAAATTAATATATATATATATATATATATTTAAATTAAATTTAAAATCTAAAGTTCGCCGTCAACTTCTGTAGGCAACACCCCTTTAAAAGCACTTAACCTAAAAATATGCCGACAACTTCTGGCGACTCTGCTGGGGACTAGTTCCTCTCTCCATTTTGATCAGATGGATTTGCTTTCATAAATCAGTAGTGAGTCCATATCCCTAGTGGATCAAACTATAATTCTTTCCGTTGAAATACCACGTTCATTTCTGTCTTGAACGGATATAGTCAACTCTCGTGGATTTTAGAACCACTGTTTAGGCACCCATAAACCGAGAGGTTCTAGAATCCTTTTACCTCTTTGAGGTGGGGTGGACCCTCAATAGGTGTTAGCTTAGGTTAGGTCCCTCGGGTCGAGAAGTCTTACTAGATTTTCTCTCCCTTTCCAAATTCTGAATCGAATCCTTTACCTTTTCTACAACCTTCTTCCATTAATGGTTTCACTCCTAAACAAATAAAGATTCTAATAAACAACCTTTTTATAAACAAACTCTTTTAAAACCACAAATACACGAATAAGACGGAATCTGAAGATACCTTGCAAATAAAACTAAGAAAACTAAGAAAAGTTAAATGGAAATGTGTTCAGATTCTTTCTCGTCCTGGAAAGTTTTGTGATGAAAGGAAGCATAATTTGGGACTGACAATCGGAATCCACTCTGCAGAAGATGTCTGCACCAAAGTTGATTTTCTCCTTCACCAACGGGATAGACTTAGCTGTCTACAAGGATGAACTGTCTAACGATGCAGTCATCCGCTTTGGACAAGGGTTCGACAATACGGACATTAAGTTAGCCGATGTTTCTCTCTTCGCGCTGATGAACGAAGTACCTGAAACCGAGGAGCCCATAATTGAGTTCAACCTAAAATCGGCTCAAGAGTTCCCTCCCCTGCAAAGGGTCCCAGCTGAAAGGAACACTACTGTTCACAGGAGGTTAGCTGCTACCCCTAGGACGGTCATCTCTACCCCCACCGGTCTGATCATCACTGCACCTACCCCTGCTCCCGCCAAACTAAAAGGAAAAGAAATCCAAGTCAGTGATGAGCTTGTTACCATGGAGGGTTCAGACTTTGCTGCAATACCGTCTGTCTTCGAGATAGGGTCCAGTTCGAGATTTGCACCCTTAACCTGGACACAAAGGAGGAACAAGAACAGGAAGATTGCTAAGATCAGAAAGACCCAAGCTACCGAAGCTGCCTTCCTTGAGGAGATTCCTGAAAAGGAGGAAGAACTGCCTGAGATCTTACCAGTGTTGGGAGGAAGTAGGTTCCACCCTCTCTCTGCTACATCTGATGAGGAAGATGCCCAGAGGATCACCGCTGCATCACCCTGACCTGCATACTACAGTGATTGCAAGAGGAAGAAGGTCAAGACTACGCCGCTTACCCGTTTGTGAGCAGTAGTAGAGAAGTTAGCTAAGAAGGAAGGTTGCCCCGTGTCAGAAATTCTGAGAAGAATGGGACGAGAACCAGCTAGATCCCACCTCAGACCACGAGTAAACCCTATCACTACCCCAGAGAGGCCAAGGAAGAAAGTCCGAGCTAGTGAGAGGAGTTTGTCTGTTGTTGTATCAGGTCACCATATTAGGGAGGACACCACCTACCGAAGTACAACCGACAGACCATCTGGTCCTAGGCCACCTACTGCAAGAAGGATGGTGTGGCAACCTATTATCGTTGAACCAATATCAACAAAATGCTCTGGGAAGAGAAGTCTCGTCAGAGAGCCCGAATTTGAAGAAAGTGCTACTACATTAAAAGAAACCCCTGAAGATGAAGTTCAACAGTCGTCGCCTGACAACCGTGAGACAGTTTGGAAAAGACCACTTGAGGATGCTATAGGAAAGCTAAGAACGGACATTCGACGGTTGGAAAGGGAAAGAAGAGAAGGATTGGGAAATGAAGTGGATTCATCAGAATTCATGGATGAAGAATGTGCTGAGATTAACATGGTCGAGACCCGAGCGTCGTCAGCTATGCAGGGAGCTCCATCAACTACAGAAAGAGACGAACCAGAGGCGATAAGAGCACGTCTTTAGGAAAAGGACAACAGATTTCTTAGATGGCAAAGAAGATGGAAGAGATGGTGGCCGCCTTAGCCACTCTATAGAGTCAGCTTCAACCTCAAAAGGAAACACCCCCAGAGATTATTCACATTGTAGATGGAGGAAAAGAAGTTACATCTGTCAACGGAGATGAACAGCCGAAGAAGGACTCAGTCCAGAGCATGATTCCCGAGAATGATATTAAGAATATGGTGGAACAGCAGGAGCGAGAAGCCTTAGCCCAGTCTAAGAGTGGAACATCTATTCAGACTGGTAGACCTTACCCCGAGGAAATTGATACAGTACAATACCTGAAGGGCTTCATACCACCTCTGTTTAAGACTTTCGATGCTACAGGAAACCCCTAGCAGGATGTCACACATTTTCCTGCTAGTTGCTGTAATGCTGGTGGGAGCGACGCTTTGCTCTTTCGTCAGTTCATCAATAATTTGTCAGGGATTGCCTTCGATTGGTACGCAGAATTGCCGAATGGTTCAATTAAGACTTTTTTATAATTGGAGAACCTTTTCGTTAAGTGATTTGTTAGGGCCCGGCACCAGATCACTATCAGTGATCTAGTGGTGGAGCAACAGAAACCGAACGAAACCTTGGTGGATTACATACTTCGGTGGAGGAATTTAAGCTTGAAGTGTGAACCACAGCTTCAGGAACAGCATGCAGTCGGTATCCTGCTTAAGAGTATCCATGGCCCGATAGCACTTCTCCTCAAAGGATTCACAATTAAGACTTTCGAGAAGTTGCTTAGCAAGGCCGGGAGCTTGCAAGAGGAAACAAAACAGCTGAGTTTTGTTGATAAGACTGATAAGCAGAAACCAATGAAAACATTTGAGAAGAAATCAGGAATCATCGTGGCAGTGGATAAGGGTAAGCAGCCAGTGCAGATACAGCCAGAGAGGCCGCAGCCAAGCTACCATCCACCGCAACAGACTTATCAACAACCTCAGCAGAGCTATCAACAGCCACGACCAAGTTATCAGTCGCTGCATGATCAGCCGCCGCCTCGTCAACCGCGTGCCCTGAAGGAACTTCTAAATAAGGAATATCCCTTCAAGACTGAAGCAGTGGCTAAGATGTTTCGTAGTTTGATGAAGACACCCGAATTTTAGATACCAGAGCCCAGAAGGCCAGAGGAAGTCAAAAAGAAGGATCATCCGAACTACTGTCCCTACCATAGGATGCTCGAACATAAGATAGAAGACTGCTTCACCTTCAAGAATTGGCTCGAGGATAATCTTCGGAGAGGTAACATAATGATCCCGAAGGAATACATGAAGGAGCCCCAAAAAGGAGGTTCCGTTATGTTATTTCAACGAATCCTATTATTCCGATAGACCCGTACATGACTGATGATGGATGGAGTACTGTTTGGACAAAGGCTTTGAAGAAAATTTTGGATCACATCCAGACTGCTTCGGTGCGTGCTTCAGCTCAGAGTCCGAAACCCGCTAAGCCGGCAATATCGATTGCGATTGAAGAACCACCCAGAAGGAGGAGAAGATCGTGAAAGAAGAGAAGACTGAGGCTCTGAAGGGTAGAGTAGGGGCTACTTTTCCTAGCATGGTTGTTTCCAATTTGGGAGATAGATCCCTCGGACCTCTGACTCTGTATGATTATTTGCTCGCCCCGGCGGGATCTTATAATGATAAGAGTTATGGTGTTGGCTACGTTTTGACTGTTTCTAACGATTTCATAACTAACGACAACCAACCTAATCCGAATTTTGATTTTGATACGAATAACGATTCTCATATCATAAAAAACCTTGACAACCCTAACGAAGGAGGAGACATTCACAAGAGTGGCTACGAAAGTTCAGCAAGTGACGAGTTCGTTTGTGAATTCCGAGGAGCTCCGATCGCGATAGAATTAGAGCTGTCAGATTCAGAAATAATTTCAGAAGAGCCAGTCATTCCGATTCAAAAGGAGACATCGGTAGATTCAGAAGACATAACATAAGTTAATTTAAGAAGCGGAAGAGTCCTTGTTAACCTCATTTTTGGTGACGTCTTCTCTCTCCTTAGTGCTTAGGATCTAGCCATAGGTTTTCTCTTTGACTATCCTAGAGGACTAGAAATGGAACCCACCACTACTTCGAAATTCAAACCACTTCTTGACTCCCTTCAAACCCCACAAGTTTGATTGTAAACCCCTAAACCACTTGGAGGGTTAAGATCAAATGTGAAGTTTAAAGGATGAGTTTCCTATAAGACTCTTTAGCCTTAGGATTACCCTAGGTGGTCTGGTCTTGGTGAGGGAAAGCTTGCACACACCACACTCTCACACACATTTCAACCCTAAAACCACACCTATACCTAATTTGACTTCCTGACTCATGTAGGTAATTCATATGGATGGACCTTAACCCCTAAGCCCCTGACTAAGAGGGTTAGGAACAACATAGTGAATGTCTAAAATGAGTCCTCTCATGGCTCTTGTGAGCTTAACATGGCTTCATGACTCAACCAAAATGGTTTCATTTTACTCATATTTACTCAATCTTCTTTTTTCCAAAATTTCAATTTTTGACCCCCGAGGCCCTAAACCCACCAAACCTACCAAATACCCTTAAAATTGCCCAAAATTTCCAAAATTGCCTAAATTACCCAAAATTCCTCAAAATTAATCCTAAACATTTCCCACCACTCAAAGTGATCATCCATAGCCAAATATACCAAAATTTCCAAAAATACACCCCAATACCCTCCAAATACCCAAAATGCCCTTTTTAGCCCAAAAATCCAAAAATTCCAAAAATTCCCAAAAACTTCCAGAAAATCCCAAATATTCCCAATTGCATTTTGTTCAACTACACCATAGGCCAATTTTGTCAATTTAACCCACTTTTACCAAAATCCCCAATTTGACCTATTTTTAACTTAAAAGAGCCCAATGTCCAACCAAACCACTCAAATTGATCCCAATTTTTACCAAATTCAATTCTAAACATCAATTTAATATCCTAAATATTAATTTAAACCAAATCCAAAATTAATTTTATCAACATGTGGATATAATTTCAATTTGAAGCTTAAAGCCCAATTTTGGCCCATGACCTAAACTTAGCCCAAACCAACCCAACTTAACTCTAATTAGCCCCAAATCTTTTATAAAACCCTCCTAATATCCTCACAAACAAAACACTAACATGATTTGCCCCAAATTTGAAACCAAACTCCACCCAAGCCTAACCCAAACTAAAAAATCCCCAATTTGACCTAAATCAATCATGAACCTAAATAGGCCCAAATCCCAAAATCAAAACCCAACCAAAGTTGAAAACGCTTTGTCACACCCCCATAAACATTTCTTAACATTAATTTTACATCAAACCCAACATTAGCCCAACTTTTAACCAAAGCTAGCCCAATTTGACCCACTTTGGCCCTATTACCAAAAGACCCAAATTAAATCCAATTCAACCCCAAAGTACCCCAAATTTGCTCCAAACCATTCATGAAACATTCCCAAATTAAATCCAATAATTATTGGGCCCAATCTTTTACAAAACTTTCATCCAATAACTTGTTTTAAAACCTAAAAGCCCACCTTTTTTAAGACACTTTAAAAGCCCATCCAAAACAATTTCAAAGGCCCAAAACCTATTTCAAAACCCATATGACATCTTCATTGGTCATCCATTTAATCAAAATCATTCCCTAAGTCGTAAGCCAATCATCAAATAAATCCAAATCAAACTTCATGCCAATTTTCCTTAAATTCATCAAAAATGCCAAAATCCAAAAAAAAAAACTATTTACATGAAATTGAGCCAAGCCACTCCTAAGCCATGAGCAAGCCTTGGAGCCATGCACAAGCCACATGAAAGCCATGGGAATCTTGGACTTGTCATCAACACATTTATGGAAAGAAGAGGAGAGCCTTTTAGCACCCCTTAAAAGTCATTAACCCTTCACATGACTCCCCTTAACCCAAAATTAATCCAAATATTCTTGGATGGGGACCTCACCACCCTTTCCTAGCTGACTCACCTGACCTCCCTCAACCCAAATCAGAACCTGGAAAGATGCACTCAACCCAAACCCATGACTTGACCAAATTAAACCTAAAATGACCCCCTCACCATACCACTTAAAGCCAAGTTCTTTACACATGCCCATGGTTGATTGATTGCATCAAACCCCAACCCTGACTCCCCTGACCATGAGAGTGGCCCATGCTTGGCCGGCCAGCCACCACAGTCACCGGAAAACACCATGGCCGAGAGCACCCATTTGATTCAAAAATTCAAATTGAACTTGCTGAGCTGTCCCATGGCCAATGGCCATTGTAGCTGTTCTCCCCTTGACCTAGGCAGCAAATCCCGGCCTTCAAACCGCCCTGGGAAGCCCTACAACCATGTCTATTTAAACACCACCACCTCTCGGCCAAAGGAGGTGCTGAACCAAACCTTACAAAAACTCTACCAAAATCACTCCACACCCTTCTCCTAACATAGAGCACTTGATCCCCACTGAAATCCAGCCCTAAAACCCCCTCTGTGAGCACAATTTCTGAGTTCAATTTTGAGCCCAAAATCAGGACACTTCTCCACAGTGAACCAAACTCCAAATTGAGCGTACCGTACACCTTCACAAGACCAAGAGAAGAAGTTCCCCAGCAAAAGCCCCCTCACCAAGCCAGCCATTCTCCCTATCAGCCAAGCTTTGAAATCGGCCCTGGTCACTTTCATACCTGGACAATTCCTCAGAGCCAGAGACTTCATCTAGAGCTTCCTTGGGATCAATCGAAGGTGCCGCAACTCTCTGATTGAAGCTTCACTTCTCAGAGCAAAGGTATTGACCTCTTCTTCCTCTAGAGCTTCTATGGATTCTCCATGTTGTTTGAGTCAATTTCAATGTATGTTAGCCATATGGATGTGTTCGTCTCGTTGAGACGAGCTCATAGAGCATAAGAACGTGTAATTTGGTTCAGTATCGAGCGAGATATCAAACCTAGAAGGTGGATGGATCTCAAGACACACCAGACGGAGACGATGACCAGCAGCCGTCGGAACGCGCGTGTATCGGATGGACGGCTAGGATCGCGCCGGATCAAGATATGAGACGGAACCGCGGGCTGCGTGGCATCCCAGTCAGATGGCGGCGTCAAATGGGAGCGCGCCGCGTGGGCTTTCGATCCGCCGTAGGATGACGGGGCGCTGACTGGTTTAAGTAGATAAATAGGGTATTTTTGATTTATTTAATTACCCAGAACTTCAAAAATTCATATCTTTGTGTAGAAAAATCACAAAAATAAAATAAAAATACCCTCTTGCTCAGTGAACAGAGGAGAATAATGTGAAAAAAGAATTAAGTTAGTTTGTTAAGTTTTTTATTTTTAATTAATTATTTACTGATTTCAGTATTTTAATTCTCCATGCATGTATACAATTCACCATGGCATGAGAACATAGGGCTTTTGTAGCCTCTATTCTTGGGAACATTCCCTGAATTTTCCAAGACCAGAGGCTATTTCTATGACAAGATATTGATTTTTTAAATTTATGTGTCTGTTTTTCCATTTTAATTCCAGTAATTAGTATATTGCTTGGAAAATTCTAGGAAAATTAGGGAGGTATCTTAGGACCAGAGGATCATAGAAAAATTATGTCTTGGTTTAATTCCTTAAGAATAACCCTAATTAGCCTAAAAACATAAAATTGAATTCTAATTGATTAGGAATAACCAAAAATCAAAATTACTTGAAATTAATTCTCCACTGTCATTTAGGGTACAGAGAACCTCACATAAAAATTTGAAGTCAATTGGAAATGATTTGACCCACTAAATGGATCATTTAAGTTATGGTCATTTTTAAACTTCAAAAATTCATAAAACCCAAAATACACTTCAAAAATTCACCAAATTGATTTTGTGACCAAATTGATTTTGTGGGCTCTCTGATATCAGAGGAGTCTAATAAAATTAAAATTAAAATTTTCTAAAAATTTTCATTTTTAACATACTTTTTAATATTTTTATAATTAAAAAATATTAAAAATCACAAAAATGCCATATTTTGCCTCCTAATCACTTAGAAACCAACCAAATATTTTTCTCAAGTCTCTAGGTTAAGATATTGAATTTTAAAAGCTTAAGACAATTTTTAATATTAAAAAATGAATTTTTAACCTTTCCCACTAAAATAATGAATTTTTAACCTTTCCCACTAAAATAATTCTAATAAATCAAAGAAAAATAAAAAAATATAAAATTTGCTTCTCTGACTTCCTTGAGGTCAGAGGGACTTAAGAAAAATATAAAATTTATTTTTCAACTTTAAATTTATTTTGTAATTAATTAATATCCCAAAACTCAAAATAATTATAATAAATAAAATATAATTCAAAAAATCACCAAAATTGGTCCAGGTGGTCCTTTGGTCAATAGGACCATCCCATAATTTTTCCAAGAATAGAAACCTTACCTTGGTCATGTTGTTGAATTTTCATTGAAATCCTTACTTTCCACTAAAATAAATATATAAATTAAATTAAAAAACAGAAAAATCACATTTTCCCCTTTAATGTCTTAATTGACATGTGAGTGAAGTGATATAAAAATCTCAGGTTCATTTGAGCTCAATTTAGTGAGTTATGAATGGAATTAACTTAAAAGGGCATAAAGGTAATTAAGGATTTCAACCCTAATTAATAGTCAGGTCTAATCAAAATGGAGGGATATCTAATTTTAACTTTCTCTTGGATGATTGAAACTTAGGGAATAAAGGGGTAGCAATCCATTAGTCACTTTGAAAATATCAAAATGGAACTTTAATTAATAAAATCATCTAAATTTTGGGAGGATAATTAAAATTTTGGATTATTAGAGATGTGACTTAAGAAGATACCAATTTTTTAATTTGAAATCCCTAATGAATCACTTTAATAACATTTCAATTCTTAATTAAACTTAAAATGATAAATGAAATAAATGATTAAAAAGAAAATAACCCTTAATTAAATTAAAGCTTAAAACATTAAGTGATTTAATAACATAATTAAATTAAATTGAGAACATTAAATTTAATTTATCATTTGAAAACATACCTAAAACAAATTTGAAACATTAAAAAATCAATATCAAAACAATTTATAATAAAAATGTATAAAAAATTAAACTAATTAAAATCAACCTAAAATATTACAATTAACCCAAATAAAGTCATTAAAATTTAATAAAAATAAATGATTTAAACACCTCTTTCAACTTAAACAAATTTAAAACATTAAAACTAATTTGAAATATTACGAACATTAAAATATAAAGATTTAATTGAATTGAAACAACTTGAACACTATTCCAAACTTAAAATCATTAATTAAAATTTTTTAACTAAAATAAATCATTTTAAATCATCAATTCCAATTTCCTAATTAAGAAATGTTAAAACCTTCAACAAATTAATTTGCCCCTTAAGGCTTTCATTATCATAACTCTTAAATAAAGCATTAAGTGAAATTTCACTTCACTCATAGGATAATCAAACACCCTAGTTCACTGAGTAAGAAACAAAACTTAACTAAATTCTTGGATGATCAATTCATCAGTACAATAAAATTCATTTGGACTCAAAATAATCTTAGAAGTATTGAAAAGATGTTTAGGATTCGTCCTAAGTACTTTCTCAATATGATGAAAAGTTTTAAAAGAACAACTGAACTTAATTGTTCTTTGGTGAAGAAAATCATCATTAACAAAACATAAGAACCTAGACGTCATAGGAATTGACTAGCTATAGGATTAGGATTTTGGTAGACAACCAAAACCTTCCCTTAGCTTTACCTAGGTGTTTTTGCAATTATATAAATGCTTTAACATGCGTTTTAAGTGCAGGAGAAAATAAATAGGAATGCTTACCAGGTACGCTTTTATTTTATTGCAATTTATTTACCTGCACTGTACTTTACTTCTCTTGCATGATAAACAAGAATGTCACCCTGCATGAAAACTGAAACCTTTAGGATAGCCACAAAACTGAAACCCAAAACTAAATTAAAAGTCACAATAAGATAAAATTCACCGCCACAACATTCAAAATATAAAACAATTCAAAATTTAATCACAAATAGAACAACAAAACTACAACTACAACTAAATTAAAACGTCTCTTTGGATGATCGGGAATACCTCGGATGATGTAACCCACGTGTTGCTAACGGGATTTCCCACGGTCTAAATGAAAGTGTGGAACTCATTCGGTTGAGTTTAGCAAATTCATCTGGACTAAGTGAATCCGATGAAAATAACGGTGCCGGGATGACGGAACCGTGGGATCTTAATCGGTTCTGTTTAACCAACTTTAAGATTTGTTTTAATTAAAACATTAAAAACATTTGGACCTTAAAACTCTTATAAACCGAAACACTTCTCCCATCTCTTGATTGCCACTTTCTAAAACTAAACCTCTGTAACAACAAGGAGCTTAAAGCATAGTGGGCAGCACGGCCATCTTCATCAGCAAAACTTGTATCTACATCAGCAAAACCTTTCTTAGTTTTAAATAACAAAGCCATAGGATTTCGAGGTAGTTTGCCTAGTGCAACATAAACCTCAACCTTTCGTTAGGCATTTGCATGATCATGTTATTCAAATTAAGCCCTAACCAGTCCTAGGACTCCGAGGTAGTCGTTTGGTACGACATAAACCCTCACATCTTCGAGGCTATTTGTATGATTATGTCATACAAATATAAGTCCTAATTAATTAAAATTGGCAGGATTACAACATTAAACAAATTCTCAAATTGATGCCAAACAATAGGATAGTTTGGGAAGTTGCCAAAATTCTTCTTGGATCCTCAACTTCTCCTACTTCTCTTCCTTTGGACTCCTGAAATAAATTGCTCCAAATTTGAGCTATTCCCTATTAAAATTTCCAAAATTCATTCCATTGAAAAACTAAAACTTCGAAATTCTTGAGAGCAAAACCACTGATCATTATCGAGAGTTTTCTTAAGTGTCTTCGGACATTTAGGATATAGTTAACTATAGGGGCTTGCCCTTATAGGGAACTTTAAGATCCCAGGTAATATAAACCCTGCTTAATTCCTTTATATTAAGCAGAGGAACTTGTTGGCTTATAAAATTGGTTCGCAGACCAAACGGATCTCACAAATCTTCTAGTTTATTTAATCGGGCCCCATCATTAAGCAGTGTGTCTATTCTTCGGAATAGATACACGGTTTGTGATGCGGTGCTCGTTTATATAAACTTTTTGGGATGTGAGATCAGTTTGATTTCATATCTTAAAATTTTCAAAATTAAAATTATTTTCAAAAATCAAATGCTACTTTTCAAATTATATATATATATATATATATATATATATATATATATATATATATATATAAATTAAACTTAAAATCTAAAAGAAAATAAGCCGTACAATTTATGGCGACTTCGCTGGGGACTAGTTCCTCTCTCCATTTTGATCAGATGGTTTTGCTTTCATAAATCGTCAGTGAGTCCATACCCCCAGTGGACCAAGCTACCATTCTTTCATTGAAATACCACGTTTATTTCTGTCTTGAACGGGTATAGTCAACTCTCTTGGATTTTGGAGCCACTGTTTAGACACCCCTAAACAGAGAGGTTCTGGAATCCTTTTACCTCTTTGAGGTGGGGTGGACCCCCAATAGGTGTTAGCTTAGGAGTGATCCTTCGAGTTGAGAGGTCTTACGAGACTTTCTCTTCCTTTCCAAGTTCTGGATTGGGTCCTTTACCTTTCCTAAACCTCTTCCTTTAATTATCTCGTTCTTAACGAGTCAATCCTCTAATGAACTCTTTTTCACAAATGCATGAATAAAGACAGAATCTAAAGTTCCTTGTAAATAAACTTAAGGAAAAGAAAAGATAAATAGGATTGTGTTCGGACTCTTTTTAAAAATTTCCTTTCTTTCTTCGTCCCGACGAAAGGAAGCATAAATTGAAATTGACGCTTAGAATCTACCCTGCAGAAAATGTATGCACCAAAGTTGATTTTCTCCTTCACCAACGGACTAGACTTGGCTGTCTACAAAGATGAGCTGCCTGACAATGGGATCATTTGCTTTGGACGAGGATTCGACAATACGGACGTTAAGTTCACAGATGTTACTCTGTTCACCCTAATGAACAAAGTATCGGAGACTGAGGAGCCTGTAATTGAGTTTAACTTGAAGTCGACTCAAGAGTTCCCTCCCTTGCAAAGGGTCCCAACTGAAAGAAATACTGCTGTTCGTAGGAGGACTGTTGTCTCTACCCCCACCGGTCTAGTCATCTCTGCACCTTCCCTGGCTCCTGCCAAACTAAAGGGGAAGGAAATCCAAATTTGCGATGAGCCTGTCATCGTGGAGGGTACAGATTTTGCTACAATACCTTCTGTCTTCGAGATAGGGTCCAGTTCAAGAATTGCACCCTTAACTCGGACTCAAAGGAGAAATAGAAGCAGAAAGATCGCCAGGACCGAGAAGGCCAAGGCTGCTGAAGTGGCCTTTCTGGAAAAGATTTCTAAGAAAGAGGAAGAACTGCCCGAGTATTCACCTCTGTTGGAAGGAGGTAGGTTTCACCCTCTCTCTACTGCATCGGATGAAGAAGATGTCCGGAGGATCACTGCTGCATTACCCCGACCTGCATACTATAGTGACTGCAAGAGAAAGAGGGTCAAGACTACACCATTTGACCGGTTGCAAGCTGTGATAAAGAAACTAGCTAAGAAAGAAAGACGCCCCGTATCAGAGATCCTAAGAAGAATGGGACGAGTGCCAGCTAGATCCCGCCTCGAACCACTAGTAGACCCCGTTACTGGCCTAGAGAGACCAAGGAAGAAAGTGTGAGCTAGTGAAAGAAGTTCGCCTGTTGTCTTATCAGGTCACCATATTAGGGAGGACACCACCTACCGATGCAAAGCCGGTAAACCATCTGGTCCTAGGCCTTCTACTGTAAGAAGGATGGTGTGGCAACCTATTATTGCTGAATTGATACTGGCGCAGTGTTCTAGGAAGAAGAGTCTCGTCAGGAGACCTAAATCAGAGGAAAGTGCTACTGCATTAAAGGAAACTCCTGAAAAGGAAATTCAACAGTCATCACGTGACAACCGCGAAACCGTTTGGAAGAGACTGCTTGAGGATGCTATAGGAAAGCTAAGAATGGACATCCGACAGTTAGCAAGAGAAAGAGGAGAAAATTTAGGAACTGAAGTTGATTCATCAAAAATTATGGATGAAGAGTATGCCGAGATCAACATGGTTGAGACCTGAGCATTGTCAGCTTTGCAAGGAGTCCCGCCAACTTCAGAAAGAGATGAGCCAGAAGTAATGAGAGCACGTCTTCAAGAGAAAGATGATACGATTTCTCAGATGGCAAGGAAAATGGAAGAGATGGCTGTCGCCTTAGCCACTCTCCAGAGTCAGCTTCAACCACAAAAGGAGACACCCCCAGAGATCATTCATATTGCAGATGGGGGGAAAGAGATTACGTCTGTTAATGGAGATGAACAGCCGAAGAAGGATTCTGGACAGAGCATGATTCCCGAGAAGGATATCAAGAACATGGTAGAACAGCAGGTGCGAGAAGCCTTAGCACAGTCTAAGAGCAGAGTATCTATTCAGACGGGTAGACCTACCCTGAAGAATTTGATGCAGTCCAATACCCGAAGGGCTTTATACCACCTCTGTTCAAGACTTTTGATTGTACAGGAAACACCCGACAGCATGTCACACAGTTTCGTGCTAGTTGCTGCAACGCAGGTGGGAGCGATGCTTTACTCTTCCGTCAGTTTGTCAGCAGTTTGTCAGGGATTTCCTTCGACTGGTACGCAGAATTGCCCAACGGTTCAGTTAAGACATTTTCAGAATTAGAAAATATTTTCGTTAAGCGGTTTACCGGGGCTCGGCACCACATCACTATCGGTGATCTAGTGGTGGAGCAACAGAAACCGAACGAATCTTTGGTGGATTACATACTTCGATGGAGGAATTTAAGCATGAAGTGTGAACCACAGCTATAGGAACAACATGCAGTTGGTATTCTACTTAAGAGTATCCATGGCCCGATAGCACTTCTCCTCAAAGGATTTACAATTAAGACTTTCGAGAAATTGCTTAGCAAGGCTGGGAGCTTGCAAGAGGAAGCAAAACAGCTTAGTTTCATCGACAAGACCGATAAGTAGAAGCCCGTGAAAGCATTCTAAAAGAAATCCGGGATCGTCGTGGCAGTCGATAAAGGTAAGCAGTCGATAATACAGCCAGAGCGGCCACAACCTCGTTATCAACCACCGCAATGGACTTACCAACAACCACAACAGATTTATCAGCAACCTCAGCAGGGCTATCAACAGCCTTGACCGAGCTATCACCCATGGCAGCATGATCAACCACTGCCTCATCCGTCACATCCCCTGAAGGAACTTCTGAACAAGGATTACCCCTTCAAAACTGAAGTAGTGGCTAAAATGTTTCGCAGTTTGACGAAGACACCCAATTTTTAGTTCCCAGAGCCCAGGAGGCCAGCAGAAGTCGACAAGAAAGATCATCCGAACTACTGCCCTTACCACAGAATGCTTGGACATAAGATTGAAGACTGCTTCACTTTTAAGAATTGGCTAGAAGATAATCTCCGGAGGGGGAACATAACGATCCCGAAAGAATACATGAAAGAACCCCAAAAATGAGGTTTCATCAATGTTATTTCAACGGATCCTATTGTTCTGATAGACCCGTACACGACTGACGATGGATGGATTAATGTTTGGACAAAGTCTTCAAAGAAAATTTTAGGTCACATCCAGACCGCTTCGGTGCGCGCTTCAACTCAAAGTTTGAAACCTGTCGAGCCGGCACTATCGCTTGCGATTGAAGAACCGCCCCAGAAGGAGGAGAAGATCGTAAAAAAAGAGAAGACCGAGGCTCCAAAGGCTAAACTAGGGGCTACTTTTCCTAGGATGGTTGTTTCTGATTCGGGGGAGAAATTCCTCGGACCTCTGACTCTGTATGATTATTTGTTCACCCCGGCGGAATCTTATAATGATAAGAGTATGACGTTGGCTACGTTCTGACTGTTTCTAACAATTACGTAACTAGCGACAACCGACCTAACCCGGATATCGATTTAAATACGAATAATGATTCTCAAATCATACTAAACCTCGATGACCACGATGAATGAGAAGGCGTTCACAAGGATGGCTACGAAAGCTCAACAAGCGACGAGTCTATTTGTGAATTTCGAGGAGCTCTGATTGTGATAGAATTAGAGCTATCAGATTCCGAAACAACTCTAGAAGAGCCAGTCGTTCCGATTCAAGAGGAGACACCAGAAGATGCAGAAGAAATAACAGAAGTTAATTTGAGAAGCGGAAAAGTTCTACCCCTGAGAATGGGTCCAAAGGATAAAGGAAAGCAGGTGGTTGCTCAGGAAGAGCCAACCACAGCAGAAGAGTTGCCCCTTCGAGAAGAAACTGAAGAACCTGGTAATAAAGTGGATTATAACGTGCTAGCCCATCTTAGGAAGGCCAAACTGAGCATCTACGACGCTCTGATCCTGTCGAAGGAGATGAGGGTAACTCTGATCACGGCCTTACTTGATCCAAAAATTTGCTTAGCTCAAATGGCCAGTAATTCCTTAGATGAGGTTTTCTCGTTAAAAGAACAGTGAGGTGTTACCTTCACAAACAGTGATCTACTACTTGGAACAGCTGATCATAATCGACTGTTGTACTTTTCAGTCACTATCGGAAAGTTTACGCTCTCCAGAGTGCTAGTTGATCCAGGAGCATCAATCAACATAAGGAGCCTTCGAACGTTAACATATCTGGAAATTGATGCTCACGACCTCGAAGCAGACAAGATGTTATTAAGAGGCTTCAATCAAAAAGAAGAAAGAGCTCTTGGATCGATAACACTATTATTGAAGACAGGTGATTTAACAAAGACAACCGCAAAATTCCATATAATTGATTCTGAAACATCGTTCAACGCTCTACTGAGTCGGCCATGGATCCATGAAAATTGGATGGTACAGTTGTCTCTGCACCAATGCATAAAATATTATGAAGGAGGAGAACAGTGTATCAAAGGTGATCTGCAACCATTCTCCGTGCATGAAATCAGAATTCATGAAGATGCAGCCTACTACGCGACTCCGAAGAGAACAAACTTATCCAGAAATACCATACCAAATGAAGCAAAAGAAGTTCGAGACGATGAAGAACCTGAAATTCTAGTCCAATAGTTACTCACCACTCCCTTACGGCGAGATGGTGAAGGTTTCTCCAGAACTCGCACCCGAGGTCAAGGCCGGGGACGAGGTCGAGGAAGAAACAGTGGAACAGTTGGACAGAAGAAACCAGTCATCGACGTTGATTGGGAGAAAAGTTCCGAAGAAAAAGAAATCAAGAAAGAAGCGACAACGATGAAATCAAAAGAAACCCCAGTTCAAGATCTCTCTCGAAGATGAAAAGAATGAAGATTACAAATCAATGTACGAGAAGATTAACCACTATGTACATACCATGACCCTGACCACGATCCATTCTAATAAGGTCGAAGGTATGGTGGTCAAGGAAGTGCATGGTGGTGGTACTAAACCGATCAAATTCTACCGTGGTGCATCTTCTTCCAAAACTGAAAATGATGTACAATTTGAAGATGTTACTTCTTCCAAATTAATGGATCTGCCTTTTGAGTGGTACTCTCCCCGTGTTCAAAATTTAATTCAACGTGGTATCTTACCTAAACGGTGGATAAAAGGTCAATCACAGCGCTTTGAGAAATTATGGAACAATGCCAGTCGGCCTCCCAATTCAAAGCATGGTCTTGGATTCGACACAGTAGGATCAGTTGATGATACAGAATTTTGATTGGTTGTCACCTGCGAGCCTAATGAAGTCTGCTTAGAAGCCTCAGATAATCTCGAAGATCTGCAAATTGGAAACGCTCAGCCAGAATTTGAAGAAGAAATTAGATCTATAATAGACGAGTTAATGGAAGTTAACTTAGGTACTAGCGAAGAGCCTAGGCCGACCTTTGTTAGCTCCTTACTCAATAAAGAAGACTCCGAAGAGATGATCAAGCTATTAATGGAATTCAAGGACTGTTTTGCTTGGAGTTATGATGAAATGTCGGGATTAACTCCAGAAGTTGCAGTTCACAAGCTAGGAGTGGATCACGCTGCCGTTCTTGTCAGATAAGCTCCTAGAAGAATGCATTGAGAGATTGAACAATAAGTTATAGCTGAAGTTAAGAAGCTAATAGACGCTAAATTCGTCCGTGAAGAGCAATATCCAACTTGGTTAGCCAACGTGGTACCAGTCAGAAAGAAGAACGGTCAGATCAAAATCTACGTGGATTTCAGAGATTTGAATAAAGCACGTCCAAAGGATGAATTCCCACTACTAATTCCAGAATTGATGATCGACATCGCTTCGACACAAGAATTCTTCTCTTTTATGGATGGATCATCAGGATACAATCAGATAAAGATGGCACCAGAAGATGAGAAGCTCACAGCCTCCAGAACGCTAATCAGAATATATTGCTACACAGTGATGCTTTTTGGATTGAAGAACGCAGGAGCAACCTACCAAAGAGCAATGACGAGGATTTTTTATGATCTCATTCACAACCAAGTCGAGTGCTACGTGGATGATGTGGTCATCAAAAGCAAACTGAAGGAAGATCACCTGTATGATTTGAAAATTGTTTTCGAGCGACTAAGACAATTTAACCTTAAGCTGAATCCCCTGAAATGTGCCTTCGGCGTCACCTCTGGGAATTCTTAGGATTTGTTGTCCGACATTGTGGAATTGAAATCGATTCGGAGAAGGTTAAAGCTATCTTAGAAATGCCGCCTCCCAAGACTTTGAAACAACTACGATCCTTTCAAGGGAAGTTGGCATATCTTCGTCGCTTTATCTCGAATTTGTCAGGTAGGTGTCAGCCTTTTTTTGCTTTGGTAAAGAGGGATGCCAAGTTTACTTGGGACTCCAAATGTCAACGTGCCTTTGATGACATCAAAAAATATTTAAGGACACCTCATGTCTTAGCAGCCTCAGTCTCGGGTAGACCTTTGATACTTTATACCGCAGCCTTAGATGACTCCCTCGGAGCCCTGCTAGCCCAGGTCAATGATGAGGGAAAAGAAAACGCTCTCTACTACCTGAGCCATCGTCTAATTCCGACGGAGGTAAAGTAATCTCCAATCGAGAAGCATTGTTTGGCCCTGATCTTCGCCGCTCAAAAACTCAGGCATTACATGCTTTCTCATAAGGTCAACCTTATTTCAAAGTTTAATCCGTTGCAATATTTGATGACCCGACCGACACTTTCTGACAGACTTGCAAGGTGGTCGATCATACTATTGCAATTCAATATAACTTTCGTTCCTCTTCGTGTCGTAAAGGGACAAGTCCTAGCAGCTTCCTCGCAACACACCCTTTATCTGCAGATTCACCTCTTAACGACGGCTTGCCTGACGAGCAGATAATGAGCCTAGAAGACCCCAATGATCAATGTTGGGAGCTGTACTTCGATGGAGCATCTTCAGCACAGAAAGATAAAGAATCGCAAATGATAGTGCCCAGTAAGGCAGGAATCGAATTAATATTTATAACACCGGAGCGGGGAATGTTAATGTATTCCTACCATTTAACAGAGCCGTGTACGAACAATGAAACAGAATACGAAGCCCTTATAACCAGATTAGAGTTAACTATTCAGATGGGGATAACAAACATCAACATCTATGGGGATTCTCAGTTGATCATACAACAGGTCGCAGGACTGTATAGAATTTTGAAGCCAAGGCTCGAGCAGTATTTTCAGTAAGCGATGAAATTGTTAGAGCATATTCTGAATGTAACGATCTATAAGATCCCCATAAGAGAAAAATGCTCTCGCAGATGCATTAGCCCGCCTTGCAAAGGAATTTGCCTACTTACAAGATGAATCAGTTGAAATGACAGTTCAGGGAAGACAGGTCCTGTCACAACTCGATGTGGATGCAATGCACCAATCAGAAAAAGAAGAAGAATCAATTGCGGCAGTAACAGAAAATGCAGAAGACTGGCGTCAACCGCTAATAGACTACCTACAAACAGGAAACCTACCAGACGATAAGTCGTTAGCCCATCAAATCAAGAAAAGAACTCTGTCTTACGCATTAATAAATAATACCTTATACAGAAGGTCTTTCGATCAGATGTGACTAAGGTACCTGAGCGGGTTCGAGGATCATGAAATTGTTAAAGAGGTGCACTCAGGACTTTGTGGCGCTCATCAGTCGGGTCCGAAAATGAAAATGAAGATTAAAAGACAAGGGTACTACTGGCCCTCAATGATGACCGACTGCATGAAGGTCGCCAAAAGTTCTCACCAGTGCCAAGTGCATGGAGTGATTCTGCATTAACCTCCAAATATGCTACATCCGACAATCGCGTCGTAGCCATTTGAGTGTTGGGGCACAGATATAGTGGGTCCAATAGAACCTCCTTCTTCAAGAGGACATCACTTCATTCTTGCAGCTACAAATTACTTTTCCAAATGGGCAGAAGCAGTACCGCTCAGAGAAGTGAAAGCACAGCACATGCTACAATTCTTCAAGAATCAAGTCGTTTAATGTTTTGGGGTACCGCACAGAATTATCTCAGATAATGTGTCCATGTTCAAAAGTATGAAGATCAACAATTTTGTCAGAAGGCACGGGATCGACTGGCGCTATTCGACGATTTACTACCCAAGATCGAAAGACCTGGCCGAGGCTTTTAATAAAACTCTCGTCCAAATTCTAAAGAAAACCTTGGACGATAACAAAAGAAATTAGCACGAGAAGTTGTTAGAAGCCTTATGGGCCTACAGGACAACTTTCAGAACTCCTACTCAGTCTACACCCTACGCTCTAGTGTACGGTTCCGAGGCCGTCTAGCCCTTGGAGGTACAGCTTCCCTCACTCAGAATTGCAGTTGCGAACAAGATCACCACAGAAGAAAATGCCAAATTACGACTAGAAGAATTGGAAAGCTTAGAAGGAAAGCGACTTTCAGCACAGTAGAATTTGGAACTGTATCAAGCCAAGATGATCCAAGCCCACGATAAACTGGTCCGCCCGAGGATGTTTAAAGTTGGTGACTTGGTTCTAGTTCTCAAGAGGCCTATTCTTGCACACCGCAAGATAGGAGGTAAATTTGAACCGACTTGGGAGGGGCCATTCGTGGTCGAGACAGTCTACTGCGGGGTTCCTACCAACTGGTGGATTGCCGTGGAGAACGACCTATGCTTCCAATTAATGGACGATATTTGAAGAAATATTATGCAACCTGATGTTTCGAAGGATGAACTTTAAAAATGAGGTCTCAATCCTAGAAGCATGGGTAGAGTAATCATTTGTGACTGGGTCCGAACCCAAAAAATAAAATGGATGATAAAAATCATTAACAAAAATGTGTTAAAAAGAGAATATGTGAAATCATAATAATAAAATGTTGATCCTTCCTTTTAAATCAGCTCATTCCTAATCGTTCCTCATCTTTTCCTACTCTTATTAAAATTTAAAAGAAATGAATAAAATTTTCCATTGATAAATGATTTTCTCCTATTTGTTCTTGTTCTTAGTACAACCCCTGATCCTTTCCTTATTTTTCGCAGGGAAATGTCGAATGGGCGGTTGGTTCTGAACTTTAAAAATGGCGTGAGTCTAGCACTTGATGAAAAGAGGGTAAAGGATGGAGCCGTGATTGAGATCGACTCTGATTTCACACCAGTCGGGCTACAATATGAAGAAACTGATTGGACTCCGGTTGACCGGGAGGAATTCCGCAGCCAGACAGTGATGAAATATGGGTGGCTCAAGTCAGCAGTCCACCAGCAAGAAGAGAAAGCAAACACCGCTCATGCAACGGGAGAAGACAAGAAGGTTAAGTCCATGGTTGCTACAGCAGAGGGCAGACTTGTCAGCGCCATGCCCACAGGAGTTCAGGAGGTGAGGAGAGCTACTCTCACTCCTACCCAACAAAGAAACAAGAACCGTCACATTCGCAAGATGCTAACCAAGCTAGCAGCAGACCAGCATGAAGAGACAGTTGCTACCGTCAATGCAAATACCCTGAGGAAACTAGTTCATCCGGAACCAGAAAATAGGAAATCAACTCCGAGAACAACAGAAAAGATAAAAGAAATTCTGAGAAGGTCAGAGACAAAATCGATGCTACGACACCAGACAGATGCACCAGTTTTGAAGAGTCTTGTTGCGAAAGCAACCCCAGAGGATGTCTTGACAGAAACTATCCTCGAGGAGCCAAGACTTGCAGGAGAGTGTGCTGGGGTTGAACCATACATTCCCCAGTACGTCACCAGGCCTCTCCGATTGCAAATAATTCTGGAATATGAGCTGGAGAGGATGCAAAATGTTGAGAAGATAACTTTTGAATATTTTGAATGAATCCGAGGCAGGAGAATCAACATCTTGGAGGGCCTCGAGCTGCATACGGATGTGTTCTCAGTCTATGAACAGCAGCAGATTGTGGACTGCGTTGTTGAACTTCAGAAAATGGGTCGAGCCGGTCGTTTAAGAGAGAATACCTACTAAGAACCTCGAAAATGGATGAGAGGAAAAGGAAGAGTTACAATCCAGTGTGGGTGTTGCTACAACTTCGTCGAAGACAGAAAAGGAAATCCACCAGGGATACTCCACCGTAGTGAGGTGGATCCGATGACAAGAATTATTAAAAGGATGGTAAAAAGGATGGTGACATGGAGGGTATTGTCTGCAGATTGCATACCCAACAGTACGCATCATTAACATATACAGAGATGGCGATTGCATACCGCCACGCATAGATTAGCACGACTTCGTCAGACCCTTCTGCACGGTGTCTTTTGTTAACTAATGCAACATTATGTTCGGATCTGACCTCCAGATAGCAGGCCCTGGGGAATTCCGAGGGCCGGTGGAGATACCACTACCGGTAGGTTCCGTCTTGGTGTTGAAGGGAAATGGAGCGGACGTAGCAAAACATTGCATCCCAGGAGTGCCTATGGAGCGGATCTCCGTCACTTTCAGGAGGATGGACAATAGAAAAATGCCTTTCCACTTCCAACCAGATCCAGAACTAGAGAGTCTCCGGCCCTATGAGCTGTGAGTTACATGGGAGATAGCACATCTCCAATGCACATCCGCACGACATTTCCTGCGAAGGATGGCTTGGAAGGTGATGTTATTGTCCATGTATCTTACTATTCAGACATGGATTTTGACAGATGATTTTTGGAAGAAACTTGGAAGAATCTTACACAATCCGTTTTGGATTTATGTGGATAGTATGAGATGCTTAGTTTTCAAGGAAAATATTATCATGTTTTGGATCAGACTATGTGATGTATTTTCAGCAAACTGAAATGGAAACGACCATGTCATGTTTTGCATTCACCTCTTTTGTGCAAATTGACTGGGAAACGCCATTAAGTTAAATGAACTTCGAACAAAGAACAGAGAGAAAATAAAATAAAAAAATAAAAATAGGATAAAAAGAAAATGAAAAAGAAAATAAGAAGAAAATAAAAATACAAAAGAGAAAGAGAGAAAGAAAATGAATAAGAATTCTTCTTAAGAATCTGAATGTCGAAACGAATTCCAAATTAACATGAACTCTAATCGAACAGAAATGAAATTGAGTCACTAAGAACAAACAAAATGTATCTAAATCTCGAATTGAATTCCGATCTAAATCCTTCGATTCGAATCTTTCAAATCTCCTTCAAATCGAAATATGTTTGAAAGTCTTTTGAAATCTGAATCCCCTCCTCGACTTTTTTTTTGCTAGGTCGAGTCTTTTCAGCTTGATACGCTTACCTGCTTCCTTCAATTCTCTTTCTTCTGTGTGTTAGAGGATCGAATAGTTCTATTGACACGGAGCCACAAACTTCATTCGATTTAGTTCTGATGGCATGGGACTGGGTCCCTCTTCATACAGATAATTTCTGAAGCTGTAGCCTAACTTCCAGTTCTCTTCGAGGCTGGAGCCTAACTTCCAGTTCTCTTCGAGGCTAGAGCCTAACTTCTAGTTCTCTTTCAAATTTTTGAGGCTAGAGCCTACCTTCTAGTCCTCTTTCAACTTTCCGAGGCTGGAGCCTAACTTCCAGTTCTCTTCGAGGCTATAGCCTAACTTCTAGCTCTCATTCAAACTTTCGAGGCTGGAGCATAACTTCTAGTTCTCATTCAAATCTTCGAGGTTGGAGCCTAACTTCCAGTTCTCTTCGAGGATAAAGCCTAACTTCTAGTTCTCTTTCAAATTTTCGAGGCTGGAGCCTAACTTCTAGTTCTCTTCGAGGCTAGAGCCTAACTTCTAGTCCTCTTTCAAATTTCTGAGGCTGGAGCCTAACTTCCAGTTCTCTTCGAGGCTAGAGCCTAACTTCTAGTTCTCATTCAAACTTTCGAGGCTGGAGCCTAAATTTCAGTTCTCTTCGAGGCTAGAGCCTAACTTCTAGTCCTCTTTCAAATTTTTGAGGCTGGAGCCTAACTTCTAGCTCTCTTTCAAACTTTCGAGGCTAGAGCCTAACTTCTAGTTCTCTTCGAGGCTAGAGCCTAACTTCTAGTCCTCTTTCAATTTTCTGAGGCTAGAGCCTAACTTCCAGTTCTCTTCGAGGCTAGAGCCTAACTTCTAGTTCTCTTTTAAATTTTCGAGGCTAGAGCCTAATTTCTAGTTCTCATTCAAATTTCTGAGGTTGGAGCCTAACTTCCAGTTCACTTCGAGGCTAGAGCCTAATTTCTAGTTCTCTTTCAAATTTTCGAGGCTGGAGCCTAACTTCCAGTTCTCTTTGAGTCTAGAGCCTAACTTCTAGTTCTCTTTCAAATTTTCGAGGCTAGAGTCTAACTTCTAGTTCTCATTCAATCTTTCCGAGGCTGGAGCCTAACTTCCAGTTCTCTTCGACGCTAGAGCCTATCTTCTAGTTCTCATTCAAATTTTTGAGGCTGGAGCCTAACTTCCAGTTCTGTTCTTGAGGCTAGATCCTAAATTCTAGTTCCCTTTCAAACTTGCGAGGCTGAAGCCTAAATTTCCAATCCTCTTTGCAATCCCGAGGTTGGAACCTAGGTTCCAATTCTCATTCCAAATTCTGAATTTCAACGAGATCCACCTTAAAATTAATCATAAATCAAACTTCAATCGGAATCGGAACTCTGATTAAATCAAAACTCAAACTCCAAAGTTAAAACTTGAAATTGAAACTTGAAAAAAAATGAATCTAAAATCAAATCTCCCCAGATCTTGTGATTTGGAATCCACCTCCTTTTCCCCAGCGAGAGTTCTGGAATCTTCAGTCTTAGAGATTTACCTGATACTCCCCAGCGAAAATTTTATGCGCTTTATTCTAAGTGTGTCACTTAGACATCTGTGTTGGTTTTGTTGATCTCTTCGGTCAACGCCAATACGCGCGATGTGCTTGGTTAGCCCACCACACCTATTGGGGGTCCATTTGTTGACCTCATTTTTGGTGAGGTCATCTCTCTCCTTAGTGCTTAGGATCTAGTCATAGGTTTTCCCTTTGACTATCCTAGAGGACTAGAAATGGAACTGACCACCACTTAGAAATTCAAATCACTTCTTGACTCCCTTCAAACCCCACAAGTTTGATTGTAAACCCCTAAACCACTTGGAGGGTTAAGATCAAATGTGGAGGTTTAAAGGATGAGTTTCCTATAGGACTCTTTGGCCTTAGAATTACCCTGGGTGGTCTGGTCTTGGTGAGGGAAAGCTTATACACACCACACTCTCACACACATTTCAACCCTAAAACCACACCTATACCTAATTTGACTTCCTGACTCATGTAGGTAATTCATATGGATGGACCTTAACCCCTAAGCCCCTGGCTAAGAAGGTTAGGAACAACGTAGTGAATGTCTAAAATGAGTCCTCTCATGGCTCTTGTGAGCTTAACATGGCTTCATGGCTCAACCAAAATGGTTTCATTTCACTCATATTTATTCAACCTTCTGTTTTTCAAAATTTCAATTTTTGACCCCCGAGGCCCTAAACCCACCAAACCTACCAAATACCTTTAAAATTGCCCAAAATTTCCAAAATTGCATAAATTACCCAAAATTCCTCAAAATTAATCCTAAACATTTCCCACCACTCAAAGTGATCATCCGTAGCTAAATATACCAAAATTTCTGAAAATACCCCCCAATACCCTCCAAATACCCAAAATGCCCTTTTTAGCCCAAAAATCCAAAAATTTCCAAAATTCCCAAAAAATTCCAAAAAAACCTAAATATTCCTAATTTCATTTTGTTCAACTAAACTATAAGCCAATTTTGTCAATTTAGCCCACTTTTACCAAAACCCCCCAATTTCACCTATTTTTAACTTAAGAGAGCCCAATGTCCAACCAAACCACTCCAATTAATCCCAATTTTTGCCCAATTCAATTATAAACTTCAATTTAATATCCCCAATATCAATTTAAACCAAATCCAAACTTAATTTTATCAACATGTGGATATCATTTCAATTTGAAGCTTAAAGCCCAATTTTGGCCCATGACCTAAACTTAGCCCAAACCAACCCAACTTAACTCCAATTAGCCCCAAATCTTTTCTAAAACCCTCCTAATATCCTCAAAACAAAACACTAACATGATTTGCCCCAAATTTGAAACCATCCACTCAAGCCTAACCCAAACCAAAAAATCCCCACTTTGGCCTAAATCAATCATGAACCCAAATAGGCCCAAATCCCAAAATCAAAACCCAAACAAAGTTGAAAACTCTTTGTCACACCCCCATAAACATTTCTCAACATTAATTTTACATCAAAACCAACATTAGCCCAACTTTTAACCCAAGCTAGCCCAATTTGACCCACTTTGGCCCTATTACCAAAAGGCCCAAATTAAATCCAATTCAACCCCAAATTACCCCAAATTTGCTCCAAAGCATTCATGAAACATTCCCAAATTAAATCCAATAATTATTGGGCTCAATATTTTCCAAAACTTTCATCCACTAACTTGTTTTAAAACCTAAAAGTCCACCTTTTTTAAGACACTTTAAAAGCCTATCCAAAACAATTTCAAAGGCTCAAAACTTATTTCAAAACCCATATGACATATTCATTGGTCATCCATTTAATCAAAATCATTCCCTAAGTCCTAAGCCAATCATCAAATAAATCCAAATCAAGCTTCATGCCAATTTTCCTTAAATTCATCAAAAATGCCAAAATCCAAAAAAAAACTATTTACATCAAATTGAGCCAAGCCACTCCTAAGCCATGAGCAAGCCTTGGAGCCATGCACAAGCCACATGAAAGCCATGGGAATCTTGGACTTGTCATCAACCCATTTATGGCAAGAGGAGGAGAGACTTTAAGCAGCCCTTAGAAGTCATTAACCCTTCACATGACTCCCCTTAACCCAAAATTAATCCAAATATTTATGGATGGGGACCTCACCACCCTTTCCTAGCTGACTCACCTGACCTCCCTCAGCCCAAATCAGAACTTGGAAAGGTGCACTCAACCCAAACCCATGACTTGACCAAATTGAACCTAAAATGACCCCCTCACCATACCACTTAAAGCCAAGTTGTTTACACATGGTCATGGCTGATTGATTGCATCAAACCCCAACCCTGACTCCCCTGACCATGAGAGTGTCCCATGCCTGGCCGGCCAGCCACCACAGTCACCGGAAAACACCATGGCCGAGAACACCCATTTGATTCAAAAATTCAAATTGAACCTTTTGAGCTGTCCCATGGCCAATGGTCATTGTGGCTGTTCTCACCTTGACCTAGGCAGCAAATCCCAGCCTTCAAACCGCCCTGGGAAGCCCTCCAGCCATGTCTATTTAAACACCACCACCTCTCGGTCAAAGGAGGAGCTGACCAAACCTTACCAAAACTCTGCCAAAATCACGCCACACCCTTCTCCAAACATAGAGCACTTGATCCCCACTGAAATCCATCCCTAAAACCCCCTCTGTGAGCTCAATTTCTGAGTTTAATTTTGAGCCCAAAACCAGGACACTTCTCCACAGTGAACCAAACTCCAAATTGAGCAGCATTACACCTTCACCAGACCAAGAGAAGAAGTTCCCCAGCAAAAGCCCCCTCACCAGGCCAGCCATTCTCCATATCGGCCAAGCTTTGAAATTGGCCCTGGTCACTTTCATACCTGGACAATCCCTCAGAGCCAAAGACTTCATCTGGAGCTTCATTGGGATCAATCAAAGGTGCCACAACTCTCTGATTGAAGCTTCACTTCTCAAAGCAAAGTTATTGAGCTCTTCCTCCTCCCGAGCTTCTATGGATTGTTCATTTTGTTTGAGTCAATTTCAATGTATGTTAGCCATATGGATGTGTTCGTCTCGTTGAGACGAGTTCATAGAGCATAAGAACATGTAATTTGGTTCAGTATCAAGCGAGATATCAAACCTAGAAGGTGGACGACTCTCGGGACACACCAGACGGAGACGGTGACCAGCAGTCGTCAGATCGTGCATGTATCGGATGGACGGTTAGGATCGCGCCGGATCAAGATATGAGACGGAACCGCGGGCCGCGTGGCATCCCAGTCAGATGGTGGCGTCAAATGGGAGCGCGCAGCGTGGGCTTTCGATCTGCCGTAGGATGACAGGGCGCTGACTGGTTTAAGTAGATAAATAAGGTATTTTTGATTTATTTAATTACCCAGAACTTCAAAAATTCATATCTTTGTGTAGAAAAATCACAAAAATAAAATAAAAATACCCTCTTGCTCAGTGAACAGAGGAGAATAATGTGAAAAAAGAATTAAATTAGTTTGGTGAGTATTTTATTTTTAGTTAATTATTTACTAATTTCAGTATTTTAATTCTCCATGTATGTATACAATTCACCATGGCATGAGACCATAGGACTTTTGTAGCCTCTGTTATTGGGAACATTCTTTGAATTTTCCAAGACCAAAGGCCATTTCTATGGCAAGATATTGATTTTCTAAATTTATGTGTCTGTTTTGCCATTTTAATTCCAGTAATTAACATGTTGCTTGGAAAATTCTAGGAAAATTAGGGGAAGTATCTTAGGACCAGAGGATCATAGGAAAATTATGTCTTGGTTTAATTCCTTAAGAATAACCCTAATTAGCCCAAAAACTTAAAATTGAATTCTAATTGATTAGGAATAACCACACATCAAAATTAGTTGAAATTATTCTCCACTATCATTTAGGGTACAGAGAACCTCACATAAAAATTTGAAGTCAATTGGAAATGATTTGGCCCACTAAATGGATCATTTAAGTTATATGGTCATTTTTAAAATTCAAAAATTCATAAAACCCAAAATACACTTCAAAAATTCACCAAATTGATTTTGTGGGCTCTCTGATATCAGAGGAGTCTAAGAAAATTAAATTAAAATTTTCTAAAAATTTTCATTTTTAACCTATTTTTGAATATTATAATAATTAAAAAATATTAAAAATCACAAAAATGCCATATTTTGTCTCCTAATCACTTAGGAACCAACCAAATATTTTTCTCAAGTCTCTAGGTTAAGATATTGAATTTTAAAAGCTTAAGACAATTTTTAATATTAAAAAATGAATTTTTAACCTTTCCCACTAAAATAATTCTAATAAATCAAAGAAAAATCAGAAAAATATAAAATTTACTTCTCTGACTTCCTTGAGGTCAGAGGGACTTAAGAAAAATATAAAATTTATTTTTCAACTTTAAATTTCTTTTGTAATTAATTAATATCCCAAAATTTAAAATAATTATAATAAATAAAATATAACTCAAAAAATCACCAAACTTGGTCCAGGTGGTCCTCCGATTAGTAGAAAAATCCCATAATTTTCCCAAGAACAGAAACCATACCTTGGTCATGTTGTTGAATTTTCATTGAAATCCTTACTTTCCACTAAAATAAATATATAAATTAAATTTAAAAAAAAAGAAAAATCACATTTTCTCCTCTAATGTCTTAATTGACAAGTGAGTGAAGTGATATAAAAATCTCAGGTTCATTTGAGCTCAATTTAGTGAGTTATGAATGGAATAAGCTTAAAGGGCATAACGGTAATTAAGGATTTCAACCCTAATTAATAGTTAGGTCTAATCAAAAGGGAGGGTAAAATCTAATTTTAACTTTCTCTTGGATGATTGAAACTTAGGGAATAAAGGGGTAGCAATCCATTAGTCACTTTGAAAATATCAAAATGGAACTTTAATTAATTAAATCATTTAAATTTTGGGAGGATAATTAAAATTTTGGATTATTAGGGATGTGACTTAAGAAAATACCAATTCTTTAATTTGAAATCCCTAAATGAATCACTTTAATAACAATTCAATTCTTAATTAAAATTAAAATGATAATTGAAATAAATGATTAAAAGGAAAATAACCCTTAATTAAATTAAAGCTTAAAACATTAAATGATTTAATAACCTAATTAAATTAAATTGAGAACATTAAAATTACTTTATCATTTGAAAAAAAACCTAAAACAAATTTGAAACATTTAAAAATCAATATCAAAACAATTTATAATAAAAATATATAAAAAATTAAACTAATTAAAATCAACCTAAAATGTTACAATTAACCCAAATAAAGTCATTAAAATTTAATAAAAATAAATGATTTAAACACCTCTTTCAACTTAAACAAATTTAAAAAATTAAAACTAATTTGAAATATTAAAGTCATTAAAATATAAGGATTTAATGGAATTGAAACAACTTGAACACTATTCCAAACTTAAAATCATTAATTAAAATTTTATAACTAAACCAAATCATTTTAAATCATCAATTCCAATTTCCTAATTAAGAATTGTTAAAACCTTCAACAAATTAATTTGCCCCTAAAGGCTTTCATTATCATAACTCTTAAATAAAGCATTAAGTGAAATGTCACTTCACTCATAGGATAATCAAACACCCTAGTTCACTGAGCAAGAAATAAAACTTAACTAAATTCTTGGATGATCAATTCACCAGTACAATAAAATTCATTTGGACTCAAAATAATCTCAGAAGTATTGAAAAGATGTTTAGGATTCGTCCTAAGCACTTTCTCAATATGATGAAATGTTTTAGAAGAACAACTGAACTTAATTGTTCTTTGGTGAAGAAAATCATCCTTAACAAAACATAAGAACCTAGACGTCATAGGAATTGACTAGCTATAGGATTAGGATTTTGGTAGACAACCAAAACCTTCCCTTATCTTTACCTAGGTGTTTTTGCAATTATATAAATGCTTTAACATGCGTTTTAAGTGCAGGAGAAAATAAATAGGAATGCTTACCAGGTACGCTTTTATTTTATTGCAATTTATTTACCTGCATCGTACTTTACTTCTCTTGCATGATAAACAAGAATGTCACCCTGCATGAAAACTGAAACCTTTAGGATAGCCACAAAACTGAAACCCAAAACTAAATTAAAAGTCACAACAAGATAAAATTCACCGCCACAACATTTAAAATATAAAACAACTCAAAATTTAATCACGAATAGAAAAACAAAACTACAACTACAACTAAATTAAAACGTCTCATTGGATGATCGGGAATACCTCGGATGATGTAACCCACGTGTTGCTAACGGGATTTCCCACGGTCTAAATGAAAGTGTGGAACTCATTCAGTTGAGTTTAGCAAATTCATCTGGACTAAGTGAATTCGATGAAAATAACGGTGCCGGGATGACGGAACTGTGGGATCTTAATCGGTTCTGTTTAACCAACTTTAAGATTTGTTTTAATTAAAACATTAAAAACATTTGGACCTTAAAACTCTTCTAAACCGAAACACTTCTCCCATCTCTTGATTGCCACTTTCTAAAACTAAACCTCTGTAACAACAAGGAGCTTGAAGCATAGCGGGCAGCACAACCATCTTCATTAGCAAAACTTGTATCTACATCAACAAAACCTTTCTTAGTTTTAAATAACAAAGCCATAGGATTTCGAGGTTGTTTGCCTAGTGCAACATAAACCCTCAACCTTTATTTAGGCATTTGCATGATCATGTTATGCAAATTAAGCCCTAACAGGTCCTAGGACTCCGAGGTAGTCGTTTGGTACGGTATAAACCCTCACATCTTCGAGGCTATTTGTATGATTATGTCATACAAATATAAGTGGCAGGATTACAACATTAAACAAATTCTCAAATTGATGCCAAACAATAGGATATTTTGGGAAGTTTCCAAGATTCTTCTTGGATCCTCAACTTCTCCTAATTCTCTTCCTTTGGACTCCTGAAATAAACTGTTCCAAATTTGAGCTATTTCCTATTAAAATTTCCAAACTTCAATCCATTGAAAACCTAAAACTTTGAAATTCTTGAGAGCAAAACCACTGATCATTATTGAGAGTTTTCTTAAGTGTCTTCGGACATTTAGTATATAATTAACTATGAGGGGCTTGCCTTATAGGGAACTTTAAGAACTCGGAGTAATATAAACCACCGCTAATTCCTTTATATTAAGCAGGGGAACTTATCGGCTTATAAAATTGGTTCACAGACCAAACAGATGTCACAAATCTTCTAGTTTATTTAATCGGGCCCCATCATCAAGCAGTGTGTCTATTCTTCGGGATAGATACACGGTTTGTGATGCGGTGCTCGTTTATATAAACTATTTGGGATGTGAGATCAGTTTGATTTCATATCTTAAAATTTTCAAACTTAAAATTATTTTCAAAAATCAAATGCTACTTTTCAAATTATATATATATATATAAATTAAACTTAAAAATCTAAAAGAAAATAAGCCGTACTGTCCTACCCCCAAGAGTGGGTCCAAAGGATAAAGGAAAGCAGGTGGTTGCTCAGGAAGAGCCAACCCCAGCAGAGGAATTGCCCATTCGGGAAGAAATTGAAGGGCCTGGTAACAAAGTGGATTATAACGTGCTAGCCCATCTTAGGAAGCTACTAGCCAAACTGAGCATCTACGACGCTCTAATCCTGTCAAAGGAGATGAGGGAAACTCTGATCAAAGCCTTACTTGATCCAGCAATTTGCTTAGCTCAAATGGCCGGTAATTCCTTAGACGAGGTTTGGTCGTTAAGAGAACAGCGCGGTGTTACCTTCAAAAACAATGATCTTCTACTTGGAACAGCTGATCACAATCGACCATTGTACATTTCAGTCTCCATCGAAAAGTTCACACTCTCCAGGGTGTTAGTTGATCCGGGAGCATCAATTAATATAATGAACCTCTGGACATTAGCCTATTTAGAAATTGATGCCCGCAACCTCGAAACAGACAGAATGTTACTAAGAGGATTTAATCAGAAAGGAGAAAGAGCTCTTGGATCGATAACACTATTAATGAAGATCGGCGATTTGGCAAGAACAACTGCAAAATTCTACATAATTAATTCTGAAACATCATTCAACGCTCTACTGGGTCGGGCGTGGATACATGAAAACTAGATGGTACCGTCGTCTCTGCACCAGTACAAAAAGTATTATGAAGGGGGAGAACAGTGTATCAAAGGTGACTTGCAACCGTTCTCGTTGCATGAAATCGGAATTCACGAAGATGCAGCCTACTACGCGCCTCCGAAGAAAGCAAAATTTTCCAGAAATGCCATACCAAATGAAGCAAAAAGAGTTCGAGACGACGGAGAGCCTGAAATTCTTGTTCAACAGTTACTCACCACTCCATTACAGCGAGATGGTGAAGGTTTCTCCAGAACTCGCACCTGAGGTCGAGGCCGGGGACGAGGTCGAGGAAGAAACGGTGGAACAGTTGAACAGAAGAAACCGATCATTGATGTTGATTGGGAGAATAGTTCCGAAGAAGAAGAAGAAATCAAGAAAGAAGCAATGAAGATAAGCCAAATGAAACCCCAGTTCAAGATCTCTCTCGAATATGAAAAGAATGAAGAATACAAATCGATGTACGACAAGATTAATCATTATGTGCATACTATGACCCTAACCCCGATCCACCCTAGTAAGGTCGAGGGTATGGTAGTCAAGGAAGTGCATAGTGGAGGTGCTAAGCCGATTAAGTTCTACTGTGGTGCTTCTTCTTCCAAGATTGAAAATGATGTACAATTTGAAGATGTTACTTCTTCCGAATTAATGGAATTGCCTTTTGAGTGGTATTCTCCCTGTGTTAAAAATTTGATGCAATGTGGTGTCTTACCTAAGCAATGGATGAAAGATCAATCACAGCGCTTTGAAAAATTATGGAATGATACCAGTCAACCGCCTAACTCAAAGCATGGTCTTGGATTCGGCACAGTAGCACCAGCTGACGATTCAGAATTTTGCTTGGTTGTCACTTGCGAGCCTAATGAAGACTGCCTGGAAGCTTCAGATGATCTCGAAGATCTACCAATCGGAGACGCTCCGCCAGAATTTGAAGAAGAAATTAAATCTACAATAGACGAGTCAATGGAAGTTAACTTAGTTTATAGCGAAGAGCCTAGGACGATCTTTGTTAGCTCCTTACTCAATGAAGAAGACTCCAAAGAAATGATCAAGCTATTAATAGAATTCAAGGACTGTTTTGCTTGGAGTTACAATGAAATGCCAGGTTTAGCTCCAGAGGTTGCAGTTCACAGGCTAGTAGTGGATCACACTGTCATTCCAGCCAGACAAGCTCCCAGAAGAATGCTTCTAGAGATTGAACAACAAGTAATAGCTGAAGTTAAGAAACTGATAGACGTTAAATTTTTCCGTGAAGAATAATATCCAACTTGGTTAGCCAATGTGGTACTGGTCAGAAAGAAGAATGGTCAGATCAGAATCTGCATGGATTTCAGAGATTTGAACAAAGCATGCCCAAAAGATGAGTTCCTGCTACCAATTCCAGAATTGATGATCAACATCGCTTCGACTCACGAAGTCTTCTCTTTCATGGATGGATCATTAGGATATAATCAGATAAAGATGACACCGGAGGACGAGAAGCTCACAGCCTTCAGAACGCCAATTGGAATATAATGCTACACAGTGATGCCTTTCGGATTGAAGAACGCAGGAGTGACTTACCAAAGAGCCATGACAAGGATCTTTGATGATCTTATTCACAACCAAGTCAAGTGCTATGTATATGATGTGGTCATCAAGAGCAAACTGAAGGAAGATCACTTGTATGATTTGAGATTTGTTTTCGAGCGACTAAGACAATATAACCTTAAGATGAATCCCTTGAAATGCGCCTTCGGCGTCACCTCCGAGAAATTCTTAGAATTTGTTGTCCGACATCGCGGAATTGAAATCGATCCGGAGAAGATTAAAGCTATCTTAGAAATGCTACCTCCCAAAACCTTGAAACAACTACGATCCTTTCAAGGGAGGTTGGCGTATCATCGATGCTTTATCTCAAATTTTTCAAGAAGGTGTCAGACTTTTTCTGCTTTGGTTAAGAAGGATGCCAAGTTCACTTGGGACTCCAAATGTCAACACGCCTTCAATGCCATCAAAAGATATTTAATGACAACTCCAGTCTTAGCAGCCCCAGTCTCTGGTAGATCGTTGATACTTTATACTGCGGCTTTGGATGACTCCCTTGGAGTCCTGCTAGCCCAGGTCAATGACGAGGGTAAAGAAAATGCACTCTACTACCTGAGTCGTCGTCTAATTCCGACGGAACTAAAATATCCTCCTATTGAGAAGCATTGTTTGGCCCTGATCTTTGTCACTCAAAAGCTCAGGCATTACATTCTTTCTCATAAGGTCAACCTTATTTCGAAGTTTAATCCATTGCAATATTTGATGACCCGACCGACGCTTTCCGGCAGACTTGCCAGGTGGTCGATGATACTATTGCAATTCGATATAACTTTCGTTCCTCTTCGTGCCGTAAAGGGACAAGTCCTAGCAGACTTCCTCGCAAGCGCATTCCTTGCCTGACGAGACTCGCCTCTTCACGACGATTTGCCAGACGAGCAGATAATGAGCCTAGAAGACCCCGATGATCAGCGTTGGGAACTGTACTTCGACGGAGCATCTTTAGCACAGAAATATAAAGAATTGCAAATGATAGTGCCCGGTAAGGGAGGAATCAGATTAATATTTATAACACCGGAGCGAGGGATGTTAAGGTACTCATACCATCTAACAGAACCGTGTACGAACAACGAAGCAGAATACGAAGCTCTCATAACCGGATTGGAGTTAACTATTCAGATGTGGATAACCGACATCAGCATTTATGGTGATTTACAGTTGATCATTCAACAGGTCGCTGGACAATACATAATCCTGAAACCAAGACTCGAACAGTACTTTCAGTATGCAATGAAGTTGTTGGAGCGGATTCTGAATGTAACGATCTACAAGATTCCCAGAAGAGAAAATACTCTCGCAGATGCGTTAGCCCGCCTAGCAAAAGAGTTTGCCTGCGTATAGGATGAATCCGTTGAAATGTCAGTTCAGGGACGACGGGTCCTATCACAGCTCGACATGGATGCAATACACCAATCAAAAGGAAAGGAAGAAGAAACAGTTGTAGCAGTGGCAAAAACTATAGAGGATTGGCGGCAGCCATTAATAGACTACCTGCAAACAGGAAACCTACCGAACGATAAGTCCTTAGCCCATCAAATCAAGAAAAGAACTCTGTCTTATGCATTAATAAGCAATACGTTATACAGAAGGTCTTTTGATCAGATGTGGCTAAGATGCCTAGGCGAGTCCGAAGCTCGTGAAATTGTTAAAGAGGTGCACTCAGGACTTTGTGGCGCTCATCAGTCGAGTCTGAACATGAAAATGAAAATTAAAAGATTAGGGTACTACTGGCCCTCGATGATGACCGATTGCATGAAAGTTGCCAAGAATTGTCACCAATGCCAAGTGCATGGAGTGGTTCTACATCAACCTCCAAATGTGCTACATCCGACAATCGCGTCGTGGCCATTTGAGTGTTAGGGCACAGACATTGTGGGTCCGATAGAACCGCCTTCTTCAAGAGGACATCGCTTTATTCTTGCAGCTACAGACTACTTTTCCAAATGGGCAGAAGCTATACCACTCAGAGAAGTGAAGGCACATCATGTGTTGCAATTCTTCAAGAATCAAGTCGTCTACCGTTGTTGACCTCATTTTTATAATAAGTCAATACCTTTTGACCAAAAAAGTCAACTTTGGTCAAAATGGTCGAACCAGACCCAGTGACCAACCCTATTGACCCCATAGGTCAACCTTATGACCTAAAAAGTCAACTTTGGTCAAAATGGTCGAACCGGAACCCGATGACCGACCACAGTTGACCCCATAGGTCACCCTTTTGACCTAAAAAGTCAACTTTGGTAAAAATAGTCAAACCGGACCCAGTGACCAACCCCGTTGACCCCATAGGTCAACCTTTTGACCTAAAAAGTCAACTTTGGTCAAAATGGTCAAACCAGACCCAGTGACTAACCCTGTTGAACCCATAGGTCAACCTTTGGACCTAAAAAGTCAACTTTGGTCAAAATGGTCAAACCAGACCCATTGACCAACCCTGTTGACCCCATAGGTCAACCTTATGACCTAAAAAGTCAACTTTGGTCAAAATGGTCAAACCAGACCCAGTGACCAACCCTGTTGACCCCATAGGTCACCCTTTTGACCTAAAAAGTCAACTTTGGTCAAAATGGTCAAACCAGACCCAATGACCAACCCTGTTGACCCCATAGGTCACCCATATGACCTAAATAGTCAACATTGGTCAAAATGGTCAAAGCAGACCCAGTGACCAACCCTGTTGACCCATAAGTCAACCCTTTCACCCAATGACACATTTAAAACCCCACAATGACAAAATCACAAATACTTGGACATTTTAAAATTAAAATGATCAATTTGAGGCTGACTTAGGTCAACCTGAGTCAAAATTAGTCAACACCTATCTATTTTGATTAAAATAGATAAACATGAAATAAAAACAACAAAATTAATCAAATAATTAATTTCAGAATTATTTTGATTAATTAAAATGATTAATGATTTAATTTTCAATATTTTAATTAAATGACATAATTAATTAAAATGAAAATTAAATTAAAATCATAAAATGATAAAAATGATAAAATTAATCAATTATTTAAATTGAAATTATTTTCAATTAATAAATTCATTAATAAAACATTTTCCAACAATTTTAATTAATAAAATAATTAATTAAAATGGGAATTAAGAAAGAAAAGAAATGACACATAACCTTCTCATAATTAGTTAGGCTAAACCCATCTTAGAGCATAATTAACACATAATTAAGCCCACTTTAAAACCACTTAGCCATGGGTTAACACCCATCATGATGCATGGGGTGAGGTGTCTCTTCCTCCTTCACCCTAGGCTTCATTTAGCCATGAGGTGGCCGGCCAACATGAGGCCTCATCTCCCACCTCCCAAGCTACTCGATGGAAGGAAAACCATGCATGAAACCCCCCTCACCATGGTTAGAAGGAATGATGAGGGATAAGCTTGTGTGCCACCATTTGCCAAGCTTAAGAGATGATGTGTAAGCTCCCTAAGAAGGATAGAGGCAGCTCACCATGCACCTCTTACATAAGCCAATGGGGGAGAGACAAAGCAAAGGAAATCATCATGGAAAGCTTAGGGAGAAGGAGCCATGCATATCCTCAGCCGATTTCTTCATCCAATGGACTTATAGAGGAGATAACTACTCCCCTAGATCAACCTAAGCTAAACCATGGCCTCCCCTTGGCTATAAAAGGAGCCCATACCCGAGCCTAGCAAGAAGAGAGAAAAAAATTAGGGAGACCCATAGGCTGCCCAAATCCTCTGGCCCCCAACATAAGAACTCTTCCTAAGAGTCTTAGCAATCCATTAGGATCAAATCCAAGCCATAGATTGAGCCTATTTAAGCCAATTTGATCAAATTTCAAAACAGACCCAACTTAGGTACTTCTTCAAAATTCTCCCCTAAGCCCGACTTCTGGATCAAATTGCTGTAGCAATAACCTTCCATTGGGGTCCTAGAAGGCAACCATAAGGTCTAATCTAGCTTGATTTGCTTGTGGCAAAGGTATGGAATTTTTCTTTACAAAATAATTCGTATTTTCGATATATCATGTGTTATACTAGCCCAAAAGTGTATCATCACCGTATGGATGGATACTTCTCATCCAGATGATAATGTTAAAAAAAAATTACTCAATTTCATTAAGAAATGAGTGAGATATTGATGTTTGAAGTTTAATGGTTCGAAAATTTTCGAATTTTCGGCCGATTTTTCTCAGCCGTTCGATCTCGCGTTTTAGGAACGGACGGCGCTGATCTTCTTCCCGCGGTATCCGCTGTTCGGCTGCCCGCAGCCGATCCTCCCGCTCGTTCGACGTACATGAAGACATGCATCGAACGGCGGTGAGTTTGGCGGCGGAATTTAATAAAAAAATACATTAAAACCTTAAAAACATCAAAAATCCATATCTTTTGATCCAGATGTCATAAAAATAAAATAAAAATTCCTCTGGAAAGCTCTTGAAGAGGAGAAAATTATGAGACCAAAATCATAATTTTGTTCTCAGTATTTAATTTTTAATTAATTAAATACTCTCTAGAGTATTTTAATTATTAAAAATTATTTATAAATCAAAAAATTATGAAACTTTGAGGCATTTATCCTTATGTTCATAGGGATCTTGCATAATTTTTCCAAGGACAGAAAACATGTTTAAGACACTTTTCTTTAATTTTCAAGTTTCTTTGTAATTATTTCAAATAATAATTATAAAAAATTGAAAATTGAGAAATATAAAATGCAAATGATTAAAAATGATAGGGCAACAGACAATAACCCTAAGAAAACTATTTCTAAGTCATAGAAATTATTTTGAATGGTATTTTGAAATTTAGGGTTGAAATTCTTTATTAATTAAATAATTTTAATCCTAAAAATAACCCTTTATAAATTTAACCTATTTTCATCAACAATCTAAGTTTGAAAATGGATCTAGTCTATGATAGACTAATGATAAACTTCACTCAAGTCTAAAATGACCAAATTAGACTTAACTAATTTTAAAATAACATTTAAACCCATTAAACATTACTTAAATTAGGTTTAATATAAAAATTAAATTTTAATTAAGTTTAAAGACATATTAAACTTAATTAACCAAAATCAAACCTTTTAATTAAGTTTAAAGACAAATTAAGCTTAATTAACTTATTAAACCTTACTTAAATTAGGTTTAAATACAAAAATTAAATTTTAATTAGGTTTAAGGACATATTAAACTTAATTAACCAAAATCAAATCTTTAATTAAGTTTAAGGACATATTAAACTTAATTAACCCATTAAACCTTACCTAAATTAGGTTTAATACAAAAATCAACACTTTTAATTAAATTTAAGGACATATTAAACTTAACTAATCAAAATCAAACCCTTTTAATTAAGTTTAAGGACATATCAGACTTAATTAATCAAAACCAAACCTTTAATTAAGTTTAAAGATATATTAAACTTAATTAACCTCCTTACACATTAGGTTTAAGACAAACCTAAACTCTAATTAGGTCTAACCCTTAGACCTAATTAAACCATTAAATCTTAACTAAATTAGACTTAATCAAACCTAAACTCTAATTAGGTCTAACCCATTAGATCTAATTAAACCATTAAAACTTAACTAACTAAGGTTTAATCAAATTTAAACTCTAATTTGGTCTAACCCTTAGACCTAATTAAACCATTAAGTCTTAACTAAATTAGACTTAATCAGACCTAAATTCTAATTAGGTCTAACCCATTAGGCCTAATTAAACCTTTAGACCTTAACTAACTAAGGTTTAATCAAACATAAACCCTAATTAGGTCTAACCCTTAGACCTAATTAAACCATTAAGTCTTAACTAAGTTAGACTTAATCAAACCTAAACTCTAATTAGGTCTAACCCATTAGACCTAATTAAACCATTAAACCTTAACTAACTAAGGTTTAATCAAACATAAACCCTAATTAGGTCTAACCCTTGGACCTAATTAAACCATTAAGTCTTAACTAAATTAGACTTAGTCGAACCTAAACTCTAATTAAGTCTAACCCATTGACCTAATTAAACCATTAAACCTTAACTAACTAAGGTTTAATCAAACATAAACCCCAATTAGGTCTAACCCATTAGACCTAATTAAACCATTTAACCTTAACTAACTAAGGTTTAATCAAACTTAAACTCTAATTAGGTCTAACCCTTAGATCTAATTAAACCATTAAGTCTTAACTAAATTAGACTTAATCAGACCTAAACTCTAATTAGATCTAGCCCATTAGACCTAATTAAACCATTAGAACTTAACTAACTAAGGTTTAATCAAACATAAACCCTAATTAGGTCTAACCCATTAGACCTAATTAAACCATTAAACCTTAACTAACTAAGGTTTAATCAAACTTAAATCCTAATTAGATCTAACCCTTAGACCTAATTAGACCATTAAGTCTTAACTAAATTAGACTTAATCAAACATAAACCTTAATTAAGTCTGACTCATTAGACCTAATTAAACTATTAAGTCTTAACTAAGTAAGACTTAATGAAACACAAATTCTAATTAAGTCTACCACATTAGACTTAATTAATTATTAAACCTTAATCAACTAAGGTTTAATTAAATCCAAATCCAACCTTTAGTTCAAGTCCAACATAACATAAACATCAAACATAACCTAACTTGAGTCCAATCCAACTTGAACTCAAGTTAACCTAAACCTTAGGTTCAACCCATATTGAACCTAACCTAAACTCAAACATAACCAAACTTAAGTCCAATCCAACTTGAACTCAAGTTAACCTAAATCTTAGGTTCAACCCACATTGAACCTAACCTAAACTCAAACATTGAATTAGATTCAAACATAACCTAACTTGAGTCCAATCCAACTTGAAATGAAGTTAACCTAAATCTTAGGTTCAACCCACATTGAACCTAACCTAAACTCAAACATTGAATTAGATTCAAACATAACCTAACTTGAGCCCAATCCAACTTGAACTCAAGTTAACCTAAATCTTAGGTTCAACCCACATTGAACCTAACCTAAACTCAAACATTGAATTAGATTCAAACATAACCTAACTTGAGTCCAATCCAACTTGAACTTAAGTTAACCTAAACCTTAGGTTCAACCCACATTGAACCTAACCTAAACTTAAACATAACTTGAGTCGAATCCAAACGTAAACCTTAGGTTCAATCCATATTGAACCTAACCTAAACTCAAACATAACCTAACTTGAATCCAATCCAATTTAAACTCAAGTTAACCTAAATCTTAGGTTCAACCCATATTGAACCTAATCTAACTCAAACATAACTTGAGTCCAATCCAAGTTAAACTCAAGTTAACCTAAACCTTAGGTCCAACCCACATTGAACCTAAATTCAATTCAAAACAGACTTAAGTCTAATCTACATTAGACTTAAATGAAACCAGATCTAGGTTCAATTCAACATAAACCTAAGTCAAACCCAGGCTTAACGTAAGTCTTACTTATAGTAGACTTAAGTGAAAAAAAATGTCGGTTCAACTTAAATATGAATCTAAGTCAAAACTAGACCTAACTTAAGTCTAACCCACACTAGACTTAAGTCAAACTAAAGTTCAACTTAACATGAACTTAAGTTCAACCCAAACCAAAAAAAGAAGCTTAAGTCTAACCTATATTAGACTTAAATGAAACCTAAACTTAAGTTCAACCTATATTAAACTTAATCCTTAGTCTAGATCTAACTTTAAGTAGACTTAATTAAAACTTAAGTCTTATCTAAAAGGATTTTAGATGGTCTGCAAATCTAATTAAGTCTAATTTATTAGACTTGATTAACCATTAAGTCCTATTTAAACAAGACTTAAAACTTAATTAAATCTATTCTGAACCAAACCTTTTAACTTAAGTTCAGACAGACATGAACTCAAGTTAAAAAGATTCAATCAACATTGAATCTAACTTAGGTTCAACCAGACATGAACCCAAGTTAATTCAATCAATATTGAATATAATTTCAAACCTTTTAACTTAAGTTAAGACAGACATGAACTCAAGTTAAATAGATTCAATCAACATTGAATCTAACTTAGGTTCAACCAGACATGAACCCAAGTTAATTCAATCAATATTGAATCTAATTTCAAACCTTTTAACTTAAGTTCGAGACAGACATGAACTCAAGTTAAATAGATTCAATCAACATTGAATCTAACTTAGGTTCAACCAGTACATGAACCCAAGTTAATTCAATCAATATTGAATCTAATTTCAAACCTTTTAACTTAAGTTCAGACAAACATGAACTCAAGTTAAATAGATTCAATCAACATTGAATCTAACTTAGGTTCAACCGGACATGAACCCAAGTTAATTCAATCAATATTGAATCTAATTTCAAACCTTTTAACTTAAGTTCAGACAGACATGAACTCAAGTTAAATAGATTCAATCAACATTGAATCTAACTTAGGTTCAACTAGACATGAACCCAAGTTAATTCAATCAATATTGAATCTAATTTCAAACCTTTTTAACTTAAAGTTCAGACAGACATGAACTCAAGTTAATTCAGAATTTAAGTTTAAACTTAAAATCAAGATATAAATTCAACATTTCAAACCAAAACTGACATAATCAACAAAAATTTGACATTTCAAAAATAAAACAACATAACCAACATAAAATTGACAATTCAAAATAATTTGACATAAATTGACATCCAAGATATATCCAAATATTTTGTGACATTATTTCTGACAATGTTTTCTTTGCAGGGTGAAAACAAGAAATTTCGCTTAGATTTTCTTTACATCTTATAAGGTGTACTAACTCTGTTTTGCAAGACGACATTCTAGGCGAACAAAAACAAAACCAAAACTCTTAGGTTAGACATATAACCTGAAACTTTTCAACAAAAACAACGACATTGACAACAAAAACAAACCAAAACTTTTAGTTTAGACATATAACCTGAATCTTTTCAACAAAAACAATGACATTGACAACAAAAACAAAACCAAAACTTTTTGGTTAGACATATAACCTGAAACGTTTCAACAAAAACAACGACATTGACAACAAAAACAAAACCAGAACCTTTAGGTTAGACATAATACCTAAAGTATTCAATAACATGATATAACAACATTCGGGAGTGATAGTGGGTACATCTCTCCTTAAAAATAAATTTTTTTTAGAAAACAAATGATTAACATTAATCAGAAGTTTTCTTAAACAATTGAAAATTGTTTAAGATGTAATTAACTATAGAAGCTTGCTTCTATAGGAGATCTAAAAGAACCCGAAATAGAAATCTCTGGTTTACCATGATCTTCTTAATATGAAAATTCTAGAATATGTTATTCTAGAATATCCTCATATAAGAATTATCATAAACATTCTTTTCTACTATTAGTCCTAAAAATTCTCTAAATCCTTCATAGGATTTATAGGAATAAAACTAGGCTAATATTAGATGGCGACTCCTTGACATTGACACCCAAACCCAATCTCTTTCCGCCCACACCGCCGACAAGAGATTTTGTGGCGACTCCGCTGGGGAAAATCTTTCTTCTCATCTTTTGTTATCATTTGTCTTCATTTCAAAATTTTGAAAATAAAAAGTTCTCAGTTTATAAATAAGTCGATAATATTCATTTTTCTCGAAATTTCAGAAAAATCACAATGGATTCTCCGAATTCAATCTTTTCTTACTTTCAAGACTTTGACATACCAATAGAGGAAAATCCTCCCTTTTATCACAATGATTATGGATTATTTAGTGAAACGGAATTCATATTAGATAATCCATATCAAACTGATTCTCAATCTTTTCAAGAATTTGACTTGCAACCTTATGAAGACTTTCTGAATTTTACAGACAATTTACCTGAATATACACCTGAAGAACCTTATATCCTTGAAGAAATGAAAAGACAGAGTGATAAGAAAGGAAAACAAGTTTACGAGGAAGATGATGTTCCACCATCATCTATGTATGAAATCGGATCTTCTTCAAGGAACGTTCATAAAACTCCTTCATTTAAAAGAAAGAAAAGATGGAATGAAAATGACAATTTTGAAACACCTGAATTTCAACAGAATATTTTTGGAAATCCTTCCTTTTTAGAGGAAAATCAATATATTCCAATTCCTGTTGAATACACTGACAATTCCTTTCAACCTAAAAGATCTCCTCCATTTCGTGCTGTACATTCAGTGTTTAAGAGATTAGCACGAAAAGAAAGATGTTCACTATCTAAGTTATTAGATAAAATGGGTTGTGCAGTCTCCAACACCATGAAAAGGAGAATTTTAGCAATGGAAAATTCTGATTATCAATTCCCAACTGATAAACATTGTGTTCGAGTACCAGTAAAATTTCGATTGGGCCCTAGAATAAAAGATGTAGTGGTCACAAATGAAAAAAACTCGATATGACAAATTAATATCAGGATCAGAAGATACAACTGCTAAAATGACGGACTTGGTCCAGATACTACAAAAAGCAAATTGTCCTCATACCGGATATGATACACCACCTGAGAGTTCTCGCCCTATACTTAAAAATAATGTATGGAGGCGAAAATCATCTGAAAGAAATTCTGATACCACCAACACTCCTGCAAATAGTTCACAAGAAGGGATTTGCAGTAAAACATTCTACAAAATCATTTCAAGAGAGATTAAAGAAATTAAAAGAAGATATTAAACAACTTTCAAGACAAGAAAGGAAAAATACTTCTGACAGTTCCAATGAAAATGTTGCCAGTGTTAATATGATAGAAATCCGATCTACTTCCTTAGCACGTGAATCGATTGAAGAAGATGCAACAAATGAATTGTGAGAGGTGATACGACAACGAGATGAACAAATAAGCCGTCTTGAACAAAAAATGGAAGAACTGGTAGCAACTTTGCAAAAACCACCAACGAACCCTTCTCCGGCTATTAAAATCATTAGACCGGAGGCTATTCACATCCTTGAAAGCAGAGAAGAACCAATGGATGTCGAGGAAAGCACTCGAAAGAGAAAGAATTCTCCTCATAACGAAACTCCAGAAAAGGATATTACAAAAATAGTGGAACAGAAGATTAGAGGTCTTCCAGACATAGGGGCTGCAACTCCTTTTGTACCTTCTAGTTCATTTCACTCTTGTACTAGGATAGTTATATCGGCCGAAGGACGAAAAATCCTCAAGCCGATAACTTTGTATGACTTCCTTTTACCATGAATAATAACAATCCTAGTTTTGAGTACATTTTGTCTATTCTGGATGATGCTTCTGAGAGTGACCATATGAATTCTAACCCTATAGACAATACTCAAATTGTATATGATCAATCTAAAGACAACCAGAACAATGAAAATGAAAATGAGAAATCTGACAACGACAAAAATGAAAATGACATTGCTACGCTTCAATTACAAGGAATTCCGATTTCTATAGGATTGGAGTCCTCGAATTCGGAAACGAATGAATCAGATAATCGACTTGAAGAAATAGTTGAAATTAACTTGAGAAGTGGAAAACTCTTACCTCCTAGGATAACTCCACAAGAAAAAGAAAAAGAAATAATTACACCAAATAAGATCATTCCTCCAATATATCCCCAAACTTCTGAAGGAAATAAGGATGATCTTCACAACAAGGTGGATTATAATGTACTGGCCCATTTGAGAAAATTGCCTGCAAAATTAAGCATCTATGACGCTCTCATACTTTCCAAAGAAATGAGAGAATCATTAATAAAGGCCCTTTCGAACCCTGACATTTGCTTAACTCAACTCGCTAGTACTACCCAAAAAGAAGCTTACTCATTAGAGGAATCAACAAAGATTACCTTCTCTGACAATGACTTGTTGCTCGGAACAACTGAACACAATCATCCACTATATATTACAGTAAACATCAATGACACGATACTTTTGAGAGTTCTTATTGACCCAGGTGCTTCAATCAACATTATGAACCTGAGAACTCTTGCACATTTAGACATTGATGCCCTCAACTATCAAGGGATACGATGATGTTAAGAGGGTTCAATCAACAAGGAGAACGGGCCCTTGAATCAATAACATTGCTCTCAAAAATAGCCGACTTGGCAACAACAGCAAAATTTCATATTATTGATTCAGACACCTCTTTTAATGCCTTACTTGGCAGACCATGGCTCCATGAATATAAAATGGTACCCTCTTCATTACATCAATGTATCAAATATTTACGAAAAGGACAAGAATTTCGTATTATAGGAGATCTACAACCGTTTTCAATCCATGAAATCAGTATACATGAAGATGCGACATATTATGCTCCTATAAATAAAACAATATCTTCCAAAGAGACAACAGTAAATATGGAAGAAAAGAACAAAGAAAAGAAAATAAATGAAAAGGATTTTTCTTCAATAAAGACAAGAGGAACTAATTTCCGTCAGACTCGCACTCGAGGTCGAGGCCGAGGACGAGGACGAGGGAGAGAAGATTCAATTGTCACAATGAAGAAACCACTGAAATTCAAAATCCACCTGGATTCTGAAGAAGAAACAACATCCATGGTTTTGAAGGAACCCCAATTCAAAATATCTCTAGAAGAAGAAGATAAAGAGAAACAATTTGAATCTATGTATGACAAAATCAATCATTATATACATTCTATGACTCTAACTCCAATCTCCACTGCTAAGATTGAGAATCTAATAGTCAAAGAAGTATATAATGATGACAAAAAGCCAATTAAGTTTAGACTTGGCTCTACTTCTTCTTGTACTAAAGATGATGTAAAAATAGAAGATGAAAATCTTCCGCAATCAATGAAAATTCCTTTTGAGTTGTATTCTCCACGGGCACGAAAATTCATTCAAAATAGTTTAATGCTCAAACAATGGTCTTTAAAACAACCGCATTTCATTGAACAAATGTGGAATGATAATAAACGAAATTCTAACTCTAAAGAAGGTGTTGGATTTGGAACTTTGGGACCATTAGATGATACAGAATTTTGTTTGACTGTCACAGAAGAATGTGATTCCGAATCATTGCCTGATCTTCCAATTGAAAATGCTCCCCCGGAATTGGAAGAAGAAATTAAATCGACAATTGATAAACTAAAAGAAATAAATTTAGGAACTAATGAAAATCCAAAACCGACTTTTATTAGTTCATTCCTTAATGATGAGGAAGTAAAAGACATAACTCAATTGTTGATGGAATATAAAGACTGTTTTGCTTGGACTTATGATGAAATGCCTGGTTTATCTCCAGAAGTCGCAGTCCATAAACTCGGGATAGAACAAATCATAAACCCAGTTAAACAAACTTCAAGAAGGATGCGTGTTGAAATAGAGCAACAAGTCATTGCGAAAGTAAAAAAATTGATAGAGGCTGACTTCATACGAGAAGAAAATTATCCAATATGGCTAGCCAATGTGGTGCCAGTTAAAAAGAAAAATGGACAAATAAGAGTCTGCATAGACTACAGGGACTTGAACAAAGCATGTCCAAAAGATGAATTTCCTTTACCAATTCCTGAATTAATGGTTGATATTGCATCAAAACATGCAATATTTTCTTTCATGGATGGATCATCAGGATATAACCAAATAAAAATGTTTTCGGAGGATGAAGTAAATACAGCTTTCCGAACACCCATGGGCATATATTGTTATAAGGTTATGCCATTTGGACTAAAAAATGCTGGTGCAACTTATCAAAGAGCCATGACACAAATTTTTGATGAACTAATACATAATCAAGTCGAATGTTATGTCGACGATCTGGTTGTCAATAGTAAACAAAAAGACGATCATATATACGATTTGAGAATTATCTTTGAACGACTACGACGATATAATCTTAAAATGAACCCTTTAAAGTGCGCCTTTGGTGTCACTTCAGGAAAATTTTTAGGATTTGTAGTTCGACATCGTGGGATAGAAATTGATCCACTCAAAATTGAAGTTATGCTAAATATGCCTCCTAAAAATCTAACTCAATTGAGATCCTTTCAAGGAAAATTAGCATATATACGACGTTTCATTTCCAATCTATCGGGTAGATGTCAACCCCTTACTGCCCTTACTAGAAAGGATGTCAAATTTGTGTGGGATGAAAAATGCCAACATGCCTTCGAAGACATTAAACAATATCTGACAACCCTTCCTGTCTTAGCAGCCCCTGTATTAGGAAGACCTTTAATCCTTTACACCGTGGCATTGGACAATCCACTTGGAGCTTTACTAGCACAAGTAAATGATGAAGGAAAAGAGAATGCGTTATACTATTTGAGTCGTTGTTTAGTTCCAACGGAAATAAAATATCCGACAATTGAAAAGCATTGTTTAGCCTTGATCTTCGCAGTTCAAAAGCTAAGACATTATATGCTTTCTCATAAGGTAACTCTTATTTTAAGAGTTAACCCGTTACAATATTTAATAACACGACCGACACTTTCTGGGAGATTAGCAAGATGAGCAATGATCTTGTTACAATTTGACATAACATTTGTACCGTACGTTCTATCAAAGGACAAATCTTAGCAGATTTCTTAGCGGCACACCCAATTCCAACAGGATCACCCCTTAACGATGATCTACCTGATGAACAAATATCAGAAGTAAAAAATTCTAACATGCAACGGTGGGAACTCTACTTTGACGGAGCATCATCTGCGTGGATAGACAAAGATAAACAGACAATCATACCAGGCAAAGCCGGAGTAGAATTAATTTTCATTACTCCAGAAAAAATGATGATGCCCTTTTCCTATCATTTGACAGAACCATGCACGAATAATGAAGCCGAATATGAAGCGCTCATAACCGGTCTAGAATTGACAATATTAATGGAAATTAAGAATATTGATATCTACGGAGATTCCTAGTTAATTATCAATCAAATTGCTGGCAAATATAAAATTCTAAAACCACGACTTGAACAGTATTCTCGTTACACTCTGAAATTACTTCAACAAATTCCTGATGTAACATTTTTCTTAATTCCGAGACGAGATAACTCTCTAGCGGATGCTCGGCAAAACTTGCAGAGGAATTTGCATGTCCGTAAGAAGATGACATACCGATTTCTATAAAAGGACGACAAGTTCTTTCTCAAATTGATATGGATAATTTGCATAAAATCGGTGAAAATATGACAATGACAATAAGTGACGAGAAGGATGGTTGGCGACAACCAATCATCCAATATTTACAAACTGGAAAATTGCCTAAAAATAGTTCTATTGCCAACCAAATTAAACAAAGAGCATTATCATATGCTCTAATAAATGACGTCCTTTATAAACGATCTTTTGATCAAATGTGGTTAAGATGTTTAAACCAAATTAAAGCTCGAGAGATTGTTAAAGAAGTTCATTCAGGTTTATGTGGTGCACATCAATCTGGGCCCAAAATGAAAATGAAAATAAAAATAATGGGTTATTATTGGCCAACAATGATGACCGATTGTCTTGACATTGCAAAGAAATGTCATCAATGTCAAATACATGGAGTAGTTTTACATCAACCTCCAAATGTCCTACATCCGACCATTGCATCATGGCCATTTGAATGTTGGGGTACTGACATAGTGGGCCCTATAGATCCTCCATCTTCCAAGGGCCATAAATTTATTCTGGCAGCTACTGACTATTTTTCTAAATGGGCAGAAGCAATACCCCTTCGAGAAGTCAAGGCAGAACAAGTTCTCCATTTCTTTAAAACACATATCGTTTATAGATTTGGGATTCCTCGAAGAGTCATATCAGACAATGGATTGGCCTTCAAAAACACAAAAATGAATCACTTTATCCAGAGACATGGGATTGACTGGAGATATTCCACAATCTATTACCCTAAGGCCAATGGATTAGCTGAAGCTTTCAATAAAACGTTGGTTCAAATCTTGAAAAAGACATTAAGTAATAGCCCGAGACAGTGGCATGAACGACTAATAGAAGCTTTATAGGCTTATAGAACTACATACCGAACTCCAACACGGTCTACACCATTTGCTTTGGTATATGGTTCTGAAGCCATTTTGCCTATGGAAGTCCAAATTCCTTCTCTCAGAATCGCAATAACTGATAAAATAACTGAAGAAGAAAATGTCAAGTTGCGACTTGAAGAACTTGAAAATTTAGAGGGCAAACGTCTGCAAGCCCAACAAAATTTTGAATTGTATCAAGCAAAAATGATACGAGCTCACGACAAACTAGTTCGCCCTAGAACCTTTCGAATCGGTGAATTAGTTTTAGTTCTTCGAAGACCTATACTAGCTCATCGAAAGATAGGTGGCAAATTCGAACCGATATGGGAAGGTCCATATGTAATTGAAAAGACATATTCGGAGGATCCTACCAATTGGTGGATTGTCAAGGAGAAAGAATCCTGCCTCCAATCAATGGGCGTTTCCTAAAGAAATACTACGCGACATAAAAAAAGAAGAAATGAATAATGACTTATTTATAAACTGGGACAATAAATTCTCCTTTCAAAAATCATCTTTGATGTTTTGTGACATCTCTTTCATTTGTTAAACAAACATTTGAAAATCTAAAATGATATTCTGTCTTGATATTTTCAGGAAAAATGCCTGAAGACAGATTATTTTTCTCATTCCGAAATAATATGACTTTTGCCTTGGACCGTCGACATATAGACGCGGAGACCAGAATTCACATTGACTTTGATCTGTCGCAAATTGAATCCATATATCATGGATCGTTGTTTTATCTGGTAAATCACAGTGAAGTTGATCTTCAGACGCCTCTGATAAAATTCAAACTTCAGCAACCCCAAGAATTTGATTTCACAATCAGTGATAGTTCAGATGAAGAAGAATTCATGACTGCCCCGGTACAAGGAGAATCAACGTCAGGAACCAAAAATCCGATGACAGGACTCACCAGATCGCTAAGACGAAATATCAATAAACGACTAAAACGACAAAAACAATTACAAGAGAAACAAGACATGGAAGATATGAGTCAGTTAAAATCGCGAACTATCAATACTCCGTTCGAGGAAATAATATCGGAAATGACAAATCTAGACCTTACAGAAAAAGAGGATGGTAAAGCAGTCATCACTCCACCATCGGTCACACTTACTCAATATTTAAGGGTATCAGACAAAAAGAATCACTCAGAGGAAGAGATGCGACGAATTCGCGCTATCGAGTGGAGAACTTTTGAACAATACAAACACATGAATAAAAGGACAATAAATATTCTGGATGGTCTTAAACTGTTTACCAGAATATTTGATGAAGCTGAACAAACTGCTATCATTGATCACATTATAAAAGCCCAAAATCAGGGTAGGGCTGGACTCCTTCAAAGGAGAACCTATTCTGAACCTAATAAATGGATTCGTGGCAAGGGTAGACAAACCCTACAATATGGATGTTGCTACAATTATGCAAGAGACAGAGAAGGAAATCTTCCCGGAATTTTGCGACACGAACAAGTCGATCCTTTACCCACTGTGATAATCCAAGTTATCAAACGACTTGTCACTTGGGGAATTTTACCTACAGACTGTATTCCTGATGGTTGCATTATCAATATATATGATAAAGGAGACTGTATCCCTCCTCACATTGACAGCCATGATTTTGAGAGACCGTTTTGCACCGTGTCACTCCTGAACCGCTGTTCTGCTGTGTTTGGAAGGGAGATACAAATCTTGGGACCTGGAGAGTTTGAAGGTACGTGCCGTATTCTTTTAACTCGAGGATCAGTTCTCCTGTTTCAAGGGAACGGTGCAGATTTCGTAAAACACTGCATACCCAGTGTCAACAAGCCACGCATCTCAATTACCTTGCGACGGATGAAGCCCGACAAACGACTCGTATCGGATATAAGGCTATACCGTAACTCGGAGAATCTACAACCTTTGGAATTACTATAACCCCATAAATGTCTAAACACCCGAAACATGTTCGATAAATAATGTTTTGAAGTGTAGGACGTTTATGGACGATCCGTTAATATCCGAAGCTATGTTATGACATATAAGAACTTTTGACATGTGATATATCTATAGTTGTCGATGTGTGACATATCGGTAGCTGTTGACATGTAAAATATGAGTAGTTTGTTGCAGCGTGCTATATGATATGTACATATGTATGTACTATAAGCTTTTGTTTGCAATAAATATGTACTGGTGACTCTTTTTTTATGGAAATAAAATGAAGTGTTGAAGAAAAATGTATCCCCATTGTCTGTGATATGTCGGCAGGTCCTGAAATCAATAAATGACAAAATGAATAATTTATGATAATCAAACATGAGAATTATCTTTCGACCTATATAGGTCAAAACACCAGCGGATATTCCCACCAAAAATATTAGTGAGTTCGCCACTCTCTTCGGTTATTGGATATAAGTCCTTTCCTGATGTGAAAGTCATGACTTTCCTCTAACCAAATATCAACATTAACATTTTGAGAAATGGAAAATGACATCCATTTTCTCCCTCCTGTTATAGGATATACGTCCTTTCCTGACACGGAAATAACGACATTCCTTTAGCAAAATATCGACATCGACATTTTGAGAAATGAAATATGACATCCATTTTCCCTCCCAATAAATCTCTTTTCAAATACAAGAAGAAAATCTCTTCTTAGAACCGACAAACAAGACATCTGACATCCTTTAGGAGCAGTATGATACCCACAATTTTCCGATTGTTATGAGACATCTCTTAGATCACTTCGATCAACGCCTAATATGTGCGAATACTATATAAGTATTCTACACATATCGAGGACCCTTTGTTGACCTCATTTTTATAATGAGTCAATACCTTTGACCTAAAAAGTCAACTTTGGTCGAAATGGTCAAACTGTACCCAATGACCAACCTCCGTTGACCCCATAGGTCAACCTTATGACCTAAAAAGTCAACTTTAGTCAAAATGGTCAAACCAGACCCAGTGAACCAACCCTGTTGACCCCATAGGTCAACCTTATGACCTAAAAAGTCAACTTTGGTCAAAATGGTCAAACCAAACCCAGTGACCAACCCTGTTGACCCCATACGTCACCCTTTTGACCTAAAAAGTCAACTTTAGTCTAAATGGTCAAACCATACCCAATGACCAACCCTGTTGACCCCATAGGTCAACCTTTTGACCTAAAAAGTCAACTTTGGTCAAAATAGTCAAACTAGACCCAGTGACCAACCCTGTTGACCCCATAGGTCAACCTTATGACCTAAAAAGTCAATTTGGTCAAAATGGTCAAACCATACCAATGACCAACCACGTTGACCCCATAGGTCAACCTTATGACCTAAAAAGTCAACTTTGGTCAAAATGGTCAAACCGGACTCGATGACCAACCCTGTTGACCCCATAGGTCAACCTTATGACCTAAAAAGTCAACTTTCGTCAAAATGGTCAAACCATACCCAGTGACCAACCCTGTTGACCCCATAGGTCACCCTTTTGACCTAAAAAGTCAAGTTTGGTCAAAATGGTCAAACAAGACCCAATGACCAACCCTGTTGACCCCATAGGTCAACCTTTTGACCTAAAAAGTTAACTTTGGTCAAAATGGTCAAACCAGACCCAGTGACCAACCCTGTTGACCCCATAGTTCAACCTTATGACCTAAAAAGTCAATTGGGTCAAAAAGGTCAAATCAGACCCAGTGACTAACCCTGTTGACCCCATAGGTCAACCTTATGACCTAAAAAGTCAACATTGGTCAAAATGGTCAAACCAGACCCAGTGACCAACCCTGTTGACCCCATAGGTCACCCTTATGACCTAAAAAGTCAACATTAGTCAAAATGGTCAAAGCAGAACCAGTGACCAACCCTATTGACCCATAAGTCAACCCTTTCACTCAATGACACATTTAAAACCCCACAATGACAAAATCACAAATACTAGACATTTTAAAATTAAAATGATCAATTTGAGTGACTTGGGTCAACCTAGTGTCAAAATCAGTCAACACCTATCTATTTTGATTAAAATAGATAAAAATGAAATAAAAACAACAAAATTAATGAAATAATTAATTTCAGAATTTTTTGATTAATTAAAATGATTAATGATTTAATTTTCAATATTTTAATTAAATGACATAATTAATTAAAATGAAAATTAAATTAAAATCATAAAATGACAAAAATGATAAAATTAATCAATTATTTAAATTGAAATTATTTTCAATTAATAAATTCATTAATAAAATATTTTCCAACAATTTTAATTAATAAAATAATTAATTAAAATGGGAATTAAGAAAGAAAAGAAATGACACATAACCTTCTCATAATTAGTTAGGCTAAACCCATCTTAGAGCATAATTAACACATAATTAAGCCCACTTTAAAACCACTTAGCCATGGGTTAACACCCATCATGATGCATGGGGTGAGGTGTCTCTTCCTCCTTCATCCTAGGCTTCATTTAGCAATGAGGTGGCCAGCCAACATGAGGCCTCATCTCCCACCTCCCAAGCTACCCAATGGAAGGAAAACCATGCATGAAACCCCCCCTCACCATGGATAGAAGGAATGATGAGGAATAAGCTTGTGTGTCACCATTTGCCAAGCTTAAGAGATGATGTGTAAGCTCCCTAAGAAGGATAGAGGCGACTCACCATGCACCTCTTACATAAGCAAATGGGGGAGAGACAAAGCAAAGGAAATCATCATGGAAAGCTTAGGGAGAAGGAGCCATGCATATCCTCGACCGATTTCTTCATCCAATGAACTGATAGGGGAGATAACTACTCCCCTAGAACAACCTAAGCTAAACCATGGCCTCCCCTTGGCTATAAAAGGAGCCCATACCCGAGCCTAGCAAGAAGAGAGAAAAAATTAGGGAGACCCATAGGCTGCCCAAATCCTCTGGCCCCCAACATAAGAACTCTTCCTAAGAGTCTTAGCAATCCATTAGGATCAAATCCAAGCCATAGATTGAGCCTATTTGAGCCAATTTGATCAAATTTCAAAAATAGCCCAAATTAGGTACTTCTTCAAAATACTCCCCTAAGCCCGACTTCGGATCAAATTGCTAGCAGCAATAACCTTCCATTGGGGTCCTAGAAGGCAACCATAAGGTCTGATCTAGCTTGATTTGCTTGTGGCAAAGGTATGGAATTTTTCTTTACAAAATAATTCGCTGTTCGGCTGCCCGCAGCGGATCCTCCCGCTCGTTCGATGCGTACGAGGACACACGTCGAACGGCGGTGAGTTTGGCGGCGGAATTTAATAAAAAAATACATTAAAACCTTAAAAACTTCAAAAATCCATATCTTTTGATCCAGAGGTCATAAAAATAAAATAAAAATACCTCTGGAAAGCTCTTGAAGAGGAGAAAATTATGAGACCAAAATCATAATTTTGTTCTCAGTATTTAATTTTTAAGTAATTAAGTACTCTCTGGAGTATTTTAATTATTAAAAATTATTTATAAATCAAAAAATTATGAAACTATGAGGCATTTATCCTTATGTTCATAGGGATCTTGCATAATTTTTCCAAGGACAGAAAACATGTTTAAGACACTTTTCTTTAATTTTCAAGTTTCTTTGTAATTATTTCAAATAATAATTATAAAAAATTGAAAATTGAGAAAGATAAAATGCAAATGACTAGAAATGATAGGGCAACAAACAATAACCCTAAGAAAACTATTTCTAAGTCATAGAAATTATTTTGAATGGTATTTTGAAATTTAGGGTTGAAATTCTTTATTAATTAAATAATTTTAATCCTAAAAATAACCCTTTACAAATTTAACCTATTTTCATCAACAATCTAAGTTTGAAAATGGTTCTAGTCTATGATAGACTAATGATAAACTTCACTCAAGTCTAAAATGACCAAATTAGACTTAACTAAATTTAAAATAACATTTAAACCCATTAAACTTTACTTAAATTAGGTTTAATATAAAAATTAAATTTTAATTAAGTTTAAAGACATATTAAACTTAATTAACCAAAATCAAACCTTTTAATTAAGTTTAAAGACAAATTAAGCTTAATTAACTTATTAAACCTTACTTAAATTAGGTTTAAATACAAAAATTAAATTTTAATTAGGTTTAAGAACATATTAAACTTAATTAACCAAAACTAAACTCTCTTAATTAAGTTTAAAGACATATTAAACTTAATCAACCAAAATCAAAACTCTTTAATTAAGTTTAATGACATATTAAACTTAATTATCCAAAACTAAACTCTCTTAATTAAGTTTAAAGACATATTAAACTTAATCAACCAAAATCAAAACTCTTTAATTAAGTTTAAGGACATATTAAACTTAATTAACCAAAATCAAATCTTTAATAAAGTTTAAGGACATATTAAACTTAATTAACCCATTAAACCTTACCTAAATTAGGTTTAATACAAAAGTCAACACTTTTAATTAAATTTAAGGACATATTAAACTTAACTAATTAAACTTAAACCCTTTTAATTAAGTTTAAGGACATATCAGACTTAATTAATCAAAACCAAACCTTTAATTAAGTTTAAAGACATATTAAACTTAATTAACCTCCTTACACATTAGGTTTAAGACAAACCTAAACTCTAATTAGGTCTAACCCTTAGACCTAATTAAACCATTAAGTCTTAACTAAATTAGACTTAATCAGACCTAAACTCTAATTAGGTCTAACCCATTTGATCTAATTAAACCATTAAACCTTAACTAACTAAGGTTTAACCAAACTTAAAGTTTAATTAGGTCTAACCCTTAGACCTAATTAAACCATTAAGTCTTAACTAAATTAGACTTAATCAGACCTAAACTCTAATTAGTGTCTAACCCATTAGACCTAATTAAACCTTTAGACCTTAACTAACTAAGGTTTAATCAAACATAAACCCTAATTAGGTCTAACCCTTAGACCTAATTAAACCATTAAGTCTTAACTAAATTAGACTTAATCAGACCTAAACTTCAATTAGGTCTAACCCATTAGACCTAATTAAACCATTAAACCTTAACTAACTAAGGTTTAATCAAACATAAACCCTAATTAGGTCTAACCCTTAGACCTAATTAAACCATTAAGTCTTAACTAAATTAGACTTAATCAGACCTAAACTCTAATTAGGTCTATCCCATTAGACCTAATTAATCCATTAAACCTTAACTAACTAAGGTTTAATCAAACATAAACCCTAATTAGGTCTAACCCATTAGACCTAATTAAACCATTAAACCTTAACTAACTAAGGTTTAATCAAACTTAAACTCTAATTAGGTCCCTTAGACCTAATTAAACCATTAAGTCTTAACTAAATTAGACTTAATCAGACCTAAAATCTAATTAGGTCTAACCCATTACACCTAATTAAACCATTAGACCTTAACTAACTAAGGTTTAATCAAACATAAACCCTAATTAGGTCTAACCCATTAGACCTAATTAAACCATTAAACCTTAACTAACTAAGGTTTAATCAAACTTAAACCCTAATTAGATCTAACCCTTAGACCTAATTAGACCATTAAGTCTTAACTAAATTAGACTTAATCAAACATAAACCTTAATTAAGTCTAACTCATTAGACCTAATTAAACTATTAAGTCTTAACTAAGTAAGACTTAATCAAACACAAATTCTAATTAAGTCTACCACATTAGACTTAATTAATTATTAAACCTTAATCAACTAAGGTTTAATTAAACTCAAATCCAACCTTTAGTCCAAGTTCAACATAACATAAACATCAAACATAACCTAACTTGAGTCCAATCCAACTTGAACTCAAGTTAACCTAAACCTTAGGTTCAACCCATATTGAACCTAACCTAAACTCAAACATAACCTAACTTGAGTCCAATCCAACTTGAACTCAAGTTAACCTAAACCTTAGGTTCAACCCACATTGAACCTAACCTAAACTCAAACATTGAATTAGATTCAAACATAACCTAACTTGAGTCCAATCCAACTTGAACTCAAGTTAACCTAAATCTTAGGTTCAACCCACATTGAACCTAACCTAAACTCAAACATTGAATTAGATTCAAACATAGCCTAACTTGAGTCCAATCCAACTTGAACTCAAGTTAATCTAAACCTTAGGTTCAACCCACATTGAACCTAACCTAAACTTAAACATAACTTGAGTCCAATCCAAACCTAAACCTTAGGTTCAATCCATATTGAACCTAACCTAAACTCAAACATAACCTAAGTTGAATCCAATCCAATTTAAACTCAAGTTAACCTAAACCTTAGGTTCAACCCATATTGAACCTAATCTAAACTCAAACATAACTTGAGTCCAATCCAATTTAAACTCAAGTTAACCTAAACCTTAGGTCCAACCCACATTGAACCTAAATTCAATTCAAACCAAACTTAATTCTAATCTACATTAGACTTAAATGAAACCAGATCTAGGTTCAATTCAACATAAACCTAAGTCAAACTCAGGCTTAACTTAAGTCTAACCTATATTTGACTTAAGTGAAACCAAATTTAGGTTCAACTTAAATATGAATCTAAGTCAAAACTAGACCTAACTTAAGTCTAACCCACACTAGACTTAAGTCAAACTAAAGTTCAACTTGACATGAACTTAAGTTCAACCTAAACCAAAAAAGAAGCTCAAGTCTAACCTATAATAGACTTAAATGAAACCTAAACTTAAGTTCAACCTATATTAAACTTAATCCTAAGTCTAGATCTAACTTTAAATAGACTTAATTAAAACTTAAGTCTTATCTAAAAGGGACTTAGATGGTCTACAAATCTAATTAAGTCTAATTTATTAGACTTGATTAACCTTTAAGTCCTATTTAAATAAGACTTAAAACTTAATTAAATCTATTCTGAACCAAACCTTTTAACTTAAGTTCAGACAGACATGAACTCAAGTTAAATAGATTCAATCAACATTGAATCTAACTTAGGTTCAACCAGACATGAACCCAAGTTAATTCAATCAATATTGAATCTAATTTCAAACATTTTAACTTAAGTTCAGACAGTCATGAACTCAAGTTAAATAGATTCAATCAACATTGAATCTAACATAGGTTCAACCAGACATGAACCCAAGTTAATTCAATCAATATTGAATCTAATTTCAAACCTTTTTAACTTAAAGTTCGGACGGACATGAATTCAAGTTAATTCAGAATTTAAGTTTAAACTTAAAATCAAGATATAAATTCAACATTTCAAACCAAAACTGACATAATCAACAAAAATTTGACATTTCAAAAATAAAACAACATAACCAACATAAAATTGACATTTTAAAATAATTTGACATAAATTGACATTCAAGATATATCCAAATATTCTGTGACATTATTTCTGACAATGTTTTCTTTGCAGGGTGAAAACAAGAAATTTCGCTTAGATTTTCTTTACATGTTATAGGGTGTACTAACTCTGTTTTGCAGGACGACATTCTAGGAGAACAAAAACAAAACCAAAACTCTTAGGTTAGACATATAACCTGAAACTTTTCAACAAAAACAATGACATTGACAACGAAAACAAAACCAAAACTTTTAGGTTAGATATATAACCTGAAACTTTTCAACAAAAACAACGACATTGACAACAAAAACAAAACCAAAACTTTTTGGTTAGACATATAACCTGAAACTTTTCAACAAAAACAACGACATTGACAACAAAAACAAAACCAGAACCTTTAGGTTAGACATAATACCTAAAGTATTCAATAACATGATATAACAACATTCGGGAGTGATAGTGGGTACATCTCTCCTTAAAAATAATTTTTTTTTTAGAAAACAAATGATTAACATTAATTAGAAGTTTTCTTAAACAATTAAAAATTGTTTAAGATGTAATTAATTATAGAAGCTTGCTTCTATAGGAGATCTAAAAGAACCCGAAATAGAAATCTCTGGTTTACCGTGATCTTCTTAATATGAAAATTCTAGAATATGTTATTCTAGAATATCCTCATATAAGAATTATCATATACATCCTTTTCTACTATTAGTCCTAAAAATTCTCTAAATCCTTCATAGGATTTATAGGATTAAAATTAGGCTAATATTAGATGGCGACTCCTTGACATTGACACCCAAACCCAATCTCTTTCCGCCCACACCGCCGACAACCGTTTCGGGGTACCGCGCAGAGTTATCTCTGATAGCAGGTCAGCATTCAGAAGTACGAAAGATCAACAGTTTTGTTAGAAGGCACGAATTTGATTGGCGTTATTCGACGATCTACTACCCAAGAGCAAACGGCTTGGTCGAGGCTTTTAATAAAACTCTCTTCCAAATCCTAAAGAAAACTTTGGACGATAATAAAAGAAATTGGCACGAGAAGTTTTTAGAAGTCTTATGGGCCTACAGAACGACTTTCAGAAATCCTACTCAGTCTACACCTTACGCTCTAGTGTACGGGTCTGAGGCCGTCTTGCCTTTGGAGGTTCAGCTTCCGTCACTCAGAATTACAGTTGCAGAGAAGATTACTACAGAAGAGAATGCCAAACTATGGCTAGAAGAACTGAAAAGCTTGGAAGGGAAACGACTTTCAGCAGAGCAGAATCTCGAATTATATCAAGCCAAGATGATCCAGGCCCACGATAAACTGGTCCGCCCAAGGACATTTAAAGTTGGTGACTTGGTTCTAGTTCTCAGGAGACCTATTCTTGCACACTGCAAGATAGGAGGTAAATTTGAACCAACTTGGGAGCGGCCGTTCGTGGTTGAGACAGTTTACTCAGGAGGTTCTTACCAGCTTGTGAATTGTCGTGGAGAACGACCTATGCTTCCAATCAATGGACGATATTTGAAGAAGTATTACGCAACCTGATGTTTCGAAGAATGAAGTCTCATTCCTAGAAGCACGGGCACAGTAATCACTTGTAACTGGGTCTGAACCCAAAATATAAAAATGGGTGATAAAATCATAAAAAAAAAACTCGAACTAAAAACTCCAAATAAAACACGAAACGAAACTCAAAGCAAATCAGTTCAAAACCTCAAATTGCAAACAAAAGGAATGAATGAAAATCCAAATCAAAATGAAATTTCAATCGAAACGAAATTTAAAAATCAAAACAAAATCAAATCACTAAAAAAAATGAAAACGAAACTCCGAATCTGAAATCCCCAGCCTCCAGCTGTTCTCAAACCCTTTCGACTCCCTGCGATCTCTTTACTTTTTGAGAAAGTCGACTGAGTCTACTGACACAGAACCACAAAATCTTCGACTTGGTTCTGATGGCATGGATTCATAACCTTCGCCAAACAATCAAAATTTGATCAACTCTCTCAGGATGTGAAACACTTTCATGTCTCATTCCAATCTTCCACTAAATTGAGATTCCCATAGAATATTCACAAAATCCAAAAAACCAACTTTCGAGACTTGTACCTAACTTCTAGTTCTCACCTCTTTCGAGGTTGGTACTTAACTTCCGACTCTCTTCCGAGACTGGTACCTAACTTCCAGTTCTCACCTCTTTCGAGGTCGGTACCTAACTTCCGACTCTCTTCTGAGACTGGTACCTAACTTCCAGTTCTCACCCTTTTCGAGGTCGGTACCTAACTTCCGACTCTCTTCCGAGACTGGTACCTAACTTCCAGTTCTCACCCTTGTCGAGGTTGGTACCTAACTTCTGACTCTCTACCGAGACTGGTACCTAACTTCTAGTTCTCACCTCTTTCGAGGTCGGTACCTAACTTCTGACTCTCTTCCGAGACTGGTACCTAACATCCAGTTCTCACCTCTTTCAAGGTCGGTACCTAACCTCCGACCCTCTTCCGAGACTGGTACCTAGCTTCCAGTTCTCACCTCTTTCGAGGTTGGTACCTAACTTCCAACCCTCTTCCGAGACTGGTACCTAACTTCCAGTTCTCACCTCTTTCGAGGTCGGTACCTAACTTCCGTCTCTCATCCGAGACTGGTACCTAACTTCCAGTTCTCACCCTTTTCGAGGTCGGTACCTAACTTCCGACTCTCTTCCGAGACTGGTACCTAACTTCCTGTTCTCACCCTTTTCGAGGTCGGTACCTAACTTCCGACTCTCTTCCGAGACTGGTACCTAACTTCCAGTTCTCACCCTTTTCGAAGTCGGTACCTAACTTCCGACTCTCTTCTGAGACTGGTACCTAACATCCAGTTCTCACCCTTTTCGAGGTCGGTACCAAACTTCCGACTCTCTTCCGAGACTGCTACCTAACTTCTAGTTCTCACCTCTTTTGAGGTCGGTACCTAACTTCTGACTCTCTTTCGAGACTGGTACCTAACTTCCAGTTCTCACCCTTTTCTCGATCGGTACCTAATTTTCGATTCTCTCCTCGAGGCTGGTACCTAAATTCCAATTCTCTTTGCAATCCCGAGATTGGAACCTAGGTTCTAATTCTCATTTTAAATTTAGAATTTCCTTGAAATCAATCTTAAGTTAAATTTCAACCAAAATTGAAACTCAAATCAATTCAAACTCAAACTTAAAACTTGAAATAAAAATTAAACAAATTTGAGATTGAATCTCTCCAGATCTTGTGACTTGGAATTCACCTCCTTTTTTTTCCCAGCGAGAGTTCTAGAATCTTCAGTCTTGGAGATTTACCTGATACTCCCCAGCGGAAATTTTCTATACTTTGTTCTAAGTGTGTTACTTGGACGTCTGTGTTAGTTTTCTTGATTTCTTCGGTCAACTCCAATACGCGCGGTGTGCTTAGTTAGCACACCACACCTATTGGGGGTCCATTTGTTGACCTCATTTTTGGTGAGGCCTTCTTTTCTTTCCTCTTAGTGCTTAGGATCTAGCCATAAGACTTCTCCTTGAATACCCTATAAGACTAGAGATGGAACCCACCATTTAGAAATTCAAACCAAATCTTGTTTCTCTTTGGAATCCTACATAGATGGTCACTAACCTCTAAATCACTTGGAAGGTTAGGACTAATGTGCAGGAAGACAAGGATGAACTCCTATAGGATGTCCAAGCCTTAGGACTACCTTGGGGACTTGAGCTTCTCTTACACACACACACCCCTAAGCCATTTCACCCTTTAACCTTGAACTTGAACCTTGCCCCTTCTACACTTTAAGAAACTCACATGATTAAACCAAAGCTACTAGTCTTTGATCAAGATGGCTAAGGTCAATATGTGAAGGATCATAATGTGGTTACCATTTGGCTAAGTTTGGTCCCAAAGTGGTTAGACTTGTTTAAGGTCCATAAGCCTACCCCCATAACCATCCAAAATTCTCCAAAATGCTTAAAATTCCCAAAATTTACCCAAAATTCCCAAAAATTCTAAAAATCAATTTAAGATAATTCCCACCTCTTAAATCCACCAAAACACCCCAATAACCTCCAAATAACCTCCAATTACCCTAAAATACCCTTTTAGCCCAAAATTCCAAAAATTCCCAAAAAAATTTAGAAAATCCCAAATATTCCTAATTTCATTTTGTTCAACTACACCATAGCCTAATTTTGCCAATTGGCCCACTTTTACTAATTTCCCCAATTTGACCCATTTTTAACCCGTATGGACCCAATGTCAAACCAAATCAACCCAATTGATCCCAATTTTGATCAAATTCAATTCTAAACTTCAAATAAACACTTCCAATACCAATTTCAATCAAAACCAAGCCCAATTTGGTTCACATTTGAGTTCAATTTCAACTTAAACCCAAAAACCCAATTTTGGCTCATAAGCCCAATTCCCTTCAACTTGAACCCCATGACCCATGAAAATCCCCAAAACAATTTTAAGCAAAATTTTAACATGTCCAAAATCAATTTCAATCAATTCTTAATCATTTTTATCAAGCCATAATCAATTTAAAAATCCAAATCATCATATGCATGTTAAAGGCCTATACCCTTATGCATTTCTAAAAGCCCACAAAATCAAATTTCAAAAGCCCAATTTTGAGCCCACATGCCATATATACCTTCTATTAACATTCCATGGAATTTAATTTACCATCTTATGGCATTACATCCAACTCATGCATATATACATGACATCATACCAAATTGGGCATGTTGGCATAAAATCCCAAAAGTCATGAAAATTTTTAATTCCTTTTGCATGAAACATTCCCATAGCTCATGTACATCATGGCATGACCCATGGACTCTTCCATGACCATCCAAAGTCAATTCTTGCCAAATTAGGCAAGGGGAGGTGACCCTTCCCTTCTCCCCTCATATCAAATTCCCCCCACTTCCAAACAATCAAATCCTTCCCCAAACTCCCAAGCCAGCCACTAAACTTCACCTAAACTTCCCCATGGACCTTAAAACTTTCCCTAATCACTTTGGGTAAGAGTTGAGCCTTTGGACCAAGGGCTAAACCCAAGTTAGCCTCACTTAACCCAAACTCCAATTATACATCAAATGTCCACCCTAAAGCCTCCAAATATTCAAATTGATGCCACCACTCAACCTCTCTAGCACCACCTAACCATGGCCTGACTTGACCCTGGCCGGCCGACCACCACAGTCGCCAGAAAACACCAGGTCGAGAGGTCTAAGTCAATTCAAAAATTCAAAACTTCTTTGCTGAGCTGTCCCATTCCAATTGGACTTCACAGCTCTTCTTCTCCTCCCCTAAGCAGTTGATCCCAACCTCTAATTGGCCCTGGTAAGCCCCATAACCATGGCTATTTAAACAGCCATCTTCCACGGCCAAAGGGTTGGCTGAAATCAAGTCTCACAGAACTCCTCCAAACTCCTCACAGAGCTCCTCCTAGCCAAGAGAATCTCATCCCCACTGTTCTCCTGCTCTAAAATCCTCTAGTTGAGCCTAATTTTTCAGCTGAAAATCGGGTCAGAAATAGGACATTCACCAAACCTCCACAGAAACCAAATTAAACTCACCCACACCTTCACCAGACCAAGATAAGAAGTTCCCCAGTGGAAGCCCCATCACCAGGTCACCCATTTGTGCTGGAGACCAAAGCTTGAAATCGGCCTTGGTCACTTTCAAACCTAGAAAATTCTCCAGATGCCAGAGACTTCATCCAGAGCTTCCTTGGGATCAATCGAGGGTGCCACAACTCTCTGATTGAAGCTTCATTTCTCAAAGTAAAGATATTTACCTCTTCTTTCTCCCGAGCTTCTACGAATTCTCCCTTTTGTTTGGCTCGATTTCAATGATTATAGCCGTATAGATGTGTTCGTCTGGTTGAGACGAGTTCATAGAGCCCAAGATCATCTAAATTGGTTAAGAAATGAGGGAGATCTTAGGGTTAGAAGGTGGACGGCTCTCAGGACGCACCAGTCGTAGACGATGAATGGACATCGTCCGATGGCGTGTGTATTGGATGGACGGCGGAGATCAAGCCGAACGAGGAGACGGAGCAAAACAGTAGGTCGCGTGGCATCCCAGTCAGATGGCAGCGTCAAATGGCGGAACGATGCGTGTAGCTTCAGAGCTGCCAAGGATGACGAGGCGCCGCGCTGGATAAGTAGATAATTAGGGTATTTTTTGATTTATTTAAATACCTGAACCTTTAAAAATGCATATCTTTGCATAGAAAAATCATAAAAATAAACTAAAAATATCCTCTTACTCAGTGAACAAAGGAGATTAAAGTGAAAAAATAATTAAATTGTTTTGTTAAGTATTTTTTTTTAATTAATTTAATACTGTTTTGAATGTTTTAATTCTCCATTCATGCATACAATTCACCATGGCATGAGACCATAAGAATTTTGTAGCCTCTAAACTTGAGAACATTCTCTAAATTTTCCAAGGCCAGAGGCTACCTCTGTGGCAAGTTATTTATTTTACAAGTTTATGTACCTGTTTTGGTATTTTAATTCCAATAATTAGCATATTGATTAATAAAATCTAGAAAAATTATGGGATGTATCTCTAGACCAGAGGATCCTAGGAAAATTATGGTTGGGCTTAAATCATTCAAATGATGCCTAATTTGGCCAAAAATCTAAAACTAAGATTGAATTAATTTGAAATAACTACTCATCAAAATAACTTGAAATCAATTCTCCACTGATCTTTAGGATCAGAGGAACCCCAATAAAAATTTTGAAGTCAATTGAAAATGGGTTAACCCACCAAATGGATTTTCTAAGTAACATAGCCAAAATTAAAGTTTAAAAATTCATAAAATTTAAAATACATTTCAAAAATTCACCAAATTGGTTTTGTGGGCTCTCTGATATCAAGCGAGTCTAAGAAAATTAAAATTAGAATTTTCTAAAAATTTTCACTTTTAACCTATTTGTAAATATTTTAATAATTAAAAATTTTAAAAAAATCACAAAAGTATTAAAAATCACAATAATGTCATATTTTGTTTCCTAATCATTTAGTAATCAACTAAAAATTTTTACTAAGCTTCAAAGTAAAGATATTGAATTTTAAGAGCTTAATGTAATTTTTAATGTTAAAAAATGAATTTTCAAACCTTCCCATTAAAATAAATTTAAAAATTCAAAGAAAAATCATAAAAATATAAAATTTGTTTCTCTGAGTTCTTTGAGGTCAGAGAGATTTAAGAAAAATATAAAACTCAATTTTCAACTTTAATTTTATTTTATAATTAATTAACACTTCAAAACTTAAAATAATTATAATAAATAAAATATAATTAAAAAAATCACCAAAATTGGTCCAAGTGGTCCTTTGGTCAGTAGGAACATCCCATAATTTTTCTAAGGATAGAAACCTCACCTTGGTCATGTTGTTGAATTTTCATTGAAAACCCTTATTTTTCAAAAAAATAATTATATAAATTAAATTAAAAATAGAAAAATCACATTTTCTCCTCTAATGTCTTAATTGACATGTGAGTGAAGTGACATAAAAATTTCAAATTCATTTGTGCTCAATTTAGTGAGTTATGAGATGAATAAGCTTAAGAGAGCATAAAAGTAATTAAGGTTTTTAACCCTAATTAATACTTTAAGCCTAATCAAAGGGAGGGTAAGATATCTGATCTTAATTTTCTCTTGGATGATTGAAACTTAGGGAATTAAAAGGTAGAAACCCATTAATCAGTTTTAATACATCAAAATGGAACCTTAATTAATTAAATCATTTAAATTTTGGGAGAATAATTAAAATTTGGATTATTAAGATTAGGGATATGACTTAAGAAGATATCAATTCCTTAATCTAAAATCCCTAAATGGATCAATTCAATAATATTTGACTCTTAATTAATTCTAAAAAGAAATGATGATTGAAATTAATAATTAAAAGGGAAATAATTTTCTTTAAAATAAGTTAAAGCTTAAAACATTAAATGATTTAATAATCAAATTAAAATAAGTCTAAAACACTTAAAACTAATTTGAAAACACTTAGGAACAAACTTAAAACAAATTTCAAACACTAAGTAATCCTGAAACAATTCATAATTAAAAATGTGAAAATTAAACCAATTAAAACCAACCTAAAGTACTATAATTAATTCAAATCAAATTATCAAAATTTAATTAAAGGATTTAAACACCTCTTTCAACTCAAGTAATTTAAAACATCTAAAAGAAAATCAACCTGAACTTTGAAATTAAAAGAAAATCAACCTGAACTTTGAAATTAAATTATCTTAAATCATCAATTCAACCTTAATCAAGATGGTTAAATTCCTTAACAAACTAATCTGCCCCTGAAGGCTCTCACATTTAAAACCTTTAAATGGAACATCAAGTGAAATGTCACTTAACTCATCGGATAATCAAATGTCCAAGTTCACTGAGCAAGAAACAAAAAATTAACTAAATTCTTGGATGATCAATTCACCTGTACAATGAAATTCATTTGGACTCGAAATAATCCCAAAAGCATTGAAAAGATGTTCAGGACTCGTCCTAAGCACTTTCCCAATGTGATGGGATGTTTTAGAAGAACAATTGAACTTAATTGTTCTTTGGTGAAGAAAATCATCCTTAATAAAACACAAGGATCTAGACGTCATAGGAATTGACTAGCGATAGGATTAGGATTTTGGTAGACAACCAGAACCTTCCATTAGCTTTACCTAGGTGCTTTCCTTGAAATATAAAAATGCTCTGACATGTGTTTTAAGTGCAGCCGGGATTGACGAGAAGACCCACCAGGTACGCTTTTACTTTATTGCAATTTATTTACCTACATTGTATTTTACTTCTCTTGCATGATAAACAACAATGTCACCCTGCATGAAAACTGAAACTTTTAGGATAACCACAAAACTGAAACCCAAAAATAAATTAAAAAATCAATACAAGATAAAATTCACTGCCACAACATTCAAAAATATAAAACACTCAAAATGTAATCACAAACAGAACAAAAAAAACTACAACTATAACTAAATTAAAACGTCTTGTTGGATGATCGGGAATCCCTCGGATGATGTAACCCACGTGTTGCTAACGAGATTTCCCACGGTCTAAATGAAAGTGTGGAACTCATTCAGTTGAGTTTAGCAAATTCATTTGGACTAAGTGAATCCGATGAAAATAATGGTGTCTGGATGACGGAACTGTGAGATCTTAATCGGTTCTGTTTAATCAACTTTAAGATTTGTTTTAATTAAAACATTAAGATACCTGAACCTTAAAACTTCTAAACCAAGACACTTCTCTCATCTCTTGGTTGCCACTTTCTAAAACTAAACCTCTGCAACAATGAGGAGCTTGGAGCATAGTGGGCAGCAACGACCATCTTCATCAGCAAAACTTGGATCTACATCAGTAAAACCTTTCTTAGAATTAAACAACAATCCATAGGATTTTGAGGTAGTCTGCTTAGTTCAACATAAATCCTCAACTTTTCGTTAGGCATTTGCATAATCATGTTATGCAAATTAAGCCCTAACCGGTCTTAGGACTCCGAGGTAATCTTTTGGTACGACATAAACCCTCACATCTTCCAGGCTATTTTTATGATCATGTTGTACAAATATAAGTCCTAATTAATTAAAATCGGCAGGATGGAAACTTAAATAAATTCATTTTCAAAATTCATAGCCCAACAATAGGATTGTCGGGAAGTCACCGAAGTTCACTTTGGGTCTGTGACATCTCCTACTTCTCTTCCATTGGACTCCTAAAATAAACTGTTCCAAATTTGAGCTATTCCCTATTGAAATTTCCAAAATCCAATTGTTTAAAAACCTTAAACTTTGAAATTCTTGGGAGAAAAACCACTGATCATTATCGAGAGTTTTCTTAAGTGTCTTCGGACATTTAAGATGTAATTAACTATAGGGGCTTGTCCTTATAGGGAAATTTAAGAACCCAGGTAATATAAACCCTACTTAACTCTTTCATATTAAGCAAGGGAACTTGTCGGCTTATAAAATTGGTTCGCAGACCAAATGGATGTCACAAATCTTCTAGTTTATTTAATCAAGCCTCATCATCAAGAAGTGTGTCTATTCTTCGGGATAGATACACGGTTTGTGGTGTGGTGCTTGTTTATATAAACTACTTGGGATGTGAGATCGGTTTGATTTCATATCTTAAAATTTTCAAACTTATAATTATTTTCAAAAAATCAAATGTTACTTTTCAAATTAAAAAATATATATACTTAAATTAAATTTAAAATCTAAAGTTCGCTGAAAACTTCTGTAGGCGACTGTTGACCTCATTTTTTATGAGGTCTTCTCTTCTTTTTTAAGTACTTCAGGATCTAGCCTTAGCTTTTCCTTCGACTATCCTAGAGGATTAGAATCGGGACCCACCACTTAGAAATTCAAACCACTTCTTAACTCCTCGCAAACTCCACAAACTTGATTGTAGACCCCTAATCACCTAGCAGGGTCGAAATCAAATGCGGAAGTTTAAAGGATGAGTTCCTATAGGACTCTTCGGCCTTAGACCGCCCTCGGCGGCCTCGGTCCGGTGAGGGCCGACTTAGACACACACTACACTCATACAATATATTTTCACACACCTCCTAAAACCACACCCATACCCAACTTCGACCTCCCCGACTCATGGAGGTGATTCACATGGATGGTCCTTAACCCCTAAGCCCTCGCTAAGCAGGTTAGAACAACATAATGAATGCCTCAAATGAGTCCCTTCATGGCTCATGTGGGCTTGATATGGCTTCATGGCTCAACCAAAATGATTTCATTCCACTTACATTCGCCCAATCTTCAATTTTCCAAATTTTCAATTTTTGACCCCCGGACCCTACACCCCGCCTAACTCTACCCAAAACCCTTCAAATTACCCAAATTTTCCAAAATTCTCCAAATCACCCAAAATTCCTCAAAACCAATCCCAAACATTCCCACATTACTCAAATTGATCATTCATAGCTAAAAATACCAAAAATTCCAAAAATACCTCCCAATACCCTCCAAATACCCAAAATGCCCCTCTTAGCCAAAAAATCTAAAAATTCAGAAAATTCTCAGAAAATTCCAAAAAATCCCAAATATTCCTAATTTCATTTTGTTCAACTACACAATGGGCCAATTTTGTCAATTTACCCCACTTTTGTCAAAATCCCCAATTTGACCCATTTTAACCCAAAATGAACCCAATGTCAAACCAAACCTACCCAATTGACCCAAATTCTGGTCCAATTCAATTCTAAACTTCAATTCAACATCCCCAAAACCAATATAGACCAAATCCAAGTCCAATTTGATTGGCATTTGAATCCAATTTCACTTTTGACCTTAAAGCCCAATTTGGACCCATGACCCAAACTTAGCCCAAACTAACCCAATTCAACTCCAATTAACCCCAAACCTTTTCTAAACCTTCCTTAACATCCCCACAAACAAAAAACTAACATGATTTACCTAAAATTTAGACCCAAACCCCACTCAAATTCAACCCAAAGCTAAAAGGCCCAATTTTGACCTAAACCCAAACCTAACCCAAATAAGCCCAAACCCCAAAGTCAAAACCCAACCAAAGCCAAAACCTCTTTGAAACACTCCCATAAACATTTCCCAACATTAATTTTACATCAATTTCAACCCTAGCCCAACATTGGCCCAAGTTAGCCCAATTTGACCTACATTGGCCCATTTACCAAAGAGGTCCAAATCCAACCCCATTCAAACCCAAATCATTCCAAACTCATTTCAAATCATTCATGACATACCCCTAAACCAAACCCAACAATTATTTGGCCCAAGCATTCACCAAACTTTCATCCTAAAATCCATTTTAAAATCCAAAAGCCCACTTCCCTAAACCATTTTAAAAGCCCATCTTCACTAAATTTCAAAGGCCCAAACTTCATGCTAAAACCCATATGACATTCTTTTCATCACCCCATTAATTGATATCATCCCTTAAGTCCTAAATCAATCATCAAATGATTCCAAATCAAGCCTCATGAAAAATCACCCCTAAATGCAAAAAATCCCAAAATCCCTTCTCATGCAAGTAAGCCAAGCCATTCCCAAGCCACGAAGCAAGCCTCAAGCCATGCACAAGCCACATGAAGCCATGGGATTCACTTTACACATCATCATACCATTAATTGCAAAAGGAGGAGCCTCTTTTTAAACCCACCTAAAAAGGTTTTAACCCTTTTAATGCTTCACCTTAATCCATGATTAATCCAAATATTCATGGATGGTGACTTCACTACCCTTTCCTAGCTGACTCATCTGACCTCCCTCAGCCAAATCAGTCCCTTGGTTGGTGCACCAAGCCCAATTACATGAGTTGACCAAAATCAACCCAAAATGAGCCTCACCCCCATACCATTTTAATCCAAGCCCTTTACACATGTCCATGGCCAATTGACCGCACAAACCTCCACCCACGACCCACTCGGATCCGAGGGTGCCCATGCCTCGCCGGCCAACCACCCGGATCGCCGGAAAACACCACACCCGAGAGCTCACATGTGAGCCAACATTGAAATTCTCCCTTGCCGAGCCGCCCCAAGTCCAGGTGTCGCCATGGTCGTTCTTCCCTTGACCTAAGCAATCGATCCCAAGCCCTAACTCCCCCTGGGAGGCCCTCCAGCCTCTCCTATTTAAACCCCACCCCTCTCGGCCATGGGAGAGGTGTTGAACCAACCTTAAGGAAACTCTGCCAAAATCATTCCAGACCACTCTCCAAACATAGAGCATTTGATTCCCACTCGGATTCCGATCCCGATTCCCTCCAACTGAGCTCAATTTCGAGTTCAAATTTCAAAGATAAAAACCAGGACACTTCTTCACAGTGAGTCAATCCCCAAATTGATTGGTCCTACACCTTCACCGTACCAAGAGAAGAAGTTTACCCGCAAAAGCCCCCTCACCAGAGCCAGCCATTGCTTCCGACCTCCAAGCTTTGTGATCGGGCTTGGTCGAAATCATACCTAGACAATTCACTGTGCCAAGGACTTCATCCGGAGCTTGCTTCGGACCCAATCGAAGGTGACACAACTCTCGGATCGAAGCTTCACTTCTCCGAGCAAAGGTATGGACTCATCTTCTTCCCGAGCTTACGGAGATTCTCTATTTAATTTGAGTCAATTTCAATACATGTTTATCGTATGGATGTGTTCGTCTCCTCAAGAAGAATCCATAGAGCATAAGAACACGAAAATCCGTCGAGAATCGAGTGAGAAATTAGGGTTAGAAGGTCGACGGTCACGGGTGCACACTAGTCGTAGACGATGACCGGGAGCCGCTCGGATCAAGCGTGTATCGAGCGGACGGTCCGGATCGAGCCGGACGGCCGCGATGGTACGTGAACCGCGGGGCCTCGGAGCGCCGAGTCGATGGCGGCGCCGAATCGGAAGACGACACGCGGCGTTTCGGAGATGCCTAGGTTGAGCCGGCGCCGCGTGGATAAGTAGGAAATTAGGGTATTTTTGATTTATTTAATTCCCTAAACTTCAAAAATGCATAACTTTGTGTAGGAAAATCGAAAAATAAAATAAAAATACCCTCTTGCTCGAGTGAACGGAGGAGAATAATGTGGAAAAGAAATCATTTAATTTCATCAAGTATTTTATTTTTAATTATTTATTTACTCTCTGCACTATTTCAATTCTCCATGCATGTATACAATTCACCATGGCATGAGACCATAGGGCTTTTGAAGCCTCTAAATTTGGGAACATTCCCTGAATTTTTCAAAGTCAGAGGCCACCCTTATGAAGAGTTATTGATTTTTCAATTCTAGGTCACTATTCTGAGTATTTTAATTCTAATAATTAGCATGTTGTGAAATAAATTCTAGGAAAATTTGGTGATGTTTCTTGTGACCAGAGAACCCTAGGGAAAATGGTTTTTGAGTAAACTCACTTGTAACAACCCTAATTGGCTTAAACACCCAAAATGGAGCTTTAATTAATTAGAGCTAATCATACATCAAATTGACTTCAAATCAATTCTCCACTAACCTTTAGGATCAGAGGAACCCACCATAAAAGTTTGAAGTCAATTGGACTTGGTTAGCCCTATCAAATGGGTTGATTAAGTCATTTAGCCAAATTTAAACTTTAAAAATTCATAACTTTCAAAATCCTTTTCAAAAATTCACCAAATTGGTTTTGGAGCCTCTCTGATATCAGGGAATTTAATAAAATTAAAATTGCAATTTTCCAAAAAGTTGATTTTTTGCATTATTTTAATATTTTTAATAATTAAAAAATAATAAAAATCACAAAAATAATAAAATCCACCAAAATGTCACATTTTGAATTTTAATCATTTAGGAATAAACCCCATATTTTTCTTAAGTCTCTATGATGAGATATTAAATTTTAAAGCCCTAAGGTAATTTTAAAATTAAAAAATGTATTTTCTAGCATTTCCACTAAAATAATTCTAATAAATCAAAGAAAAATCAAAAAATTATAAAAATTGATTCTCTTGTTTCCTTGATATCAGAGAGATTTTTAAAAAATATAAAATTCATTTTTCAACCTTTATTTTATTTTTAAAATAATTAATACTCCAAAACTCAAAATAATTATAATAAAAATAATTTAATTCAAAAAATCACCAAAATTGGTCCAAGTGGTCCTCTGGTCATTAGGAATGTCTCATAATTTTCTTATGGACAGAAACTTTCCCTTAGTCATGTTATTAAATTTTCCTTGAAAATTCCCATTTTTCACCAAAAATAATTATATAAATAAATTAAATACAGAAAAATCACATTTTCTCCTCTAATGTCTTGATTGACATATGAGAGAAGTCACATAAAGATTTCAAGTTCACTTAAGCTCAATTTAGTGAGTTATGGAATTATTAAGCTTGAAGGGCAAAATGGTAATTAAAATTTTAACCCTTAATTAAAACTTTAGGCTTAATAAAATGAAAGAGTGAAATATTTGATCCTAATCTGATTTGGATGATTGAAATTTAAATAATTAAGGGTAGAAACCCATCAATCATAATTAAAATAAACCTTAATTAAATGATTAATTAAACTTGGAAGAATAATAAAAAAAATAGAATTATTAAAATAAGGATGTTATTAGGAAGAAATTTATTCTTTAATTCAAGAATCCCTAAATTAATCACCTCAATAATATTCAATTCCTAATTAAAATGATAATCCAAATTCAAAACTTAAAATGCTTAATCATTAAATTAAAAATTAAAACATTTAAACTAAATCCTTTAAAATTTCAATTAAATTAATACATTAACAATTAAAATTAAATCATCCCTAAAGCATAAAAAAAAATAATAATAAAATATTAAATTAAAATTAAAAAAATAATAATAATAATATAAAATTAAGTTAAAATTTAAATTTAAATTAAAATTAAAAAATAAAACCAAATTAAAATTTAAATTAAAATTTAAATTAAATTAAATAAAATTAAATTAAATCACATTAAATTAAATTAAATTAAAACATATTAAATTAAATTAAAATTAAAATTAAATTAAATTGAATTAAATATAACATCACTTAAGACATAAAGAATTCAAAAGTAAATCTAAAACAACTTGGACACTATTCTAAACTTAAACCCATTAATTGAAATTAAATTGAATCACAAATCACTTGAATATCGATTTACCCTCAAAAGCTCATGTTGTCATAACTCCTAAATGGAGTATTAAGTGAAGTGTTACTTCACTCATAGGATATTCAAATGTCCTAGTTCACTGAGCAAGATAACGAAACTTGAAACTCCTGGATGATTAATTCATTTTGCATAATTAAATTCTCTTGGACTTAAAACAATCCTGGAGGTATTGAAAAGATGTTTAAGATTCGTCTTAAGCACTTCCTCAATATGATAGGATGTTTATAAGAACAATCGAACTTAATTTTTCTTTGATGAAGAAAATCGTCCTCAAACTAAAACACAAGAACCTAGACGTCATAGGAAATGACTAGCTATAGGATTAGGAACTTGGTAGAAAACCATAACCCTTCCCTTAGCTTTACCTAGGAACTTGCTTTAAATGATTAAAATATCCTAAATTGTGTTTAAGTGTAGCTTGGGATGACAGAAAGACCCTCCGTGTACGCTTTTATTTTATTTACAACTTACCTCCTCGCAATTTACTTAATCGCATCACACTTACTTTTCGCATGATAAACAACTCGTTGCATGAAAACCCACACCTTTAGGATAAGCCCCTAAAACCAAAACCAAAACTAAATTAAAAGTCATTACAAGATAAAATTCACCGCCACAACATTTCAAAATATAAAACAACTCAAAATTTAATCACAAACGTAATACAAAACTACAATTATAACTAAATTAAAACGTCTTGTTGGATGATCGGGAATAACTCGGATGATGCAACCTACGACTGCTAATGGGATTTACCACTGTCTAAATGAAAGTATGGAACTCATTTAGTCGAGTTTAGCAAATTCATCCGGACTAAGTGAATCCGATAAAAATAACGATGCCGAAGGATGGAACCGTGGGATCTTAACCGGTGTTGTTATAATCAACTTTAAGATTTGTTTTAATTAAAACATAAAAAAAACACTTGGACTTTAAGATTTCTAAAACCAAACTTCTCTCTCTCTTTGATTACAATCTTCTAAAACTAAACCTCTGCAACAACAAGAAGCTCGAAGCATAGTGGCAAGACGGCCATCGTCATCAGCAAAACCTGAGTCCACTTCAGCAAAACTTTCTTAGAATTAAATAACCAAGTCATAGGATTTCGAGGTAGTTTGCCTAGTGCAACATAAATCCTCAACTTTTCATTAGGCATTTGCATAATCATATTATGTAAATTAAGCCCTAACCGGTCTTAGGACTCCGAGGTAGTCGTTCGACACGACATAAACCCTCACATCTTTGAGGCTGTTTGTATGATTGTGTCATACAAATATAAGTCCTAATTAATTAAAATTGGCAAGATCAAAACATTAAATAAACATTAGGACTTTCCTAAATCCAAGCCAAACAATAGGATAGTCGGGAAATTACCGAAGTTCGCTTCGAATCTGTAATTTCTCCTACCTTTCTTTCTTTGAATTCCCAAAATAAAATGTTCCAAACTTGATCCATTCCTTATTGAAATTCCAAAATTCAATCCCTTGAAAACTTAAACTTTGAGATTCTTGAAAGCAGAATTACTGATTATTATCGAGAGTTTTCTTAAGTGGTTCCCGTCACTCAAGATGTAATTAACTATAGGGGCTTGCCCTTATAGGGAATTTTAAGAACCAGTGTAATATAAACCCCGCTTAATTCATTTATATTAAGCAGTGGAACTTGTCGGCTTATAAAATTGGTTCGTAGACCAAACGGATGTCACAAATCTTCCAGCTTATTTAACCGAGCCCCATCATCAAGCAAAGTGTGTCTTCTCTCCGGGATAGATATACGAGTTTGTGATGCAGTGTTCGTTTATATAAACTATTCGGGATGTGAGATCAGTTTGATTTCATATCTTAAAATTTTCAAATTTAAAATTATTTTCAAAATCAAATACTACTTTTCAAATTATTTATTTAAATTAAATAAAAAATTCGCCGACAATTTCTTTAGGTGACCTCTTTTCAAAAATACAACACACAAACCTAAAAATATGTCGACAGCGACACCCCTTTAAAAAGACTTAACCTAAAAATATGCGACATTAGGTTCAACTAGTAATCTTGAGTAGAAATGAGTCTCATAATGAGTTACTCTCATTTTAGACCATTACACATCAAATGAAGTTTTCTTTTGATTAGAAGTTCGAGCATGCCCATTATGGCACAAACACAATGTCATCAGGTTGATTTACATTGGTTGAGCCATGACTAATTTTGAAGGTCAATCCTTTGGAAATTTGAAATAAAATGAATCGAAGGTACGTCCTTTAAACTATATTTGAGCCTGCTTCAGGTCCATTAGAAGTTGGAACACACTCTTTATGGCACCATTACAATGTGATTAGGTTTTTTGACCTTATATTAGACAAGAATAATTATGCTGGTCAATCATTTAAGTTAGCAAACCTGAGCTAGGGTGGGTCTTACTCTTGCTTAAAATACTTATCACACACCAAAAGTGGTTCAACAAACTTATTTTGATCTTATTCAAATTCTCCATAAGTTTCACCTTGATTCATCGAAAGTTAGAGTACGCGATGGCACCATCATGATGTGATCAGAGTGTTTGATTCCAAGGTAGCCAAGTTGGAGTACGTTAAAGTGGGGCTAATCCTTTAGGTTAGTAAATCTGAGTTAAGATAAGTCTCTTGATAAACCTTTTCTCAGATTAGCTATTGCACACCAAAGAGATAAACTGTTTTCTTCCTTAATTATAGCTCATTAGTTTTGGTTCATTTTAATCCTTCCCCCAAAAAACTGGTGCCTTGGCCAAGTAAATCTAAGGCAGAGTTATGTTTATGTAGTTGCTCTCTAAAGTTGGTCATTGCATGACTTTGAGTTAGGAACATCGTACTAGGTTTTGGGTGGACCAAACTTGTAAAAATTGTCGTGGCTAGCTAATGTCGATAGATTTTTGGGCCCAATCAATTCAACACTTAGACTAATAAATCTAGGATTGGTCAATGGGCACATTTCCAATTGTATAGTCTACTGAACGCTTACAAAAAATATTTTCCTTTCTTGATTTTGTCGGTCATTAATTAATAGTAGCTAATCATGTGGATCTATGCCTTAGCTAAATAAATTTTGGTATGGTTAGTGCAATTATCCTCTAGTAAAATCATGTAACACCTTAGGGTCAAGGAAATTAGATATGGTTTGGAGTTGACCATTCCATTCCACAGATCTTTTTAAGGTTCAATCGGCTGTGTGGCACCATCACGATGAGATCAGGTTCATTAACTTTACAACAAACATGGTTGGTGATGTAGGATAGTGCTTTAGGTTAGTAATTCTAAGTTAAGATAATTATGTGATGATTCCTTTTCTCAATATAGCTCATTGAACCCCAAAGACGTGTCTTCTACCCCTCCTCAGGTTCATCAGATTTTGTTGATTTTACTGGCATTAAAAAAAGAATAGCAACTTGGCTAAGTATATATTGGATGGGTCCTAGTCTATTCATTGAATACCATAAAGTTAGGATTGGTGCGCCTATCTAATGTGGACTAAAGGAACATATTGGCACTAGTTCTCTATCTGACGAGCCCTCCCACCCCCCCCCCCCCAAAAAAAAAAGATAGAATAACCAGGTTCATTTCTTCAATTTTATTTTTGAGTTCAGTAGAACAACACCATGGCTAATCAAAACTAAGTCAGAAGTAAATAAAATTTTTATCAAGAACCTTTTTTGGTTTTTCCTTTATATTCCCAAACAAAAATAAGAACTGATGAACAAAGAAGCAAACAAACAAGTTATCTAAAATTGTAGGTTCATTGACTTAGGTCCCATGTAAGATTAGATAAGTCAATAACTTGATTAAGTAAATCTAGTAGGAATTCTAAGCAGATATCTTTGGTATTGTCATTACACACCACAAAAAGAATCTTAAAAGCCCAAAACCCTAAGGATCACTTCTAAGATGAATAGGTCAGCTCTCAAAGTAGATGAAAATCCCTTAAATTTCAATTTAAATTTACCGCTTGACTATTTTTTACATTAGATACTGCTCCTCAAACTATCCTGTTCTTAGTTGCCCTATTACTCCTTTTAGGTTTCATGTGCTTTCCTTCTTATTGTGTCAAGGTACACCACCCAAAAAAACAACACGAAACCAAAAAATAAAATAAAATAAAATAAATAAATAAATAAAAACACAAAAAAAACAAAACAAAATTAAAAAAACAACAGAAAACAACATAAAGCAAAACAATATGACACAAACTAAAAAAGCAAATAAAATCAAATAAAATTCCCCAGCAAAATTTAGTCAACTATGCCCCTTATGGTTAACTTTCAAGTTGGACGCGAACACCCACAGTTTCTGTCCTATCTAATAACCTTGTTAAATCATCGCTTTGACGTGAATTTGTATGGTTTTCCAACCTAGTGTGTTTAGGTCTATAGTGGGTCCTATCGATAAGGAACATGAAAGCTCATAAGTTTGTGGATTTTGTTGATCATCTCGACCAACACCAATATGTTTGTTGTATGTTAAATAGTTTACAACACATACTGGAGGTCCATTTGTTGATCACAATTATTGTTAACTCATAATTCACGGTAAATATTTAAAACAAACTTAAAATAAATCATGCTAAATAAAAAACAAATCAATTAACTTCAATTGAATCTTAAAGTTGGACTAATATGCAACCGAATGAGGGAATATTCTAAAATTATTATTTTTATGCCTTAAAATTATCATTTTAACTATAGATCATTGTAGTGCTTAAAATTTCATGTTATGAACTACATTGGTTCATTATCAATGTGAGAATAGTATAAAATACGTTTTGGCGGATGATGCTTAACTTTTTACACGAAAATTTATATGGCTAGTATTAATGCATGAGAAGTCATACCACAAAATTTATATGGCAAGTATTCATGCATAAGAATTCATCACACATAAAAATATTTCACTGGAGCATCAATTCCTAAAATAAAATCCATGAATGAGTTCAGATTATCGAAAGCTTTCAAATGAGCCCCTCTGTGCCTAAATCAGACTCTGTCTTAAGGCCATTTAGTCAACAATAATTTGGATGACAATTAGTATAACTTAGATGATAATTATGATTTTTTTCCTAAAAATGACCATAAATCAATCTCCAAGATCAATATATAATCAAATAGAGCTCAAATAATTAAAATTGACTAGTTTAAATTTTATCTAAACTCTTGTGAAATGTCTCAGTTTTTGTGGGGCCGGACCAACACATTGATCCAATTTTCCTCAATTTAAATGCCACATTGCGACCCAAATCAATCACCCATACTCACATAAGGAGATGTTCAATGCCAACAAGGTTCATGTTGTCGAAACAAGCTAAATATCCTCAAAGCCCTCAATTTGGAGGGCATTACCACCCCACCTTTAGGTTTGTCTAAGCCAGCTAAAGCACAAGTGACCCGACCCGCAATAATGCAGTAATATTCACTTCCAAAAGTTGCCAAAAGCTTGACCCAATTTATAAATAGCGGTTAGTGTATAAAATCAAAATGATGTAAATTTTTAGAAAATATTTTTTTACACACTAGGGGTACTACGCAAGTATACGTATCGTTTAAAGTAATATAGGGTTTTCTTTAATAACCCCAATATCGATCCCACGGGGAAAAATTATAGTAATAATTTTTCTAAATATTATATTTCTAAAATAGCTTTTTATCCTCTAAATTAACTATAAATTACTATTAATTTACTAGATGCAAATAAAGAAAACAATAATAAGAAAATGATTTATGAAAACTATAAAATAAAAAACTTTCTTTCCTTCAATTAATCTAAGATTTTTAAGATAATTTAATATTCGTTGGAGAATTTGATTTATGGTATTGTGACAAACAGAAGCATTTATATTCTTTACCCTTTGATCCGTGCGCAAAGAATATTGAGCTAATTTACAGATCGAGTCCGGATGTATTGTTAGTAGAATGGGTTAATCCGGACTCACACTACTAGATGTCCAAGGTCGAGCTATGGTCGGCCCTACTAGTGACCCTTTCCTAATCTATAAATCAAATTATAAGAATTTAGTCCGTCACTCTAAAACTTATCAATTCTACGCCCTTTAAATCTTATCTTCCTATTTATTTGCACTTCACCCTGAATAGCCCGCACATGGCCTTCGACTACCCAAAGATTCAAGTGACACTTACAAGTTAAGAGTTCTTCTCCTTCAAGGTCTCAAAACTCTTCAACAGGTTTTAACAATTTAAATGGCCAATTTAAAAAGTAAAGTAAGATCAGGTATTAATGTCATCACAATGTTTTGAAAATATTTTGAATTTCAATTCTCCATCGAATCTTTATATTATCTTATCTATCTCTTCATAATCGAAGGAAGAAAGTAAACTAACTACTCGGAACACATTGAAAATAAACAAAGAAACATAATAAATAAACTTTGAATCAAATGTAAAATACTTATCTCAAATATTCCTTCTACGGATCTTCCGATTCCTATCGACTCCACAAGTGTAATGAACTCCAGATGCAACAACTTGAAAATAAACTCACTAAACTAAACAAAAGTTGGCCCTAAATTTCTCTCTCTAATTCTCTCTCTAAGGATGAGAGGTCCTAAAGTGGATAAGAGAAAGGGTTACAATGGGAGGGGCATGTTTTCTGAAGAAATCGACCCCTATTTATAGGCTTCAAGGGTTGCCTTGAGGCACCTCTTCAAAACATGTCCGCATTCAATGAATCTTCTAGAAGGTCGGTCTGGCGCCTAGGCGCCGGAATCTGGCGCCTATGCGCCGGACATCGCGTCCAGTTCTTCGCACCTCTTCACTTTGGCTCGCACCTCTTCACGATTAAAACCGTTTTGGAGCGTCCAAATGCAATGTATCACATGTCCTATTATCCAGGAACAACTGACAGTCTTCTAGAATGTCCAATAACCGCTCACTCCGTCAAAATAACCGATCAAACGTTGTCAAATACTTGATAGTTTTTGTATCGAGTCTGATGCTTAGGCGCCAGCTTCTGGCGCCTAGGCGCCAGGCCATATTTTTTTATACTTTTTGTATTTTGCTCCATTTTTGCTCCTTTTTGCTTCTTCTTCCTTTTTGGACCTTTTTACATCACCACCATCCAAAAACACAGAAAAAATACCTTTCATTAAAGCATAATATCCTTAATTGATAAGAATTAAGACATAAAGAAATAGGTATTTTTTTATAGATCAAAATCTCACAAACTTAAATGTTAATTGTCCTTAAGTAACTCTTTCTGCTATATAAAATGTATAACCTTTGGAATAAAAGATAAATATTTAAGATTCCTTATAATTTTTTATTTTATAAAGTTTTTAGTAAATTATTAACCCAATTTCACTAACTAGGTTTAATTTTAAGAATTTAAAGAATATCTAACTATCAAATCATAAGATTTCAAACTTTTCATTCATTTTGAAAATAATAGAAGTCTATTATATTAAGATCTCATAGATTATTTACAAGAAAAAGATCTTCTTGAAAAATCTTTTCTAAATAAATATTCATGTATAAAAATTAAGTAAAATATGTAACTAGTTTTCTTCCTATAAGATAATTCAAGTGAAGCCAATTTTTTATTAGGCATTTCCTCAAGCTTCTCCTCTCTTCTTTTTTTTTTTTTTTGATATAGGGAGGATTACTATATCTGGATAGCCTGTTAAAGGTTTTGAACTTCACTATCCTTAACTTATATTTTCAAAACTTATACATTTTCACTTAATTATTATAGCATAAATAAGAATTTAAAAAGATTTCCAATATTTTCTTTTTCAAGTGATAATTTTTGATTACTTAATATTTCTAAAATTCTATTATTTCTATCATGAATAGAAAATTTTTTTAATCTTATTCTTCTTTAAGTTGAATAATTCTCTTCTTAAAATCAATCAAAGTTATTAAAATTTTGGTTAATTTTCACTAAATTGTTTATAATTTCAAAAATAAAAGTGATCTCAAATAAATTCTTCATTCCTTAAGTTATATTAAAAAGTTATTATTATTATTTTTAAGAAAATATTAGCTCTTTAAGGACAAATAAAATTTAAATTTGAATGGATTTTCCCTTCCCCCAAACTTAAGTTTTTGTATACTATGATAATTTGCAAGTATGAGAGAAAGAAAATCATAAGAATTTTTATAAGTATGTAAAAATAATCTTAAAAAGAAAAATTACTTCTACTCATGCTTTTATGAATAATTAAAATAAAATTTAAGCATGTATAAAAAGTAAGCAGACTAATTTTATGATGATAATAAATTAAAATTAAAGCAGAGCAAAATTACTAAGTACTAAACAGTAGACTAAAACAAACATATAAATTAACTCTAACTTCAGTCTTAACACAATCAATCCACACAGTACAAAAATAAATCAACATACATCGTACACAAAACTAAACAAACAATCCAAACAAAACAAACTAACAGAGTAACACAACATAAAGATCTATAACTACTAGTCACTAGCTGTAGCCTCATCATCATCATCGTCGTCACCAAATGAAAATTCTACGTCCTTAGGATCAACAAATGGTGTGAAACTAGGAAAAGTAGGAAAACTAACACCTCGTTCACCCTTCAGAAATCTGACTAGGGCTTCATCATACTCAGCATCATAACTACTCTTCCTCTGGGTATAATCAGTTAGATGATCAAGCTTCCTGTCAATAGTATCAATCTCGCAAGTGAGTTTGAAATAACTCCCGCTCGTCGCTCTAAAACCGATCATGCATTGATTCCCGTAAACTCGATGGTGGCTCGAGCAGAAGTAGAAGGTCTACCAGAAGTATGTGCAGAAGTAGAAGGAGCGGTCGATCTCTTCCCTCGAAGACGATCATAGATACTAATACTCTCCTGCCCAATTGGCTTGGTAGACTTTAACTTCTCCTCAGAAATATCAGCAGTGACTCTATTACTAACACACAGTGAATAAATCAGAGATGGAAATCCCAATCCAATAGAAGTGCTGGATCTCGCAGTAGAATCCACAGAATCATAAATAATACTCCCGACATCAATAGGCTTCCTCTCCTGAATGCAGTAGTTTAAGATCGCTCGATCTCTAGTCACTTCACTCAGGTGGTTGGAAGGTAACAATCTTGCAGAAATAAAGTAGTGCCATGCTTTAGAAATACCATTTAATTTGGAGGATTTGAAGTTTACCCTTTTTCCGTTCCTGATCTTCCAAGATCCAGTACCGTCAGTCAAATAAGCAATAATCATATCCAAATCTCCCTCAGATGGGATAATCTAGAATAATAACACTCTATAGTGTGGCAGGCCAGAAAATATATTGATTCTTTCAGGACTAAATCCAACTCCGATTCCTCTGACAAAGACTTCATAATCTTCAGCATCCAGAAAATTTGCATAAAACTCTCGAACAATCGGGATAACAGCAATAACAGTGAAATAATAGAATCGTTGCCAATTGTGTGCAACGATAGTGTTTTCGATCATTTCTCCAGGATGATAGAAACTTCGTTCTGAAATGAATTTTCTGGACATCGCAAATTCATGGAAGCGAAAATGCGCAGCAGCAGTAGAAAATTTGCTACTATCAAAGTTATCTCGTGCCTTCCCGCTTTTAGATTTCGAAGCCATCTAAACGTGAAGAAAACAAGAACAAATTTAGGAATCAAAGATTTAAACTCTTTTTAAGTTTATAAAACTTAAAATAAGTTTAAGAATCCAAAGAAATCACTAAGAATCAAAAAATTTCTTTCAATATTTCGGTTCTTAGCAAAACTAGGAAAATCTATGGTAAAAATCGAAAATAAATGGTTTAAAGTGTAGATCTGACCTTGAGTCAAAGAAATCGAGTGGTTTCGCGCTCAAATCCTTGATGTTTTGACCTCAAAATGGATCTAAAAGGTGTATTTTCACGAAAATGGGGAAGAAGATGAAGCTTAAGGCGTCAAAAATGGCTTTTGGGGGTTATTTAAGTAAATTTTCGGGTCCAGCCGAATCCGGCGCTTAGGCGCCGAACTCGGCGCCTAGGCGCCGTACTCGCCTTTCACAAAAAAATTATTTTTAAATTTAATTTTCCACCAAAATTCATAAATTCAACTTCCAATTACTCATATCGCAGTAGGGCTTCAATTTCTAACTTCCACATCATTTTTCAAAAATTTATAAAAATTAAATAATTAATCCACCAATCAAACAAAAGGTTTCAATCAAACTCACTAAATTCCATTTATAATCTTCAATATGACTCAATACATTCCAGATAAGTATTATACTTGATTCAAGTTCCTAATACACACTCAAACACAACAATTTCTAAACAAAAACAACACACATTGAACATGAAAGCAAATACACAAACAAACACAATCGATTCTCTAAATCGATACAATGACTCAACAAACCATACAATGACTATCTCATTACCTGAATACTCTAATCTTCACAAGGTAAATTGTGTATTCCACTTAGAAAGAACACTAACGCTCTCGGGAAACCCGTAGCCATCTTTTCGTCAATCCACTTCTTCTTAGCATACATTTCAACTTGAACATCTTGATAAGCCGCTAAATGATCAAATTGATGTTTCATTTGCCATTCTAGATGTTCAACTTGATGAAACATCTCATGAAGGCGATCTCCAATGCTTTTAAAATCAGTTTCAAAATTATCCAAACGACTAGAAATTTTCTTCAAACTTACAGCGATGAAACCATTGAAGTAGGGTTGAGGATCCTTTGAGACCTTGTCCCTAGCCTCTTCTCCATGATTTCTTCTTTCCATTTCTTCAAAATTTCTCAAATCTCTCAAGAATGAAGTGCAAGGGACGTAATTCTAATTTTTTGATGGTTAGGGAAGAAGATTGGTTAATTTAAAAGGGAAAATCGTGTGAAAAACTGAAAATTTTCAGTTTCTGCACGACCCAGTAACCGCGACGCTTAGAAGCCAAATCTGGCGCCTAGGCGTCGGACCTATTGATACATAGCATGATTTTGGTGCTTAGGCGCCGAATTCTGGCGCCTAGGCTCCGGAACTATGTTCAACTCCGTTTCGCCTAATCGTCAAATTTCAAAATTTTGTTCTCCAAGATAGGTATATTATACTGGTAAGAGTAATTTAGACTCAAATACAATCAAAATGAAGGTTAACTTGATCTCCTTTTTACTCATATTCAGAATAGAGTGATCCAATTCTTAAATGTCACACACTTCAAAATAATTTTCAGCCTAAGTCAACAAAGACTTATGAGCATCAAATTTTTCTAAAGTAATATAAAATTAATCAAGATCGAGGCATAACCTTACATTAAAACATAAAAACATTAAAACAAAAGATAATTATGGGTTGCCTCCCACAAAGCGCTTGGTTTAACGTCGTCAGCCCGACTTAAGTAAATCTTTAATCAGGTTTGACTCAATTCATAAGCCTCTTTATAAATCCTTTTAATATCTCCCAAATAAGGCTTCAATCTTACTCCATTTACTTTAAAAAGTTTTCATGTTTTGGGATCTTTAATATCTACAGCTCCATAATGATATACTTTCTCAACTATATAGGGTCCAATCCATTTAGATCTTAATTTTTCAGGAAACAGTTTTAAACGAGAGTTAAACAATAATACTTCTTGTTCAAGTTCAAAAATTTTTCCTGAAATTTTCATATCATGCAACATCTTCATTTTCTCTTTATAAATCCTCGCATTTTCATATGCTTCATTTCTTATTTCTTCCATCTCATTTAATTGCAATAATCGCTTTTCTCTTGCTTTATTCAAATTAAAATTGAACTCCTTTATCACCCAATAAGCTTTATGTTCAAGTTCTACAGGTAAGTGACAATGTTTACCATAAATTAACCGGTAAGGTGACATTCCGATTGGTGTCTTATAAGTTGTTCTATAAGCCCATAATGCGTAATCAAGTATATCAACCCAATCAGCTTCTTTTAGGATTAACGATCTTCTCTAAAAATTTTTTAATTTCTCTGTTTGATACTTCAGCCATTCCACTAGTTTGTGGGTGATAAGCAGTTACAATTCTATGTTTGATTCCAAATTTTTGCAATAATGATTGAATTCTTATATTCCTGAAATGACTTCCACCATCCATGATAATTACCTTGGGCATTCCAAATCTTGAAAATATCATTTTCTTTAAAAATTTAGAAACACTTTTGGAATCACGAACTTGGTAAAGCAACAAACTTCAATCCACTTTGAAACATAATCAACTGCTAATAAAATATAAATTTTTCCAAATGATGGTAGAAATGGTCCCATAAAGTCTAAACCCCATATATCAAAAATTTCAACTTCTAATATATAGTTTAAAGGCATTTCATTCTTCCTAGATATATTTCCCATCCTTTGACATCGATCACATGTTTTCACATATTGTCTCACATCTTTAAATAAGGTAGGCCAATAAAATCCAGAATTTAAAAGTTTAAATGCAGTTTTATCTATGCCAAAGTGTCCTCCAAAATCGGAATCATGACATTTTTGAATAATAGCAAAAGTTTCCTCGTACGGTATACATCTTCGAATCATAGAATCTCTTCCAATTTTAAATAAATGAGGTTCTTCCCAAATATATGATTTAGCATCATATTTAAATTTCTTAATAAATTTATTATCCAAGTCATAAGGCAAAATATTGCTAACTAAATAATTAACAATATCAGCATACCAAGGTGTTTTGTATTTTTGAATAACATATAAAGATTCATCCAAAAATTTCTCATTTATATTTTCTTCTGAAATAATATCATTTTTAATTCTAGACAAATTATCAGCAATTTGGTTTTCAGTTCCTTTTCTATCTACTATTTCAAAATCAAATTCTTGTAGAAGTAAAACCCATCTAATAAGTCTAGGTTTAGAATCCTTCTTAGATAATAGATATTTAATAGCAGAATGATCAAGCATGAACTATGCATTTAGTACCAAGAAGATAAGGTCTAAATTTATCAAAGGCATATACTATAGCTAGAAGCTCTTTCGCAGTGGTAGTGTAATTTCTTTGTGCTTTAGTGAGAGTTTTACTAGCATAATATACAACTTTGAAAATTTTCTCATATTTTTGTCCTAATACAGCTCCAATTGCAAAATCACTTGCATCACACATTAATTCAAAAGATTTATTCCAATTAGGTGCAACAATGATAGGTGCAGTTATTAATTTTTCCTTTAGAATATTAAAAGCATTAATACATTCTTTATTAAATTCAAATTTTGCATCTTTTTCCAATAAATGACAAAGAGGTTTAGCAATTTTAAAAAAATCCTTTATGTATCTTCTATAAAATCCAGCATGACCTAGAAAACTTCTCACATCAGTGACAGTAGTAGGTGGTTGCAATTTAACAATAATTTTTACTTTTGCTTGATCTACTTCTATCCCTTTTTGTGACACTTTGTGACCAAGTACAATGCCTTCTGTGACCATGAATTGACATTTTTCCCAGTTAAGAACTAAATTTGTTTCTTCACATCTTTTCGTAACTTTGGAAATATTTTCCAAACAAGATTCAAAAGAAGTTCCAAAGACCGAAAAATCGTCCATGAATATTTCAATTCCTTTGTCAATCAAATCACAAAATATTGACATCATACATCTTTGAAAAGTTGCAGGTGCATTACATAAACCAAAAGACATTCTTCTAAAAACAAATGTTCCATAAGGACTTTTAAATGTTGTCTTTTCTTGGTCCTCAGGAGCAATAAGTAATTGATGATAAACAGAATATCCATCCAGAAAACAGAAATATAAGTGTCCAGCTAATTTATCGAGCATTTGATCCAAGAAAGGTAAAGGAAAATGATCCTTTCTAGTGGCTTTATTTAATTTCTTATAGTCAATAAAAATTCGTCATCCAGTAACTTGTCTTGTAGGAATTAGTTCATTTTTATCGTTAACAATGACAGTTACACCTCCTTTCTTCAGAACACAATGAATAGGACTAACCCAATGACTATCCGAAATAGGATAAATAATACCAGTATCTAACCACTTCATAATTTCTTTTTTAACAACCTCTTTCATGATAGGATTTAATCTTCTTTGCGATTCTATAGTAGGTTTAAAATTTTCTTCCATTAAAATTCTATGCATGCAAATGGAAGGGCTTATTCCTCTTATATCGACAATCGTCCAACCAAAAGCTTTCTTATAATTCTTTAACACACCTACTAGTTTTTCTTCTTGATCTTTACTCAGTTCAGAAGAAATAATAACATGTAAAGTTAATGAATTTCCAAGAAACACATATTTTAAATGTGAAGGTAACATTTTTAATTCCAGTTCAGGGGCTCTTTTAATTGATGGTAAAAGTATATCATTTTGAGTTATGTCTAATAAAATGAGTCTCTTCTTCTTCTACTTCTTCATTTTCATCAATTAAAAATTCAAGTTTTTCTTCAGAAATGACTTTACATTTTTTTTGATAATGTTTTTCAATTAAATAATCAATTATATCCATTCGATAACATTTCACTTTATTATGGTACTTCATTGATTTAAGAACATTGAATTTAATTTCTTGATCATTAACTCTCATGGTTAGTTCTCCCTTTTGCACATCAATCATAGCTTGTCCGGTAGCTAGAAAAGGTCTCCCTAAAATAATAGGTATCTCTTTATCTTCTTCCATATCAAGTACTATGAAATCTACAGGAAAGATAAATTTATCCACTTTAACAAGGACATCCTCTATAACTCCTTTAGGATAAGTGATAGATCTATCGCCTAACGGAAGGGTTACAAGTGGTGGGAGTAATATCTCCTAAATCTAATCTTCGAAAGATAGAAAATGGCATGAGATTAATACTTGCTCCTAAATCACATAAAGCTTTTCCACAAAATTTTTCTCCAATAGCACGAGGTATAGTGAAACTTCCGAGATCCTTAAGCTTTTCAGTAATTTCTTTTGAATTATTGCACCGCATTCCTCACTTAATGCAACAGTTTCAAAAGCTTCGAATTTTCATTTTTTGCTTAAAATATCCTTCATAAATTTTGCGTAAGTTGGCATTTGTTCCAAAGCTTCAGCAAAAAGTATGTTAATAGTAAGTTTCTTAAAAATTTCAAAGAATTTAGAAAATTGATGATCGAGTTTCTGCTGTTTCAGTCATTGAGGAAAAGGTAGTGGTGGTTTTTCGACTTCCACATTAACAAGTATAACAGTTTGATCTTGACTAGGAGAAAGAGTTTCTTTAGGTTTTTCAATCTCTTCAACCTCAATCTCTTTTTCAATTTCATTCGCATTCTTTCTTTTAATTCCTTTCCACTTCTAAGTTGTACGAGCTTTAGCTTGTTCATGTTCTTTTCCAGCTTCCTTTGGATTAATTTCAACATTACTAGGAAGTGTTCCTACAGTGTCTGTTATTAATTAAAGTAGCAATTTGCCCCATTTGATTTTCAATATTACGAATAGCAGTATTTTGATTTTGTAATTGATTATTCATTTGTAAAATTAATTCTTCTATTAATAACTTTTTCTGTTGATTATTAAATCTAGGAGGTTTATAATTTGAATTAACTTGATTATTCCAATTTCCAGTGGGATGAGATTGATTATTACCCCATTATTGTTGCGAATTATTCCAGTTAAAATTAGGATGATTTTTCCACCCAGGATTATAATAATTTGAATAAGGATTATTTTTACTTGCAATAGCTTGTAAAGTTTCAATAGTTCGAGAATCTTCAACATTAGCAGAGTTATTATGTGAAATATTAATTGTAAAGTTATCTAATTTCTTAGACATTGCCGCAACTTCGTGAAGCTAAAATAGAAAAGGCTTCATTAGCATGAATACTTGCCATCTTTTTAAGATTAATCCTTTCGAAGGCCATCGAAAATTGTTATTAGCCATTTCTTCAATTAAAGTGTAAGCTTCTTCAAATGATTTCGACATTAAAGAACCTCCAAGAAGAAGATCAATAATTGATTTTAAAGATCCATTTAATCCATTATAAAATGTTCGAATAATCAACCAATCGGGTAAAGCATGATGAGGACATTTTCTTAATAGTTCTTTAAATCTTTCCCAAGTTTCATATATTGTCTCCCCGTCAATTTGACTAAACGAAGTAATATCATTTCTTAATTTAGCCGTTTTAGAAGGAGGAAAATATTTAGCAAAGAATTTTTGTGCCATTTCAGCCCATGTTTTAATAGAACCAGTTGCTAATGAGTTTAACTACATCTTTGCTTTATCTCTTAAAGAAAAAGGAAAGAGTCTAAGTCTAATAGCATCATCGAAACATTGTTATATTTAAAGGTAGCACAAAGTTCTAAAAACTAACAAGATGTAAATTTGGATCCTCATTTCGTGATCCACCAAATTTATTATTTTGCACCATTTGAATAATAGATCGGTTTAAGTTCAAAAGAATTAAGATCTACAAGTGGTATTTCAATACTACTATGAAGTTCATCAACTGTAGGATTAGCATAATCCCTTAATGGTTTATAAACATTTTGATCATTAAGTTCAATTGGATTTTGTGAAGTAGCCATTTCTTGAAATTTTTGAATTTGTTTTCCCTTTTTAATTTTTCTAATTATTCTTTCTAATTCAGAATCTAAAGGTATTAATCCTTCAGAACCAAATCTTCGCATAAAACAAGAAATAAAAATATATATCTTTCTTTTTTTTATTTTTACTGTTTTTAATTTTTTAATATATTTGTATTTTTAGAAATATAATATTTTTTTTTACAAAAATTTATAACTATTTTATTTCTTTCCCCGGCAACGGCGCCAAAAATTTGACCCGACCCGCAATAATGCAGTAATATTCGCTTCCAAAAGTTGCCAAAAGCTTGACCCAATTTATAAATAGCGGCTAGTGTATAAAATCAAAATGATGTAAATTTTTTTAGAAAATATTTTTTTACACACTAGGGGTACTACGCAAGTATACTTGTCGTTTCAAGTAATATAGGGTTTTCTTTAATAACCTAGTATCGATCCCACTGGGAAAAATATAGTAATAAATTTTCTAAATATTATATTTCGAAAATATCTTTTTATCCTCTAAATTAACTATAAATTACTATTAATTTACTAGATGCAAATAAAGAAAACAATAATAAGAAAATGATTTATGAAAATTATAAAATAAACAACTTTCTTTCCTTCAATTAATCTAGGATTTTTAAGATAATTTAATATTCGTTGGAGAATTTGATTTATCGTATTGTGCCAAATAGAAGCATTCCTATTCTTTACCCTTTCGATCCAGGCGCAAAGAACATCAAGCAATTTACGTATCGAGTCCGGATGTATTGTTAGTAGAATGGGTTAATCTAGACTCACACTACTAGATGTCTAAGGGTGGCTATGGTCGGCCCTAATAGTGACCCTTTCCTAATCTATAAATCAAATTATAAGAATTTAGTCTGTCACTCTAAAAACTTATCAATTCTACGCCCTTTAAATCTTATCTTCCTATTTATTTGCACTTCACCCTGAATAGCCCGCACATGGCCTTCGACTACCCAAAGATTCATGTGACACTTACAAGTTAAGAGTTCTTCTACTTCAAGGTCTCAAAACTCTTCAACAGGTTTTAACCATTTAAATGACCAATTTAAAAAGTAAAGTAAGATCAGGTATTAATGTCATCACAATGTTTTGAAAATATTTTGAATTTCAATTCTCCATCGAATCTTTATATTATCTTATCTATCTCTTCATAATTGAAGGAAGAAAGTAAACTAACTACTCGTAACACATTGAAAATAAACAGCAAAACATAATAAATAAACTTTGAATCAAATGAAAAATACTTATCTCAAATATTTCTTCTACAGGTCTTCTGATTCCTACTGACTGCACAGTGTAATGAACTCCAGATGCAACAACTTGAAAATAAACTCACTAAACTAAACAACAATTGGCCCTAAATTTCTCTCGCTATTTCTCTCTCTAAGGATGAGAGGTCCTAAAGTGGATAAGAGAAAGGGTTACAATGGGAGGGGCACATTTTCTGAAGAAATGGACCCCTATTTATAGGCTTCAAGGGTTGCCTTGAGGCACCTCTTCAAAACATGTCCACATTCAATGAATCTTCTAGAAGGTCGGTCTGGCGCCTAGGCGCCGGAATCTGGCACCTAGGCGCCGGACACCGCGTCCAATTCTTCGCACCTCTTCACTTTGGCTCGCACCTCTTCACGATTAAAACCATTTTGGAGCGTCCAAATGCAATGTATCACATGTCCTATTATCCAGAACAACCGCGGTCTTCTAGAATGTCCAATAACCGCTCACTCCGTCAAAATAACCGATCAAACGTTGTCAAAAATCTGACAGTTTTTTTATCGAGTCTGGCGCTTAGGCGCCAGGCCATATTTTTTTATACTTTTTGTATTTTGCTCCATTTTTGCTCCTTTTTTATTCTTTTTCCTTTTTGGACCTTTTTACATCACCTACATCCAAAAATATAGAAAAAATACCTTTCATTAAAGCATAATATCCTTAATTGATAAGAATTAAGACATAAAGAAATAGGTATTTTTTTATAGATCAACATGCAGCACCCCTATGATTGTAGCGCGTCCACATAGTAGCCCATAACTTCTTGTGACCATGTCTGAGGCAATGTAATTGCAAGTAGGGCAACATAACCAAACCATCCCTTTGCTCTGAAGGTGTCTCCATGTCACCCAGTAGCATGACCATGTCACTGAAGCTAATTGGGTGGCATAGCCACACCGCAAGAACTCAAGGTCCTGTGAAGCCACTTCAACTGACAATGTGACCATGCTGTTGGTGATCTATGGCTTTATTTCTTTTTTTTGTTTTTTTTGCCAATTGATTCATCATTTCACCATTGACGATTCGTAGGAGCTTTAAACGCTGATGGAAACACAACCATCAATATTTTTCCCAATTGATAGTCATTTGGGTTAATCTATGGGTGGCAACCACTCCCGCCATTGGCTCTCCTACTCTCAACACCTATAAATGCCCCCTTCTTCTTCTTCTACTCTCCCTCCTCTCTCTTCTCTCTTTTTTACTTCCTCTTTTCTGGTGGTTTCATATTGACCTCCTCTTCTTCCTGCGGTGATCTTGGTGGTTTACTCTTTGGTCTGGTAAGTCTTCTTTCTCTTCTAATTTTAATTTCTTTCATTTATTTTTATTTTATTTTTTTAATTAAGTAAATAAAGTAATTAGGTTAGGCTCAGGTTTGGCTTGGACATAGGTTGACCCGAACCCAACCTGACTCAAATCCAACATAGCCCGAACCAAACTTAACCCAAACCCAATTTAGCCCAAGCCTAACCTAACCTGACCCAACCTAGCTCAAATCCAACCTAGCCCGAACAAAACTTAATCCAACCTAGCCTAACCCAATATAGCCTAACCTAACCCAAACTATCCCAACCCAACCTAATCCAACATAACCCAAACTAGCCTAACCTAACTTAGCCCAACCTAGTCTAGTCTAACCCAACCTAGGCCAACTAGCATTGCCCAACATAAATCATTCTAGCCCAACCTAAGCTAATCTAGCCTAACCTAAACTAGCCTACTCTATCCCAACCGTAGCTAACCCTAGCTCGACCAAGCTTAACCTAACCAAAGCTAACCCAACATAGCTTAAACCTAGTTGACCCTAGCTGACCTTAGCTAACTCTAATTGTCCCTAGCCAATCTTAGTCTAAACCTAGCTCATCTCTAGCCCAAGTCTAACCTAATACTACATGACTAATATGTGTAACCTGCATATGTCATATTCCATGTGTAGTTTAGTTTAATGCCCGTTTCATGTATATTTTAGTTCAAGGCATGTTACAAGTGTACTTTAGTTTAATCTATGTTTCATGTGTAGTTTTTTCCATATGTCAAGTACTTGAAAATAAAAAAAATGGATAAAAGGAAAATAAGGAGGAGAACCTCTCATATGTAGGTTCTTCTCGTGAATATTTTAATAAAATATGTTATTCACAATGACGTTTAATTAAAACCTTTTAAGTAATAAAAAACTAAGTTAAATTAAGGATTATACTAACTTAAAACAAATCAAATATGTTTTAAATATTCTAAAATCAAATTAAATTAAGTTTAAAATTTTCTTAAATTAAGTTTAAAAATTAATTTAAAAGGTTCTAAAAATAATTTCAAACAACTAATTTTTAAAAAACTGAGAGATAGTTTAAACTCTTTCTAAAATAATCTTTAAAAAAATCAAAATAATTTAAAATATCTAAACATTTTAAATTAAAATATTTTAAACTATAATTTTAAACTAAAACTCCAAAGTAACTTAAATAACTAAACCTAAAAAAAAATTAAAATGAAATGAAACACTTATGTTAAATCAAAGAAGATAATTTTAACACTTAAATAAAATAAAATAAAATAACATTAAAACTCAAACTAAATAACTAAAGATAACATTAAACCACCTAAATTAAATAACCTAAAATAAATAGGACATTTAATTTAAAACAAATAACTCACTTGAAGTAGATAACTTAAGATCACTAATACACTTAAAAAAAACTTAAGATAACTAAAAATGCTTAAATAATCTAACAAAAAATAACTATGATATTTAATGTCACTTGTCAAGACACCAACATTAATATTAACTTGAAAGATTTAAACTTCCAAAACATTTTAAAACATAAGGTAACTTAAATTTTCTGAACCATTTAAGACTTTTAAAGAAATTGAATTATACTAGTTTGTAAATGACATATGAGGCAACCCTAAGAGTAAAATTAAATTAAGTAAACTAGCCTTTAAAATTAATCTTAAAGCCTTTGAACCTAGAAGAACTTTGATCTTCACTATAACCGACAACCAGGGAATCAAAACAAACCACAAAGTAGATACCAGACCCAAACAAAAAAAAAACTAAATCCTCTAAATTAAAAAATGAGAACTAAACATTGGTAGATCTGACATAAACCCTAGGTTTACCAATGTAAAAGTAAAATTGATGATCACACATACGATACAGTCTAGCAACCTAGATTAGTTTACTAACTAATTGTAGCTATTATAAGAACCAAGACATATAAAACAAGCAGTCCTTCCCCCTAAAAATTCCCTAGAATGATGTAACTCATGATTACTAATGAAGGCACCACTAAACATTTCTAGCTAAGAAAACCATCGATTTTCCATTTCAATGGGTCTAAGTGGATATCTTTGATTATAATACTATTTCAGAGTTGAAGGATATCAACACACTTGTAAAGATGGAAAGTCATGGACATCTCGACCGGGGGTGTTTTTCCAAAATTTTAGGTTAGTTCACCCATTTAGGCACTTATGGAGTCTTAGTCCAGCTAGAATTTTCACCTATAAATCTTTTCTACCCAACTCTACCCTTTATTTTACTAAGCCCTTCCAACTAAAATGACCCAATGACCAAACTTTCAAATCAATTTTTTCAATCCAAACATCCAAACATAAACTTTTCATTCAATCAAACTGATCCAACCTACTTTAAACTCTCTTGATTGACCTTTGATTTTAATTCAAAACTATTCAAACATCATTAAATCAAATAGAGTAAACTGTCCTCCCCGGGATGGTTAAATCACTCCTCTTGGGCTTTTTCATGACATACTATTATTGAAATTAAGTCTTTGAATACTTAAAAATATATAATATTTTTATGCACATTTTTTACCTATTTTTGATGATATTGCACTTTAATGGAAGGTATTCATGTATTTTCTTTCAGTTACACATAAATGGATAAAATATGTCAAAAGGAGTGAAAAAGTATCAAATTTGGAGCAAAAATGAATAAGTTCTTAAAATGAACTGGGGCGCCTAAGAGCCCAGATGTGGCGCTTAAGCGCCAGTAGATGGAGAAAGCTGCGTCTAAGCGCCAAAACCCTGCACTTAAGCGCCAGGTAGTTACTTTGCAATTTTAATGAATTTTTAGCAAATTTGGAAGAGGTTTTTGAGGCATCCTTTGTAACAAACATGGATAACTGATCAAGAACGCCAAAAGACATTCAAATTTCACTTGAAAGGGTGCATCTCTTGGGTAGATTCATTGAATATGGACACATTTTGAAGAGACGCCAAGACATCGTTTGAGAAAGTATAAAAGAAAGGAGTTTTTATAGTTAAAAAGGCTGTTAGAGAGGGTGTAAGAAAAAAGAATTAATGCATTTTAGTGAGTAGTTAAAGTAATAAGTTGTAGGATTCTTACTTAGGGTTTCTTCACACTTTTCTCATTCCTAGTGAAAGAGAAAGTGAGAATCCATTATTCTAGAGAGATTTAAACCCTCTTGGGTTGGGCGACTAGTCCAAGGGAGTCTTGTAAGAGAAAGGAAGAGTTTCAAAGGAACTTCAAGAGTTTAGTGGAGAGTAACTTGAGATAAGTTTTATCTTTGTAATTCATTTGGTTTTAATCGAGACTTCTTGTGTTTTGTATATGGTTTCTACTTTTAAAACTACTTGTTGTTGTGTTTTCTCCATGGGTTCTAAGTAGTCTTCTTTATCTTTTTCCTTAAAATAAAAAAGTAATTAAGTGTTGGATGAAAGTTATGGAGTATTGATCTTTAATGTTGGAAGAAGTTGTGATTGATTTAATTCTTGCACTTCATTTACTTCTTGATTTGGCTAATTAAGATGTTAATATTTGCTGTGAGAACATGTAAAATCCTAGTAGATATTGTCTCAATCAACAATAGGTACAAATCACATGATATTGTATGGATGAGAAAGTAATTCAAATAATTTTGTGCAAATAAATAGGTAAATATACTTTGATGGGTGTAGAATTAGAGACTTTAGGGTGACAGACTAAAGCCCTTAATTTGATTTATTATTTTGGGTTTTGATGCAAGATGTTAGCCCCCAGGAGGAGGGAAAGAAGGAAAATCTAGAGTGAGAGCTAGTACCTTCCCTACCTAACCCGTCTTTAAAGCTTTTCTAGCCAATGTTCTTTATAGCTCATCTACTAAGGGTAAAGAATAAAATTGCTCTTATTTGACACAACACATTTTGAATACTTACATCACAAAATTCTTGTACTTATTACTCATTCATAATAATGAAAAATATATTTTCATATATACTTCTTTAATCTTACAAAAACCTTGCTATATTTAGTAAATTATTTACTTTATTTCACAATTTAAGAAAATACCAAAAAAGTCACATTTTAAAGTTTTTAGTTATCTAAAACTGTAAAAGTAAGTTTCTTTTTCTAAATAGAATTTGTGATCTAAAAACCCTCTTATATTTTAAATTTCCAAAAGTTTTCCCCATGGGATTGATATTTTGGGGCTTAATCAGAAAGTCCTATATTACTTAATAATGATATGTATACTTGTGTAGAATCCCTAAATTTAAAAATAACTGCTGCATTCATATTTACATGAGAATCAAGTTTTTGGTGTTGTTATAAAGAAGAAAATTCTATATTAAAAATGTAAGTATAATTAGATTACCACAAGTACAAATATACCAGTATTTGTGCGATAGTATAAAGAATCGGGATAAAGTTTTTGGCGCCATTATAGTAGAAAAATCATATTTTCTTTGAATTTGAATTTAACAGAAAAATAAAAAAAAATTTAGAAAAACAAAATTTCTATTTTTAGAAAATCTTATTTAAACCTTATCTGTTTATGTGTGTTTTATTTTTTTTAAGTTTTTATTATTGTGTTATAATAGTTTATGTGAAGTTCAGGTTTTGAAGGACTTGTACCATATGATTCTGAATCAGAACGAACTATTAGAAAAATTAAAAAATTAAAAATACAGAAAAAATTCAAAAAATTTCAAGAAATGACAAATCAAATTAATCAAAATACTGAAATTCATTATGAATTAAGACCTTTAAGAGATTTTGCAAACCTACAGTAGATGAACTTCATAGTAGTATTCAAAATCCTGCTGTAGCTACTAACTCATTTAAACTTAAACCTGTTATTATCCAAATGATATCTAATAATCAGTTTGGGGGATCACCAACTGAAGGTCCAAATTTATATCTACCAATTTTATAGAATTGTGTGCTAAATTTAAATATGATGGTGTTTTTGATGATGCTATTAGACTTAGGTTTTTTTTATTCTCACATAGAGATAAGGCTAAGATATGTTTGAATTTTTAGCACCTAGATCTATCAAAACTTGGGGTGATTTAGCACAAAAATTTCTTCCTAAATATTTTCCACCATAAAAAACTACGAGCTTAGAAATGATATTACATCTTTTTGTCAGTTTGAAGGGAAGTCTATTTATGAAGCTTGAGAACGATTTAAAGAACTCTGAAGAAAGTTTCCACAACATGATGTGCCAGATTGGTTAATTATTCAAACTTTTACCATGGATTAGCTGGATCTCTCAGATCTACTATCGATGCCACTGGTGATGGTTCATTGATGTTGAATCTATTTCCTAAGGCTTATGCTTTAATTGAAGAAATGACTACTAATAATTTTATCCTTCTCAAAGGGTACATCCTAAAAAGGTAGTCAATATTCATGATTTTGAAGCTTTTGCTAGGCTAGCAAATCAAGTTGCTACAATTTTAAGGAACATAGACCAATTTGGAATGAATTTTTCTCAACTAATTCTAATGATTAAAGATAATTCATTAGGCCAAATGGTAGATTCTCAAACATCAATTGAGACTTTAAATGCTATAAATAACAAGTTAAAAAGCTCATATTTAAACTACTATAATTCAAATTCGAAAAACCATCCTATCTTTAACTAGAATAATAATTAGGGTGGTACAAATCAGCAATGGGGAAGAAACCAAATAAACCCATTGAGGAACTAAAACAACCAAGGTAATAGTAATTATTGACCTACTTATCCTCCAGATTTTAATAATAATCTACAATTTAAGGACAAGAATTTGTCTATAGAAAAATAGGTTTTACGAATGAGAAATCAATTACGAAGTCAAGGAGCTGCTATAAGAAATATTGAGTATTAATTTGGAAAAATTACAAATTCACTTAGTAATATAACCCAAGTAACACTTCCTAGTAATACAAAAGTAGATCCAAAAGACCAGAATAAAGAGCAAGTAAAGGCTTCTCAACTTAGGAGTGGAAGAGAGTTGGAAGGCAGAGTTCAAAAAGAGATCGTAGTAGAGAAAGAAGAAATTTAGAAAAACCTATTTCTCCACTTAAGATTGATTTAGAAAAATCACCTCCACCTCCATTTCCTCAAAGACTTCATCAACAAAAGATGGATAAATAATTTTCAAAATTTCAGAAAATATTTAAAAAGCCTACAATTAATATTCCTTTTACTGAAGATTTAGAATAAATGTCAAGCTATGTGAAGTTTATGAAGGATAATCTTAACAGAAAAAGAAAATTTGAAGATAATGAGACAGTTGCACTTAGTGAGGAGTGCAGTGCTTTAATTCAGAAAAAACTTCCTAAAAAGCTTAAAGATCTTGGAAGCTTCACAGTTCCATGTGGAACTGGAGATAGATTTTTTGGAAAAGATTTATGTCATTTGGGTGTAAGTAATAACCATACGTCATTATCTATATTTAAAAGACTGGGATTAGAAGAAATATCTCCTACAACTGTAACCTTGCAATTAGCAGAATATTCTATCACATATCCTAAGGAAGTTATAGAAGATGTTTTGGTGAAGGTGGATCAATTTATCTTTCATGTTGATTTCATTGTGTTAGATATGGAAGAAGATAAAAAGATACCTATTTTAGGAGACAATTCCTAGCTACAAGTAGAGCAATGATAGATGTGCAAAAAAGGAAATTAACAATGTGTGTTAATGATTAAATAGTTACTTTTAATATTTCTAAATCAATGATATTACCTGCAAAAGGTAAAGATTATGAATGTCTCAGGATGAATGTAATGGGATATCTTAGTGAATGCCATTTCAAAACAACTTATGAAGACAATTCAAAAATGAAAGAATTGGAACAAGAGCAAGAAGAAGAATTAGAAAATCTTAATTATTTTATTGAAGAAGATTCAAATTTTGTTCAAGAAAGTTTTGAAGTTTTGGACATGATAGAAAAAGACGAATCTTTTTTCATCAATTGAGAAACCTCTTGAACTTGAATTGATGTTACTTCCAAAACATTAAAAATATGCCTTTTTAGGTGATTCCTCAACTTTGTCGGTTATAATTTCCTCGAACTTAACTTCTGAGGAAGAAGAGTGTTTGCTGAAAATTTTGAACAAATACAAGAAAGCCTTTGGATTGAAAATTGCTTATATTAAAGGAATCAGTCCTTTAATTTGCATGCATAGAATCCTGATGGAAGAAAACTGCAAACTCAGGGCTGATCCTCAAAGGAGATTAAATCTAAATATGAAAGAAGTTGTTAAGAAAGAAATTTTAAAATAGTTAGATGCTAGGATCATATATCCTATTTCAGATAGTGCATGAGTTAGTCCTATTCACTGTGTTTCTAAGAAAGGAGGAGTAACTGTAGCTATTAATGAAATGTTAAAAATTTATAACTTTGTATAGTAAAATTCATAACTTTGCTTCAGTAACTTAAAAAATTATTTGCACTTCACCTTGAATAACCCGCATAAAGCCTTCGATTACCCAAGGATTCATGTGATATCTACTAGTTAAGAACTCATCTCCGGATAGGTCTCAGAATTCTTCAGCGTGTTTTAACAATTCAAATGGCCAGTTTAAAAAGTAAATTAAGATCAGGTATTAATATCATCATAATTTTTATAAAATTTAAGTTTAAGTTCTCCAACAAAATTAAATTATCTTATTATCTCTGCATAGTTGAAAGGAGAAAGAAAAATAACTACTCATAACACATTGAATTCATACAACAAAACATATTTATAAAACTTTAAACCAAGTTACAAATACTTATTTGGAATGTTCCTTCAAGTGATCTGCTGACTCCTACCGACTTCAATGTAAAATGAAAGACTTCAACAGCACCCAAAATCACACTTACTACTCAAGGAACTGAGTAGTAACACTCAAAATAACTAAAATAAACTCATTAATTACTTAAGAAGGTGGCTCCCTAAATTATTTTCAAACGTGAGAGAACTCTAAGGTGTTTGGGGGCACTTTTCTCTGTAGAATTGACTCCTATTTATAGAGCTTCGAAAATGACCAGGGGTTGCTTAAGAAACCTCTTCAAAATTCATCCAAATACAATGTATCTTCTAGAAAGTAACTGTGGCGCCTAGGCGCTAGAATCTGGCGCCTAGGCGCCGGACTCCGTGACCAAGTCTTCGCACCTCTTCAATTTGGATCGCACCTCTTTGCGATTAAAATTATTTTCCCGTGTCCAGATGCATTGTATCACATGTTCTATATATTAGGAGTAACTTCCAGTCTTCTAGAAGGTCTGATAACCACTTAACACCGTCAAAATAACAGCCCAAAGTCGTCAAAAATTCTTCACTGCTTCAGTATCAAACTGGCACTTCGGCGCCGGATTCTGGTGCCAGACCTAAAATTTTGGCAACTTTGCTTTTTAGCTCTCTTTTTGCTCCTTTTTGCTCCTTTTTCCTTCTTGAACTCTTTTTTTACCACCTACATCCAAAAACATAAAAATACCTTTCATTAAAGCATAATATCCTTAAGAATTGAATCATAAATAAGGCATAAAATAGGTATTTTTAAGGTGGATAAGTGAGCTCCTTGTAGTGTCCTAAAGCTTCACGCCGAGATCCATCGAGTGTCGAGATGATGAAGCACGTCAAAGACATGTCTCTATAGATAAATGAAATTCTCATGCAGACACAATACTATGCAAAGCAGCACCAATGATAGTATGGATACATGCATTGATGTAGTCAAGAGGTATAGTGATCGGTACTACAGTAACCTTCTGATCCATGAAAAAAAGTTCCTATTTTTAGTGTGCATTTCATGCTAACTTTATGCACATTTTTAAAGATATTACACTTTAAAGGAAGGAATTTTGCATATTTTTGTCTTCAAGTATAAAAATATGATTTTAGAGAAAATGAAGCAAAAACTATGCAATTTTGAGCCAAAAATGAGCAAGAAAGAAAATTTTGACTTAGCACATATTGATATGCCTTTCTATGCTTAATATATTTTATATTTCTCACATGTTTTTAAATGAAATTATACTTTTGAGAAAGGTTGTTTTTATGTCTATCTTGTAGGTGAAGATGTTAGAACGCAACGCAACTGAAATGGGGCGAAATGGAGTTGAAACGGAGCCAAACGAAGCAAAACAGTATAACTGCACACAGGGCGGTGCCTAGCCGCCAAACTCGGCGCCCAGGCGCCAGTGACGATGAGAAAACGGTGCCTAGGAGCCAGAATCAAGGCCTAGGCGCCAAAATCAACCAGAAACGGTTATTGGACGGATTTTGACAACTTTGAGAGTTATTTTGACGGTGTTAAGTAGTTTCTAGACCTTTTAGAAGCCTGGAAGTTATTCCTAATATATAGGACATGTGATACAATGTATCTGGACACTTTGGAACGGTTTTAATCGCGAAGAGGTGTGACCTAATGTGAAGGGGTGCGAAGACTTGGTCACAGGAGTCTGGCGCCAGCGCTGCATCCCGACGCCTAGGCGCCGCAGTCGGTTTCTAGAAGATTCAATGAATGCGGACTACTTTTGAAGAGGTGCCTTAAGCAACCCTCGCCATTTTCGAGCTCTATAAATAGGAGCCCATTCTACAGAGAAAATTGCACCCTATATTCTCTTTCTTCTCCCTTAGTCATTTTAGTCATTTTAGAGTCATGAAGATGTAGATTTCTACATCTTATGGAGAGATTGGTGAGAGATTTTGAGATATTTATGTAAGGGATGTACGAGCGGTACATGGATCAGTGGGAAACTTTGGTGGAGAGATCTTCTTCTTTCTTTCAGAGGGAAAAAGCTAAGTATTGTGTTCTTCATTATCTTGTAATTTTTGTAAACACTTTCTAGTGGATTTTCTTTATTTTAAATCGAGTTTTCTGTCATGATTTATCCATGCTTCGTAAGTGATTTTCTTTACTCTTTCTTTTAAATGAAGTAGTGGCATGTGTAGGAAAATCATTTTTATGATAGAATTAACTATTAAATGCTTCTAGGTGACAGATAGTTGCATAAATATAATAGAATACTAATGAAATAAGTTCCATGTTGGCACTTAAATTATTACATAAATCTATCAATCCTTTTACTTCTTATGCCATTATTGTCATTTACTTTTATTTTGTAATGAAATAGCTGCATGTTTAGGAATCAAGATTTGCTTAGATATTCTCTTATTAAATTATGGTGATGATATTCATACTGGATCTTCATTTACTTTACAAATTGATAACTTGTATTGTTAAAACCTATTGAAGAATTCTGAGACCTATCCGAAGATGAGTTCTTAACTAGTAGGTATCACATGGATCTTTGGGTAATCGAAGGCCTTGAGCGGATTATTCAAAGTGAAGTGCAAATAAATAGGGAGATATTATTTATTGGGCAAAGAATTGATTAGTTTTTAGAGTGACAGACTAAATTCTAATAATTTGGTTTATAGAAAGGGAACGGGTCACTGGTAGAGCTGACCATAGCCACCCTTGGACATTTAGAAGTGTGAGCCTAGATAACCCATTCTACTAATAAAACATCCTGAACCGATCTATAAATTAGCCAATGTTCTTTATGTCTGGACCAAAGGGTAAAGAATAGGATTGCTTCTATTTGGCACTACTACATAAAATTCTAAGCATTTCTTTCCTACACATTATCTATGTAATTGCAAGAGAAAGGTAGTTTTTAATATATCGAAATTCTCCAAACCAATTTATCCATAAGTTATCTTTTTATTTAAGAACTTTATTTAGGATTATTTATTAGAAAAATCATTTTAATCGACATTCCAAATTTAGGCCTTATAAAAATAGACTGGAATTAGCCTAAAGGATTGCTTACCTCGCTTCTCTGTGGAATCGATACTGGGGTTATAAAAAAAAACCCTATATTACTTGAAACGATACGTATACTTGCGTAGTACCCCTAGTGTGTAAAATATTTTCTAAAATTTTACAAAATTTTAATTTTATACACTAGCCGCTATTTATAAATTGGGTCAAGTTTTTTGCCATCTTTTGGAAGCAAAAATTACTGTGTTATTGCGGGTCAGGTCAAGTTTTTGGCGCCGTTGCTGGGGAAGCTTCGGTAAGAACTTTAGGAGAATTTTAGTTGAAATAATTAGGTTTAGACTTGGAAAATTGTAGTGACGTAAAAACTATTTTTGTGTGAAAAGTGTTTTGTTATATAAAAAAGTGTTGTGAAAAAAGAAAAAAAAATTATTTGTGTGAAAAATAAGGTGTTTGTGAAAATGTTTTGTTGTATTGAATATATTTCATCTATTATTTGTTTAATTGCTAATGTATTGTTTGTTGTGTTATGTATGTGAAACAAAGAATCTGCAAGACTTGTGCCTTATGATCCTGAGTTTGAAAAAAATAAAAAGAATACAGAAAGGACTCGAAAAACTAGAAATGGAAATGGAAAACTTTCAAGATAATAACTTGGAAAATCATCATACTTCATTGAGGGATTACGTAAATCCTACGACAGATGAAATTCACTCAAGTATACAAAACCCTGTCATAGAAGCTAACTCGTTTGAAATAAATCCTGAGATTATCCAACTGGTGCAGAACAATCAGTTTGGGGGAACTCCTTTGGAGGATCCCTATTTACACTTATCTAGTTTTCTAGAACTTTGTCCTACATTTCATTATAACGGTATGTCAGACGATGCTGTTAGGCTAAGGCTTTTTCCTTTCTCACGAAGGGATAAGGCTAAAATATGGTTATACTCATTAGCACTCGGCTCTATTAAAAATTGGGAGGAGTTAACTCGTAAATTCCTAACTAAGTATTTTCCACCTTCAAGGACTACTAAACTTAGAAATGATATTATCTCATTTTTTCAATATGAAGGAGAATCAATATACGAAACCTGGGAAAGATTTAAGGAACTCCTAAGAAAGTGTCCACATCATGCTCTGCCCGATTGGTTAATCATTCAAACATTTTATAATGGGTTAGTAGGATCCCTTAGGTCTATAAATGATGCTGCTGCTGGTGGATCATTAATGTCAAAACCATTTGATGAATCATATGCATTAATTGAAAAAATGGCTACAAAAGAATTTCAATGGCTCTCTACAAGGGTAAATCATAAAAATGTAGTTAGTGTTCATGATACAGATGTGATTACAATTCTTGCATTTCAGATTGTCGCAATATCAAGGAAGTTGGACCAATTTGGAATAAACCAGCCTTAATTTACTTTTGTAAGTGAGGAAAGTTCATTATGGTGTATAATTGATTTTAACTTATCATATGACGCTTTAAATACCACAAACAACCCATATTCTAACTTTTACAACCCAGGTTGGGAGAACCATCCTAAATTTAACTGGAATCATACTACTGATGGTGGAAACCAAAAATGGGAAAATAATCATGTGAATCCTAATGGAAGTTAGAATAATAAGGGGAACACAAACTATAGACCTTCATATCCACCGGACTCTAACAATGATCAACAATTTGAGGATAAGATGTCTATGGAAGAAGTGGTATTGCAAATGGGAAACCAGTTGCAAAGTCAAAATGCTGCGATTAAAAATATAGAGAATCAACTGGGACAAATTGCTAATTCACTTAGCAATAGACCCTAAGGAACACTACCTAGCAACATTGAGATCAAACCTAAAGAGAACACTAATGAACAAGTAGAAGCTGTCCAATTAAAAAGTGAAAGAGAGATAGAGGATGTGGTTAGAAAAGAGAAAGATGTTGTGAGAGAAACAAAGTAAACTAAAAGACCTGAAAAACATGTTTCTAAGGATTTAAAAAAATTAATTTCTCCAACTAAAATCAGTTTGGAAATACCACCACCTTCATTTCCTCAAAGACTTAGACAACATGAATTGGATAAGAAATTTTCAAAGTTCATGAAAGTACTTAAGAAGTTAACGATAAATATTCCTTTCACTGAAGCTTTGGAACAGATGCCAAGTTATGCAAAGTTTATGAAGGAGATATTAAACAAGAAAAGGAAATTTGGAGATTACGAGACAGTTGCACTAAGTGAGGAGTGCGCATATACTTCAGAAAAATTTTCCTCGGAAATTTAAAGATCCTTGTAGCTTTACAATTCCTTGTGCAATTGGAAAAAGATTATGTAGAAAAGCTTTATGTGATTTAGGAGTGAGCATTAATTTGATGCCTCTATCTATATTTAAAAGGTTAGGTTTAGTCGATATTTCTCCCACTACTGTAACCCTTATGTTAGCTGATCGATCTATCATTTATCCAAAAGGAGTTATAGAAGACGGGCTTGTTAAAGTGGATAAATTTATCTTTCCTTTGGACTTTATTTTATTAGATATGGAGGAAAATAAAGAAATTCCAATTATTTTAGGGAGACCTTTCCTTGTTACTGGACAAGCTATGATAGAAGGCAAAAAGGAAAGTTGACTATGAATATTAATGACTAGGAAGTAATTTTTTATGTATTAAAGACTATGAAATATCCAACTGAGAGAAAAGATGATGATTATTTTTGAATTGATGAAATTTATTATCTAAGTAAAGACCATTTCCAAGAAAGTTTTGAGAGTAAGATAACAGATGAGGTCGGAATGGATTTTCATGATGATTCGAAAAGGTTATTTAAGGAAGACTGTATGTATGTTCAGAAGAGGTGTGAAATGATGGACACTACCAAAAATAGTAAACTTTTAATTCCATTTGTTGAAAAATCTCATGAATTTAAGATGAATGTACCCCAAATAATTTTAAAGCCTGTCTATTTAGGGAATTCATCTACACAACCAATCTTTATATCTTTAGATTCGACTCAATCACAAGAAAAACATGAATTTAATTATGAACATGATAAAATTATTGAACTAAGACTTGGAAGAGAATTTGAGGATAAATTTCAAAAGAACTTTGAGTTGAGTAAAGAGGATAAGGATATTGGAAGACCATTGGAAGAAATTCCTAAGGAATTAGAAAAACCTATTTCCTCAACTAAAATTGATCCTCCATCATTTAATAATTATGAAGGGGAAGAATTGGAAGATAATTTAAAGCAGAAGAGTAACATAGAAGATATTGATCCAGAATCTGAATTATCTAATGAGAATCTGATCCAAAATTTGGGAGATATTGAAGTATCTTATAAAGATCCATTTCTTATAAATTTCAAGGATGATATTAATATGCAAATTCAGAAAATCAATAGAAGAATATTAGATCTAGAAAGAAATATGAGGAACAATGATATAAATCAATCTGAGATTGAAAAATTGACTGAAAAATTAAAATTTGAGAATTTTTTAGGAATTCCTGGATCTGAAAAAGAATGGGCGATTGATCAAGGATTATTAAAATGGAATTTTGATCCAGGAGGAAACATTTGTCGGGCTGACGACGTTAAACCTAGCGCTTTATGGGAGGCAACCCATAGTTATCAGTGTGCTTTGATTTAGTGTGCTTGCGAGTCATGATTTTTTATGTGTTGTTTTGTGTTTGCTTTAGTGCGGATTAGATTATTGTTATAAGGTTATGTCTTGGTCCTGACTAAATTTGTATATGACTTCTGGTAGTAGCAGGCTGACGAGTCTGTTATAACTCAGTTCTCAACCGAAACTGAGCATTACCTTGAAGCATGTAGAGTTTGGACTTGGACCACTCCATTTCAACTCTATTACTTCCTTTAACTAACTTTTTTTCACTAAGTAAGGTCATGAAATTGCTTAATGGACAACATCTGGATGAACTACACTATTTTTATTTACCAGATTATCAATAATAGTGTAGTTTCTTCCATTAGAAATTGAAAGTAAGGAGGGGAAATGTGAGTAGAAAGGAGATCAAATTAACCTCATTTGATATTTGTTTATGAATCTGTGAGTTTAAGTATTTTAGTTTGTGTGTTTGTGTTTGTGTTTGTGTTACAACAATTTAGAAATTTGAATAACACTTAAATATATATTCCGATGTCGATGTTTGTCTTGCTTGTTAGACCTTTCTTTAGTTTAATTTTATTCTAGCATGTTTAGTTTAGATTTACTTTATATTGTAAATTGTTATGTCCTGATGAATATTTGTAGATGTTTTCGACAAACATTTATGGTAGATAGAATTTCTGAACTATTTTTCTTCCTGCTTATATTTTTTATGCTGAATGCTATACATGTTAAAAATTAAGTTTGGTGGTAGGAAGAAAAATATAACTTTAATTTGAAAATACTTCCTTTTAGTGTAATTTTATTACAAGCATGTGTTAGGTTAGATTTACTTTCTCCTGTAGTCATTCTATCCTGATTATGCATGTATATAAATTTGATAGGATGTTGTAGTAGTTAGTAGATTAAACTTTTATTTTTCTTCCTCCTACATTTTATGGAATTAATTGTAAAATATTTTAAAATTCACTTTTGGGGGGGGGGGAAGAAAAACAATTTTCAAAAACTTAAATTTTATTTGTCCTAAAAAATGCTATAAATAAATTTGATTTTAGATTGAAAAATAATTATGTATATGAAGTTATATTAGGGAAATAAAATTTTGAATATAGAAATGAGTAAGAAAATTTAGTTAAAATTTATAGTAGTGATGAAAAATTTAAAGTTAAATTTTTCTTAGTGAAGAAATGATAAATATTGTGTAACCATCTTTAGTAAGAAAAGTTGTATTTTTAGAAAAATAGAAGGATTAGACTTTTGTTTTCAATATTTAAATTTCTTTTATTGAAAAATAATTTTCAAAACTGTTATTATATTTCTAAGTAAAAGATATATATCTACCTTATGCTTTAGGAAAGGAAGGGTGGAATTCAAAATTATTAAATGCCCATCCAGATAAAGTAATCCTTGCCTTAAAAAAAAAGAAAGAAAAGGGAAAGAAAAAGAAAAAGAAGAAGAAAAGAAAAGAAAAGAAAAGTATAGTATGTGAAAAAGGAAGGAGAAGCTTGAGGATTAAAGGGTCTAATCAAAAATTGGTTCCACACCTGAGCTTTTTAAAGTATAAGATTTGAGAAAATCTTAAGCTTAAAAATATAATATAGTTAGTATAATTATTTTTAATAAAGATTTTTAAGTAAAGAAAATAAAAATGTCTAACCCCTATATTTTGAAAAATCTACAAGTATTTCTGAATTAGATAACAACACATGTTTTCATACTCTTTCATCTAAGAGATTTCTAAACTTTAAATTGGTCTCATTTACTAAAACTTTTTCTAAATTTGACTACTACATTTCTAGAACAAAATTTTAGAAACTCCTAAAGAAAGTCATATAAATGATTTGCTTATGTGGTTTTACATGATTATAGTGTTACTTGAGGACAAGTAACGTTTAAGTTTGAGGGATCTTGATCCATGAAAAAAGTACCTATTTTTAGTGTGCATTTCATGCTAACTTTATGCACATTTTTAAAGATATTAAACTTTAAAGGAAGTAATTTTTCATATTTTTGTCTTCAAGTATAAAAATATGATTTTAGAGAAAATGAAGCAAAAACTATGCAATTTTGAGCCAAAAAATGAGCAAGGAAGAAAATTCTGACTTAGCACATATTGATATGTCTTTCTATGCTTGATATCTTTTATATTTCTCACATGTTTTTAAATAAAATTATACTTTTGAAAAAGGTTGTTTTTATATCTATCTTGTAGGTGAAGATGTTAGGAATGCAACGCAACTGAAATGGGGCGAAACGGAGTTGAAACGGAGCCAAACGGAGCAAAACACTGGAGCTGAGCACAGAGCGGCGCCTAGGCGCCAAACCCGGCACCCAGGTGCCAGTGACGAAGAGAAAACGGCGCCTAGGCGCCAGAATCATCCAGAAATTGTTATTGGATGGATTTTTGACAACTTTGGGAATTATTTTGACGGTGTTAAGTAGTTTTTAGTCCATCTAGAAGCCTGAAAGTTATTCCTAATATATAGGACATGTGATACAATGTATCTGGACACTTTGGAATGGTTTTAATCGCAAAGAGGTGCGACCCAAAGTGAAGGGGTGCGAAGACTTGGTCACAGGGGCGCCTAGGCGCCAGATCCCGGCGCCTAGGCGCCAGAGTCGGTTTCTAGAAGATTCAATGAATGTGGACTACTTTTGAAGAGGTGCCTTAAGCAACCCTTGGCCATTTTCAGAGCTCTATAAATAGGAGCCTATTCTACAGAGAAAATCGCACCCTATAGTCTCTTTCTTCCCCCTTAGTCATTTTAGTCATTTTAGAGTCATGAAGATGTAGATTTCTACATCTTATGGAGAGATTGGTGAAGGATTTTGAGATATTTATGTAAGAGATGTACGAGTGGCGCATGGATCGGTGAGAAACTTTGGTGGAGAGATCTTCTTCTTTCTTTCAGAGGGAAAAAGCTAAGTATTGTGTTCTACATTGTCTTGTAATTGTTGTAAACACTTTCTAGTGGATTTTCTTTATTTTAAATCGAGTTTTCTGTCGTGATTTATCCATGCTTCGTAAGTGATTTTCTTTACTCTTTCTTTTAAATGAAGTAGTGGCATGTGTAGGAAAATCATTTTTATGATAAAATTAACTATTAAATGCTTCTAGGTGACAGATAGTTGCATAAATATAATAGAATACTAATGAAATAAGTTCCTTGTTGGCACTTAAATTATTACATAAATCTATCAACCCTTTTACTTCTTAGGCCATTATTTTCATTTACTTTTATTTTGTAATGAAATAGATGCATGTTTAGGAATCAAGATTTGCTTAGATATTCTCTTATTAAATTATGGTGATGATATTCATACTGGATCTTCATTTACTTTACAAATTGATCACTTGTATTGTTAAAATCTGTTGAAGAATTCTGAGACCTATCCGAAGATGAGTTCTTAACTAGTAGGTATCACATGGATCTTTGGGTAATCGAAGGCCTTGAGCGGATTATTCAAAGTGAAGTGCAAATAAATAGGGAGATATTATTTATTGGGCAAAGAATTGATTAGTTTTTAGAGTGACAGACTAAATTCTAATAATTTGGTTTATAGAATGGGAACAGGTCACTGGTAGGGCGGACCATAGCCACCCTTGGACATCTAGAAGTGTGAGCCTAGATAACCCATTCTACTAATAAAACATCCTGAACCGATCTATAAATTAGCCAATGTTCTTTATGTCTGGACCAAAGGGTAAAGAATAGGATTGCTTCTATTTGGCACTACTACATAAAATTCTAAGCATTTCTTTCCTACACATTATCTATGTAATTGCAAGAGAAAGACAGTTTTTCATATCTCGAAATTCTCCAAACCAATTTATCCATAAGTTATCTTTTTATTTAAGAACTTTATTTAGGATTAATTAATAGAAAACTCATTTTAATCGACATTCCAAATTTAGGACTTATAAAAATAGACTGGAATTAGCCTAAAGGATTGCTTACCTCACTTCTCTGTGGAATCGATACTGGGGTTATAAAAGAAAACCCTATATTACTTGAAATGATACGTATACTTGCGTAGTACCCTTAGTGTGTAAAATATTTTCTAAAATTTTACATCATTTTAATTTTATACACTAGCCGCTATTTATAAATTGGGTCAAGTTTTTGGCCATCTTTTGGAAGCAAAAATTACTGCGTTATTGCGGGTCGGGTCACCTTCCCGAATGCACTTCGAGCTTTATGTTATGGATGACGACGGCATGGAGGAGACTAACAACAATTAGGCGACTCTGGCATTATAATGTGTTTACACTCAGTGATGGGCTTACACGCAGTTGAGTGCTTGCACCCTTTGGGACAACGAAGGGTAGTCTAGGTGGTTGTGGAAATGACATCAGTGATTACTACATTCTTGAGTTTCTCGTGTCGTGTGTTAGTGTGTTGTTGTCCCTACTGAGCCTACATGAACAGTTTCTTTAGAAGGGCTACAAAATTGTGTTTGGCTACTGGTTTGAGTTTTTGTTTTATTTTTCTATGTTGTTGTCCCTACTGAGTGCCTGTGGAAAAGTCTGTACCTATTTTAATTTTCATATATATATATATATATATATATATATATATATAATGAGACTTTTACCATAGTAGTGTTGCTTACTTTTTCTAGATATTCTTACTTACTGAAATTTGTACTTTTCTTTCTGAGATTCAAGTGATTATTCTGCCTTTTCTTTATCCTAGACTTACCTGATTGTTATTTATTGTTGCTTTCAGTTATTCATGCGTTGGAAAAAAGCAAGTTTGAGGGGAGAGGATTGTACTTTATTAAGAACTTGAAAGGTAGCTCACATAATTCAGTGAAAGACTAAAATTTCATTTGGTAACTCCTACTAGGCATATTGATCAATTCAAACTGCTTATCATAATCTATTAAAAAAAGATCAACGTCAATTAAGGAAGAGTAATTTTAATAAGTTAATAATAAGATTCAGTACTTAACAACTTTATACTTCAATTAAAATAGCCATTGGATTCTTGAAAAGGTATAATTTAAGTGTTAAGTAGCAAATCAAGAATATTTGTAGTCTTTATTAGTTGATTTTAACTAAATAAATGTGACTTCAAGTCTTAAGTGGAAAGGATAACTAGGAAGTGGAGCATTAAAATATCAAGTGTTGAGTTTTTATGCCTTAAGAAACACTAACCTTGTTAAAAAAGAAATAAAAGAAAAGAAAAAGTCGTCAACCAAATATAGTAATTCTTTGGAGAAAAAAGAAAAAAAAGAAGAAATAGAAAATGGAAGGGTGAAAATTGAAAAATCCCTGAGGAGAAGCTTGAGGTTGGCACAATAAAAAATCAAGAAAAGAGATAAAGAATTAAAAGAGTGTCTAGTGGGATTTAAGTGATAAAACTCTGCCTTGATTCTTTGATGAAATTCAAGTTAAAAGTTATCTACAAGGGAAAGAGTTAAGGAATTATTAAGTTAGTTGAAGTTTACTAAAACTAAGTTAAATGTATCTTAAGGTTAGTGAAAAAGACATAAAGTAACACCAATTTAAAGATATATGGGGTTTTCTTAAGGATATAATCAAGAGAATTAAGGAAGTGTCAAGTTATTAACCATTAAAGCTAATTGATCCTATAATAACATTTAACACTTTTATTTATTTTTGGTAAGCAGGTTAAGTAGTTAGAATTCAACATGAGTGCCAATTCAATTTATAAATAGTCTAACTAAGCCAAGTGATTACTTGAAGGCAAGTAATGGAATAAGTTTGGGGGTATTGGCATATGTCAATATTACGTGATTTTGCCTAAATTTTCCCCTGCATTGTATATGTTATTTATACCTATTTGTCACAGATTTACACTTGGAAAAGGTTTTCTGTTGATGTTTGCAGGGGTTGAATACAAATAATTTTGAATGAGAAAATTAAGAGAAAAAGTACCTCAAAGCCGCGTGACAATGTTTGGAAGTGGCGTGACCATGTCTAGTTTATATAAAGAACCTCTCCAAATGTCAAACCTCTTTTTGTTCTTGCAAGAAATAAGAATATGTAAAACATACAATAATTTGTCTTCTCCACACTTGTAGCAATCCCTCATCTCATACAATTCTCTCAAAACTAACAAAATAGATGAAACTCTCACCCTAGAAGGTTTCCACCAAAGGAGGAAGAGGACCTTCAGGAATGCTCTCAAATTCTCTCCAAGTCCTGCCTTCATCAGCCTCAATGACTCACTTATGTAGATTATTTCTGTTTGTTTTTCTCTCTTTTATTTTTGAATGTGTCACCAACCTGTCAATTGTCGTATGCATCCCTCATTTGAATAAATCTCTCTCAGGAGTCAAATCAAAGATTCGAAGAGGAGAGGAACTGAATAAGATGGAACTTATGACGACGCTATAAACAAGAGTAAACAAAAAACTTGGAGAGCCTACGTGCAGTAAAATATGCAAGGATATGTCAAGTATGTCTGCCCAAACAAGATTGGGAGGAAACACCTTGAACCAATATCCGCGAATGAGTACCTACACAGGCTACCCAAACCAGAGATTCAGGTGTAGATGCATGTTCTGGGGTCAAGAATGCTCCTAAAAGGACGTATCCTACTTAGTTAATTACATCTTAAGGGTTGCCCAAGAACACTCTCAATCCAAAAGGTTTTGTTTACTTAGTAGTGCCAACTAGCACAAAGATACAAAGGGAGGTTATCTCAGAGGGTGATACTCCGAAGCTTTCATAGCTCCTGCTAGACCATAAGGTGGAGAATGGATCTTTCACAGTCCTCACGTGCATAAAAGACTCATTGACATATGGAGCCTGCGAAATAAACATATCATCCCGACGTGGGATTCAGATACGTCAAAGCACATCCGAGCCATAAGGGTAGATGGCAAATTATCATATCCCAAATAGTATGTAGCTCATTGATAATTGGGCCATCGAGATGATGCCAAAGAAGGTAAAAGAAGAGACAGGGCTCAACAAGGATAATCAAAAAGAGGGAAAGAGTAGTCCTAAGAGGTAGAGGTAGCCAGGTAGGGGTACCACAAGCTCATCATCCCAACCTACTAAGACCCCAAGTCTACATGGTCATGAGGGTAATCGACCCAACACATCCTGAGATTTTCGGTCAGCAATCTGTAAATTGTGTCGTCCACAAGGAACCTTGGTAGCTCTATGGTCAGAGGAACGAAACTCTATCCTATGAGTATCGGTTGGAGCTCCAAAAGGTGAGTCTTACACACGACAAAGTGGCAAGGATGCCACAGGAAGGAAAGACAAGAGGCGGTTCAGCTAAAAAGCTATAAACGCTCCAATGAGAGGCATACACTCCGTCTAGGTCAGGGAGACTCCTAACATTCTGAACGCAATAGACAATCGCCTAATCAAAATTATGCTGGGCCAGACGGGTTGAAAATACATGGAAGCTTCTCCTTGGGACATGCAAATATGATGCAATTATCAAGAGCAATCCTAAGTGTGGAGGCCCTATTAAATATGATTGAGGATATATCCATGCATGCAACCCATTTTAAATCCGGCCCGAAGGCCATGCAGAAAGTAAAGATAGATTTTGAAAAATCTTGAATCTTTTATTCATAAATTTTAATTTTATCTTGAATGTTTTACTTAGGACTTCTAAACGAAAAGAATTATAAATTTAGGGTCCTTAAAGAGCTTATGTTATATTTTTGTGAATCTCAGATGCACAAGAAGAAATAGTATAAAATGCTCCAACAAGCAAAACATACAAGAAAAACAGGGAAGCACCCTAAAAGAATAAATAAAATAGGTCAAATACTGCTGGACTGGCAATATAATCCAGTAAAAGCAGTATACATGCCCGATCCTAAGTCTAGACAGGAATGTAAAATTTGGACTTAAGGTACAGGACTCAAGCTGCCATTCCTGGTCCTTGTCACGTGGTTCGGTGTATCATCTGCCCCGAAACTTGTGACTATACCGTATTTCTGATACAAACTCACCTAGGAATCTATCAAGTACGTATGAAAATAAAAATAAGGACTCGAATTGTATAAAACAAGTGTTATCGGGCACACCATGCAACGTGAGAATAACAAGCCGTGTCTTATAATTGGGGAGAGCTATTAACAACTACAAACAAAGGATTAGAAACCATTGCATGCTCCCCCATAATAGCACCTGTGTGAGTGTATATAAATAGACACGACTTCTTACAAGCATGCAAGCACACTGAAAAAGGCAAAAGGTGACCATCTTTGTCTGGTTCAGGAAGGCTGCACCTATTCAAGTGAGTCGTTTGGTCTTCCATCACTGGGCCCTCCTTAGATGTACTTTTGTGTCTTTTTGTTCATTAGCTCTCCTAGGGATATTATATTTTCGGTTAGAAAAATAAAAATTTTTACATTTTGACCATGCAATTCTTATCCTACTTCAATTTTCACGTACATGCTACATTTCGAAAAAGTGAAATCAACGTGCTATGCATATGTAGCACGGCATGCACGTAAAAATTTAACTTTAGGTGTTAGATATGAATTTGCATAAGAATTTGTGTAAAAATTCCAAATAAAAATAAAACATTTAAGGGTATTTTTTCTATAAAAAGGATTTATCTAAATAATACTTATGATTATCTTATTCAAAAATTTAACCTAAAAAAGTTTCATATATTTTAAAATTTCAGTATAAACTCATTCAAAATAAAAAAAATCCGGTCAAACAGACACAAGCGCGCAAGCACTACCTTTAATTAATTATAACGTTCGTCTGCTTTAAAAAAGTCAACCCTATAAAAAAATAATATTTTATGAACGGCTAATATCTCATTAATTCTATTTATTTTTTTCTTGCTTTTCAACGCTACCTTTTTGGTCAAATTTGCCACAATAAAATCGAAGAAAAACAAATTCTCCGAGTAACACCGATCCGCTGTCGCCAGTTGTGGCCCCTCACCGCGGACCGAAAGTCGTCGAAATATCCACCGGAACCCTAATTTTCTCGCTCCACGCCTTGGACTCCAAAAATAGCTGTGAGATCTTTCCCTCAACCTAACTCATCCCCGGCCTCTTCGCCGCATCACCTTCCACACATCGCAGCGCCACCATCGTCATCTTCTCAGCCACATCCAAAGGAAATGAATCCCTTAATCTCGGATCCACCCACCGCCGAACCCTCTCCATCCTCTCTTCCACAAAACCCGCCGACGCCACCACTAGCGATCCCTCCTCTTCCCATCCGGCCGGTCCAGCAACCTCTCTCGCCGTCTCGATTAGCGAAATCCGCTCGTATCTTTTTTCTCTACCCGCAATTAATTTATACGTGAGCGGCTCATCACCGGAGATCAGCTCCAGAAGCACAACCCCAAACGTGAACACATCCGACTTCCTCGTAACGCATCCTCCGACAATCACTTCTGGGGCCAAATACCCCCTGTTACCCTCAATCTTAACCGACCGGCTGTTTGATTTCATCGATTTATGAATTTCAATATCGCCGGCGAGGAGAGAGGCACCGAAATGGAAGATCTTGGCGTTGAAGCCTGTCTCGAAGACGATGATTGAGGAGCTCTTGATGTGATTATGAACAGATCCGCCGCCACCGGAGTGGTGGTGGATGTAATCAAGGCCCTGTGCGAGATCCGTGGCGATCTGCATTCGAGAGATCCAGTAGGAGAGAGGGGTGAATGTGGGATTTTGACGGTTACGGAGGCAGGCGGAGAGGGGAGCCCCGGGGGCGAAGTCGTAGACGAGGTGTATGTTGTCTGAGGAAATAGAGGCTCCAAGAAGGCGAACGAGGCTGCGATGGTGGCTCTTTAAGAAGTCGAAGAGGCGGGAGGGGAGGATTTCAGGGTCTCCGCGGAAGCGGCGACGGTGGATGAAGACATCGAGGCCGCGTAGAGAGCAGCGGGAGGAGGAGGAGGAGAGGCGCTTGGCAAGGGGATTGATCTCGGCAGTAGATTAAAGGGAGGGGGTGTCCGGTAGGGATGAGCGTAGGTCGGCGAGGGAGGAGAAGCTCGCGAGGAAGAGGAGCCGGTGTACCGGCCGCCGGTGATGGAGGTGTTGGTGGCGCTGAAGATGTTTTGGGAAGCGGCAGTGGAGGAGTATGATGGGGTGCGGTTAGTGGAAGAGAGGACATCTCGGCGGCCTCTGCACATTAGCACGCCCATTGGGTAGTAAGGGCCAGCCGGTGGGATTGTGGTTTTAGAAATCTGGCCAGCTAAGGTTTGACTTCGACTGTCTTTTGAAACGCCTAAATACCCACTCGTATGACCTTGAATTTTAATAGAGCAGAAAAAGCTTCGTTTGATCTGTTTCATTGCAATCAAAAAAACTTTTGTCTAGCTAGTTTTGAATTAATTATAATTATATATATATATATATATATATATATATATATATATATATATATATATATATATATATAAGACTATTATATGAGCTCCAAACTACCCTCATGTCACTAGTTGAGGATCGCCCTCACTACTGGTAAGTAAGTAGAGGGAGATTCAAACCCGTGATTTGAGGAGACTTGCGATCTTCAAAGAGGCAGCTCTACCAACAAGTTATGGTGGCATGCCCTTATTTGGGCTGGTGTCGTAACGGCATGCCCATCTCTGTGTCACTGTCTCCTCGACATACCCATCCTTTGGGCTCACCTCCTCAGCATGCCCGTCATTTTGAGTCAATGCCTTCACGGAATACTCATCCTCACCACTATGGTGCACCCTCATATGTATGTTGCATATATGTCATGTTTGCATGTGCGTTCGGCAAATTCCTCTTGAGTAAGATGTGAATCCTTTTTATAGGTATCATTTTACTCAATGCAAACTCATTTGTAGCTAGTGTATGTTTGTCCCTTAACGCACCGGGTCCCCAGGCAGGCATAATTCCTCTTCATAGGTAGTCTATTATACCAATACATTCCATTATTGTGTGTCATGATGCATATAGCATCTTTGCATCCATTTAAACGAAGTGTGATTCATCCTTTTAGGCACCCATTGTGGTTGTTTCGTACTTTGGTCGAACAATCATAATGAGGGATTCTTGCATGTCTATGTGCTAGCCCATACGTCTTTATGGCTTGTTCTACTCATTAGGAGATTGACCTGTTTTTTGTCATGATACTCAAACAAGGGTTGCCTGTGATGATGTCTCCACGAGTAGTGTGAGTTCCTGTATCACGAGCAACACATAGTATGATTGTGCTAAGAATCCAAGGGCTCTAAAGTATGTCATATGCGTTACAGACACGCATTTTAGGTACGTTATTTTAAAAGTATAAAAATAAAAAATATTTCTATTATTGTACTATTTGCCTACATTTAAAATTATATACTTAGGTCATATGTGAGGCCACTTATTTTAAATTCCCAGCTCCTTCTCGTGACGTGCTTTAGATCCCTTTGATCCTTAGGATGGGGTGGGTGTGGCAAACCCGTCAAAGTCATATGATGGCCGAAGACTTTGCCGTGTGCACTTAGGTACACTTTTTGTTCGATGGTGTGTTAGGCTAGGATCTAGGGTATTATGTAGTATTTTTTATGACTAACTATTGTTCTTTATTGGATTGATCGTCTTAGCGAGGCATCTGTTTTGCTTTGTGCTTTTGGTGTGCTTGCATGCTTCATATGTAGGTAGTGTGTTAGGTGCACTTTTCTCATTTCCCGAGAAGGAGCCCCCGTGCTTCTCCGACCCGACTGGCCCAACATACATTTTTTTATAAATAGGTAGTTGTCTAGTGCGCCTTGGGAGTTAGAAGGCATACTAACCCAGACGGCGTGTAAATCCTTTTGTTTGATGCATTTCTAGCTTTGTAGATGAACCTCCTTTCCTCTTTCTTTCTTGAGGCATCCTCGCTACTTCAGCGGGTATAAGTCCCACCTCTAGGAGCTCCAACTGATAGTCATAGTATAGAGTCTTGTTCTTTTGACCATAAGGCTACTGAGTTTCGCGTGGATGATGCAATTCACAGATTACTAACCGGGGAACTTAGGACGTGTTGGGTCAAATACCTTCACGACCAGGTAGACTTAAGGTCCTAGTGGCTTGAGATGATGGGTCGTGGTACCTCGACCTAGCTACCTTTATCTTTTAGGACTACTCATCTCTTCCTTTGACTACCCTTGTTGAGCCCTTTCGCTCCTTTGACCTCGTTGATATCATTTTGAAAACTGATGCTGATGAGCTGCCGCCCATTTGGGATATAACGATTTGTTCTCCGCCCTTACAGCCCGGATGTGCTTTGAAGCATTGGGATAACCTCGTCAAAATGATTATGGTTATTTCGTAGGCTCCGTATGCCCAGGGGTCGCAATACATTCGGGAAGTGAGAGATTTGCTCTCCGACCAATTACTTAGCGAGAGCTTTAAAGCATCGGGACCGACCCATACCAAAAAGCCTACCTTTGATAACCTATTACTCTAGGTTCATGATAATATAAGTGAAACTTATTTTATTGAGAGTATTCTCAGTTACCCCCATTATGTAATTAAGTAGGAATGCATTCCTCTATGAGTGCTCTTGACCCCAGAACAGGTACCTTCACCCGATTCTCTATTTATGGATAGTCTACATAGATACTTCTTTCGCAGATATTGGTCGAAGATTGTTCCGCCCAAATATTGTTTGGGCGGACATATTAGACCTGTCCTTGCAATGTTTTTCACACGTAGGCTCTCCACATTTTTGTTTTCTCTTATTTGTCGCCTTTGTCATATGTGTATTCTTATTCGATTCCTCTCATCTTGAAATCATTAATTTGATTCGAGAGAGAGATTTATTCGAATAAGAGAAGTATACGACGACCGACAAGCCGACGACTCCTCTTAACATAAAAAGAGAAAAAGGAAGCAAAAACAATCTGGCGACTCTGCTGGAGATGATTCTCTATATATATATATATATTAGGATTTTCACTTTATGGGGTTATAGCTTCTCTCTCTCTGTTTTTGGGGTCTCGCTCATAATATCGTGGCTTGTTTTTTTCCTTCGAGTCATAGTTGAACCTTGTTTTTAAGACTTTGGTTTTCAGTCCACGCATTAGTTGCTAAGGGTAGAAACTTGATGCATTTTGTCCCTTCTCTCATCCTCGACATTTCGGTTGTCGAATTATCGCATGTAACGATGTCATTGTACCTTTGAGATTGGCTTCTTAACATTTCCTTGTTTTGATCGTTGTTCCTTTTTGCCCCGCTACACGGAAAAGCATAAAGGTGGTGTTGACACTTTTTCGATTTTAATTTAATTTAAGTATATATAATTTTAAATAATTTGGAAGGTAGTGTTTGATTTTGAAACTGCAGAGGGTTGACTCTCGAGATGAGAGTAACCTTATGAGAGAGCATGTAGTGTTTGGGCTTATGAAAGGTGAAGATCAAATCCAAGCAACTTGTCAATTGCAAGATATCTTATTCTGATATAATTTAGACAACAAACTAGGCAGTACATAACATTTTCTTTACCCTTATCATTGACATAGGCTAGCAAGACTCCGACAGAGTCATCTAAAGCTGCAGTGTAGAGGATTATATGCCTTCCCGAGATGGAGGCTGCTAGAATATAAGGTGTTTTCAAATATTGTTTGATGCTTGTCATCCCACCCAAATTTGGCATCATTTCTGGTTAAGGCAGTGAGTGGTTGACACTAACCTGACAATTTAGATATGATGCGTCTTATATATGCCAACTTTCCTTAGAAAGACCGTGGTTAGGTCAAATTCTTTGGAGGAGGCATATTTAAGATTACTTCAATCTCGAGAGGTTCAGTTTCAATCCCACGATGGAGAACAACAAATCCTAAAACTTTCCTGAGGTGACACCAAATGAGAACTTTAAGAGATTTATCTTAAGATTAAATCATCGTAATTGTTCGAAGATGATTCTCAAATCATAAAAAATGTTGTCCTTTTGTTTGCTCTTGAAAACTAAGTCATCCACATAACACCCGATTCGTTAATGAATTAGTTCGTCGAAGATCATTGTCATAGCTCATTGTATGTCGCACGAGTATTCTTAAGTCCAAAGGGAATTACTTTGAGCAGTAAATCCCGATTGGTGTTTGAAAGGTTGTATTTGGTTCATCATCTGAAGACAAATTAATTTGTTTACAGTGTTCATATGCAGGATGACTCATTGCACAACAGTTGACTGCGGTTGAAATTGCTAGAACTTTGGTAAACCATCTTCAAACTGCGTTGTATCGCAGTGTACGGAATTACACACTACTTCGTAGAATGCTTCATTGGCTGCAATTCTGCACAGTATTTAGTTACTCTATAATGTTGATTGCTTTTTAGTATGGTGTTTCACTACTCTGCAACGTTAGTCACTGCTTCACATAGCAATTTGTTGCAACGAGTTCAGAGGTTGACAATGGTCGACAAAAGGTGATCGACAGTACTCGATGATGGCTATAGCGGGAAGCATTCATGGGATCTTCAGTGTAGAACTGTGGAATTCAACTCGTCTTCCAAGCTTAGAACATTTTGTTCTTTCATGAAGGGGTTGCACTTTATTTATAGTGACTAGGAGAGACCTTGCTGTAAATACGAATAAAATCTGAACCATTATATCAGACTACCCATATAGATCTTATTGATTGTATGACGTTCTATTGACAATTGAGTGCCTTAATTGTGTCTAGGGCTGTCAAAACGGCTCGTTGTTCGTGAACAACTCGTGTTTGGCTCGTTCACTAAGTTAACAAGCCTTAACGAGCCGAACACGAACAAAGATTTGTTTGTTCGTTTTCAGCTCATTTTGGCTCGAAATACTGTTCCTCAATTTTATATCTCTCTCTCTCTCTCTCTCTCTCTATATATATATATATATATATATATATATATATATATATATATATATATGTATGTATGTCTCGTTAAGAAGCTCGTGTTTGGCTCGTTCGCTAAGTTAAGAAGTCTTAACGAGCCGAACACGAACAAAGACTTGTTCGTTCATTTTCGGCTCATTTTGGCTCGAAATACTATTCCTCAACTATATATATATATATATATATATATATTTGGTGAAGTTTGTTCACATAAAATATAATGTTCTTCTACAAAGCACTTAATTTCTGTTCATGTTAAGAGTATTCTATTAATATTTCAAGTTTCATCAAATAGAACTATCCGGATCTGTAAAAACCCGAATAATGACCACACGGACGTGATTCGGGGCTCGTTTGAAGCAATATGTCTTGCTCAGCTTTTCAGACTGCAATTACGTTGTCTGTAGTAAGCATTGCGGGAAGCAACTACGAGAAAGTTGTCGTATGTTTGGTTGCAATGTGAAAAACAATATGTGAGCGTAGAAATGACTGCATCGCCCTCGTTTATTGAAGTTCGTTTTAATATTTGGATATATTTATGTAGTATTGAAATATTTGAAAGTAAAATAAATTTTTTTTTTAAAATTTTATATTTAAATATACAAATTTATAAATTGAAATTAGATTTTTTTATTTTTATATCTTTAATATATATTTTCTATATATATAGTGAACTATTGATTCAATTCAATAATTCACTATATAGGTTAAATTCTTTAAGTGTATTAACAAAATATTTACGAGCTTCGTTATATTTTAATTTAATTGTAAAATAAAATATTTAGTTATCTTTTAATTTTAATGAATTATATATATATATATATTAAAATTTTTATAATTTAAAAAGATTGTTCATATTAATAAAAAATTTACGAGCTTTATAAAATATTTTAAATAGATTCTTCAAATTATATTAAAAATTTAATAACACAAAGAAGAGAGCGCTTCCAAATCTCAAAATAGTCATAGAGTTCTACGCGATCGCAAATCTCAAAATAGATCATAGAAGTCATACAACAGAAACATATACTACTCTCAAACACGTGAGCAATGACAGTAGAGTGAAAAAACTCGAAGGACTATTCCAACAACAACCAACAATAAAATAATGTTCACTTTAGTTTTCATAATCTGTAACTCCCGTTTCACAGCGTCTTCCGTTGTGGTCGTACACTCCCCAGCGTCGGACTCGTGAGAATCTGGTAAACTATCTGCCCATCGGAAGAAACGACACTGATCTGGAATGTCCCGAGGACAGGCATAAAACTTTCGTCGAAAGCTATGCGGCTGACGTGATGTCAAAAGAGATGCCCGCAACCCACGCCGACATAGCGATCGGCGAGAGGTAGCCGACGTGTCGGAGCTCATATTTACCCGTAATACAAGCACACATGCAACTTAATTAATTTGAGTATAAAATGGTCAAACAAAATGAAAAGAATCAATCTAGAGTGTCGAATTGTAAATAATGTGAAGTAAAGTGCTCAAAAAGAATGTAAAAGACATACATCGCACCGCAAAAAAACACTCACTCTCCAACTAACAATCGAGTAATGTCTCGCTCGAAGTGCCGCCATTTCATTTGCACCCTCCCCTTCTTTTGTACGCATTGGTGCACTATTGTCATCCTCCCGTGGCCGAGACGGTTCAATGCGGTCCCAGTAAACCGTCGACCGTAGCAACCTCGTCAAAATCAACATCACCCGAGTTGGATGCCGCCCGATATAGTTATGAAGGCCCATAGTCGCCAACACTATCCGCACTCGTTTGGGAACGGATAAGGAGGCATATCCCGAAGAATGGCCCACTTCTTCTTCCAAACTCCGAATGTTCTCTCAATAACGCCTCGCAAGGATGAATGTCTCTTATTAAACGAGCCTCCTTTCTAGTTCTTCGTGCGATTACTAGCTCTTTGAAAATCCGGAATATGATATCTCGTATCCGGATATGGTTTAAGATACCCCTCTCGCATGTGGGTAGCCGACATCTACCAAATAATACTTCCCCGTAATGATAGAAAGTATAGTTAGGTGTATGACCAAAAACATCATCTTTTAATATTATAAATGACCTTACCGGGAGGTGGTGAGGGAAATTGTACTCCGGCTTTCTTCTTGCAACTTTAAAGAGTCTACTCGTCATGTGCGCCGCCCTCCCATCCACCCAATACAAATGTAAAGCACATGTCGAAATCACAAACGGCCATAATATTCCGAGTCGTCCTCCCGTAACGGCCGATATAAGCTACTTTCTCGTTATCCCAAGCACTATAGCGATGAACGTGCGTTCCATCTATTGCGCCGATGCAATCCTTAAGGAAAAATAATCATATAAATATGCAATCCATTCCATAAAAATTTGTTTTATTTAACATTTGTACCTCGAAATACGGCATGTATCGTTCGTCGTTAAGAATCTCCGTCTGGGGTCCTCGCAAATGTCGGATCGGCTGGTTTTAGTACATCATTTGCTAAACCGACAAGAGAAGCCAAACCAACCGAGAAATATCGGCTAATTGTTTCCGACGAATGCCGGAAACGTTCCATGGCTCCCCTCATGGACTCGTTCGTGACGATATAAAAGTGTGATGCCCAACACTTCACCGTCCGTTGTCCTATAAGACCCATGGAGTCCATGAGATGTTTTTAGGTCAACTAGAAGATCTCCGAAAACCTCATGTGACATTCCGAAGATGTTACGAAATCTCGTCGGGTGTCCCGAAATCATTTCACCCATCCAATGTTCTCCAACCTGAGATGAAGTGTAACAAGGTTCACGATCGACGTATGTATTGTAGTATTGCAGCATTATATTTATCGCCGCGTTTCTCCTACGGCGTCGGATCTCCTCTGGATTCATGACGGTATAAACTGCACCTTTCAAAGAAAACATGTTACTCTCTATAGAAATCAACAAGTACCTTAGCGAAACATATGAATGAACTACATTAAGAAAGGAAATAACTCAAACATTCAACCATTCAAAATAAAAATTGTCCAGACAACATCGATAACAACAATAACAATAGATGAAATAAAAGCAACATTTCCATATCATATCACAAGGTGCGTCGATCAAAATAATATCGAATGTATTCTAAGCGTAGCTCTCTATCAACTGCAGTGAAAAAGTCTCGGTGGAGAGAGTCCCGAGGAGGTCGATAGCAAAGAAGAAAAGTGGTCGATTCCCTATAATCTCCGGGTCTTCCTTTAGAAGCCTAACAACCTCGTGGACAGCGTTTTTTTGAACTTTATGTGGAGCATCATTTGCTGATTCCACAAGTAATGATAGCTGCTCTTTCATACTTCCAACAGTACTTTTCCTCTTCTTATCGATCCGGGGCCGCTTCGTTCGGTTTGTAGATTGCATTTCAGTTTGATCGTATATACGGAGTTCTACTGAATCGTTTGAAAGTTCTACGGCAACCTCCTCAGGGGTTGTATCAACCATTGTTTGGCTAGGTGCAACTGCGTATTTCCCTGTGGCTATTGTCCCACCAAACATTCGATCGAGTTTCTCCTCGAATTCTGGTTCTATCCCAGCTGTTTTGAACTTCCTCACCGTAGGATAAATCTGTAAGAATAAATAATTTTTATTAGCAGTGGTGCAAACATAAGCAAAACTAATTCAATTATGTCTTACCGCTAGCCTTTCAGTCCACCATTCTTCCGTAGCAGCAATAGTTCGCTTCGACGGATCCCAGCCTCAAACCGGTAAATCCATGTTTTAGGTCCTTCCATAGCTTCAATTCTTTCTTTAGTCTGGTCCCATTTATTTTTAAGCTGCAGTCCGTCGTAATCCCCGCCCGTCACCTCCCTAAAAGTTGTTACTATGTTTTGCCGGCCTTCCTTGTCGAAAAAGAGTTCGGTCTATTGCCTCTTTCGATTTCCGCAATGCATATATCGCAAAAAATTAATTTTATGTCCTTCTCCCACATCGCAGGAGTGGCAACTTCTTTGTTCTTACTTGCCATACTAATAATAGGAGACAAGTCAGGCAATATCTTTAAATATGAAATAAATAAACGAACATATGAAAGTCTAGGAACACGTAAATTTAAAATGCTACTAAGGTAAAGGAACACGAAATTTAAAATGCTACTAAGGTAAAGGAACACGAAATTTACGTGGTTCGGTCAAATTGACCTACGTCCACGGGAAGTGAGTACTTTATTTTCATTAATGAAACTTTTGAACAGTTACATAGGTTTTTACAAACACTATACAACACTACACTTCACTGCACTTCAAATTTAATGCACGGCACTCACCTACAGAGGTTCACTGCACTGCACACACATTGCACTGCACTACACACACTTGACTTCACACATTGCACTACACTACACACACTTCACTACACTACACAGGTTCACATTGCACGGCCCACTCGGAATCACACACCCACACACTTCATCGCACTTCAAATTCACCGCACTTCACACACCCAATTCAACACTATTCACACATTGCAATACACACACACTTCACTCGCACGGCCCACTGGAATCACACACCCACACACTTCACACACAACTTCACCGCACTACACATCACACACATTGTACCGCTCTTCACTACACAACTTCACTCACTCACACAATTTCACTCACCGCACTTCAATTTCACGGCACTACACATTGCATTACCCCAAATCACACACAACACTACACATTGCATTACACAACCGCACAACCGCACAACCGCACTCACCTGCACCACACAACTCAACACAAGATCTGCACTACACTTCACACCGCACCGCATCGCACACACATTGCACCGCACTACACTTCACACAAGACTGCACATCACACACACTGCACTTCCACAGAAACACACAAGACTACACTACACATCACACACAATGCACACTACACAGACACCACACAATGCACTTCACTACACTTCAATGCACCGCACTTAACTACACTTCAGATGCACCGCACCACACAACTCAATACACGAAACAAGTTCACAAACTTCACCGCACCACAAGCCGCACCGCACTTCACTACACAATACACCGCACCGCACCTGAACACATCGCACCGCACTACACTTCAACACAAGCATCGCACATCACACACATTGCACCGTAAAAACACACACACACGCACTTCCACACAAACACACAAGCACTACACTACACATCACACACACCGCACACTACACAAGACCACACAATGCACTTCACTACACTTCAATGCATCGCACTTGACTACACTTCAATGCACCGCACCACACAACTCAACACACACAATATATAAACACACAATATATACACACACAATATATATACACACAATGCACTTAACTACACATTCGAAGTTAAGTTTTGAACGATAGTGCTGAACCGAATGACAACAAAAGAAGCCTATAATCATCATTAACCATGCCAATTGAAATGATAGCCATATAAAAGCAGTGTGTAGTGCAGTGCAGTGCAGAATCAAATGGTAGCCATAAGCATACCATTCTAAGCAATCGATCAAGCCAACTACTAGAACATGCTAACATCTCTATTTTTCACATCCCAATTCCACACAATCCCAATCCCAACACTTCTGTACTGCACACACACAACACTTCTGCAATGCACTGCACTACACAACACTTCTGCACAGCACTGCACAAACATACACAATTAAACACACACAATGCAAGGCAAGTGCACTTCAAACACACACACATAATTCCACACACAGTAATGCACCGCACCGCACATTTCCACAAACCGCACCGCACAATTCCAAGCACTTAACCGCACCGCACTTCACCGCAAACACACACATGTACACACGAAAACTCCACCGCACCGCAAACACACACACACAAATACCGCAAGTGCACTTCAACACACACACACACACACAAAATACCGCAAGCGCACCGCAAAGGACCACTCGCAAACACACACAAACACTCGAATGCACCGCAAACACACACCGCACCGCACCGCAAACACACACATATACACACAAACACCGCAGTACACTCGCAAACACACACACACACAAACACACACACGCAGAGGCACTTCAAACACATCCACATATACACACAATTCTGCACTGAACTGCATAAATTCTGCACTGCACTGCAAAACACAAAAACTCCACTGCACTGCACCAATACTCACTGCACTGCAAACACACACATATACACACACACACAAATACTGCAGTGCACTTCAAACACACACACACACACAAAATACCGCAAAGGCACTCGCAAAGGGACCAACCGCAAACACACACAAACACTCCAATGCACCGCAAACACACACCGCACCGCACCGCAAACACACACATATACACACAAACACCGCGAGACACTCGCAAACACACACACACACAAACACACACACTGCAAAGGCACTTCAAACACATCCACATATACACACATTCCGCACCGAACTCGCATAAATTCCGCACCGCACCGCAAAACACAAAACTCCATCGCACCGCACCAATACTCACCGCACCGCAAACACACACATATACACACACACACAAATACCGCAAGGCACTTCAAACACACACACACACACAAAATACTGCAGAGGTACCGCAAAGGGACCACTCGCAAACACACACAAACACTCCAATGCACTCGCAAACACACACCGCACTCGCAAACACACACATATACACACAAACACTGCAAGACACTCGCAAACACACACACACACAAACACACACACTGCAAGTGCACTTCAAACACATCCACATATACACACACTCTGCACCGAACTCGCATAACTCCGCACCGCACCGCAAAACACAAAAACCCACCGCACCGCACCAATACTCATCGCACCGCAAACACACACATATACACACACACACAAATACTCGCAAGGCACTTCAAACACACACACACACACAAAATATCTGCAGCGCACCGCAAAGGGACCACTCGCAAACACACACAAACACTCCGATGCACCGCAAACACACACCGCACCGCACTCGCAAACACACACATATACACACAAACACTCGCAAGACACTCGCAAACACACACACACACAAACACACACACTGCAGGCACTTCAAACACATCCACATATACACACACTCCGCACCGAACTGCATAAATTCTGCACTGCACTGCAAAACACAAAAACTCCACTGCACTGCACCAATACTCACTGCACTGCAAACACACACATATACACACACACACAAATACTGCAGTGCACTTCAAACACACACACACACACAAAATACTGCAGTGCACTGCAAAGGGACCAGCTGCAAACACACACAAACACTCCAATGCACTGCAAACACACACCGCACCGCACCGCAAACACACACATATACACACAAACACTCGCAGTACACCGCAAGCACACACACACACAAACACACACACTTGCAGTGCACTTCAAACACATCCACATATACACACAGTCTCGCACCGAACTGCATAAATTCTGCACTGCACTGCAAAACACAAAAACTCCACTGCACTGCACCAATACTCACTGCACTGCAAACACACACATATACACACACACACAAATACTGCAGTGCACTTCAAACACACACACACACACACAAATACTCGCAGTGCACCGCAAAGGGACCAATCGCAAACACACACAAACACTCCAATGCACCGCAAACACACACCGCACCGCACCGCAAACACACACATATACACACAAACACTGCAGACACCGCAAACACACACACACAAACACACAATACCGCAAAGGCACTTCAAACACATTCACATATACACACATTCCGCACCGCATTGCACAAATTATGCACCGTACCGCAAAACACAAAAACTCCATCGCACCGCACCAATACACACTGCACCGCAAACACAAACAAACACTCCATCGCATCTGCAAACACACGTTGCACTACACCATAATTAAGTGCACAAAGAAAGCCAAGCAAATGCACAAATATACAACAGAATATCAAGCTCAAGAAATGCAATAGCCTACCGAAAATCATGCCTTCTCCAAAACCTTTCAAGAAAGCCAACAAAATATAGTTTTAGGCATGCTAAATTAGGAGTCGTTTTAGGCATGCTAAATCTTTGCGTGTGTTTGCGGTGCAAAATATAGTTTTAGTGCATGCTAAATTAAAGTCCGAATTGCATGAATCACATTTTTTCTAAAACAGATGCTAAAACTCGTTTAATTCCATCCCATAATTTGCCCCAAATCAATAAGAATAGCCATTCAAAATTAACATCCGTAGAACATTTGCTTCCTTTAAATTTTTTTTAAAATTAACACCTCGGGACGTAAGAAGTGGGACAGAGGAAGAGGGACACAAGAATACTTGCATAAGCATAAGATTTTGGTGCATATAAAACAAAATCATATGTAGATCGGGACAGAAGAAGAGAGGAGCAGATGGAGAACCATCTGCAATCTTAAATTCTTGAAAAGAAATTTAGAAGAAAATTAGCTACTCGACACAAAATCCTCCCCGGGCGCATAACCATAAAAATTTGATGCATTTAAAACAAAAGCATATGTAGATCGGGACAGAAGAAGAGGGAAGCAAATCCAGCAGAGCCCAACCAAAATCAACATATAGAAGTCACCGGGGACCGGGCCGCGATACAGAATGGTGGATCGAAGGTAGGTTACCTTAGATTCGAAGGACTCTCGGTCGAGGAAGAAGAAGAGCAGTCGAAGGACTCTCGGGCTCGCGAGAAGGGCCAGGGCAGAGAAGAGTTCGGGGAGAGCACTAGGGCGAGGGCAACGCAGGAAAGAATTCCACGAAGCTGGTCGAAAGTCGGGGCCGCGGGTATATCCCGCGGTCCGCTTTCAATCCTGCTTCGCGGCAATCCGCCGCGGATTCGTGGCTTCGCGAATGCAACGGGCACAAAATCGCGGTGCGGTAAAGCGCTGCACCGCGACTTTGCGCCCCCAAACAGCCTCTCAGTTGAGAAATAGAACCTCGGCAACTTGAAAAAACAAAAAAATCAGACCTGGATCTGAACTCAGTCTTCCTTGTTCGAAGGCTGGTAGCCTCGCTGGTCTGCACTATTGGAGGAGGCATTCACATCTTCACCCATTGGTTGAGTTTGTCTTCTATCACGAACATCATCTCCTTGTTTTGCCAATTTCTGGAGAAATATCAAAAAAGCTACCAAAAAGACAATCAGGTACACAGTTTTCATACCAACAAGGCCTATAAAAGAAGGGCCGCTGATTCCCTTTTTAATTGTTCTCCACGTTCTGAATCCTTCAAGAAACCGACTAACTTGAGATGGCTGATCTTCAAAATCATTAAGGCTCTCAGAACCTTCAACTAGTTGGTATTCATCATTTCTATCCCAAACAAGTATCTTCGGCAGCTTTGTCTTCTTATTAACATCAAATGTATTAACAAAGTCTTCCCACTGCTTAACCCCAACATAAGCAAACACCAAATCACGGTTGGCTGTCGCAGCAGACCTCAAAATCTTAATTAATTTTAGAGTTTTTTCATTCAGTTCATCATCCACAATTGTTATAACGACTTTCCTCTCATCATTGTTCAACAGTTTAAGTGTTTCAGATTTGATGGGAACTACAAGGGGCAACTGATTTTGATGAATAAAATCCTCCACAAACCCTCCTTCAAAAGGTCCATAAAACACACTTTGCTCATTATAACTGGGATGAATGGCAAACAAAGCAGGACTTTTGTCAAAATCATAAGCTACCATAACTTCCTCTGAGAAATTATTAGCGACAGAAAACCAATATTTTTTCTTATATCTTTTCCCATACTCAGCAATTAAAGATTCATCCAATACAAATCCAATAAATATAGGGAAATGTTTGCCAGCTTCATCAACAAAGATATATTTAGCAGAATCTGAGTTGAGAACAGAAACATCAGGTGCAACATACATTTTCAGAAATCTTATAAGTAGCTCGGCTTTCCGTGGACCAGTGTATTCAATGGGAATACCTTGTACAAAGAGCTTTAGCGTTGGAAAACCATCAATTTCATGCTTAGAAGCAAGCTTCCGATGCTTGTCAGCATCAAGTTTAGCAATCACAATTGGTTGACTCAGGTTGGCAAGAACTGGAGCAACTGCATCTAGCACGGGAGAAAGCCTCTTGCAGTGACCGCACCAGGGGACATAGAAATCGACAAGAATGAGGTCGAAGGTTGAGATAGCTGAATCAAAATTGGAATCGTTGAGCTCGATCACAGTGCCATCAGCCGCAAACTGATTGGCAACCGCCGACCGGAGGTCAATGGACCAAAACCTAGCCCAAAACAAGATCAGAAGCCATTGAACGGCGAACGACATGCGCTCCTTCGTCGCATTATCGATCTCTGCCGACCTCACTGCCGCCTGCGATTGTCGGCGCGGAAAATCTTTGGCGGTGGTCGTTGTTTCCCGGCTAGTGGCTAGTAGGGTATCATATATATATATATATATATATATATATATATATGTGTGTGTGTGTGTGTGTGTGTGTGTGTGTGTGTGTGTGTGTGTAGATATATAGATATAGATATATAACATGTATTATCTATACATACATACATACGTAGATGTATATTAATGAGTAGCATTTTTAAGAAAATTAAAACATTTAAAATCAATTAAAATCATCAATTAAGTAAATATAATAAAAATTATTAAATTAGATTTAGATGATGTTTTACTATAAACTTTAATTCTTAAATCTTACCTCAACTCTTAACATCTTTTGGTTACATGATTAGGATTGTCAATTGACTCTTTGTTCGTCAACAACTCGTGTCGGCTCGTTAAGCAAACTAGCTGAACACGAACACACTTTTTGGGCTCGAAATATAAACGAGCCGAACACGAGCGAGCCTTTACACTCCTAATTGTGTCGGAATTTAATGATCTTGGGCTCGTCGGATTCATCTCATCAAGATGTTTGATTTGACTATAAGTTCATAAAATTAAGAATACGTTTAAACTTTTAAAAATGATTTAATGTCTCGATCTGTGTTTGATTTGATGGATTGGCCAAACTTGATGTCACTTTTGACTTTAAATTGGCTAAAATTGGAGTTCTAACTAATTTTTAATTGAAATTTGAATTCCTCAATCTTCATGTTTTATCTCGAGAATTATATTAATAATCACAATTTATTGATGGTGAAACACATCTAAAATCAAAATGATGCCATCAATTAAACGATAAAAGTGTGCTTTATAAATTTAAATTATGAGATTTCATTAAATTTAATTCATAAATTTGATTCATGATTCGCGTTCTTTCATTACTCCCAAGAGAAAATTTCAAATTTACATTTCTTTCCCATAATCTTTTGCGCCGTTCGTTTCGAATGGTAAACATGTGGAAAGCAATCTGCTTACCCTAACTATAGAGCTGTCAGAAAAGCTCGTTGTTCGCGAACAGTTCGTGTTCGATTTGTCAAGAAGTTCGTGTTCGATTCGTTCGATAAGCAAATGAGACAAAAATGAACAATTTTTTTCGTTCGGTTCGTTAAACGAACCAAACACGAACAGTGATGTGTTCGTTCGTATTCGGTTCGTTATTGTTCAAAATATAAAATAATTTAAAATAATTATATATAAAAATTTTATGATTTTTTAAAAATAATTTAATATTATAAAAATTTATCATACTTTAAATAATTAAACTTTTATAAATTATAATATATGATAAATTATTAATAACAATAATAATATTATAGTATTAATCATATTAATATAGATATTATAATATTACAATTAATATACTATCATATATATTAAAATAAAACTCTAAATGTCTTATTTGGTTTGCTTCATTTTGACGAAGTATGGATTACCTGATGTGTACGGATTACCTGATCAATTTGCTTCATTTTGAGGATGTATGATATCAAAGTTAGGGCTGTCAAAAAAGCTCGTTGTTCGCGAACAGTTTGTGTTCGGATCGCTAGGAAGTTCGTGTTCGATTCGTTCGATAAGCAAACGAGACGAACACGAACAAATTTTTTTCGTTCGGTTTTTTAAACGAACCAAACACGAACAGTGACGTGTTCGAATATTTCGAACACGAATACTAGCTCTATTCGTTCGTGTTCGATTCGTTAACACCCCTACCTACCTGTGTCGAATTGCGTTTTGTACATCTTTGACTTCTTATTTCGTTTGACTTTCAATAAATAAATAATTCCTCTGTAATTAAAATTCCTAAAGTAGCGAGCGGTAGTGTACATAGCAATTTAACTAAGGCTCTGTTTGGAAACTACAATTCGCGGTGCGGCGCTTTACCGCACCGCAAAATTGCAGTAAAAAGGATCGCGCAGCCGCGAATCCGCGACGACCTGCCGCGAAGCTGCATTGAAAGCGGACCGCGGGATATACCCGCGGCCCCGACTTTCAACCAGCTTCGTCGAAAGGTTTTCCTGCGTTGCCCTCGCCCCGCTGCTCTCCCCGAACTCTTCTCTGCCCTGGCCCTTCTCGTGAGCCGACTGCTCTTCTTCTTCCTCGACCGAGAAACCTTCGAATCTAAGGTAGCCTACCTTCGATCTATCATTCTATATGGCGATTTTGGTTGGGCTGCGCTGGATTTGCTTCCCTCTTCTTCTGTCCCGATCTACATATGCTTCTTCTGTCCCGATCTACATATGTTTTTGTTTTAAATGCATCAAAATGTTATGCTTATGCTCCATCTTCTTGTGTCCATCTTCTGCTGTCCCTCTTCTTCTGTCCTGATCTACATAGCGTGGCTTTTTTTTTCTTTATGAAGTATATAGCTGTTAATACCAAAGTGCTATATCTGTAGATATGAAGGTTTAGGTGTGAGATGTGTAAACTCATACGTGCTATGTATGTAAATATGAAAGTTTAGGTGTGGCCCATAGCATTCAAAGAAACCTCAGTGCTGCTACTATTTTCAACTTAGATCAGGCTTTCCCACAGGATATGGAAGCTTTATAATAGCCTTCAGCATTTGTAAACTCAGATATCCTTCATACGTGCTAGTATTTTGGATATATACACTGCACTTTTCAATAGCCTCAGATATCCTTCTCTGATATGGAAGCTTTATAAACTCAGAAGTTTATCTACTGGCTTTCCCACAGGAATTTGTTTAAAGTTCTTTCAAATAATTATTGTTTACCCTTGTTAGCCTTCAGCATTTGCTGAATATACAGTGGGAAAGAGGAGAGAATCCTCATTTTCTTTTTCAATTAACTTGTTACATTTTAAGCTTGAAAAAAAATGTTAACATTGAGGGAGCATACATGGATACAGTTATCTTGAGGGAGCATACAGGGATACAGTTCTCTTTGAATCAGTTTTTATAGATAATGATGGTAGTACTCTTCCTATGATATTGTCTTACCTGCACTTACCTGATGTGTACCTGCAGCATGATAGTATTCTTCCCAATGGTAGTATTGTCTTACCTGCACTTATCCTTACCTGATCTGTACCTGGGTTATACTTTATTTTTAACCTGCACTTATCCTTACCTGCTGTTTCTGTTTTGTTGTTCACGTCTCCTTTAGCACTTGAATTGGGATTGTGCAGTGCAGTGGATTGTGGGGAATTGTGTGTGTTTGTGTAGTACAGTTTAGAATTGTGTGTAGTGCAGTGCAGTGCAGTGCATAATTGTATGTGTTTTTGTGGGTTTGAAGTGCACTGCAGTGTTTGTGGTGAAATTGTGCAGTGCAGTGCATTGCAGTGCAGGTGCGGTGCGTGTTTGAAGTGCGATGCGGTCGTGTGTGTGTTTGCGGTGCGAGTGGAGTATTTGTAGTGCGAGTGCGGTGAAAAAATGTGTAGTGCATTGCGAGTGCGGTGCGGAATTGTGTGTGTTTGTGTGGGTTTGAAGTGCATCTGCGGTGTTTGTGGTGAAATTGTGCGGTGTAGTGCATTGCGAGTGCGAGTGCAGGTGTGTGTTTGAAGTGCGAGTGCGGTCTGTGTGTGTTTGCGAGTGCAGATGGAGTATTTGTAGTGCGGTGCGGTGAAAAAAAATGTGTAGTGCATTGCGGTGCGATGCGAATTGTGTGTGTTTGTGTGGGTTTGAAGTGCATCTGCAGGTGTTTGTGGTGAAATTGTTCGATGCAAGGTGCATTGCGAGTGCGATGCGATGTGTGTTTGAAGTGCGGTACGGTCTTGTGTGTGTTTGCGAGTGCAGTGGAGTATTTGTCGTGCAGGTGCGAGTGCAGAGTGTGTGTGTTTGTGTGGGTTTGAAGTGCACTGCAGTATTTGTAGTGAAATTGTGCAGTGCAGTGCAGTGTTGTGTAGTGCAGTGCAGTGCAGAATTGTGTAGTGTAGTGTAGTGCAGTGTTGTGTAGTGCAGTGTAAAAGCTATGTAAATGTTTAGAAGGGGTTGGCTGTTTAGAATCTATTTGTAAAAGCTATGTAAATGTTCAAAAGTTTCATTAATGAAAATATAATACTCTTCTCCCTGGACGTAGGTCAATTTGACCGAACCACGTAAATTTCGTGTTCCTTTGTCTTCATAGCATTTTCAATTTATTAATTCGCATTTGAAAGCATATTAGTCCAGTCATGCATATGTTTGTTGAACTATTTCATAGTTAAAGATATTGCTAACTTGTCTCCTATTAATAGTATGGCAAATAAGAACAAAGAAGTTGTCACTCCTACACTTTGGGAGGACATAAAATTAATTTTCTGCGATCTATGCATAGCGGAAGTCGAAAAAGGCAATAGACCAAACTCTTTCTTCAGCAAGGAAGGCTGGCAAAACATAGTAACAAATTTTAGGGAGGTGACAGGCAGGGATTACGAGAGGCTACAGCTTAAAAATAAATGGGACCAACTAAAGAAAGAATGGAAACTTTGGAAGGACCTAAAACAAGGATCGACTGGCTTGGGTTGGGATCCGTCGAAGCGAACTATTGCTGCTACAGAAGAATGGTGGACTGAACGGCTAGCGGTAAGACATTATTGAATTAGTTTTGGTTATGTTTTGCAGTTTTATGGCACAACTTCTAATAAAAATTATTTATTCTTACAGATTTTTCCTACGGCGAGAAAGTTCAAAACAGCTAGGATAGAACCAGAATTCAAGGAGAAACTCGATATAATGTTTGGTGGGACAGTAGCCACAGGGAAATACGCAGCTGCACCTAGCCAAACAATGATTGAAACAACCCCTGAAGAGGTCGTCGTACAACTTTCAAACGATTCAGCAGAACTCCGCATATACGATCAAACTGAAATGCAATCTACAAACCGTACGAAGAGGCCCCTGATCGATAAGAAGAGGAAAAATACTATTGCAAGTATGAAAGATCAGCTATCATTACTTGTGGAATCAACAGATGATGCTCCACATAGAGTTCAAAAAAACGACGTCCAGCAGGTTGTTAGGCTTCTAAAGGAAGACCCGGACATTATAGGGAATCGTGATCTCTTCTTCTTTGCTATCGACCTCCTCCAGGACTCTCTCCACCGAGACTTCTTCATTGCAGTTGATAGAGAGCTACGATTAGAATACATACGCTATTATTATGACCGTCGCACCATGTGATCTGATATGGAACTGTTGATTTTATTTCATCTATCATTGTTCTCTGTTAGCGAAGTTGTTTGGACAAGTTCGATTTGAATGTTGGAATGTTTGAGTTATTTCCTTTCTTAATATAGTTCATTCGTTTGCTTCGCTAAGTTAGTTGTTGATTTCTATAGAGAGTAACCTGTTTTTTTTAAAAGGTACAATTTATACCGTCATGAATCCAGAGGAGGTCCGACGCCGTAGGAGAAACACAGCGATAAATATAATGATGCAATACTATAATACGTACGTCGATCGTGAACCTTGCTACACTTCATCTCAGGTTGGAGAAAAATGGATGGGTGAAATGATTTCAGGACACCCAACGAGATTTCGTAACATCTTCCGAATGTCACATGATGTTTTCAGAGATATTCTATTTGACCTAAGAACATCTCATGGACTTCATGGGTCTTATAGGATAACAGACCGTGAAGTATTGGGCATCACACTTTTCATACTGTCACGAACGAGTCGATGCGGGGAGCCATGGAACGCTTCCGGCATTCGTCAGAAACAATTAGCCGATATTTCTCAGTTGGTTTGGCTTCTCTAGTCAGTTTAGCAAATGATATACTAAAACCAACTGATCCAACTTTTGCAAGGACCCCGACAGAGATTCTTAACGATGAACGATATATGCCATATTTCAAGGTGCAAGTGTTTAGTAGAACAATTTTTTTATGGAATGAATTGCATATTGAAATGATTACTTTTTTCTTAAGGATTGCATCGGCGCAATAGATGGAACGCACGTTCATGCTATAGTGCCGGATAACGAGAAAGTTGCTTTTATCGGCCGTTCTGGGAGGACAACTCAAAATATAATGGCTGTTTGTGATTTCAACATGTGCTTTACGTTTGCATTGGCTGGATGGGAGGGCAGCGCACATGACAGTAGAATCTTTAAAATTGCAACAAGAAAGCCGGACTAGAATTTTCCTCACCCACCGCATGGTAAGGTCATTTGTAATATAAAAATTTGATGTTTTTGCTCACATAGCTTACTAAATTTCGTATCATTATAGGCAAGTATTATTTGGTAGATGCTGGCTACCCAATGCAGAGGGGTATCTTAAACCCTATCCTGATACAAGATATCATATACCAGATTTTGAAAGAGCTAGTAATCGCACAAGAACGAGAAAGGAGTTGTTTAATAAGAGACATTCATCCTTGCGAGGCGTTATTGAGAGAACATTTGGAGTTTGGAAGAAGAAATGGGTAATTCTTCGAGATATGCCACCTTATCCATTCCCCAAACAAGTGCAGATAGTGTTGGCAACTATGGCCCTGCATAACTATATCAGGCGGCATCCAACTCGAGCTGATGTTGATTTTGACCATGCCGATCAAAATGACGAGGTTGCTACAGTCGATGGTTTAGAGGACCACATTGAACCGTCTCAACCACAGGAAGAGAACAATAGTGCACCAATCTGTACAAAAGAAGGGGAGGGTGCAAACGAAATGGCAGCACTTCGAGAAGACATTACTCGATTGTTAGTTGGAGAGTGATTTTGTTGAGCAGTGTGATGTATGTCTTTTACACTCTTTCTGAGCACTTTACATCACATTATTTACAATTCTACACTCTAGCTTGATTCTTTTCATTTTGTTTGATCATTTCATACTCAAATTAATTAAGCTGCATATGTGCTTCCATTTCGAGTAAACATGAGCTCCGAGCACGTCGGCTACCTCTCGCCGATCGCTATGTCACTGTGGTCTGCGGACATCTTTTTGGCATCACGTCAGCCGCATAGCTTTCGCCGAAAGTTTTATGCCTGTCCTCGGAACATTCCAGATCAGTGCGGTTTCTTCCGATGGGCAGATAGTTTACCAGATTCTCACGAGTCCGACGCTGTGAAGTGTACGACCATAACGGAAGACGGAGTGACACGGGAGTTACAGCTTCTGAAAACTAAAGTGAACATTATTATATTGTTGGTTGTTGTTGGAATAGTCCTTCAGTTTTTTTTCACTCTACTGCTGCTACCACGTGCTTGAGAGGAATATATGTTTTGCTGTAGAACTTTATGACTATTTTGAGATTTGCAATCGCTCTCTAGCTGTGTTTTCGTTTCAGATCTTGTGTAGACTTATGATTTAATATCAAAAATTGTTAATGCTTTTAATATATATAAATACCTTAACAATTTGAAAGAGTACTTTTAAAATATGTAGATATATTATTTAGTTTCATATTTTTTAAAGCTCGTAAATGTTATATTAATTTGAACAATCTATTTAAAATATAAAATTTTTAGGAGATATATATATTTTATTAAAATTAAGATATAATCAAGCTCGTAAATATTTTATCTATATAATCTAGATATAATAATCACTCTCCAACCTATATAGTAAATTATTGCATTGAATCAATAATTCACTATATAATCTACATATAATAAAGCTAGAAAATATATATTAAAAATATAAAAATAAAAAAAATCTAATTTAAATTTATTAGTTTGTATATTTAAAATATAAATTTTTTTAAAAAAATTCATTTCGTAAATGTTGTATACTACATAAATATATCAAAATTTTAAAATAGTTTTAATAAACGAGGCGATCTGGTCATTTTTCGCCTCGTAATTGTTTTCCACATTGCTGCAACTAAACAGACAATGACTTCCCGCAATTGCTTCATGAGCAACAGTAATTCTGTTACTAAAGCTAGGAAGATTGCAGCTGCAACCAAACAGACCCTAATTCTTGACGACGTTCTAGGAAAACATAGCTTCACTACCAACCGCCGTATTAATGATGACATAATCAATGACGTAATCGGGAGTTGGGGTTTGAAATGTTGACCAGTGCCGACTTGGTGGGGTATGCTAACCCCACAATCACATATCCGTTAAGGCTCAACTTGGAACATAAGGAAACACATATATATATATATATAAGAATCTGTATTTGACTCTGGTGGGCATCTAAATATCGATTTTTTTTTGCGCTCGGGCCTTTCGTGGAAGCATGCACCATGCGCATATTATTTGAGAATCCCACGATACGGAGGATCGAACCCTTGATTTCAGGGATCTTACAGTGAACATCGCTAACCAATAAGCCAAGGCTTGCAGCGCGCGCGCACACACACACAAACACAGACATTTATAGTTTTTATCTTAACAAATGAGATGACATTTCTACCCCTCATACGAGTGGACCTAGCAATGATCTGCGAATAATTAGTATCCCCTAGTCGCCTTTTGTCTCGATCAAATTTACATAACTAGTGTTCGTGTTCAGTTATTTTGAAATTATGTGTGTTTGAAATAGGTTCTTATTCAAAAATATTTGTGATCAGTTTGATTTGTTCTAAATTAATTCGAATTGTTCGAAATGTTTGAATTGTTTGGATTATCTGAAGTGTTTGAATTATTTGAACTGTTCGGTTTATTCGAAACGTACGAATTGTTCTAAAATTTTCAGATTTGTTTGTATTATTTGAATTGTTAAAGAAATAAAAATTCTAATTATTAATTCTCAAACTACCAAAAACAGTAAATAACATTTGAAACTAAATTAGAACTTCAACAAAAGCCTCATTTGATCATTACATCCAAAAATTCAAGCAAATAATCTTTACATGAAATAGTTGATATCATCAAGCAATTAGGAAGTGGTATATCTGTTATGCTAATATAAAAAAATTTTACATACATACCGCTCAAATATTTTGTATTTACATTCAGGGCCTCAATTTCAAATATACTGATATGTATGTAAAGGCCCATAAAAAGCATGAAATAAAATGTCAAGTCAGAACTAATTTTGACTTGAAAAAGAAATGTTAGTCTTGAATATCTTTAAGGAACATGTCATTGCCTTCCATTTGCTAAATCAGCTAAAACCATTATTACATGCCTGCAAATCCAACAAATGTTCATACAATCGTAATTATTATGAATAAATAAAGTTCTATGTACAAAGGAAAGAAAAATAAATGCATTCTACATGTTGCATACCCAAGTGTTGATAAGTATTTATTAATATTTGAAGCGTCCTCTAAGCGATCCCCTTCAGTACCCGATGTTTTTTGCCTGTTTAAGAGACATAAATTTAATCAAAACATAGTTACCTGATGATTCTTCGTAGAGCAGGAGAAAAGCATATCGAGAAAGAACCTTTCAGATCCTACGAGATCTCTGAGTTTCAACCTATAGAAACCCAGAATAACACCTGGAATACATATAAGAAAACACCACCAAACAGTGAGCCACAGAAAAGAAAATAACACCAAAAAAACAACTTAAAAACCACTTAAATAACACCTGAAATACAGCTAAGAGAATACCAACAAACCTGAGCCCCAGAAAAGACAATAACACGAAAAAACAACTTCAAAACCCTTTCAATAACACCAAAACATCTGAGGAAACCCATAATAACACCTGGAATACAGTTAAGAAAACACCACCGAATAGTGAGCCCAAGAAAAAACAATAATACCAAAAAAACAACTTCAAAACCCCTTCAATAACACCAAAACACCTAAAGAATCCTAGAATAATACCTGAAATACAGCTAAGAAAACACCACCAAATAGTGAGCCCCAGAAACGACAACAACGCTAAAAAACAACTTCAAAAGCACGATAACACCAACAGACACCGTGAATAACACCATGAATACCAAACAACCAAAAACAGATAGTAAAGCGGTGACCCCGAAAGTAACAATAACTCCAAGACCCCTTCAATAACACCAAAACACCTACAAAAACCCAGAATAAGACCTGGAGTAAAGCAAAGAAAACACTACCGAATAGTGAGCTCCAAAAAAGACAATAAAAATAAAAAACAACTTCAAAACCCCTTCAACAACACCAAAGCATCGGATTTGACACTATCCTATTGTTTTGCTTCAAATTGAGGTAATTATTTGATGTTTCATTCTTTCAATTTTATTATTTAGGGCTTGTATTCACTTGATACCGATCATGTGAATAGCTTGGAAGATAGGAGAGTTTATGTCATATCCGATGACAACCTCATAATCTTTAGACAAGTTTAAGGCTTATATTGCGATGTGCAAAAATCTAAAGAGATAAAGTGATGGTTTATGTTGACTAGGCAAACTACCTCGAAGTTCTATGGCTTATTTGTTTATTTATAAGAAAGGAATCTTGTTGTTGAAGATAGTCATGCTGCCTACTATGTATACTCCAAGCTCCTCGTTGCAGTAGATTTAATTTTAGAAGTGTCAAATTATAGAGATGGGAGAAGTGTCATGTTTTGGAGATATTTTAAATTGAGGTGTCTTAATGTCTTATTAAGGAACAAATGTTTATGTTGATTAAGCGACACTGGTTAGGATCTCATAGTTCCCTAATTCCAGTACCACTATTTTCTTCGGATTCACATGGTCCAAATGAATTTACTAAACTTAACAAATGGGTTCCATAAGTTCATTTAGACCGGGGAAAGCTCATTAGCAGCTGTAGGTTGCCTCCTCTGCGGTATTCCCGATCATCCAAAGAAATGGCTTAATTTAGTTGCGATTGTGTTTGGTTTTGTTTGTGATTAAATTTTGAGTTGTCTTATATTTTGCTTTATTTTTGCGGTGAATTTGATTTGTTTTGTTTTTGTGGCTATCCTAAAAGTTTCAGTTTTGACATGCAAGTTTTAAAAGCGGGAAAATACGGTAAAGAAAATGCAGGAAAAGTGTTGTAAAGCGTAAAAGCATATCAGTCCTCTTCTCGCACTCGAGCTGAAATATTAGTTTTTTTTGCAACAAATATAATTTTGCAGAGAATTTAAAATTACATGCCAGAAAACAGGAAAAAATAGTTTAAATTGTACCTACCAAATCCTATACTTTGTGGGTTCCTATTTGTTCATTTGTGAGGATGATTTTCCTAAGTGAAGCATAATAGGTTTAGTCGTCCTTCAAGATATCCAAAAGATTATGAAGGGGCCCGGGATAATGCCCTAGACATTTTACAACCTTTTGAATTGTCTCGAGTTCATTTGAACTTATTTTGTAGCTTAATATTTCAACCATTTCATACCCTTATATTCAATGAGTATTGAAGTTTCAGTTATCCTAATGAGTGGGGTAATCATCACTTGATATTTCAATTATAAATTATGTGGGTGAAGGTTATTAGGCGCAAATTGATTTGATTATGAGATTTAGCCAATTTTAATTTAGAGTTGGGTTTGTAGTGTTTCAAAGATGTTTGAAGTTGACTATATTTCATTTTCTAAACCTCATTAAGTCAAATTTTTATTAAGCCTAATTCACTACTAAGCCCTTAAGACTTAATGGGTGAATTTGTAATTTTAGGAATATTGAGTTTATGTGATCTTATTCTTTTCAAAACATTAAATTATCATTTCATCATTGATCAGAGGTTCTGAATTGATGAATTATTATCTTCCTAAATTAAACCCCTCACCTTAGTATCATTTAATTTTAATTTTCTTCCAAATTTCCTTAATTTAAGAAATTGCAAATTTATCTTTAATGTGGAGAAGTGAGAGATTGGTTTCTACCATTAAGTCCCTTGTATTTCAAGCATCTAGATATGTCAATTATGATCATTTGTTTCTCATTTTCCTTTGATTAGCCCAAAATATTTAATTTAGGCTTAAATCTCAAAATTACAAATTTATCCCTATAAGGCTTATCACTTCATAATTAATTAAACTTAAATCAAATGACTTTGAAATTTTTACGTTACCCTACTCATGGGTCAATTAAAACATCATAGGAGAAAATGTGATTTTTCTGATTCTAATTTAATTTTTATAATTATTTTAATGCAAAATGGAGATTTTTAAAGTAAATTCAATAACCTAGCCAAAATAAAGAATCTTTCCTTAACAAAATTATTGGAGGTTCACCTAGGTCAGAGAACCACCTAGACCAAGTTTCATGATCTCTGAGTTTACATTTAATTACTATAATTATTCGTTTGTTTTGAGTATTAATTAAATATAAAATATTATTTAAGTGAAAAATTAAGTTTTATATTTGTCTTAAATCTCTATGAGTCCAGGGAATCCAGAGAAACAAATCTCATATTTTTTTTATTTATACTTTAATTATTAGAATTATTTTAATGAATTATTAAGGAAATTTATTTTTAGTCTTTTAAAAATTATTTTAAACCTTTAAATTTTAATATCTTCACTTAGGTAATTCAAAAAATTATTTTAATTGCTCTCAAGTGACAAGGAGACCAAATGTAATATTTTAGTGTGTTTAATATTTTTGTGATTTTTATGAATTTTTAATTATTATTAAATTTTTTAAATATTAAAATATAGCTTAAAATGAAATATTTATTTTAATTCTAATTCTTTTTTTCTTAGACTCCTCTCGTCACAGAAAACTCCCAAAACCATTCTCATTATTTTTAAGTTATATTTATTATTGTAATTATTTTAATTCCAAAATTGTCATTTCACTTAGAAAATTTATATTAGTGATCAAATTAGCTCCAATTGACTTCAAATTTTTATGGGGAGTTCTCTTGACCATTATTTACAGTGGAGAATCATTTTTGTGTTTTTTTCATTTTTATGGGTTTAGTTACAAGTAGGGTTATTATTAATGAATTAAATCAATTTTATATTTCTCCTAGAGTCCTTTGATCACACTGAACATACCAAAAAAAATTTTGTATTTTTCTGATCAATATTATAATTATTATAACTTTTATACCAAAACAGAGGGGATTAGCTTAGAAATTAGGGATATTTAGCTAGAGATGCACCTGACCTTGGAAAAATCAAGGAAGATCCCTAACTACAGAGCCTTTAAGCCCTCCAAACCTCATTTCATGGAGAATTATATTTAGCTAAATACAATTAAAATACCACAGAGAGTATTTAATTTATTAAAAATAAAATATATAACAAATAATTTTTATTTTATTCTACATTATTCTCCTCTGGTCACTAAGCATGAGGGTATTTTTATTTTATTTTTGTGATTTTTCTACACCAAGTTATGCATTTTTAAAGGTGGACTGATTTAAATAAATACAAAATAACCCTAATTTTCTATTTAAACATGTGGCGTCGCGTCATCCTTGGCAGCTCCGGAGCTCCACGTGGTACTCCTCCATTCGACGCCGCCATCTGACTCAGCGGCCACACTTCCCGTACTTTATGCACTGCGGTTCTGTCTGGTGATGCACCAAACATATATACAGTTTTTGCTATATAATTTTACCCATTTTTTGTGATATTGCACTTTAAAGAAAGGTATTTTTCATGATTTGTTGTAGGTGTGATGATTTTAGGTGATTGGAGTGAAAAGAAGCAAAAAGGAACGAATCCGGAGCAAAAAGGAGTAAAAAGGAGCAAAATGGTGGAAAACATGTTCTGGCTCCATCGGCGCCAGAATGGGCGCCGTTGGCGCCCAAATCTAGAGACTCAAAAAAATATTGGCATGATAGAGCACTGCCGGCGCCCGAAGTCGGTGGAATTCAAATTTGAAGAGTTTTAGTGACTTTTTGAAGGGAAGCCTTTGGAAACCCTTGGGATTTTGTCTCTATCTTATAAGTAACTGTTTTTGGACGAAAATGGTGTGGAGCTCACTTGAGTGTGTCATGTGTCTTCTAGTGTAGTTTTAGTGCGTGTTAAGTGTTAGGGTTTAGGAGAAGTGTGTGTAGAGTGAGGATTTGAGAGGAATTCTTCTCTAAGGAGTGAAGGAGAAGGGGTAAAGTGTGAGATTGCTTCTTCCTTTCCATTCTAAAGAGAGAATCAAGTTTTGTAAAGAAGGGAGAAGAGGATTCAAAGGAACTTCAAGGGAATTGCATTGGGGAAGAGAAAGAGATAAGTTGTATTTTCTTTTGTGGCTTGTATGACTTTTCTTTTATATATAAAATCTATGTTTTATTGTATCTTCTCCATGAATTCTGAGTAGTCTCCCTTGTCTTTCTTCTTGCATAGAGATGTGATGATGGATTAATGTGGATTTGATGTGCTTTTAATGTAATGAAGAAATTATGATGGTTTTTCATTTCAAACTTAATTTACTTTTCGATTTGGCCAATTGAAATGTTAAAATATGTTGTTAAACATTAAGTTTGAAAGGATTTAATGTCCAACAACAATAATGAAAGATCCATTCAATTTCTAAAGATGAATTGCGTAGTTCATGGGAATTGAGTGCAAATAAATAGGGAAATATGTTTTGATGGACTTCAATGTGGAGATTTCAGGGTGACAGGCTAAAATCCTCAAATTGGTTCTAAGATTAGTAACTAATATCAAATGTTAGCCTTCGGGTGAAGGGTGAGTGGGAGCTCCGAAGTTATAGCATGTATCCTCCCAACCTAGTCTTAGATTTAGTGACTAAACTTAGGATATGTCAATGTTCTTTTCTTCCTTAGAAGAGGGGATACTCTTTTAAGGGTAAAGAATCATCTATGCTTCTATTTGACACAATAACATAAATATTTTTTCCATATCAATCCACACATCATATTCTCATTGCAAGAGGAAAGATACTTTTCTCATATATCGAAAACCTTTCAAATACTTAGTTTAGTGTGTCTGTAGTTAATTCTATTTTTAAAGTTGTTAGAAGTAATTTTAGTTTAGTTAATTGTTACTGTTTTCTGCATAGTAATAGTAAGTAGTAAACTTCAATTACAAATTGATTACTGGATTTTAGTGCTATATTATTTATATTGTGAATGCTTTATTATACTCTGAACTTTCCCTGTGGGATCGATAACCGGGACTCCATTAGAGTCATGTATTACTTGATACGATATGTATACTTGCGTTGAATGCTTGGACTTAATAAAATCATTATAAATATATAAATTTAAGTTCATAAATTCTAGAAAAATATAAGTCCGCTGCATCATCTAGCGCGATCTCAGTCGTCCACTGAATACACTCTCGATACAACGGCTCCACGTCATCATCCCCACCTAGTTCAACCCGCAAGACCGTCCACCCTCTAACCCTAGGATCTCGAGCTAGACTAAACCAAATCATCTGTTTCTATAAACTCATCTAACCTAGAAGAACCTATTTATATGAATTATAGGTATGAAATACAGTGTACATTCATGGAGAATCAAAATAAGCTCGAACTAAGGTGAGAGCTCAATACATTTATCTGAAAGGTGAGGCCTCAATCAAATTGGTTCTACAAGGTTGTTGTGACCTCTCGAAGCTTCTGCAAGCACCAATTTGAGCTCTTGTTGGGTCTGCACCAGAACTCGATCAGGGGTAGAATTTGGGTCTGCTCAAAATCTGGGTTGGAGAGGCTCTTTGAAGGGTCTTTTATGGGGGATCTTCTTCGTTTGATCGTGTGATAGAGATGAAAAAATCAATTTGAAGATTGGTGCACTGTGGTGGAGTGACAGAGAGTGTCCTGGTTTTAGGGCAAAATTCAGAGAAGAAATTGGCCTCAAGTGGTGGCTGTGGGTGGCTGAGAGCAGAGGGATTGCACCTAAGGGAGTTCAAAGAAGCTCTGGAAGAATTTTGGTATGTCATCGCCAAGGTTCAGTGCATTGTCCCCTCTTGGCCATAAGGAGCTCAATTTATAGCCATGACCAAGGGGTGAAACTCAGGCTGCCATTGGCTAGTCTCTGTAAGCTCTGGGTGAGGGCAATTCGGCACACACATCCAATGGAAGCTTGCCACAGAAGATGGGTTTAATTTGGATTAAAATGGGGTGAGGAGACTTCTCGGATTTAGGTTTTCCGGCGACTAGGCCAGCCGGCCTGGGCGGAGCTTGTGGCTAGCTGGCTCTAGGGCTCAGAGGAGTTAATGGTGATTACAATTAATGCTTGATGGCTATGGGAATGGATCTTCCTTTGGTTTAGCTAAAAAGGGGAGGAGATCCCCTAAATTTGAGGACCCTTGGTCCATGACCTAAATAGGTTGGGTTAAGTGGATCTAGGGTGGTTCCTAAGGTCCACTTGATGGTTGTGGGAGACTTGGCTTGGACAATTTGGTTAGACTTGGGTGACATTTGGGTCTCGGTTCAAGTTTGGGAACTTTGGGGTTCAATTTGGGCTATGTTAGGTTTGAGCTTGGATTGGGTCCAATTGATTGTTCAAATTAGTGTGTATGATTGTCAAAAGGATTTTAGAAGAGGATTTGTGTGATTTTGAATTAGTTTAGAGGTTCAATTTGGTGGAATTTTGACATTTGGTTAATTTTGGGCATGTTGGGTTAGACTTGAGTTTGGGTTAGGCTAGAGTTTGGCTAGGGTTCAATTGATAGTTCAATTTGATGTGGGTAATTTTCATGAAGTATTTTGAATAGGAATTGGGTGAAAATATTGTGGTTAGGGCATTCAATTTGGTGGCATTTGGGCATATGGCACATTTAGGGCAAATTTGGGGATTTTAACTTGGGTTAGATTTAGATGAGGCTTGGGTTCAAATTAAGGTCAATTGGTGACTCAATTTGGTTTATGGGAATACCATGAAGGTTTTTGGATGTTAATTTGGGGAAATTGATTTGGCTAGAGGGTTCATTTTGGGGGAATTGGATCATATGGAAAAAATTGGGCTTGGATTTGGTTTAGATTGAGTTTAGGCATGGTGAATTTGAGTTTAGGATTGAAATTGGGGAATATTGTGGTCAATTGGGTGGACATTGGAGGTGATTTGGGCATTTTGGGCCTTAAGGGGCAATTTGGGCTTTTGGTCAAATTGGGTCAACTTGGTCAAATTAGGCTCATGGGAGTGGTTCAAATGGTTTTAGGAATATTTAGGAGGATTTTGAAAATTTTTGGGGATTTTCAGAATTTTTGGGTTTTGAGGGGAATTTTGGAAATTTTGGCTTTTTTTTTTAGAATTTTGGTCAATTTGAAGTACTTTGGACAATTTTTATGGTGGGGAGCATCTTGAAATGATTCTTGGAGGGAATTGGATAATTTGGGCTATTTTGGGAATTTTGGTCAAAATCAGGGTTGTAGGGACAATCTGGTAATTTGGGGGAAGATTAGGGGTCAAAAGGGCAAAGTTGGGATTTTTCGTAACATTGGGGTTAATTGAAGAATGCCAACCTTCTTGAGCCATGGACCAAGAAACCTCCATGTGTTGGTTCTAGTCAAACCCTAGTCTGGGCTAAGAGCTTGGGGAACCACCCACATGAGTTTCCAAAGAGTAGGGGACCAAGTATAGGCAAGTTTGGTTTAGGGTTTAAGATAGTGAGTGTAAGTGTAGATTTGGTGTGAGTGTGTGTGCAAGCCCAAAACCAGAACATCCAGGGTTTACCTTAAGGCTTGACCAGGCTATAGGGAACTCCCCTTGCGTTTCCTTATGCTTGGTCTCATCCTCCTAAGTGTTCAGGGGTTAAGCATATGAAACTCCAAGTGAAACAAAGAAGCATTTTAAATTTCTAAGGAGGGATGGTTCCATCATTAGTCTTCTAAAATAGTCACCAAGAAAGTTCTATGGCTAGATCCTAGGCTGCCTAAAGAAAGTCTAGACCTTAACAAAAGTAATGTCAACATGAATACCTTCTTTAAAATCACATATTTTGTTCTGAGTTGCTTTCTACACAGGAACACAATCATCCGCAAATCATAGATAGTGAACAAACATAATGTCTCTCATTTATGCATTTAACTTTTAAAAAATGCGTAAATACATATGAATTCAGTGTTATAAATGCAAAAATTTCAAGGAAAGAAAGATTCCTCTTAATTGATCCTCAACTCATCAAATATGAATCAATTTGATCCTGCTATCAACTTTGCCACTTCTTTGGTTGAAAATAAGTCGAAGGAAACCCTTTTTAAAGATATTATAAACATTTAATGGTTGATCTCAATGCTTTTTACAATCTATAATTAATGTGATTGATACTAAAAAGCTCAAAAATCTCCAAAGGGAAGCCTTTCTCAATCAATTTATATCCAAAAATATAAATAAATTCGTTCATATTTGATCAGTTGAGACTTTAAATAATAGATTGAATATTTGTAAAACAAACAAAGATTGAATAAAGTATTGCAACACTTGGATTGAGTATGTCGTAGCCAACATGCCCAATGCTACAACGACATATTTCAAAACAAAGCAACTAACCATCATGCTAGAGCTACTCAACTTCACTGCCCTGTATAGGGTATAGAGCAACCCACTACACGAATCTTAGCAGCAATGCCACATTTTGTAAATTCATTGTAAAAAGATACTGTCATAATAGGAATTAATCCATAGTGTTGCTAAGTTTGGTATGAAATACCAACTCAAAAAATTAAAGTTTAAACTTATCTTGTATAAAGTAAACATAAATATGAAATAATATCAAGCATCTAAAGTTCAAAGCTATAATAATAATGTACATTCTTAGCAATGAAAGGTCATCTATAAAGTAAACTTATCTAAGTTGGTTTCATATGTCTGGTAGTTGAATATTAAGTTTTTTCTCATCAAAGATCTCTTGTTAAAAAGGAATAATAAAAATAAATATTGATATAAAGTATTGAGAATAAATAAAATACACTAGAAAGTAGAAAACAATATACCTAATGAAATGATTACTATAAGTTTCTTTGCATTTTTTTGAGTAGTCGAATTCAACTTGATGCACAAATTAATGAATTAACGGTTTTAGTGGATAAACTACTTCTGTAATCATCCACACCATACCGCTAGCACTAAAACAGATTATGAGGCAACCATGCTTATAGGTATTGATAGAATATCTTAAGTCATAATTGAAAATTGGGGATATTTTAATGTATTCATCTTCCACCAATCAAGCACATCAAAGTTCTCACTCGAGCACAAAAATAATCCCTCCTTATGATATACTTGTAAATCAAATTTCAATAGTTCCACAGATCCAGAAGCCACAACAAAATCTTGAAACCCAAACATAGCGTCAAAATGACTTGAGGAACTCATAGGATCACCTGCAGATAAAGATCCCCCATTTGAAACATTGCAATCAACAACCTAATCTGCACATATTCCACAAGGCATCTTTAATTATTTTAATATTTTGCTCAACCTCATCATATGAGCATATCTTCTAGCATGTGTAGCTAATAAATTTGAGTTTCACTCTAAGATCCAAAATTGTTACAATAGACATTAGAGATTATATTTCCCTCAATATTTGTTGAATTTAATTGCATACTCATAACCATATTTCTCATATAATCATCATCTGACAATGACTATTCTATCAAAATTATCTTAACATGCATAACTGCAGGTAAAAATATATTTGAAGCGGGATATAGAATTCAGAGATCATCTTTGTAACATTTTTGAAAACAGAAAGATTCTTTCTGATTTTCTCATATTTTACCGAATTTGAATCAACAAGCAACAATTTTTAGTTACTATCTCCAATTGCATAGTGATGAAAAATATTGTGATAAATAAATGTGGACTCCAACATATTGAAAGTTGAGTTTCAATTAGTAGAACGTCCATGGATAGTGACCTTGTAGTTGAATCTCCAAATTTTTTTTACCACTTCTAAAAACTTATGCAATCTTGTAGGGAATTTTTTCATATACTTCCGTGACTCTTTGATATTTTGAATAATTTCATGAACCTCTTTTAGCCCGTCACGGACCATTACATAAAGGATATGTGCGCAGACTCTTAAAGGAAAAAAAGACCACGAAAGTGCAGCTTTCCTCGTGATTGAAAATTTTCTTTTAAGGAACTAGCAGCCACATCATTATTACATGTATTATCTAAAGTAATTGTGAAGATTTTGTCCTGGATTTTCCACTTCAATAAACACTCACAAATAGCTTTACAAATGTAAGTGTTTGTATGTGTAGGCTCTAACTCAATAAATTTGATAATAACCTTCTTTAACTTATATGTTTCATTGATATAAAGGACAGTCAAGCACATATATCATATAGTCTGATTAGAGGTCCAACAATCTGCAGTTAATGACACCATGTGGCAATATCTAATTGTCCACTGGTGCCAAATTGCCCTCCACATAAGCAACTCATTGCACTCAAGCTGACCCCCTGAGCTCGACCCTGGCCATAGCTATTTAAGCCACCACCTCTCACGGCCAAAAATAGAGAACTCATTTTGCTAAGGGGAGACTCTGCCCAATTGTTCTCAAAGCTTCCCCTGACTTCCCTAAGTTCATCCCAGACACCTCCATGCCCTAATCCCCACTGCCTGAGCCCAATTTTGAAACTCAAAATTGGCCTGAAATAGCACACTCCTCCGCAGACCTCCACACTTAATAAAAATCAAATTTCTTGCACCCACACCTTCACCACAGTGAACTGAGAAGAAGCCCCATAAAAGCCCCATCACCAGACTACCCTATCGTAGGCTTTAATCAACGTCCAAATTCGGTCTTGATCGAATTTGAGTTTAGACAATTCACCACCGCAAAAGGTTTCATCCCTAAGCTCATAGAGCTCCTACAAAGCATCCTAAACTCTTTGATTGAGGCCTCCCCTCTCAGAGTAAGGTAACAGACTATCACTTCATCCCGAGCTTATTTTAATTCTCCACTTGCGTAGATTCGATTTCATGGCATGTTTACCGTATGGGTATGTTCACCTAGTCTAGACGAGCCCTTAAGATCAAACCTGAGACAATTTGGTTGAGTATAGCTCGAGTTCTTAAGGCTAGTGGTGGACGGTCTCTGGTTCACACCAGTTGGGGACTATGCTTCTCCACCGTTGAATCGCATGTTTATCAAATGGAGGGCCCTGATGGCATTGGACGAGAAGATCATCTGTGAACGCGTCGTCAAACCGAACCGCACTGGCCAACCCGAGGACAACGCGTGGGGGTTCGATCCACCATAGGATGAACTGGCTGTGACGTAGATAAAGAGAAAAAAAGGGTATTTAATGAATTAATTAAATCAGTCCAAGTTCAAAAATCCATATCTTGGTGTAGAAAAATCAGAAAAATAAAAGAAAAATACCTTAGTACTTAGTGAGCAGAGGAGAACAATGTGGAAATAGTTTAAAATTAATTTGATGCATGCATGATTTTTAATTAATTAATTATTTTTTTTAGTCTTTTGATTCTCCATGCACTTAAATATTTCACCATGGCATGTCCTTTAGGGCTTTGGTAGCCTATGTCATGAGGAACCTTCCCTGATTTTTCCAAGACCAGGAAAGCCCTCTAGACAGAGATATCTATTTTTCATGTTTAGTGTATATGTTTTAATAAATTAATTATAATAATTAGTACCTTGGTCAGAAAAATCTAAAAATATTTTGGTAGGTTTAGTGTGGTCAGAGTACCCTAGGAAAAATTTAACTTGAGTTAAATCATTATGAATTCACCTAATTAAGGCAAAACCCTAAAATTGAATTTAAATTAATAAAAAAATAAACACTTAAATGACATGAAAATTGCTCTCCACTGTAATTTAAGGTCAGACGAACTCCCATAAAAAAATTTCAAATCATTTGGAGTTAATTTGACCACCCAATTTAATTTTTCCAGTTAAATAGCCATTTTGGCATTAAAATAATTATAATAAATAAAATACGACTCAAAAAATTACAAAATTAGCTTTGGGAGTTCTGTGTGATTAGGGAAATTTAAGAAAAATAAAATTGGAATTTAAGTAAAATTTTCATTTTTAAGGGTATTTTGAATATTTAAATGATTTAAAATAATTGAAAATTCACAAAAATCACAAAATTAATAAAATTCTTGGAAATGTTCTAAATTGTTTTTTAAGCACTTGGGAGCAATTGGAATATTTTCCTAATTTTATAAGTAAAAATATTGAATTTTGAAGCTTAAATCAATTTTTAAATACTTAAAAAATGAATTTCCCTAACTTTTCACTAAAATAATTCTAATAATTAAAAGGAAAATAAAAAAAAAATATGAAATTTGTTTATCTGGGTTCCCTAATCTCAGAGAGATTTAAGAAAAATATAAAACTTAATTTTCAACTTAAATAATATTTTATATTTAATAAATAATCCAAAGCATAAATCAATTATAATAATTAAAATTAAATTCTAAAAATCATGAAATTTTGGCTAAGTGGTCATCTGACCTAGTTAAACCTCCAACAATTTTTTTGAGGATAGAAACTTTGTTTTGATTAAGTTATTGAATTTTCTTTGAAAATCCTTATTTTGTATGAAAATAATTATATAAATCAAATTAAATTAAGGAAAATCACATTTTCTCCTCTAATGTTTTAATTGACCCATAAGCAAGGTAATATAAAAAATTTTATAAAGTTATTTGAATTAAATTTAATGAATTATGAAGTGATAAAGCTTTTAGGGACAAAAGTGTAATTTTGAAGAATTTAGCCTTAATAAAAATTTGGGCTTAATTAAAATGGGAAATGTGCAATAGATGATCATAGTTAACATGTTCGAATGATTGAAACATAAAGGGATAAATGATAGAAACCAATCTCATTTTTGACATATTAAAAGGTAAGTTTATAATTTCTTTAAATCGCATTAATTTGGATGAAAAATAAAATTAAAAGAATCTTAAGGTTAGGGGGTTTGGATTTGTAAGTTAATAATTCATCAACTAAATACCCGTATGTGATGTTTAAATGATAACTCATTAATTTGATAAGAATCAAAATAATACAACTAGGTTTTTCTAAAAATTACAAACATACCTACTTAGGGCTTGGTAGTGAGACTAGGTTTAATCAAATTTGATTAATGAAGATTAGAAAAGAAAACACAATTAATTTTAAACACATTTGAGACACTACAAGCCCATCAAAATTGGTTAAATTCTTTCATAAATTAAGCTTGCCTCTAAAGGCCCCACTCACATAACTCATAAATAAAATATCATGTGACATTTATCCCACTTTCGGGATGGTTAAAACATTGGTTCACTAAGCATAAGGGTATGAACAAATGAACCATTTAATAATTATGATAAGTTCAAAATAAACTCAAGAAAGTTCAAAAGGATTGTGAAATATCTAGGTATTCCCTAGACCTTATCACAAATCTTCTGGATACCTTGGAGAATAATTAAACTTATTATATTTCTTAAAGGAAGACATTTCTTAAATGAATGAATAAGACCCACCAAGTTATGACATAAGACCTTGTAAGCCTGTGACAAATATATCTATATGTTTTTACTTTCCTGCAAATTATAAATAATTATTGCAAAAGATACTAAAGTTTCAAGTGGAGGAACGAGAAGACTCGCCAGGTACACTTTTATAAGTTTATAGTACCTTTCCATTACTGTACTTTTCTTGCTTACAGGCTTGCATGGTAAACAACAATGTCATCCTGCATGAAAACCAAAACTTTTAGGATAGCCACAAAACCAAAATCAAAATTAAAACAAATCAAGATAAAATTCACTGCCACAGCAGTCAAAATATAAGACAACTCAAAATTTAATTACAAAAAAAACAAAAATCACAATTGCAACTAAATTAAAATGTCTCTATCGGATCATCGGGAATACCTCGGATGATGCAACCTACGGCTGTTAACGAGATTTCCCATGGCCTAAATGAAAGTATGGAACTCATTAAGTTGAGTTTAGTAAATTCATCCGAACTAAATGAATCCTAAGAAACTATTGATGCCGAAATGAGAGAACCGTGAGATCCTAACCGGTATCGTTATAATCAACTTTAATATTCCCCTAAATAAGACTTTAAGACACCTCAATTTAAATATTTTCAAAACAAGACACTTCTCTTTTCTCTTCAATTGACACTTCTTTAAACTTAACCTGCTACGACGAGGAGCTTGGAACATGCATATTGGGCAGCACAGCCATCTTCAACAGCAAAACTCCTTAGAACAAAAATAATAAGTCATTAAACTTCGAGGTAGTTTACCTAGTGCACCATAAACCCTCACTTTATCTTTTTAGGCCTTTGCACCTTGTGCAATATAAACTCTAACTCATCTTAGGTTCTGAGGTTGTCATCGGGTATAACATAAATCTTCCTATCTTCCAGGCTATTCACAAGATTTATATCAAGTGAATGTAAGCCCTAAGTAATAAAATTGACAGAATGAAACATTAAATAAATATCTCAAATTAAAGCCAAATCATAGGTTAGTCGGGAAGGTACCAAGATTCCTCTTGGATTCATTTCCTTCCCCTAGTTTTCTCTTCCTTGGGATTCCCATGATTAATGTTCCAAAATTTGAGCTACTCACCCTATTGAATTTCCTATTATCACATTTTATTGAAGATTCTATCCTTTGGAAGTCATGAATACAATGTTTCTTAATATTTATTAAGAATTTTCTTAGGTGACTTCAGTTATCCTTTTGCCCTTATAGGAAACTTAAAGACCCCATATTAATATAAACCCTGTCTAATTTCTTCATATTAGATCGAGAAAGTTGTCGGTCAACATGAATGGTCCGCAAACTAAACGGATGTCATGAATTCTTTAGTTTATTTGATCAAGCCTCATCACCAGGCAATGTATCTATTCTTCAGGATATATACACATCTTGTGGTGAAGCGCTCGATTATTTAAACTATTGATTATATGGGATCAGTTTGATTTCATATTTTAATTAAAGTAATATTTTCCTAATATATATATATATATATATATATATATATATATATATATATATATATATATATATATATATATATATATATACATAAATTAAAACTCCAAACATACACCGCTGCCGACACAATGCTCTTAAGGTAGCTCGGGAGAAGACCGAGCGGGCAAGCATCTACGAGTTATTGGTCTAAGGGCTCCTTTCTTCCTTTAAATCCACATTCGAGTCCATCCGCATTCAATAATAATCATCGATGATGATGAAACCTTAGCATCAAAATGATCCTTTGCACGAGTTAGCTCAACCTCTAAATTTACTAATATTCAACAAAAGTTCATAAACAATACCATACGTACTTTAATGTATATCTTCCTTATATGAATTTGAGAGTAGAAATCTAAAGTGAAAACAACATCAAGGTTCTTCAAGAGAAGTCTTTCAGAGCTTTGCTTGTTCAACTCCTACAAAACCAAAACATAGCTCATATGCATGATACATTCCCGAGCATTGGAGAGAGCTAAGTCCACAAACATTGCAGGAATATAACAAAAAACTTCAAAAAAGTTGGAGCGAGCAGAGCTCAGTGAGCTCACAACAAAACCAAATCTAGAGACGGTACTAGGTTTCACTCAAATTAATTAAATAAATCTAAAAAAATTAAGAAAAATTTAAATTAAGAGGTGAATTTGAAGATAAATATGAAATATTAAGGAAAAGACACTAAAAAATGATACCTCAGTAGCCTTACAAGCAACCACGCAAAAAAAAAGAGCAATCAAGCAAGAATATCGAATACTTGATCCAACACCGACTCGCCGAGGCAAAAGATACGTTATCGAAGAGAAATAGAAGTACAAATTAGAGGAAAAAACACAACCAAAAAATCCTAAGCACTCATGAACGAAAGTTATTCGTGATTTTGAGAGAAGAAAAAGACTTAGAAGCTAAACCCGAAAGCTTTCGAGAGAAGAAAGGAAGGGAGGCCGAAGCGTCAAGCGTTAACAGGGTAAGGGGATTAGTGTCTTAATTTTGTGTGTGTGTGTGTGTGTGTGTGTGTGTGTGTGTGTGTAACTTATATTATATTAATATATAAGTTTTATATACTAATAATAATATATTATTATTAATAATTTATTATATATTATAACTTATAGGATTTAATTTTTAAAAAATGACAAATTTTTAGAGTATATAATTATTTTTAAAATATCACAATTTTTTATAAATATTTTAAATTACTTAATATTTAGAACAATAAAGATTCGAACACGAACGAACGTGTCACTATACGTGTTTGGTTTGTTAAAACAAACCGAACAAAAAAATTGTTTGTGTTTATCTCGTTTGCTTATCGAACATGAACACCTAGACAAGCTGAACACAAACTGTTCGCGAACAGCGAGCTTTTTTTACAGCCCTACTTGTGACGCTGAGTCTTGCTTCAGATTGGCCTACGTGACGAGTAAATTTTGTATCAAATCAGCATCTCCTATTTTATGTCAATTATAAAAGGTTTGAACATCTAGATAAATCCTCGGATGAGTCGATTGATAGTGATCATTCACCCTTCGGTCACCCTTCAACATGATCGTCTTGGCGGGTCTCACAACTTTGTTGCATAGGATCTCCCTTTATCATACTTCCTTCTTCAAGTCATAGTATTCCTGTGAGAACACCACCGAGAACTTTTTGATGCACACACACACACACACACACACACACACACACACGTATATTGTTGAATCCTCATATATTCGTAAATCACACCTCATGGGTTAGAGGATAAGATATAAGAACGAGCAAAAGAGACAGAGAGAAGTGTGCAGTAATGAACAGTGAAACATACTTTTCATTAACCATTTTTTTCATAAAATGATTTCTTATTCGTATGTAAAGAGGTACAACATAAAAAGTTACATGTTTGCCTCTGCTTTAATTGATGTTTTAAATCATATCTTATGTATTTTGAATGTATGGGTCTATGACTCAACTACCCTCTGATTCAATCGACTCAATTCAGTGGACCTTGGTTCTACAAGTCTGCTCGTTCAAAAATGCTGAATCAGGGTTACTGACCAGCAGTTGCTGGTCTCTGGGTCTGCAGGGTTTGCCCGATCAACTTGAATTTGTTGACTGACAGTTCTAGTCTGACCGTTAACTGTCAATCTCTAGTGAGGTGCTCCCATTGGTTGAGCGATGGTAGGTTATTAGGCAGAGAGTGAATCACTGTAATACGATATGTAGCTTACTCCTCCACAATGAGAGCCAGAGGGATGATTTAGATGCATGGTTACTTGTTTATCCTTAACAAGAAGCCTTGGGTGCATGTGGGATGACTGATGGTATTAAGGATTTGAGTCTTTCCTCAGGTTCACACTTGAATCACTTAGACGTCTTTTATCTCGTGGACTATGGCTGAGATGACAGTATCCGACCAACTTTGTTTCTGGCTTTTGATTAGGCTACTACGTTTGGTTGGTTAAACACACCTTCTAGTTTTCTACTAGTGGACCCTCCATAGTTATACCTTTTTTCGCACTGAACGTTGGATCTCCTTGAGATTCATGCTGGCGCATTCTCAATGTACATATTTTTTATTTCCTAGTTCTATTACTTCTTGGAAGCGACAACTGCGATAAAAATAAGAGAATTCCATGAAAAATATAATATCACTTATGTCGTAATCAAAGCTTCAATAATCAAACTTCCGAGATTTTGTGCCCATGACTCTTATAAAAAAGGCTTAACAGGACTCCTTTAATATTCAATATTTTCTCTGTATCTCTTTTACTGAGTCGATCAACTTCTAAAATTCTCCATGATGAACATTTTGAACCTTCGAATAAGATCCTCAATAGATAAATGATGATGGCCGCGTTCAGACTACCTTCGACACAGTCCTGCCCTGAGGCTAAGATGAAATGGAAGGGAGAGAAGAGGCCAGACGGAGAAAAGAGGATGAATAAACTTGCTTCTAAGAAACAGAAGGCAGATAAGTCAAAGGATAAAGTGTGGCGATCTGTTAGCTTGAAGGTCCTTGGTGGGGGAAAAACTAGGTGGAAGAAGGAAGCAGTTTGGGCGGCCTGAGCGTCGGTCTGTTGACCCAACATTCTACTGTAGTCCATGACTAACCAGTTGAAGAACCTACAAAGGGAGACGATGGTGCTCTACTGCCTGAGGAACAGGAAGTTGTCAGTGCTCCATTATCTAACATAGGGCAAAGGACTGCGAGCGCTCCACCGCCACCTAGTGAGAGCGGTGTGTTGCTTAGATGGTCTGAGCTGGATAAGCTCCATGGTTTGAGAAGATTGGGTCTTACTAGTTAGGTTAAAATTTTATATATCTTTGCTTATATTGTCTTTTGGTGTAGCTAAGGCAATACCAGTTCGTGGCTTTCCTCCATGGGATGTTGGTCAGAGTCTGACCTTTGTACCAGTTGAGGAATGCTCGACATTGTCCAAGCACTAGGAGGGGGATTAAATGAACACTAGAAAAGTCCCCGCGAGATCCGTGAGGAAGCGATTGATGGATGTTGAACTTCGCTTGGATCGTTGGCTCGTCGTCTGGATGGGATGGAGAACTCCTACACACAAGCGGTCGGGATCTAGCGAGAGGAAGAGATAGGTGGGTTGCTAGAGGAGCTGGAGGCTCTCGGCTAGAGCTAGAGTATCGGGAGACATGCTTCATGATTCAGATCTCAGCAAAGACATATCGTGTCGATAGGTTTAAATTTGGGATATAGAATTTGTATAACGGGCTATTTCAGCGATGACTTGTCTCAGCCGAAGTGCCAGATGAACCACTTGTAAAGTTCTGCCTCTTGCACTAGTTTCCAACTGCAATTCACATATTTTTGAATAAAATTATATTATTATTATTATTATTATTTCTCTTGAATTGTGTTGATGTGATGGTGCATATTCAAAGTCAATGTACCATTATTTGAGGTTTCACTCCTACTATCATATACAAAGTGCTTATAGTAAAGCTCCTCTAGATCGATAGTATTAACTTATAGTAAATAGTACATTGATCAATTGATCATCAACAATGTGCTTCATCCAGAAAAGTTTGGTTAGAATATTGTGGCGCTTTGAGCTACTTCTGATGTTGAGTAGGCCAAGAAAGTAGAGGTGGTTGCCACTCAGGTGGCCTAGAGGAAACCTCGGACAAAGCCTATTTGCCTAGAGGCTACAATGAGAACGGGTATGGAATCAGTAGTGGCCTACATCATAGACAACACTGAAGGTGTAAACTTTATTTTTTCTATCTCTGAATCTCCAATTGTGATCCTGAGAGACTCTATTGAGATAAAACTTAAGAGTTCATTGGTAGGTGTAGGTCATTTCAGAACACGACATCAGGATGTTGAACGAAAACCAATCCTTTTGGAAGAAAGCAAAATTGAGGAGGCTTTGAAGGAGATCATGGAAGCGGGGACAAAAAACCCTAAGCTTGCTACTACAAGCTATACTATGTTGTTAAAAAGAGGAGTAGTAAGCCAGCCTACCCTGGTGACATCTTCTGAACTCAAGTCAAAGCCTGAAACCTTTGCTCGAGAGGAAGAAATTTTTCGCAGTAAGGCTTTGGCTACCAGCTCGAGTACCTCACATCCCCTCCTCTTAGGAAAAAATATAAGGGCATCACTCACGTGTGGTTCCCTATGCAGAAGGAGAGGGCAAAGGTATACATGAGCATTGGATGAGCAGTATCCCTCATCAATATGAAGATGGACAGGTACTCAAAATCTCCAGTTGTTGTTGAATAAGCCTCAATAAATGAAGATGGATTGGTACTCGAAGATGGGCTTCACCCCAGCTAAAATCCTATATTTCCTATGTATTGTTTGCTCAGTTAGGTCTTCACCCTGGATGGGTCACACCTTGTGCAAGACATATTAAGTAGATCTTATTGAAGCCTTCATGGGGATAACGATCGAGACTCTTTCTTGGGGTGATTTGCATGCTACTCACCATGAATATTGTTGCCAATGTGAAGGAAAATACCTCTAGAGCATGTTCTATGATATGTAAGGAAAGATGGGATTTATCGATGCTTAGGCATTGAGCTCGGTTCTTGAGCGTAATGTTGATTTGACATTAATAGTTATCATTGGTCATTTTTAAATGAGTTTTACTGATCAGATATTTTATGTTATTAATAGATTTTAATTACTTTTTATCGGTCGGACGTCATATGCTATTGCCCATTCTATAACTCAAGTTCAAGTTCCCAATGTTGGCTAGGTATCAAGGATCCTTTTTGTGAATTGATTGAGCTCCATGAGTGTCATTCAAACTTGGAATTGTGCATATAGTTAGCCAAGCCATGTCTTTTTAATAATTTCTTTTTGTAATGAAAAAAAACGTTTAGGACTTGGGACAAAAATACCTTCATTATTTACTCATGATGATACAAATAGTTTTCTAAGCAAAAAAAATAAATTTCTAGTTGTCTCCCCTTCATGCAAATATTACATTTAGAAGTGTTAAAGGTCATACCTGAAGTATCTTGGAATAAGGTGATCTCATTCCAAACTCGCTTAATGGACCTTTTATTCCCATTGGTAAATATAATCAAATCATCAGCAAAACATAAGTGAGAGATGCCAATTTTGCCTTTATGATAATAGTACACACTATGATATTTATGAAAAAGCTTGTTGAGACATTTAGATAAATAATCAAATGCAATAATAAAAAGAAAATGTAATAAAGGATCCCCTTGTTTAATACCCCTACAAGCTTTGAAGAAACCAAAAGACTTGCCATTTATTAGAAAACCTAAAGCATGAAGTACATCAATGATAAAATCCCAACTAATATTATCAAAAGCTTTCTTTTTTGCTTTTTTTTTTTTTTTTTGAAAACCTAAAGCAGGAAGTACATCAATGGTGTCTATCAAAACTTATTATAATAAAAAACTAAATAATAAAAGATTTGATTCGAAATGATTGCATGTTTACTTATAATAAGTAAGCATGTTAGATGTTTACAACAGACTTGTTGTCAAAGATATTGTATACGAGTGTATTAATCATTTTTATTGTTATATTGTATGTCTCGTTTCCCTTGTGTTTATGCTTTAATTAATAGTTATTTAATGAGTTTTTTTTTTTTTTTGTCAAACTCACTCTTGATACTTTGCATAACAGGTTTTATCCTGCCACTAGTAGGATGGTCCACACGGGAGCAGACTTGACAATTTTAGATTTCATATTTTGATATTTTTCTTAGTATTTGCTTTAACTATTACATTTTTCTTTTCGGTTCTAAGTAGTTGCTTCTTGTTATCATTTCAATTTTGATTCAGTCAATTTTTTCTTTAATTATAGAATAAAATTTATACTTCACAGTCTATTCCACTTATTATTTAGATTTCTTTTTGTTCTTTTTTTTTTTTTGAAAATGCAAAACATGTTCAATTCATTCACCATGTCTTGTGCTGTCGGGGTGTACCTCCTTTCGGACCCGATACGTGACAATAAAAAATTGTGATGACCAACAAAATAATACACGACAATTTAATTTAAATTTTATTTCATTGTTGCCAGCAAACTCTATACCATGCAAGCAGTTTATGCCCTCCTAAACATAAAATTGGATTCATGTGTGCTACGCTTGGACTAAAATTTGCTCAATAAGAAGAAAACCTTATCTCCAATTCTAAAATAGTCAAAGCACAGACAAATTCTCATTATCTATCATCTGACGAATTTCATTGACCACCAACCATGCCTTGTGTCCGCCAATAATCTCAGCCTTCTTTTCAGAATCCTTCCATAGCTGCAGCATGCACAGCGATTAGGATGGATGTGATTTAGTGACATTATGAACAATCAAGAGTTTACAGATTTACCTGTATAGTCGGCATCTTCTGCTCAAGTTTTTGCAGTTTAAGATCCATACATGATGGAGAAAGAGTCAGGATTAAACAAGTAAAAGTACTTCATAAAAAAAGATAAAAATAAACTGCTAAATATGAATACACAATAAGGCTGAGCATTAGCAAAATAAAGTAGCGGCATTTACATACATGCCACTTAATTTCTATATTTTTACATATCTAACACCAAAACTTTTCTATTTACATGTATACCATCCAAATCTTAAACATCACATCAAAAATGGCACTCTAACTTCATAAAACTGAAATACATCTTTTTCTGCATAGGTTTATAACCTCAAAGTGTTATAATGTAAATATCAAAAGTTAGATGTTAGATATGTAAATACATAAGGATTGTGTGATATGTATGTAAATTTCCCAATAAAGTAGAGCACTATTTAAACATAGTTTTTATTTTCCACCAAAGCTAGAACCGTACACCTTTAGTATATATATCCATTGACTATATCAGTCTTTTCCTATTTATTGTCATTCAATAGCTCCCACCGAAGTCTCTAAAAAGATCTCACATGTTAGGCTTTGTGATTGGTTCGGACTCTTGCTCGTGAGCAGTGTACTTGAAAAACCGCAGTTATGGAATTAGCACAACAGCCACACATTTGCCAAAGAATTCTAATACTTTTAACTGCATCTCAAAGTATTTGAAATAAGTAGGAAGATCTTTTCTTGCATTATGAAATTTCTACCTTTGTAAATTTGGATGTGTACAGAGCATACCTTCTAGTCCTGTCATTTTGCCAGGCATTTGCCGAGAGTGATCTAGACATGTAAAAAAAATTATCATATTTTTATAACTAAATGATATCTTCAAAAATATTTAAACTTGTTTATTAATTTCAACAAGTATATTTGTTGAAACGATAAGCGGAAGCGAGATAGGATCATACATACCTCCAGCCATAACTTACACGTGCAGAGTCGAACTCTCTGCTTACACGATAAATTTTATGTTATAGATCTTCTAAACTTTTCTCACTCACAACCCGATGGTAAGAAAAAATAAAATTATGAGGAGCAAGCTTAGGGACCAAAACATTAAACATCACATTTATTTATAGGCTCTGCCCATCACAGAGATCTACGGTCGTGATCCCATCATAGAGATCAACGGATGTGAGCAGGGCATACGAAAAGGTGGCATACGAAAAGGTTGAACTTAGACTAAATATGGACCACATTATAAAATTCATTTCTCTTGAAAACACAAAGATTTTATTTCTCTTGAAAACACAAAAATTTTCAATGAGAATTGTAAAGGAAAAAGAAGAATTAATTAGGGAAATGAATGAAAAATCCCAACATTCTCCCACTTTGTCCATATAGTTCAACACACATCATATAGAGAAGCAAAAAAAATGAATCATAGCGATATGTCCTTTTATAGTGAGTATTATCTTCCATGTATTACACTATATACTAGCCCATATAACTTAATGAATAAACCATATGTCTATTCCAGGTGCAAACCAAATGATATTTCTCATAATAAACAAATAAATATGTGCACAAAACCATATGAGAAAACATCAACTGAATAATAGTTTCATTAAAACAATAAATCACATTATGGAACCAAGTCCCATTCGTACTACATGATCCTTGAAATTATTTGGTGGCATGCCTATAGTCAAAGGATCAGCAATCATCAACTCAGTGCTAATGTGTTCAATGACCACTTTATTTTCCTTAACACGTTGTCTTATGGCTAAATATTTGATGTTGATGTGTTTACTTCGACTTCCACTTTTATTGTTTTTAGCCATAAATACTGCAGCTGAGTTGTCACAGTACAACTTTAATGGTCTCGAAATAGAGTCCACGACTCTAAGCCCAGCTATGAAACTCTTCAACCATACACCATGCGAGGTAACCTCAAAACATGATACGAACTCAGCTTCCATAGTGGAAGTAGCAGTCAAAGTCTGCTTAGCAGTTCTCCAAGATATAGCACCACCAGCTAGCATGAAAATATAACCAGATGTTGATTTTTTTGAGTCAATGCAGCCAGTGTAGTCTGAATCGGAGTAGCTAATCACCTCCAAATTATCAGTTCGTTTGTACATGAGCATGTAGTCCTTTGTACCTTGAAGATATCTCATCACTTTTTTTGCAGCTTTCCAGTGGTTGATACCTGGATTACTCTGATATCTTCCCAACACTCCAACAGCAAATGCAATGTCAGGTCTGGTACAAACCTGAGCATACATAGGGCTTCCAACAGCTGAAGCATATGTAATATTCTTCATGTGTTCCCTTTCGAAATTATTTTTTGGGCGCTGACTCAAATCGAATCTATCACCCTTCACAATAGGTGCTATACTTGGTGAACAATTCTTCATGTGAAATCTCTCTAGAACTTTATTGCTATAGGTCTCTTGAGACAAACCCAAAATACCTCGAGGTCTTTCTCTATGGATCTTAATGCCACTGACATAAGATGCCTCACCCATATCCTTCATATCAAAGTTCTTGGAGAGGAATTGTTTTACCTCATAAAGTAAACTTCTATCATTGGTTGCAAGTAAAATATCATCCACATACAATACAAGAAAACAAATTTTACTCTCACTAACCTTCTGGTATATACATTGATCCATGACGTTCTCTTCAAAATCAAATGAAGTAATAACTTCATGAAATTTCAAATACCACTGACGGGAGGCTTGTTTCAAACCGTATATGGATTTATTTAGCTTGCAGACCAAGTGTTCACCGTCACTAGAGGAGAATCCTTCTGGTTGTTTCATGTAAACCTCTTCCTCTAGATCACCATTAAGGAATATCGTTTTCACATCCATTTGATCTAACTCATAATCAAAATGAGCTACCAATGTTATAATTACTCGGAGAGAATCCTTCAGGAGAAAAGGTCTCTGTGTAGTCAATTACTTTCCTTTGAGTGAACCCTTTGGCAACAAGTATTGCCTTATGTCTCTCAATGTTATCTTGTGAGTCTTTCTTTGTTTTAAAAACCCATTTAGATCCAATGGCTTTTACACCATTAGGCAACTTAACGAGATCCCAAACTCAATTAGATGTCATAGAATCCAACTCATCTTTCATGGCATTATGTCGTAAGTCCAATTCCTTAGAACTCATAGCTTGTGAAAACGTTTCAGGATCAATTTCGGCTACAATGTTGTAGTCCGATTTTTGAAGATACACAACATAATCACTAGGTATGGCTGATTTTCTTTCTCTAGTAAACCTTCTTAACGTTGTTTCAACATGTTGTTCAACTGGTCGTTCAACTGGTTGTTCAACAATACCTTGTTGTTCCTTATTAACAACTTGATCTACTTGATCATTATTAATAGCTTGTGGAACTTCAGCAATTGTTGTCTAACACCTGTTTGTCCTTGAGGGGTGTGGATGACAATCAATCTGTCACTTGACCTAGAGGGTTGAGCTTCACAGTGATCCTTTTCAGAAACAATATCCTGAAATTGATTACTCCCACTGATCAAGTCACACTCAAGAAATTTTGCATTTCTTGATTCCACAATCCTAGTGCTATGAGACGGACAATAGAATCTATACCCTTTAGACCTTTTAGCATATCCAATAAAATACCCACTAATGGTTCTTGGGTCTAACTTCTTTTTTTGTGGGTTGTAAATTCTTACTTCAGACGGGCAACCCCAAACGCGCATATGTCGCAAACTTGGTTTCCAACATTTGAATAATTCAAAAGGCGTCTTTGGAACAGCCTTGGTTGGAACTCTGTTTAATATATACGCAGCCATCTTTAAAGCTTCAGTCCACAATAATTCAAGGAGTTTCGTGTTACTCCGCATACTTCTCATCATGTCCATTAAAGTTCGGTTTCTTCTTTCTGCTACATCATTCTGATCCGGAGAACCAGGCATAGTGTGCTGGGCAACAATCCCATGTTCTTGAAGAAACTTCGCAAATGGACCAGGTGCTTGTCCACTCTCTGTGTATCTTCCATAGTACTCCCCACCTCTATCTGACCTCACGATTTTAATTTGTTTTCCACATTGATTCTCCACTTCAGCCTTAAAAACTTTAAAGACATCCAAAGCTTCGTCCTTAGAACGAAGTAAGTAGAGATACACATACCGTGAATAATCATCTATGAAGGTGATAAAGTATTTTGGACCAACTACATCCATGTCTGGACAATAAATATCTATATGTATGATCTCTAATAGGTTTGTGCTCCTCTTGGCACCTTTTTTAGACTTATTAATTTACTTACCCTTTATGCAATCTAAACAAGTCTCAAAGTCAGCAAAATCCAAAGTACAAAGTACCCCTTCATTTATCAAACTTTTAATTCTTTTAATGGAGATATGTCCTAATCTCCGGTGCCACAACATAGAGGATTCCTCATTCACAACACATCGTTTTAACCTAGCAGTAACATACATAGAATTATAAGCAGCATCATTTTGCAATTCAATAGAGTAAAGACCATCAGACAAAGTACCATAATCAATAACCTTAGATTCAAAAGATAAACTAAAATCAGAATCCAAGAAATTAAAGGAAAAACCCAAAGGTACAAGTCTTGAAATAGAAATTAAATTCCTAGAGAAACTTGGAACATAAAAAGTATTTTCCAAACGTAAAACGAAACCACTGCTTAAAACCAAACTGCACGTGTCAATGACTTCTACATGTGAACTCATCTTGCTTCTTGAATATATGCATTGTTCACTTCCCACTGGCTTCCTTAGATTTTGCATACCCTGCAATGTATTAGAAACATGAATTGTAGAACCAGAATCAATCCACCATGTGTTATGATTAACACTAACCATATTAGATTCATAACAGACGAATGAAAGTTGAGTACCTTTCTTGTCGAGCCAGTTCTTAAACTTAATAAAGTCTTTCTTCATGTGCCCCTTCTTCTTACAGAAAAAACACTTTGACTCTTTCTTTATGCCTGGCTGAGGAGGAATCTTGCCCTTTTCCTTATTTTTGGCTTGATCCCTCTTCCTCTTTCCTTGAGTAGTAAAATTCACTTTTTCACCCTCTTCCATTGCCAACCTATCATCCTTTTGGACACACATGGTCAACAACTCATTAATTAACCATTTGTCTTTATGTGTTATAAGAGATTTTGAAGGGTCCATATTGTTGGGGCAGAGTGTTCAGAATGAAATGAACCAGAAAAGATTCTGACATTTTAACTTCCAAAGCTTCAAGCTGAGCCGCTATGTCCCTCATGTGCATGATATGATCACGCACGCCTTTAATTCCGGTGAGCTTCATGGATGAAAACTGCATAATTAAGGTGCTGGCCAAAGCCTTCGTCGATGTAGCAGAACTCGCTCATCGATGGCTTTCATAAGGTCATTGACCTTATTATGCTGCTCGACAGAACCACGGATACCAAATGAGATATCTTAGTCTTTATGAACATCATAAAGAGGCGATTAGATCGCTCCCATTTTTCTTAAAGATTAACGACGATCCGAATGCTCTGGTTTCGCAATGTCAAGTGGTTCGTCTTTTCTTATAACGATAATCAATATCCATCTATCCTAAATAGAGAAGAATTATTTCTTTCCACACCTTATAGTTATCAACTTTTAATTCGGGAATATCACACTTAAAATCAGAAATGTTCGCAGGTTGAATAACTGCAAAAACTTTTTAAATATATATGTTGGTTAAACAAAATTTTTGAGACTTAAAAACAAAATGTCATATTTTACAAATGTAAATCATGCTCAAATTGATGAATCTAGTGACATAGAATTTGCTTATGAGCTAAAATCCTACTCAAATAGATTCATCTAACAACTTTACGATAAAACTATCAAATTATGTTCCCTTTATTAATTCATGTAGGTAGATTAATAAATATAAGTTGATATTTCATCCTAATTAATCATGCAAATATAACAAAATATCTGTGGGTAGATTTCATTATATTTCCTATGATTAATTACAACTAATGTTTTAATGTGATTCTTAAACTTAATATATAATTTTAATTAATTAAAGATGTTGTGACTATTCCCTAATTAATTAAAATTATATGAATCAACTATCATTAATTAATTCTTTATTAAGAGCTAAACATTTGCATAAATAATGCAAATAAATGAATAATAGTGCATAAATATTATTTAACATAATTATTTGTCGTATAATAATCATAAATTTATTAACATAAATTTCAAGAAATAAATAAATAATATACGCATAATCGTTATTCAACTTTTAAACCAAATAAGTTCTTAAGTATAATTTTAATGTGCATAAATTACTTAATTTAATATTGTATGTTTAACCTAACACAAAAATTAAACATACAATTTAACAAATTAACTAAGTAATTTAAACACATTAAAATACAAAAATAACTCATAATTAATCTCAAAATCAATTATGTGTCAAATCATTTAGAACTTGATTTCAACATGATTTCCGGTTTTATTTTAGATTGAAAAATCGGGCAATAAGCACGGACATTAACCTTAATGTCACAACCATGATTTAAACTCGTGTAACAACAATTAGATACATTAGAAATCAATGTACTAAGGATTTCTAATCATAACTCAATCAATCAATTGCCCAGAATCAAAAATCACGTATACGGGTATATAAACGAGTAATGAAACGAGTAAGCAAGACATGTAGGTTAAGCTTCGCTTCGATACCAAATGTAAAAAAAATTATCATATTTTTATAACTAAATGATATCTCCAAAAGATATCTAAACTTGTTTATTAATTTCAACAAGTATATTTGTTGAAACGATAAGCGGAAGCGAGATAGAATCATACATACCTCCAGCCATAATTTACACGTGCAGAGTCGAACTCTCTGCTTACACGGTAAATTTTGTGTTATAAATCTTCTAAACTTTTCTCACTCACAACCCGATGGTGAGGAAAAACAAAATTATGATGAGCAAGCTTAGGGACCAAAACATTAAGCATCACATCTATTTATAGGCTCTGCCCATCACAAAAATCTACGGTCGTGATCTCATCATAGAGATCAACAGATGTGAGCGAGGCATACGAAAGGGTGGCATACGAAAATGTTGAACTTGATAAATACTGAATCACATTATAAAATTCATTTCTCGAAAACACAAAAGTTTTATTTCTCAAAACACAAAGGTTTTCAATGGAATTAGTAAAGAAAAGAAGAATTAATTAGGGAAATGAATGAAAAATCCTGCAAAGACAGATACCATACTATTTTAATAATTTGCATGTTCAGACGACGACGCTATTACAAGGTAAAAACCTTTACAAAGTAATTTTTCTTTTGAATCAAAGAAATTACAGCAAAAATACAACTATTTCCAAATATCAATTTGCTTTCCAGGATTATGTTGGTGTCACAACAACCAAGTGGTTTTGATTTATAACCTACTGTTGGTAAAAACAAAAAATTCGAAGTTAGTCAATTCCCAGGTATATTTGAATTTATATTTGAATTTCAATAAAATTGAATCAAGTGAAGCCATCTCAGCCGAAGTTTTCACAATTTTAAAGCGTGATATTAGGGTCCCAAGAGTTCAAGCAAAATAATGCAGCGCATCAAAAATAGGAATAATTCATCACAAACCCTCAAGATTCAACCAGAGAAACTGTGAATGGTGTTGCCATCATTGCAAAACACACAACTTTAATATATCAGAATAAAAGGATTCAAACTCACTATGATTTCAGCACGATTAACAAGCCTCTGAGGTACACTGTTCACATCAACACGGTAGAAATGGATTCTCGCATCACAATATAGTTTTACAGGAGCTTATAAATTTATGATATTGGAGTGGAATATGAAAGTAGTAAAAAGATTTAATCAAGTAATACAAACAAAAGCAAATTCTACTTCTAATAGAGAAATATTATTTCATATACTCAGAAAAAATACTTCGACATGATCTCAACAAAGTATCATGAAAGATGAGATGCTGGCCAAAAAGCTCATAAAACAAGCACATCTTCACTATAAAGTAATTTGAGCAGATATGTAGAACATATATTGACTGTGTAAAGAGCATTCCTGTTTTCATAAATTATGCAAACACCAAAAATATCAAATTGACTCAATTGGCTCAATATTTCAATTGAGGATACAATGAACTTGCTAGAACCATGGTAGACTCTCCAAGGTCGCGAAGAACTCACTAGAACCAAAGTAAACTCACGTAGATCATGATAAACTTGCCAGCATCATGAAGTAATTGCCAAAGTCGTAATGGACTTGCCTATCAGTATTTAAACTTGGCCTAAGAACTGCCTAGACCTAGTTGTCAAAATGTAACCTTTGATGTCTTGGAGCCTTTTACCAAACATATAAATAAGGGGTCATAGAAAGATTTTGATAAATCAATTCATTTATACTGAAAGTGTTGTTCTTTTGACCAATCTACAAAACTGCAAAACTTATTCTAGATTCTCTCTCCACCTCTTTACTACTAATCTTAATGTATTGTATTTCTTGTTAGTTAAGTTTTAGTGTCATTCGCGTACAAATTTGAATTCAACAAAATGAAGCTTTAAACGTTTCCCTACTTTCAAGAGTAGGACACTATCTAAGGCATGCTTACCTAACCAAAAGCTTTGCTTGGTTAAAGTTTTCCTTCTAAAAAAAGTCTATTAAAAACCTATTTTTACAAAAGCCTCCGTTTAAAGTTTGGTAGAAGTTATGGCTCAAATTGGCAAAATAATGGAGATTATTTAAAAAGCGCTCTTAAAAAGCATAATAACCAACCAACTAATCAGATGAAGAAAGGACTTTTTTTGAAACGGAAAGCAGTGGAGAGCCTCAAGTTATGCAAAAGAGCTAGAAGTCATACATGCCAACATGAAATAAATGCCAAGAACAAAGAAAGTAGTTCTCTGACCTTGGATAGTAATCAGCAGCTAGGTTCTCCAACTTCGGCTTCAAATATATGCATTTTCTGCACCAATTCGCCATCCTACATCAAAAATTAGACTTAAACACCAAAATGTATAAAGAACTATGAAACAGATTCAGATAAATTAACTCATCAACTTGCATCAAGTTTTTAGACCAGCTAACTTAGGTCAGATAATCAGGAATTATTAAACTTCAAAATAGCCAAATGACATGCACCACGGATTTTTATGGGAGATTTCTATAAAATTGTTCATAATTTGACATTTTTCTCAAAGTGAAAAAACAATTTTAGAATTTTTTAAATAAGCATAATGATTGATCTAAATTTGTTATAAGACCAACTAATGATGGCATGTTCGTCAAATTTTCTTAGAAGTTTAATAACAACAACAGAGCCTTAATCCCACTATGTGGGATCGGCTACATGAATCCTTTTTCTCCATTGCGCCCTATTTAGTGTCATATTTTCGTTTAATTCTAATAAATTAACATCATTTTTTATACGATAAGCCTAAGCTTCCTAGGTCTACCACTGCCTTTCTTAAAAGCTTAACATGTCAATGATTTTGGAATTCTGTATTAATAGTAGAGTTTTGCATAAAATAACGGCATCTCTACCAAAGGAATACCTGATTTGTATGCCAAGGCTTCATACAAAAATTTCTAGCATTCATACAAGCTTTTTTATAATAAGTTCTAGTATGATATTAGAATTTCAGTGAATCTAGGAAAACACATCATAACTTCTGAAACTTTTAACACCATCCCTAAGATAATTGCTCTCATTCACAACGTATGCTTTATTTTTCTAATAAAAGTTTGAAAGCTACCATCATGCTTCACAAAGCAACACATTAGAAGGATTCGTCGGGCTAGTTTTGAAAAACAATAAGTTTACCAGATTGTATCATTTGGTCCAGGCAATTAAAAATCATTATTGTTTAATTATGAAAAAGCATAATTCGAGACAGAAATCATCATTTTATTCATTTGTTTTGAATTAGCCAGTTCTAAGATGTTCATACAAAAGTCAATTTAATTATTCTAACGAATTTGAACCAAAAATACAAACAACAAGGGTTCTAAAAAAAACCAGAGGATGATCAACGATTCATCAAGCTGCTGCGCCTCTCCAATGATCCGATCGAACTGCTCCTCACTGGTGATCGGAAGAAGCTCGATCGACGAGGGCGCGTCGTCTTCGACCTGATCCCCAAGGAGCTGCACCTCCTCCAAGCTACTCCAAGCGGCTGACGCTGCGTCCGCCCTTCGAGACCAAGATCGATAAAGTGGGGAGAAATGAAGGGTATAGATCGAAGAGAAAGCGGGAGAGGACCGCGTGAGTTCAAGACGACGACGGAGGGGAACAAGAACAACACCACCTTTGTCAGAAACCGTCGGCGAGGGAGATGGAGAGATGTAGGCAGACGGCAGCGCCGTAGCCATCTCAATTTTGACGGAACAGAAACCGCCTCGCAGGCCCTGGCCCTTGTCAATCTAACGAGCGTTTTCGGACGCCGCCGTATTGGGTTTTATTTAGGTGATATTAGACTTCCTTATTATCCCAATATCTTTCTTACATCACCATAGTATCATCAAGTCGCACCGACCTCATTCATGTGTATAGTTTTTCAAAAACCTACTGTACATCCCTGTTATTGAGGCCCAAACTGCCACTGATTCACCATCATTTTTATATGATCAGTTTGGGTGGCACAAATCTTGAAGTGAGGGTATGTAACACCACAAATAATGTGGGTCCCCAACCAAAATCCGTCAAGACCGGTCAACAAATGCAGTTACTCAACAAATTGATAATCAAACCACATGGTCGGTACAAGATTCCATCGGTGTGCCCAACCAAATAGCGAATTAATGAACATCAGAATCAAACAAAAGGCATCCGCAGGAAGGACTTTACGGCAGCAAACAAACAAGGGAGATGAGCCAAAGCATTGAGGAATTCGTAGATAAGGCCGACCGAAAACCCTCCTATTATCCCCTCTTAATTCGGCCTACCGAAGATGATGAACGAAGGCGACTCCATCAATATATATATATATATATATATATATATATATATATATATATATATATATATATCTATATCTGTGTGTGTGTGTGTGTGTGTGTGTGTGTGTGTGTGTTCAGTTGGATGGCGTGCTTCGGCGTAAGTCCCCTCTGTCCAGTGTTTGAATCCCAACTTGATCGAATTAGCACATATGAAGGATCGATTTTTATGGGACTTGATAGTACATCCTAAATACTGATTTCTAAATGAATATATATATATATATATTGTTGTGTCGACAAATGTTTCTTATGCCTCTAAATCTCTTGTATGGAGAGAGAATTAAGGTAATTGTACTTTTAATGTACTACCTCATATACCTAAAGATGGGAGACATGTCATGAGAAAGAGGAAAGCAATAAAGACATGTCATGAGAAAGAGGAAAGCAATAAAGCTCGTTTTACTGTTCAATCCTTACCATTCCATCTGTGCTCTATTCCCTAGGTGAGATTTCAAACATTTTTGAGTTCAACGCTCTAAATGGTTTGATGAGTGCGGACCAATGCCTCCAACATAATGAATAGCACAGCGCAGCGGCAAGACAGCCGCCCAAGAAACACAAAATCAGTTCATAGAGATGAATAGCACGAGGGAGATAGTCGAGTAATAAGTAATGGAGATGAAGGAACAATTGATACTAGAAATGAGAGAACATATCGTGGGTGCCATCCAAGATTCCTTGGCTAGAGGAGACCATAACCCACAAAACCAAAATCCCTACAAATTTAGCCACGCTGAGCTAAACGGTAGACAGGATTGGTCGAGGCCTACCAAATGTAGATCCTAGCCAGAGGAAGATGTTGGCAACAACTCTCACTACCAAGATAGTGTTGGATCAGCCCCGGTGGAAAAGCATCACACTGTATGAATTGCAGTATGCCACACAGAGAATGATTTTTACAGAAAAATCTCTGAAGCTGAACCACCCAAAAAGCTTAAGATCACCAACCTCGACTCGTGCAAAGGTATCTCCAACTCGGCTGACTACATAGCTGCATTTGAGACTACCATTGGCATTCTCAAGATCACCAACTCCTTCAAATGCCATCTATTATGCACCACGTTGAGGGAGTCGGCCCTCCGATGAATCAAATCTCTCTAGGTAGAAATAATCCCCTTCTTGAATGAATTCAAAAGGTTGTTCACGTCCATTTCGTTAGTGCATTGTCTCCCTGTCGAGCTTTCATTATCATGGATCTTCACTTTCTGACTAAAACGGGGCTTTTGAGTGCCATGTAGATCCAAAATTTTGGGTTTTTCGAATAACCAAGTGTCATTGAAAGTAGTAAACCGCCGAGAAAGGCAGAAATACAATTTAGAAAGGTTTTAATTATATTAACAAATGGAACGTTGGATACTTTCACTAGTCTACGAGTAAACCCGATAGGTCACTTCCCATATCTAATTTGGAGATTAAATAAAGTTTAGATTATTTTTGGAGTCTTCTCCTTTATATAGAAGTAAACCTCTATAATTAATTACATCTTAAGAAGCCAAAGCTACTTACGAAAACTTTCAAATAAGGGTGCAACTTTGTCCTCATAAAATTTCTAAATTCAGGTTTCCACAGAGGGATAAGTTCAAAAATTGAATAGTTGTTAACGGAAGCCATAGAGGGAAAGATATGGGATACTTGAAAATACCAAGGAAACCTCGGTATTATCCAAGACTATCTTATCATTTTGGCATTTGTCTTACTTGAAGAGAAATTTCAATATTTCATCTCGATGTTTTGTCAAAATGTTAGGACTTACGCTGCACGGCATGCAATCATGCAGGAGCCTAAAGGTAAATATTTACATCATAACTGAACGAATAACATTGGAGCCATAGGGTGGAGTTCACCGAGAGAGGTGAAATTTTAGAACCTTAACCACTAAGAAGAGAAATATGCAATGCAATGAACTTACAACCCTATCTTGAATGAGTTGTAATCTAAACCACTGGTCGCATTCAAAACCATGCATGACCAGCCTCGATGATGCAAAAAAGGTGGGATACAATTTATTAGGAGTTGTAGGCCTTACGACTTGATTATAAATCAAGCTGTCTAGGTGGTGTGCATAATATCCTAAGACTATGTGCACTTAGTTTGAGATTTCAAATTTAAATGTTTTATACCTCACTACACTTAAATGTTTAGTTTTAATTAATGTTGAGTGCATCGAGGTAGACTGTGTGCTTAGTTATGCAAATCCTTGATGATGAATGCAACTCTCATCCAAACCCTCAAGGTGAATCGGGATGAATTCTCCTGGTCGGCCACCAAAATGCCTAGATTCCCCATAGGCAATGCATGCCATCGACTAACCATCGATCCCGCTTTATGATATGTAGAAAATAATGATTAATTTCTTTTATTGTTTGCACCTTTTATAGATGACATTGCACTTTAAAGAAGTATATTTTTATATTTTTATTGCAGGTACAATAAATAAGGGAATTGGAATGAGAGGGAGCAAAGCGGAGGTGAAAAGGAGCTAAAGGAGACTTGGAGCATTGATGCCTAAGCGCCAACCACTTCGTGCCAAGGCACTCCTCCAAGCACCTTGGTGCCACTTTCTTGGGTGCCTAGGCATCGATGCCCTCCTACTCAAACAGAGAAGGTGGCGTTTAGGTGCCAACCCTGTGGAGTCTAAACGCCATAAGGTAGTTTTCTGCAATTAGTTCACACAATTCCAAGAGTTATTTGGAAGTTATATGGTTGTATTTGGATAAGTATGGAGAGGGAGCCTGAACGAAAAAAAGGGAGAGAATTGTTGGAGAAGTCCTAAGGGTTTTCCATAGGAGCTCTTAGAGTAGGATTTTACATTTCTTTAATATTTGTATTGAGATATTGGTAAGGATTAAGAGTTGTATTGGAGAGGAGATACTCAGCATTGCAGTTTGGATTGGGAGATCCTTTGAGGAAGCATTTATAACATTTTTTGAAGGGGAAAAAGCTAAGTATTGTAAACTTTTTGGTATTGTACTTTTCTATAAACATAATTCTAGTGAATTTGTTTTATTTGAAAGATGTTTGTGGTGTTTCTTATAGGAAAATAGGACTGCTTTTTAAAATTGGTTTTTAAAATTATTATAATGAGTAAGTAGGTTGTGTATGCTATCAAAGCTAGGGCTGATTTTTTAAAAGTTGTTTTTAATCTTCAATGTGATGATTTTCCTTGTGCTTTTCATTTACTTATCATTATGGTCAAATGATTTGTTAAAATTCATTTTGAACCCATAATGACTCGGGAGAAGTATGGCATAAATAACTAGGAAGATCAAGTCTAGGGCTATCAAAAAAGCTCGTTGTTCGCAAACCCAAGAAGTTCGTGTTTGATTCGTTCTATAAGCAAACGAGACGAATATGAAATTTTTTTTTTCGTTCGGTTTGTTAAACAACCAAACATGAACAGTGATGTATTCGTTCGTGTTCGGTTCGTTATTGTTCGAAATATAAAATAATTTAAAATAATTATATATAAAATATTTATGATATTTTAAAAATAATTATATATTATAATAATTTATCATATTTTAAATAATTAAACTTCTATATATTATAATATATGATAAATTATTAATAACAATAATAATATTATAGTATTAATTATATTAATATAAATATTATAATATTATAAATATTATTATATACTATATTTTAAAATAAAATCCTAAACAAAACTCTAAACACCTTATTCGGTTTGCTTCAATTTGAGGAAGTATGGATTACCTGATATGTACGGAATACCTGATCAATTTACTTCATTTTGAGGAAGTATGCTATCAAAGCTAGGGTTGTCAAAAAAACTCGTTGTTCGCGAACAATTTGTGTTCAGTTTGCCAGGAAGTTCGTGTTTGATTCTTTTGATAAGCAAACGAGACGAACACGAATAATTTTTTTTGTTCAGTTTGTTAAACTAACCAAACACGAATAGTGATGTAAAAGTAAACTATAAGGAGATGCAAAAAGATAAAGAAATAATCCTTGATGAGTTCAATTGGGTTTTTGTTTAACAAAACTTCTTTTGGCACTCCGGAGAGGGTAAAGAAGAGAATTTTTCCTATTTATCACTAACCACGTTTGCAATTTAAAGTATTATGTTCCTATAAACTAGATAGATTATTATAAGAAAGGGTAGTTTTATAACCTGATTTTTACCAGCTCAATTATAGTTAGAAGAGTTTTTTAAGATTAAACCGTAAGATTACTGGTAATTTAGTAGGACTTGTAAGTGCAACTTAAAACTATCAATTATTCCAAGGTAAGAATAATTTTAGTAGGCTAGAACTTTTCTTAAGTTTAACTGCTTTACTCCATGTGGGTACGGCAACCTGGACTCAAAATATCCCTTAATACAAAAATGATACGTACACTTGCATTGGGGTTGTAGTCGTAGTTATAGTTGTCACAGAACCGCATCAAACTTTTCTGGGGTCGTTGTCGGGGATATGATGCTGAAGAATTTAGGAGAATTTTAGTTGAACTATTAGGACTTAGATTTGGAACTTTTTAATATTGTTTTTATTTGTTTTACTATTTGTTTGTGTGTAAACCTACTAGTGAACCTTTAACTTGAACCATACGACTCAAAACTAGAGAGAACTATTAGGAAAATTAGAAAACAAAAAAAATTAATGAACATGAAGAAGAAATGGTGAATAATCAACATATTAACATAGATACTCAAGAATCATCAATGAACATTATAACGCGCAAAGGCCATTAAGGGATTATGCTAATCATACAACAAATGAAATTCAATTAAGTATTAAAACACCTGTTGTAGAAGCAAATACTTTTGAAGCCTGCTATCATCCAAATGGTACAGAACAACCAGTTTGGGGATACCCGTCTGAGGATCCAAATATATACGTAGCAAGTTTTCTAGAACTTTGTGCTACATTTCTCTATAATGACATGTCCAATGACGTTGTTAGGCTTATGCCTTTTCCCTTTTACTTGAGGCATAAAGTTAAAATATGGTTGAACTCATTAGCACCTGAATTAATTAGGACTTGGGGTGACATAGCCTAATAATTCCTTGCTAAATATTTCCTGCCTTCAAAAACTGCTAAATATAGAAATGACATTACTTCATTTTGGTGGCATGAAAGTGAGTCAATTTATAAGGCTTTGGAGCAATTTAAGGAGCTTCTTAGGAAGTATTCACATCATGCACTAACTGATTAGCTAGTTATCCAGAATTTTTTATAATTGTTTAATAGGATCCCTTAGATCTATTATTGATGCTACAGTTGGTGGATTTTTTTTATGTTAAAGTCATTTGATGAGGCTTATTCTATGATAGAAGAGATGGCCACAAACAATTTCCAAAGGTCATCTGAAAGAGTAAATCCAAGGATGGTAGCTAGTGTGCATGACAATGATGTGTTTTCAATTCTAACTTCTCAGGTAGCAGTAATATCAAGGATGCTAGATCAATTTAGAATGAACCAACCTCAAATACTTTTAGTAATTGAGAAAAATTCATTTGGACAAATGGTTGATTCTAGTACTTCACCATTTGAAATTATAAATGCAATTAACAGTAGAGCTAACAATCCTTATTCCAATTTCCACAACCCTCATTAGAAGAAACATCCTAAATTTAACTGGAAAAACAATTATGGTGGGGGAAACTCACAATGAGGAAATAATCAGTTAAATCCTTTAGGAAATTGGAAAAGCCAAGCTAGTACCAACTATAGACCTTCTTATCCTCCGGAGTTTAACTCCAACCTGCAATTTAAGGAGAAGAAGCTATCTTGGGAGGAAGTTGAATTGCAAATGGGGAATCAACTACAAAGTGAAGGTGCAGCAATTAGGAATATAGAGCACCCATTAGGACAGATTGCTAACTCACTTAGCAATCGAACCCAAGGAACTCTTCATAGAAACACAAATAATAATCCTAAAAAGAAGAATAGTGTGCATGTTAAATCTATCTAATTAAAGAGTGGAAGAGAGTTGGAGGATGTAGTTCGAAAAGATTATAAAGTTGAAAAGGAGACTATGGAACCTGAAAAACCTTTGGAAAATATTTCCAAGGAATTAGAAAGACCAATCTCTTCAACCAAGATTAACTTTGAAAGACCACCACCTCCATTTCCTCAATAACTTAAACAACAAATGTTGGACTAGCAATTTTCAAAATTTTTGGAAGCATTTGAAAAGCTAACTATTAATATTCCTTTTGCTGAGGCTCTGAAGAAAATGCCCAGTTATGTAAATTTCATGAAAGCCATTCTTAACAAGAAGAGCAAGTTTGAAGATTATGAGACACTTGCGCATAGTGAAGAGTGTAACACTATCATTTAGAAGAAGCTTCCTCAGAAGCTTAAGGATCCTGGGAGCTTTACTATTTCATGTGCAATAGAAGTAAGATTTTATGAAAAGGTTTTATGTGACCTTGGAGCAAGTATAAATTTTTTGCCATTATCTATCTTAAGAAGGTTAGTATTAGGAGAAGTATCTTCAAATACTGCAATCCTTCCGCTAAATGATTGATCGATCACTTGTCCAAAGAAAGTTATAGAAGATGTTTTAGTCCAGGTAGAAAAGTTTATCTTCCTTGTTGATTTCATTGTGTTAGATATGGAGGACGATAAAAAATTTTGAATCATTTTAGGTAAACCTCTCCTAGCAACTAGACAAGCTAAGAAAGATGTGCAAAAATGTGAATTAACAATAAGATTAAATGATCAAAAGGTTACATTTAACGTCTTAAAATCTATGAAGTATCCCTCTAAAGGAAACAAAAATTCATGTTTTCAGATGGACATAATTGATTATTTATGTAGTATCCATTTCAGAGACATTTATGAAGATACGCCACTAGAGCCAGATTTGGAAGAAGAGGAAGTTCCAAATTTTTAGGAGGAATTTGCTCTACTTGACATATAATTTAAAATTTGTTCAGGAGATGTTTGAGATTTTAGATACAACAACAAATATTAAACCTCTTATTCTTTTTGTTGAGGAACCCCCTGAACTTGAGATGAAGGTGCTTTCTACAAAATTAAACTATGCTTATTTAAGGAATTCATTTGCATTACTAATTATCATATCCTCAAATTAGACTCATTTACATGAAAAGAAATTAATAAATATTCTAAGGAATTATAAGAAAGCTTTCAGATGGACCTTAGCAGATATAAAGGGAATTAGTCCCTCTATTTGCACGCATAGGATCCTGATGGAAGATAATCATAAACCCCAGGTAGATCCTCAAAAGAGAATAAATCCAATTAAGAAAGAAGTTATCAAAAAAGAAATATTGAAGTGGCTTGATCCAGGTATTATCTATCCTATATTAGATAGAGCTTGAGTTAGCTATGTTCACTGTGTTCCTAAGGAAAGGAAGAGTGAAAGTTACTATAAATGAACAAAATAAATTAATACCCACAAGACATGTCACTGGATGGCGAATATGTATAGACAACAGGAAATTAAATTCAGACACTAGGAAAGACCACTTTCCCTTATCATTTCTAGATCAGATGTTGGATAGACTAGCTGATCATCCCTAGTTTTGCTTTCTAGATGGATATTATGGATATTATCAAATATCTATAGCTCATAATGATAAAAATAGACAACATTCACAAGTCCTTATGAAACTCTTGCTTTTTGAAGAATTTCTTTTGGGTTGTGTAACGTACCTACTACTTTTCAGAGGTGTATGATATTTACTTTTTATGACCTGATTGTGAAAGAAATTTAAGTGTTTATGGATAATTTTTCAATTTTTAGACCTTCATTTGAATTCTTTTTAGATCATTTAGTGAATGTGTTGAAATACTGTGAAGAAACCAATTTAGTTCTCAATTGGGAGAAGTTTTTGGGCATCAGAAGATTCCAAAAATGGCTTAACAACTCGGCATAGGCTTAATATGACTTGGATTGGGCCTGTTGACTTCACTTTTGTGAAAGGTTCCAATGATAGTTGATGAACCCTAATGATCAGAGTAAAAATTTAATAAGGCCTTTTAAATTTAAATTTTAATGACATTCTTAAATGATCCAATCAATAATGACAACCCCTGATCTTATCAGCTAGTGACCCAATAGGTCAACCTTTGACCTAAATGGTTAACTTTGGTCAAACTGGTCAATTCTTGACCCAATGACCAACCCTACTGACCCAACAGGTCAACCTATGACTCAAAAAGTCAACTTTGGTCAAACTGGTCAATTCTTTACCCAGTGACCAACCATACTGACCCAACAAGTTAATTTTTGGCCAAAAATTCAACTTTGGTCAAACTGGCCAATTCTTGACCGAATGACCAACCCTATTGACCTAATATGTCAACCTATGATTCAAATGGTCATCTTTGGTCAAATTGGTCAATTCCTGACCTAGTGACCAACCCTACTGACCCAACAGGTCAATTTTTGGTGAAAAATTCAACTTTGGTCAATTCTTGACTAAATAACTACTCCATTCACTCAAATGGTTAACTTTTGACCCAAAAAGTCAAAATTAATCAAAATCATCAACCCAACACCAAAAGACCACCATGTCACCTCATTGGTCACCTTTGACTAAAAAGTCAAATTTGGTAAAAATGATCAAACCATGACCCAAAGATTATTGCATTGACCTTCTTGATCATTCTTTGATATAAATAATCAAAATTTGATTATAATAATCAATGCATAACACAAAGAAAATAACCCTAGTCCTATTGGTCAATTGTTGACTTAAAAGGGTAAAACTGGTCAAAATGGCTAACCCATGCCCCCCCTGACCACAAAATTAACTTCAATAGCAGACAGTGACAAAATTAACTTGATATTGATCAAAGTACTCAAAAGTTAATCTAAGTGTCACCACATTGACCATTGGGTTAACCTAAACCCTAAAATTGGCCAACATTACCAAATCAAACCCCAAATGACAAAATCTTTGGACTTTATAACTAACTAAACCAGGACAAGGTTAACAAAGTCAAAATTGGTCATATTTGGGCTAAAATAGGTCAATTTGAGTCAACCTGGGTCAACATTGGTTAACCCTAGTCAATATATATCAAATTTGGTCAAAGTACCCAATTTTGAATAAAAAATGATAAAATTAATCAAATAATTAATCCAAAATTACTTTGATTAATTTATTGGCTAATAATATAATTTCCAACATTTTTGATTAATTACATAATTAATTAAAAATGGAATTATAATTAAAAAGCCATAAAAATGAAATTTGGACATATGACACCATTTATGACATAATAAATGATTTTCAAAATTCCAAACCTAATAATGACATCATGATGACCTCACATGGGTTACACATAACCCATGCGACCCATTACATATAAGTAAACACATTGAACGACCCATGACACATCATTTAACCATGGTTAAAAGGACATGATGACACTTTAATCATGAAGGGAAGTGAGGTGCATTCCCTCATGAATCCTTGGAAGAATATTTGGTGAGTCATTAAACACCTCAAATTCCATCCAATGAAGAAAAATAAACACTTAGATCATCCTTACATCATAGAATGATCTCATAAATACCAATTTTGGAAAATTAAAAGGGGAGGGGGGGTTATGTGTCATGCTCCTACTAAATTCTAAATTACATGTTGGAGGAAGGATAGATTACCTTTTTTAGTCATCACAAACCTCTCCCCCACCCAATAGACAAATACCATCTCAGTTTTGCCAAAGGATAAACCCATCATGAACATTTAAAAGTCATCATGACTAAAACATGAAAAGAGGAGAATATAAAGCTTATGTGTCATCCTTCCTTCAAGTTCATTAAATGAACTTGTGAATTCACTTGGGGGAGGTGAATTCAGCAAGATTAACTAAGCCTTGTCCACCTCATCAAGGAACAAATGGGGAAAAGCCAAGACATGAACCTAACATTAACCATAAGTGAACCTCATATGGTTTAACCTTGAAAAATGAAATTCTCCTTATCACCTCAGCCTACAACCTGATCTAAAGCATTAAATGCAAAGTCAAGACCTCCTCTAGATAATCCCTAGCCATCCAAAGCTCACCCACATCATCTCATGGCTATAAATAGGACCCAAACCCGAGCCTAAGGAGGAGAGGACCAAAAATAGGAAACCCCCAAGCACTGCTCAAATCCTCAGACCTTCAACATCAAAATTGTCCCCTAGGGCCTAGGCAATTGATCCCCATCAATCCAAGCCATGAAACCACTCAGTCCTCTCAATTTGGCTAACCCGAGCACACCCGAATAAGCCTAAAACAGGACATTTTGAAAGTTTAAAACCAAACCTTCCAAATCTTCAAATTAATCATCCTAACTCCATCTAGGTACTGTGTGATGAGAAGCTCAATTGAAAGCCATCCCTATAGTCTCTAAACCATTGATCAACCAAGCTCATTCAAGCCGAGTCATCCTTTAAACAAATTCATATAAGGACCCAATTTAACCCTGAATTGAGTTGGGGAAAGTCTTCTGAGGAACAGACGAAGCTTCCATACCATTCAATTTGAGCTTATACTCACTGTGGCCAAGGTATGGTTTTTTACACCCAACCCAAACTTGGGCTTGGTCTAGAATAGGTTTAGCCAATTCAAAACTCCTATAAATCCATATAGATATGTTCATCTCCTCCAGATGAAGCTCTAGAAACAAAAATCACTCTAATCCATCAAGAATCAAGTGAGATCTTGTGTCTAGAACATTAGGTTTAAGTAACTTTTAAACCCTAATTAGGTTTAACCCACATTAAACCTAATTAATTAACTTAAACCTTACTTACATTAGGTTTAAGTAACTTTTAAACCCTAATCAGGTTTAACCCACATTAAACCTAATTAATTAACTTAAACCTTATTTACATTATGTTTAAGTAACCTCTAAACCAATTAGACTTAACCCATGTTAAGTCTAATTAATCAATTAAACCTTACCCAAATTAGGTTTAATTAATCCTAGACCAATTAGACTTAACCCTAGTTAAGTCTAACTAATCAATTAAACTTTACCCAAATTAGGTTTAAATAATCCTAAACCAATTAGACTTAACCATAATTAAGTCTAATAAATCAATTAAACATTACCTAAATTAGGTTTAATTAATCCTAAACCAATTAGACTTAACCATAATTAAGTCTATCACATTAGACTTAATTAAACTATTAAAAATTAACCAAATAAGGTTTAATCTATCCTAAATCATAATTAAGTCTATCACATTATGCTTAATTAAACTATTAAACCTTAAATAACTAAGGTTTAATCAATCCTAAACCATAATTAAGTCTATCACATTAGACTTATAAAATTAAATCTTAGCCAACTAAGGTTTAATAAAACCTAAACCTTATTTAAGTCTGATTCATTAGACTTAATAAAATTATTAAACCTTAATAAATAAGATTTAATCAAACTTATACTCTAATTAAGTCTAACTTATTAGGCTTAATTAACATTTACTTAAATTAGGCTTAAATAACTTCAAATTTCAGTTAAGTCTAATTTTAATTAGACTCGATTAAACCTTAAGTTTTACCTAAATAAGACTTGAATGGTCTTTAAATTATAATTAAGTCGAATCTAATTAGACTTAATTAACCTTTGAGTATTATTTAAATAAAACTTAAACCTTTATTAAGTTTATTTTAACTAGACTTAACTCAAACCTTAGGTTCAACCCATGTTGAACCTAACTCAATATATTTAACTTAGGTTCAACCCAAATTGAACCCAAGTCAAATCAAATTTGAGTTCAACCCATATTGAACTTAAGTCAACCTTAAGTTTAGGTTTAATCTAACTTGAACCTAATTTAAATCAAAACTAAATCAAACTTGAGTTCAACCCATATTGAACTTAAGTCAGCCTTAAGTTTAGGTTCAATCTAACTTAAACCTAACTTAAATCAAACCTAAATCAAACTTGAGTTCAACCCATATTGAACTTAAGTCAACCTTAAGTTTAGGTTCAATCTAACTTGAACCTAACTTAAATCAAACCTAAATCAAACTTGAGTTCAACCCATATACAACTTAAGTCAACCTTAAGTTTAGATTCAATCTAACTTGAACCTAACTTAAATCAAACCTAAATCAAACTTGAGTTCAACCCATATTGAACTTAAGAAAACCTTAAGTTTAGGTTTAATCTAACTTGAACCTAACTTAAATCAAACCTAAATTAAACTTGAGTTCAACCCATATTAAACTTAAGACAACCTTAAGTTTAGGTTCAATCTAACATGAACCTAACTTAAATCAAACCTAAATCAAACTTGAGTTCAATCCATATTGAACGTAAGTCAACCTTAAGTTTAGGTTCAATATAACTTGAACCTAACTTAAATCAAATCTAAATCAAACTTGAGTTCAATCCATATTGAACTTAAGTCAACCTTAAGTTTAGGTTCAATCTAACTTGAACCTAACTTAAATCAAACCTAAATCAAACTTGAGTTTAACTCATATTGAACTTAAATCAACCTTAAGTTTAGGTTCAATCTAATTTAAACCTAACTTAAATCAAACCTAAATCAAACTTGAGTTCAACCCATATTGAACTTAAGACAACCTTAAGTTTAGGTTCAATCTAACTTGAACCTAATTTAAATCAAACCTAAATCAAACTTGAGTTCACCCCATATTGAACTTAAGACAACCTTAAGTTTAGGTTCAATCTAACTTGAGCCTAACTTAAATCAAACCTAAATCAAACTTGAGTTCAACCCATATTGAACTTAAGTCAACCTTAAGTTGAGGTTCAATCTAACTTGAACCTAACTTGAATCTAACTTGACAAAATATCAAGTTTGACCTAAATCAAGTTCGACCCAAATCAAACTTAATTCAACATTAAATTCAATCTAAATTGAACTTATTTTAACAAAAAACATTAAGTTTGATTTAATCAAACTCAACTCATGTCGGCGTATTTTTTTAGGTTGTAAGTTTAATTTATATATATATATAGTTTGAAAAGTAGCATTTTGACTTTTGAAAATAATTTTAAGTTTAAAAATTTTAAGATATGAAATTAAACTGATCTCACATCACAAATAGTTTATATAAACGAGCACCGCACCATAAACCGTGTATCTATCCCGAAGAATAGACACATTGCTTGATGATGGGGCTCGATTAAATAAACTAGAAGATTGGTGATATCCGTTTGGTTTGCAAACCAATTTTATTTGCCGACAATTTTTCTTATTTAATACAAAAGAATTAAATAGAGTTTATTTGAAGCTGGTTTCTCAAATTCCCTATAAGGCAAACCCTTATAGTTAATTACATCTTAAATAAACGAAGTTACTTAGGAAACCTCTCGATAAGGATTAGTGGTTTCACCTTCAAGAATTTCAAAGTTTAAGGTTTTCGAAGGATTTGATTTTGGAAATTTCAATAGGGAAAAGATCAAATTTGGAACATTTTATTTTGGGAATCCAATAGAAGAAAGGTAGGAGAAGTCGAGGATTCAAGAGAAATCTTGGTAACTTCCTAACTATCCTATGGTTTGGCTTAAATTTAGAGAGAATTATTTAATATTTCTATCATGCCTATTTTAATTAAGTAGGACTTATATTTGTATGATGTGATCATACAAATGGCCTGGAAGATGTGAGGGTTTATGTCATACCAAACAACTACCTCGGAGTCCTAAAATGAGTTTAGGGCTTAAATTGCATAATATGATTATGCAAATGCCTAAAGAGAAGTGAGGATTTATGTTGCACTAGGCAAACTACCTCAAAATCCTATGGCTTGGTTATTTAATTCTAGGAAAGGGTTTAGCTGAAGTAGACACAAGTTTTGCTGATGAAGATGACCGTGCTGCCCACTATGCTCCAAGCTCCTTGTTGTTGCAGAGGTTTAGTTTTAGAAGGTGGCAATCAAGAGATGAGAGAAGTGTTATGGTTTAGAAAGGTTGAAAAATCGAGATGGCTTAATGTTTTAATTAAAATAAATCTTAAAGTTGATTAAGCAGAACCGATTAAGATCCCACGGTTCTGTCATCCCTACACCGCTATTTTCATCGGATTCACTTAGTCCAAATGAATTTTCTAAACTCAACTGAATGAGTTCCACACTTTCATTTAGACCGTGGGAAATCTCTTTAGCAACATGTGGGTTACATCATCCGAGGGATTCCCGATCATCCAATGAGACGTTTTAATTTAGTTGCAATTGTTGTTTTGTTGTTCTGTTTGTGGTTAACTTTTGAGTTGTCTTATATTTTGAATGTTGCGGCGGTGAATTTTATTTTGTTATAACTTTTAGTTCTGGGTTTCAGTTTTGTGGCTATTCTAAAGGTTTCAGTTTTCATGCAGGGTGACATTGTTGTTTAACATGCATGTTCACAGGAAAGAGAAGCAAATTGCAGCGCAGGTAAGTAAATCGCAATAAAATAAAAGCGTACCTGACGGGTCTTCTCGTCATTCCCGGCTGCACTTAAAACACATGTTAAGGCATTTTAAATATTCAAAGGAAAACACCTAAGCAAATCTAGGGGGAGGTTCTAGTTGTCTACCAGATCTTAGCCCTATCACAAGTCATATCCTAGAGGTGTGTTTTGTGGATGATTTTCTCCACCAAAGAACAATTAAGTTCAATTGTTCTTCTAAAACATTCTATCATATTGAGAAAGTGCTTAGGACGAGTCCTGAACATCTTTTCAATGCTTCTGGGATTATTTCGAGTCCAAATGAATTTCATTGTACAGGTGGATTGATCATCTAAGAATTTAGTTGAATTTTGTTTCTTGCCCAGTGAACTTGGATGTTTGATTATCCGATGAGTAAAGTGACATTTCAATTGATACTCCACCTAAGGGTAATAAATATGAGAGCTTTCAGGGGCAAATTAGTTTATTGAAGAATTTAACCATTAAAGTTGGGTTGATGATTTAAAACAATCCAATTTAATTGTAAGATTCCAGATTGATTTTTAAATGTTTTAAAATTGCTTAAGTTGAAAGAGGTGTTTAAATTATTTAAATCCATTGAATTTTGATGATTCAAGTTTGTCTTAAATATTTTAGATTGATTTGATTATTATATCTTAATTGTAAATTATTTTGAGATTAATTTTTTAACATTTCAAATTTGTTTTACATTGAATTTCAAGGGGTTTCAAATAAGTTTTAATGTTTTAAGTTTACTTTAATTTAATTATTAAATCATTTAATGTTTTAAACTTTTAATTTAATTAAGGATTATTTCTTTTTAATTATTAATTTCAACCATCATTTTTAGAATTAATTAAGAGTTGAATATTATTGAATTAATCCATTTAGAGATTTTAAATTAAAGAATTGATATCTTCTTAAGTTGTATCCCTAACCTTAATAATCCAAATTTTAATTATTCTTCCAAAACTTAAATGATTTAATTAATTAAAGTTTCATTTTTGATGTTCTAAATGGTTAAGTGGATTTCTACCTCCTAATTCCCTAAGTTTCAATCATCTAAGAGGAAATTTAAGATCAAATGTTTATCCCTCCCTTTTATTAGGCCTAAAATCTTAATTAGGGTTAAAATCCTTATTTACGTTTATGCCCTCTTAAGCTTATTCACTTCATAACTCACTAAATTGATCTCAAATGAACTTGAAATTTTTATGTCACTTCACTCACATGTCAATTAAGATAGTAGAGGAGAAAATGTGATTTTTCTATTTTTAAGTTAATTTATATAATTATTTTTTGTGGAAAATAAGGGTTTTCAATGAAAATTCAACAACATGACCAAGGTAAAGTTTCTGTCCTTAAGAAATAATGGGATTTTCCTACTGACTAGAGGACCACTTGGACCAATTTTGGTGATTTTTTTAATCTTATTTTATTTATTATAATTATTTTAAGTTTTAGGGTATTAATTAATTATAAAATAAAATTAAAGTTGAAAATTAAGTTTTATATTTTTATTAAATCTCTCTGACCTTAAGGAACTCAGAGAAATAAATTTTATATTTTTCTAATTTTTCTTTGAATTTTTAGATTTATTTTATTGGGAAGATTTGAAAAATCCATTTTTAATATTAAAAATTACATTAAGCTTTTAAAAATCAATATCTTTACCTAGGGACATAGGAAAATTATTTGGTTGGTTCCTAAGTGATTAAGAAACAAAATGTGACATTTTTGTGATTTTTTTTAATTTTTTTAATTATTAAAATATTAAAAATAGGTTAAAAATGAAATTTTTAGAAAAATTTCAATTTTAATGTTCTTAGACTTTTCTGATACCAGAGAGGCCTCAAAACTAATTTGGTGAATTTTTTAAATATATTTTAAGTTTTATGGATTTTTGAAGTTTGAAAGTGGTCATGTAACTTAAATAATTCATTTAGTGGGTTAAATCATTTTCAGTTTATTTCAATTTCTTATGTGACTCCTCTGACCCTAAAGATCAATGGAGAATTGATTTTATGTTATTTTAATGAGTAGTTGTTCCAAATCAATTTAATCTTAGTTTTAGGGTTTTGGCCAAATTAGGTTCTGTTTGAATGAATTAAGTTAAACCATAATTTTGCTTGGGTCCTCTAGTCCAGAGATACTTACCCTAATTTTCCTAGATTTTATTAATCAACATGCTAATTATTGGAATTAAAATACCAAAACAGACACATAAACTTGGAAAATAGATAACTTGCCATAGAGGTAGCCTCTGGCCTTGGAAAATTTAGGGAATATCCCCAAGAACAGAGGCTACAAAAGCCCTATGGTCCCATGCCATGGTGAATTGTATGCATGAATGGAGAATTAAAATACTCAGAACAGTATTAAATTAATTAAAAATAAAATACTTAACAAAATGACTTAATTCTTTTTTCACATTAAACTCCTCTGTACACTGAGCAAGAGGGTATTTTTAATTTAATTTAATGATTTTTCTATGCAAAGATATGGATTTTTAAAGGTTCTAGTATTTAATTAAATAGGAAAAAGCCCTAATTTCCTACTTATCCACGTGGCGCCACCTCAACCTAGGCAGATCCGAAGCTCCACGCGGCGTGTTCCCATTCGGCGTCGCCATCTGACTCGGCACGTGCTTTCCATTCCGCGGTTCCATCCGACTCCATCTCTGCCGTCCATCCGATACACGCGCGATCGGATGGTCGCTGGTCATCGTCTCCAACTAACCTGACCCGAGAGCCTTTCACCTTCTAGACCTAAGATCGCGCTTGAGACTCAACCAAATCATGCGCAGTTGGTCTCTATCGACGCATCTAGCCTAGATGAACTTATCTATACGGCTAACATGCATCAAAATTGCACAGAACAAAATGGAGAATTGCTAGAAGCTCAGGAGGGAGGAGAGGTCAAAAACTTGGCTCTGAGAGGTGAAGCCTCAATCAGAGGTGCTCGGCACATTCGTTGGAGTAAGAGGAGCCTCCGGATGAAGTTTATGGTCCTGGTGAGCTGCCTAGGTATTATTTCCTCCAAAACTGATTTGGTGTTTTCACGTCTGGAGCAAATAGCTGGCCTGGTGAGGGGGCTTTCACTGGGGAACTTCCTCTCTACCTCTGGTGAAGGTGTGGGAGAAGTTAATTGAAGTTTGGTGGAGGTTCTAGAGTTGTCCTGTTTCTGGCTTGATTTTTCAGCTGAGAAATTGGGCTCAGCCAGGGGATTTCAGGTCAGGAGAACAGTGGGGATGAACCTCTCTTGGTTGGGAGGAGCTCTGGGAGTAATTTGGGAGAGTTCTATGAAGGGAGTTTCAGCACCTGGAATTTGGCCAAAATGAGGTTGCTTTATAGCCATGGCTAGAGAGGGGAGCTCAGGGCCAAGCAATGAGTGGCTTAAGCTGCTTAGGGTGAGGGCAGTGCAGGCAAGGTGGCTGGTGAAAGGATTGGCCACAGCCCAGGCTCAAATTTGAATTTTCAAGGACAAGGGGGTGCTCAGGCATGACTGTTCCGGTGGCTGGGGTGGTTAGCAAGGCGGTCGGGCGGCTGAGCAGGCTGAGGAGGAGTGGAGGAGGAGTTTAGCTTAATTAATTTTGGTAGGGAGCTTGCTTAAAAGAAGATTAAAGATGTGACATGGCTTTAGCCATGTGGCTTTGTCCATTGGTCCAAAGTGATAGACCATTGGTCCATGGCTCGTGGAGCTTAGGTTCGGTCAGGTCAAACCCACTCTAGGAGGTCTAGGGCTGCCAGCCAAGGGGTTGGTTTGATCAATTTTGGGTTTAGTTAAGTTCAATTTGGTTCATGTGTTCAATTGGGTTCACTTGGGTTTGAGTTGCGTTAGCTTAAGTTTGGGTTGGAATTGGATCAAATTGATTGATCAACATTGTGTAAATGATAGTAATAAAGATTTTCCATGAAGATGTGAAGTGGTTTTGAGTTCATTTGGAGTTTCAATTTGAAGGATTTTGGAGTTTTGGTTAATTTTGGTCACCATGGGTTAGGTTGGATTTAGGTTTGGCTAGAGTTTTATTCAAGGCCATTTGATGGTTCAAAATGTCACAAATTATTGTTAGGAAAGGTTTAGGATATAAATTGGGTGGAAATTTCGGTTTAGGGGATTCAATTTGGAGAATTAGGGGTAGGTGACAACTTTGGGGCAAATTTGGGGATTTTGATTTCAAAGGGATTTTGAGTAGAGTTTGAGTTTAAATTGAGGGCCAATTGATGTTTCTCTTGGTGTAGGGATGTATTAGGAAGAGTTTGGAATTGAAATTGAGAAAAATTGAGTTTAATTGGGTTGGTTTGGGGTAAGTTTGGGTCATAGCCAAAATTGGGGTTTTAGGTTTCAAGTTGAAATTGAATTCAAATGTGAATCAAATTTGGATTAGATTTGGTTTAAATTAGTATTTTGGATGTTGAATTAAAGTTTAGAATTGGATTTGGGCAAAATTGAGGTCAATTGGATTGATTTGGTTTGACATTGGGTCCATTTGGGTTAAAAATAGGTCAAATTGGGGATTTTGATAAAATTAGGTTAAATTGGCAAAATTAGGTTATGGTGTAGTTGAAAAAAATGAAATTGGGAATATTTGGGATTTTCTGGAATTTTTTGGGAATTTTTGGAATTTTTGGAATTTTGGGCTAAAAGGGGTATTTAGGGTATTTGGAGGTTATTTGGTGGATTTAAAAGTTAGGTATTGTTTTAAAATGATTCTTAGGAATTTGAGGAATTTTGGATAATTTTTTGGGAATTTTTTGGATGATTTGGTGGTTGTGGGGGCAATTTAGGTAATTTTGGGTAAGTTTAGGGGACCCAATGTCAAAACCAGAAATTTTCGCAAAATGAATGGTGTTTTAAATAGGGAGGAATGGGATCATTTTAGTGGGGTCAAAATTGAATATAATTGATTTGGGATGGAATTAGGGTTTAGAAGCATGAGCAAATGACTTAGCCAAGTTCAACCAATTTGGGACCAAGTCTAGTCAAATGGTAACCACTTTATGATCCTTCACATATTGAAACTTGCCATCTTAATCAAAGACTAGTGGCTTGGGTTCAACCATATGAGTTTCATACAGGGTGGAAGACAAGGGTTCAAGGTTTAGATTAAGTGGCTTAGGGGTGTGTGTGTGTGCAAGAGAAGCTCAAGTCACCCAAAGTCACCCTAAGTCCAAACAATCCTATAGAAACTCACTATTGGTTGCCCATATGGTGGTTTTAACCTTCCAAGGTGATTTAGGGGTTTGCAACCATCCAATTAGGGACCTAAGAGGAGTCAAGAAGTAGCTGAATTGCTAAAGGGTGGGTCCCAATTCTAGTCCTCTAGGATAGTCATGGAGAAGTCCTATGGCTAGATCCTAAGTACTAAGAGAAAAGAAAAGACCTCACCAAAAATGAGGTCAACAAATGGAACCCCAATAGGTGTGGTGTGCTGACCAAGCACACCGCGCGTATTGGCATTGACCGAAGAGATCGACGGACCAACACAGACAGTCCAAGTCCACATACTTGGAACAATAACAGAGAAAGAGAAGGTTCCCGCTGGGGAGTATCAGGTAAATCTCCGAAACTGGAGATTCAAGAACTCTCGCTGGGTATGAAGGGGTAAGCTTCAATTGATCGAATTCAAGCTTGATTTAGATTAAGGTTTCAAATTTTGATTTTGAGTTTGATTGTTTGGTTTATGATTAATTTTGAAGTTGATTGAAAATTGATTTCGAAGTTTTGAATATTATATATTTTTTTTTAAAAAAAAAATTGGGGTTGAAATTGGTTTGAGATTAGAATTGCAAGAGAATTTGGAAATGACAAAAGCGGAGTCCAAATTGGAAAGGGGTGAGGACTGGAATTTAAGTGCCAGCCTCGAAGTAAGGATCGAAATTTAGGTACCGATCGAAAAGGATGAGAATCAGAATTTAGTTACTGATCTCAGAAAGGAGAGAACTGAAATTTAGGTACCAGCCTCGGAATGAGAATCGAAATTTTGGTATTGATCTCGAAGAGAGAGTCCGAATTTAGGTACCGACCTCAGAAGGAGAGAACTGAAATTTAGGTACCAGTCTCGGAATGAGAATTGAAATTTAGGTATTGATCTCGGAGAGAGAGTCAGAATTTAGGTACTGACCTCAGAAATGAGGACTGGAATTTAGGTACCGGCCTCGAAGGGATAGGAATTAGAATTTAGGTACTGATCTCGAAAGGAGAGAGTCAGGATTTAAGTACTGACCTCGAAAAGAGAGAACTGAAATTTAGGTACCAGCCTCGAAATGAGAATCGAAATTTAGGTATCGATCTCAGAAAGAATGAGAATCAGAATTTAGGTACTGATCTCAAAAAGGAGAGAACTGGAATTTAGGTACCAGCCTCGGAATGAGAATCGAAATTTAGGTATCGATCTCAGAAAGAGAGTCAGAATTTAGGTACCGACCTCAGAAGAAGAGAACTGGAATTTAGGTACCAGTCTCAGAATGAGAATCAAAATTTAGTTATCAATCTCAAAAAGATGAGAGTTAGAATTTAGGTACCGATCTCAGAAGGAGAGAACTGAAATTTAGGTACCAGTCTTAGAATGAGAATCAAAATTTAGGTATCAACCTCGGAGAGAGAGTCAGAATTTAGGTACCAACCTCATAAATGAGGACTGGAATTTAGGTACCAGCCTCGAAGGGATGGGAATCAGAATTTAGGTACTTATCCCGAAAGGAGAGTGTTAGGATTTAGGTACTGACCTCGAAAGGAGAGAACTGGAATTTAGGTACCAACCTCGGAAATGAGGACTGGAATTTAGGTACTAGCCTCGAAGGGATGGGAATCAAAATTTAGGTACTGTTCCCGAAAGGAGAGAGTCAGGATTTAGGTACAAACCTTGAAAGGAGAGAATTGAAAATTAGGTACCAGCCTCGAAAATGAGGACTGGAATTTAGGTCCAGCCTCAGGAAGAATGGGAACCGGAATTTAAGTACCAATCCCAAAAGTTTGACGTTTGATTGGATTTTGAAGATTATGCGGAAAATTTAGTGTAGTAGAAGGTTGAGACGGAATGTGAGAGTGCTTCATATCCCATGAGAGTTGATCAAAGTTTGATTGTTTGGCAAAGGATATGAATCCATGCCATCAGAACCAAATTGAAAATCTCGTGGTTCTGTGTCAGTAGACTCAGTCGACCTTCTCAAAAGAGGGAAGAAATCACGGAGAGTCGAAAAGGTTTGAGTACAGCCGGAGGCTGGCGATTTCAGATTCGGAGTTTTGTTTTCATTGTTCTTTGTTTTTAGTGATTTGATTTTGTTTTGATTTTCAAGTTTCTTTTGAAATTTCATTTCGATTCGGGTTTTCATTCATTTATTTTGTTTACAATTTGAGATTTTGAGTTGATTTGCTTTGAGTTTCAGTTCTGTGTTTTATTTGGATTTTAAATTTGAATTCTTATTTTTGTTGTTATTATTTTATTGGATTCCAATGAATTCTATTTTTTTGTTATATTTCATTCAAATCGTTCTTCGTTCAACTTTTCTTTAAATCGAGTCAAACTCAGATTTAGTGGCGCTTGCAGTCAATTGCACAAAACTAAAGGCAAAACACGACATAGTCGTTTCCATTAAAAATGTTGAAAATACATCAGGTGATTCCATCAAAAAATTTCTGATGATATCTTTCTGAAAACAGACTTTTACAAAATCCATGTATATCTGAACACAGACTGTATTGGTATCTTCATGTCATCTGACAAAACTGTTTGTTTGATTCATCCATGTATGAAAAGTAAACTGCATAGGTAATAACATCACCTTCTAAGCCACTTTCCGGAGGAGAATCCCACACAAATGTGCTTTCGAGGTGTGCTACTACTATGTAGCTTACAGCTCGTAAGGCTGCAAATTCTCTAATTCTGGATCTGGTCGTAAGTAGACTGGAATCTTTCTCTCATCCATCCTTCTGAAAGTGATGGAGACCCGCTTGTAGGGAACTCTTGGTATGCAGTGCTTCGCCACATCTGCACCATTCCCTTGTAGTACGAGGACAGAGCCTACCGGTAGGGGTATCTCTACTGGCCCTCGAAATTCTCTGGGGCGGACTATTCGGAGTTCTATCCTGAACATGATGTTGCATTGATTAATGAAGGAAACGGTGCAAAAAGGTCTCACGAAATCGTGATGGTCCACGTGAAGTGGAATGCAGTCTCCATCTTCATAAATGTTGATAATGCAGCTGTTTGGTATGCAGTCAACGGGTAAGACTCACCAAGCCACCATCCTCTTTATCATTTTCTTAATCAGAACTGGCATTGGATCCACTTCATCGTAGCGGAGTATTCCTGGCGGATTTCCTTTCTTGTCATCAGCAAAGTTGTAACAGCATCTAAATTGGATTGTAATCCTCCCCTTGCCTCGTTTCCATTTCTTCGGCTCGGAGTAAGTCTTGCTTCGTAGTCATCCTGCACGACCCTTCTTCTTCAGCTCGAAGACGTAGTCCACGATCTCATTCTGCTCTTAGTAAGAGAAGACATCCGTATGCAACTCCAGTCCTTCCAGGATGTTGACATACCTGCATCGGATTCTCTGAAAGTATTCAAAATTCTGTTTTTGCACCCTCTGGATCATTTTCAACTCGTGCTCTGAAATTATCTGGAATTGTCGGGGTCTAGTGACGTACTGTGGGATGTACGGCTCCACACCAGCACGCTCTCCTGGAATCATCACTTTCTTAGGTGCAGGCTCTGTAGTAACCTCCTATGGAACAACCTCTGCTATGGTGCTCCTGAGGACTGGCCTCCTTGGGACAACTGCTGCGGTCGTCGGAATTTCTTCTTTGTTATGTTCTTCCGTCAATTTTTCAGCATTTTGTGGATACAACGGTTCTTGTTTATCCTTTGAGTTGGGGTCAAAGTGGCTCTCCTCTCCCCCTGGATTTCGGTAGGGACGACACTGACAAACTTCCCTCCTGTGTCAGTTATCACTGATTTTATTTTATGGTCGTCGATCGCATTGATCTTCCTTTTCTGGTTTGTAGTATGCTGAACTTTCTCGCTGAGTTTCATCTCTGTCTTTCCATGATACTCCCTGAGTTCTACAGTAGTCCAAGCTAATTGCTCATATTCTAGGTTCAGCTGTGTGAAGTCTGAGTCAACCTCGATCACAGCACTAGCTTTCAGCTCTTCTTCGTTAAGTGCAAGACTTACGCCATCTTTAAAAAAAAGGACCAGCCTCCCGCTTGACATCTTCCTGTGAAAACAAGGAAGGGATCATGGGCCAAATCAAAGAAGAACGAGAACAATAAGAATTTTAAATTCATTGTAATTTATTTTACTTTGTAAGTTTATTAGGAAAGGGAAAGATTTGATTTGGATTTTTGAAATTGGAACAAGTTTCGATTTTTTATTTTATTTTAGAAAATTTCTTTTTGATTTTGATTTTAAAATTTCTTATTATTTTTATTATTTTGGGTTCGGACCCAGTTGCACACAATTATCACGTCAGTGCTTCTACGGGCGAAAGGTCCGCTCCTCGAAACATCACGTCGCATAATACTTCTTTAGATATCATATGTTGATGGGAAGCATTGGTCACTCTCCACGGCAATCCACGAGTTGGTAAGAGCCTCCTGAGTAAACCTTCTCTAATATAAATGGTCCCTCTTAAGTTGGTTCAAATTTACCTCCTATCTTGCGGTGTGCAAGAATAGGTCTTCTGAGAAAGAGAACTGATTCACCAACTCTGAAAGTTCTTGGGCGGACCAGCTTGTCGTGGGCCTGAATCATCTTGGCTTGATACAGTTTGAGATTCTGTTGTGCTTCGTTTTCCTTCCAAGCTTTCCAATTTTTCGAGTCTTAATCTGGTGTTCTCTTCTGTAGTGATCTTATTTGCGACTGCAATTCTGAGTGACGGAAGCTGAACCTATAAGGGTAAGACGGCTTCGGACCCATACACTAGAGCATAAGGTGTAGACTGAGTAGGCGTTCTGAATGTTGTTCTGTAGACTCATAATACTTCTAATAATTTCTCTTGCCAATTTCTCTTGTTGTCGTCCAAAGTTTTCTTTAAGATTTGGACAACAGTTTTATTAAAAGCCTTGGCCAAGCAGTTTACTCTTTGGTAGTAGATCGTCGAATAGCGCCAATCTATCCCGTATCTTCTGACGAAATTGTTGATCTTTGTGCTCTTGAAAGCGGACCCATTATCTGAGATAATTTTGCGCGGTACCCCGAAACGGTAGACGACTTGATTCTTGAAGAATTGTAACACGTGATGTGCTTTCACTTCCCTTGGCGGTACTGCTTCTGCCCATTTTGAAAAGTAATCTGTTGCTGCAAGGATGAAACGATGTCCTCTTGAAGAAGGCGGTTCTATCAAACCCACAATATCTGTGTCCCAACACTCAATGGGCCATGACGCGATTGTCGGATGTAGCACATTCTGAGGTTGATGTAGAACTACTCCATGCACTTGGCACTAGTGACAAATTTTCACAACTTTCATGCAGTCGGCATCATTGAGGGCCCGCAGTACCCTAGTCTCTTAATTTTCATTTTCATCTTCGGACCTGATTGGTGAGCACCACAAAGTTCTGAGTGCACTTCATTAACAATTTCATGAGCCTCGGACCAACTCAAGCACCTTAAACACATCTGATCGAAAGAACTTATGTATAAGGTATTGTTTATCAGGGCGTATGACAGAGTTCTTTTCTTGATCTGATGCGCTACTGACTTATCGTCTGGTAAGTTTCCTGTTTGCAGGCAGTCTATTAATGGTTGTCACCAATCTCTCGTAGTTTCCGCCACTGTGGCAACTGTCTTTTCATTTCCCAGTCTGCGCAGAGTGTCTATGTCAATCTGCGATAGGACCTGTCGTCCCTGCACTGTTACTACAACTGACTCTTCCTGTAGACATGCGAACTCTTTTGCAAGTCGGGCCAAAGTGTCTGCAAGGGTATTTTCTTTTCTGGGAATCTTGTATATTGTCACATTCGGAATTTTCTCTAGCAACTTCATTATATACTGAAAATACTGCTCGAGTCTTGGTTTCAGAATCTTGTACTGTCCTGCGTCCTGTTGTATGATTAACTGCGAATCACCGTAGATGTTGATATATGTTATACCCATCTGAATGGTCAATTCCAGCCCAGTTATAAGGGCTTCAAATTCTGCTTCATTATTCATACACGGTTCTGTCAAACGGAAGGAGTACCTTAACATTCCCCGCTCTTGTGCTATAAATATTAGTCTGATTCCTGCGTTACCGGGCATTATCGTTTGTAATTCTTCGTCTCATTATACTGATGATGCTCCGTCAAAGTACAATTCCCAACGTCAATCATTGGGGTCTTCTAAGCTCATTATCTGCTCGTCTGACAAGTCGTCGTTGAGAGGCGATTCCGCTAGTAAAGGGTGTGTTGCGAGGAAGTCTGCTAGGACTTGTCCCTTTATGGCACGAAGAGGAACGAAATTTATATCAAATTGCAACAGTATCATCGACCACCTGGCAAGTCTGCTGAAAAGCGTCAGCCGGGTCATCAAATATTGCAACAGATTAACTCTCGAAATAAGGTTGACCTTATGAGAAAGCATGTAGTGCCTGAGCTTTTGGGCTGCAAAGACCAGGGCCAAACAATGCTTCTCAATAGGAGGATACTTTACCTCCGTCGGAATTAGGCAACGACTTAAGTAATAGAGAGCGTTTTTCTTACCCTCGTCATTGACCTGGGCTAGTAGGGCCCGAGGGAGTCGTCTAAAGCCACGGTATAAAGTATCAATGGTCATTAGATATCGTTTAATGTCATCGAAGGCATGTTGACATTTGGAGTCCCAAGTAAACTTGGCATCCTTCTTAACCGAAGCAGAAAAAGGCTAACACCTTCCTGACAAATTCGAAATAAAGCGTCGAAGATATGCCAACTTCCCTTAAAAGGATCGTAGTTGTTTTAAGGTTTTGGGAGGCGGCATTTCTAAGATAGCTTTAATCTTCTCCGGATTGATTTCAATTCCGCAATGTCGGACAACAAATACTAATAATTTCCTAGAGGTGACGCCGAAGGCGCATTTCGGAGGATTAATCTTAAGGTTAAATTGTCTTAATCGCTCGAAAATAATTCTCAAATCATACGGATGATTTTCTTTTAATTTACTTTTAATGACCACATCATCCACGTAGCACTCAACTTGGTTGTGAATGAGATCATCAAAAATCCTTGTCATTGCTCTTTGGTAGGTTGCTCTTGCATTCTTCAATCTGAAAGATATTACTGTGTAGCAGTATACTCCGATTGACGTTCTGAAGGCTGTGAGTTTTTCATCTTCCGGTGCCATCTTTATCTGGTTGTATCCTGACGATCCATCCATGAAAGAGAAGACTTCGTGTGTCAAAGCGATGTCGATCATTAATTCTGGAATTGGTAACGGGAACTCATCCTTTGAGCATGCTTTATTCAAATCTCTGAAATCCACGCAGATTCCGATCTGACCATTCTTCTTTCTGACTGGTACCACGTTGGCTAACCAAGTCGAGTATTGTTCTTCACGGACAAATTTAGCGTTGATTAGTTTCTTAACTTCAGTTATAACTTGATGTTTGATTTCTAGACGCATTCTTCTAGGAGCTTGCCTGACTGGAATGGTAGTGTCATCCACTCCTAACTTGTGAACTGCGACTTCTGGAGCTAATCCCGGGGTTTCATCGTACCTCCAAGCAAAACAGTCCTTGAATTCCATTAATAGCTTGATCATGTTTTCAGAGTCTTCTTTGTTGAGTAAGGAGCTAACAAAGGTCAGCCTAGGCTCTTTGCTAGTACCTAAGTTAACTTCCATTAACTCGTATATTGTAGATTTAATCTCTTCTTCAAATTCTGGCGGAGCGTCTCCGATTGGCAAGTCCTCGAGATCATCTGAAGCTTCTAAGCAGTCTTTATTAGGCTCGCAAGTGACAACCAAGCAAAATTCTGAATTGTCAGCTGGCCTTACCGTGCCGAATACAAGACCATGTTTTGAGTTGGGAGGCCTTCTGGCATTACTCCATAACTTTTCAAAGCGGTGTGATTAATCTTTTAACCACTGCTTAGGTAAAACACCACGTTGAATTAAATTTTTAACACAGAGAGAATACCACTCAAAAGGTACTTCCATTAATTCGGACGAAGCAACATCTTCAAATTTTACATCATTCTCACTTTTGGAAGAAGAAGCACCACGGTAGAATTTGATTGGCTTAGTACCGCCACCATGTATTTCCTTGACCACCATACCCTCAACCTTATTAGAGCAGATCGGGGTTAGGGTCATAGTCTGTACATAATGGTTAATCTTGTTGTACATCGCTTTGTATTCTTCGTTCTTTTCATCTTCTAGTTAGATCTTGAATTGAGGCTTCTTCTGATTTATTGTTGCTGCTTCTCTCTTAGTTTCTTTTTCTTCTTCTTCGGAACTATTTTCCAATCAACTTTAATAACCGGATTCATTTATTCAACTATTCCACCGTTTCTACCTCGACCTCGTCCCCAGCCTCGACCTCGAATGCGAGCTCTAAAGAAACCTTCACCATCTCGCCGTAAGGGAGTGGTGAGTAATTGTTGAACTAGAACTTCAGGTTCTTGGTCATCTTGAGTTTCTTTTACTTCATTATTCTGGAAAAAATTGTCTTTTTCGGAGGTGCTTAGTAGGCAGCATCTTCATGTATTCCAATTTCGTGCATGGAAAATGGTTGCAAGTCACCTTTGATGCACTGTTCTTGTCCTCCTTCATAATAATTTATACACTGGTCTAGAGACGACGGTACCATCCGGTTTTCATGGATCTACGGTCAGCCCAGTAAAGCGTTGAATGACGTTTCAGAGTCAATTATGTAGAATTTTGCAGTTGTCCTTGGTAAGTCACCGATCCTCATTGACAGTGTTATTGATCCAAGAGCTCTTTATCCTTTCTAGTTTAAGCCTCTTAATAACATTTTGTCTACTTGAAGCTCGTGGGCATCAATTTCCAAGTAGGCTAACGTCCGAAGGTTCATTATGTTGATTGATGCTTCCGGATCAACTAACACATGGAGAGCGTGAACTTTCCGATGGCGACTGAAATGTACAAGAGTCAGTTGTGATCGGCTGTCCCGAGTAGCAAGTCACTGTCCGTGAAAGTAACACCAAACTGTTCTCTCAACGAGCAATCCTTGTTTAAGAAGTTGCCGGCCATTTGAGCAAAGAAAATCTCTGGATCAAGTAAGGCTTTGATCAGAGCTTTTCTCATCTCCCTTGAGAGGATTAAAGCATCGTAGATGCTTAGTTTGGCGGGTAACTTCTAAAGATGGGCTAACATGTTATATTCCACTTTATCGTTTGGTCTTTCGACTTCTTCCCAAACGGGTAACTCTTCTGTTGGAGTTGGTTCTTCCTGAGTAACCACCTGCTTTCCATTATCTTTTGAACCCATTCTCGGGGGTAAAACTTTTCCACTTCTGAGGTTGACTTCTGTTATCTCTTCCAAGTCTAGCTCTAAATTAGCTAGTGCTTCTTCTTTCTGAATCGGAGCAGCAGATTCTTCTGGAGTCACTTCGGGATCTGAGAATTCTAGCTCAATCGTGATAGGAGATCCTTGGAATTCACAGACGAGTTTGTCATCTTCCAGACCATCGCAATCGCTTCTGCTGGCATCCTCTTCTTTAAAGCTATCCTCGAGGTTTTGTTTGATTTGAGAATTGTTATTCGTTTCGAAATTGATATTCGGATTAGTTTGGTTGTCGTCAGTTACGTAATCGTTATAAGCAGTCAAAATGTAGCCAACACCATAACTCTTATTATTATAAGATCCCGCCGGGGCGAGCAAATAATCATACAGAGTCAGATGTTCGAGGGATTTCTCCCCTGTTTCAAAAACAACTATCCCAGGAAAAACAACCCCTACTCTACCCTACAGAGACTCGGTCTTCTTTTCTTTTGTGATATTCTCTTCCATCTAGGGCGGTTCCTCGATTGCAAATAGTGCCGGCTCGGCAGGTTTCGAACTTTGAATTGAAGCGCGCAACAAAGTGGTTTGGATGTGATCCAAAATTTTCTTCAAAGACTTCATCCAAACTGTACTCCATCCGTCGTTGGCCGTGTACAGGTCTATCAGAATAATAGGATCTGCCGAAATAACATTAACGGAACCTCCTTTCTGGGGCTCATTCATGTATTCTTTCGTGATCGTTATGTTCCCCTGCTGAAGGTTGTTCTCGAGCCAATTCTTGAAAGTGAAGCATTCCTCTATCTTGTGTCCGATCATCCGGTGGTAAGGGCAGTACATCGGATGATTTTTCTTATCCATGTCAGCATATTTTTAGGTTGTGTGTTTTGTAAAGGGGGTCGCCTACAGAAGTTGTCGGTGAATTTTAAATTTTAAGTTTAATTTAAATATATATATAATTTGAAAAGTAGCATTTGATTTTTGAAAATAATTTTTAAGTTTGAAAATTTTAAGATATGAAATCAAACCGATCTCACATCCCAAATAGTTTATATAAACGAGCACCGCATCACAAACCGTGTATCTATCCCGAAGTATAGACACATTGCTTGATGATGAGGCTCGATTAAATAAACTAGAAGATTTGTGACATCCGTTTGGTCTGCGAACCAATTTTATAAGCCGACAAGTTCCCCTACTTAATATAAAAGAATTAAGCAGGGTTTATATTACCTGGGTTCTTAATGTTCCCTATAAGGGCAAGCCCCTATAGTTAATTACATCTTAAATGTCCGAGAGCACTTAAGAAAACTCTCGATAATGATCAGTGGTTTTGCTCTCAAGAATTTCAAAGTTTAAGGTTTTCAAAGGATTGAATTATGGAATTTCAAAAGGGATTAGCTCAAATTTGGAACAGTTATTTTGAAAGTCCAAAGGAAGAGAAGTAGGGGATGTCACGGACCCAAAGTGATCTTCGGTGACTTCCCAACTATCCTATGGTTTGGCTTCAATTTGAGAGTTTATTTAATGTTGTAATCCTGCTAATTTTATTTAATTAAGACTTATATTTGTATGATATAATCATACAAATAGCCTCGAAGATGTGAGGGCTTATGTCGTACCGAACGACTACCTCGAAATCCTAAGACCGGTTAGGGCTTAATTTGCATAACATGATTATGCAAATGCCTAATGAAAAGTTGAGGATTTATGTTGCACTAGGCAAACTACCTCGAAATCCTATGGCTTGGTTATTTAATGCTAAAGAAGGGTTTAGCTGATGTAGACTTGACTTTTACTGATGACGATGGCTGTGCTGCCCACTATGCTCCAAGCTTCTTGTCGTTGCAGAGGTTTAGTTTTAGAAAGTGAAAATCAGGAGATGAGAGAAGTGTTTTGGTTTAGAGAAATCTTAAAGTCCAAATAGTTTTAATCTTTTAATTAAAACAAATCTTAAAGTTGATTATAACAACACCGGTTAAGATCCCACGGTTTCATCATTCCGGCACCGTTATTTTTATCGGATTCACTTAGTCCAAATGAATTTGCTAAACTCAACTGAATGAGTTCCACACTCTCATTTAGACCGTGGTAAATCCCGTTAGCAACACGTAGGTTACATCATTCGTGGTATTCCCGATCATCCAATGAGACGTTTTAATTTAGTTGTAGTTGTAGTGTTGTGTTCTGTTTGTGATTAAATTTTGAGTTGCTTTATATTTTGAAATGTTGTGGCGGTAAATTTTATCTTGCTGTGACTTTTAATTTAATTTTGGGTTTCAGTTTTGTGGCTACCCTAAAGGTTTTAATTTTCATGCATGGTGACATTCTTGTTTAACATGCAAGAAAAGTAAAGTGCAGTACAGGTAAGTAAATTGAAATAAAATAAAAGCGTACCTGGAGAGTCTTCTCGTCATTCCAAGCTATACTTAAAACACATGTTAGAGCATTTTTATATTTCAAGGAAAGCACCTAGGAAAAGCTAAGGGAAGGTTCTGGTTGTCTACCAAAATCCTAATCCTATTGCTAGTCATTTCCTATGACGTCTAGGTTCTTATTTTTTGCTAAGGATGATTTTCTTCATCAAAGAACAATTAAGTTTAATTGTTCTTCTAAAACATCTCATTATATTAAGGAAGTGTTTAGGACGAATCCTAAACATCTTTTCAATACTTCTGAGATTATTTTGAGTCCAAATGAACTTCATTGTACAAGTGAATTGATCATCCAAGAATTTTAGTTAAATTTCATTTCTTGCTTAGTGAACTTGGACATTTGATTATCCTATGAGTGAAGTGACATTTCACTCGATGTTTCATTTAGGAGTTATAATAATGAAAGCCTTTAGGGGCAAATTAGTTTTGTTAAAGATTTTTAACAATTCTTAATTTAAAATTGAAATTGATGATTTAAAGTGATTTAATTTAATTTCAAAATTCAAGTTGATTTTTTCTTAAGTGTTTTAAATTGTTTGATTTGAATGAGGTGTTTAGATTATTCAATTTAATTAAACTTTTAAAGATTTAAGTTTAATTTGACTTAATTGTAACACTTTAGGTCAATTTTAATTGGTTTGATTTTTTTTATGCTTTTAATTATGAATTGTCTTAAAGTTGATTTTCTTTAATGTTTTAAATTTTTTTTAGATTTGTTTTTTTTAAGTGATTTCAAATTAATTTTAATGTTTTAAATTTATTTCAGTTTGATTATCAAATCACTTAATGTTTTAAGCTTTTAATTTAATTAGGTTTATTAATTGATTAGTTCTAAATGTTTTAGATTTATTTTAATTTGATTATTAAATCATTTAATGTTTTAAGTTTTAATTTAATTGAGGATTATTTCCCTTTTTAATTATTAATTTCAATCATTACTTTAGAATTGATTAAGGATTAATTATCATTGAATTAATTCAATTAGGGACTTTAAATTAAAGAGTTGGTACCTTCTTAAGTCACATCCCTAACCTTAATAATCCAAATTTGATTATTCTTCCAAAATTTTAATTACTTAATTAATTAAGGTTTACTTTAAACATTTTTAATATGATTAATAGGTTTCTACTTCTTAATTACTTAAGTTTCAATCACCAAAGAGAAAATTAAGATCATATATTTTACCCTCCATTTTATTAGACTTAAATATTAATTAGGGTTAAAAATCTTTTAATCACCTTTATGCCCCTTTAGGCTTATTTATTTCGTAACTCATCAAATTTTTATTTCACTTTCCTCATATGTCAATTAAGACACTAGAGGAGAAAATGTGATTTTTCTGAATTTAATTTAATTTATATATTTATTTTGTGGGAAAATGAGGGTTTTCAATGAAAATTCAACAACATGACCAAGGTTAGGTTTCTGTCATTAGGAAAATTATGGGATGCTCCTACTGAATAGAGGACCATTTGGACCAATTTTGGTGATTTTTTGAAATATATTTTATTTATTATAATTATTTTGTTTTTTGGAGTGTTAATTAATTATAAAATAAAATTAAAGTTGAAAAATGGATTTTATATTTTTCCTGAGTCCCTCTAACATCAAGGAGTTCAGAGAAATAAATTTTATATTTTTCTGATTTTTCTTTGATTTATTAGAATTAATTTAGTGAAAATGTTGAAAAATCTATTTGTTAATATTAAAAATTGTTTTAAGCCTTTAAAATTCAATATCTTAACCTAGAGACTTAGGAAAATTATGAGAATGGTTCCTAAGTGATTAGGAGACCAAATGTGACATTTTGTGATTTTTAATATTTTTGTGATTTTTATTATTTTTTAATTATTAAAATATCAAAAATATGTTTAAAAATGAAAATTTTTGAAAAATTCAAATTTTAATTTTCTTAGACTCTTCTGATATCAGAGAGGTCTTAAAACCAATTTGGTGAATTTTTGAAATATATTTTAGGTTTTATGAATTTTTAAAATTTAATAATGATCATGTATCCATTTAGTGGGGCTAATCATTTTCAATTGATTTCAAATTTTTATGTGAGACTCCTCTGACCCTAAAGATCAGTGGAGAATTGTTTTCAAGTGATTTTGACGTGTGATTAGTCCTAATTAATTAAAATTTAGTTTTGGGTGTTTAGACCAATTAGGGTTATTCTTAAGGAATTAAACCAAACCAAAATTTTCCTAGGGTCCTCTGGTCATAAGGTACCCCCCTAAATTTTCCTAGAATTTTCTAAGAACATGCTAATTACTGGAATTAAAATGGCAAAATTGACACCTAAACTTAAAAAATCAATATCTTGCCACAGAGATGGCCTCTGGCCTTAGAAATTTCAGGGAATGTCCCTAAGAACAGAGGCTACAAAAGCCCTATGGTCTCATGCCATGGTGAATTGTGTCTGTAAGTGGAGAATTAAAATAATGAAATCAGTAAATAATTAATTAAAAATTAAATACTCATCAAAATAACTTAATTCTTTTTCCACATTCTTCTGCTCTATTCACTGAGCAAAAGGGTATTTTTATTTTATTTTTTTGATTTTTCTACACAAAGATATGATTTTTGGAAGTTATGGGTATTTAAATAAATCAGAAAATACCTAATTTCCTACTTAACCCAGTCAGCGCCGCGTCAACCTCGACAGCTCTGAAGCCCCACGCGACGCGCTTCTATTCGACGCCGCCACCTGAGTCAGCAGCCACGCGTCCCGCGGTCTCGTTCCATTTCCTCGTCCAGCTCGATCTGGATCGTCCACTTGATACACGTGCGATCCGATGATTCCTGGTCATCGTCTACGACTGGTGTGTGCCGAGAGCCGTCCACACTAAAACCCTAATATCTCCCTCATTTCTTAACCAATTTACATGAAATTTGATCCTATGTGTTCGTCTAAACGAGAGCTACAAATCCATACGGCTAACATGCACTGAAATTAACTGAAATGAAATGGAGAATCGCTGGAAGCTCTCGGGAAGGAGGAGTTCCCTACCTTAGCTCTGAGAAGTGAAGCTTCAATCAGAGGGGCCTGGCACATTCGTTGGAGCTGGAGGAGCCTAGAGATGAAGCCTCTGGCCCTGGTGAATTTTTTAGACCAGGCTTCCACCAAGCCCGATTTCAAAGCTTGGCCGATAGAAGAAATGGATGGCCTGGAGAGGGGCTTTTGTCTGGGAACTTCTTCTCTTGGTCCGAGTGAAGGTGTAGGGTCAATCAATTTGAGGTTTGGCTCACTGTGGTGAAGTGTCCTGTTTTTTGGGTGGATTTTGAGCTGAGAAATTGAGCTCACAAAGGGGGTTTTAGGGTTGGATTTCAGTGGGGATCAAGTGCTCTATGTTTGGAGAAGGGTATGGAGTGATTTTGGCAGAGTTTTAATAAGGTTTGTTCAGCACCTCTTTTGGCCGAGAGGTGGTGAGGTTTAAGTAGACATGGCTGGAGGGCTTCCCAGGGGGGTTTGAAGGATTGGATCAGCTGCTCAGGGCAAGGGAAGAACAGCTACAGTGATCATTGGCCATGGGACAGCTTAACCAATTCAATTTGAATTTTTGAATAAAATGGGTGCTCTCGGCCTGGTGTTTTCCTGTGGCTGGGGTGGTTGTCCGGCCAGGGTCAGGTCACCATCTGACTCAGTGTGATCAGAGCTGGGGTTTGGTGCAATCAATTGGCCTTGGACATGTGTAAAGGGTTTGATTTAAATGGTAGGGGGAAGGGGCTATTTTGGACTTGGTTTTTTTCAATGCATGGATTAGGCTAGGTACACCTCCCCAAGGCTGGTTTGCGTTGAAGAGAAAGTCACTTAGGTCAGCTAGGAAAGGGTGGTGAAGTCCCCATCCAAGGTGATGTGGCTAATCTTAGTTTAGAGTGTAGCATGGATGAGGTTAAAAATGCTTAATGAAGGTTTAAGAAAGAGCCCCCTCTTCTTGCCATTAATGGCTTGGTGAGGTGTCAAAGCTCTCATGGCTTCATATGGCTTGTGAATGGCTTCATTTGGCTTGCTCATGGCTTGGGAAAAGGTTGGCTTATTTTCATAGAATTGGGTTTTGGCATTATTGATGAGTTTAGGGGAAATTGGCATGAGGCTTGATTTGGATTTATTTGATGATTGATTTAGAACTTAGGGATGATATCAATTAAAGGTATGATGAGAAGAAATTGTCATGTGGGCTTTAGAGCAAATTTTGGGCTTTTTGAAATCATTTTGAATGGGCTTTTAAAATGGTTTAAGGAAGTGGGCTTTTAGGTTTTGAAATAAATTGATGGATGAAAATTGGTGAGGGTTTGTGTCAAATAAATGTTGGGTTTATTTTAGGGATGTGTCATGAGAACTTTAGAAGAGATTTGATGCCATTTGGAGTTGAAATGGGTTCAATTTGGGCTTTTTAGTAATGGGGTCAAAATGGGCCAAATTGGGCTAACTTGGGCTACGGTTGGACCAATGTTGGGTTTGATGTAAAATTAATGTTGAAAAATGTTTATGGGGGTGTGACAAAGAGTTTTCAACTTTGGTCGGGCTTTGATTTTGGGATTTGGGCTCATTTGGGTTCATGATGGATTTAGGCCAAATTGGGGATTTTTGGTTTGGGTTAGGTTTGGGTGGAGTTTGGTTTCAAATTTGGGGCAAATCATGTTAGTGTTTTTTTTGTAGGGATGTTAGGAAGGTTTAAGAAAAGATTTGGGGTTAATTGGAGTTGAGTTGGGTTGGTTTGGGCTAAGTTTAAGTCATGGGCCAAAATTGGGCTTTAAGCTTCAAATTGAGATTAGATCCACATGTTGATGAAATTGGGTTTGGATTTGGTCTAAATTGGTATTGGGGATATTAAATTGAAGCTTAGGATTGAATTGGATCAAAATTGAGGTCAATTGGAGTGGTTTGGTTGAACATTGGGTCCACTTAGGTTAAAAATAGGTCAAATTGGGGGTTTTGGTAAAAGTGGGCTAAATTGACAAATTTGGCTTATGGTGTAGTTGAACAAAATGAAATTGGGAATATTTGGGATTTTCTGGATTTTTTTGGGAATTTTCTGAATTTTTGGAATTTTTGGGTTAAAAGGGTATTTTGGGTATTTGGAGGGTATTGGGGGGTATTTTTTGGAAATTTTGGTGTATTTGACCAATGATGATCAATTTGAGTGGGGGTAAATGTTTATGATTTATTTTGAGAAATTTTTGGTAATTTAGGCAATTTTACAAATTTTGGGCAATTTCAAGGGTATTTGGTAGGCTTGGTGGGTTTAGGGTCCCGGGGGTCAAAAATTGAAATTTTGGGAAAATGAAGATTGAGTAAGTGTGAGTGAAATGAAATCATTTTGGTTGAGCCATGAAGCCATATTAAGCCCACAAAAGCCATGAGATGACTCATTCTAGGCATTCAATATGTTGTTCCTAACCCTTTAACCCTCTTAACCATGGGCTTAAGGGTTGAGGACCATCCATATGAATTACCTATATGAGTTAGGAAGTCAAATTGGTTAAAGGTAGTCTTAGGGCTTGGAATGTGTGTGTGGGAGTGAGGTGTGTGCAAGTCAATCCTCACCAGACCAGACCATCCAGGGTAATCCTAAGGCCAAAGAGTCCTATAGGAAACTTATCCTTTAAACTTCCACATTTGATTTTAACCCTCCAAGTGGCTTAGGGGTTTACAATCAAACTTGTGGGGCTTGAAGGGAGCCAAGAAGTGTTTAAATTTCTAAGTGATGGGTCCCATTTCTAGTCCTCTAAGATAGTCAAGAAGAAGCCCTATGGCTAGATCCTAAGTACTAAGGAGAGAGAAGAGAAAAGACCTCATAAAAAATGAGGTCAACAGTCCACATCCTATGGTTTCTTGGGCTCTGGCAATTGGAATCTATCCTTCTTGATCAGACTACGAATCAACTTGCCAACTGCTTCATTCTTGAAGGGATATTCTTTTTTCAGGAGTTCTATCAGGCTGCGCTTTTGCTGAACCGGCTGCTGGTTGTATTGTTGTGACTGCTGGCCATACTGCTGCGACTGTTGATAGTTCTGCTGAGTTGGTTGATAACTCGGCGGATGTTGTTGATAGTTATGCTGAGGTCGTTCCGTTCGTATTTGCATTGGTTGCTTGCCCTTGTCTACCGCTACGACGGCCCCTGACTTCTTCTCGAAGGCTCTGACTGGCTTCTGCTTATTCTTCTTATCGATAAAGATAAGTTGTTTCGCTTCCTTCTGTAGACTCGCGGCCTTGCTGAGCAATTTCTCGAATGTCTTAATTATAAATCCTTTAAGGAGAAATGCTATGGGTCCGTGAATACTTTTCAGCAGAATTCAAATGGCATATTGTTCCTAAAGCTGCGACTCACATTTCATGCTTAAATTCCTCCACCGCAGGATGGAGTCCACCAAAGTTTTGTTTGGTTTCTGTTTCTCGACCACAAGATCACCGATGGTGATGTGGTGCTGAGCTCCAGCAAACCGCTTCACGAATAGGTTTTCCAATTCTGTGAATGTTTTGACTGAGCCGTTGGGCAGCTCCGCATACCAGTCAACGGCAATTCCCGAAAGGCTGCTAACAAACTAGCTGAACAACAAAGCGCTGCTACCCCCCGCGTTGCAGCAACTTGCGCGGAAGTGTGCAATATTCTATCGAGGGTTTCCCATTCCATCAAAAGACTTGAACAGAGTTGGTACGAAGCCTTTAGGGTATTGCATCGCATCAAATTCTTCAGGGTATGGTCTACCCTTCAGAATCAATGCCCAGCCTTTGGATTGGGCTAAGGCTTCTCGCACCTGCTGTTCTACCATATTCTTAATGTCCTTTTTTGGTATTAGACTCTGAGTGGAATCCTTCTTCGGCTGCTCGTATCTATTGACGGACGTGTTTTCTTTTCCTCCATCAGCAATGTGAATGACTTCTGGAGGTGTTTCCTTTGGGGGCTGAGGCTGACTCTGAAGCGTGGCTAGAGCAGCCGCTATCTCCTCCATTTTCTTTTTCATCCAACAAATTATATCATCCTTTTCTCGAAGACGGAGCCTCATTACCTTCGAGTATTCTCCTTCTGCACTTGTTAGAGCTCCTAGTAGAGCTGATGACGCTCGTGTCTCGACTACGTTGATTTCAGCAATATCCTCATCCATGTATCCTGACAAGTCTTCTTTATTTTCTGATCTTTCTTTCCGTTCTTTGGCTAACTGCTGAGTGTCTGATCTTAACCTTTCCAGAGTGACCTCGAGTGATTTTACTTTAACGGTCCTACGGCTAGTAGACTGCAGTTGGTGAACTTTGTTCTCTGGAGTTGTCTCTGAGATGGTGGTACTCCTCTTAGCTCTGGACTCGGCATCAGAACTTCTCATTTCTGGCTGCTCTGCCAGTATAGGCTCCGCGACTTTAGGTCACCACACCATCCTCTTTGTAATTGGGTGCCTTGAACCAGATGGTTCATCAGCGGTAGGTTGGAAGGTGGTTTGCTTCCTAAGATGCATGCCGGATACCACGACGGGTAACCTTCTGCTACTCAATTTCCTCTTTTTCAATAGAAATTCCCTTTGAACGGTAGGGGAAGTAACCTCGGTCCTAAACGTGCCTTGGCAGGTATTCTTCCCATCCTTCTCAGGATCTCAGGCACAGAGCAATTATCTTTCTTTGCCAATTTCTCAATTAGCGTCCGTAATCGAGTGAACGGCGTACTTCTTGCTTTTCATCCTTTATGCTCATTGTAATATGCCGGTAGGGAGTAACGCGACAGCGATCCTCTGAGCACTTTCTTCCTCAGAAGCGGCAGAAAGCGGGTAAAATCTGTTTCCTTCCAATAGGGGTGAAAGTTATGGCAGTTCTTCTTCTTCTGGAATCTCCTCAAGAATGGCAATCTCAAAGGCTTTGGCTTTAGCCGTTCTTCTGTTCTTATTCCTTCTCTGAGACTTAGTAAAGGGTGCCATCCTCAAGCTAGACCCTATCTCGAAGACGGGCGGTATCGCAGCAAAAGTCGTACCCTCCATGGTAACAGGCTCACCACTGATCTGGATTTCCTTCCCTTTCCATTTAGCAGGGGTAGGTGCAGTGATGACTAGACCGGTGGGGGGTAGCGACAACAGTTCGGGAGGTAGTCTTATCAGCTTTGAAAACCAATCTCTTACGGGCAACAGTGTTCCCTCTAGTTGGTACCCTTTTCAGGGGAGGAAACTGCTGAGTCGACTTCAGGCTGAACTCAACTATCGGTTCCACAAATTCAGGTGTCTTGGACCTCAGTAAGGTGACAGTGACGTCCCCAAGCTTAATGTCCGTTTGGTCGAACCCTTGTCCAAAACGGATGACTGCGTTGTTAGGCAGTCCATTCCGGTTGATTGCCAAGTCAGTTCCAGTAGCGAAAGAAAAGATCAGATTTGGTGCAGACATCTTCTGCAGAAAAGGTTCGGAACGTCAGAGCTACCCTATTCTTCCCTTATCGTCGCAACGATCTTTTGGATGAAATAAAGAAAACTCAAGGCAATGTCCGAACAAAGTTTCATTAATTTCATTTTGATTTTGTTTTATCATTTCGTAAAGTCTTTCAGATTTTGTGGTTTTATTTCTTTCGTAGTTGATAGAGGAATTCGGGAAATAGAAAGTTGATAAAGATTCGATTAAAAGCAGGAAGCCGCGGGACCCTTATCTTGAATTTAGGAAAGGTAGAACCCCGTAGGAATCTCGATTCGGTAGATTGGTCTTAAACCACACCTATTGGGGGTCTCACCTCACCTCTTGAGGTGAAGAAGGAGGATTTCAGAACTTCTCTGTTTATGGGTGTCCAAACAGTAGCTCCAAAATCCGAGAAGAGTTGATCATACCTGTTCAAGACAGAAATGAACAAGATACATCAACGAAAGAAAGATAGTTTGATCCACTAGGGGCATGGACTTACTACCAATTTATGAAGGCAAAACCATCTGATCCAAATGGAGAGAAGAATTATTCCCCAGCGGAGTCGCCAGAAGGTGTCGGCGTATTTTTTTTTAGGTTGTAATTTTAATTTATATATATATATATATATATATGCACAGTTTGAAAAGTAGCATTTTGATTTTTGAAAATAATTTTGAGTTTGAAAATTTTAAGATATGAAATTAAACCGATCTCACATCCCAAATAGTTTATATAAATGAGCACCGAACCACAAACCGTGTATCTATCCTGAAGAATAGACACACTGCTTGATGATGGGGCTCGATTAAATAAACTAGAAGATTGGTGACATCCGTTTGGTATGCGAACCAATTTTATTTGTCAATAATTTCCCCTATTTAATATAAAAGAATTAAATAGGGTTTATTTTAAGCTAGGTTCTCAAATTCCCTATAAGGCAAGCCCTTATAGTTAATTGCATCCTAAATAAACGAAGTTACTTAGGAAAACTTTTGATAAGGATTAGTGGTTTCACCTTCAAGAATTTCAAAGTTTAAGGTTTTCGAAGGATTTGATTTTGGAAACTTCAATAGAGAAAAGATCAAATTTCAAACATTTTATTTTGGTAATCCAATAGAAGAAAGGTAGGAGAAGTCGAGGATCTAAGAGAAATCTTGGCAACTTCCCAAACTATCGTATGGTTTGGCTTAAATTTAGAGAGAATTATTTATTATTTCTATCCTGCCAATTTTAATTAAGTTGGACTTATATTTGTATGATGTGATCATACAATTGGTGTGGAAGATGTGAGGGTTTAAGTCGTACCAAACAATTGCCTCGGAGTCCTAAATTGAGTTTAGGACTTAAATTGCATAATATGATTATGCAAATGCCTAAAGAGAAGTGAGGATTTATGTTGCACTAGGAAAACTACCTCGAAATCCTATGGCTTGGTTATTTAATTCTAGGAAAGGGTTTAACTGAAGTAGACACAAGTTTTGCTGATGAAGACGGCCGTGCTGCCCACTATGCTCCAAGCTCCTTGTTGTTGCAGAGATTTAGTTTTAGAAGGTGGCAATCAAGAGATGAGAGAAGTGTTATGGTTTAGAAAGGTTGAAAATTTTAGATGGCTTAATGTTTTAATTAAAACAAATCTTAGAGTTGATTAAGCATAACCGATTAAGATCCCACGGTTCTGTCATCCCGGCATCGCTATTTTCATCGGATTCACTTAGTCTAAATGAATTTGCTAAACTCAACTGAATGGTCTCATGCCAAGCTGAATTGTATGCATGAATGGAGAATTAAAATACTCGTAAACAGTATTAAATTAATTAAAAATATAATACTTAACAAAATGACTTAATTCTTTTTTCACATTAAACTCCTCTATTCATTGAGCAAGTGGGTATTTTTAATCTATTTTTATGATTTTTCTATGCAAATATATAGATTTTTAAAGGTTTTGGTATTTAACTAAATAGGAAAAAGCCTTAATTTCCTACTTATTCACGCGGCGCCACCTCAACCTAGGCAGATCCGAAGCTCCACGTGGCACGTTCCCATTCGGCGCCGCCATCTGACTCGACACACGCTTTCTGTTCCGCGGTTCCATCCAACTCCATCTCTGCCGTCCATCCGATACACGCGCAATCGGACGGTCGCTGGTCATCGTCCCCAATTGACCTGACCTGAGAGCCATCTACCTTCTAGACCTAAGAACGCGCTCGAGACTCAACCAAATCATGCGCGGTTGGTCTCTATCGATGCGTCTAGCCTAGATGAAGCTATCTATACGGCTAACATGCATCAAAATTGTACAGAACAAAATGGAGAATTGCTGGAAGCTCGGGAGGGAGGAGAGGTCAATACCTTGGCTCTAAGAAGTGAAGCTTCAATCAGATGTGCTCAGCACATTTGTTGGACTAAGAGGAGCCTCTTGATGAATTATCTGGTCCTGGTGAGCTGCCTAGGTATGATTTCCTCCAAACCCCATTTGGTGTTTTCACGTCTGGAGCAAATGGTTGGCCTGGTGAGGGGCTTTCACTGAGGAACTTCCTCTCTACCTCTGGTGAAGGTGTGGGAGAAGTTAATTGAAGTTAGGTGGAGGTTTTGGAGTTTTCCTGTTTCTGGCCTGATTTTCAGCTGATAAATTGGGCTCAGCCAGGGGATTTCATGGCATGAGGACAGAGGGGATGAACTTCTCTTGGCTAAGAGGAGCTCTGGGAGTAAATTAGGAGAGTTCTGTGAAGGGAGTTTCAGCACTTGGAATTTGGCCGAGAGGAGGTGGCTTTATAGCCATGGCTGGAGAGGAGAGCTCAGGGCCAAGCAATGAGTGATTTAGGCTGCTTAGGGTGAGGGCAGTTCAGGCAAGGTGGCTGGTGAAAGGATTGGCCACTGCCCAGGCTCAATTTTGAATTTTCAAGGACAAGGGGGTGCTCGGGCGTGACTGTTCCAGCAGCTGGGGTGGCTGGCAAGGAAGGTCAGGCGCCTGAGCAGGCTGAGGAGGAGTGGAGGAGGAGTTTAGCTCAATTAATTTTGGCAGGGAGCTTGCTTAAAGGGAGATTAAAGATGGGACATGACTTTAGCCATGTTGCTTGGTCCATTGGTCCAAAGCGATGAACCATTAGTCCATGGCTCATGGGGCTTGGGTTGGGTCAGGTCAAACCCACCCTAGGAGGTCTAGGATTGGCAGCCAAGGGGTTGGTTTGATCAATTTTTGGGTTGGTTAAGTTTAATTTGGTTCATGTGTTCAATTAGGTTAACTTAGGTTTGAGTTGGGTTAGCTTAAGTTTGGGTTGGAATTGGATCAAATTGATTGATCAACATTGTGTAAATGATTGTAATAAAGATTTTCCATGAAGACATGAAGTGGTTTTGAAGTGGATGTTGAATTAAAGTTTAGAATTGGATTTAGGCAAAATTGAGGTCAATTGGATTGATTTGGTTTGACATTGGGTCCATTTGGGTTAAAAATAGGTCAAATTGGGGATTTTGATAAAATTGTGTTAAATTGGCAAAATTAGGTTATGGTATAGTTGAACAAAATGAAATTGGGAATATTTGGGATTTTCTGGAGTTTTTTTTGGAAGTTTTGGAATTTTTGGAATTTTGGGCTAAAAGGGGTATTTAGGTTGGAGGTTATTTGGAGGGTATTTGGTATTTTGGTTGATTTAAAAGCTGGGGATTGTTTTAAAATGATTCTTAGGAATTTTAGGAGTTTTTGGGTAATTTTTGGGAATTTTTTGGATGATTTGGTGGTTGTGGGGACAATTTAGGTAATTTTGGGTAAGTTTAAGGGACCTAATGTCAAAACCAGAAATTTTGGCAAAATGAATGGGGTTTTAAATAGGGAGGAATGGGATCATTTTAGTGGGGTCAAAATTGAATATAATTGATTTGGGATGGAATTAGGGTTTAGAAGCATGAGCCATAGACTTAGCCAAGTCCAACCACTTTGGGACCAAGTCTAGCCAGATGGTAACCACTTTATGATCTTTCACATATTGACCCTAGCCATCTTAATCAAAGACTAGTGGCTTAGGTTCAACCATGTGAGTTTCATAAAGGGTAGAAGACAAGGGTTCATGGTTTAGGTTAAGTGGCTTAGGGGTGTGTGTGTGTGCAAGAGAAGCTCAAGTCACCCAAAGTCACCCTAAGTCCAAACAATCCTATAAGAACTCACTATTGGTTGCCCATATGGTGGTTTTAACCTTCCAAGGTGATTTAGGGGTTTGCAACCATCCAAGTGGGGACCCAAGAGGAGTTAAGAAGTAGCTGAATTGCTAAAGGGTGGGTCCCAATTCTAGTCCTCTAGGATAGTGAAGGAGAAATCATATGGCTAGATCCTAAGTACTAAGAGAAAAGAAAAGACCTCACCAAAAATGAGGTCAACAACTCAACATTAGGTTCGACCCAAATTAAACTTAATTCAACATTAAGTTCAAACTAAATTGAACTTATTTTGACAAAAACATTAAGTTTGATTTAAATCAAACTCAATTCAACATTAAGTTCGACCCAAATCGAAATTAATTCAATATTGAGTTCAATCTAAATTGAACTTATTTTGACGAAAAAATCAAGCTTGATTTAAATCAAACCTAACTCAACATTAAGCTCAATCCAAATCAAACTTAAGTTCAATCTAAATTGAACTAATTTCAACAAAAATAAGTTTGATTTAAAATGATAAGATTGAGTTAAAACAAATCTAACTTACTGTTAAGATCAACCTAAATCAAAATTTGACTTAAATCGGACTTAAATCAACAAAATTGTAAGATTGACTTAAGGTGAACTCAACATTTAAAATAACATAAAATTTTAATCAGACAATAATCGAAATAAAATCCAGAATCTAATCTAAATCGACATTCAAGACAAATCAAACATCCAATAAAATAACAAAACGTTTTACCCGAGTAATTTTCTGAAGATAAATTTTGTTTTAGATTTCATTTGCATGTTATAGGGTGTGCTAACTTTATCTTGCATGATGACATCTCTAAGATGAGACAAAAGACATTAAAATAAAACAATATCACAATGATATCAAAACAACAACATTGACAAAACAAAACAAAATAAAAAACATTAAAATAACAAAACTAAAAAACAAAACCAAAATCTTTTAGGATAGCCACTAAACAAATAAACAACAAAACAAAAATGACAATGACAAATAACAAAACAAAAATGACAAATAAAATAGAAATGATAAATAACAAGACGACATAACAATAAGATAAAATTGACATGACAAATTGATATTCGGGATTGATAGTCGGTAAATCTTTCCCTAAAAAATCTTCAGAAAACAAGTGATTAACATTAATCAGAAGTTTTCTTAGACAATTATAAATTGCCTAAGATAAAATTAACTATAGAGGTTTGCTTTTATAGGAGATTTAAAGAACTCAGAATAGATAAAACTCTCTCGTAAACAAAATTTCATTATCCTTATATAGAATTTCTAGGATAAGACAATTCTAGAATCTTCATATATAAGGATTATCACCCACATCTCTTTTTCTTCTGTTTTCTATATTATTAGCCCTTACCCTCTTCAAATTTCTTATTATCCAAGGGTTCTTTTATAAGATCCAAAGAAATAAGAATTATTGAAGATTAGGGAAATATTATAGATAAACAGAGTGGCGACTCCAAATCGACATCGACACTCTAGAAATCTTCGACACGGCGATGACACCGCCATCAAGAGATTTTATTTTTGGTGACTCCGCTGGGGAGTTTCTTTCTTCTTATCTTTTTTTGTCACTTGTTTTCATTTAACATTTCAAATAAGGACTACATCTTTTCAAACTTTTAATCCTTTGAAGACAAATTCCCTGTTTATAAATAAGTCAGTAACATTCATTTTTTCTTAAAGTTTCAGAAAAGTTGCAATGGAATCTCCAAATTCAATCTTTTTCTTATTTTCAAGACTTCAATACACCAATGGAGGAAGATATTTCCCTTTATGAGAATGATTTTGGATTATTTGGTGAAACTGAATTTGCATTAGATAATCCATACCAAACTGATATACACTCTTTTGAAGAATTTGATTTGCAACCTTATGAAGACTTTCTAAATTTTACAGAAGATCTATCTGAATATACACTTGAAGAACCATATAATCTTGAAGAGATGAAAAGACAAAGTGACAAGAAAGGAAAGCAAATCTATGAAAAATATGATATTCCAGCACCATCCATATATGAAGTTGGATCTTGTTCTGAAAATATTCATAAAAACAGAACTCATTCGTTTAAAAGAAAGAAAAAGTGGAATGAGAACGATAATTTTGAAACACCTGAATTTGAACAAAGTGTTTTCAGAAACCCTTCCTTCTCAAAAGAAAATCAGTATATTCTGATCCCTATTGAATATACTAATAATTTCTTTCAACCTAGAAGTTCTCCATCAATGCACGCTATATATTCAGTGTTTAAAAGACTAGCACGAAAAGAGAAATGGTCAATTTCCCAACTATTGGACAAGATGGGATGTGCAGTCTCTAAAACAATGAAAAGGAGAATTCTCGCTATAGAAAACTCTGTTTATCAAGAAACAGGTTATCGAACCCCAACAGACGATCAATGTACCCGAGTGCCAGTAAAGTTCCGACTAGGGCCAAGAGTAAAAGATGTGACAGTTATAAAAGACAAGGCCAGATATGACAAACTGATATTGGAAGCAGAAGAATGTCTACCAAAATGATAGATTTAGTCTATATGTTACAAAATGCAGATTGTCGTACTCACAATACAATGATACACCACCTAGAGGGTCTCATTCCATACTAAGAAATAATGTATGGAAACGAAGATTGTCTGAAGTAAACTCACATACTATGAGCACTCTTGCAAATAGTTCACAAGAAGAAACTAGTAAAGAATGTCATGTAAAATCATTTGAAGAAAGAATAAAAAAATTAAAGAATGACATCAAATAATTCTCGATGCGAGAGAAGAAAGACTCTTCTGACAGTTCAAATGAAAATATTGCTAACATTAATATGGTAGAAATATGGTCTACTTCTTTAGCACGAGAATTAAATGAAGAAGATGCAACAAATGAATTAGGAGCAATTATACGACAATGAGACGAACAAATCAGTCATCTTGAACAAAAAATGGAAGAGTTGGTAGCAGCTTTACAAAATCCACCAACAAATCCATCACCGGCCATTGAAATCGTTAGGCCAGAGGCAATCCACATTTTAAAAGACAGAGGAGAGCCAATAAAAGTAGAATAAAGAACTCAAAAGAAAAATGATTCCTCTTACAGTGGAATTCTAGAAAAAGATATCACGCAACTTGTAGATCAAAAGATTAAAGAAACAATGGCTCAGGTAAATGATGGATCATAAATTCCAAAGGGCAGACCATATCCAGAGGAATTTGATTCTTTCCAACACCCTAAGGGTTTTGTTCCTCCTATCTTTAAAATGTTTGATGGAACTGGTAATCCCCGACAACATTTAGCACACTTCAGAGCAAGCTGCTGCAATGCGGGAGGAAGTGACGCTCTTTTATTCCATCAATTTGTTAACAGTCTTATGGGAGTTGCCTTTGACTGGTATGCGGAACTTCCTAATGGGTCCGTTAAAACTTTTGTAGAGCTTGAAAGTCTCTTCATTCAACGATTCATTGGAGCACAACATCATACTACGGTTGGTGATTTAGTAGTAGAAAAATAGAAACCAGGAGAAAGTTTAATGGATTACATTTTGCGCTGGAGAAACCTCAGCATGAAATGTGAAACGCAACTTCAAGAATAACACACTGTTGAAATTCTGCTTAAAAATATTCATGGTCTTATAGCATTTATGCTTAAAGGATTTATAATAAAAACTTTTAAAAAATTGCTCAGTAAAGCTGCCAATCTTCAAGAAGAATTTAAGCAGATGAGTGTAACAGAGAAGACTGAAAAGACAAAGACTGTCAAGGCATTTGAAAAGAAACCGGGAAATTTTACAGAGGAAGGTAAACATGTGATGCAGGTTCAACCTGAACAAAAGAAATAACGATAGATTCCGTCAGCATAACAAACATCTCCTCAATTACAACTTCAACAACCAATCCCAGTACCGGCAGATAAAAGAACAATGGCTGAAAGAATGAATAAATAATATCCATTTAAAACAGAGGTTGTTGGCAAAATATTCCGTATCTTGCTTAAAATACTAGAATTTAAGCTACCAGAACCTAAAAAGCCAGCAGAAGTTGCATGAAGGACAATCCTAGTTATTGTCCTTCTCATAGAATGCTTGGACATAAGATTGAAGAATGTTTTATCTTTAAAAACTGGTTTGAGTGTAACTTTAAAGAAGGAAATATAGTAATTCCGAAAGAATATTTGAAGGAACTTGACAAAGGTTCAGTCAATATGGTTTCAGTAGATAAGCTTAATTCTGACAACAAAAATAAAAACAACACTGTTCGGGGTAAATCTTCTAAGGAGATCCTTACTGAATATCAAGTTACAAAATGTTCCAAGAAAGAAAAGAAAAAGAAAAATAAAGAACCAAAAAGGATTAAAGGTCTTCTAGATATAGGGACTGCAGTTCCTTTTGTATCTCCTAGTTCTTATGTGTCTCCATCTCCTACTAGGATAGTTGTCTCGGACGAAGGGAGAAAATCCATTAGGCTGTTGACTTTGTATGACTTTTTGTTTACCACTACTGTGAATAATAACACTTCCAGTTCTGCTTACGTTTTGTCTATTTCGGGTGATGCTCCTAAAAATGATTATTCAAATTCTACTCCTATAGACAATACTCAAATCATACATGATCTTAATCAATCTAAAGACAACTAAAATGACGGTAGCATTGATAATAAATCTGATAATGACAAATATGAAAGCGATATTACCAAACTTCAATTACAAGGAACACCAATTTCCATAGAATTGGAATCTTCATATTCAGAAACAAAAGATTCAGACAGTAAACTTGAAGAAATAGTTGAAATTAATTTGAGAAGTGGAAAGATTCTACCTCCTAGAATGGCTCCATAACAGAAGGAAAAACAAATAGTGACATCGGAAAAGATCATTCCTCCAATTTGTCCTCAACTCCCTGAAAGAAATGAGAATGGTCTTCATAACAAAGTGGACTATAATGTATTAGCTCATTTGAGAAAGTTACCAGAAAAATTGAGCATCTATGACGCTCTTATGCTTTCCAAAGAAATGAGAGAGTCATTGATAAAAGCCCTTTTAGATCCAGAGATTTGCTTAGCTCAACTTGCTAGCATTACTCAGAATGAAGCTTGTCCATTAGAAGAATCAACAAAGATTACCTTCTCTGACAATGACTTATTAATTGGAACAACTAAGTATAATTGACCACTGTTTATCACAGATAACATAAATGACATGACACTTTTAAGGGTTCTTCTCGACCCAGGTGCCTCGATTAAAATTATGAATTTAAGAACTCTTGCATATCTGGATATTGACGCATCCCAACTATCAAGAGATACAATGATATGTCGAGAATTTAATCAACAGGGAGAACGAGCTCTTGGATCCATAACATTGCTTCTAAAGATAGATGACTCGACGACAACGACAAAATTTCAAATCATTGATTCTGATACCTCTTTTAATGCTTTACTTGACAGACCATGGCTTCATGAGCATAAAATGGTTCCTTCTTCCTTGCATCAGTGTATAAAATATTTACAAAAAGGACATGAATTTTGTATTATAGGAGATTTGCAACCGTTTCAATCTATGAAATCGGTATACATGAAGATGCAGCATATTATGCTCCTATAAAGAAAACAACATTCTCCAGAAAGACAACGGTAAATATAAAAGAAAAAGACAAAGAGAAGAAAATAAATGAAATAGATCATCCTTCTTCAACCAAGATAAAAGATGTTGATCAAACTCATGTTCGAGGCTGAGGTTGGAGACGAGGATGAGGGAAAGAAAACCCAATTGTCATAATGAAGTAACCATTGAAAATCAAAATTCACCTGGACTCTAAGGAAGATACAAATGAAGAAACGACATCTGTAGTTCTAAAAGAGCCTCAATTCAAAATATCCCTTGAAGAAGAAGAAAAAGAGAAACAATTTGAGTCTATGTATGATAAAATTAATCATTATATACACTGTATGACTCTAACTCCAATCTCTACTGCTAAGGTAGAGAATTTAGTAGTCAAAGAAGTATGTAGTGATGACAAAAAGCCAATTATGTTTATACTTGGCTCTACTTCTTCTAATACTGAAACTGATGTAAAAATAGAAGATGAAAATCTTCCTAAATCAATAAAAATTCCTTTTGAGCTGTACTCTCCTTGGGCACAAAAATTTATTCAAAATAGTTTAATGCACAAACAATGGTCTTTAAAACAACCACATTTTATTGAATAGATGTGGAATAATAATAAATGAAATCCTAACTCCAAAGAAGGTATTGGATTCGGTACTCTAGATCTCCTATATGATACGAAATTTTGCCTAGTCGTCACTGAAGAACATAACTTTGAACTAACATCTGATTTTCCAATCGAAGACACTCTTCTAGAATTGGAAGAGGAAATTAAATCAACAGTTGATGAACTAAAAGAAATAAATTTAGGAACTGATAAAAATCTGAAACCAACTTTCATTAGTTCATTCCATAATGATATAGAAGAAAAGATATAATTCAAGTGTTGACAGGATACAAAGATTGATTTACTTGGACTTATGACGAAATGCCTGGTTTATCTCCAGAAGTTGCAGTCCACAAACTTGGGATAAATCAAATTGCACACCCTATTAAACAAGCTCCGAGGAGAATGCATGTTGAAATAGAGCAACAAGTGCAAAAGTTAAAAAATTGATAAAAGCTGATTTCATACGAGATGAAATTTATCCAACATGGTTAGCCAATGTGGTACCAGTTAAAAAGAAAAATGGTCAAATAAGGGTCTGTATAGACTTCAGAGATTTGAATAAAGCATGTCCAAAAGACAAATTCCCTTTACCAATCCCAGAATTAATGGTTGACATAGCATCAACACATGCAATATTTTCATTTATGGATGGGTCGTCAGGATATAATCAAATAAAAATGTTTTCAGAAGATGAAGCAAATACAGCCTTCAGGACACCCATAGGAATATATTGTTATAAGGTTATGCCATTCAAATTAAAGAATGCTGGTGCAACCTATCAAAGAGCCATGACACGGATTTTTGATGAATTAATACACAATCAAGTTGAATGTTATGTGGACAATTTAGTTGTCAATAGTAAGCAAAAAGATGATCATGTATACGATTTGAGAATTGTATTCGAACGATTACGACAATATAATCTTAAAATGAATCCCTTAAAGTGCACTTTTAGTGTTACTTTAGGGAAATTTTTAGGATTCATAGTTCGACATCGTGGGATAGAAATTGATCCCTTCAAAATTGAAGCTATCCTAAATATTCCTCCTCCTAAAAATCTAACTCCATTGAGACCATTTCAAGGAAAATTAGCATATATATGACATTTCATTTCTAATCTATCAGGTAGGTGTCAGCCTCTTACTGCCCTAACCAGAAAACATACCAAATTTGTATGGGATGAAAAATGCCAACATGCCTTTGAAAACATTAAACAATACCTAACAACACCTCATGTCTTAGCAGCCCCTGTGTTAGGAAGACCTTTAATCCTTTACACAGCAGCATTAGATAATTCCCTTGGAGCATTACTAGCACAAGTAAATGACGAGGGAAAAGAAAATGCATTATATTATTTAAGCCACTGTCTGATTTCGACAGAGATAAAATATCCAGTAATTGAGAAACATTGCTTAGCCTTGATTTTTGCAGTATAGAAACTGAGGCATTATATGCTTTCTCATAAAGTGACTCTTATTTCAAGAGTCAACCCATTACAATATTTGATGATACGACCGACACTTTCTGAAAGATTAACAAGATGAGCAATGATATTACTCTAGTTTGACATACATTTTTACCATTACGTGCTGTCAAAGGACAAATCTTGGCAGATTTCTTAGCAGCACACCCAATTCCAATTGGATCACCGCTCAATGATGATTTACCTGATGAACAAATATCAGAAATAAAAAGTTCGAATGTGCAATGATGGGAATTGTACTTTGATGGAGTATCATCTGCACGAAAGGACAAAGACAAATATAAAATTATACCAGGCAAAGCTAGAGTAGGATTAATTTTCATCACTCCAGATAAAGCAATGATGCCTTTTTCTTATCATTTGACTGAACCATGCACAAATAACGAAGCCGAGTATGAAGCACTTATAACCGGTCTAGAATTGACAATACTAATGGAAATTAAAAATATTAACATATATGGAGATTCTCAGTTGATTATCAATCAAATTGCTGGTAAATATAAGACTCTGAAACCTCGACTTGAACAATATTCCTGCTACACTTTAAAACTGCTTCAGCAAATTCCTGATGTAACATTCTTCTTAATTCCAAGACGAGACAATTCTTTAGCATATGCTTTGGCAAAACTTGTAAAAGAATTTGTTTGTCCAAAAGAAGACGACATACGAATTTCCATAAAATGATGACAAGTTCTTTCTCAAATTGACATGGACAATTTGCACAAAATTGGTGAAAACACGATAGAGACAACAATTAACGAAGAAAAATATGACTGGCGACAACCAATTATTCAATATCTACAAACCAGAAGATTACCTGAAAACACTTCTATTATTACTCAAATTAAACAAAGAGCATTATCATATGCTCTAATAAATGATGTCCTTTATAAACAAACTTTTGACGAAATGTAGTTAAGGTGCTTAAACTAAGTTGAAGCTCAAGTGATTGTTAAAGAGGTTCATTTAGGTCTATGTGGTGCACACCAATCTGGACCTAAGATGAAAATGAAAATAAAAAGGATGGGATATTATTGGGCGACAATGATGATTGATTGTCTTGAGGTCGCAAAGAAATGTCATCAATGTCAAATACATTGAGTGGTCTTACACCAACCGCCAAATATATTACACCCAGCCATAGCATCATGGCATTTTAATGTCGGGGTACTGACATAGTGGGCTCTATAGACCCTCCATCATCTAAAGGTCATAAATTTATTTTGGTAGCCACTGATTACTTCTTAAAATGGGCAGAAGCAATACCACCTAGAGAAGTTAAAGAAGAACAAATTCTTTATTTCTTTAAAACACACATTGTCTATAGATTCAGAATTCCTCGAAGGGTTATATCAAATAATGGATTAGCCTTTAAAAATACAAAAATGAATAGTTTTTTTCAAAGACATGGTATAGACTGGAGGTTTTTCACAATCTATTATCTAAAAGCAATGGTTTAGCTGAAGCCTTCAATAAAACAATGGTACAAATTTTGAAAAAGACATTAATCAACAATCCAAGACAATGGCATGAATGATTAATAGAAGCTCTATGGCCTATAGAACTACATACCGAACACCAACACGGTCAACACAGTTGGCTCTGGTATATGGTTCTGAGACTATTTTACCACTTGAAGTGCAAATCCCTTCTCTCAGAATTGCGATAGCAAATAAAATAACTGAAGAAGAGAATGCTAAATGATGACTTGAAAAACTTGAGAGTTTAGAAGGCAAAGGTCTACAAGCTCAGTAAATCTTGAACTGTATCAAGCAAAAATGATATGGGCCCATGACAAATTGGTTCGACCCAGAACCTTTCAAATCGGCGAATTAGTTTTAGTGCTCCGAAGACCTATATTAGCTCACCAAAAAATAGGTGGAAAGTTAGACCAATATAGGAGGGCCCATATGTAATTGAAAAGACATATTCTGGAGGATCTTACCAACTGGTAGATTGTCAAGGAGAAACAATTTTGCCTCTGATCAACGGTCGTTTCTTAAAAAAATATTATGTAGCATGAAAAATGATGACTTGTTTATAAACTGGGACAATAATAAATTCCTTCAAATCATCTTTGTGATACAAACCTTGACTTTTGTGTATTGTGATATCCTTTCTGCTCCTTATAAGAATGGTTCCTTAACATAATAAAAAAAGAGTCCAATATGTTACATTATCCTGTTGTTTCCAGGGAAAATGTCTAACAACGAACTTCTTTTTACATTCTGCAGTGATGTTTGTCTGGCTTTAGACCGACGATGTATTGACAGAGGATCTAAAATCCACTTTGACTTTGATCTTTCTCAAGTTGAATTAATCTATGATGGACCCTTGTTATCCATTGCCAATAAAGAAGAAGTAAAAGGAAAACCACCTGTATTAGAATTCAAGATTCGTCAACAAACTATTGAGACAGAAAAAGTTGATGAAAAATTAAATTTAGTAGTAGTAGCTCCATCCCATGAAAATGGAACGACATATGCTAGCAGGCTAAAGAAATTAACCTCCGGAATCACTAAAGCCTAGAGAAGAAATCGCAATAAACGACTTAAGAAACTTAAAAAAAAAAAGCAAAATATAAAACTGGTGGAAGAAGACAACGAGTTCGAGTTTCCAGTACTCGAAAACATTCCTAAAGAGACATATTATGTCTTAGGAGAAGAAATGATTGAAGAAGATGAGAGAATTGAGATAACAACATTCACTCCCATTCTTTATGAACTAGCATTAGATCTTACAACAGCAGAGACATTAACTAACAGATGGATTGCTTCTCGAGAAGAAGTAAGACGTATTCGAGCTATTAAATGACAATCATTTGAACAATTTAAACATATTAATGGTTGAACTTTTAACATATTGGAAGGAATTCAGTTATTTACTAGAGTTTTGACGAAGTTGATTAAGGTGCCATTGTTGAACATGTAATGGAAGCACGTGATTGCGGACGAGCAGGGCGTTTAAAAAGAATAACATACTGTAAACCTAAAGATGGATACGTGGTAAGGGCCGGATGACGATCCAATATGAGTGCTATTACAACTATGTTGTGGACAAAGATGGCAATCCTCCGGGAATCTTATTACATGAAAAAGTAGATCCACTACCGACAGTGATTATTAAGATTATCAGGTGACTAATAACATGGAACATAATGCTCACTGATTGTGTTCCAGACAGCTGCATCATGAAAATATAAGAGGAAGGAGATTGCATACCACCTCACATTGACAGTCACAATTTTGGAAGGCCTTTTGCATTTTTTCACTCATGAACAGAAGTTCCATTATGTTTGGAAGAAAAATACAAATTGTGGGACTTGGAGAATTTCGGTGATCTTACCAAATTCTTCTACCCTGAGGATCAGTTTTAGACCTACAAGGCAATTGAGCTGACATATCCAAACATTCTATACCAAGTGTAAGCTGACAGTGCATTTCGATAACATTGAGAAGGATGCATCCTGAGAAGCGTCCTGATGGATATCAGCCGATACCATAACTGGAAGGGTTGTAACCCTTAGAACTGTCGTGACCCTATAAATATCTAAATAACTAAGACATATTCGATAGACAATGTCTCAGAGTGTTAGATATTTGTGGAAGGTCTAGCAGTATCTGAGAACTTTTGACATGATATTGTACAAATAGTTTGCAGTGTGTATTGTATAATACATGATGTACTGTTAACTTCTACCACCTATGTACATTATTGGTTGTGGAATAAAATCTTGTGAGATATTTTCCAGTTGACTATAATAGATCGTCAGGTCCAAGAGTGTCGAAATGAACTAAAATGTTATGATGAATAACATGTGATAACTAATATGAGAATTATTATTTGACCTATATAGGTCAAATCCCCAGCTTGAGTCCCCAAGGATATATTCTTCTTTGAGAGTAATCTTCTCTCTCTATAGTTATTGGATATAAGTCCTTTCCTGACACGAAAATTATGGCATTCCTATAACTCGACATTTGACATCTCTGAGAGATGATATGACATCTTCTCTCTCTATAGTTATTGGATATAAGTCCTTTCCTGACACGGAAATTATGACATTCCTATAACTCAACATCTGACATCTCTGAGAGATGATATGACATCTTCTCTCTATATAGTTATTGGAAGTAAGTCTTTTCCTGACATGAAAATTATGGCATTTCTATAACTCGACATTTGACATCTCTGAGAGATGATATGACATCTTCTCTCTTTATAGTTCTTGGCATAAGTCCTTTCCTGACATGAAAATTATGGCATTCTTATAACTCGACATTTGACATCTCTGAGAGATGATATGACATCTTCTCTCTCAATAGTTATTGGATATAAGTTCTTTCCTGTCACGAAAATTATGGCATTCCTATAACTCGACATTTGACATCTCTGAGAGACGATATGACATCTTCTCTCTCTATAGTTATTGGATATAAGTCCTTTCCTGACGCGAAAATTATGGCATTCATATAACCCGACATTTGACATCTTTGAGAGATAATATGACATCTTCTTTCTTTCCAGTAATTGGATATAAGTCCTTTTCTAACACGTAAATTATGGCATTCCAATGGCTATCCTTGTGAGAAAGGATATAAGTCACATATCATTCCTTTATGAAATCGACATACATACATTTGACATTCTTTACGAATCATATGACATCCACTCCCTTTCCCAGTTATTATAAGATACTTCCCGATAGACTGGCAACGGATATTCAAACCATTTCGGTCAACTCCAATATGTGCGGCATACTTATGCAGTATTCCACACATATTGGGGGCCCTTTTGTTGACCTCAATTTTGTGAAAGGTCCCAATGATAGTTGATGAACCCTAATGACCAAGGTAAGAACTTAATATGGCCTTTTTAATTTAAATTTTAATGACATTCTTAAATGATCCAATCAGCAATGACAAACCCTAATTTGATCAACTACTGACCTAATAGGTCAACCTTTGACATAAATGGTTAACTTTGGTCAAACTGGTCAATTCTTGACCCAATGACCAACCCTATTAACCTAACAGGTCAACTTATGACTCAAAAAGTTAACTTTGGTCAAACCGGTCAATTCCTGACCCAATGACCAATCCTACTGACCCAACAGGTCATTTTTTGGCCAAAAAGTCAACTTTGGTCGAACTGGTTAATTCTTGACCCAATGGCCAACCCTATTGACCTAATAGGTCAACCTATGACTTAAATGGTCAACTTTGATCAAATTGGTCAATTCCTGACCCAGTGACCAACCTTACTGACCCAGCAAGTCAATTTTTGGCCAAAAAGTCAATTTTGGTCAATTCTTGACCCAATAACTACTCATTCACTCAAATGGTTAACTTTTGACCCAAAAAGTTAATCAAAATCATCAACCCAACACCTAAAGAACCATATTCACCTCATTGGTCACCTTTGACTAAAAAGTCAATTTTGGTCAAAATGATCAAACCATGACCCAAAGATTATTGCATTGACCTTCTTGATCATTCTTTAATATAAATAATCAAAATTTGATCAAAAAAATCTATGCATAATACAAAGACAATCACCTTAGCCCCATTTGTCAACTATTGACCTAAAAGGGTAATATTGGTAAAAATGGCTAACCCATGCCCCCCTGACCACAAAATTAACTTCAATAACAGACATTGACAACATCAACTTGGTATTGATCAAAGTAATCAAAAGTTAATCCAAGTGTCACCACATTGACCATTGGGTTAACCTAAACCCTAAAATTGGCCAACATAACTAAATTAAACCCCGAATTACAAAATCTTTGGACTTTATAACTAACTAAACCATGACAAGATTAAGAAAGTCAAAATTGTTCATATTTGGGCTAAAATAGGTCAATTTGAGTTAACCTGGGTCAACATTGGTTAACCCTAGTCAATATATATCAAATTTTGTCAAAATGCCTAATTTTGAATCAAAAATGATAAAATTAATCAAATAATTAATACAAAATTATTTTGATTAATTTATTGGCTAATAATATAATTTCCAACATTTTTGATTAATTACATAATTAATTAAAAATGGAATTATAATTAAAAAGTCATAAAAATGAAATTTGGACATATGACACCATTTATGACATAATAAATGATTTTCAAAATTTTAAACCTAATAATGACATCATGATGACCTCACATGGGTTACACATAAACCATGAGACACAGTACATATGAGTAAACACATTGAATGACCCATGACACATCATTTAACCATGGTTAAAAGGGCATGATGAAACTTTAATCATGAAGGAAGTAAGGGGTCATTCCCTCATGAATCCTTGGAAGAATATTTGTTGAGTCATCAAACACCTCAAATTCCATCCAATGAAGAAGAATAAGCACTTAGATCATCCTTACATCATATAATGATCTCATAATACCAATTTTGGAAATTAAAAAATTTGGTGGGGGGGGGGGGGGGGTTATGTATCATGCTCCTACTAAATCCTAAATGACATGTTGTAGGAAGGATAAATTACCTTCTTTGAGTCATCACAAACCTCCCCCCACCCAATAGAAAAATACCATCTCAATTTTGCCAAAGGATAAACCCATCATGAACATTTACAAGTCATCACGACTAAAACATGAAAAGAGGAGAATTAAGCTTATGTGTCATCCTTCCTTCAAGTTCATTAAATGAACTTGTGAATTCAGCAAGATTCACTAAGCCTTATCCACCACATCAAGGAACAAATGGGGAAAAGCCAAGACATGAACCCAACATTAACCATAAGTGAACCTCATATGGTTTAACCTTGAAAAATGAAATTATCCTTATCACCTCAGCCTACAACCTGATCTAAAGCATTAAATGCAAAGTCAAGACCTCCCCTAGATAATCCCTAGCCATCCAAAGGTCACCCACATCATCTCATGGCTATAAATAGGACCCAAACCCGAGCTTAAGGAGGAGAGGAACAAAAATAGGAAACCCCAAACACTGCTCAAATCCTCAGACCTTCAACATCAAAATTGTTCCATAGAGCCTAGGCAATTGATCCCTCATCAATCGAAGCCATGAAACCAACTCAGTCCTTCCAATTTGGAAAACCCGAGTGCACCCGAATAAGCCCAAAACAGGACATTTTGAAATTTTCAAACCAAACCTTCCAAATTTTCAAATTAATCATCCTAAGTCCATCTAGGTACTGTGTGATGAGAAGCCCAATTGAAATTAGCCATCCTCGTAGTCTCTAAACCAATGATCGACCAAGCTCATTTAATCCGAGCCATCCTTTGAACAAACTAATACAAGGACTTAATTTGACCCTGAATTGAGTTGGGGGAAAGTCTTCTGAGGACCAAACGAAGCTTGAAGACCATTCAATTTGAGCTTATACTCACTGTGGCCAAGGTATGGTTTTTCACGCTCAACCCGAACTCGGCCTTGGTCTAGAATAGGTTTAGCCAATTCAAAACTCCTATAAATCCGTATAGATATGCTCGTCTCCTCCAGATGAAGTTCTAAAAATAAAAATCACTCGAATCCATCCAGAATTGAGTGAGATCTTGTGTCTAGAACATGGACGATGTTCGAGTGTAGAACAGATGAAGACGATGAACCTCAGCCGTCCGTTCCCGTGTTTTGGAAATGGACGGTTGATATTAAGTCCCGTTGTCTCCACTGTTTGGGTTCTCATAGCAGATCAGCCGCGTTTCGAGTGATCTGAGGACACGCGACGCCCCCAGAACTTTTCTTATTGGATAAAGGTTTATTTAAGTCAGAATAACCTTAATCCAATAAAAAATACATATCTTTGTATATAAAAATCACAAAAATATAATAAAAATACATCTGAACTCAGGGTGATGAGGAGCACAATGTGGACCTAAAATTTTTAATTTTTGAATTATAATTTATTTTTAACTAATTAATTACTCTCTGGAGTAATTTAATTATTAAAAATTAATTAAAATTTCAAAATTATGAGATTTTCAAAAAATCATCCTCTTATCATAATATATATTCCCTAATTTTTCTATGGATAGAAAAGTATTTAGGGTGATATTTAATAATTTTTAAGCCACTTTATAATAATTTCTAAAAATAACTATAAAAATTAGAAATTAAGAAAAATAAAAATTAGAAAATGACTTAAAATTTTAGGGTAACAGACAATAACCCAAAGACAATGATTCTTAAGTCATTAAAAAATTTTAAATGATATTTCAAAATTTAGGATTTAAAATCCATTATTAACTAATAAATTTAAATCTTAAAAATCACTTTTTCATTACTTAGCCTATTTTTTATAATAGATTAAATTCAAAATGAGTCTAACTCACAATAGACTAATGACAAAATCTAGTTAAGTCTAAGAAAACAAATTAGGCTTAAGAACTATCTTAATCAAATCCTTAATCAAGCTTAAAGACAAATTAAGCTTAATTAAATCAAACATAAAAAGAAAAGAACAAATCTTAAATGATACCAATTTAATTAAGTTTAAAAACATATTAAACTTAATTAGCCCATTAAACCTTAATTACATTAGGTTTAATGTAAAAATAAACTTTAATTGGGTTTAACCTACATTAAACCTAATTAATTAACTTAAACCTTACTTACATTAGGTTTAAGTAACATTTAAACCCTAATTAGTTTTAACCCACATTAAACCTAATTAATTAACTTAAACCTTACTTACAATAGGTTTAAGTAAATTTTAAAGTTTAATTAGGTTTAACCCACATTAAGCATAATTAATTAATTTAAACTTTACTTACATTAGGTTTAAGTAACCTTTAAACCCTAATAAGGTTTAACCCACAGTAAACCTAATTAATTAATTTAAACCTTACTTACATTAGATTTAAGTAACTTTTAAACCTTAATTAGGTTTAACCCACATTATTAATTTAAACCTTACTTACATTAGGTTTAAGTAACTTTTAAACCCTAATTAGGTTTAACCCACATTAAACCTAATTAATTAACTTAAACCTTACTTACATTAGGTTTAAGTAACTTTTAAACCCTAATCAGTTTTAACCCACATTAAACCTAATTAATTAACTTAAACCTTATTTACATTATGTTTAAGTAACCTCTATACCAATTAGACTTAACCCATATTAAGTCTAATTAATCAATTAAACCTTACCCAAATTAGATTTAATTAATCCTAAACAATTAGACTTAACCCTAATTAAGTCTAATTAATCAATTAAACATTACCCAACTTAGGTTTAATTAATCATAAACCAATTAGATTTAACCCATATTAAGTCTAATTAATCAATTAAACCTTGCCCAAATTAGGTTTAACTAGTCTTAAACCTATTAGACTAAACCATAATTAAGTCTATCACATTAGACTTAATTAAACTATTAAACCTTAACCAAATAAGGTTTAATCAATCCTAAATCATAATTAAGTCTATCACATTAGGCTTAATTAAACTATTAAACCTTAACCAACTAAGGTTTAATCAATCCTAAACCATAATTAAGACTATCACATTAGACTTAATTAAATTATTAAATCCTAGCCAACTACGATTTAGGAAATCCTAAACCTTATTTAAGTCTAACTCATTAGACTTAATAAAATTATTAAACCTTAATTAAATAAGGTTTAATCAAACTTATACTCTAATTAAGTCTAACTTATTAGGATTAATTAACATTTAAGCCTTACTTAAATTAGGCATAAATAACTTCAAATTTGAGTTAAGTCTAATTTTAATTAGACTTAATTAAACCTTAAGTTTTACCTAAATAAGACTTGAATAGTCTTTAATATCTAATTAAGTCTAATCTAATTAGACTTAATTAACCTTTGAGTATTATTTAAATTAAACATAAACCTTAATTAAGTTTATTTTAACTAGACTTAACTCAAACCTTAGGTTCAACCCATGTTGAACCTAACTCAATATATTTAACTTAGGTTCAATTATCACAGAAAAATACATCAAGAAATTCATATCTATTTTTGATGAAATTGCACTTTAAAGAAAGGTATTTTCTTTATTTTATTGCAGGAATGAAGATTTATAAGTGATAGAAGCAAAAAGCATGAAATGGAGCAAATTTGGATCAAAAAGGAGGAAATGCATGCAAATATAACTACTTCGCCGACGGCGAGATCGAGGCCGCCGACGGCGAGATCGTGAGGGGAAATTTCCGAAGGAATTATAACTACCTCGCCGACGAGCGAGCCCGAGCCCGCCGACAGCGAGATCGCGCGGTTTGAAGATCTTCTAGAAGCCCCGCTGACGGCGAGGTCGTTTCCCGCCGACGGCGAGCTAGTTCAAAATGCATATACATTGAACTTAGACACTTTTTGAAGAGGTGTTTAAGCACCCCTTGGACCTTTGCCTACCTCTATAAATAGAGGCCGAATTCTAGTGTCTTTGTGTCTCTTGAGTCTTCTGTGTGTCCATTTCTAGTGTCTTAAGTGTCATTTATGTGAGTTTAATTTAGTTTGAGTGAGTTCATTAGTTTAATTGAGTGCTATTTAGTTTGCTGTGCTAGAAGGAAAAGTCAAAGGAACTTCAAGGAGTCTGCTTGGGGAGGAAATTAAGATAAGTATCTTTGTTTATTGTTGTTAACTTTAAATGAAATCCATGTTTTGTTTTATTCCCATGCATTACGAGTAGTTTTCTTAGGGTGCTGTTTAGGCAATTGCGACTTATCCAAATTTATCCGGATAAGTTGCTTGATCGGGATAAAGCTGCGCGATAGCGGTCGATCCGGATAAGCGATCGATCCGTTTGGTTTGCACTTATGAAAAACAGTCGATTCTGGAAAATTGACCATTCTACCCCTGTTCTGAATAAACTGTTTAGCTGTTTGGTTATTGCGTTTTGTAAATAGCTTATTTGTAAATTTTCTAATGAATTAATAAATATTCTAATGAATTAACAGATGTGACACCTAAAATATTTATATTTTTCCACATAGCACTCAACTCTTTAATATCACTTTTATTTTTATATTTTTTGCCAATAGCATTGAAAAATAGGTGGACCAAATCAACTATAAAATTTACAGGATTTTATAACAAAATGATATAAGCTCGAAATGTAACACTTAAATTTTACAAAAAAGGAAAGAAGAGTCTGCATTTCTTAGACAAAACAACACCAAAAACATAGAGACCTCGCCTACTTGTGAGTATCTCAAAACTTAACTAAAAATAAAAAATAAAATATTAAAATTACAAGGAAAAATATGACAATATTCATTTTATAATGCAAGAGCATGTCACGCTGATTGTTGCCGGTCTGACACCCTAGAACCCTGTGTGAAGTTGTCCGGTTGGGAAGCGCTCGAACTACAAGATAATGTGGGACCACGTGCAATGCTTTCGGATCGGGATAAAGGAGAATCTGTTGGGCTATCTGCCCACCTGAAAAACTTACAGTTCTCCATTCCGTGTTTCCACCTCGGGCAACCAAAGAACTGTCGTCCGTAGCTACGATGCTGGCGTGACGTAAGTAGTAAGGCCGGCAGTCCACAGCGGCAGAACACTTGCCCGGACTTCCCTGAATGCCTGGAAGTCATCGCCCTACAATTATGCAACACCAAAATATCAAGGCACAAAACTAACATTATATGCCAAAACTATGTTAAAAATATATCGTTAGATGGCGATATGAATCCCAAGATCTCGGACTTCAGCCTCACAATTCTTATGTATTGACATATCTCACACCTAAACTTTAATATCTTCAAGAATATCTTCAAAAATGGTTCAAGTCATAAAAAAATATCCAAATAAATGACATTCCATAAAAACATACAAGAATAAAGCCAGAGAAGGGAAGAGAATATAGGCAAGAAACATAAAGGATGAGCGCTCAAAGCGGAGTTGTCCCTCCCATTTGTCAGTTGGGACCCAAAATCGTTATACCTTGTTTGATAGTTTTGCGGCATTTATGTACATGCAACCCAATTCCCATGCATTTACAGCTAAATTTTTGGTATCACGTAAAAAAATACCTTCTTTTTAATTTTGTAAGAAGTAAAATGCATTTCTTTAATGCATGCATAAGATGGTATGGATGTAAAAATTGAAGTTTAGAATGTTAGAAATGTAAATACATATGAATTGAGTGGTATGTCTGTAAATCTTATAATATTTTAATTATTTAAAGTGGCCCAAGTTAGAAAAGACTTACAAAAAACATTCTAAGAGGGAAATTTTGACATCTATGCTCCAATTCAACTTTTTTTTTTTTTTTGCTCATGAATATATTGAGCACTCCCCAGTGGTGTGCAGACAATTGGCTAGTTCTCCATGCAATGCAGATACCAATTCGTTTAGAAGGTAGGGAAAACTAATTTTAAATAGGCATAAAAATTAAATATTTCTTTTGCTCAAGCTGGGTAAAAAGCAAATTGCTTCTTCCACATCCTTTTGGCAAAGGTAAAGACAGATAATGTTTACCATCCGAGGCTCAAAAACCCCGCATGCCTTTATATAGTCACAGAAAATCAGTTCAATGATCAAACCATTTCCACAATTTATCGGGCTCTTGAGGAGAATATAGTATGATTTACTCCAAACCGTCAAGCCCTTCAATCTCATCAAGATGTAAACTTCCAATGCAGTTGGAAAACACTCGCTTCCTGCATGAAGAAACAGAATCATTGCATTTGGAAGAAAGTATTTCAGGATTAATCCTTTCAACCCTCGAGATCAATTTCGAACCGCCTCCCAATTACCATCTTTAAATTGGGCCTTCATCAACTTTCTATAAGTAATAATATCTGCAACAAATTTTTTTTGACATAGTTCAAAAAATAGTTCTGTTGCCATTTCTAACTTTTCTTCTTTGCAAAGTTCCACTATCATACAGTTATGACATGCATCGTTTACAAAAGCAGGAGTATTTTTGTAATCCATAAATACCTCAACAGACCTTGTCGGACTTTCCAAGTTTACAGTAGGAATCCACCATTGTGCAATACATAAAGGAATCTGCAACAAGACATTTATCTCGCATTTCTTGGAAAAGAGTACAAGCATCATCAACCATGCCTGAAATGAAGAGAGCTATGAGTATATTGACTGTAACTACATCATAAGTGCTCCAATCTCTTCTTTATGTCAATCACTCCTCGTGCATCCTTTTCCATCATATAACCATGCAACAGGGTGCTATATGTAAAATTATCACCAACACAGTTTCTAGATATCTCATCTGCCTCACATGTTTTTCCAGCTTTTACACAAGCCATGCAACAGAATGCTTCCTCCATCTTGTATCTCTTGCACCTTTTCTAAATGTCCATCCTTGCACAAGCCATCAATGACAGAAGTATAGCTGATCAAATCCGGTAATATTCCATTTTCGGACATCAACCTATGTTTCCTAAAAGCTAATTTTAAATAGGCATAAATATTAAATATTTTAAAATAGAAAAATACACCATGTGAAAATACATAAGAATTATGTGGTGTGTATGTAACTAATTGGCCCTTAAAAGAAAATTGATTCACCATCCAAGCAGGAGAACTTCACAGGTAAAAAAATAGTCTCACACTTGTACATACTATTATTTATTGGAATGAAAGAAAAAAAAAAGGCATTCAACCAATTTTCTCAAAAGCTGCTATAACCCCACTGCTATCTAAAAACACGTGTTTACGCAAAGTCAAAACTAGGATAAGATTGGTTCAATTTCGTTGAGTTGAGAAATTACATTGAATATAAACCTACTTAACACCTAAACTAGTATTTGCTTGTTTAAACGTTTACCAACTCTAACAATCAAGTGATAAATAATCTAATTAGTAAAAGTCAAGATGAGAAGGGCACACACGATCGAAAAGCAATGCTATAATGATCACCGAGTACAATCACAGGTTGTTATGTTTAGGACTGTGGTAAGAGTTTAGCTTCATCTACATTTACTGTTGTTTATCATTGAAACTTATTTCATCTCTTTTAATGCAAAATGAATTAATGAATAAAAAGGGGCATTTACATAGTACAGGATAATCACAACAATGATCTTCATCACATAGTACAGCTAAATCCATTCATGATTGCTCTATCGCATTTGCTATTTGTTCTCTCAAAAAAACCATCTCTGATGCACCTTGACCGTCTCCGGTGTATACATCCTCCGATTCCACGTCTTCGTCGTGCATAGTACGTTCGGGTGATATTTGAACCGAATCATCTTCCAACACGGCAAATTCTTCATCTAAGGCGGAAGGGTGACGCCGTATGAAATTGTGTAGTGCCGTAGTTGCGACTACTATACGCACTTGTTTCTGAAACGGGTAGCTCGGCATATCACGTAAAATAACCCATTTTTTTTTCCACACTCCAAACGTTCTCTCGATCACGCCATGCAAAGATGAGTGCCTTTTGTTAAATAGTTCTTTCTTGCCTCGCGCAACTCCACTTGCTCTTTGAAAATCGGGGATGTGATATCTCGTGTCTGGGTAAGGTTTCATATACCCTCGCTGTAATGGATATGCAGCGTCGACCAGGTAGTACTTACCTTCAGAATTAGTATAATTAGGAAATTTTAAAAAGTTCACCGAACATAATTCATGAAAATAAATACCTGGAGGTGGATGCGGGAAGCCGTGGCGAAGGTTTCGAGTTGAAAACTTGAAAACACGGCTATCGTGTGCGCTCCCTTCCCATCCAGCCATTACAAAGGTGAAACACATGTTGAAATCACAAACAGCCATAACATTTTGTGTTGGTGAACCGGAACGTCCAATGTAGCCAACCTTTTCTGTACCGGATACACATGCATGAACGTGTGTTCCATCAATTGCACCGATACAGTCCTGACATACAACTTGTAATCGTTAGGAAAGTCACATAAGTGTATCAACATTAATGTGGAATGTTATTTTCAATGCAAACCTTGAAGAACGGCATGTAGCGATGGTCATTCGCAATTTGTGTTGGGACTTTCTCGAATGTTGAATCATTGGTCTTAACTATCTTGCTAGCCAAACTAACTAAGGCATTCAAACCGACAGAGAAATATCTGCTGATGGTTTCGGATGAATGTTGGAAGCGCTCCATTGCTCCTCTAACAGATCTATTTTGGGATAAGATATATATCGTTATTGCAAGGACTTCTCTTGTTGATGTTCTGCTAGAGCCATACAATCCATGATTGTTCTGTAGTTCAGTTAGAAGGTCACAAAATATCTCCTTTGTCATGCGGAACATGTTGAAGAACCGGGTCGGGTGGCCTCGTAATAACTCACCAACCCATCTATCCCCCACCTGACTGGACGTCATGCACGGGGTCCGGTCAACGTAATTAACGTAGTAATAGTTCATCAATGTTAAGATTACAGCGACTGTTGTAGTGTGGTTAAGTTCTTCTTCCTCCTGGTTAACGAGTTCTTCATCCATTCTACAAAAAAAAAAAAAATATAAACACAATATTCTACAGACATGTTTAGCAGAAGTTAATACAATTATGACGATACTAGGAATATAGAGTGATAGGATAAAATATATAATGAGAATACGTAACAACTGAAATAAATAGTCTCCAACAAAATACAAAAAAACTAAAGAGTCTATGAAATGAAAAATACAACGACATAATAAATAGAACACATGACAGCGAAGAAACTCAATTGTTTAAGCAAGCCCGTAAAAATTCGAGTCCGTATTTAGGCTCCATCTTTATGAAAATCTTTCTTGTGGCTGGGTTTCGTAGCAACTTCATGTACTTTCCGTATACTGTTGCATCTGCTGCAATTTCAGGATATGTACCTAGGATCTCCATACACTCATCAATTGAGTTATCAGTCAAGGCAGCGGTCCTAGCCTTGCAGCTTTCAACGAGTGTCTCAATGGAGTCTTTGAGGAACGCCACTCCTTTTTTATTTTTTTCAACCCTTGGGCGTTTAGAAACACCCGTGGATCGAACATCTTGGTGAACTTGGCTAGTACCTCCCTCTAAAGAGTCACCTAACTGCACGCGTAGGTACGGTTTCTACTTCCTCTGGGAGGTCTGCAAAATCCTGATTGTTTGGGGTGAATGCATAAGCCCCTGTAGCGACTACCCCTGCGAACATCCGTTCCAGCTTCTCCTCCAAAACCGGATCAATCCCGCAGGTTTTAAACTTCTTGGCTAGCGGGACTGCCTGTAGTACAAATAATTATTTAGTATTGAGAACAATTTTATCAAAAAATATGTCTAAAGTCATCATATATATTTGACTTACCAATAGCTTCTCAACCCACCACTCCTCTGGTGCAGCAATGGTCCGTTTGAGTGGGTCCCAACCTAGTCCCTTTGATCCCATTTTGAGTTCCGCCCAAACTCTCCAATCTTTCTTCAGCTGATCCCATTTATTTTTTAGTTTCGTTCGATCCCAATCCTTTCCAGTCAATTCCTTGAAATTAATCGTTAAATTTTGCCAGCCTTCTTTACTGAAATGGGTGCTTGGCCTATTTACCAATTCCACCTCCTTCAAACAGAGTTCACAAAATATAATTGTGACTTCTCTATCCCACATGGCCGATGTTCCAGCCTCTTTTACTTTACTCATCTCGAACGGTCACATAGACATGTTAGAACACGATATTTCATTTCGTAAACGAAGAAGACAAACCGTAAAGCCAAATCAGTGGCAAAACCATGCAATTGAGTTCACATATGCATAGTAGATATATACATGGACGAGCAAAGGTTGATAATGCACTTTTATTGTAATGAGCACTTTTTTTTTCTGAAATGAGAAGGAAAAAAAAATAACAGCAATAATAAATTTCCAAAGAGCACTTAACACATTTGACTTCTGCATTAGATAATGATAGTGTTCACAAAACCTATAAATTCTAAACGAATTCTTTCATCACTAGCATAACTAGGGATTTCTTCCCGAATATGTGAATATCAAAACCATGTTAGCAGACCACTTTTTGTATTGTCAAGTTGATTGGACTATAGAAACTAAACAATGCTCGGGACGTTCAACAATCAAATGAAAAGCAGACCCAAATAAGTACGCTGAGTAGTTAACTGGAAAACAAATGCCACCTTTACTATTACTGTCACTTTTTCTCATCCTTGTTATGACAGAGAAGCTTAAGGAGTATATTTGCTCGCTCGTTCATAATAACAAATCAACAAAGACAAACCGAAAGCCAAATCAGTGGCAAAACCATGCAATTGAGTACACATATGCATAGTAGATATATACATGGACGAGCAAAGGTTGATAATGCACTTTTATTGTAATGAGCACTTTTTTTTCTGAAATGAGAAGGAAAAAAAAAGGCTAAGCTATTTTTGCTAATTACTGTCACTTTTTCTCATCCTTGTTATGACAGAGAAGCTTAAGGAATATATTTGCTGCTGTTCATAATTCCATATCATGCATCCAATAAACACTGAAAAGAAAAATGTTCAATTGTACACAAATTCAAATATCTGAGAGCTATCAAAAGGCTATCAAAATGTTTAATTGTTCAATTGTGCGCTTTTTTCAATTTTGTAAGAAGGCTATTTATCTAACAGAACTACACAGTGAAAATAGAATTAGCAGCACAAACCAGAAAGCCAAATCAGCGCAAAACCCGAAAGCCAAATCAACACAGAACTACATACTTAAAATACAATATATGGCGATGTTCATAATAACAAATCAACGAAGACAAACCCGAAAGGCAAATCAGCGGCAAAACCATGCAATCGAGTTCACATATGCATAATATATATATAGATGGAAATGAGAAGGAAAATAAATTAACAGCAATAATAAATTTCCAAAGAGCACTCAACACATTTGACTTCCACATTGGAAAATAGATACACCTTTCCATGCTTGATTCGTTTGTGGGAGCAGAAAGGGATATTAAGAACAATAATATCCCTATCTAATTCTAGCGCCATCAACTCCTCATAATGAGGGTTGTAGATTGCTCTAACATTCAACACTTCATGCAAACATGATAGTGCTGGAAGAAGAAGAGGAGGAGTACCCAAGACGAAGAGCAGTACCGAAGATCAGGCAAGAAGCGGATCTGGAGGAAGACGTGGATGGCACGGGATCGCTGCTGCTGCGAATGCTAAGATCGAACGGGAGATTGCTGCTGTCGCTTCCTTGTCGATCCGAAGAACGGGAGAGTTTCTAGTGATCAGATGCGAAGAAGCCGACCGAGCGAGAGGATACGGGAAGCAGCCGATCGAGCGAGCAGATGCGAAGATACCGGAAGAAGCCGAGGGAGAGGCTTCGCGCTGCTGCTAGGTTACGGGAAAAAAATGCCGAGCGAGCGAGAGGATGCGAGGGTCACGGTGTACTAACACGCGAAAAACCTAAAACGCGATCGAAAAGCGGCCCGCGGGATCACCCCGCGGGCCGCTTCTTTCAATAAAATAAAATTCCATTTTTAAATCTGCACTTTAAAAGTGTGAACCAAACAGTGCGGGGGCGTTTTTAAAAACGCCCCCGCACTTATAAGCTGCCCCAAACGGGCACTTAGTCTTTCTCCTTGTTTATGAAAATTATGCGAATTGATGAAATTAAATAGAAGCACCTAATATAATATAAATAAATTGTGATAATTTTTACTTAAAACTTAATTTACTTTCAATCTGGCCAATCGAGTAGTTAAAATATGTTGAATTATCAACTATAGTAAAAATTACATCCAATATTCGAGGAAGTCAAAAGCCTTGGAAGGCGGGTGCAAATAAATAGGGAAATATTAATTATCGGGCGTAGAATTGGATATTTTAGTGTGACAGACTAAAATACTCAATTCGGTCCTACTGTTTTGAGAGCTGAAGTGTAGATGTTAGCCCTCAGGTGAGGGGAACGTGGGAGCTCTGAAGTGGCAGCCAGTATCCTCCCAGCCTAGCCGCAGATTCAGTAATCAAACATAGGATTAGTCAATGTTCTTTGCACCTGGACCAAAGGGTAAAGAATAGGAATGCTCCTATTTGTCACAATACAATTTAAAAATTCTATTTAAATTCATCATTTCACTTAATTTTCTAAAAACAAGGAGAAGGATACTTTTTCTGAATTAATCAACTTATTTCAAGCATTAGTTTACTTTAATTTATTATAGTTACTTTGAATTTCTGTTCACTTTATTAGTAAGTAATTCCTTTAATTTTAGCTGATAACAAATCTGTTAAAAACTTCCCCGTGGATCGATAACTAAGACTCCACTAGAGCCTTGTATTACTTCGATACGATACGTATACTTGCGTAGAATCCACATTATACATTAAAACATATATCTATATTTAAAGCGGGATCAAGTTTTTGGTTCCGTTGCTATAAACATAAATTGCATACATATTAAAAGTGGGTCAAGTTTTTTGCGTCGTTGCCGGGGAAGTAAAGAAATTATTTACTAAAGTAACAGACTATTTTATTTTATAAAATTGTATGCGAAAATTTGGAAAAGAAAATTTAATACCTTACGATTCAGAATTAGAGTGTACAATTAAAAGAGTTAGAAAACAAAAAAGAGAAATTATAAATTTAACACAAATGGCAAATATACCTGAAAATGAAAATATCAATCAACCAAGACCATTACGAGATTATGCCAACCCTACATTAGATGAAATTCATTTAACTATTCAAAACACTGATGTAGCTGCTAATTCATTCGAACTTAAACCTGCAATTATCCAAATGGTACAAAATAATCAATTTAGTGGTTCACCTACTGAAGATCCTAATTTACATCTTGCTAGTTGTTTAGAACTATGTGCTACTTTCAAATATGAAGGAGTATCTAACGATGCTATTAGACTTAGACTTTTTCCTTTTTCTTTAAGGGATAAAGCGAAAATGTGGTTAAATTCGTTAGCACCTGGATCTATTAAAACTTGGGGAGAATTATCACAAAAATTTCTATCCAAATATTTTCCACCATCTAAAATTGCTAAGCTTAGAAATGATATAACTTCTTTTAGTCAGTTTGATGGAGAGTCAATATATGAATCTTGGGAGAGATTTAAAGAACTTCTTAGGAAATGCCCACATCATGCGTTACCATATTGGTTAATTATCCAAACTTTTTATAATGGATTAGTAGGATCTTTAACATCAATCATCGATGCTGCTGCTGGAGGATCATTAATGTCAAAACCATTTGATGAAGCCTATGCACTAATCGAAGAAATGGCAACTAATAATTTTCAATGGCCTGCTGATAGAATGAATCCGAAAAAATAGCTTGTATTCATGAAAATGATGCAATATCTATGTTAGCTTCACAAATTGATGCTATATCTAAAAAATTAGATCATTTTGGAATGAATTACTCTCCAACTATAACAGAAGAAATTCATCTGGACAACTTATAGAATCCCAATCTCAATATGAAACAATTAATGCAATTAACAACAGACCCAATAATCCTTATGCAAATTATTATAATCCTAGATGGAAAAATCATCCTAATTTTAATTGGAATAATAACACAACTAATCAACCTTGGATGAATAATATGACACAACAATTAGAAATCCATCTAATCAAGGAAATCCTAATTATAAATCTAATTATCCACCTGGATTTAATAACCCACAATTTAAAGATAAGAAATTATCTATAGAAGAATTAATATTAAATATGGGTCAACATTTACAAAATCAAGGAAATCAATTACAAATACAAGGAAACCAATTACAAAATCAAGGAACAGACTATCAAAAATATTGAAACTCAACTTGACATATCGCTATCGCACTTAATAATAGAATACTGGAACATTTCCTAGTAATGTGGAAATAAATCCCAAAGACAAGGGAAATGAACAAATTAAAGCGATACAATTACGAAGTGGAAAAGAATTAGAACCTCGAATTCGTAAAGAACTCGAAAGTCAAAAAGAGGAAGTGGAAATTGAAAAAGAAAAGAATCAACAAGATCCAAACTTAGAAAATCCTTTAATACCAATGAAAATTTCGTTGAAAAACCTCCACCACCATTTCCTCAACGACTAATTCAACATAAAAAAGACAAACAATTTGCTAAATTCCTGAAATTTCGAAGAAATTAACGATAAATATTCCTTTCGTAGAAGCTTTAGAACGTATGCAAAACTATGTAAAATTCATGAAAGATATTCTAAATAAAAAAAGAAAATTTATCGTTAATGAAATGGTTGCACTTAGTGAAGAGTGTAGTGCTATTATTCAGAAAAAACTTCCGAAAAATTAAAAGATCCTGGTAGTTTCACTATACCCTGCGCTATTGGAGAAAAATTCTATGGAAAAACTTTGTGTGACTTAGGAGCAAGCATCAATCTAATGCCTCTATCAATTTTTAAGAGATTAGGATTGGGAGAAATTTCACCTACTTCAGTAACTCTTCGATTAATCGACCGTTCTATTACATATCCTAAGGGAGTTATTGAAGATGTATTAGAAAAAGTGGATAAATTTATCTTCCCTATAAATTTTATTGTTCTAGATATGGAAGAAGATAAAGAAATTTCTATCATTTTAGGAAGACCATTTTTAGCCACTGGAAAAGCTATGATTGATGTTCAGAAAGGAGAATTAACTATGAGCGTAAATGACCAAAAAGTAACTTTTAATATTGCTAAATCAATGAAATATCCTGCGCTAGAAAAAGATGATGAGTGTTTTCGAATGGAAGTACTCGATCATTTACAAAAAGAACATTTTAAAGAATATTATGAAGAAAAATTAGAAAAAGAAAATATTGAATTAATTGAAAAAATCTGAGATAAATGAAGAATTAGATTATATTCAAGAGAAATTTGAAATTTTGGATAACACAGAAAACACTGAAAAAAATATAGTTCCATCAATTATTAAACCTCCTGAACTTGAGTTAAAAATGTTACCTAATCATTTAAAATATGCTTACTTAGGTAATTCTTCAACTCTACCAGCTTATTATTTCATCCGAATTAAATGAATCTCAAGAACAAAAACTTTTAGATACATTAAAAAAATATAAGAAAATTTTTGGTTGGACTTTAGCAGATATTAAAGGAATTAGTCCTTCAATCTGTATGCACAGAATTATTTTAGATAATGAACATAAACCTAAAGCCGATCCACAAAGGAAATTAAATCCGATAATGAAAGAAGTAGTCAAGAAAGAAATTTTAAAATGGTTAGATAATGGTATTATATATCCTATTTCCGACAAGTGCTTGGGTAAGCCCAATTCACTCGTGTACCTAAAAAGGAGGGGTGATTGTCAAAGCTAATGAAAATAATGAACTTATCCCTATAAGACAAGTTACCTGGATGGCGAATATGTATCGATTATAGAAAATTAAACACGACCACTAGAAAAGATCACTTCCCTTTACCATTTCTAGACTCGTATGTTAGATAGATTAATCTGACATAAGTATTTTTGTTTCTTAGATGGATATATCGGTTATCATCAAATACAAATTGCTCCCGAGGATCAAGATAAAACTAAATTTACTAGTCCTTATGGAACTTTCGCTTTTCGAAGAATGCCTTTTGGATTATGTAATGCACTCGCAACATTCCAAAGATGTATGATGTCTATATTTAGTAAATTAATTGATAATGGAATAGAAGTATTTATGGATGATTTCTCCGTATTTGGAACAACATTTGACACATGCTTAAATCATCTTGAAAAAGTATTTCGAAGTATGTGAGAAAACTAATTTAGTTCTTAATTTGGAGAAATGTCAATTTATGGTTACAGGCGGCATTGTATTATGGCATAAAATTTCAGAAAAAGTCATGGAAGTAGACACTCGCAAAAATTCAAGTGATAAGCTAAATTACCACCTCCAACTATGGTAAAAGGGTAAGAAGTTTTCTTGGCCATGCTTGGATTTTACGAGTGCTATATTAAAGATTTTTCAAAAATTACTAAACCTCTATGCCAACTTCTGAAAAGGACAAGAAATTTGAATTTACAACCGAATGCCCGAATGCTTTCGAATTATTAAAAGATAAATTAATTACAAGCACCTATAATAGTTTCACCTAATCGGGAGAAACCATTCGAGCTTATGTGTGATGCTAGTGATTATGCTATAGGAGCAGCTTCTGGGCAAAGATATGATAAGATTTTCAAAGTTATATATTATGCTAGTAAAACTCTAAATGATGCCGAGATAAATTATACAACTACCGAAAGAGAATTATTAGCAATTGTATATGCTTTTAATAAATTTCGGCATTATCTAATAGGAACTAAATGTATCAGTGCATACCGATCATTCTCGCTATAAAATATTTAATGCAAAAGAAAGATTCTAAACCAAGATTAATCGGATGGATATTATTAATGCAAGAATTTGATTTTGAGATAGTTAACAAAAAGGAACTCGATAATCAAATTGCTCGATCATTTATCAAGATTAGAAAATCATGAATTATCTAATATTGATAATGAAATTTTAGACAGCTTTTCCCGATGAACAACTTTATAATATTAATGAGTTGAAAATACCTTGGTATGCTCGATATAGTAAATTATATTGTAAGTGACATTTTACCACCTATGTTAACTTTGCAACAACAGAAAAAATTCATTCACGATACTAAATCATATTTTGGGATGAACCATACTTATATAAGCAATGTAAAGATCTAATTATTAGAAGATGCGTGCCTTATGAAGAAATTGAACCAATTATTCAAAAATGTCAAGATTCTGATTTTGGAGGACATTTTGGGACAGATAAAACTGCATATAAAATTCTACAATCTGGATTCTACTGGCCTACTCTATTTAGAGATGTATATAGATATATAAAAACCTGCGATAAATGCCAAAGAGTAGGAAACATATCAAGAAAAATGAAATGCCTCTCGAATTTTATATTAGAAGTTGAAATTTTTGATGTTTGGGGATTAGATTTCATGGGACCTTTTATTCCGTCATTTGGAAACTCATATATATTAAGTAGTTATCGATTATGTTTCCAAATGGATTGAAGCACAAGCTTTATCTAGGTGTGATGCTAAAAGTGTTTCAAAATTTTTAATGAAAAATATTTTTACTAGATTTGGAATGCCGAGAGTGATTATCACTGACGGAGGAACTCATTTTAAAAACAAATATATTCACAAACTAGTAGAAAAGTATAATATTATGCATAAGATATCAACTGCTTATCATCCACAAACTAGTGGATTAGCTAAAGTTTCTAATCGAGAGATTAAGCGTCTATTAGAAAAGTCTGTAAATCCTAATAGATCAGACTGGTCTATAAGACTAGACACTGCATTATGGGCATACAGGACTGCTTATAAAACTCCGATTGGAATGACTCCTTACAGGCTTATATATGGAAAAACTTGCCACTTACCAGATTGAATTAGAACATAAAGCATATTGGGCGATTAAAGAATTTAATTATAATATGAAAGAAGCTGGTGAGAAGAGATTGTTGCAATTAAATGAATTGGAAGAATTAAGGAACGGATCATATGATAATGATAGGATTTATAAAGAAAGAATGAAATTATGGCATGATCGGAAGATTAATCAGAGAAATTTTGAACCAGGACAAGAAGTTTTGCTTTATAATACTATATTCAAATTATTTCCTGGGAAATTGAAATCTCAATGGTTAGGACCTTTCACCATAACTCAAATATTTTCATATGGAACTATAGAAATTGAAGATCCAAAAACAGGAAATAGATTTAAAGTAAATGGACATAGATTAAAACCATATTTCGAAAATAGACAACCAAATTTTAAAGAGGTTTTAATGTTTAGTCAACCTGAACACTAACTGAATTAGGTCGGGCTGACGACGTTAATCCAAGCGCTTTATGGGAGGCAACCCATAGTAGTCTTTTATTTTTAAATGTCTACATATTAGTGAGTCTATATTATTAAAACAAATCTTAATACTCAAATTTTTATTAGAATCATCACAAAAATTGAACTTATTGAATGAGATCAGAAAATATTCGGACCGAGCAAAAACAGGCGATTTTTACTAATCTCGCCGACAGCGAGCCTGAGCCCGCTGACAGTGAGATCGTGGATCATTACTCATTCAGTTTTATAACTAAGTCGCCGACGGCGAGGAACTTCCCGCCGACGGCGAGGCAGTTAAAAATTTGGTTTCTTAAAGATTTTTCGTGCGGTTTTGGACGGATCTAAGCCATTCCTTCATAAGAAATTATTCCAAATCCGATTTTACACCATTTTCTTCCTTAGGAACGACTAGAGACCAATCCATTCCATCCAAAATGGCCTCCAAATTCCTAGAAACCACAAAAACTGAGGTTTTCAACCGGAGAAAATTCGTCAGTTTGGAGGCACAGCGAATCTTCAACAAAGGTTTGATGAAGAAAAGACTTATCAAAGAAAGATGATTCGTCAATAGAGGAGTAGAGAATTCTACTACAAAAATCGAAGAAATGATCGCACAACGGCATTGGGAGGTATTTTGTTATACAACTTCCGCTGTAGTTATACCAGTAGTTAAAGAGTTTTACTCTAATTTACATGCGATCAACAATGGAAATGTGTACGTCGTAGGAAGATGGGTAACATTTACTCCTGCAAGAGTAAATGAATTGTTTTCTATAGAAAATACATATGTTTGTCATTATTCCAACTTTGTGCCTTCAAGATACAATATGAACGAAATCTATAGATACCTGACTGATGAACCGGATGATTGGGAGTTATGAGAAGACGGGTGGGAGTTATGAGAAGACGGGTATGTCAGTTTTCTGCATCACTTCTAAACCCTGTCTCAAAGCACTGGCATTTCTTTATATCATCAAAATTATTACCTACCATGAGAGTAAATAAAGTTTCAAAGGAATGCGCTATTTTAAACTACTGTATTCAAATTGGATTACCTATCGATGTTGGATCAATAATAGTAAAGTCTGCATTGGGATTAATTGTGCATGGGTCAGTGCATGGACTTGGACACCCATCTACTATATTTGCTTTATGCAGTCAGTACCAAGTTTCTTATGAGGCTTGGGAAAAAGTACTTTTACCATGGAAACCCCTGGATCCTACTGATATGTTTCCCACTTTGGATAACAATGATGAGATCACCGTTATTTCTGACAGAGCATCACAGAACAATCCTTTAGCAAGGCCCTTACTGATAAGACTAATTTCATTCGAAGAAGATTAAAGAATTGGAGAAAGAATTGCAAAATGCGATGAATTCCATCGACAATATCTCCGATATGTTCGATCATATCGATTGGAGAATGAAGGAGCACTTTGATCATACCGGACATCCGGAGGCCGCTTTATTCATCTAATAAGACAGAAAGGATGGATTAATGAAGAATCTACTCGCGAATTCCCTTCGTGCCTTTCTACAATTTATTTGTGCACCTGCGTCGCATCGGAAGTATCAGAGAAGATGTTAGTTCAGAAACTGCAGAGTAGGAAAGATTTCTATATTTATGTTATATTTGTATATATATGTGTGTGTTTGATTTGGAGTTAGGTTTTATTATGAGTCGAACTTTGATTTGATCATCTCAGATTTGATGAGATTATTTGTAAACTGTTATGTCTCAGCATTTAGAGTGTTGTGGTTTGGATTGCAATGCTGAGTATTATGGATTTGAACAGTTAAGTTAATTATGTGTGAAGTTGTTAGTGTGAAATTTGTAAGTTTCATGGATTTCATTTATAAAGTTATATTATTTGTGTTGTGTGACTTTTTGTGAGTATAAGTATCTAATCTTTGTATTATTATTAAATTAACTGATCGGAAGATTGATTAAGGGCAATTCGAGGTTGAAAATGATTGACTAATTTCAAAAATTGAAAATTTTTGGGATCTCGCCGACGGCGAGAATTATCTCGCCGACAGCGAGAAAACCCGCCGATAGCGAGACTGAGCTCGCTGACGGCGGATTTTTCCCGAAACTTTTGCCTTATGGAATTAATTAGCTCGCCGACAGCGAGAAAAACCTCGCTGACAGCAAGAACGTGAAAAGACCTATATTTGACCGGTCAACCGACACTATTCATCATCCCTTTCCTCAAATTTTCAAAAACCGACCTAGTAGGCTCGAGAGATCTCGGATTCGAGGCGATTTCAACACTTTTTGACACCGGATTTCATCTTCCCTTGGTAAGAGCTTCACTCCTATGCAAAAATTTTTGCTTTTCACCATGAATTTCTTCTACATTGGGATATTTTGAAAAATTTTGAAATGTTAAGAAAATACTTGGAAGAATTTCATAGAAATTGATTTAAATGGATTTTAGTTGTTGTAGGAAGCCTTCTTAGTAATATTTTGGAGTTTAGTTAAAATTTTTGGAAATTTCACAGATCAAGAAATGGCTCCACGACAAAAGCGACGAATAGATTATGACAAAACCCGATTCATTAATGCAAGGGCACAAACACGATATTTTCAAAACATACAAGCAAGAAAATGCATTCAAGATCGAGTTTTCAAGAATCCAGGAGGAGAAGTTGAGCGAATCATTAAGGAGCGAGGATGGGAAAACTTCTGTTACGTGACCAACAGAGCAGCTGTAGAAGTTGTGAAGGAATTTTATACGAACTTAACACAGGCTGAAGATGCACCGGTTAAGGTTAGAGGATTTTTTGTAGATTTCAACGCTGCTAGAATAAACGCTTATTATGAAGTACGAGACACCTACACCAGCGAGTATGAAACTTTTGGAACTATGGAAGGACCACTCGGAAGAGGTGATCGACTTTCTCACCGATGGGAAAGGAGTCCGGAAGATAAAGCAAATGGAACGGTAAAATTCCCTCTTTCTATGCTAAATGCAACATCTAAAGCCTCGGCATTATTTTATTTGTTCTACTTTGTTACCTACCTACCACCATAGTGAGTTAACAAGAGATAGAGCAGCTTCGAATTTCGTATTCGGAACCGTAAGAGTATTAATGTGGGAAATATTATATATGAAAACATATTAGCCATCGCTAGAAATGAAAGTGGAGGAGGACTAGGACATCCCGGTCTTATCTATGCACTTTGCCAATTATCCTGGGTAGAGGCAAGAGATGATGAGGAATGGATAGAGCCTATGAAACCCCTTACTCGAAGCTAATATAAAGAAATATGAATCCCACGAAGGATGGAGATCCGAGACAAGGGGTTATGTACCTTCTTCAAGTAGAGATATACCCTCTACTAGTTATGAACCACCCCTCGCACACCACTCCTACCCTTCAAGATCCGATGAATGAGTTAACCCCGAGTAGAAAGAGTTTCTGAGTTATTTGGAGAAAATATGGAAAGAAGATTTGAGCATATAGATCAAAGGATCGGAGGCTTGGAGAGAAGACATGATTATGATAGCGAATATCTCCAGCGACATTCAGAGTACGAGATTGCATACTATGAAGCTGAGCGTCGATATAGGAGTGGTGATTTCGATGTTGACTTTCCCGAGTGCCCCCGTTATTCACAAGTATCAACTGCTCACTTTCTCAACTTGGAGATCGTGGAGACGACATAGTTTGGAATTTTAATGTAGAAGATTGTAGTCTTTGTTTAATTTGTTCGGTTTGTTTAGATTTGTTGTTTTGCAAACTTTATTATTTCGTGTGTAATATTTTAGTACTTTTTGTGGACTTCGGACTCGATATGTTGTTTTTTTGCTTGAGTAAAGTGATATTAAATTTCTTATGTGTGTTAAATTAGTTGCAAATTTTTATATATATAGGATGTTAGTCATTCTTTAATATATTGTTTAAATTGTAAATGTATGTGTAGTAACGGATTAAGTTTTCTTTGTTATGTTTGATACTTATTTTAAAGATTTCCATCCCTGCACTTTCTTTTTAAATATTATATGTGAAAGAATACTAACAGTACAGGTTCTGTAAGTAATGAAAAAGCCTGCGAAAATTTCAAAGAAAAGAAATACATAAAGCTCAAAGGTATGATGAATTTTATTTATATACTTTCCCTTTTTCACTATGTAGTATAGATAGAAAAATTTAAGTTTGGGGGAAGGTAAAAATACAAATTTAATTATTAAAATTGTTCTCAATTTCTATTTTCAAAAATTATTATTAAATGATTTTTTATAGTAATTTTCAATTCAATAAATATGAGTTACTTTATTTAATTATTATATAAAGTTAAAGAAAATATTTCTAGTAATTCAATTAATTAATGGAATAAGATATTTGGTTAAAAGGAATAAGAATATAGTAAACTATTTAAAGTAAGGAAAACTATATTTTGAAATTAAAAATTCTTAAGTATTTAAGTGAAAAAGAAAAGATAGAAACTCAATAAAGTAAAAGCTATGAAATATATATAAGCAAAGAAATATTTTAAGTTTCAAATTTAGGAAGAGAAATTGAAGTTCAAAATTATTAACAGGCTATCCAGATACAGTAATCCTCACTTGAAAAAGAAAAAGAAAAAGAAAAAAGAAAAAGAAAAGAAAAAAAAAGAAAAAATATAAGTGAGGAGAAGCTTCGAGGAGATGCCTTATCAAAAATCGGCTTCAATGGATTCAACCTAAAGGGTAAAACTTAACTATATTTCTAAACTTATATTTCGTGGATTAGTATTTTACTAAATAGTAGTTTTCTTAAATTTCCTATCATCTAAATATCTTAAGTAATTTATTATTTTTAATATAGTCATTCCCGAATTAAATAGAAAGCTAGAAATCTTAGATTCGATAACTAAATAATCTTATCTCTACAAAGTTAATTTAATTACTTAGAAATCTTTCTATTCAACTTTATTATAATGTTATTTAAAATTAATTCATATATTATCCGAGTTGAAAAATTCTATTATAGAAATCATTATTTTTATTTAGTATTAAAATTACTCGAGGACAAGTAATAATTAAGTTTGGGGATTTTAATCACGTAAAAATACATCAAGAAATTCATATCTATTTTTGATGAAATTTCACTTTAAAGAAAGGTATTTTCTTTATTTTATTGCAGGAATGAAGATTTATAAGTGATAGAAGCAAAAAGCATGAAATGGAGCAAATTTGGATCAAAAAAGAGGAAATTCATGCAAATATAACTACTTCGCCGACGGCGAGATCGAGGCCGCCGACAGAGAGATCGTGAGGAGAAATTTCTGAAGGAATTATAACTACCTCGTCGACAACGAGCCCGAGCCCGCCGACAGCTAGATCGCGCGGTTCAAGACCTTCTAGAAGCCCCGCCGACGGCGAGGTCGTTTCCCGCCGACGGCGAGCTAGTTCAAAATGCATATACATCGAACCCGGACACTTTTCGAAGAGGTGTTTAAGCACCCCTCGGACCTTTGCCTACCTCTATAAATAGAGGCCGAATTCTAGTGTCTTTGTGTCTCTCGAGTCTTCCGTGTGTCCATTTCTAGTGTCTTAAGTGTCATTTGTGTGAGTTTAATTTAGTTTGAGTGAGTTTAGTGAGTTCATTAGTTTAATCGAGTGCTATTTAGTTTGTCGTACTAGAAGGAAAAGTCAAAGGAACTTCAAGGAGTCTCATTGGGAGGAAATTAAGATAAGTATCTTTGTTTATTGTTGTTAACTTTAAATGAAATCCATGCTTTGTTTTATTCTCATGCATTCCGAGTAGTTTTCTTAGTCTTTCCTTGTTTATGAAAATTATGCGGATTGATGAAATTAAATAGAGCACCTAATATAATATAAATAAATTGTGATAATTTTTACTTAAAACTTAATTTAATTTCAATCCAGCCAATCGAGTAGTTAAAATATGTCGAATTATTAACTATAGTAAAAATTACATCCAATATTCGGGAAGTCAAAAGCCTTGGAAGGAGGGTGCAAATAAATAGGGAAATATTAATTATTCGGGCGTAGAATCGGATATTTTAGTGTGACGACTAAAATACTCAATTCGGTTCTACCGTTTCGAGAGCCGAAGTGTAGATGTTAGCTCTCAGTGAGGGAACGTGGAGCTCGAAGTGGCAACAAGATCCTCCCGACCTAGCCGCAGATTCAGTAATCAAACATAGGATTAGTCAATGTTCTTTGCACTCTGACCAAAAGGTAAAGAATAAGAATGCTCCTATTTGTCACAATACAATTTAAAAAATTCTATTTAAATTCATCATTTCACTTAATTTTTTAAAAACAAGGAGAAGGATACTTTTTCTGAATTAATCAACTTATTTCAAGCATTAGTTTACTTTAATTTATTATAGTTACTTTGAATTTCTGTTCACTTTATTAGTAAGTAATTACTTTAATTTTAGCTGATAACAAATTTGTTAAAAACTTCCCTGTGGGATCGATAACCAGGACTCTACTAGAGCCCTGTATTACTTGATACGATACGTATACTTGCGTAGAATCCACATTAGACATTAAAACATATATCTATATTTAAAGCAGGATCAAGTTTTTGGTTCCGTTGCTATAAACATAAATTGCATACATATTAAAAGTGAGTCATTCAACCCAAATTGAACCCAAGTCAAATCAAATTTGAGTTCAACCCATATTGAACTTAAGTCAACCTTACGTTTTGGTTCAATCTAACTTGAACATAACTTAAATCAAACCTAAATCATACTTGAGTTCAACCCATATTGAACTTAAGTTAACCTTAAGTTTAGGTCCAATCTAACTTGAACCTAAATCAAACTTGAGTTCAACCCATATTGAACTTAAGTCAACCTTAAGTTTAGATTCAATCTAACTTGAACTTAACTTAAATCAAACCTAAATCAAACTTGAGTTCAACCCATATTGAACTTAAGATAACCTTAAGTTTAGGTTTAATCTCACTTAAACCTAACTTAAATCAAACCTAAATCAAACTTGAGTTCAACCCATATTGAACTTAAGACAACCTTAAGTTTAGGTTCAATCTAACTTGAACCTAACTTAAATCAAACCTAAATCAAACTTGAGTTCAACCCATATTGAACTTAAGTCAACCTTAAGCTTAGGTTGAATCTAACTTGAACCTAACTTAAATCAAACCTAAATCAAACTTGAGTTCAAACCATATTGAACTTAAGTCAACCTTAAGTTTAGGTTCAATCTAACTTGAACCTAACTTAAATCAAACCTAAATCAAACTTGAGTTCAACTCATATTGAGCTTAAGACAACCTTAAGTTTAGGTTCAATCTAACCTGAACCTAACTTAAATCAAACTTGAGTTCAATGCATAATGAACTTAAGTCAACCTTAAGTTTAGGTTCAATCTAACTTGAACCTAACTTAAATCAAACCTAAATCAAACTTGAGTTCAATCCATATTAAACTTGAATCAACCATAAGTTTAGGTTCAACCTAACTTGAATCTAACTTGACAAAATATCAAGTTTGACCTAAATCATGTTCGATCCAAATCGAACTTAATTTAACATTAAGTTCAATCTAAATTGAACTTATTTTAACAAAAAAACATTAAGTTTGATTTAATCAAACTCAACTCAAAATTAAGTTCGACCCAAATCAAACTTAATTCAATTTTAAGTTCAAACTAAATTGAACGTATTTTGACAAAAACATTAAGTTTGATTTAAATCAAACTCAATTCAACTTTAAGTTCAACCAAAATCGAAATTAATTCAACATTAAGTTCAATCTAAATTGAACTTATTTTGACGAAAACAACAAGCTTGATTTAAATCAAACCCAACTCAATATTAACCTTAATCCAAATCAAACTTAAGTTCAATATAAATTGAACTTATTTCGACAAAAATAAGTTTGATTTAAAATGATAAGATTGACTTTAAACAAATCTAACTTAATGGTAAGATCAACCTAAATCAAAATTTGACTTAAATCAGATTTAAATCCACAAAATTATAAGATTGACTTAAGCTGAACTCAACATTTAAATTAACATAAAATTTTAATCAGACAAGAATCGACATAAAATCCAGAATCTAATCTAAATCTACATTCAAGACAAATAAAAAATTAAAATTTACATAAATCTAAAACTAACATTTCAACCAAATTTGGACATCCAATAAAATAACAAAGCATTTTACCCGAGTAATTTTCTGACAATGTTTTCTTTGCTGGATGAAGATAAATTTTGTTTTAGATTTACTTTGCATGTTATAGGGTATGCTAACTCTCTCTTGCAGGACGACATCTCTAAGACTAGACAAAAGACAACAAAATAAAACAAAATCACAATGATATCAAAAAAATAACATTAACAAAACAAACATCATTAAAATAACAAAACTAAGACAAAAACAAAACCAAAACCTTTTTGGATAGTCACTAAACAAATAAACAACAAAATAAAAATGACAATGACAAACAACAAAATAAAAATGACAAATAAAATAGAAATGATAAATAACAAGACGACATAACAATAAGATAAAATTGACATGACAAAATGACATTTGGGATCGATAGTCGATATATCTTTCCTTAAAAACTCTTCAGAAAACAAGTGATTAACATTAATCAGAAGTTTTCATAGACAATTATAAATTGCCTAAGATGTAATTAACTATAGGAGCTTGCTCCTATAGAAGATTTAAAGAACTTAGAATAGATAGAACTCTCTAGTTACCAAAAATTTCTTTATCCCTATATAGAATTTCTAGCATAAGACAATTCTAGAATCTTCATATATAAGGATTATCACTGACATCTCTTTTTCTACTGTTTTCTATATTATTATCCCTTACCTTCTTCAAACTTCTTATTATTCAAGGGTTCTTTTATAAGATCTAAAGAAATAAGAAATATTGAAGATTAGGGTAATATTATAGATAAACAGAGTGGCGACTCCAAATCGACATCGACACTCCAAAAAAATCTCTGACACAGCGACGACACTGCCATCATGGCCAACTTTGGTATGAATGTGTGTGTGTCGTTGAGTCGATCAATTTGATTATAATTTTGTTGAAGTTGAAAGTCTGAAAGATTTTTAATTGGAGTTGGGAGGTTTCTTGCTAAAAAAAATCTCCGAGAATTGTGTTGATCGCTTTAAGATTCAAGTCAAATGACAAGTTTTATTGATGATTTATTAATATTTAAAGTTAAATTATCAATTAGATAAGAGGATATAGAGAAAGGTTGTTATGTTTTTAAGCCCTGAAAAATAAAATTTGAGTTTTTCTTTTTGGGGCGGTGGTCGGGTTAGACACTTTTTTGTAAGTCAAGTAAAAATTTTATGTAAACGTTTTGGTTGTTGAGCTAAAAAGTAAGATAACTTGATTATTAATTTTGTACATACTTTTTAATTATTTAATGTATCTATAATCCCAAAAGCACATTAGTGATATCTTAGTTAGACTTTGCTATACTTTTATGACATTGATATCTAAATAGCCCATCCTTTTGGAATAATTAAACTTGAGCTACCACAAAATCAAGAGCTCTACTAGCATCGTACTAAGGAAGAGACACAAAATGTAAGCTTAAAACAATATCAAAATCTCAGTACTATCTAACAAGCTTACATGAAGAACTCCTTTCACTAAATCTCATTATTGTCCAACAAAACAAAAATATATATATATTAAATAAATTTTATAAATATAGCTTCGAAAATCTTTTTTTCTATTATAAACAAATATCCTTGATTTATGCCCCCATCAAATAAACTCAATGGTGTAATCACAATGCATGAACGACATAAGTTTATTTTAAGTTAAGTATTATTTTTTTCTAGTAAGAATCACAATTATTGGGAAAAGATGAAACATATCACAAAAAAAAAAAGAAATTAAGGTCAATAGGTTATGCTTGGTTGAATAATTTGAATGGTCAGACGTTGTAGCTAAGAACCCAAAAACAAAATAGAGAGCGTGTTGTTTGAATTTTTTAGCTTGCCCTACTTTATATAATCTCTTCTTGTAGCAATTGTTAGATTTTTTTATCTCACTATTATCTGAGTACCAAAATATGAGAGCATATATAATTATTAATTTTTAAAAAATCATTTCAATAATTTTTGAACAGGTCCTTAAAATAGTTTTACAATACATAATTAAATGATAGAATTTTATATATTCTCTTTCAAATGATGCATCATCAACTTTATAAAAAATAGTTACCATCATGCTAATATCATTTTATGAGATAACTGAAAAAAAAATTGTTTTTGGTGATGTTCACCTCTATGATAAGTAAATTTCATAAACTCTAAGTTGTATTCACAAGAAATTTCATGAATTTTTATTCCCTTCAAAGTTGAGGATTATTCAAAATAAGATCCTATTGAAAATGAATAAGTTTGTTCATAGGCTTCAAAGCTTGATAAAAAAAGTTTAAATTAAAGGCTCAGACCATCATTCTTGTGAGCATCTAATTATATTAAATTTACATGATTTATTAAAATTCTTTTAGCATGATTAACTAAAATTTACATAATTTATTAAATTTCATTTATTAACTATTAAAATTTCATTTAAGTAAATATCATAAACTTCTTCTTTAATGAATGATATCCTTAATGTGATTAATATTTATTTTGAAAATAATCAAAAAAATTCACCACTCAAAAATAATATCAAGCAATTAATTATTATGAGAGTGCACTACTTCCAGAAATTTCATTACAAAATCAATACAAATATAATGTGATATTATCATCTCCTTAATGTAGGAACAAGTTTGATTAGGGTCCTTAAACATTGATACGCCATCAAGAAATTTATATGATTAGGCACAAATCTCAATGCATTTTGAGTATAAATTTATTCATATTCAGATTTAGGATCATCCAAAGAATAATTTCAACAAAGTTGTAGTTATATATACTAAGCATCTCAACAATACAAGCTCAATTAAACTAAAAGTGATTCAATTCAAGTTTAAATAAGTCTAAATCAAGCAGTTAAAGTGTAATAAAAAAGTTTAAAGCTTTAATTGGAAAATTAAATAATCTTTAAATTTGACATGTTTATAGTAAGATTGACTGGCACAATGAGAAGATTCCAATGAACCAATGATCACTCAATTTTGATATAGTTAAGACACATAAATATTGAAAGAATGACATATGATTGAAGGAATAATGGAACTTCGATAGAATATTTTGAGATTTTAGCTAAATTTATCAAAGTGCTCATCAAAAAAATTATATATCTAACCCCATTCTTCACATGAACGAGGAGGAGAAGAAAAGGGTAAGCTGATGATTGAAGTAAATATTGAAGAGAAGTACAAGATCAATGATTACTAGTAAATGTCGATCACTACCAGTGGTTATTATAGCCACAAATGACAATTACCAACTACAATTCTTATAGTCCAACTATTATGTAGTAACCACCAACTATGGCTTTTGTAGCCAATTAAGGGTCTGTTTGGGTCACTGCAGTATTATCCAGAACTCTAGTGATAAGCGAACTTATTACGATAATCTACTGATACGCTTGATGATCCTGGATAAGTTGTCTCAGTTGTTTGGTTTGTGCGTTTGTAAACCAGCTGATCCAGGATAAATGATCATTCTGCCTCTGTTTTGGAAAATTTGTTTAGTAGATCTAAATTATTAGAAGTCTTAAAAGCCTTCTTCTATCAAAAAATATAAATTTCTCACTTTAAGAACATGCCTTCAAAAATATCATATGACTTTTAAAATACTTTTATAAGTTAATAACTTAATATTACATATTAATGATATAATTATTAAATATATTTAAGTTTAATTTATTTCTTATTCATACTAATAATTAAATTTTTATCCAACTAATTAATCATTACTAATAAATTTCTTAAACAAATTATATCAAATATTAATTTAATATTCATTAATTAATGTTGTAAATTAGTTATTTATCAAAGTAATTAATAATGTTATTAAAATAATTAAATTTAATATGTAATTTATTTTCATTATTAGTTAATAATTAAATAATTACATATATATAACTAATTTGATAATTTATTAATTATATATCAATTAAATTAAAAAATTCTTTCTTCCCCTTCCCTTCTCCTACCCGAAGCCTCTTTCCCTTACTCTTCCTCCTCTCCGTATCTCAGTTCCAGCGACACTCAAAGCTCCGAATCGGGGGAAGATGGCCACAATGGAGCGCCTCTTTGTTGAAATCTTCGATAGGAATAGGTGGATCAAGCGCCAGCTCCATTCGGAGTTGGAATCATACTGTGAATTCCTTATTCCTTACCTTCACCTCGGACATTCCTCTAAACTCCTCCATGGATCCACTTTGAAGCTGCTCAAACAAAACCAAAGACACCAGCGCCTCACCTTCCTCAGTTCATTGGGCTCGTTTCCTCACACGTCACCTCCAGCAAAATCCTCTGCTCCGCAGGTCGATGAGGTTGGGGGTTAAACGGAGGAGTGGAGGTTGAAGCGTGAGAGAGGTAGAGGTTGAACCAGTCTACCATGGCACAGATCAGGGACTAAAAAAAATTAATGGGGGCGGAGAGGGAGGAGAGGAGGAAGGAGAGGGAGGAGAAGAGAGGGAGGAGAGGAGGGAGGAGAGGAGCGACGAATTAAACGGCGAGTGACATTCTCGGCGAGTGAAGGGGAGGCGAGAGGCGAAGAGGCGAGAGGCGAGGGGCAGAGTTGGAAAATGCTGGTGCGTTTCGCGATACACAGCCTTGACCCCACGATCCGTGTTTAGTTCAGTAGGATAAACACAGTTTTTAAAAACGCACTTAAAATGCGCAAACCAAACACTACGGCGGCGTTTTCAAATACACCGCCACAGTTTTAAGCTGCCCCAAACGGGCCCTAAGAATGTTATGACCACTAACTATGATTACTTCATCCAACTACAATTGTACGTTGTAGCCTAACCATGATTGCTATAATCACCAACTATGGCCTTTCGTAACCAATCACAGCAGTCATACCTACCAGATACAGTTGTTATAGCCTAACTATGAATGTTATAGCCAAACTACTACTATATAACTATGATTTTTTATTTTTCCTAATTCATGAGAAGACTAAAATTATGTATTTTAAATTTTCTAATAGATTGTTTTGATTGGACAAGCTCCACAATTTTTTCTTTCCAAAATTTTTTTCACATGAGATATATCTCATAGTCACTTGTATTTCTATATGTGTGTGGCAAAATTATACTAAGCTATGGCTTAAGACTTTTTCTACCATTGAGAAATTTTTAGTAGGCAGTAAATAAAATTTTTAACTTCAATCAGCAAAATTAAATGAACCCGTAACTAGAACTTTTTGCTAACCTTAAAATTCACGAATAAATAAGTAAAATCCTAATTCACGTGTTAAAATAACGCCACTTCATATTTACTCAAGTAGACTTTCATATACACCTAGCACTGGGCGAATTATTCCATCCGGATCACGTACCCAGCGCTGGGTGCGGATTTTAAGGTACTGGGAGGGTATTTACAGGGTATTGGGTATTGGGTATTGGGTATTGGGTATTGGGTATTGGGTATTGGGTATTAGGAGAGTATTGGATGGGTATCGGAGGAGCTGCGTGCGGACTACGTATGTGCTCCGTATGGAATAATGGCTCCTAGCACTGAGACCTGTAATACAAAATATGATTAAGAATTTTAATACTACTACCAAAAAAGTAAATTTTGAAATCTACAGCTTAAAAAACACTGATCGACTTCTTCTTTTTACGCTTTAAATTAAAATTAACTTTCATTAACTCAAGTGACTAATCTTAAAATTTGATCTCTTCTTTTTCGGAAGTGTAAGAAGAAGGTCTACGCATGCGTAAGAAGGTTTGCCCGCAAAGGCTACATTCAATATGCACTGCTTTGTCTTGCCAAACAAAGAAGAATGAATAAGCGAAAGCTTCAACTAGGATTCAGAAGGAGGAAAGGAGGCTCACTTTCGCAGTAGGATCACACGTGCGAGAAGGGTCTCACAAAACTTACGTTCATGGCTTCTTCTAACCCGGCCAAGAAAAAAGAATGAGAGTAGCTTCAATTAGGGTTCGAGGAAAAAAAAAAAAAGGCTAACCTTGCGAGGTAATGGGTTAAAATATCTATGAAGTTACTAAGGAGAAAATAGCTTTCTAGAAAGTTGGTATATATCCATGAAGTCAAACAACAATTTTCTTAAAACACTCACAGTTTAACAATTCATGTTGGAAAAGACAGCTTTACACAAATTAGATTTTTATAAAATTATTCCCCAAACAAAACAATGGTGATAGTCTAAAACACAAAGTATGTAGAAAGTTATCTCAAACAGACACTAAATAGGGAGGTAATACGACCACTTATATAGAGGGCATACCTTTAATAGGGATGCAATACGACCACATATACAAAGGGTTAATTTTGCGATCCAAAAAATGATTTACATACGTATAACTTATTTCTAACATCAAAACTTTAATTTTTTACATAAAATGTCACCTTACATAGGCATGAAAAGATGTATATTATTTTAAAAAAAGTAGAAAAAAGTGATATTTTTGGTCTGATATTGATGTGCCATCAATAAATTATTATTACCAGATATGAATCTCTATGCATTTTTAGTAAGAAACATTCTAAATTCAAATGCAAGATCATTCGGTTCTGATTTCAATAAGTTTTTATTCAAACTATGCTCCTTGACAAAACAAACCTAATGACACTGAAAGTGATCCAATCTAAGTTCAATTTAGCATAGATTAAACACTTGAAAAATATTCAAAGGCTTTGGTGTATCAATTTGAAAATTAAACGATATAAAAATGGGACATACTTACAAAAAAATTGAGCGGTTGTATGACACAAATCCAACAAGCCCGAGATAATTTAATTAGATTGTTATTAAGACAGTTAAATCGTGAAAAAAATACATGTGATCAACAAAATTAATGTTGATAATCAGATGGAGTCTTTCGGGAGATTTGCCAACTTTCCCAAGATGTTCCTCTAAAGAACAATAAATAGACATGGACGTAGCTTGGAGGCGGGTTTTCTCCGCCTAGGGCTTCCTTGTGTTTTCTTTCTAGGGCTTCCACTGTTTCGCTTGTTACTAGATTTTCTCAATCTGGTTTCCGGATCTGTGCTATGGCCTCGTATAAAGTAGCGGTGGTGGGATCTTCGACCGGAGGGGGAGATTTTTTATTTCCCCCTAATCTTGATGATCATATGTGCGAATGGAATGCGAGCGGTTTGCTTAAGAAAGCTTCTCGGAAGAACGGTAAACCCGCTCTAATCTTTACTAAAGAAGATACCAACATTCTGTTTGAACCTTTGCATTTTACTTTGATTGGGAAGTTTTCTTTTGCCGACCTAAATTTGAGGCTATACAAAAATTTTTCTCTTCTCTAAATTTGGTTGGGGGCTGGACTTTAGGCTTGATTGATAGAAGGAATTTAATAATTAAATTGCAAGTTGAAGCGCATTATACCTCTTTGTTTTTGAAAAAAGTTCTGGTTATTGAAAAATTTTACATGAAAACTTTTAAATGGACTCCTACTTTTAATCCTTCGGAGGAGTCCCCTATTGTGCTGGTTTGGATCCGTCTTCCTAGTTTGAGGCTGCAATTCTTTAATAATAACATTCTTTACTCAATTGCAAAAATTATGGGTAAGCCTCTCAAAATTGCTAAGTTCACTTCTAATCACTCGAAGCCTGAGGTTGCTAGAATTTTAGTTGAGAGGAATGTTACTCATAGCCTTCCTGATTTTATATGGCTTGAGGATGCTTATGAGGGATATTATCAAAGTATTGTTGCGAAATTTATTCCTCAATACTGCTCTAAGTGAAAAATTTTTTGGCATAATTTTTCTACTTGTTTTCAATCTCGTCCTGTGAATCGGGATGTATCTTTACAATGCAAGAAAGATTTACCTAGAAATATTGATAAACGACAACGTTCCTCTAAGAAGGTTCCTCATACAGCTAGCTCTATTTCTAATGTTCCGCTTAAAAATGTTTTTAATTCTGTTGTTGATTGTGTGATAGAGGGCTGTATTGAAAGGGATAGAATGGGAGAACCTATTAACAGTAAGGTACTTATTACTGTTGATCTTCACTGATGTTCCTCTGGCTACTTCTAATCCTATTCTTCCTCTTTCTGATTCCTCCAAGCAAGTTCGAAATTCTGATGCTCTTATGCATCTGGACTCTGTTCAAGAGGTCCTTATTACCTCTGATATCCCTAATTTGGGGCTTGCTAATAAACCTTCTTCTGACAGACAGATGGTTTTATGGGAACCTATTAATACTTCTCCTATCTTATCTGTTAATCCTGATATGATGGTCTCTAATATGATTAATAATAAGAAGCCTTTTCTTGAAGATGCTTTGATTTCAAGTAAACAGCTAGTTTTACATGTTGATAATCCTTCGAAGGAATCTCCTCTTCTTTCAAGCTTAGAATTGGATGAAGGTTGGATGATTACAAAATCATCCAAGGAAAGGAAATTTTGTGGTTCCCGTGAACATAGTTATGTGAACCCTTGTGCTAACTTAGCACTTAATTTGGGTAAGGCTGATTCTTCTCACTCTCTTTCTGATTCATTTAATTTAGGTTCTTTTATTGTTTTTAATGATGAATTTTAATACTATTATTTGGAATGTAGAGGCATCGCTAAAGCTTGTGCTTCTGATCGTCTTAAAAATTTAATAAAGACTTATAAGCTTATTTCATTTAGTATCCTTGAGCCTTTGGTTAAGATGGAGAATAATGAGCATTATAGGAAGAGATTTGGTAATTTCAAGTTTTTTGCTAATACTACTAATAAAATTTGGTTATTTTGGAAAGATTGGTTGAACATTGACATTCTTATAAATCATTCTCAGTTTCTTCATGTTAGATTTCATTATGGAAATGGTTCTTTTCTTTTTTCTATCATTTATGCTGGTTGTTCGAGGAATGCTCGTCTTGAGCTTTGGCATTTTTTTGAGACTATTAACCCCTCACATGAGGCTTGGTTAATGGGAGGTGATTTTAATATGATTTCTTCTTTTGATGAAAAGAAGGGTGGTGCCTCTCCTAATCTTGCCCTTATGGAGGATTTTAATTTCGTGTTATTCAAGGCTGGCCTTTATGATTTACATTACAATGGTAATCGTTACACTTGGCATCGAGGTAATGTTTTTGAGAGACTTGATAGGTTTGTTGCCAATATTGAGTGGTTTAATTTTTTTCCTTTGCATAAGGTCTATAATTTGCCTATAACGGCTTCAGATCATGCTCCCATTCTTCTTAAAGTTTGCATGGATTCTAATATGCAACCGTATGTTCTCCGTTTTTATAACATGTGGCTTCAACACCCTTCCTACAACCAATTCCTTAAGGAGAATTGGAAAAGAATGCCTAATGTTTCGTCCGATTTTAATCTTTGGATGCTTCATAAGAATCTTGCTAAAGGCCTTAAATCGTGGAATTAGAATTTGGTAGGTAACCTTCATAGAAAGGTTGAAGTTATGGAAGCTAAAGTTTCTAAACTTGAACTTTATTTTGCTAATGATAGAATTGAGTTTTCTGCTCTTATTCAGGGGCAGCATGATCTTAATGCTGCTATTTCCATGGAAGAGCAGTTTTTTGCTCAGAAAGCTGCTAAATGTAGTTTTTAAATGGAGATAGAAACTCTAAATTCTTTTAGGCTTGCATTAAGAATAGAAGGATGATAAATTGGATTCCTAAGATTATTAAGGCTGATGGATCGATTCTTTTGAATCAGGAGGCTATTTGTCATGATGGTGTTGAATATTTTTCTAATGCTTTTAAGAATACTGGCATTGATTTATCTCCTATTGATTCTTATGTCTATTATGATTGCCTTCATATTGATAATACTGTTCTTACTTTTCTTCCGAGCTGTGAGGAAATTAAAAATACTATTGATAGTATGGAGAATGGTAAGACTGCTGGGCCTGACAGTTTTACTTGGAATTTTATAAAAATGGCTTGGATGTTATTGCTAAAGATGTGACTCGTTTGATTCAAGATTTTTTTAAAGGAAATAATTTGCCTCTTTTCTTTAAAGCTGTTAATATTGTTTTAATCCCTAAAAAGCATGATGTTTTTTTCTTGGGATAGTTTTAGGCCGATTAGTCTCAATTCTATTATTTCTAAAATAATCTCTAAAATTTTGGTTAATCGGCTGCACCCTCTTCTTCAGAAAATTATTTGCACTAATCAATCTGCCTTCTTAAAAGGTAGGAGTATTTGTGATAATGCCTTAATTGTTCAGGAACTTCTTCTGGATATTGATCTTCACAGACGTGGTGGGAACATTCTTTTTAAATTAGATATTCAGAAGGCTTTTGATCATATCCAGTGGGAGTTTCTTATGGATATTTTGAAGGCTATGGGTTTCAACTCTAGTTTTTGTCAAATCATTTATCGTATCATCAGTGGTAATTTCTACTATGTTATTATTAATGGTAAGAAGCATGGTTTCTTTCAAGCTTTTAGGGGACTTAAGCAAGGAGATCCTTTATCTCCTTATCGTTTTATTATTGCTTTAGATTACTTTTCCAGATGCTTGAATACATTATATATGACTAACCCCTCTTTAAATTATTTTCATAAGGGGAATTTATCTATTAGCCATCTTTGTTTTGCTAATGACTTGATTATCTTTACTAATGCTAATAAGCCTTCTATTAGGAAGGTTTAGGAGACGCTATTGCATTTTCAAAGTGTTTCTGGCTTAACTTTTAATAAATCTAAATGTTTTTCCTATTGTGCTAAGAAGATTCCTGTTTTAAAAGGCATTGGATTGCAGATTTTACTGGCTGTAGCCGTGGCATGCTTCCTTTAAATTATTTAGGTTTTACCTTGTACAAAGGTATATCTCATGGTAAGGATTTTCTTGGGTTGTATGATAAAATTAAGAATAGAATTTTGTCGTGGGAGAATCGTTTTCTCTCGTTTGGGGGCAGGATTACTATTCTTAAATCTATTCTTACTTCCCTGCCTCTTTATTCTCTTCAGTTTATGAAAATGCCTGGGTTTATTATTAAGAAGATTGAGTCTCTTTTTAATAAATTCCTTTGAGAAGGTTCTTATGGTTCAAAAATTCATTGGAAGAGTTGGGCTAAGCTTTCCAAGCCACCTGAGTCTGGGGGTTTAGGCTTTAGAAGCTTAACTGACTTTATTACTATTAATTTCATGAAACTTTGGTACCGTTTCTGTAAGAATGATTCTCTCTGGGCTTCCTTTATGCATTCTAAGTATTGTGCTAATGATCATCCCCTTACTATTTCATCTAAGGCTACTGATTCTTTTATTTGGAAAGATATGTTGGCTTTTTCTCATAATACTGAGCTTTTTTTTAACAAGGGATCTGGGCAAAGGTAATATATTCTTTTGTTACGATGATTGGATGGGAAGTGGTGCTTTGGCTAATAGTTTTGGAGGCCCGGAGCATGTTAATCTGAAGGTGAATGATTTTTGGGTCCATAATAGTTGGATTCTGAATAAACTTTTGCGGTATGTTCCTTATAATGTGGCTAATTTTATCTCTAGCATTCTCCTTAATATCAACAGAGAGGATAGGGTGACTCTCAAAGGTAAACAAGGTATTTCCGATGTTAAAATCTTTGCTGATTCTTTTGTTTATACAGCTGGTTTTGATCTTAAATGGTTATGGAACAAATGACTTAAGCCCTCTATTTCTTTCTTTACGTGGCGTGTTCTGCATAATGTGCTTCCTGTTGATGACATTCTTAAACTTAAGGGCTTACATCTCCCTTCTCGTTGTTCTCTTTGTATGCATGATTGTGAGTCCATTAATCATATTTTTCGGCACTGTTCTTTTGTTTGCGAGGTTTGGCTTCGTTGCTGTAGCATTCTTAGGATTTCTACTGATTATTTTCGACATGCTACTATTATGGATCTGTTTAACGATTGGAAGAAGTTTGGACATCTTTTGTTTAATTCCATTCTTGCTATCATTACTTGGTTCTTTTGGGTTGCTAGAAATGATATTCGGTTCTATGGTAAGAGACATAATGTTGTTTCTACTGTTAAATTAATCTTTGGATATCTTTTCAAAGGTTTGGTTTTTTTAACTTCTAAGGGGAAGCTTAACAAGAAGCTGTACAAGTTACTCCATAACTTGGGATTCCCTAATACTAGTAATGGGAATGTTTCTGAGACTATTCATTGGATTAAACCTCCTGCTCCTTTTATCAAAATTAATGTCGATGGTTGTTGGGATAGCTGGTTTGCTAGTGTTGGGGGTGTTTGCCGTGATTTTGAGGGATCCATTCTTTACTGGTTTGCTTCTCCTTCTGTCCTATCTCGCCCCTTGTGGCTGAAGCGGATGCTTTGGTTTTTGGTTTGCAGCTAGTTGTTCAAAAAGGTTGAAAGTTCATTATTTTGGAAACTGATTCTTTTACTTTGTGGAAGTATTGTTTATTGCAAGAACGATATCACTGGAGTGTAAATCTTCAGATGAAGTGAATCTTGGATTTATCTAGGAATTTGGTGGTCAAGTGGAGTCACACTCGACGTGAAGGTAATCAAGTTGCTCATTGGATTGCTAAGATGGAACTTTATTTTCGTACTGCTTGGGTTTTCTTCATTTATTCCGGTCCATTTATTTCATGTTGTTTGTTGGGATATTTAGTTTTGTTGTGTTTGTCGTTGTGTCGTGGTGCGTGAGTTGTTTTTTCTGGAAAAGGGTCATTAGATTCTCTCTTTTTTTGCGTGCGTTTTACGGGTGTGCTAGATAGGACCTTTTTCCAGGTGTTGTATTTTTATTTTTCAATGAAACGCGTAAGGAGACTGTCTCTTTCAATTAAAAAAAAATAGACATATATTCTTCACTTGAAGAGAAAGAAAAAGAGAGTGAGATGACTACTAAAGCTTAACTTTTAAAATGTGATTTCTTGTCCAAGTCACTTGAGGTTGCAACAAACTAATAGAGTTCACAAACAACCACCAAAGGCCGCCTTCGGCCATCAACTGTACATCACAGCAATTATTGTAGGTAACTATGATTATGGCCTCGAACTACAATTTTGGTGGTTTTATTATGACTATTATAATTATCAAATATCTCTATAGTCAATTGTGACTTCTATGGTCAAGTACGACTATTATAAACTCCAACTTTGATTTTGATAGCTTTGTTACGGTTGTTATAGCCACCGACTAAAGTTTTTGTTGCCCAATTATGGATGTTGTAGCCAAACTGCAATTATAAAATTGGGATTAAGTTTTTGTAGTCTAATATTTCATAATTTAGAAGAAGAGTTGACATATGTACCCTTGATTACATAATGAACTTTCTTAACTAATATAGAAACCATGGTTAGTTCTATTTTCAAGGTTCTCCCGCAAAAAAAAAAGTTATGGTGACCACTTCTATGACTTTTTTTAATCATTGTGTATGTTGGATCTTTTCACAATTCTAAGATATTAAATTATCACTCTACCATCGTGACACAACACATACAAGAGTTTTGGGTGGTAAATATATAATTTTGGTATTAGATATGTAAATACATAGGAATTGTGTGCCATATATACATATAGCTCAAAAAATATCAGAAAATTTACATACCACTCAATTCATATGTATTTTCATATCTAACACCTAAACTTTAAATTTTACATATTTGACACCTTTTCTATGTATGAAAATATATATTTCACTTTTTAAAAATTAAAATAATGATTTTTTTATTTGATATGAAATATTTGTCAATTAAAAGTACAAAAGCAAAGCCTTACATTTCAGACATGTAAATACATAGGAACTGGGTGTTATGTATGTAAAAGCCCTAAAAATATATAGGTGTTCTTATACATGTAATTTAAGTGATTTAAGTGTGATGTATAAATACAGATGCTTCAAGTGCTATATATATATATACACACACATGTGCCGCCGGCCGTGACCTGTTGGTAGAGCAGCCTCTTCGAAGGTCGAAAATCCCCTCATGTCATGGGATTGAAACCCCCTCTTGCCAGTTTACCGATAGTGAGGTCGGTCCTCGAATAATTATGCACACGAGGGTGGTTGAGGGCCTTATAATAGCCTTCTGCCATTTTTGCTTTATATATATATATATATATATATATATATATATATATATATATATATATATGTATATAAGAAATCACCTAGAATAATGACGATATCTTAATTAGTGCTGGCAGGACATTTTATTTTAAAAAAAGAAGACTATTTTTAGTATATCTTAGTTATTATTATTAAATTGGGTCTACTTATCAGCCCTCACTGTGCTTTTTAAAAAACGTCAGTCTTTTCTTCGTTACATCTAGCGGTGTAAATGAGTCAAGTTGGCTTGTGAGTCAGCTCGGGCTGGACTCGATAAGTGGATCGTGAGCCAAGCTCGATGAGCTAAAAAGTCAGGCTCAAGCTAACCCTGACGACTCATTAGCTCGTGAGCAAGATTGTTTAAAAAATAATTAATAAATAATATAGTTGAAATATATTAAAATCTAATAAATTTTCTTTAAAAATATTTAAGAAATGATATTTGTATTTTATATCAAGTTATTTCTTATCAATTATCTTCAAAATGCTCATTTTATTTATCATTTCAATATATTACTAGCTTAAATTAATTTTTTTTTTCCTATTTGATATCAAACAAACCGGCTAACTGAGCGGCTCGAACTCATAGAGAGCTCTAGCTTGAGCTTGCACTCTATTAAAAGCCCAAGCACAAATCAAAGATGAGCCGAGCTCATTTACACCCCTAGTTATATCTAATCACATGCTGCCCCAAGTTAGATCTTCAGTTCATTGAATTCGTTGTTGTTCAGGCTTAATTAAGACTACTAGGCACGGGGCAGTAAGTCTGCACTTCATGCTATAGATAAAAATTTGATTTGATTATAAAAATATTTGAATAAAATTTTAGATCAAATGTACATTGAAATTATTAATTCTTTTAATGATGAATTGAATATATGAATAGTTAATAAAAACTACATTATATTTGTTATGTGCTAGAAGATAAGTGACGATAGAGTGATAATTTAACATCTTAGTAGTGCATGAAAAATCCAACACACATAAAGATAATTGCATTGTAACGGGAAAGGAAAAAAGATTTTTTACGTAAAAAAACTATGGAAAGAAAAAAAATCAAGGCCCTAGCCAAGCCAAATTGCAAGAGTAATCTACTATATAATTGTAAAAAACATATGTTCGTTCTTCTCCTGAATTAGAAAAGAAGAAATTACAAACCTAAAAATCACATGTACAATAATAATTTAGTTAAAATAGCCATATATAAGATTTTCGTGCTTGGGCAACTAATTTTGTTCGTGCAGGTCCAAGAAAAGTCTAAGAAATTGGGGCAACCTTAAAAAATAAAAAATGTTGGCAACAGTGGCTAACTAGTATCATTGTAATCTTCCATTATGGCCTTTGTAGTGAACCAATGCCCTTACAGCTACCAAGTACGAGAGCCTCTTAGGTCCACTGATACTACTGCAGCTACCAACTACTACCTATGTGAATAACTACAACCTATCTATCTAACTGTTAATGTGAGTTTAGCTCAAACATCGTTAATCACTCGAAGATTGATTCATGTTTTGGCTCAGAGCGAAATAAACAAGCCGATCTACGATCCAAAATTTTGGATCGAATTTTTTTCGAGCCGATTTTGAGTCGACCCCGGCTCGACTCAAAATCGGATTGTTAACAACATACGACCATAAATTTAGCAAATTTAGCTTGAAGATTGTTAATCGCTCAAAAAATGATTCTAATTTTGAATCGAATTGAGATTGGATCGAAATAGACGAGTCAAGCTACGTGCCAAAATTTTGGATCAATTTTTTTTTGAGCCAATTTTGATCGACCCAAATCAGCTCGAAATCAGATCGTTAACAACCCTAATTACATCAGAGATTGATTACAAACACATATGGTTTTGATTTATTTATGAATGCTCTTACTAGACATTTATAGGAGGATACACATTGGTGTATGCTTTTTGCCAGTGATATCTTTCTTGTGGATAAGACTGAAGAAAGAGTTTAGGAAAAACTAAAATTATGGAGGCCGATATTGGAGTCTCAATTCCTTCGTTTGAGTAGATCTAGAACTGGATACTTGAAATATAATTTTAGTAGTAGCAGCTCTAGTGGCAGAGTTGTAACTTGGGGTGATCAAGTCATTTAAAATATGTGAAAGTTCTAGAAATCTCGGGTCTCTTGTTCAAAGTGACGGTGATATAAATAGGGATGTGATTAATTAGTAGATTTCAAGTTGTTTGGTTCACATCTTCTCGGCTCAAAGTCGGATCGTTTAACATCGATCATCAAACGGTCGAACATTGATTCGTAATTGATTAAGACGTCTCCATCTAATAGTGTATGTCACTGTAGCGACACTAGCCCGCTCATAAATATATTTGTTTCATTTCTTGTCTCTAAGTGGAAAAACAATCGCAAATCTCATACGGATCATAGACTTTACATTTGTAGATAAAATGTGAACCAAATTTTCTTGTGAATGAGTTGGTATAGGTACGGTGACAAACAGGATTAGAAATAAAATATTGATAAATATTTTAAAGTTGAATTAATATTTGTCATAATAATCTTGACCTTTTATTTAATTTGCTTCAGCTCTTACATTAATAAGTTAATAATTTGTAAGTTAAATTAGTGTGCAATTGGGGACATAAGAGTACTAATTTCCAAATCACATTAAACTTTTTGGTCTGTACATAACACACAATTCTTATGTATTTCATAACTTAACATATAAACTTCCATATTCACATCTATAGCACTCAAATTTTGAGCATCACAGAAAAAGAACCATTTTAATTTACTTGTACAAATTGAATTGCACATTTTATGCATGCATAAGTTATGACATCAAAATATTAAAAATATAAAGGGTTATTTACATACATACCACCAAAATCTTATGCATTTACATATCTAACGCTTAAATATTATTTTTTTATATTTATAACAGCCAAATCATATATATCACATAAAAAATATCATCATTGTAACTTCTAAAATGTGAAATACAACATATCTTATCATGCATGAGTAAGATGATAAATATGTAATAAATAATATTTAGGTGTTAAATAGGTAATTACATAGGAATCTGTGGTATGCATGTAAATCTTTCAAATATAAATATGAAAGTTAAATAGTTAGACATAAAAATAGTTAGAAATATGATAAAGTTTTTCACTGCATGAATTAAATTTGAATCAAAACCATATATTTTATTCATATAATAGCTAGGTACTGTTGGTTCCGAGTTAATGGATCGCTGAAGGACAAATTGAAAAGAAACAATGAGATTAAACTTTCGGGAACTTTCTTTCTATTATTTGAAGAAGGAAGAATACAAGACTTAAGAGAGTGCGATTACATTATAACATAACAACCTATTTATACTAAACAATGCATAACGTAATAAAGAAAAAAACGTACACAATAATCGCAGGCATTAAGTGTCATTAATTCGTGCCTATTATAAACATATATTTATTCTACTAATTGTGTAATCAAATCATGCATATTAGAGAGCCCATATTTATTCCATTAATTGCGTAATCAATTCAATTATATATTTATTCCACTAATTATATAGGTCTTTTTTTGCTCATCAATTTATTTTTACCAATTCAAGATTAGATTCACAGGCACATCAAATAAAGTCTTAACTGAATTATGCCTGCAAGTAAGCAGTCATTATCAAGGGCCAACCTCTAAACTTCTAATTAAAACTCAAGCCTTCTTTGTTATCCAAAGTTAAATACGCTTCTACAACAAAACTAATCATCAAAATATTTTTTTCTAAAACCTAATGATAACGAATCAATGATGATTATCATATATCCACGTTGTTGTGCTGTAGGTCAACACCTGCACCCTTAATCATAACCAATTAATATTTAATAATTGCAATTTAATCCACATAAAAGTTAAATAAAAATTAGAAGACTATCAGTAGCTTGACCAGCCATGCATTGTTAACTAGACCCAACATATTTATTAATTCCCCATGCAGCTAGCTGATTAAACATCACTTTGTTTTGCTGTCCTTCCTGAACAACCCACACAAGCTTCCATAATTTTTTTTCATTTGTTTTATTTATTTACTTATTATATTGATGTCATTTTTGTAATTTTTTAATTAAGATTCCACGACAGAACTCCCCAACTCATGAGAACTGAGATTTCGGTCTCTGCTTGATCAGTGGTGCCTCTCGAATATTATAATTTTACTTGCAGCTGTGTTAAATTAAGGTCATCACGAGCCATGAAAATTACTTCCACTTCCTTTTGTCCTGCCAAGTGGAGGATTAAAGAGAGAAGAAAGCTACCCGAGAAAGGCAAAAGGCAAACGTAAATCATAGATCTAGGGTCTTCAAAAGTATAGTGAAGGCTTTATTCATGGATGACGTAAGTCTATATGGTGGCTTAAAAATAATCAAAATTGATGAATATATATATATATATATATATATATATATATATATATATATATATATATATATATATATATATATATATAACGACAGTGCCAACCAGGAGGCTACAATTGATTGATACCAAACAGACTATGCATTGACTTCCGCCCCTTCATCTTACTTCTCTCTCTTTGCAAAGGAAAGCCTTTGCGTTGAAGGCACTACTAAGCTTGCAAGGGTTGAAGTCAGAAGCCCTTCCTTTCCTTAGTTTTCTCATACATTCTCGTTTCTGATCTATCTTTTTACAAGAAAGGCTAAGTGAGCTTGCAGGATTAAGCCAGAAGAAAGCTGTCCAATATGGGTAGGGCTCCATGTTGTGACAAGGCAAACGTAAAGAAAGGACCTTGGTCTCCTGAGGAAGATAATAAGCTTAAGGATTACATAGAAAAGTTTGGGATTGGTGGCAACTGGATTTCCCTCCCACAGAAGGCTGGTTAGTGATCATGATTCATTTCTCTCTCTTTCCCTCACCCCCTCTTCCTCTCCCTTTCTCTTGAAATTTTTGAAGATGTTTTGACGACCAAAGCTCAAGTTTTCTTGTTCATTTGATCAAATTGCTAGTGTCTCAGTCTTATTATAGAATAGTTTTGAGAGAAATAAGAAATTTTTACAGTTGAAATAATTTCTATGAAAATTGATTTGTTGAGACTTGATCTTGGGTTGCTTCCAGGGCTAAAGCGATGTGGGAAGAGTTGCAGGTTGAGATGGCTAAATTATCTGAGACCCAACATAAAGCATGGCAACTTCTCTGATGAAGAAGATAGGATCATATGCAGCCTCTTTGCCTCTATTGGAAGCAGGTTAGTTAACTCTCTTTCGCCTTGTTTCTCTCAATTATTATATCTACTTTTAGCTGTTATCTCTTTTTCACTCCATCATTTACTTTATAAATCTGCAAACAACATAAAAGAGCAACACAGAACAAGAAATAACTATCATTCCTTTCTTGTTTTAGCAAAGAGCAGTCATAGATAAAAATGCTTCTTCCTTACCTGACCAGTTGCCATGCATTTTTCCTCCCATGCATAAAAGATATTAAAGCTTAGCTTCTTGTTTAATTGCAAAAAAATGAAAAATAGGGGTAAATAAAGATATCATGAATTAAATTAAATTTAGCCCAGGATATATACCACTTCATTTCTTAAATTTCATGGCATTATCATCAAGATATCAAGCATTCTTTTATTTTCAAATTGGTTAGAAAAGTAAGTGGGGGTTTAACATATGATTAACCAAATAAAATTTATATCATTTTATTTTCAAAACACAGTCTAATGATATTTTGGTAACAATTTCCCTAATTTTATTCTCAACTATATTTTACAAGGCAATCCGAACTGTTGCAGATGGTTATTTTGTACAAGAAAAAACTATCATTTTTCCTGAAAAAAAATTAAAAAAGAAAAGAGCCATAAGCTCTTTACATCACACATTTCAACGCATTCAAATAATCTCTAAGCTGAATATTATATAAATAATCTCGTGTTATTATAAAATATGTTGAAAATGTGTTGGCCTTAAATCTCGTGTTATTATGAAATATGTTGCCATGTAATTCTAGCTAAATATTTAACTTATGACAATCTCATCTCTCAATTTTTTTCCTTGCTAAAATAGACTTATCTTTAAGTGCAGATGGTCAATAATAGTTTCACATTTACCTGGAAGGACAGATAACGACATTAAGAATTACTGGAATACAAAACTCAAGAAGAAATTGTTTGGAATCTCTCCAACTCAAAGAAAATCAAGCCATCAGCTAAAGCAGCAGAATCAACAATTGCAACCTTCTCTTGATCATAATATCCTGCATCCTTCTTCTTCTTCAACTTCATTACTGTCCCATCACCAATATTATCCATACAAATTTTTTAACACCTATTCTTCGTCCCCCTTAGTTGAAATATGGCCATCACAACATTATCAGACCGAGTTAAATAGTAGCAAGCTCCTCATTTTCGGGGGAGACCAGTTGAACTGCAGCTCTTCTGAAATATGCTTTGGAAGATCAACAATGGAGTTTGAGACAAAGAACTACTTTCACTTTAATGAAATGGGAGATCAAAAGCTTCTCCTTGGTGGAATTTCAGGAGGAGGAGAGGTGGAGGCTCCATTAATAAATTATGGTTATGAGGAGATTAAATTGGTAATTAATCCCAAAAATCTTAATTACTTTGATTACCCCATAAGAGCAAATGAGACTATTGGGAACAACATTAAGAACCAGGAAAGAGTCATGTACTATTGCTAATCTGAAGCTAGCTATCAGAGATCATGAAAAAAAGGAAGAGATAAGTCCAATATAGGCACTACCTATCATATTTGATTTATATATTGTTATGTATTGTTTTGTACTATTATGTACAGTAATTTTATTGTATCTAATAATACATAAAAAAATCATAATAGTATATGCATGATTCTACATGAGAAAAGACAAGGTTTAATTAAGGAGTTAAAAGGGGTTTTTCTTCATAGATGGATTGGATAAGTCATGGAAGAGGGTACATGGGTTCATAACTATTTGCGTGGGGTTTCTTAATGTTGTGTTCATTTTAATCTTTCTATTATTGACATGATTGATTTTCCACTTTATTGCTATAGTTACCTAGACTCAGAAGTTAAGAAAATAAATAATTATTTCTATTTTTACGATATGATCTTATTCTTTCAGAAGAAGTAAGTTCCGAGCGTGCAAGCATTATCATAAAATTTAGAAAAATAAAATCTCTCCCTCTCTCTCTCTCTCTCTCTATATGTAATCTGATCCAAGAGGAAAAAGTATTCGCCTGCTTTCACCTTGTAGTTTGAACCAAATGAGGAGGTTTGGAGTTCGTGGAGATGTTGGAGTTGGGGAACTGGTTGGGTAATAACCCATTGATCGTTAACGAGGATTCATGTAGTGTTTTTCATAATTTGAATGTGCCAAAATGGCAATATACAAATAATAGGAATAATTTAGATTTATAATTTTGAAAATAATATTATTTCAATATTTTTTAAAGTTAAATTAATCAATAAAAAATTATAAATATATTATTTCTATTAGGATTCTTTTTCATCAACAAATCAATGCTAATTCCCCACCGAAAAAAAAATCCAATGCTAATTAATCTAAAAGAGTAATTACGTACATAACATCCAAAATATTGCAATTTAAAAAAATCTAACACCCAAATGTTATTTTTAAATTACAACTAATGTATTTACACTTGTCACGGTGAAACAATTGAGAATTTGATACAAATGAAAAAAATATGGGTCGGGGTTTTTGATTAATTTTGATATTTGAGTTGGGAATTTGAAAATGGATGAAAGAGAGCGCTAGATTTACAAATAGCAATGTTTCGGATGTTGTATATCTATTTGCTCTTAATTTAATTGATAAATCTTAAAATTATTGTCAAAGTTTAATAATTAAATTATTTTTTTGTTAAATTAAAATTTTGAAATTATTTAAATTTTTTTTTTAAATTTCTATCGCATTTGTTGGATTGTTTTTTTCTTTTTTTTTTAATTTCTTGTTGATGTAGTATTCAATATTTTAGTAAGATATTACCCCTCTCATTACTTAAGAGAGTTGTAAATAAATTTAAATAAAGCTATACTCTCAAAATAAATACATGTAAAAAAGAAATTTTTTTATTTATTGTGCACATCATCAATGTATAAATGATTTTTTTTTTTTAGATAGTTATAAAAATTAATAAATTTCTATTTTTTATAATCTATTTTAGGGAATATAAAAATACTCTTTTCTGCTTAAAGAAGCTAATGATTCTCATCCGAGAACCTAATTTCAGCTCAATACCAAGTCAAAAACATGTGATGGCAGGCCAATTTTTACTAAATGTTGGTTTGATCCGATCTCGATCAATCAAACATCACTATTAACTTTAATATAATTTTTATTCAAATTAAAATGATCTAATTTTCATTAATTTTTTAACTTATAAGATTAAAACGTAATCATATAAGTTTCTGGGTGGTGCCCCTATTTTGCTTCTCTCTGTTTTAAGCTTTCATTTTGTAGCTATTTTTTTGTGATCCAATTGGGTGACCTCTTTTTTCAGCTAGATGGCTAGGTATAGTTGTTGGGAGAACTTTTCACAATTTAAGTATTGGCATATTTGCCGGAGTTTGCTGCTGGCCTATTGCAATTATTTTGTGGATGCTAGCCTGGACTTTCACGTTAGCCGAACTTGTTTCTTTTGTGCTTTTTGTATTGTGGGAGTAGCTGTTGGAAGTCTGGATCGCATTTCAGCAGTTTCCCTAAACTGGAGAGATGCTGGTTGTGGAGAGATATGCTGGTCCACTTCTCTAGTTGTTTTTACAATTCTCTTGTTTGTTTGCTTCTGTTGGTTGCTTGGTTCCTTTGCTACAGGTTTCTTTGCAGAGATGCATTTGGGGATTGGGGGGGGGCGGGCACTATCGATGATATCTGCCTATCTCTATGGAAGTTCTCATATGCTCTCCAACAGTTTTTGGAAATTTTTTATTTCATGGCTCTACTGCTTTTTCCTCTACAAATTTTGGGGTATACAGGCATCTTCTTGGGTATGCTTGCATATGTCTTTTATACATGTATTTTTGGTTGGATACTTTTTTGCATGAGTTTGTCTTGCAGGAGGTGGAACCCTAGGGATGAGTACATATGCATTTTTTTGGGTTTTTTAGATTTGGGGATCCACCTCCCCTCTCTCATTTTGTACCTCCTCTTTTATATTAACACGTAGAGAGTCACGAGTTGCTCTTTTCCCATATATATATATATATATATATATATATATATATATATATATATATATATATATATATATATATATATATATATATATATATATATATATATGGAAAAGCCCTAGGGCTAATTATATTGAAATAAAAAGGATACAAAAAAGTTGTATGAGAGGGCCCTACCCATACGATGCATAAAATAATAAAACCCCAACAAAAAGGAAACAAAAACCTAAAAAAATGCAAACATGCAGATAACAAGCATCTATGAGTGATGCAGTTTAGGTCTGACTCTTCCTCAAGTTCTTGTGGCAGATCCAGATACGAGATTCTAAAGTGTTGTACCATTGTCAGGAGTGATCAGGGTTTCATCCATTAATTCTCTAAGCTGAATAATGTCCCCAACATTCTTCCTCCACCGAGAAGTGCAGACTTGTCATTCTTCTTCAGAAGATTGGTTTATTATTTCATTAGCTAGTGTAGCATCAAGAGAGGGAAAGGCAATCACATCAATGGGTTCCGGTGTTCATGAAGGATATTCTTCCAATACTTGGCAATCTCCTGCACTCTCAACAGGTAAATATACCACCATTAAAGAGTCATCAATCACATCCACATGATTAATACCAACACTACAGGTTGTGTTCTAATCAAAATCTTCCTCTGTAACATTGGAAGAAACCTCATGAACTGTCCTAGAAGGTGTAGTGACAACATCCTTCACCTCCGACACACTGACCCAAGGAAAAAATTTTAAGATTTTCATGCCTATTTTATACTGATTTTGATGATATTGCACTTTAAAGAAAGTTATTTTTAGTGTTTTTCTACAGGTATGAAGATTTAAGGACAAAGGAGTGAAAATATGCAAAAAGGAGTGAATATGGAGCAAAAAGGACCAAATTATGCAAAATTGACCTAGAGCGTCGACAGTGAGGTCGATGGCGCCGACGGCGTGATTTTCTCGAGAGTTCAGAATTAATTCCAAGGAAGGCCGCCGACAGCGGGGCCTGTTTAAAAAGTACTGTTTCTAGAAGGCCATCGACGTTGAGATCAAGGCTGCCGATGGCAGGATCGACAGATTTTTCCAGAAATACGTTGAATGTGGACGATTTTTGAAGGGGTGCCTGCAAAACCTTTAGAGACTCTTCTACAACTTTAAAAAGAATGAAATTAGGCCAAAAAAAGCGTCTCCTAAGCGTCACAAAAGGTCTCCTATACGTCTCCTACGTGATTACTAGTGAGTCCAAAGTGTTCTAAAGAGTTTATTAGTGAGTCATTAGTGTAGTTATTAGTGAGTAATGAGTTCAAATAGAGATTTTGTGAGGAATTCTTCGAGGGATTGTAAGAGTGGAAGGGAAGTGAGAGATCTCTTCTGCATTGTCATTTCGAAGGAGAATTCTGTGTGCTGTAAGAAAGGAATAAATCCAGAGGAACTTCAACGAGTTTGCTTGGGGAGGAATTTGAGATAAGTAGTGTTTATTTATTATAGCTTGTAGAACTTTACTTTATTATATGAAATCCAAGTTTTATTGCATCCTTTCCATGAATTCTAAGTAGTTGTTCTGTCTTTCTCCTTGTTTGATGTTTTAGTGAAATGATTGAATGAATTAGTATATTAAACAAAAAATAAAGAAGTTGTGATGATACTATACCTAAACTTACTTGACTATATGAATTGACCATTTGTATTGTTAAAATCTGTGAAGAATTTTTAAGACCTGACCGTGGGTTAAGAATTCTTAACTAATATGTATCACAGTTCTCTTTGAAAGGTAGACGGGTAAATCCTTGAAAGGAGAAGGGCAAATAAATAGGGAAATTATATTAATCGGACGAAGAATTGGAGATTTTAGAGTGACAGACTAAAATCCTCAATTCGGTCATATTGTTTGGGTGCTGAGGTGTAGATTGTTAGCTCTCAGGCGAGGGGAATGTGGAGCTCCGAAGTGAGAGCCGGTATCCTCCCAGCCTAGCCTCAGATTCAGTAACCAAGCAATAGGACTTGTCAACGTTCTTTATACTTGGACCAAAGGGTAAAGAATAGGTATGCTCCTATTTGACACAACACATATAAAACTAATTCTAATTATCATTTCACTTAAATATCTTAACAAAGGAGAAAGATTCTTGCTTTTTTATATATATTTGAACTTAACTTTAGTAGTATTAGTAATCTGTTAGTAAAACTAGTTTAAATATAAGAACTTTATTATCGATTGCATATTAGTGATAGATAAGAAAATTTGATAAGTTGTAATTTTATCTTGGTTTATTATAATTCTAGTCCGTAGGCTTTAATATTTTTTTCCCTGTGGGATCGATAATCAGGACTCCACTAGAGCCCTTTATTACTTGAGTGATACATATACTTGCGTTTAACGGTAACTCTGCGATAAAAAGTTTATAATATTTAATTATTACTAAAATTAAAATTACGCTCCTGATCAAGTTTTTGGTAATGTTGCTGAGGATTTATATCTTTTAGTAGTGGTGTTGAATTCTTATATTTATAACTATATTAAAATCGCGGGATCACACATGAGCCTCATCTCTAATCCTAATACTGTCAGAAACAATATCAGCAACACCATTTTGCATCGTATCCACCATAAACAAAGGAATCATAGGTAAAGGTGAAGAAGATATGTCATCCGCAGGGGAAGGCTTAACATCTACATTAACACGATCCTGGAGCTCATCTGCAATATGATTGTGCTGAGAAACATGAGGAGGGGCTACGGTGGGCTGTAGTTGGGGATGTAACAAAAATCATGACGAAGAGCTATGACCAAACATTTCATAGTGAGAGAAATATTGAGGATGAGGTCCCATCACAACCTCTTTCCATTAGCCGTGATGAGGGGGGCCAATCCAAATGGCCTCTGGAAAAGATTGAGTGATGTCTCGCTCAACAAGCACACACGCTTTAGATGGTCTATCTGTATAAAGTGTTGGAGTATCGACCTTAATCGGTGTGTCAAAGGCTGTTGCAACGGTATAAATGATTTCATAATCGAAAAGATGCACCTTGAGCTCTGGAAATTTAATCAAAATCGGGATAATATGGGATTTTGATTTAGGATCGAAATCCACGATCCATTTCAAAATCTTCATAACACGATTATCAATCTTTAGAAATTTTTTAGCAAACAATTTGAGTATAATCTGCATTAGTAGAGAGTTAGATGAGAATATGATGGCCATCTAGTGAACCAACCTTCCAACTACCAGTGAGTCTTAGAGAATCAAAATATTTTCTAATAATCTCAAGCTTAGGAAGCTCATATGAATATTTCCCAACTAGATAATAGCGAAAAGAAGCAGCCGGAGTATTAATTTCTTCCTCGGTGAGGAACAGAGCAGGTTTACCTTTCTTCATTTCCTACTTTCTAATGAAGGTATAATCACCCCCTAACTCAAGAGCATCATGAAAAGCATGGGAAAGAAGCATGATCGACTACTTGATCCAGGCGATGAAACCCCCAAGACTGTTGCAGCATAACTCCGAGCCATTTCCCCAAATCGTGAAAAACAGCGGAATCCCCAAATTACCAAACCACCGACAGAACTCCCAAATAGAAAAACAATTCAACAGGAAAAACAAGATGTAGCAAGAATAAGGAGAAAAGAATTTCACTAGTGAACCAGACCGAAAGAAAGTCTGACGCCTGCGCTTGAGTACCTGCAGCAGCCCGTGCCACCGGAGCCAAAACCAGCGAGCGAGGCCACTGGAGTCGAGGCCACCAGAGTTGAGGTCGCCAAAGGAAGTAGCCAGACTGGATCACACAAATCACCATCAAAGTGTCGAAAACCTTAGGCGGGGTTCCGGTGGAAACGAGGTCACCGTCCTCTTCCTCTGCATCTCGATTTTATTTCCATATATATATATATGTTAAGAAAAAGCCCTAGGGCTGATAATATTAAAATAAAGATGATACAAAAAAGTTGTAAGAGAGGGCTCAATAGATGCTGCCCAACCCATACAATACATAGTGCCAAGATAACCCAACAAAAAAGTTACAAAAGACACAAGCAAAAGAAAACCATGCAAATAACAAGTGTCTATGGGCGTGGTAGTCTAGCCCTGTGCCGTCTTCTAGTTCTTGGAGCGGATCCAGATAGCAAACACTGAAGTGTTGTGCCATTTCCAAAAGTGACCAAGGTATTTTACATTAAGTCTCCAAGTTGAAAAGTGCCCATAACCTTCTTCCTCCGCTGAGAAGTGTAAACTTGTCATTCTTCCTCTGAAGATAGGTCGGTCAGATCCGTAGAAGGAAAGGCAGTTGCAGCTTTGGGTTCCAGTGTTTCTGTACGACAGTCTTCCAATACTTAAGTATTTTCTACCTAATACACCTAAAATATATAGTATTTTTATGCACATTTTTAAACCTATTTTTAATGATATTGCACTTTAATGAAAGGTATTTTGTGTTTTTCTTGCAGGTATGATGAAAATGGATGGTCATGATGAAACGAGCAAAATTGGATCAAATTTGGAGCAAAAAAAATGAAAAATCAAAATTTTGGCACTGGCGGCTAAGCGCCGCTGGGCCAGCGCTTAGCCGCCATAGTTAAAAATTGAAATTCAAATGAATTTGGAGCAAATTTCAAAGGGGATGGGATGCAACTCTTGGTGGTAACTACCATAACTTCCTTTGGGCGGCAAGTTTGAATGAAAATGTGCGTTCCTTGGTAGATACATTGAATCTGGACACATTTTGAAGAGAAACCAAGGCATTTTTTGGTTTACTATTTAAAGAGAGTCTTAGGAAAGATTAGGAGACTCTTCCTTTGCATTTTGAAGGGTTCTTTCTTTCTTTCTTTTGTTCTTCCACTGCATTTTTAAGAGTTTTTATTTTAGAGTAGGAGTAGAGAGTAGAAAGGAGAAAAGGGTCGGAGTGAAGTCTTCTTCTTCCCACTTCTTTTCTTTCTTTTAGTTTAGTTTTTATTGAAGTCTGTATGCTGAGTCATCGGAGTTGGGAGACTTGCTCTGAGGAGTAGTTTAGCGAAGAGTCAAAGTTTCAGAGGAACTTCCTTAGTCTTGTGGAGAGGATTTTCATATAATTGTTTACTTTTAATCTTTATATTAATACTTGCTTTAGTTTGTTATTTTTCTTATTGTTTTTAATTTCAAATCAATGTGTTTTTGTATTTTCTCAATGCATTCTGAGTAGTTTACTTTATATTTTTCTTTCTTAAATGGAGAAGTAATTAATTTACAAAGAATTGTTGTGGAAAGTATAAGTGTTTAAAAGTTGGAAGAAGTTGTGAAGATTGATTCTAAAAACTTTGTTTACTTCTTAATTTGGCTCGTTAAGTTGTAGAATTTCTTGAGATTATGTAAGATCAAATGCGGTATTGTCTCATAAAAGTTAGTAAGAATCACATGCAATTATATGGGTGAGAATTGTAGTCCATATAATTGAATGTAATAATAGAAGATATTTTTATAAAAGGGAGTAAAATTAGAGGATTTTAGAGTGACAGGCTAAAATCCCCTAATTTGGTTTGAAATTTTGAGTTTTGTTATGAGAAGTTAGCCCCCAGGTGGTGGGAATCGAGGGAACTCTAGAGTGAGAGACTGGTATCTTCCCTGCCTAACTATGTTCAAAATAATAAAAATTTCAAATTAACCTATGTTCTTTACAGAACCAAGTAAGGGTAAAGAACACATTTGCTTCTATCTGTCACAATAAATTTGAATACTTCCACAACAATACTTTAAGAATTATTACTACTTCATAAAAGGAAAGAAAAAGATATTTTAGTTAATAGTATTTTACATACAGTGTTATTAGTTATTATAATTTTAATTTCTTGCTTAACATTTTATTAAGGAAATTTATAAAGACAAATCAACTTTCAAAACTTTTCAAAATCAAGACATACTTTTTCAAAAATAATTAAAGAAAGTAAAAAGATAATTTTCTGATTCCTTTAAATATTTTCATGTTTTTCCTGTGGGTTCGATATCTCGGGGCTTAATCAAAAAGTCCTATATTACTTGATAAACGATACGTATACTTGCGTAGTATCCCATAATATAAAATCATAATTTTTATATCTAAATCATCAGCGCATATATTCCTAGCGGCCCAAGTTTTTGGCGCTGTTTGCTGGGAATCAAGTTTTTAGCGTCGTTACATTTACAGGACAGTATCAAGTTTTTGGCGCAGTTGCATTTATCAGGGATCAAGTTTTTGGGGCCGTTGCCAGGAAAAATTAATTAAATTGCATTTTAAAGAGATTTAATAAAATTTAAATTTTTACTTTTCTTTGTTTTTATTAGTGTGTTGTGTTTTGTTTTGTTTTATTGTTGTATGTATAGCTCAGGTTCTGAAGGACTTGTGCCTTACGATTCCGAATTAGAAAGAACTATCAGAAAAATCAAAAAAATTAAAAATACAAAAAAAGATAAAAATATTCAAGAAATGGCAAATCATCAAAATCAAAATATTGGCATCCATCAAGAATTAAGACGTTTAAGAGATTATGTTTACCCTACAGTAGATGAACTTCGTGGTAGTATTCAAAACTCTGCTGTAGCTGCTAATTCTTTTGAGCTTAAACATGCTATTATCCAAATGGTGTCTAATAATCAGTTTGGGGGAGCAACAACTGAAGATCCTAATTTTCATCTTGTTAATTTTCTAGAGTTGTGTGCTACTTTTAAATATGATGGTGTTTCGGATGATGCTATTAGACTTAGACTTTTTCCTTTCTCACTAAGGGATAAAGCTAAAATGTGGTTACATTCGTTATCACCTGGATCAATAAGAACTTTGGATGAACTGTCACAAAAATTCCTTGCTAAATATTTTCCACCATCTAAGACTGCTAAGTTGAGAAATGATATAACATCTTTTTGTCAGTTTGAAGGGGAATCAATATATGAAGCATGGGAAAGATTTAAAGATCTCCTCGAGAAAATGTCCACATCATGCGATACCGTATTGGTTAATAATTCAAACTTTTTATAATGGATTAGTTGGATCTCTTAGATTAATCATCGATGCTGCTGCTAGTGGATCATTAATGTCTAAACCATTTTCTGATGCTTATGCTTTAATTGAAGAAATGGCTACTAATAATTTTCAATGGCCTTTTGAAAGGTTAAATCTTAAAAAGGTAGCCAGTGTTTATGAAAATGATGCTTTTACAATGTTAGCAAATCAAGTTGCTACTGTTTCAAGGAAGATAGACCAATTTGGGATGAATTTTTCTCAGCCAAATCACATGATTGAAGAAAATTCATTAGGCCAAATGGTTGATTATTATAACCCAGGTTGGAAGAATCATCCAAATTTTAACTGGAATAACAATAATCAGGGTGGTGTTAATCAACAATGTGGGAACACCCAAGTAAACCCATTGGGGAATTGGAACAACCAAGGTAATAATAATAATAGATTAACTTATCCTTCTAATTATAACAATGCTTTACAAAATAAGGAGAAGAAGTTGTCTATGGAAGTAGTATCATTAATGGGAAATCAATTACAAATTCAAGGAGCAACCATCAGAAATATTGAAAATCAATTGGGACAAATTGCAAATGCCTTAAGTATTAAATCCCAAGGAATGCTTCCAAGTAATACTGAAGTGAATCCAAGAGAAAAGAATAAAGAACAAGTAAAAGCAATTCAACTGAGAAGTGGAAAAGAATTGGAAGGTAGAGTTCAAAAAGAAACTGAAGTTGAGAAAGAAGAAATTGAAAGACCTAAAGAGGACGCTCCAAAAGGTTTTCAAAGACCTATTTCTCCACCTAAGGTTGATTTAGAAAAACCACCACCTCCATTTCCTCAGAGACTTCGTCAACAAAAGTTGGATAAGCAATTTTCAAAATTCTTGGAGATATTAAAGAAGCTTACCATCAATATTCCATTTGCTGAAGCCCTAGAACAAATGCCAAGTTATGTGAAATTTATGAAGGATATTCTTAATAAAAAGAGGAAGTTTGAAGAAAATGAGACTGTTGAACTTAGTGAGTAGTGCAGTGCGATAATTCAGAAAAAGCATTCTGAAAAACATAAAGATCCTGGTAGTTTCACAATTCCATGTGCAATCAGAGAAAGATTCTGTGGAAAAGCTTTATGTGATTTTGGTGCAAGCATTAACCTTATGCCTCAATCAAAATTCAAAAGACTGGGACTAGGAGAAATAACCCCAACTACTGTAACTCTGCAATTAGCAGATCATTCGATCACATATCTTAAAGGAGTTATAGAAGATGTTTTGGTAAAAGTGGATCAACTTATTTTTCCTGTGGATTTAATTGTGTTAGATATGGAGGAAGATAAAGAGATGCCCATAATTTTGGGGAGACCTTTTTTAGCTACAGGCAGAGCCATGATAGATGTGCAAAAAGGAGAATTAACGATGAGGGTTAATGATCGATCTGTTACATTTAATATTTCAAAATCGATGAAATATCCTGCTAGAGGTAAAGAAGATGAGTGTTATAGGATGGATGTTATTGAATATTTAAGTGAATGTCATTTCAAATCAATTTATGAAGAAAAAGCTGAAAGAGAAGATTTTGTATATAAGCAAGAAGAGGAGTTATTTGATTCTAAAGATTTTCAAGAGGAAGATTTAAAGTATGTTCGTGAAAGTTTTGAAGTGTTGGATATGACTGAGAAAGATAAATCTTATGGTCCATCAATTAAAAAACCTCCTGAACTTGAGCTAAAAATGTTGTTTTTCTAGGTGAATCCTCAACCTTGCCTGTTATAATTTCCTCTCAATTAACTGAAAAAGAAGAAGAGAGTTTGCTTAAAATTTTGAAGAAGCGCAAGAAAGCCTTTGGATGGACAATTGCTGATATTAAAAGAATCAGTCCTTCAATTTGTATTCACAGAATTCTTATGGAAAATAATTGCAAACCGCGGGCTGATCCCCAAAGGAGATTAAATCCTATCATGAAAGACGTTGTTAAGAAAGAAATTTTAAAATGGTTGGATGCTGGAATTATCTACCCTATTTCGGATAGTGCATGAGTTAGTCCTATTCACTGTGTTCCTAAGAAAGGAGGAGTAACTGTGACTGTTAATGAAAAGAATGAAATGATACCAACAAGACAAGTTACAAGGTGGCGAATATGCATTGATTATAGAAAGTTAAACCTTGCCACAAGGAAATATCATTTTCCACTCCCTTTTCTATATCAAATGTTGGATATACTGGCTGGGCATAAATACTTTTGTTTTTTGGATGGATATACTGGTTACCACCAAATTCAAATTGCTCCTGAGTATCAAGAGAAAACTACGTTTACCAGTCCTTATGGTACGTTTGCTTTTAGAAGAATGCCCTTTGGTTTATGTAATGCCCTCGCTACATTTCAGAGATGTATGATGGCTATTTTTTGTGATTTAATTGAAAAAGGGATTGAAGTTTTTATGGATGACTTTTCATTGTTTGGAATTTCATTTGAATCATGTTTAGAACATCTATCTAAAGTTCTAAAATGCTGTGAAGAAACTAATTTGGTCCTTAATTGGGAAAAATACCAATTTATGGTAGCAGGAGGAATTGTTTTGGGACATCGGATTTTAGAAAAAGGTTTGGAGGTAGATCCTGCAAAAATTCAAGTTATATCTAATTTACCTTGCCCAACCAATGTAAGGGGAATTAGAAGTTTTTTAGGACATGCTGAATTCTACAGGCGTTACATCAAAGACTTTTCAAAGATTACAAAACCTTCATGTCGTTTACTGGAAAAGGATGCAATTTTTAATTTTGATGATGACTGCCGTAAAACCTTTGAAACATTAAAAGAAAAATTAATCACTGCACCTGTAATTATTTCACCAAATTGGGAAAAACCTTTTGAATTAATGTGTGATGCTAGTGATTATGCTATTGGTGCTTTGTTTAAGCGTAAATATGATAAAATTTTCAAAGTAATTTATTATGCTAGTAAAACTCTTAATTAAGCTCAAATTAATTATACCGCTACTGAGAAAGAGTTATTAGCTATAGTATTTGCCTTTGATAAATTTCGATCATATTTAATTGGACCTAAATGTGTTTGTGCATACTGATCATTCTGCTATTAAATACTTAATGAAGAAAAATGATGCAAAACCAAGACTGATAAGATGGATTCTTCTTTTGCAAGAATTTGATTTTGAGATAGTAGATAGGAAGGGTTCTGATAATCAAATTGCTGATCATTTGTCCAGTGCTTGAAATTGAAAAATCTCTCTGTGATATTGAAGAAATTAATGAACATTTTCCTGATGAAAAACTGTTCACTGTTAAAGAATTGCGTGTTCCGTGCTATGCAGACATAGTAAACTTTATTGTTAGTAATATTATACCCTATGGTTTGACATATCATGAAAAGAAGAAATTTCTGTTTGATGCTAAGACTTATTTTTGGGATGACCCATTTTTATATAAACAAGGAAAGGATCTTATAATTCGAAGATGTGTACCTTTGGAAGAAACTTATGAAATTATTCAAAAATGTCATGATTCGATTATGGGGGACATTTTGGAAGTGATAAAGCTGCATATAAAATATTACAATCGGGATTTTATTGTCTACAATTTTTAAGGAAGTGAATTTTTATATTAAAAATTGTGATAGATATCAGCGTGTAGGCAATATTTCTAGAAGAAATGAAATGCCCCTCAATTATATGTTGGAAGTTGAAATATTTAATGTTTGGGGACTAGATTTTATGGGACCATTTACACCATCTTTAAGAAATGTTTATATTTTGATAGCAGTAGACTATGTTTCCAAATGTATTGAAGCTATTGCTTTACCTCGATGTGATTCTCAAAGTGTTGCAAAGTTTTTAGAAAAGAATATATTTTGCAGATTTGGAATACCAAGAGTAATCATAATCGATGGGGGAAGTCATTTTAGAAATGCGATTATTGGGAAGTTAGCAAAGAAATATCATATTAATCATCGCATTAAGCTATCGCTTATCATCCGCAAATAAGTGGTTTGGTTGAATTATCCAATCGTGAAATTAAAAGAATATTGGAAAAAGCTCGTTAATCCAAATAGAAAGGATTGGTCAATTAAACTTGGATTATGCTTTGTGGGCCTATAGGATCGCTTACGTAACACTATATAAATGTCCCCATATAAGTCGATTTTTGGAAAAGCTTGTCATTTACCTTTTAAACTTGAGCATAAAGCATATAGAGCTATTAAAGAGTTCAACTATAATTTGAAAGATGCTGCTGAAAAGAGATTATTGCAATTGAATGAGCTTGAAGAAATAGGGAATGAATCTTATGAAAATGCTAAGATTTATAAGGAAAAAATAAAGTTATGGCATGATCGAAAGATTCTTACCAAAAATCTTGTACCAGGACAAAAAGTTTTGTTGTAAAATGCTAGATTAAGAATATTTTCTCGAAAACTTAAGTTCAGGTGGATGGGTCCATTTATTGTGATAAAAGTTTATTCTTATGGAGTTGTAGATATTCAAGATCCTAAGACTAGAAAAATATTTAAAGTTAACGGATATAGACTTAAACCATATTTTTCAGTCAATAAATTTAAATCTGATGAGAATTTGATGTTGGGTCACTCAGAATGAGTTCTGGGTATGTCAGGCTGAAGACGTTAAAACAAGCGCTTTGTGGGAGGCAACTCTTATTTATCGGTGTGCTTTACTTTATGTTTATTTTGTGTGTTTTGTTTTTTTTGTTTGGTTTGTTTTTATATTTTTAATGGTAGTAATTTGGAGTTTTTAAACTTAAGTAGAGTTTATTTGACCTTAATTGATGATTAAGAGAAGTCAGAATGAAAATTTGGACACTTAGCGGACCTGTGCTAAATTGTGTACTGGCGGCTAAGCGCCGACTAATTGGCGCTTAGGCGCCACAGTTATGAATAACATGAAAAATGTGGATCTAGAAGCCTAGATCATGGGGGAGAAGTTTTGGGAGTTATTTAGGAGTTTCTAAATGTCTTGGGGAATATTCTAGCATTTTCCAAGTCTATAAAAAGGATCTGACTTAAGGAAAACACTTGCCTCAAGTCCTATTTTTATTTCTGACGATCTAAGAAGAGAATTTTGAGTGCGTCATGTCTTCCTGGGAGAAGGAGATGAAGAAAAAGCAAGATTCTGACAAAAGTAAGTTCATTAGTGATAGTGCTAATGAGTTATTTAATGGATATCTCACTGTTAGTATTCAAGGTAATGCAGAAATGATTGCAAAAATTGAAGCTCGAGTGACTTCGATGGAAGCAAAGATCAATGAAACTAACCTGCATTTGGATCACATGGGATGGCAACTCAAGATGCAATTCAATCATTCAAGGTACGTGGAAGAAATAGATAAGGCGATGTTTGTAAAGAACAAATGGATTGAAGAAGATGATGTAAGAATGAACAATGATCGCCCGTTCTATCAAATTTATATTCCAGAAGGGTCAAATGAGAGTAATAGTGGTCCTTGATATATTCCGCCTAATGAAGAATGGAATTAAGTGTGTTTTGTTTTTATTTGTTAGTGTTCTTATGTGTTATGTTAGTGTTGTTGTGTGTTATGTTTGGTGTGTTTAGTGTTTTTAAATATTAATTATGCCTGATGATGTGATAGTTACATCTTAGAGATGTATACTTATCAGTCTGAGATTAAAGTCTCTTATATTTTGAGAATTTCATCCTTTATGTTTGGATAGAAATTCTAGTATTGTATTAAATGTTATGTTTGTTTTAATATAAGTTTGTGTTTTTGTGAAATTTGTGTGGAATCAATGGTTATTTAACTTTGATTTGGAGTATTGGAAGATTTGTGGGGAGAAATAATTATTCTGGAGTAATTAAGGGTAATTAACAAAGTGATTTAGTGCACACACCCTAATTATGAAAATTTGGGTACTAACGGCTAAGCGCCAGAGTATCGGCGCTTACGCGCCAGATTTCGCGGCTAAGCGCCGAAAGTTCGCGCTTAGGCGCCAGTTCGCAAAAATTGGTTCCTGAAAGTTAAAAACCCGAAAATTGCCATCTTCAACCGCCCCATCATCTTCAACCTTCATTTACCGCGAAAGAGGAGCCTAGGGTATCATTTTGTGAATTATTTAAGAGCCGATCTCAACAAAAATTGTTATATTTGGATTCCTTGAGGTAAGAGCACTACTCCTAAGTAAAAATTTTTGATTTTCACCATGTATTTTGAGTACATTAAGGAAAATCTTAAAATCACTATTCATGGTGAAAATTTGAGGAAAAACTTGAGAAATTGCTTGGATTTAGTGAAAATATCTTTTGGAAGATATTTTAGCAAGTTTAGTTTGATTTTGGAATTTATGGTGAATTTTTCGTGAATTTTTAGAGATGGCTCCAAAGTCAAAGCGTGCACGAGAAAAGACAAGATTTGATTCTGACAAATTTGTTAGTATGAGGGTTGAGGAACGGTACGTCGATGCATTGCACTCACGTAAGTTGATTCCTGAGCGTGTGTATAGTAAGCCAGGAGAGGTGATTGAAGATATGATTGCTAGAAGAAACTGGGAGAATTACTGTTGCTTCTCACGTCGTTCGTCTTGTTTACGTAGTTAGAGAATTTTATGCAAATTTACTCTGCTGAGAAGAGAATCAAGCGATGGTTAGAAGGTAGGAGGTCAACTTTTCTTCTGGTGCAATCAATATTTTTTATGGACTACCTCCTGACATGTTCTGTTTTTATTCTAACTATCATCCTTCGGAAGAAGAATTAGATGAGATCATGGAATTTCTGACTGATGGAAGAGGATTATGGAAAATAACAAATGATAGAAGAGTGAACTTTCCTTCTTCCAAACTGAATGCCATTTCTAAGGTGTGGTATTATTTTATCTCATCTAAGTTATTACCTTCGAGTCATACTAGTGAAGTAACGAGAGAAAGAGCTATGTTGAACCATTGTATTCAGCAAGGGAAGCCTATTGACAATAGAAGTATAATTTATGATTATGTTTTGAACTGTGATAGATCAACCACTACTGCAGGTATGGGATTTCCTTCCTTGATTCATTCACTATGTGAACGATCTGGAGTGAAGTTTGAAACACAGGAAGAGGTACTTCGACCATTGAGACCAATTACTTAGTGTAAACGTTGGTGCTTACAATGTACATTCGTAGTTTGGTTGGAGAGGAGGATTTGGTAGGGCTTCTACCGTCATCGCTTCGTTGCATCTACTTCTCGTGCTACTACTTCACGTGCTTCATCATCTACTCGATTCGCGAATCGGTTTATTAAGAAAGATTTTGAAAAAAGTGAGTCTTACTCGAGAGCATATGAAAGATATAGATGGTAAGATGGATAATGTTGAAAGATATATTGTAAAACATGATGAATATGAGGAGAATTATCAGCAATATTTGGATAGACTGATTAGAGGTGATCAGAGTGCTGAGATGCCCTCTCATCCGTTCTACATACCTTATGTGCCATCCAGGGATTGGAACAAGCAAGATGATGATGATGATGAGGATGATGAGTAGATTTGTGTTATTTGTTTTTGTTGTGGTGTTGTTGTTGATGTATGTTTGTTTTGTTAGTATTTAATTTCATTGCGTGTGATGTGAACCTTGATAGTATGCAGATTGTAGTTGTACTGTTTTTCTGTTATGCATACTCAGATGTATTGATGTTGTTGTGTTGTTGTTTTATATGTTGTTTTGTGGTATTGTGTGAAATAGTAAATGTTTTTTATGTGTATGTTATGTCAGAGTTTTTAGTAGTGTGTACTTTAATTCAAGAACTGTTAGGAGATTATAAACCACTATTAGGAACTTCTACTTAGGAAACTACATGTTTAAAATTTTTCAAATTCCACTACTATATGTTATCTGTATCAGTGTGTTATTTTAGTTGGTGTGTATTTGCTTTGAAAACCTCCACTACTGTAGAAGTCTTTTGGAAATTTTTACTTTTCTATGTATAAAAAATATATATATTTTGAAAAACTAAATTTGATTTCATTTTACTCCTGTTATTTAAATTGTTATACTTGCATATTAGGATATTAAAAATTCCTGCAAGCATGATATGTCAGTTTTTATTTCTCACCCATATATCATTTCTTATGCTTCAATGTTTTATCTTAATTAAAAAATTAAAGTTTGGGGGGGATTTATTTTTAAAACAAAGATTTTCAAAAACTTAAAATTTTATTTGATTCTCAAGAATACTTAAAAATAAATCATATTTTTAATTGAGAACAATTATGTATATGAAGTTATATTAGGGGAACAAAATTTTGAATATAGAAATGAATAAAAGAATTTAGTTAAAATTTATAGTAATCATGAAAAACTTAGAGTTAAAATTTTCTTAAATGAAGAGGTGTTAAATAAAGTTAAACTATCTTTAGTAAGAAGTTTTGTATTTTTGAATAAATAGAAGATTTGACTTTTATTCTTCAAAGCTTAAATTTCTTTTATTGAAGAATAATTTTCAAATACTATTATTATAATTTTTAAGTAAAAGATGTATATCTGACCTTTATTTCAAATGGAAGGGTGGAATTCAAAATCACTAAAGGCCTATCCAGATATAGTAATCCTTGTCTTAAAAAAAAAGAGAAAAAGTGAAATATAGTATATGAAAAGGGAGGAGAAGCTTGAGGATTTAAGGGCCTAATAAAAAATTGGTTTCATAACTAAAGTTTAAGATTTAAGTTCAGAGAAAATCTAAAGCTTAAGATTATAATATAGTAAGTAAAATTATTATCAAATAAAGATTTTTAAGTGAAAAAAATAAGTGTTTGAGTCCTATATTTTGAAGAATCTACAAATATTTCTGAAATAGATAAAAACTTATATTTGTCATTTTCCTTTACTTAAGAACTTTCTAAACTTTAAGTTGGTTTTAATTACTGAAATTTTTTCTAAATTGGACTATTCCATTTTTAGAACAAAATTTTGTTATCTTCCTGACACGCCTAAAATATATACGCTTTTTGCTATATTATTTTACTCATTTTTTGATGATATTACACTTTAAAGGAAGGTATTTTGTATGTTTTTTGGTTTTATGTACAAGAAATGGTGATTGGAGCAAAAGGAAGCAAAAACGGTGCAATTTGGAGCAAAAACGAGCAAGAAATGAAATTACGCCATGACACCTTTCGATAAGTCTTTTGATGCTTAATCTCTTTTACACTTCTTGCATATTTTTGAATGAGATTACACTTTAAAGAAAGGCTGTTTTTATGCTTATTTTGTAGGGCTATCTGTTACGAACGCAACGCAGCTGAAATGGGGCGAAACGGAGTTGAAACGGAGCCAAACGGAGCAAAACCGTGGAGCCGCGCAGCAGCCTGCTCGCCGACGGCGAGGTCGATCTCGCCGACGGCGAGATTTACCCGAGAGCACCAAAATAAGCCCGAAAAGCTCGCCGACAGCGAGCTCGAACCCGCTGACAGCGGCTGGAAGCTTCTGGACCGACTTTTGGGCGGTTATGGCCGAAATTCGACGTATCTGGACGCTTTTTCGAAGGGGTGCTTATGGAAACTCTTCAAACTTCATCCGTACTCTTTAAAATGGCGAATATGGGTTAGATTAGAGAGGAATTTTTAGAGAGAAACAATAGAGGAAATGAGACCAAAACTTAGAGGAATGTTTAGGATTCTTAGATTAAGAGTAGAAATGTAGATTTCTACCCTTTTGGAGAGATTGGAGAGGAGATTTTGATAGAATTTGTAAGGGATTTCGCTAGCATTGCATGGATCGCCAGGAGACTTTATGGGAGAGATCTTCATCTTTCTTTCAAAGGGATAAAGCTAAGTATTGTTCTTCATTATCTTATAATTTTGTAAACATTTATTTAGTGGATTTGCTTTTGTTAAATGAAGTTTCCTTTATGTTTTCTTTGTGCTTTCTAACGCATCTCTTACTCTTTCTTCTTCTTTGGAAATAGTGGCATAAGAAGATTATGCCATTGTTTTCCTTTTACTTTTCTTTTGTAATGAGTAGAAATCATGTTTAGGATTTTGTGATGCATGGTATAAGTAAATTTAATTATAAATGTGATGGTTTTTACTTGCACTTAATTTACATTGCAATAAGGGCCCATTGTAGTATTAAAATTTGTTGTAATTGCATTGTCCCGAAAGGGCGGTGTAATTCTCAACAAAGTGAAACCACATTCAAATTCCATGGATGGTGAAGTTCATGGAAGTTGAATGCAAATAAATAGGGAAATATAATTATCGGGCGTAGAATTGGAGATTTTAGAGTGACGAGGCTAAAATCTTCAATTCGATCCTATCGTTTGGAGTCTTGAAGTGTAGATGTTAGCCCTCGGGCGAGGGAACGTGGGAGCTCCGAAGTGGCGGCCGGTATCCTCCCGGCCTAGCCACGGATTCGATAACCAAGCATAGGATTAGTCGATGTTCTTTATGCTCGGACCAAAGGGTAAAGAATAGGATTGCTCCTATTTGGCACATACAATATTAAATGCATCTCGATCCTATACATTATTTATTTCATTACATAAGAATAATAGTTTTTAATATCTCAAAATTCTCCAAACCAATTCATCCAAAAAGGGTTATCTTTAGAATTATTATTTGCATTTAGTTATAGTTACTATTACATTTAACACTTGCATTTAGGAATAGTTACTAGATAAAACACAATTTTAATCGACATTCCAACCTAAGGAGTAATTGTAGTAGGCTAGAATTTGACTAAAGACATCTTACTTCACTTCCTCGTGGGATCGATACTGGGGTTTTTAAAGAAAACTCTATATTACTTGAAACGATACGTATACTTGCGTAGTACCCCTAGAGTGTAAAATATTTTCTAATTTATATCATTTAAGATTTTGCACACTAGCTGCTATTTATAAATCGGGTCAAGTTTTTGGCCATCTTTTGGAAGTTAAATTACTGCGTAATTGCGGGTCGGGTCAAGTTTTTGGCGCCGTTGCTTGAGTAAGCTTCGGTAAGAACTTTAGGAGAATTTTAGTTGAAGTAATTAGGCTTAGACTTGGAAAACTGTAGTATCGTAAAAACTATTTTTGTGTGAAAAATTTTTTGTTGTATGAAACATTGTTGTGAAAAAATTGTTTGTGTGAAAAATATGGTGTTCGTAAAAATATTTTGTTGTGTTGAATATATTTCGTCGTTTATTTGTTTAATTGTTAATATATTATTTGTTGTGTTATGTATGCGAAACAAAGGATCTGTTTATGATCCCGAGTTTGAAGAAAATAAAAAAATAAAAATTCAGAAAGGACTCAAAAAACTAGAAGTGGAAATGGAAAACTTTCAAGATAATAAATTGGAAAATCATCATAAATTATTGAGGGATTGCATAAATCCTACGACAGATGAAATTCACTTAAGTATACAATATCCTGTCGTAGAAGCTGACTCATTTGAAATAAATTCGAGATTATCCAAGCGGTGCGGAACAATCGGTTTAGAGGAACTCCTTTGGAGGAACCCTATTTACACTTATCAAATTTTCTAGAACTTTGTGCTACATTTCATTATAACGGTATGTCAGACGATGCTGTTAGACTAAGGTTTTTTCCTTTCTCACTAAGGGATAAGGCTAAAATGTGGTTATATTCTTTAGCACCTGGTTCTATTAAAAATTGGAAGGAGTTAACTAAGAAATTCTTAGCTAAGTATTTTCCACCTTTAAGGACTACTAAACTTAGAAACGATATTATCTCATTTTGTCAATATGAAGGGGAATCAATATACGAAGCCTGGGAAAGATTTAAGGAACTCCTAAGAATGTGTCCACACCATGCTCTGCCCGATTGGTTAATCATTCAAACTTTTATAATGGGTTAGTAGAATCCCTTAGGTCTATAATTGATGCTGCCGCTGGTGCATCATTAATGTCAAAATCATTTGATGAAGCATATGCATTAATTGAAAAAATGGCTACAAATGAATTTCAATGGCCCTCTGCAAGGGTAAATAATAAAAATGTAGCTAGTATTTATGATACAGATACGATTTCAATTCTTGCATCTCAGATTGCTGCAATATCAAGGAAGTTGGACCAATTTGGAATGAACCAACCTCAATTTACTCATGTAAGTGAGGAAAGTTCATTAGGGCCTATAATTGATTCTAAATTATCATATGAGACTTTAAATACCACAAACAACCCGTACTCTAACTTTTACAACCCAGGTTGGGAGAACCATCCTAAATTTAACTGGAATCCTACTACTCACGATGGAAACCAACAATGGGAAAATAATCATGCAAATCCTAATGGAAGTTGGAATAATTACGGGAACATAAACTATAGACTTTCATATCCACCGGACTCTAACAATGATCAACAATTTGAGGATAAGAAGATGTTTATGGAAGAAGTGGTATTGCAAATGGGAAACCAGTTGCAAAGTCAAAATGCTGCGATTAGAAACAGAGAGAATCAACTGAGACAAATTGCTAATTCACTTAGCAATAGACCCCAAGGAACACTTCCTAACAACAATGAGATCAACCCTAAAGAGAACACTAATGAACAAATAGAAGCTGTCCAATTAAAAATTGGAAGAGAAATAGAGGATGTGGTTAGAAAAGAGAAAGATGTTGTGAGAGAAACAAAGGAAACTAAAAGACCTGAAGAATATGTTTCTAAGGATCTGGAAAAATTAATATCTCCAACTAAAATCAATTTGGAAAAACCACCACCTCCATTTCCTCAAAGACTTAGACAGCATAAGTTGGATAAAAAATTTTTGAAGTTCATGAAAGTACTTAAGAAGTTAACGATAAATATTCCTTTCACTGAAGCTTTGGAACAGATGTCAAGTTATGCAAAGTTTATAAAGGATATATTAAACAAGAAAAGGAAATTTGGAGATAACGATACGGCTTGCACTAAGTGAGGAGTGCAGCAGCTATACTTCAGAAAAATTTTCCTCAGAAACTTAAAAATCCTTGTAGCTTTATAATTCCTTGTGCAATTGGAGAAAAATTATGTGGAAAAGCTTTATGTGATTTAGGAGTGAGCATTAATGTGATGCCTCTATCTATATTTAAAAGGTTAGGTTTAATCGATATTTCTCCCACTACTGTAACCCTTCTGTTAGCAGATCGATCTATCATTTATCCAAAAGGAGTTATAGAAGATGTGATTGTTAAAGTGGATAAATTTATCTTTCCTTTGGACTTTATTGTATTAGATATGGAGGAAGATAAATAAATTCCAATTATTTTAGGGAGACCTTTCCTTGTTACTGGACAAGCTATGATAGATGCGCAAAAAGGAGAGTTGACTATAAATATTAGTGACCAAGAAGTTACTTTTGATGTATTAAAGACTATGAAATTTCCAGCTGAGAGAAAAGATGATGATTGTTTTTGGATGGATAAAATTGATTATCCAAGTAAAGAACATTTCCAAGAAAGTTTTGAGAGTAAGTTAACAAATGAGATTGAAATAGACTTTCATGATGAGTCAAAAATGTTATGTAAAGAAGACTGTATGTATGTTCAGGAGAGGTGTGAAATGATGGACGCTACCAAAAATAGTAAACTTTTAGTTCTATCTCTTGAAAAATCTCATGAACTTAAGATGGATTTACCCCATACAATTTTAAAGCCTATCTATTTAGGGAATTCATCTACACTAACCAGTCTTAATATCTTTAGATGCGACTCAATCACAAGAAAAACCCGAATTTAATGATGAACAAGATAAAATTATTGAACTAAGACTTGGAAGAGAATTTGAGGATATATTTCTAAAGAACTTTGAGTTGAGAAAAGAGGATAAGAATATTGAAAGACCACTTGGAAGAAATTCCTAAGGAATTAAAAAAACCTATTTTCTCAACTAAGATAGATCCTCCATCATTTAATAATTATAAAGGGAAGAATTGGAAGATAACTTGAATCATAAGAGTGACATAGAAGAATTTGATCTTGAATCCGAATTATTTAAAGAGAATTTGATCCAAAATTTGGAAGATATTGAAGTATCTTATAAAGATCCATTTCTTATCAATTTTAAGGATGATATTAATATGCAATTTCAGAAAATCAATAGAAGAATATTGGATCTAGAAAGAAATATGAGGAACAATGATATAAATCCAACTGAAATTGAAGAGCTAAATGAAAAATTAAAATTTGAGGATTTTATAGGAATCCCTGGATCTGGAAATGATTGAGCGATTGATCGAGGATTACTTAAATGGAATTTTGATCCGGGAGTAATCATTTGTCGAGCTAATGACGTTAAACCAAGCGCTTTATGGGAGGCGACCCATAGTTATCGGTGTGCTTTGATTTAGTATGCTTGAGAGTCATGATTGTTGGTGATCTATTGTATTTGCTTTATAGTGATTGATAAGTTTGATTGTTGTTGGTAGATGTTTGGATTGTTAGTAGTTTAATTTGATCTTTGTGTGTCATGAGAGAGTTGATTCCTTAACTTCTTATTATGGTTAAACTTTTATGTTCTCTTGTAGTAGTTGGATTGACGAGTCCATCTGTGACTTGGGTCTCACCTGGACTTAAGTTTTACAAGAGAAATCATGAATTTCAAACATTGATAATTCCATCTTAATTTGTTACTTCCTTTCTGCAACTTTATTTTCATTAGATAGGAGTCATGAACCTATTTGATGAATACTATGTGGATGATCTCACACTATCTTTATAACTGTTAGAGGTGCTTAATTATAAGGATTAGGTGATGCCTAAGATTGGTGTCCGGAAACCAATTTATCAGGTGTAATCTTATCTTTGGGATTATAATCTATAAAATCATTTTAAAGTGCCTAATTTACTAGTGTAGTGATTCCGTTAAAAATTGGAAGTAAATTAGTGAGATGCGATGAGTTAAAGGATGAATTAACCTCATTTATCATATGTGTGTTTATGTTTGTGTTACAACTTTATTTAGGTATTGAAGAACATTTTTATATTCCTTCGTTGATACATGCTTATGCTAGTTAGACTTTGGTTTAGTTAATTTCATTCGGCATGATTAGTTTAGATTTACTTTCTGCTGCATATTGTTCTGTCCTAATGAATACTTGCAAATGATTTTGATAGACATTTGTGGTAGATAGAATTTTTAAACTGTTTTCTTCTTGCTTATATTTTCTGTACTAAATGCTACATATGTTAAAAATTAAGTTTGAGGGTAGGAAGAAAAATAAAATTTTAATGTGAAAATACTTCCTTTTAGTGTAATTTTATTACAAGCATGTTTTAGGCTAGATTTACTTTCTCCTACAGTATTTCTATCCTGATTATGCATGATATGAATTTGATAAGATGTTGTAGTAGTAAGTATATTCAACCTTTACTTTTTCTTCCTGCTACATTTTATGGAATTAGTTGCAAAATAATTTAAAATTTAAGTTTGGTTGGAAGAAAAATATTAACTCTTATTTGTTCTCAATTATTATATTTTCAAAAATTTTTAGCATAACTTCTGGCAATTGAACCTCGCTTGAGATAACTAAAACTTTTTATTTCAGTTGAATATTATGGAAGGATTGGATGAAAGTTTTTAGTAATAAAGGTTAATTTTATAAGGATAAGATATTTGGTATGAAAGAATTTGATTATAGTTAACTATTTAAAGTAAAGAAAACTGTATTTTTGAAATGTTAAGAGACTTAAAGTATTGTGTGTTAAGAAGAGATTGTGACTTTATGATGAATAATAAAGCTCATACCTAATTATAAAGTAAGGATGTGTTTCAAGTTTGAACTTTAGAAAGAGGAGAGTGAAATTCAAAATCATTATAGGCTCTCCAGATATAGTAATCCTCATTTAAAAAAAAATATATAGAAAAAGAAAAGAGTGTAAAAAAAAGGGATTGAAAATGATCCCAGAAGAAGGAAAAAAGAAAAAAGAGAATGAAAAATACTTATGAGGAGAAGCTTGAGGAGATGCCTAATCAAAAATTGGCTTCACTTGAGTCACCCTAAAGGGAGAACTCGATTTCATTTCGAATTTATATTTAAAGTATTGGCCTACATTCTAATGATGTTTGCATGAACTTCTTTTTCACATAATCTTTCAAGGCATTCTTAATGTGACAAACTATTGTTTATCTTGAAATAAATAGAAGACTAGAACCCTTAGACTTGATTGCTAAATATTCTTATACCTGTAGCATTAACCTGAGTTACTGAATTTCTTTCTAAAAATCTAACCAATATATTCTTTTAAATGAAAAATTTTAGTGTCTTACAGGTGAAAAGTACATTGCCTTGAGTTATATTTTTATGTAGTAAAAGTGTTACTTGAGGACAAGTAACAGTTAAGTTTGGGGGATTTTGACACGCCTAAAATATATACGCTTTTTGCTATATTATTTTACTCATTTTTTGATGATATTACACTTTAAAGGAAGGTATTTTGTATGTTTTTTGGTTTTATGTACAAGAAATGGTGATTGGAGCAAAAGGAAGCAAAAACGGTGCAATTTGGAGCAAAAACGAGCAAGAAATGAAATTACGTCCTGACACCTTTCGATAAGTCTTTTGATGCTTAATCTCTTTTACACTTCTTGCATATTTTTGAATGAGATTACACTTTAAAGAAAGGTTGTTTTTATGCTTATTTTGTAGGGCTATCTCGTTACGAACGCAACGCAGTCTGAAATGGGGCGAAACGGAGTTGAAACGGAGCCAAACGGAGCAAAACCGTGGAGCCGCGCAGCCGCTCGCTCGCCGACGGCGAGGTCGATCTCGCCGACGGCGAGATTTACCCGAGAGCACCGAAATAAGCCCGAAAAGCTCGCCGACAGCGAGCTCGAACCCGCTGACAGCGGCCGGATGCTTCTGGACCGACTTTTGGGCGGTTATGGTCGAAATTCGACGTATCTGGACGCTTTTTCGAAGGGGTGCTTATGGAAACTCTTCAAACTTCATCCGTACTCTTTAAAATGACGAATATGGGTTAGATTAGAGAGGAATTTTTAGAGACAAACAATAGAGGAAAGGAGAGAAAAACTTAGAGGAATGTTTAGGATTCTTAGATTAAGAGTAGAAATGTAGATTTCTACCCTTTTGGAGAGATTGGAGAGGAGATTTTGAGAGAATTTGTAAGAGATTTCGCTAGCATTGCATGGATCGCCGGAAGACTTTATGGGAGAGATCTTCATCTTTCTTTCAAAGGGATAAAGCTAAGTATTGTTCTTCATTATCTTATAATTTTGTAAACATTTATTTAGTGGATTTGCTTTTGTTAAATGAAGTTTCCTTTATGTTTTCTTTGTGCTTTCTAACGCATCTCTCTTACTCTTTCTTCTTCTTTGGAAATAGTGGCATAAGAAGATTATGCCATTGTTTTCCTTTTACTTTTCTTTTGTAATGAGTAGAAATCATGTTTAGGATTTTGTGATGCATGGTATAAGTAAATTTAATTATAAATGTGATGGTTTTTACTTACACTTAATTTACATTGCAATAAGGGCCCATTAGTAGTATTAAAATTTGTTGTAATTGCATTGTCCCGAAAGGGCGGTGTAATTCTCAACAAAGTGAAACCACATTCAAATTCCATGGATGGTGAAGTTCATGGAAGTTGAATGCAAATAAATAGGGAAATATAATTATCGGGCGTAGAATTGGAGATTTTAGAGTGACAGGCTAAAATCTTCAATTCGGTCCTATCGTTTGGGTGTTGAAGTGTAGATGTTAGCCCTCAGGCGAGGGAACGTGGGAGCTCCGAAGTGGCAGCCGTATCCTCCCGACTTCAGCGCGAGATTCGGTAACCAAGCATAGGATTAGTCAATGTTCTTTATGCCTGGACCAAAGGGTAAAGAATAGGATTGCTCCTATTTGGCACATACAATATTAAATGCATCTCAATCCTATACATTATTTATTTCATTACATAAGAATAATAGTTTTTAATATCTCAAAATTCTCCAAACCAATTCATCCAAAAAGGGTTATCTTTAGAATTATTATTTGCATTTAGTTATAGTTACTATTACATTTAACACTTGCATTTAGGAATAGTTACTAGATAAAACACAATTTTAATCGACATTCCAACCTAAGGAGTAATTATAGTAGGCTAGAATTTGACTAAAGACATCTTACTTCACTTCCTCGTGGGATCGATACTTGGGGTTTTTAAAGAAAACTCTATATTACTTCGAAACGATACGTATACTTACGTAGTACCCCTAGAGTGTAAAATATTTTCTAATTTATATCATTTAAGATTTTGCACACTAGCCGCTATTTATAAATCGGGTCAAGTTTTTGGCCATCTTTTGGAAGTTAAATTACTGCGTAATTGCGGGTCGGGTCACTTCCTAAGAAACTCATTACATAATTTGCATGCTAAAATGTTTTTTGAGATTAACTGTCACTTCAGGACAAGTAACATTTTAAGTTTGGGGAATTTTGATACACCTAAAATATATAGTATTTTTATGCATATTTTTATACCTATTTTTAATGATATTGCACTTTAATGAAAGGTATTTTGTGTTTTTCTTGCAGGTATAATGAAAATGGATGGTCATGATGAAAGGAGCAAAATTGGATCAAATTTGGAGCAAAAAAAATGAAAAATCAAAATTTTGGCACTGGCGCTAAGCGCACTGAGCTGGCAACTTAGCCACACAGATTAAAAATCGAAATTCAAATGAATTTGGTGCAAATTTCAAAGGGGATGGGATGCAACTCTTGGTGGTAACTACCATAACTTCCTTTGGGCGGCAAGTTTGAATGAAGAGGTACGTTCCTTGGTAGATACATTGAATCTGGACACATTTTGAAGGGACACCAAGGCATCTTTTGGTTTATTATTTAAAGAGAGTCTTAGGAAAGATTAAGAGACTCTTCCTTTGCATTTTGAAGGGTTCTTTCTTTCTTTTGTTCTTCCATTGCATTTTTAAGAGTTTTTATTTTAGAGTAGGAGTAGAGAGTAGAAAGGAGAAAAGGGTCGGAGTGAAGCCTTCTTCTTCCCACATCTTTTCTTTCTTTTAGTTTAGTTTTTATTGAAGTCTGAAGTCTGTATTCTGAGTCATTGGAGTTGGGAGACTTGCTCTGAGGAGTAGTTTAGCGAAGAGTTAAAGTTTCAGAGGAACTTCCTTGGTCTTATGAAGAGAATTTTCAGATAAGTGTTTACTTTTAATCTTTATATTAATACTTGCTTTAGTTTGTTATTTTTCTTATTGTTTTTAATTTCAAATCAATGTGTTTTTGTATTTTCTCAATGCATTTTGAGTAGTTTACTTTATCTTTTTCTTTCTTAAATGGAGAAGTAATTAATTTATAAAGAATTATTGTGGAAAGTATAAGTGTTTAAAAGTTGGAAGAAGTTGTGAAGATTGATTCTAAAAATTTTGTTTACTTCTTAATTTGGTCTGTTAAGTTGTAGAATTTCTTTAGATTATGTAAGATCCAATGCGGTATTGTCTCATAAAAGTTAGTAAGAATCACATGCAATTATATGGGTGAGAATTGTAGTCCATATAATTGAATGTAGTAAAATTAGAGGATTTTAGAGTAACAGGCTAAAACCCCCTAATTTAGTTTGAAATTTTGAGTTTTGTTATGAGAAGTTAGCCCCTAGGTGGTGGGAATCGAGGGAACTCTAGAGTGAGAGATTGGTATCTTCCCTGCCTAACCATGTTCAAAATAATAAAAAATTCAAATTAACCTATGTTCTTTATAAAACCAAGTGTAAAGAACACATTTGCTTCTATCTATCACAACAAATTTGAATACTTCCACAACAATACTTTAAGAATTATTACTACTTCATAAAAGGAAAGAAAACGATATTCTAGTTAATAGTATTTTACATACAGTGCTATTAGTTATTATAATTTTAATTTCTTGCTTAATATTTTATTAAGAAAATTTCTAAAGACAAATCAACTTTCAAAACTTTTCAAAATCAAAACATACTTTTTCAAAAACAATTAAAGAAAGTAAAAAGATAATTTTCTGATTCCTTTAAAGATTTTCATATTTTCCCTGTGGGTTCAATATCTCGGGGCTTAATCGAAAAGTCTTATATTACTTGATAAACGATACGTATACTTGCGTAGTATCCCATATTATAAAATCATAATTTTCATATCTAAATCATCAGCGCATATATTCCTAGCGGCCCAAGTTTTTGGCGCTGTTTGCCGGGAATCAAGTTTTTTGCGTCGTTACATTTACAGGACAGTATCATGTTTTTGGCGCAGTTCCATTTATCTGGGATCACTACCCTCTCAACAGGTAGTTCTACCACGATTAAAGAGTCGTCAAGAACATGCAAATGATTAATAGCAGTAAGGTGGTTTGTGTTTGGCTTTAATTCTTCATCGTTAGTAATAGGAGACAACTTTTCCTTCCTCTGACTTTCCATGTTTGCTTCATCCCTATCTTTAATCACCTCTAAGAGGGGAGCCTGAGCCTTCTCCACAGTAGTTAGCACCGGAGAAGATAGTATGTCCACCCCAGTAGGAGAAGGGGCAGTGACCGCATCCTGACTACCAGTGGCGACCACCTGACACGCCTCCAACAAATAACCCTTATCAACATTTTCTGAACCAATAATAGTAGACAAACCATTGTGCATCGTATCCTCCACGGGTATAACAGTAGGTATCGCCGGCAGTGAGGAAGATGGTATAACATCCGCAGGAATGTGCTGAGTAACAAGAGGTGTTGTTATAATGGGTCGTAGATGTGGATGCAACCTATAAACGGATGGGGAGCTATGACCAAACATTTTACAGTGAGAGCAGTATTGGGGATGAGTTCCCATCAGAATCTCCTGCCAATAACCTTGATGCGGGAAGCCGATCCAAATCTCCCTTAGAAAAGGTTGAGTGATATCGCGCTCTAAAAGTACTGAAGCATCAGATGACCTGGTTGTATCAAGCGTGGGACTGTCAACTTTCAACGATTTCTCAAAAACAGTTGCCAGCATATAAAGGGTTTCATAATTAAAGATATGCACCTTGAGCCTTGGAAAATTAACCCAAACCGGGATAATAGGAGATTCCAATTTAGGATCAAAATCCACGGTCCATTTCAGAATTTTCATAAAGCGATTATCAATTTTGAGAACTTTTTGAGCAAAAATTTGGGTATAATCCTCGTCATTTGAGTGTTGAATGAGAATGTGGCGGCCATCTAGCGAACCAACTTTCCAACTCCCTGTGAGCTTAAGAGAATCGAAGTACTTTCTAGTAATCTCCATCTTGGGATTTCTATACGAAAATTTCCCTACAAGAGTATATCAGTGTGCTGAAGCCAAAATACTCGTTTCATCTTCAGTTAGAAACAAGGCGAGTTTGACTTTCTTTTTTCCCAACTTCTTAATATAGGTAAAGCCACATCCCGACTCAAAAGCATCATGAAAAGCTTGAGGAAAAAACAACTTCGGCCAACAGCCTCGGAGGTGGAACTCCTTGAGACAGCCGCAACAAAACTCGGGGCCATTCCCCCGGATCACGAAAAAATTCGACCAACAGAAAAGCCCAAATCGCGGAAAGCACAAAAGAAGTTCCGAGAACACCGAAAAATCACAATCGACAGAATAAAATGCAGCAATAAGTTGGAGAGGGGAAAATAGTTCACCAACAAAGAAAAAACAGGGCCGAACAGGGCCAAACGGAGCTCTGTTGCCTTTGAGATCACCGACTCTCAAGCTTCTGCAAATTCCCTTGTCACCGGAGCCGAACCCAGCGAACGAGGTTGCCAGAATCGAGGTCGCCGGATTGAATCATGCGAATTGGCATCTCGGCGTCGAGAACCCTAGGAGAGCTTCCGCCGACCTCCGAATCGGCATCACGATATATATATATATATATATATATATATATATATATATAAAGGAATGGTCGGAAGCTATTATAAGAGCTCCAACCATCCCTAACTCGCCGCCTCTGTAAGGTTTGGGGGCTGGATGGTGTACAAATATTCAAGGACCACATTTTACACACAGGGTGATTCGAACCGGGAACATGCACCACCCCGCCCCTAAACCAAGCAAGGGTGACACGTTAGTATTCATTATGTACAAGCAAATGCAGGTTATTTACATTGTAAGTTAATCCTAATCTACACGATCCAATCCAAACTCATCTAAAAAATAACTCAAATATAGAATCGAATCAAAATTTTGTCTTTGTGCTATACTCTTCAAACTTTATTCAAACATAAAAGTTAGTTTAATATTATATATATATATATCTACGGCCGCTACTAAGTTACTAACTACGCATTATAAGTTATAAGTTATAACATACTATATGTATTAGATGGAATCCTGACATCAAACTCTATGATTTAGCTCTTACTTTCGAAGTGAGATATTTGTTTGGTGGTACATATTTTTCTATAAACTTATATTTGGGAACTAAGAGGGATGTCAGTCTACACTCTGTATTAAATTATTAGGATAGCATAAATCCCTAGATGAGAGGAGAAAATTTATCGGTTTGCTTTGTTTGGCAATGCTAACAAAGACAAGCTAGCTAGCGACTGACTCATGAGTCATGAAAGGCATCTGTGATATTCCAAAAATTTTTTATTAAAAGTAAAAAAAAAAAAAAAAAAAAAAAACTCCCAAGATAATCTCACATTGCAGTAAGAAGATAGTTGAAATTAATTGGCCTTTTAGTTGTAATGTAATGCATAGCCAAAATTAAAAATCAATTCCAAAGTTCTTCTAAGAAAAGGCTTAAATATAACTTGCGTCTTGAGAATTCTTATAAGAAAAGGCTTGTAAAAATGATTTATGGATGCATTGGAACATGGGGTGTCAAATCAGATTCACGAGGCAAGTTTGGGTTCGAACTGAAATTAACTCAATGAAAAGTGTTTTGACTTAAACTTGGCCCAAATATAACTTGGGTCAGAAATTCCAACCAAAATTATGTCATTTCTTCCGATCAACTGACTCAAACAGATTTACATAACCCATTTAATATATGTATAATTGTTATTTAGGTCAATTTTTGTTTAATGCCTTAGTTTCAAGCCAATTTCAAATTATTGGGTCAATTTTATGTCAATTCGGTTAACAAATCAACTCAAACCCGACCAAAACAATAAATATATTGGGATTTTTTATCTGAACACAATTCGAAAATTAATTGGGCCAACCTAAACCAATATTTTTTTTATTCATGTTTGAGTTAAGTTGATGTATTGAGTCAATTTTTAATACCTCAACTTGAAACTAGATCCAACATAATGATGTCACCTCCCATCAAGCAATGTACTAGTGAAAATCCGAGTTGGAGAAGTAGCTTTATTTAAAGTATATATAAAGTGATTAAAATCAAATGCTTATTCAATCTTTCGGATGACTTGTGATTGTAATTCAAAAGCTTTGTAATAAAATGGATATATTACAATAAGTATGGATTACAAATGGCTAGACATTGAAAAGTAACAAAGTTCTCAAATTTCCTTCCCATATACAACTGTACCTTTTTTTATAGAAATAATTTAAAAAAAGGTAAATGATTGACATATAAGAAAATTTTAAATATGCTTCAATATAACAAAAATGTTAAAGACTAATCAAATCTAAGGTCGTTAGATACAACATTTTCAATTCTATCAGAGTTATCGTTTCAGGTTTCTTGGAACGCAAAGTTTGATCCATTTAACTTCTTCATTTTGTATTTTATTTTGTTGGTCATTGTTCCCGCTCAACTAAAAAAATTCAGTAAAGAAACCCCGGTCAGAAACCACTTTTTTGGGATGAAAATAACTTGTGTTTAAATTGATTAACAATTAAAACCAAACCGTGGAATAAGAACCCACACCGATTCAAGGAAACCGGTACAAAACATCAAATACAAATATACGACAATGTAATCATAGAAAACATATCAATATTTAATGTGAAAAAACTTGTGGACGATAAAAAATACGGACCACACCACACCAAAGTTTCAATATGAAAGGAAAAACGTACAAATATTTTCACAACTCAAATCTTCTCTCTACGACATTAAAACTTACAAGACTTCCGCTACAAATCCTCTTTCGGTCTCATAAGAGAAATCGCACGTCAAAAGGCACATCTCGAACTCAGCACAACTTCTATGCTCCATCAAAAGATCATTGCAGCTCCCATCATCATTCTGAATCGAGGCATTGAACTCCCATAACAAAGAAATCATCTCGCGGTGTAACCACGCCGACATCCAACGTAATTATTTCACGCTCACTGTAAAATCAAAGAAATCAAAGTATGTCGATCTAGGCACATGGTTATGTCGGCCTGGTAAATCTTGGTTAGTCATAGTTTTGCTTTGCAGAAATTTGTGGTGTGCTTCATACTCCTTGTCTCAATAAATTTCAAAAATGCTTTAACATAATAATAATAAAAAAAAAACTAAAATTAATATTAATAAAATAAAGTAAATAGAGGCATAAAAAAAGTGAAAAAATAATAATACACAATAAAAAAGAGAAAAATATTTCATGAATTAAAGATCTCGGATCGGAACACTTGGGATGACGCTTTAATAAATAGGCCAATTCTTCAGCCTTCACTACTTCTATACAATTTATATAGTCGATCAAATGCATTGGATCCTGTTAAGAGTTCGGCTAAAATGGCTATGTTTTCTCCCAGCTATGGAGCTACTAGCTGCGTGTCATTATCTAAGTAGTTCCCATTCCCGATTCATTTCTTATCATCATCTTTAATTAAGTTGTCATGTCATGAATTGTTGAAAAAATTAAAGCCTATCAGCTAATCTACATAGAAATTTATTGATCCTATGAAATGGATAAATAGTACTGATCAGTGACCAGTAGACTTTCTTTTGCTCACCATAAGAGCATCACAGAATGGTACGATAACTGAGTTATGAAATTTTACACTACGTTTTACGAGAAAGTTTTTCATCTGGACTCTGGAAGTAGTTTTATGTCCAGAGTCCTATTAAATATTGTCACGATACGTGACTTATATCGGGCCCATCTCATCAAGGATATGCGAAGGTTTTTGGAGTAGAACCACAGAAGTTATTGGGAGTTAGTTCTATTTTATTGGGTTATTAACTCCAATAACCCCACAATAACCCAGAATAACCTTCCAATAACCTCCGCGGGGTCCATTGTAGTAGAAACGGGGGAGGCTTTTGCTGGTTATGTCTGTTTTATTAGAGTATTAACTCCAATAACCCCGCAATAACACAACAATAACCACTCAATAATCTCTGCAGTTCCATTTCAATAACCCCCGCAATAACCCACCAATAACCTCGCAATAACCCGCAATAACCCCGTAATAACCAACCCCCAATAACCTCCGCGGATCCATTATGAGGTTGGTGTGGTGTCGGACACGTGTCAAAATTTGATAGCACTCTGGATGTAGCTCCATGTTCGTGCTCCGGACAGAAAATTTTTCCACGTTTTACATAAAAAAAAAAAAAAAAGAAAAAAAAAAAAAAGATTTACATACTATTCACATTGATATGTAGAGGGAGATAGAGAGAACTATATATAACGCATGCACCTTGTTACAAAGTTGGCAACAGCAACAGCAAAATCAATCGAGTGCAAATGCAGATAACTTTTCTCTTCGGCAAAATGATGATCAATGTTTGAATATATAAGAGATGGGGGAGGGGGACCATATAAGCATTATGAAATTATGCTGAAGATATGAATGCATGCCATTTTAAAAGTTACTCCAGGCGCTTAGTACTGCGGGGCGGGCTTATTTTAATTATTACCTTAAATATACAGCTTTTGAATAATGGTACCGAAATAAATTTTCTAATAGGAGCTTTCCGTGTGATAGTACCACAGAAGTGTAAAATGCTTACTGAAATTTAAAATGTTATTTTATCATAATTATGGAATATGTATATAAAAATTACAAGATATAACAAGGTTGTAGTATATTATTTCTATTGAGATAAATTTGATTATCTTATAAATTTAATAAAATTATTACAAATTTGAATATATATTTTGCATTTTTTTTTTAAGAAATTTATTTTTATTAAAAGTTGGGCATACAACTATGCATGTATTACTAATATACGATAAGAGAAATTCCCAACCGATATTTCAAAATAACAAGGCAGTACTTCATTACTAATAATCTAGCACATCTAATTAAGTACAGCGTCATTTTTTAGCATAAGATACATCTTCTCAAAGGCTTTCCCTGAGTGCTCTTAATCATTTCACTGCAAAAATTAATCTATCAAAAACTGTTGATATTATTATTTGCCATTCTTTTCCTTACAAAATGGTAAGAAATAAATTTCCCTTCTTTTCATTAGCATCATATTTATTAAAATGGTTTATTATTTTCCTCAGTTTGAAAATATTGAACGATAAAAATATGCGTCGGATTACCGTCGAATTTGCGGCGGATAATATCGATGAACGACTGAATATTATTGTCAATTTAGTGTTGGATTATCCGACCCAAAACAGACGCAAACCTGTTGAACAGAAAAAAAAAAAAAAAAAAAAGAGCAAGTACATTTTCACAACCTGCACACAATAAAATATTCACATCTCAATGAAACTTTATCAAGCCCAACTTTATTATGTAAATTTTTTTTCGCATTATTTTTCACTATAATTGGTATCAAACAAGGATCGGTGATCCCGGCGATGGTCGGCTACAATTCATCACAAAGATGAAAAATGTGTCGAGTTATCCGGTGGTTATACATCCCGTCAAGTTGGATGTGATGAAATTTGACGGTAAAAGAAACATTGGCATGCTGTCGTGCGAGCTGATAGATGTGCAGTGTAGTTTGAATATGGAGGACGTTGATAATGATAAACGTCCTGGAAAGATGTCATGAAGAGATTAGTTGAAGATGAACAAAAATGTTTGTGACTTGATTCAAAATTACTTATCTTAGGAGATCAAATATGTAGTGATGATGGAAAGTTCTGCGGAAAAATTATGTAGGATATTGGAAAACAAATATCTCATGAAGATCATGGTGAATCATCTCCATAAGAAGTGTCGGCCCTGCAAGTTTCAGATGAGATATGGGGATAGCATTGATAAGTTGTTGAATGATTTTACAAAGCTTTTGACATATCTATTAAATCTAAATGAGTAGATTGAAGATGAAGAAAAGACATTAATTTCATTGAATTTTCTTCCGGATAACTACAAAAACTTCATAATGGCATTCATTCATGGGAATGAGGTCTTAAATTATGGCGAGATGACTGCGACATTGTTGAACTATGAGTTATGTCGAAGGGACAAAGAGTCCATAAAGATGTAGTCGATAGAGGCACTTACATTCCAACATGGCAGATTTGAGAAGAAGAATACTCAGACAAAGATGGGCGATAGTGATGATACTTCCTAAAAACGGGACAAGTCACATGAGAACAGCCTTGAGAAAAATCATAGTGCTTTCTATTTAAATACTGGTAATTGAAAGAAATATTGTCTGAATTTGAAAGGGACGAGAAAGAGAGTTTTCTTTGAGGTGAAAGTCAATTTTTTTGTGGACAAGAGTGATGAGAAGGATTCAGATATATCGTTATGTTTAATTTCTCACAGTTTTTACACATATGATTCGCGTTGAATTAATTTGGAAACAATTGCTACTATCACATTTATTCTCATTGAGGGTAGTTTTGCATTTATAAGAAGCTGGATAATTATACAATCACTATGTGCAACGATCATGATTATTGTAACATTGGTGCAATCAACATCTTTATCATGATGCATAACAGTATTGTGAAGGAACTGAGTGATGTTAAACATGTTCCAAATATGAAAAATAATTTGTTGTTAGTAGGGGTCGTAGAAGCCAGAGGCTACAAGATACTTATTGTGGAAGGAGTTCTGAGGATATGTCGCGGAACACTGTTTTTAGGAAGGGAGTTCTTCATCATACTATTTATTATCTTCAAAATAGCATAGTGACTGGAACTGCAGTTATTGCTAATGATTTTTTGATTCCACTACAGTGTGGCATATGTGACTAGCTCACGATGGAGTAGCCTCATTTCATCATTTGATGAAGCAAGGATTGAAACAAAGAGTAATCACCTACAAGCTTGATTTCTGTGAATATTGCGTGTTTGGCAAGCAGACACATGTATTCTTAGATAATCATATCCACCGTACATAGGGTATTTTAGAGTATGTTTACACAGCTGTTTGGGCCCGATAAGGATGGCATCATTTGATACGCAGAGATATTTTGTCTCTTTTTCTGGTGATTATAATAGATATGTTTGGGTTTGTAGAATGAAACGAAAGACCAAGATGTTATAGATTTTTATAACTTGAAAGAAGTGAATTAAGACTCAGACTAGTAAAAAAATGCAGTGTATCAGATCAAATAATGGGGTCATACACATTACATCCATTTTTGCAAGTGTCAGAGCTGGGATAAAGCACACATTCACTATTTGAGAGACCACACAGAACGGGGTGACACTATAGGAATTCTGCATATTTTCATAGGCCAAACTCGATGCAAATCGAAGGCAAATCTGATGTTATTTAAGGTCCGATTTACGTCAGAATTTTTCTACAGGTAAATTGAGGGCCAGTAATACTAATTCCATTAGTTTTACTGTGAAATATTTTGATGTAAATAACTTGTGTTGGTTTTCACGTCGTCGTAGCGTTGGGTTTGTTTAGTCTACACATGCGTCAAACTTTGAGTCTGAAAATATCAAACAATAAAAAAATTCATCGGATTGCTATTAAATTTGTGACAAATTATGTCAAAGAACGATAAATAATTATTGTCAATTTATTGTTAGATTAATCAATGCAGAATGAACATAATTAAGATGCAAACCTGCTGAACATAAAAAAATATAAAAGTATAATTACCTTTTCACAACCTGCACATAATAAAATATTCACATCTTAATGAAATTTTATCCAACCATATTGCAAATCAAAGCTCAAATACATATCATTGATGTAAAAGAAAAAAAATGTCACAAATTGTCCCAAGTAAGAATAGTAAAATCAACCAAAAATTTCACAATAAATATTTAAAATAATGCTTACAAATTAAAGAAAATATTAAAAAAAACTACTCGTCATTTCCCTCCTCCTCCTCCTCCTACTCCTCCTCCTCCTCCTACTCCTCTACAGATGTCAATGGGGACTTCCCCCGATAATATGCTAAAGGCACTATCATGTGCAGTATAGAGTCCTTAACCCTATGTTGGCTTCTAGCATCTGCTCATGTAACTGGCAAATCTCTTCATTCATTGCAGCCACATTCCTGAAAAGAGCTTCATGGTTTGGCTAAGAGCCTTCTATTCAAGTTTTGAGGAGCTTGAGGAACTCAATACGTCACCACGGGAGAGCTCAACCTTAAAGGCTATGCCCTTTTGACCATGGCCATAAACCCTTCCTTTCTTCTTCCCCGCATCCAGGGTTCAAAGCTCGTAGACTCCGAAGTGGTAGAATGACTACATGGCCAGGGACCATGGTGGTGGATTGAGCCCAATTGATTATTAATCAGAACATGTGGCCAATCGAACCTAATTGATCGGTTGATTAACTTGGGGGGCCGATCGAGCTGAAGGGTGTTGTTGATTGAACCTTAGTGGCTGATCAAATCAATTTGATTGGTCGATCGAGCCAGGGTGGCCAATGGAATCAAAATGTATTGTTGATCAGACCATGGTGGCCGCCCAAGCCAGTTTGATTGGTTGATAGGGCCAAGTGGCCGATCTAATTGAAGTTGTTCACACGATCAAAGTGACATGCAAGGCATGCAAACAATGAACTAAATGAATTTGATAGCATATTAAAACCATCCTAGCTTTTTGTCACAAAAGGATCTTGGGCTTTGATTGAATGAAGAGGAGTACCAACATCTTATTACGCAGAGCAACAAGTCGCCCAACTCCACTTGCCTAACACGAAGCAGAGAGTGTCTCACGAAGAGAACTCTCTATGACCGAGAGAGCAAAATCCAAAGGAACATTTTCATCTTGTCAATATTTTGAATTAAAATGTCCTTTAAATGAAGTCATCAAGACAAACAGCAAGATTAGTACAATCTCATCTTGGCATTTCAGAGTTAGGGTTAAGGGGAAAAGCTCACAATTCATAGAATAATTTTAACGAAACGATCCTAACCTAAGGTGATTTTCTCCAGCATACAACCTAAGTTTTTAAATCTCTAACATCTAGACCTACAAGGCTCTAGGAATGTGATTATTAAGTTTTTAGAATTTTTCACCTTCATGATAGTTGGAGTAGCGTTATCTTTGCTTGAACCTTACTCCTACCACGCACCAGAAGGATGGATTCATTTCTCCTCTCCGAAAAGGTAGAAGCTCTCCTCCTACAAAGGAGAGAAGAGTATCTCCTTCAGATAATGCTCCTCTCATAAGCCCCCTCTCCTCTCTTCTAGAAATTAGTGAAGGAAGAGGAAAAAGAAGGTGAAGAAACTTTAGCATAGGCAGAAGGAAGAAGGAGGAAGAAAATGATGTTCTTCCTTTCTTTAACTCCTTTTCAAAATTTTCCCCTTCTCTCTTTCCCTGAGCCTCACTTTTTTTTTAGAAAATGATGAAGGAAGGAGAAGAAGAAGATAAAGAGAAGGATTTTTAGCAATAAAAAAAGCTGGAAAAGAAGGATTTGGAGGAAGATGAAGTGCCCTCTCCTCTCCCTTGAGTTCTCCTCTCCGGAATTTTTCTCCCCAGCCTCCCAGTTTGAAGAATGAAAGAATCCCCTTTCTTTCCTTTGTCTTGATTGAGACAAAAGTCTCTCTTCTCACTCTCTCTTCTCACTCTCTGTTCCCTGATTGATTTCCCTGCTCGACATAGCTTGAAAAAGTATTTTCATGCACAAAAATGGAAAGGATTGATAAGATCTGCCTTGATTTCCCTTGAACCCATCCACAAGTCTCATGGAACTATGCAAAAGGTTTTTGTTAATTGTCCCCCCTTTCTGATCATTTTAGGAGTGACTTAGCAATCTTTGGTGGAGAAAAAAAAACTAGGCACTTAAGCGACTAGACTGATGCAAAAGCGTCTGCCCTTGGTTTACAAATTTTTTGTATCAGGCACATAAGTGCCACATTGGCATATAAGTGGAGAGCTTTCGGGTTGGCAAACATCGCGTTAAAAATGATGGACACTCAATCGCTCAGCACGGTTACTATAAGTGGAGGGCTCTTGGGTTGTCCCCCCTTTCAAGTTTTATAGAATGAAATTTAGGCAAAAAAGTACGCAATATGGGCTTTTGAGAGCCCATAAGAAATTTAGCATCACTTAGGATGCGCTAAATAGTGTGTTGGGAGCTTGGGCTCCTATTCTGGGTCCTTTGAGCGCCCAAACCTCCTAAAGGGGGTTTGCTTCCTTGCATGTTCCCTCTCTAGTACAAGTGACTTTTTATGGATCCCTAGACTACCAGAGATTGTGCAGGTGTGAAAATATGTTCTCCCACATTAGGGTGGACACCTGGGTGTGCATTATTGGAAAACAATCACTGCCCGGAGCTGAGTACAACCCCAACGCTGAAAATTCTAATTTTACTCCCAAATGTCGATGGAAAAGGTTCTTAGAAATCTAGAAGCTGTGAAAAACCATGTATCACTAAAATACTACCCGTAACTCATAAATGAATATTTTTGAATTTTTTTTTAGGATTTTAGTGCCGATATGTGCACCGGACCCCCGTGTTGGAAGGTCGGCCTGAAACCCTATTTTCCTAATGCGAGGAAAGGTTTGTTGGTTACCCTTGATTAAGGGAGGCTCCAAATAGATAAGGTATGATCTCTAATCACCGTAACATACATTAACAATGTTTCATGTCAGAATTATCATCGCCCACTATGAATAGTTTCAGGTAGGGCTAAATTGGTACCTATCTTGATTCTGTGCTCGAGGTTTGTACAATGAGTACCTATTGAATGTATTAGACTTCGACAGACTGAAAAAAATTTTGTATCATTTAAGTAGGAATTCTTCACATATGACATCAAAAATTGATGCCAATAAGGCACAGTACACTTGTTGGAAGCAGCCCAATTTTTTTATTGAACCAAGGTTAATTGTCACATCAACATAACCTGGTCATCCTTAAAATTTGTTGAGGAAAGGATGCCTTAATCCAAATAAGGGGGCTTACTTCCGGTCCTTAGATTTAACTTGATTTGAGGAAATGATGCCTTAATCCATTTAGGGGGCTTACTTCCAAACCTCAAAATTTTTTAAGAAAATGGTGCCTTACTTCTATTTAGGGAGCCTATTCTCAAGCCTAAGCTTTATTTGAGGAAAGGATGCCTTATCATTTATGGTGGCTTTCTCTCAATCCTAGGTTTGATTTGACATGTCTGTTACATTAGGAAGGAAACCTACTTCATCTAAGAAGATTTTTCATTCAACCTAAGAGGCAAACACGGTATTATGATCGAGAAGGCTCGAACATCTCATGTGACCTTAATCATCTTCTATACTCACTCGTAAAGAACCAACCAAGATTCAATTGTGATTATCGTCTATTGAAGCACCCATCACCATAATCAGGTGGCCTTTCGAGGCTTTGTTATCCTAACTAAAAGTGACAACATACCATTAACTTAAGCAGTGTAGTTAGTTAAGAAGGCCCAATCATCTCATGTGACCCAGGTCATCTATAATATTTTAGTATTTGCTTGACCATATTCACCACAACAAATGAGGAAAAGAGTTCTGTACTCGACCATATTTACAACATTAGAGGAGAAGTTTGGGTTATCTCAGGTAACCACAATCATCTGATATGCTTACTTATAAGGAAATTACCAAGAATTAGTTATGTTTCCTGTTGAGTGAAGTACCCATCGTCATAATCAGGTGACCTTTTGAGGCTTTGTTATCCTGACTAAAAGTGGCAGCTAACCATTAACTTAACTAGTGTAGAGAAGAATTTTTTTAAACATTGTTGGGTTATCTAGTGTGACGCAGGACTTCGATATTCACATAAGGACTTGAATTTTTAAACCATTGAGGAATATTCATTCTCTATTCAATTTTACTAGTAACGGTAGAGAAGAAAAGAAACCCAGACCAGGTTAACCTCATTCACAACAACATATATGAGAGAACATTGAATCATCTTGTAAGATCTGAACCATCTATCATGCTTTGTCGTAAGAGATCCAATTATGACTCGGAGCAGTCCTCGTTGAAAGAAGCACTCATCACAATAATCATGTGGCTTTTGAAGTCCTTGTTATATTGATTAAATTTGAAACTGGTTAGCTAGTTGAGACGGTCTCATAAAAGCAATCAACTAAAAAGTTATAAGGTTCGAGGAGCATTAAAACCATGTGGCTTTGCTGGTAGGGAATGTCATAAAACAAGATGCTTTTAGCATGACACACACACACAAACATATGTCTCCATATGTGTGTGCCTTGACCTGATATAAATATATGCATACTAAAATCTTCTTCCCCGGCAACGGTGCCAAAAACTTGACCCGAAGTCCTCTGAAGATCAACGTACTAATTAATGCTTTCAAAAATATATGTTATAAATAATAATAGCGACTAGTGTATATAAATATAATTTTATGGAAAATATTTTACACACTAGTGGTTCTACGCAAGTATACATATCGTTTCAAGTAATATAGGGCTTTGAAACAAAGACCCCAGTATCGAGCCCACGAGGAGAGAGATTAGATTTTTAAATATTTTTATTTTAAAGTATTGCTTTTATAATTAAAAATAGAATATCTTTAATTTACTAGATGCAATAATAAAGCGAGAATAAAATAATCGATGTAAATAAGCAATAAGAAAGCAACTTTCTCCCTTTCAATTAATCCAAGATTTTCTAAGATAATGATAATATTCGTGGAGAATTAAATTTATGGTATTGTGCCAAATAGAAGCATTCATATTATTTACCCTTTCGATCCAGTGCAAAGAATATTAAGCAAGCATATGATCGAGTCCGGATGTATTGTTAGTAGAATGGGTTAATCTAGGCTCACACTACTAGATGTCCATGGGTAGCTATGGTCGGTCCTACTAGTGACCATTTCCTTTTCTATTAACCAAATCACAAGAATTTAGTCTTTCACTCTAAAAACTTATCAATTCTATGCCCATTAAATAATATCTTCCTATTTATTTTCACTTCACCTTGAATAACCCGCACAAGACCTTCGACTACCCAAGGATTCATGTGATATCTACAAGTTAAGAATTCATCTCCTTCTAGGTCTAAAAACTCTTCAACGGTGTTTTAACAATTTAAATGGTCAATTTAAATAGTAAATTAAGAACCGGTATTAATATCATCACAATGTTTTGAAAATATATGAATTTTAATTCTCCGACGAATTTTGTATTATCTTATTTATCTTTTCAAAATTGAAAGGAGAAAGTAAAGTAACTACTCATAACACATTGAAATTAAATAACAAAACATAATAAATAAATTTTGAATCAAAATAAAAATACTTATCTTAGATGTTTCTCCTACTGAACTTCTGATTCCTACCGACTCCACAGCGTAATGAACTACATATGCACCAACTCTTTCAAACTCTGAATACAAACTCTAAAATAAACTCACTAATTTATGAAGGAAAGTAAAAAGGTGGCCCTAATATGATCTCTCTAATTCTCTCTCTAGATAGGACTCTAGATAGGGAGGGGTAGATGGGGCGTTTTTCTCTGAAGGAATACCCTCCTATTTATAGGCTTAAAGGGTTGCCTCAAGGCACCTCTTCAAAATGTGTCCACATTCAATGAATCTTCTAGAAGGTGTGTCTGGCGCCTAGGCGCCGGACACCGCGTCCAGTTCTTCGCACCTCTTCGCTTTGGATCGCACCTCTTCGCGATTAAAACCATTTTGAAGCGTCCCAATACATTGTATCACATGTCCTATGGACCGTGAGCAACCGCGGCCTTCTGAAGGTCCAATAACTGCTCACACCGTCAAAATAACCACCCAAAAGTCATCAAAAACTTAACAGTTTTCTGTATTGAGCTTGCGCTTAGGCGCCGGACTCTGGCGCCTAAGCGCCAGGCCAATAATTTCGAAAATTTTTGCATTTTGGCTCCATTTTTGCTCCTTTTTGCTCCTTTTTGCTCCTTTTCCATATTTGTCTCCTTCTTGAATATTTTTGCATCACCTACATCCAAAAACATGAAAATACATTTCATTAAAGCATAATATCCTTAAAATTTAATAAAAATCAAGGCATAAAAATAGGTATTTTTTTTCTTGGATCAAAATCTCTCAAACTTAAACGTTACTTGTCCTCAAGTAACCCTTTTTACTATATAAAATGTATAACATTTGGAATAAAAAGGTAAATATTTAGGACTTCTTAAGATTTTTGATTTTATAAAGGCTTTAGTAAATCATTAACCAAATTTCACTAACTAAGTTTAATTTTAAGAATTAAGGAACATTCTAACTACCAAATCATAAGACTTCAAAAATTTTTCATTCACTTCGAAAATAATTGTAGTTTATGATATTAAGATCACATAAATTATTCACAAGAAAAGATCTTCATGAAATTCTTTTCTAATAAAAATACATGCATAAAAATTAAGTAATAAATGTAATCAGTTTTCTTTTTATAAGTTAATTTAAGTGAAGCCAATTTTTGATTAGACATTTCCTCAAGCTTCTCCTCTCTCTCCTTTTTTTTTTTTTTTTGAAGAGAGGATTACTGTATCTGGATAGCCTGTTAATGGTTTTGAACTTCACTATCCTTAGCTTATATTTTCAAACTTATACATTTTCACTTAATTATTATAACATAAATAGATTTCAAAAAGAATTTCAATCTATTCTTTTTCGAGTTATAATTTTTTGATTTCTTAATACTTCTAAATTTCAATTATCTCTACTATGAATAGAAAATTTCTTAATCTTATTCTTCTTTAAGTTGAATAATTCTATTCTTAAAATCAATCAAAGTTATTAAAATTTTTGGTTAAGTCCACTAAATTATTTATAATTTCAAAATTTAAGTGATCTTAAATAGATTCTTCATTCCTCATGTTATGTTAAAAATTTTTATTTTAAGAAAATATTAGTTCTTTAAGGACAAATAAAATTTAAATTTGAATGTATTTTCCCTTTCCCCCAAATTTAAGTTTTGGTCTATCATAAAATTTTTTTTTTTTTAAGTATGAGAGAAAGAAAAACATAATTTTAAAAAGGAAATTTTATAAGTATGTAAAAAAAAACATTCTAGAAAGACAAATTTACTTCTACACATGCTTTTATGAATAATAATGAAATAATGAAGTGGTATAAAAGTAAGCAGGCTCATTAGTAATTAAATTAAATGACTATACAACTTATAATAACAGAAATAACACAACAATACTAACTACTAAACAGTAGGCTGAAACAGAAATAAACATAAATTTATCCTCATTTCAATCTTAAACACAATACATTAAAAATACTCTAACAACAATCTTAACACCCAAAAATCCACACAAAGTAAATAAACAAATCTAAACTAGCAAACAACAAACAACAATCAATACTAGCAAACAAACTAAACTAACAACATACTAAGCACAATTCAGAGGTAAATCAGGCCACTAATCACTGTCTGTAGCCCCAGCATCGTCATCATCACGAAAAGAAAACAACATCCTTAGGATCAACATATGGTGAGAAACTAGGAAAGGCAGGAAACTGAACATCATGCTCTCCCTTCAGAAATCTAACGAGAGCTTCATCATACTCAGCATCGTAACTACTCTTCCTCTGGGTATACTCAGATAAATGATCAATTTTCTTATCAATAGAATCAATTCTGCAGTGAGTTTGAAACAACTCATGCTGCTGCTCTAGAAACTAATCATGCATCAATTCCCAAAAACTAGATGGTGGCTCAGCAGTAGAAGTAGAAGGTCTGGAAGTAGAAGGTCTACCTGAAGTGTGTGCAGAAGTAGAAGGAGCAGTCGATCTCTTCCCTCGAAGACAATTATAGATACTAACACTCTCCTGCCCAATTGGCTTGGTAGGCTTCAACTTCTCCTCAGAAATATCAGCAGTGACTCCATTACTAACACATAAAGAATAGATCAAAGATGGGAATCCCAGTCCCACAGAAGTGTTGGACCTAGTAGTAGACTCCACAAAATCATAAATGAAACTGCCGACATCTATCGGCTTCCTCTCCTGAATGCAATAGTTTAAGATAGCTCGATCTCTGGTGACTTCACTCAGGTGGTTGGAAGGTAGAAGTCTAGCATAAATAAAATAATGCCAAGCCTTTGAAACACCATTTAATTTGGAATATTTGAAATTTACCCACTTTTCATTTCGGATCTTCTAGGCTCTAGTGTCGTCAGTCAAATAAGCAATAATCATCTCAAAATCTCCCTCAGATGGAGATAATCCAGAATAGTGGCACTCGATGGTAGGTGGCAGTCCATAAAACACATTGATCCTCTATGGAGAAAATCCTACTCCAATACCTCTGACGAAGACTTCGTAGTCTTCCGCATCTAAAAAGTTAGCATAAAATTTGCGAACGACTGGAATAACAGCAATAGCAGTGAAACAACAGAATCGTTACCAGTTATGCGCAACGATTGTGTTCTCGATCATTTCACCCGGTTTGTAAAAGCTTCGCTCCGAGATAAACTTTCTCGACGTCGCAAATTTGTGATATCGAAAATGCGCTGCCGCAGTCGCGAACTTGCTATTGTTAAAATTTTCTCGTCCCTTCCCTCGCTTAGATTTCTGTGCCATCTAAACGTGAAAGAAAACAAGAACAAATTTAGGAATCAAATATTTAAACTCTTTTTAAGTTTAAGAAACTTAAAATAAGTTTAAAAATCCAAATAGAATACCTAAAAATCAAAATTTTTCTCAAAATTTCGATTTTTAGCAAAACATAGGAAAAACTATAGTGAAAATCGAAAATAAATGGATTAGAGTGTAGATCTGACCTCGAGACGAAGAAATCAAGTGATTTCGCGCCCAAATACTTGATGTTTTGACCTCAAAATGGATCTAAGAGGTGTATTTTCACAAAAATGGGGAAGAAGATGAAGCTTAGGCGTCATCCATGGCTAATGGGGTTTATAAGGTTTTTTTCGGGTAAGCAGGGCAAACCGGCGCTTAGGCGCTGAATTCTGGCGCCTAGGTGCCAGACTCGTCTTTCACAAAAATCACTCTAAAAATTTTATTTTCCACCAAAATTCATAAATTCAACTTCCAATTACTCATATTTGAGTAGGGCTTCAGTTTCTAACTTCCAAAATATTTTCCAAAAAGTTTAAAAATTAAATATTAAATCCACCAATCAATCACAAGGTTTAAATCAAACTTCTCTAATTTCCATTTATAATCTTCAATATTGACTCAATACACTTCAGATAAGTATAATATAATGATTCAAGTCCTAACATACAATCAAACAACACAATTTGAAAACAAATACAACACACATTGAACATGAAAGCAAATACACAAAGAAACACAATCGATTCACTAAATCGATACAACGACACACTAGATAAATCACGATCTCACCAAATCACTATCTAATTTCCATTATCTTGGCAAGGAAAACTATTCAGCCCACTTGGGAAGAACACTAATTCTCTTGGAAAATCCGTAGCCGTTTTCTCGTCGATCCACTTATTCTTCGCATACATTTCCACTTGAGCATCTTGATAAGCCGCCAGATGATCAAATTGGAGTTTCGCTTGCCATTCCAGATGTTCAATCTGATGATACATCTCATGAAGGCGATCTCCAATACTTTTGAAATCCGCTTCAAATTTATCAAGACGACTAGAAATTTTCTCCAAACTTACAGCGAGGAAACCATTGAAGTAGGGTCGAGGATCTTTTGGACCTTTGTCTCTAGCCTCTTCTCCAAGATTTCTCCTCTCCATTTCTTCAAAAATTCTCTCTAATCTCTCAAGAATGGAGTGTATGGGTCGAAATATTGATTGCTTAGGGATTGGGGACGAAGATGGGTTAATTTAAAGGTGAAAATCGTGTGAAAAACTGAAAGTTTTTGGATTTTACACGACCCAGTAACCGTGGCGCTTAGGCTCCAAATCTGGCGCCTAGGCGTCGGACCCATCAATACACAGCTTATTCTGGTGCTTAGGAACCGAATTCTGGAGCCTAGGCGCCGGAACCATGTTCGACTCTGTTTCGCCTAACGTCAAATTTCAAGGTTTCGTTCTCCAAAAATAGGTCAATTATAATGGTAAGATCAGAATAATCTCAATAACACAATTATACATAATTTCAATGAAGGTTAACTTGATCTCCTTTTTACTCACATATGAAATTGAGTGATCCAAAGTCAAAACTTTATATTCTTCAAGATAATTTTTTTAATTTTCTGAAGTAATATAAAATTAGTCAAGACTGAGGCATAACCATACATAAAAAATGTAAAAACACACTAAAAATTAAAATATATTGGTTGCCTCCTATTAAGCGCTTGGTTTAACGTCGTCAGCCCAACCTAAGTAATTCTTTAATCAGGTTGACTAAATTCATAAGCCTCTTTATAAATCTTTTTAATGTCTCCCAAATAAAGCTTTAATCTTAATCCATTAACTTTAAAATTTTTTCACGTTTTGGGGTCTTTAATATCCACAGCTCCATATTGGTATACTTTTTCAATTATATATGGTCCTATCCATTTTGATCTCAATTTTCAAGGAAAAAGTCTTAAACGAGTATTAAATAGTAATATTTCTTGTCCAAGCTCAAATATTTTCCCTGAAATCTTTTTGTCATGTAATAACTTCATTTTCTCTTTATAAATTTTTGCATTAACATATGATTCATTTCTTATTTCATCCATCTCATTTAAGATAAGCGGACTCGAACCGCTGACATCCGCCACAGGGTAAACCACCGCCTCTCAAGCCTCTCCGGCATTGCAATAATCGTTTTTCTCCTGCAGTATTCAAAACAGAATTAAACTCCTTTATCGCCCAATAAGCTTTATGTTCAAGTTCAACGAGTAAGTGACGTTGTTTTCCAAAAACTAACCGGTAAGGTGACATTCCGACTGGTGTCTTATAAGCCGTTCTATAAGCCCATAATGCAGAATCAAGTCTATCAACCCAATTAGTTATTTTAGGATTAACAGTCTTCTCTAAAATTCTTTTAATTTCTCTGTTTGATACTTCAGCCATTCCACTTGTTTGTGGGTGATATGCAGTTGCAATTTTATGTTTGATTCCAATTTTTTTTGCAGTAATGATTGAATTCTTATATTTCTAAAATGACTTCCACCATTTGTGATAATTACCTTAGGCATTCCAAATCTTGAAAAAATCATCTTCTTAAAAAATTTAGATACACTTTTGGAGTCACGGTTAGGAGAGCTACAACTTCAATCCACTTTGAAACATAATCAACTGCTAATAAAATATAAATTTTTCTAGATGATGGTATAAATGGTCCCATAAAGTCTAAACCCCATATATCAAAAATTTCAACTTCCAATATATATTTTAAAGGCATTTCATCTTTCTTGGATATATTTCCCATTCTTTGACATCGATCACATGTTTTAACATAATGTCTCACATCTCTGAATAAAGTAAGCCAATAAAATCCTGAATTTAATATTTTAAATGCAGTTTTATCTATTCCAAAGTGTCCTCCAAAATCAGAATCATGACATTTTTGAATAATAACAAAAGTTTCTTCATAAGGTACGCATCTTCGAATTATAGAATCTCTTCCTAATTTAAATAAATGAGGATCTTCCCAAATATAATATTTAGCATCATTTTTAAATTTCTTAATAAATTTTTCATCCAATCCATAAGGTAGACTATTGCTAACTAAATAGTTAACTATATCCACATACCAAGGTGTTTGGTATCCTTGAATAACATATAAATGTTCATCAGGAAATTTCTCATTTATATTTTCTTCATTAATAACATCATTCTTAATTCTAGAAAAATAATCAGCAATTTGGTTGTCCTTTCCTTTTCTATCCACTATTTGAAAATCAAATTCTTGTAGAAGTAAAACCCATCTTATCAGTCTAGGTTTAGCATCATTTTTTGACATTAGATATTTAATAGCGGAATGATCAGTATGAACTATGCATTTAGTACCAAGAAGATAAGGTATAAATTTATCAAAGGCATATACTATAGCTAGAAGCTCTTTCTCAGTAATAGTGTAATTTCTTTGAGTTTTAGTAAGAGTTTTACTAGCATAATATATAACTTTGAAAATTTTCTCATATTTTTGTCCCAATACAGATGCAATTGCAAAATCACTTGCATCACACATTAATTCGAAAGATTTATTCCAATTAGGTGCAACAATGATAGGTGCAGTTATTAATTTTTCTTTTAAAATATTAAAAGCATTAACACAGTCTTTGTTAAATTTAAATTTAACATCTTTTTCCAATAAATGACAAAGAGGTTTAGCAATTTTAGAAAAATCCTTTATATACCTTCTATAAAATCCAACATGACCTAGAAAACTTCTCACATCCGTAACAGTAGTAGGTGGTTGTAATTCAGCAATAATTTTCACTTTTGGTTGATCTACTTCCATCCCTTTTTGTGAAATTTTGTGACCAAGTACAATGCCTTCTATGACCATGAATTGACATTTTTCCCAGTTAAGAACTAAATTTGTTTCTTCACATCTTTTCAAAATTTTGGAAATATTTTCCAAACAAGATTCAAAAGAAGTTCCAAAAACTGAAAAATCGTCCATGAATATTTTATTATCTTTGTTAATCAAATCACAAAATATTGACATCATACATTTTTGAAAAGTTGCAGGTGGATTACATAAACCAAAAGGCATTCTTCTAAAGGCAAATGTTCCATAAGGACTTGTAAATGTTGTTTTCTCTTGGTCCTCAAGAGCGACAGGTAATTGATGATAACCAGAATATCCATCTAGAAAACAGAAATATGAGTGTCCAGCTAATTTATCAAGCATTTGAATCAAGAAAGGTAAAGGAAAATGATCTTTTCTAGTGCCGTCATTTAATTTCCTATAATCAATGCAAATTCGTCATCCAGTAACTTGTCTTGTAGGAATTAGTTCATTTTTATCATTGACAATGACAGTTACTCCTCCTTTCTTCAGAACACAATGAATAGGACTCACCCATTGGCTATCCGAAATAGGATAAATAATACCAGCATCTAACCATTTAACAATTTCTTTTTTAACAACCTCTTTCATGATAGGATTTAATCTTCTTTACGGTTCAATATTAGGTTTAAAATTTTCTTCCATTAAAATTCTATGCATACAAATGGATGGGCTTATTCCTTTTATGTCAGCAATTGTCCAACTAAATGCTTTCTTATAATTCTTTAACACTCCTATCAATTTTTCTTCTTGATCTTTACTTAGCTCAGAAGAAATAATAACAGGTAAAGTTAATGAATTTCCCATAAATGCATACTTTAAATGTGAAGGTAACATTTTTAATTCTAGTTCAGGGGCTTTTTTAATTGAGGGTAAAAGTATATCATTTTGAGTTATGTCCAAAGTTTCCCAATTATCTTTAATATAATGAGTTTCTTCTTCTTTTAGTTCTTCATTTTCATCAGTTAATAATTCAAATTTTTCTTCAGAAATGACTTTACATTTTTCTTGATAATGTTTCTCAATTAAATAATCAATTATATCCATTCGATAACATTTTTCTTTGTCAGGGTACTTCATTGATTTAAGGCATTAAATTTAATCTCTTGATCATTAACTCTCATTGTTAATTCTCCTTTTTGCACATCAATCATAGCTCGTCCGGTTACTAGAAAAGGTCTTCCTAAAATAATAGGTATTTCTTTATCTTCTTCCATATCAAGTACAATGAAATCTACAGTGAAGATAAACTTATCTACTTTAACAAGAACATCCTCTATAACTCCTTTAGGGTAAGTGATAGATCTATCAGCTAACTGAAGGGTTACAGTGGTGGGAGTAATCTCTCCTAAACTCAACATTCGAAAAATAGAAAATGGCATGAGATTAATACTTGCTCCTAAATTTCATAAAGCTTTTCCACAAAACTTTTCTCCAATAGCACAAGGTATAGTAAAACTTCCAGGATCTTTAAGTTTTTGAGGTAATTTCTTTTGAATTATTGCACTACATTCTTCACTTAATGCAACGGTTTCAAAAGCTTTAAATCTTCATTTCTTACTTAAAATATCTTTCATAAATTTGCATAAGTTGGCATCTGTTCCAAAGCTTCAGCAAAAGGTATGTTTATGGTAAGTTTCTTAAAAATTTCAAAGAACTTAGAAAATCGATGATCAAGCTTCTGCTGTTTAAGTCTCTGAGGAAAAGGTGGTGGTGGTTTTTCAACTTCCATATTAATAGAAATATCAGTTTGATCTTTATTAGGAGAAGGAGTTTCTTTAGATTTTTCAATCTCTTCAACCTCAATCTCCTTTTCAATTTCATTCTGCATTCTTTCTTTTAATTCCTTTCCACTTCTAAGTTGTACAGCTTTAACATGTTTGTATTCTTTTCAAGTTTCTTTTGGATTGATTTCAACATTACTAGGAAGTGTTCCTGGGGGTCTATAATTAATTAAATTAGCGATTTGTCCCATTTGATTCTCAATATTACGGATAGCAGTGTTTTGATTTTGTAATTGATTACTTAGTTGTAAAATTAATTCTTCTATAGATAACTTTTTCTGTTGATTGTTAAATCCAAGTGGTTTATAGTTTGAATTAACTTGATTATTCTAATTTCTAGTGGGATGAGATTGATTATTACCCCATTGTTGTGAATTAATCCAGTTAAAATTAGGATGATTTTTCCATCCAGGATTATAATAATTTGAATAAGGATTATTTTTACTAGTAATAGCTTGTAAAGTTTCAATAGTTTGAGAATCTTCAATATTAGCGGAGTTATTATGTGATATATTAATAGCAAAACTATCTAATTTCTTAGACATTGCAGCTACTTGTGAAGCTAAAATAGAAAAGGCTTCATTATCATGAATAATTGCCATTCTTTTAAGATTAATCCTTTCAGAAGGCCATTGAAAATTATTGTTAGTCATTTCTTCAATTAAAGTGTAAGCTTCTTCAAATGATTTAGACATTAAAGAACCTCCAAGATGACAGATCAATAATTGATTTTAAAGATCCCATTAATCCATTATAAAATGTTTGAATAATTAACCAATCGGGTAAAGCATGATGAGGACATTTTCTTAATAGTTCTTTAAATCTTTCCCAAGTTTCATAGATTGTCTCCTCATCAAATCGACTAAATGAAGTAATATCATTTCTTAATTTAGCAGTTTTAGAAGGAGGAAAATATTTAGCAAGGTATTTTTGTGTCATTTCAGCCCATGTTTTAATAGAACCTGTTGCTAATGAGTTCAGCCACATCTTTGCTTTATCTCTTAAAGAAAAGGAAAGAGTCTAAGCCTAATAGCATCATCAGAAACATTGTTATATTTAAAGGTAGCACAAAGTTCTAAAAAACTAGCAAGGTGTAAATTTGGATCCTCATTTGGTGTTCCAACAAATTGATTGTTTTGAACCATTTGATTAATAGACGGTTTAAGCTCAAAAGAATTAGCATCTACAGTAGGTATTTGAATACTACTATGAAGTTCATCAACTGTAGGGTTAGCATAATCCCTTAATGGTTTATAAATATTTTGATCATTAATTTCAATTGGATTTTGTAAATTGTTATGTAAATTAGTCATTTCTTAAAAATTTTGAATTTGTTTTCCTTTTTTAATTCTTCTAACAGTTCTTTCTAATTCAGAATCTAAAGGTAATAATCCTTCAGATCAAGAACTACGTATAAAAAGTCAATTAGCAAGAATTAAAATAAATATTATATATTATATATATATGTTTTGGTTTTTTTTATAATAAAGAAAAATGAATAAAATAAAAATACTTAAAATCTAAAAGTTTGCCTCTGCTCTCCCCGGCAACGGCGCCAAAAACTTGACCCGATATAAATATATGTGCATTAAAATCTTCTTCCCTGGCAACAGTGCCAAAAACTTGACCCGAAGTCCTCTGAAGATCAACGTACTAATTAATTATTTCAAAAATATATGTTATAAATAATAATAGCGACTAGTGTATATAAATATAATTTTATGAAAAATATTTTACACACTAGGGGTTCTACGTAAGTATACGTATCGTTTCAAGTAATATAGGGCTTTGAAACAAAGACCTCAAGTATCGATCCCACGAGGAGAGAGATATAGATTTTTAAATATTTTTTATTTTAAAGTATTTCTTTTATAATTAAAAATAGAATATCTTTAATTTACTAGATGCAATAATAAATCAGGAATAAAATAATTGATGTAAATCGCAATAAGAAAGCAACTTTCTCCCTTTCAATTAATCCAAGATTTGCTAAAATAATGATAATATTCGTGGAGAATTAAATTTATGGTATTGTGCCAAATAGAAGCATTTATATTCTTTACCCTTTCGATCTAGGTGCAAAGAACATCAGGCTAGCTTATAGATCGAGTCCGGATGTATTGTTAGTAGAATGGGTTAATCTAGGCTCACACTACTAGATGTCCAAGGGTGGCTATGGTCGGCCCTACTAGTGACCCTTTCCTTTTCTATAAACCAAATCACAAGAATTTAGTCTGTCACTCTAAAAACTTATCAATTCTACGCCCATTATATACTATCTTCCTATTTATTTACACTTCACATTGAATAACCCGCACAATGCCTTCGATTACCCAAGGATTCATGTGTTATCTACAAGTTAAGAATTCATCTCCTTCCAGGTCTCAAAACTCTTCAACAGGTTTTAACAATTTAAATGGCCAATTTAAATAGTAAATTAAGAACCGGTATTAATATCATCACAATATTTTAAAAATATATGATTTTTAATTCTCCGACGAATTTTGTATTATCTTATTTATCTTTTCATAACTGAAAGGAGAAAGTAAAGTAACTACTCATAACACATTGAAATTAAATAACAAAACATAATAAATAAATTTTGAATCAAAATAAAATACTTATCTTAGATGTTTCTCCTATCGAACTTCGATTCCTACCGACTCCACAGCCGTAATGAACTAGCGTATGCACCAACTCTTTCAAACTCTGAATACAAACTCTAAAATAAACTCACTAATTTATGAAGGAAAGTAAAAAGGTGACCCTAATATGATCTCTCTAATTCTCTCTCTAGATAGGACTCTAGATAGGGAGGGGTAGATGGGGCATTTTTCTCTGAAGGAATACCCTCCTATTTATAGACTTCAAGGGTTGCCTCAAGGCACCTCTTCAAAATGTGTCCACATTCAATGAATCTTCTAGAAGGTGTGTCTGGCGCCTAGGTGCAGGACACCGCGTCCAGTTCTTCGCACCTCCTCACTTTGGATCGCACCTCTTCGCGATTAAAACCATTTTGAAGCGTCCGAATACATTGTATCACATGTCCTATAAACCAGGAACAACTGCCAGTCTTCTAAAAGGTCCAATAATTGCTCACACCGTCAAAATAACCGCCCAAAAGTCGTAGAAAACTTAACAGTTTTCTGTATCGAGCTGGCGCTTAGGCGCCGGACTCTGGCGCATAGGCGTCAGGCCAATAATTTCGAAAATTTTTCATTTTAGCTCCATTTTTGCTCATTTTTGCTCCTTTTTGCTCCTTTTTCATATTTTTCTCCTTCTTGAACATTTTTGCATCACCTACATCCAAAAACACGAAAATACCTTTCATTAAAGCATAATATCCTTAAAATTTAATAAAAATCAAGGCATAAAAATATGTATTTTTTTCTTGGATCATGCCTCAATACTTGCAAATCCTTAGTGACTGGTTATTAGCAATGCTAGCCCGCCGGTATGCAAATCTCCTAAATTGAGAACATACCGCCTCATCTCCTATGACATCACACTTGAATGCCATAGGTAATTCATGTTCTATTCTTGATTTGGGTCACGCTATAAAGCTAATAAACCCATTAAGTATGCAACGTGTTTGCACTTGAGTTTTTAATTTGCATTTTGCTTTATATTAAAATCATTTATCGACGCTCGTGATGATCGCTTGTACCTCGCTCGAGCATCCACAGTATGGAATCTTGTTGCTTGTATGCATTTTATCTGCGTTTTTTGATAGCAATTTAAACTTGGTAAGTGACTGACCCCATTTTGGTTGTGAAGCTTTAACGAGCATTGCTTGGCAAGCAATGCAAGTTATTGCATCAGTATTAACACAAGTATGACTGTGCTAAGGTTTCAATGAATCTAATATATGTCACCTTACATATTACTAACCTGCATTTAGTGGTCCTAATTTTTAAAATCTTAAAAAATTATATTTTCTCTATTTATAATATCCACCTTGTTTGAAAAACTACTCAATTAGTGAAACTAGGCCATATGTAAGGCCAACTATTTTAAAATCCTTTTGGGTGATGTACTTTAGATCCATTGGATTTTTAGATCGAAGCCGGAATCATCAACCCTGTCAAAGTCATACAGTAGCATTTACACTTTCATTGCACATGCAATTAGATTTTGTGACTAGGACGCTTTTCGTTAAATAGTGTGCTAGGCTAGGATTAGGATGCTTAGGTAGTCTTTTTGATGTCATTGCTAAAGTTCTCTACTGGCTTGGTTACACTAGCCAGGCATCTTTTTGTGTACTGCCTTTTGTGTGTTTATTGGGTGTGGACTTGTGCACTAGTATATTATGGGTGGTCTTCTTGCAAGCAGTCATACCTAAAGTGAATGAAAAGGGAGGAGCAAATAATGATTTGAAAAAACACACTTTCTGTAGGTGCTACTAATGTTCTCCTCCCGCTAGAGATGGCTCATATGCATTGCATGTTGTAATTCGTGCTAACCTTTTCTGTAGGTTAAGTCTTTTTTTTATTTTATCATATATTTGATTAGAGTCCTTAAGGTCGAGACTGTATCAGAAATAAGGTAGGACACGGTTTTCGAGGCGCTTAACGTATTAAACCACATGATGTGGATCAAGAGAAGTTGCTCATGTCCTGTACCTTAATTCTAAATTCATATTCATGTATAGAATTAGGACCGGACATGCATATGCATGGTGGCCACTTATCCCAAATTCCTGGGATATGTTGCCGATCCAATGACACCGACCTGTTATATATTTTGTTTGGTTATTTTTTTTTATATATATTGCATAGTGTGCATACCTTTTCACTATATTGGCTTGTGGTTTGTTTGGGCTCTGATTAAAATGTAACCTAAGCTCATTAAGCACCTTAAAATATAATTTTTTCTACAAAAAAATCTTAATAATAAAGATTCTAGATAAATCAAAAGAGAGACATATTTTAGAAAGATGATTATACGATGACGATAAGACAAGCTAGCGATTCCATAAAGCTCACTATGAAGAATGACAACATTTTGCTTGCTTGTTGTGTGAATCTATTTTCCATATTATATTGCACAATAATTTTAATTGCTTGGTGGCATAGTCTTTTGTAATTAATTTATTTGGACAAGCGATTGAATCCGATGACTCAGATCAAAGGGCCAATGTCATATTAGATTCAAAAGTATAGCATCAATATCTTGATGAATATATATATATATATATATATATATATATATATATATATATATAACCAATAGTTGAAAGAGTTCTAGCAGAGCTTTAGCAATACATGGAGGAGCCGACGAGCCGTGTATAGCTCTAACCATTAATCTGAGAAATAATATAACAGCTGAGAAAAACAGAACAAGAATGGAATACAGTGTGCATTAGCCAAGTCTAAATCACAAGCCAGATGAATCAAAAGCAAGCTTGCTAAAGTTACGCCTCCTCATTTAGTTCACAACCAATGGAAAAATTAGACAGATTCTGGTTTATGCTTTTGTAATGAATCTTATTTGTTATTTTAATATGAATGCTAGTGCGGAGTTAAGAAGAGGGCTGCCATGGAGTCTGGAACTTGGATCGACAAACTTTTTCCAAAAGTATGTTTTATTATAGAGGAAAGTTGTCTAAAGCTTTGTTAGGATCGACAGAACAGAAAGTGCTCTTAAAGTGGAACGCACTTTTTGATTAATTCATACGAAAAAGGTAAAAAAAAGATTATCATAACTTTTTGACCTGTTTGTGAATTATAAAGCTGAAATGGCAGTTTATACCACTACTATATATATATATATATATATATATATATATATATATATATATATATATATATATATATATTGAAAAGCCCTAGGGCAAATTATATTGAAATAAAAAATGATACAAAAAGTTGCATAAGATGGCCCAATAGAGGTGCCCTACCAATACGATATAAAACATTGATACCCCAACAAAAAGAAACAAAAACCTAAAAAAATACAAATATGCAGATAACAAGTGTTTATGGACGAGACAGTTTAGGCCTGCCTCTTCCTCTAGTTCTTGGGGTGGATCCAGATAACAGACTCTGGAGTGTTGTACATTGTCAGGAGTGATTAGGGTATCATCATTTAAGTCTCCAAGCTGAATATTGCCCCCAACCTTCTTCCTTCGCTCTGAAGTGTAGACTTGTCATTCTTCTTCTGAAGACTGGTTTATGATATCATTAGATAGTGGAGCATCAGTGGGAAAGGCAATCACAGCAATGGGTTCCGGTGTTCGTGAAGGATATTCTTCCAATACTTAGGAATCTCTTGCACTCTCAACAGGTAGTTCTACCACGATTAAGGAGTCGCCAAGTACATCCAAATGATTAATAGTAGTAAGATGGATTGTATTTGGCTCTAAAACTTCCTCATTAGCATTAGGAGACACTTGTTCCGTCACCTGGGCGTGCATGTTAGCATCAACCCTATCTTCAATCACCTCATGGAGAGGGACTTGAGCACCCTCCACGGTAGTTAGAGCCTGACAAGATAGTGTGTCCTCTCCAGAAAAAGAAGGGGCAGTGACCACATCCTTCCTCCTAGAGGCAATCACCTGTCACCCCCCAAAAAATGGCCTTTATCAACAACCCCAACATTTTCAGAAACCATCTCTGTAGACAAACCATTTTTTATAGTATCTACAAAGGGCATAGTAGTAGGTATCATAGGCAATGATGAAGAGAGTATAATATCCACAGGAATGTGCTGAGTAACAGGAGGTGGGGCTAGAATGGGTCGCAGATGTGGATGCAACCAATAACAGGATGGAAAGCTATGACCAAATATTCCACAGTGAGTGCAATATGAGGGATGAGGTCCCATCACTATCTCCTGCCAATAACCCTAATGAGGGGAGCCAATCCAAATCTCCCCTGGAAAAGGTTGAGTGATGTCGCGCTCTACAAGCACACAAGCTTCAGATGGTATGGTTGTATCAAGCATGGGAGTATCAACCTTCAGCTGTTTCCCAAAAGCAGTTTCCAGCATATAAAAGGTTTCATAATTAAAGATATGCACCTTGAGCCCCGGAAAATTAACCCAAACTAGAATAATAGGAGATTCCAATTTAGGATCAAAATCCACAATCCATTTCAGAATTTTCATAAAGCGATTATTAATTTTGAGAACTTTTTGAGCAAAAATTTTGGTATAATCAGCGTCATTTGAGAGTTGAATGAGAACGTGATGGTCATCCAGCGAACCAACTTTCCAACTCCCTGTGAGCTTAAAAGAATCGAAGTGCTTTCTAATAATTTCAAGCTTTGGATTTCCATACGGAAATTTCCCTACAAAAGTATATTTGCGGATGTATTATTAAAATGTATGGATGTATTATTAATCAATTTTTTATCATTACATTCGGCTGACTGACAAAATTCTCATCAGGTTTCTACAGTTTTAGTCTTCATTGGTTTCTGCCAAAAGATTTGCTGGGATTTTCATTTTTTCTTCCCTATGGATTCTTTTATCAGAAATTAATTTAGGTTGAGTATTTTTTAGCGTAGGAAAAATTATGGGAAAGCCACTAAAAATCTCTTAAGTTCAACATATTTTGAATATATTTCAAAAGAATTATTTCCTAAAAAATAAAGTTTTATGACACTTGAGTATGCTTTGCTTAATTGATTGATCATACATTCACTTTCGTGTGTTTGGGTTCATATATAGATTTGAATTGAAAGGATTTCAAAATACCCTTATTTTTAAATTGTTTTTTAAATACTCAATTCATCTCTTCCTAATGCTCACAATCTCCTCAACGTATAGCTAACCAGTTTTTACTTATTGTTGAAACTTGATTTGTCAATAAGTCACACCAAAGAAACAAAGTGTAAGGAAAAAGAGATAGAGAGAGAGTAATGAACAGTAAAGCATCTTATCTAGCCTGTCTCATTCATAAAATGATCCCCAATGTGAAACTGCATATTTGTCCATGTTTTAATGGGAGTGTTATAGGATATTTTATTTATTTACATCAGTGAACTCATGGTTAAACTACGTTCTGGTTCAGTTGAATGAGCTTGATAGGATTTGGTTCGGCAATGCATGCTCGGTCAGCTCTGTTTAGTTGAGGTTGTTGAACGGTCTTTGGCTTCAGGTCGGCAACACTAGATATCAACCTCTTATTCTTTATGAAGAGCTCATGTTGGTTGAATATTTTTAGGTCATCGAGCAGAAGATAAATCACAGTAATCCGATAAGTATCCCACTCTCCAACACGGGCGGTCAAAGGGATGATTTAGATTTCTTGTGACATGATTACCTCTTGATAGGGAGCCTTTGAGGCAGCCACGGAAAAATAGATGGTACCGAGGAACTTGTTCTTTCCTTGGGTCTGGTATACCAAAAGGTAGGTCACCGTTTTCGATTGATTTCCTCATGGTTGGCTTGTATGGCTATCTTTAGTGGGATTGCATTCCCATCTGTCCTATTTAGGTCCAGGCTCGGATGACTGCGTCTAGTCAATTTTGGCCTACACTTTGGTTTGGATTGATACGCTCGAACGAATAAGAGAGCCTTCTGGTCTACTGCTGGTGGGTCTTCTTTAGTTGTACCTTCTTCCTCTTGAATCGTTGGATCTCTTAGAGATTCTCGCTGACACATTTTCTATTTACACTTAAAATTATGCTTTTTCTATTATAGTAATTTCATTAAAATGCTGTGAATATAATTAGGGGAATTTTGCTACAACTCAATTTAAGTTAACTAAGATTTAGTAAAATTGGTAAATCCCTATTTATTAAATCCATATGCCCTTAAATCCAGCCAAGTGCTTGACATGATTATGATTAAATCTAGTTACATCATTAATGTGCGTTTGGCACTTTTTTCAATATTTAACACTAAACTAGTTTAAAAATAAGTTAAAAAGATAAAAGCTTCTATCCCTTGAATGGTTACCCACAATTCTTCCATTGTGCTCCAATGTTGTAATCACCTTCCCTTGATTCCTTTCCTACCTTCAAATTAATATAATTATGATATATATAAAGAAACAAAAATATGACAAATAAAATACCTCTAATATGTTGCACCAAGAATAATATGAAGCCAATGGTGTGCCACCAAAACTAATCTACAGAGATCTTGCATGTCTACAAATTTGTCAATGTTATGTAAGTTGCACAGTTACTTCACAAAATAGCAGGAAGCATTACATACATACCACTTAATATATATGTGTTAATATATCTTACACCTAAACTTTAATTTACGTACACCAAACCTTACATATGTAGGAAAAGTTGTATTGCACATTTTAAAATTTAAAGTGGTTAAATTTTTTATGATATTAAAGATTTAGTGGTTTAAATGTGAGAAAATGATGATTTAGGTATTGGGTATGTAAAAACATAAGAATTGAGTTTTATGTATCTAAATCCACCTAAATAATAAAGAGATTTGGCAGCTCTTCTGACCATGATGTCCCGTTGCGCTGCGGAACTTTATGCTTAATGTCGTCTTCCTCCTCTAAATCTGTATTTTACCCTCCCCTAATCCATCTCCAATGCTTTTATTCACCATTGGAAAACCCCAATAGAGAGTCCTTAAATGGATTGCTTCATCCCATTGGCCTCTTGGTACCTTTTCTGCCTTTTCTTCTTGTGGTGAGACCGCTCTCATAAATCTCCTTGAAAGCTTTCTCCGATGGAGAAAGTTAAGAGAAAAAAAGGGATTGTATTGAAAAATTGAATTGGTGTACAATGAATGATGTCATATTCAGAAGAACTCGAATAATCCATTTGAATTTAACAACATACAATGTTGGTCTTTAAACCCAAAAAGAAAAATACAAAGACAGATAAACAGTGGAATTTTGCAATGCCTGAAGGAGTGCATCATCTGATTTTTTTTCTATTTATAAACATAACTTTTAACTGCACCACTAACTTTACTTAAATAATTGCTTAAACTGAAAAACATAACTACTCAAAACATGAAACACATGCAAACCAATTTATAACAACTTAAGACAACTAGATTAACTCAGCATTCTCTTCCTTAAGATTGTTGTCTTTCACTGATGATTTGCACACCAGTTTTCTATCTAATCTCCAATTCAATCTTGTAAGTGACTTTGTCAGAATATCAACTCATTGATCTTCTGTACAAATGTGCTTGATTTCAGTCATTCCCGATTCAACACTTTCTCTTATATAATGCAATTGAATATTGATGTGTTTGCTCCTCTCATGGAGAACTGAATTCTTGCTTAATGCAATTGTTGATTGATTATCGATCTTTAAGACTACTTTCTTAACTTTGGTCTTAACAATCTTGCCAATAGTCATCCTAGCCACACTCCTTGACAAGTTGCTGCACAGGCATCGATGTACTCTGCTTCACAGGAAGATAACACAACTACCTTCTGTTTTTGTGAACACCAACTAATAGGACTTGACCCAAGAAAAAATATTGAACCTGACGTACTTTTCCTATCATCAATATCACCAGCTAGATCACTATCGGAGTAACCAATCAGCTCTAACCTTTCTTTCTTCTTCTCATAAATGCAACCAAAGTTTAAAGTTCCTTTCACGTACCGCAATATGTGCTTTACTGCAACCATGTGCTCTGTTGTGGGCTTCTCCATATATCTACTCACCATGCTGATAGAGAATGCCAAATATGGGCGTCTATGTAGTAGATATCTTAAACTGCCAACAATACTTCAGTACAATGTTGTGTCTACAGGTGGACTTGTGCTTTCCTTGGTCAGTTTTAGATGAGGTTCCATTGGAATTTGCAAAAGGGTTGCAATCTTTCATACCACATTTTCCTAAAACCTTTCTTACATATGTCGCCTGGTTGAGTGTAATTGATTGATAATTCTGACAGATTTCAATTCCCAAATAGTAACTTAATAAGCCAATATCACTCATGCTAAACAATTTCTTCATCTGTGATTTGAACTTGTATATATCTTGAATACACTCTCCAATGATAATTAAATAATCCACGTAGACTCCAACAAGCAAATTCCCTTTACCTTGATTTCTTATGTATACGACATGCTCTAAAGAACACCTCACAAAATCGAGTGTTGTTGACCTCATTTTTGATGAGGTCTTCTCTTCTCTCTTTAGTACTTAGGATCTAGCCTTAGGCTTTTCCTTTGACTATCTTAGAGGACTAGAGATGGAACCTACCCCTTTAGAAATTCAAACCACTTCTTAACTCCTCGCAAACTCCACAAACTTGATTGTAAACCCCTAATCACCTAGAGGGTTGAAATCAAATGTGGAAGTTTAAAGGATGAGTTCCTATAGGACTTTTTGGCCTTAGGACCGCTCACAGGTGGCACGGTGCGGTGAAGGGTTGACTTGCACACACACTACACCTGTGCACTACACTTTCACACACCTCTTAAAATCACACCCTTACCCAATTTAACCTCCTGGCTCATGAAGGTGATTCACATGGATGGTCCTTAACCCCTAAGCCCTTGGCTAAGAGGGTTAGGAACAACATAGTGGGTGCCTCAAATGAGTCCCTTCATGGCTCATGTGAGCTTGATATGGCTTCATGGCTCAACCAAAATGATTTCATTCCACTTACATTCACCCAATCTTCATTTTTTCAAAATTTCAATTTTTGACCCCCGGGACCCTACACCCGCTTAGCCTACCCAAAACCCTTGAAATTACCCAAATTTTTCAAAATCCTCCAAATCACCCAAAAATCCTCAAGACCAATCCCAAATATTCCCACATTACTCAAATTGATCATCCATACCCAAAAATACCAAAAATTCCAAAAATACCTCCCAATACCCTCCAAATACCCAAAATACCCCTCTTAGCCAAAAAATCCAAAAATTCAGAAAATTCCCAGAAAATTCCAAAAAATTCCAAATATTCCCAATTTCATTTTGTCCAACTACACCATGGGACAATTTTGTCAATTTACCCCACTTTTATCAAAACCCCCAAATTGACCCATTTTAACCCAAAGTAAACCCAATGTCAAACCAAACCTACCCAATTGACCCAAATTCTGGTCCAATTCAGTTCTAGACTCCAATTCAACACTCCCAATACCAATCTAGACCAAATCCAAGTTCAATTTGATTGACATTTGGATCCAATTTCACTTTTGGCCTTAAAGCCCAATTTGGACCCATGACCCAAACTTAGCCCAAACTCACCCAATTCAACTCCAATTAACCCCAAATCTTTTCTAAATCTTCCTTAACATTCCCACAAACAAAACACTAACATGATTTGCCCAAGATTTTGATCCAAACCCCACTCAAATTCAACCCAAAGCTAAAAGGCCCATTTTTGACCTAAACCCAAACCTAACCCAAATGAGCCCAAACCCCAAAATCAAAGCCCAACCAAAGTCAAAACCTCTTTGAAACACTTCCATAAATATTTCTCAACATTAATTTTACATCAATTTCAACCCTAGCCCAACATTGGCCCAAGTTAGCCCAATTTGACCTATATTGGCCCATTCACCAAAGGAGCCCAAATTCAACTCAATTCAAACCCAAATCACTCCCAATTTGCTCCAAGTCACTCATGACACATCTATGAGCTAAACCCAACAATTATTTGGCCCAAGCCTTTACCAAAATTTCATCCCAAAATCCATTTTAAAATTCAAAAGCCCACTTCCCTAAACCTTCCTAAAAGCCCATTTCCACCAAATACAAAAGCCCAATATTGGCCCTAAAGCCCACATGACATTTCCATTTGTCATCCATTTAATCAAAGCCATTCCCTAAGTTATAATCCCATCATCAAATAATTACAAATCAAGCCTCATGTCAAATCACTCCTAAAATACCAAATTTTTTCTTAAATCCATTTCCATGAAATTGACTTGACTTTTCCCAAGCCAAAGGTGAGCCATGAAGTCATGCATGAGCCACATGTGAGCCATGAAAGCCTTGGACACTTCACCATACCCAAAATGGCAAGAAGAGGGGACCCTTTAATGATTCTCTTAAGAGTAATTAACCACTCCCATGTCTCCCCTAACTCTTGCTTAAGCTTAATTGTACTTGGATTGTGACTTGACCCCACTAATCAAGCTGATCCAAGTGACTTTCCCTTCAGCCCAAATTGGCCTTGGAGGGTGAACCTAACCCAAAACCAAGGGTTGACCCATTTAGACCCAAAACTAGCCCTTTCCCATTCCACTTTGATTCAAACCCTTTACACTTGGCCATTGCCAATTGCTTGCACAAACACCCAACCCTGACCCACCTGACCTTGAAGGTGACCCATGCCTGGCCGGCTGGCCACCCAGTCGCCGGAAAACGCCATGCCCGAGACCTTGGGAGTGAGCCAACTTTGGAATTCCACCTTGTCGAGCCGCCCCATGCCCAATGGCCACCATGGCTGTTCTTCCCATGACCAGAGCAGTGATCCCAACCCTTGGCCACCCCTGGGAGAGCCTCCGGCCATGCCTATTTAAACACCACCCCCTCACGGCCATAAAGAGAGAGTTGCACAAACCTTGCCAAAACTCGCAAAATTGTTCCGGACCCTTCTCCACCCTTAGAGCAAGTTGATCCCCAGGTGTCAATTTGCCCTAATCCCCACTCGATAAAGCTCAATTTCCCAACCGAAATTCCACCCAAAACCAGGACACTTCTCCACGGTGAGCCAATCCCCAAATTGATTGGTTCTACACCTTCACCGGACCAAGGGAAGGTGTCCACCAGCAAAAGCCCCATCTCCAGAGCCACCTGGTTGCTCCGGCCTCCAAGCTTTGTGATCGGCTGTGGTCGAAGTCCAACCTAGACAATTCACCAGACCAGGAGACTTCATCTGGAGCTTGCTAGGATCCAATCGAAGGTGCAACAACCCTCAGATCGAAGCTTCACTTCTCTGAGCAAAGGTATGAACTCATTCTTCTTCCCGAGCTTACAGAGATTCTCCATTTCATTTGAATAAATTTCAACGCATGTTTACCGTATGGATGTGTTCGTCTCTTCAAGACGAATCCATAGAGCATAAGAACACGAAAATCCGTTGAGAATCGAGTGAGTTCTTAGGGTTAGAGTGTGGACGGTCACGGGATCGCACCAGTCGTAGACGATGACCAAGAACCGTCGGATCGCGCGTGTATCGGATGGACGACTTGGATTGCGTCGGACCAGCAGATGGTGCGTGAACCGCGGGGCCCTGGGCAGCCGAGTCAGATGGCGGCGCCCAATCACAGCGCGACACGTACCCCTTCGGAGCTGCCGATGTTTCGCTGGCGCCGCGTGGATAAGTAGATAAATAGGGTATTTAATGTATTTTTTAAATATCAGAAACTTCAAAAATTCATAACTTTGTGTAGGAAAATCAGAAAAATAAAATAAAAATACCCTCTTGCTCAGTGAACAGAGTAGAATAATGTGGAAAAGAAATCATTTAATTTTATCAAGTATTTTATTTTTTATAATTTATTTATTCTCTACATACATTTAATTCTCCATGCATGTATACAATTCACCATGGCATGAGACCATAGGGCTTTTGAAGCCTCTGAACTTGGGAACATTCCCCGAATTTTCCAAAGTCGAGGCCATCCCTATGAAGAGTTATTGATTTTTCAAATTCATGTCACTGTTTTGAGTATTTTAATTCCAATAAATAGCATGTTGTGAAATAAATTCTAAGAAAATTTGGTGATGTTCCTTATGACTACAGAGAACCTAGGAAAAATAGGTTTTGAGTTAGTTCATTTTAGACAACTCTAATTGGCTTAAACACTCAAAATAGATCTCTAATTAATTAGAGTTAACCATACATCAAATTGACTTGAAATCAATTCTCCACTGACCTTTAGGATCAGAGGAAACCATCACAAAAATTTGAAGTCAATTGGACTTGGTTAGCCACTATTAATTGGGTTGATTAAGCCACTTAGTCATTTTAAACTTTAAAAATTCATAACTTTCAAAATATCTTTCAAAAATTCACCAAATTGGTTTTGGAGCCTCTCTGATATCAGGGGAATTTAAGAAAATTAAAATTTCAATTTTCTAAAAAGTTGATTTTTAATATTATTTTAATATTTTTAATAATTAAAAAATAATAAAAATCACAAAAATAATAAAATTCATTAAAATGTCACATTTTGAATTTTAATCACTTAGGAACAAATCCCATATTTTTCTTAGGTCTATTGGGTGAGATATTAATTTTTAAAGCCCTAGGGTAATTTTAAAATTAAAAAATGTATTTTCTAGCATCTTCACTAAAATAATTATAATAAATCAAAGAAAAATCAGAAAATTGTAAAATTTAGTTCTCTGGAATCCTTGATATCAGAGAGAATTTTAAAAATCATAAAATTCATTTTTCAACTTATATTCTATTTTTAAATTAATTAATACTCCAAAACTTAAAATAATTATAATAAAAATAATATAATTCAAAAAATCACCAAAATTGGTCCAAGTGGTCCTCTGTTCATTAGGAATGTCCCCTAATTTTCTTAAGGACAGAAACTTTCCCTTGGTCATGTTATTAAATTTTCCTTGGAAATCTCTATTTTCTACCAAAAATAATTATATAAATAAATTAAATACAGAAAAATCACATTTTCTCCTCTCATGTCTTTATTGACATATGAGTGAAGTCACATAAAAATTTTAAATTCATTTAAGCTCAATTTAGTGAGTTATGAAATTATTAAGCTTCAAGGGCAAAATGGTAATTAAAATTTTAACCCTTAATTAAAACTTTAGGTTTAATAAAAAATTAACAAGTAAAATATTTGATCTTAATCTGATTTGGATGATTGAAATTTAAATAATTGAAGGGTAGAAACCCATTAAGCAATTTAAAATGATTAAATAAACTTTAATTAAATAATTGATTAAATTTGGAAGAATAATAAAATTGGAATTATTAAAATAGGGATATTATTAGGAAGAGATTTATTCTTTAATTTAAAAAAATCCCTAAATTAATCATTTCATTAATAAGTTTAATTCTTAATTAAAATGATAATTCAAATTTAAAACATTAAAAGACTTAATCATTAAACTAAAATTAAATTATTGAACTCTATTTTAAAATTATTAAATTAAAATTAAAATGAATTAAATTAAATTAAAAATTAAATTAAATTAAATTAAAAATTAAATTAAATTAAATTAAATTAAATTAAATTAAAATTAAATCAAATTAAATTAAATAAATTAAATTAAATTAACATTAAATCTTAATGTAACATTAAATCAAACTAAATTGAATCAAATTGAATTAAATTAAATTAAATTAAATTAAATTAAATTAAATTAAATTGAATTAAAAATAACATCACCTAAGACATGAAGAACTCAAAAATAAATCTAAAATAACTTGAACACTCATTCCAAACTTAAATCATCAATTTAAACTTAAATTTGAATCACAAAATCATTAAATATCATTTCGCTCTTAAGAGCTTTTACTATTATAACTCCTAAATGGAGTATTAAATGAAATGTCATTTCACTCATAAGGATATTCAAATGTCCTAAGTTCACTCGAGCAAGTTAACAAAACTTGAAAACCTCTGGACGATCGATTCATTTACATGATTAAATTCATTTGGACTTAAAACGATCCTAGAAATATTGAAAAGATGTTTAAGATTCTTCTTAAGCACTTCCTCAATATGATAGGATATTTATAAGAACAATTGAACTTAATTGTTCTTTGATGAAGAAAATCGTCTTCAAACTAAAAACACAAGAACCTAGACGTCATAGGAAATGACTAGCTATAGGATTAGGAATTTGGTAGAAAACCATAACCCTTACCTTAGCTTTACCTAGGAACTTGCTTAAATGTCCTAATCGTGTTTTAAGTGCAGCTTGGAATGACGGGAAGACCCTCCAGGTACGCTTTTATTTTATCGCAATTTACTTTCTTGCAATTTACTTTATTGCAAATGCACTTTACTTTTCTTGCATGATAAAACAACTGTTGCATGAAAACCCACACCTTTAGGACAGAAACCAAAACTGAAACCCATAACTAAATTAAAAGTCATTACAAGATAAAATTCACCGCCACAACATTTCAAAATATAAAACAACTCAAAATTTAATCACAAACAGAACAACAAAACTACAATCTACAACTAAATTAAAACGTCTCGTTGGATGATCTGGAATACCTCGTATGATGTAACCCACGTGTTGCTAACCGGATTTCCCACGGTCTAAATGAAAGTGTGGAACTCATTCAGTCGAGTTTAGCAAATTCATCCGGACTAAGTGAATCCGATAAAAATAACTGATGTCTGAAGGATGGAACCGCGGGATCTTAACCGGTGTCGTTATAATCAACTTTAAGATTTGTTTTAATTAAAACACAAAAAACACTTGGAAATTAAGACTTTTCGAAACCAAAACACTTTTCTCATCTCCTCGATTTATGATTTCTAAAATTAAACCTCTGCAACAACAAGGAGCTCGGAGCATGGTGGGCAAGCACGGCCATCGTCGTCAGCAAAACTCGAACTCTACTTCAGCGAAACTTTCTTAGAATTAAATAACCAAGCCATAGGATTTCGAGGTAGTTTCGCTCTAGTGCAACATAAATCCTCAACTCTTCGTTAGTGCATTTGCGATCATGTCAGTAAATTAAGCCCTAACCGGTCTTAGATTCCGAGGTAGTCGTCCGATACGACATAAACCCTCATATCTTCCGAGGCTATTTGTGTGATTCTATCATATAAATATAAGCCCTAATTAATTAAAATTGGCAAGATTAAAACATTAAATAAACATTAGGTCTTTCCTAAATCCAAGCCAAACAATAGGATAGTCGGGAGATTACCGAAGTTCGCTTCGAATCCGTAATTTCTCCTACTTTTCTTTCTTTGAATTCCCAAAAATAAAAATGTTCCAAACTTGATCCATTCCCTATCGAGATTCAAAAATTCAATCCTTCGAAAACTTAAACTTTCAAATTCTCGAGAGCAGAACTACTCGATTATTATCGAGAGTTTTCTTAGGTGATTCCCGTCACTTAAGATGTAATTAACTATAGTGGCTTGCCCTTATAGGAATTTTAAAGAACCCGAGTAATATAAACCCCGTTTAATGTTTTCATATTAAGCAGTGGAATTTGTCGGCTTATAAAATTGGTTCGCGGACCAAACGGATGTCACAAATCTTCTAGTTTATTTAACCGAGCCCCACCATTAAGCAGTGTGTCTATCCTTAGGGATAGATACACGGTTTGTGGTGCGGTGCCCGTTTATATAAACTATTCGGGATGTGAGATCGGTTTGATTTCATATCTTAAAATCTTCAAATTTAAAATTATTTTCAAAATCAAAAACTACTTTTCAAATTACTTATTTAAATTAAATTTAAAATTCGCCGACAACTTCTGTAGGCGACCCCTTTTAAAAAAATACAACACAACCTAAAAATATGCCGACAACTTCTGGCGACTCCGCTGGGGACTAGTTCCTCTCTTCATTTTGATCAAATGGTTTTGCTTTCATAAATCGGTAGTGAGTCCATGCCCCTAGTGGACCAAACAACTATTCTTTCCGTTGGCATACCCCGCTCATTTCCGTCTCGAGCGAGTATAGCCAACTCCTTTTCGGATTCCGGAGCCACCGTTTAGACACCCCTAAACAGAGAGGTTCCGAATCCTCCCACCTCCCTAAAGAGGCGAGGTAGACCCCCAATAGGTGTGTTAGAATAGAGCGATCTATTCGATGTGATTTCGATGTGAATTCGACCTCCTCTAAATCTCGGACCGGGTCCGATACTTCATTCTCTTTAGGTTCGACTTGTTGTAAACATGTCAAACTGAAATTCCGCTCTAACAACCTTCCAATAAACTCTAAACAAAATAAAATTTTGTTAAAATTTTAATTCAAAATAAAATTCTCAAAACCCATCGAATACACAATAATAAAACAAAATGCAAAATTTTGAAATAAAAAAAATTCACATGAATAAATTTTAAAGACTGCCCAGTTTACAAGACAAGTGCGTTAACTTGAGTATTACCGCTGAAATTACAAGGCAGAGGGCGTCACTGACTTCTGAATGTTCTTCAAAAGACAATCTACACATCCACCGAAGGACTGTCCCGCGACGAAGCTGCCAACAAGTTCAAATGCCATGGATTGACAAATAAATGGATACGAGAAGGATAATGGGTAGTGGGTCCCGACCCTCCCACCACAAAACAGTTAAAAGAGACAACGACTTGATGATGGGTCGTGGGTCCCAACCCTCCCACCACAGCAAAAATAAAAATAATATGCTCAAGGACCTTCGAAGTTCAGCAGAAAGACAATCAAGGAGTGAAAGACGATGAAACTTCAGCATTTTAATAAGAATATGACTTCATGAAAGAATGAAATTAGTGCCCTAATAACTGAGTCATTCACTTTAAGGAATTCGACCGGGTCCTAAGTGGGTTTTGAAATGAAGCAAAGTGTGCTCGAAATACTAGTAATCGATCCGGATATCAAGGGTCTTTTAATTTTCTCGCCATGTGACTGGATCCAGACTTTTGGATGAGTTATAATATTCCAGGATTCATGTTAAGAAACATTTCAGATTTATTAATTAGGGAGTTTCGACATTCAAAATCTTTAATAGAAATATGTCTTACCAGATACAGTAATTCTCAGAAAACAAAAGGAGTAAAAAAAAAATGTTCCTGGGGAGAAGCTTGAGGTGAGCACACAATCAAAAATTGGTGTCCCAATTCAGACATTCAAAATCTTTAACATGTGCTCCACCAGATACAATAATCCTCAATTAAAAAAAAAAGAGCGAAAAGCTTAAGAAAAAAAAAGGAAAAAAAGAGAAAACAAGAATGCTCCCTGAGAAGAAGCTTGAGGCAAGCATATAATCAAAAATTGGTGTCTTAATCCTCCCTCGATTGATAAAACTTGAAAGACTACCTTAAGAAGTCTCCTCTGATATTATGCTTTGAAGAGAGTCAAGTGATTTAGGTCTTTTGGTTGGTCATTAATCGACTCGTAAATATCTTTGGACAATGAAAAATACTTCTATCACATGAGCATAAATTTTGAATCTGCAGTAGGCTCGTAAAGAAAGAATTGAAGAGAGGGCTCTGTTATTAGTAATTGATGGAAATTCAACCCTGAAGTCATATCGTTCAGTTCCCAGCAAATACAACCCCAACATCAATTTGAAGAGCATCAGAACGACTTCTCAAAGACGACTTGTACAATTCTTACAAATCAGTGTCAAAGAAACGACGATCGTTGCTATGAAGCTACAAAGTTACAACATTTCCAGCTATGGTGTCTGTAGAAATAACACCTCTTTGTAGGTACTTGTAAAAAAAAAAATAATTTCGATAAGTACCTCGAAGAGTGGGTTGTTTTCTTTAAACGTGGCTTTAGTCGATGGACGATGCCTCAAGAAGTACCGTGCATCGTTATGTTTCAAAGACTCCCTCGTTCTACGAAGCACGTATGTTGCACTTGCTTAGTAATCGGGTCCAAATCTTAAAATAAAAAAATATATATATACAACAAAAGAAAAGTCATAAAACATAAAAGAATACAATAAAATTTCACAAAAAATAAACAACAATAAATTTCCCATTAAATGAAATAACAAATAAACGAATAACAAAAATATAATGAATTCACCAAAAATAAACAAAATAAAAAATGTCTATAAAAATCAAAATGAAATTCAAATCAAAGTGAAACAAAATTCAAATCAAAACAAAAATTTAAATCAAAAGAAAATCAAAACATAAAATCAACAAAAAGTCAAAAAAAAAAAACAAATAAAAAATTTGAATTCCTCTTCTGATTCGGTAGCAAGTTGAGCTTCATTAGCCTAGGGGTGTCCTCAAACCCTTCCTTCTTGACGAGGTTTATCTTTTCAAAATCCTAATCTAAACAAAATTTGAAGATCAAAACAAAATGAACATAAAAAAAAGGGAAAGAGAAGAGAAAAGAAAAAGAAAAAGAAAATGGAAAAGAAAATGAACGAAAAATCTTTTAAAAATCTAAATGTCAAAACGAATTCCAAATTAACATGAGCTCTAATTAAACAGAAAATGAAATTGAATCACTAAAACAAAATGAATCTAAATCTCAAATTGAATTCCGATCTCGAATCCTCCGATTCGAACCTTTCGCTCTTTTCTCAATCAAAATCTGTTTGAAACTCTTTTGAAATTTGAATATTTTCCTCGACTTATTGCTATGTCAAGTCTTTTCGGCTTGGTACACTTACCAGCTCCTTTCAATTCTCTTTCTTCTGTGTCTTAGAGGATCGACTAGTTATATTGACACGGAGCCACGAACTTTGTTCGATTTGGTTCTGATGGCATGAGATTAGGTCCCTCTTCATACAGATAAATCTTTGAGACTGGAGCCTAACTTCCAGTTCTCTTCAAGGCTAGAGCCTAACATCTAGTCCTCTTTCAGACTTTCGAGACTGGTACCTAAATTCCAGTTCTCATTCCGAGATCGATACCTAAATTTCGATTCTCATCCGAATTGATACCTAAATTTCAATTCAAAATTTCCGAGACCGGTACCTAAATTCCAGCTTCTCATTCCGAGATCGATACCTAAATTTCAATTCTCATCCGAATCGATACCTAAATTTCAATTCAAAATTTCCGAGATCGGTACTTAAATTCCAGTTCTCATTCCGAGATCGATACATAAATTTCGATTCTCTTCCGAATTGATACCTAAATTTCAATTCAAAATTTCCGAGGCTGGTACCTAAATTCCAGCTCTCACTTCGAGGTCGGTACCTAAATTCCGACTCTCATTCGAGATCAATACCTAAATTTCGATTCTCTTTTGAATTGATACCTAAATTTCAATTCTAAATTTCCGAGACTGGTACCTAAATTCCAGTTCTCTTCCTTCGAGGTCGGTACCTAATTTCCGATTCTCATTCAAGATCGATACTTAAATTTCGATTCTCTTTCGAATTGATACCTAAATTTCAATTCTAAATTCCGAGACTGGTACCTAAATTCCAGTTCTCTTCCTTCGAGGTCGGTACCTAAATTCCGACTCTCATTCGAGATCGATACCTAAATTTCGATTCTCTTTCGAATTGATACCTAAATTTCAATTCTAAATTCCGAGGCTGGTAACTAAATTCCAGTTCTCTTCCTTCGAGGTCGGTACCTAAATTCCGACTCTCATTCGAGATCGATACCTAAATTTCGATTCTCTTTCAAATTGATACCTAAATTTCAATTCTAAATTTTCGAGACTGGTACTTAAATTCCAGTTCTCTTCCTTCGAGGTCGGTACCTAAATTCTGACTCTCATTCGAGATCGATACCTAAATTTCGATTCTCTTTCGAATTGATACCTAAATTTCAATTCTAAATTCCGAGACTGGTACCTAAATTCCAGTTCTCTTCCTTCGAGGTCGGTACCTAAATTCTGACTCTCATCCGAGATCGATACCTAAATTTCGATTCTCTTTTGAATTGATACCTAAATTTCAATTCTAAAATTTCTGAGACTTATACCTAAATTCCAGTTCTCTTTCTTCAATGTCGGTACCTAAATTCCGACTCTCATTTCGAGATCAGTACCTAAATTCTGACTCTCATCATTTTTAATTGATACTTAAACTCCGATTCTCACTCCGAGGCTGGTACTTAAATTTCAGTTTTCCTTACAATCCCGAGGTTGGAACCTAGGTTTCAATTCTCATTTCAAATCCAAATTTCCTCAAATTGATTTTAAATCAAACTTCAATCAAAATTAAAACTCAAAATCTAAACTTACACATCAAAACTTGAACATGAAATGAAACAAAATTTAAATCGAAATTTCCCCGGATCTTGTGATTTGGAATTCACCTCCTTTTCCTTTCCCCAGCGAGAGTTCAGGGATCTCAAGTCTTGGAGATGCACTTGACACTCCCCAGCGGAAATTCTTATACTTCGTCCTAAGTTTGTCACTTGGACATCTGTGTTGGTTTTGTTGATCTTTTCGGTCAACGCCAATACGCGCGGTGTGCTTGGTTATCACACCACACCTATTGGGGTCCATTTGTTGACCTCATTTTTGATGAGGTCTTCTCTTCTCTCTTTAGTACTTAGGATCTAGCCTTAGGCTTTTCCTTTCGACTATCTTAGAGGACTAGAGATGGAACCTACCCCTTTAGAAATTCAAACCACTTCTTAACTCCTCGCAAACTCCACAACTCGATTGTAAACCCCTAATCACCTAGAGGGTTGAAATCAAATGTGGAAGTTTAAAGGATGAGTTCCTATAGGACTTTTCGGCCTTAGGACCATTCCCAGGTGGCTCGGTCCGGTGAAGGGTCGACTTGCACACACACTACACCCGTGCACTACACTTTCACACACCTCTTAAAATCACACCCTTACCCAATTTAACCTCCCGGCTCATGAAGGTGATTCACATGGATGGTCCTTAACCCCTAAGCCCTCAGCTAAAGGGTTAGGAACAACATAGTGGGTGCCTCAAATGAGTCCCTTCATGGCTCATGTGGGCTTGATATGGCTTCATGGCTCAACCAAAATGATTTCATTCCACTTACATTCACCCAATCTTCATTTTTTCAAAATTTCAATTTTCGACCTCGTAACCCTACACCCGCTAACCTACCCAAACCCTCAAAATTACCCAAATTTTTCAAAATCCTCCAAATCACCCAAAAATCCTCAAGACCAATCCCAAATATTCCCACATTACTCAAATTGATCATCCATACCCAAAAATACCAAAAATTCCAAAAATACCTCCCAATACCCTCCAAATACCCAAAATACCCCTCTTAGCCAAAAAATCCAAAAATTCAGAAAATTCCCAGAAAATTCTAGAAAATTCCAAATATTCCCAATTTCATTTTGTCCAACTACACCATGGGCCAATTTTGTCAATTTACTCCACTTTTATCAAAACCCCCAAATTGACCCATTTTAACCCAAAGTAAACCCAATGTCAAACCAAACCTACCCAATTGACCCAAATTCTGGTCCAATTCAGTTCTAGACTTCAATTCAACACTCCCAATACCAATATAGACCAAATCCAAGTTCAATTTGATTGACATTTGGATCCAATTTCACTTTTGGCCTTAAAGCCCAATTTGGACCCATGACCCAAACTTAGCCCAAACTCACCCAATTCAACTCCAATTAACCCCAAATCTTTTCTAAATCTTCCTTAACATTCCCACAAACAAAACACTAACATGATTTGCCCAAGATTTTGATCCAAACCCCACTCAAATTCAACCCAAAGCTAAAAGGCCCATTTTTGACCTAAAACCAAACCTAACCCAAATGAGCCCAAACCCCAAAATCAAAGCCCAACCAAAGTCAAAACCTCTTTGAAACACTCCCATAAATATTTCTCAACATTAATTTTACATCAATTTCAACCCTAGCCCAACATTGGCCCAAGTTAGCCCAATTTGACCTATATTGGCCCATTCATCAAAGGAGCCCAAATTCAACTCAATTCAAACCCAAATCACTCCCAATTTGCTCCAAGTCACTCATGACACATCTATGAGCTAAACCCAACAATTATTTGGCCCAAGCCTTTACCAAAATTTCATCCCAAAATCCATTTTAAAATTCAAAAGCCCACTTCCCTAAACCTTCCTAAAAGCCCATTTCCACCAAATACAAAAGCCCAAAATTGGCCCTAAAGCCCACATGACATTCCATTTGCCATCCATTTAATCAAAGCCATTCCCTAAGTTATAATCCCATCATCAAATAATTCCAAATCAAGCCTCAAGTCAAATCACTCCTAAAATACCAAATTTTTTCTTAAATCCATTTCCATGAAATTGACTTGACTTTTCCCAAGCCAAAGGTGAGCCATGAAGTCATGCATGAGCCACATGTGAGCCATGAAAGCCTTGGACACTTCACCATACCCAAAATGGCAAGAAGAGGGGACCCTTTAATGATTCTCTTAAGAGTAATTAACCACTCCCATGTCTCCCCTAACTCTTGCTTAAGCTTAATTGTACTTGGATTGTGACTTGACCCCACTAATCAAGCTGATCCAAGTGACTTTCCCTTCAGCCCAAATTGGCCTTGGAGGGTGAACCTAACCCAAAACCAAGGGTTGACCCATTTAGACCCAAAACTAGCCCTTTCCCATTCCACTTCGATTCAAACCCTTTACACTTGGCCATTGCCAATCGCTCGCACTAAACACCCAACCCCGACCCACCCGACCTCGAGGGTGACCCATGCCCGGCCGGCCGGCCACCTGGTCGCCGGAAAACGCCATGCCCGAGACCTCGGGAGTGAGCCAACTTTGGAATTCCACCTTGCCGAGCCGCCCCATGCCCAATGGCCACCATGGTCGTTCTTCCCATGACCGCAGCAAGCTGATCCCAACCCTTGGCCACCCCCGGGAGAGCCTCCGACCATGCCTATTTAAACACCACCCCCTCACGGCCATAAAGAGAGAGTTGCACAAACCTTACCAAAACTCTGCCAAAATTGTTCCAGACCCTTCTCCACCCTTAGAGCAGTTGATCCCCAGTGTCAATTTGCCCTAATCCCCACTGATAAAGCTCAATTTCCCAACTGAAATTCCACCCAAAACCAGGACACTTCTCCACAAGTGAGCCAATCCCCAAATTGATTGGTTCTACACCTTCACCGTACCAAGGGAAGGTGTCCACGCAGAAAAGCCCCATCTCCGAAGCCACCCGGCTGCTCCAGACCTCCAAGCTTTGTGATCGGCCGTGGTCGAAGTCCAACCTAGACAATTCACCGGACCAGGAGACTTCATCCGGAGCTTGCTCAGGATCCAATCGAAGGTGCAACAACCCTCGCATCGAAGCTTCACTTCTCCGAGCAAAGGTATGAACTCATTCTTCTTCCCGAGCTTACAGAGATTCTCCATTTCATTTGAATAAATTTCAACGCATGTTTACCGTATGGATGTGTTCGTCTCTTCAAGACGAATCCATGGAGCATAAGAACACGAAAATCCGTCGAGAATCGAGTGAGTTCTTAGGGTTAGAGTGTGGACGGTCACGGGATCGCACCCGCCGTAGACGATGACCAGGAACCGTCGGATCGCGCGTGTATCGGATGGACGGCTTGGATTGCGTCGGACCAGCAGATGGTGTGTGAACCACGGGGCCCTGGGCAGCCGAGTCAGATGGCGGCGCCCAATCACAGAGCGACACGTACCCCTTCGGAGCTGCCGATGTTTCGCTGGCGCCGCGTGGATAAGTAGATAAATAGGGTATTTAATGTATTTTTTAAATATCAAAAACTTCAAAAATTCATAACTTTGTGTAGGAAAATCAGAAAAATAAAATAAAAATACCCTCTTGCTCAGTGAACAGAGGAGAATAATGTGGAAAAGAAATCATTTAATTTTATCAAGTATTTTATTTTTTATAATTTATTTATTCTCTCACATACATTTAATTCTCCATGCATGTATACAATTCACCATGGCATGAGACCATAGTGGCTTTTGAAGCCTCCGAATTTGGGAACATTCCCTGAATTTTCCAAAGTCGGAGGCCATCCCTATGAAGAGTTATTGATTTTTCAAATTCATGTCACCGTTTTGAGTATTTTAATTCCAATAAATAGCATATTGTGAAATAAATTCTAAGAAAATTTGGTGATGTTCCTTATGACCGAGAGAACCCTAGGAAAAATAGGTTTTGAGTTAGTTCATTTTAGACAGCCCTAATTGGCTTAAACACTCAAAATAGGTCTCTAATTAATTAGAGTTAACCATACATCAAATTGACTTGAAATCAATTCTCCACTGACCTTTAGGATCAGAGGAAACCACCACAAAAATTTGAGGTCAATTGGACTTGGTTAGCCACTATTAATTGGGTTGATTAAGCCACTTAGTCATTTTAAACTTTAAAAATTCATAACTTTCAAAATATCTTTCAAAATTCACCAAATTGGTTTTGGAGCCTCTCTGATATCAGGGGAATTTAAGAAAATTAAAATTTCAATTTTCTAAAAAAGTTGATTTTTAATATTATTTTAATATTGTTAATAATTAAAAAATAATAAAAATCACAAAAATAATAAAATTCATTAAAATGTCACATTTTGAATTTTAATCACTTAGGAACAAATCCCATATTTTTCTTAGGTCTATTTGGTGAGATATTAATTTTTAAAGCCCTAGGGTAATTTTAAAATTAAAAAATGTATTTTCTAGCATCTTCACTAAAATAATTATAATAAATCAAAGAAAAATCAGAAAATTGTAAAATTTAGTTCTCTAGAATCCTTGATATGAGAGAGAATTTTAAAAATCATAAAATTCATTTTTCAACTTATATTTTATTTTTTAAATTAATTAACACTCCAAAATTTAAAATAATTATAATAAAAATAATATAATTCAAAAAATCACAAAAATTGGTCCAAGTGGTCCCCTGGTCATTAGGAATGTCCCCTAATTTTCTTAGGGACATAAACTTTCCCTTGGTCTTGTTATTAAATTTTCCTTGGAAATCTCTATTTTCTACCAAAAATAATTATATAAATAAATTAAATACAAAAAAATCACATTTTCTCCTCTCATGTCTTTATTGACATATGAGTGAAGTCACATAAAAATTTTAAATTCATTTAAGCTCAATTTAGTGAGTTATGAAATTATTAAGCTTGAAGGGCAAAATGGTAATTAAAATTTTAACCCTTAATTAAAACTTTAGGTTTAATAAAAAAATTAACAAGTAAAATATTTGATCCTAATCTGATTTGGATGATTGAAATTTAAATAATTGAAGGGTAGAAACCCATTAAGCAATTTAAAATGATTAAACTTTAATTAAATAATTGATTAAATTTGGAAGAATAATAAAATTGGAATTATTAAAATAGGGATATTATTAGAAAGAGATTTATTCTTTAATTTAAAAAAAATCCCTAAATTAATCATTTCATTAAAAGTTTAATTCTTAATTAAAATAATAATTCAAATTTAAAACATTAAAAGACTTAATCATTAAACTAAAATTAAATTATTGAACTCTTTTAAAATTTTAATTAAAATTAAAATGAATTAAATTAAATTAAAAATTAAATTAAATTAAATTAAAAATTAAATTAAATTAAATAAATTAAATTAAATTAAATTAAATCAAATTAAATTAAAAAATTAAATTAAATCAAATTAATTTAATGTAACATCAAATCAAACTAAATTGAATTAAATTGAATTAAATTAAATTAAACTAAATTAAATTAAATTAAATTAAATTGAATTAAAAATAACATCACCTAAGACATGAAGAACTCAAAAATAAATCTAAAATAACTTGAACACCATTCCAAACTTAAATCATCAATTTGAACTTAAATTTGAATCACAAATCATTAAATATCATTTTGCCCTTAGGAGCTTTTACTATTATAACTCCTAAATGGAGTATTAAATGAAATGTCATTTCACTCATAAGGATATTCAAATGTCCTAAGTTCACTGAGCAAGTTAACAAAACTAAAACTCTCGGACGATCGATTCATTTACATGATTAAATTCATTTGGACTTAAAACAATCCTAGAAATATTGAAAAGATGTTTAAGATTCGTCTTAAGCACTTCCTCAATATAATAGGATATTTATAAGAACAATTGAACTTAATTGTTCTTTGATGAAGAAAATCGTCTTCAAACCAAAAACACAAGGAACCTAGACGTCATAGGAAATGACTAGCTATAGGATTAGGAATTTGGTAGAAAACCATAACCCTTACCTTAGCTTTACCTAGGAACTTGCTTAAGTGTCCTAATCGTGTTTTAAGTGCAGCTTGGAATGACGGGAAGACCCTCCAGGTACGCTTTTATTTTATCGCAATTTACTTTCTTGCAATTTACTTTATTGCAAATGCACTTTACTTTTCTTGCATGATAAAACAACTGTTGCATGAAAACCCACACCTTTAGGACAGAAACCAAAACTGAAACCCATAACTAAATTAAAAGTCATTACAAGATAAAATTCACCGCCACAACATTTCAAAATATAAAACAACTCAAAATTTAATCACAAACAGAACAACAAAACTACAACTACAACTAAATTAAAACGTCTTGTTGGATGATCGGGAATACCTCGGATGATGTAACCTACGTGTTGCTAACGGGATTTCCCACGGTCTAAATGAAAGTGTGGAACTCATTCAGTTGAGTTTAGCAAATTCATCTGGACTAAGTGAATCCGATAAAAATAATGATGCCGGAAGGATGGAACCGTTGGATCTTAACCGGTGTCGTTATAATCAACTTTAAGATTTGTTTTAATTAAAACACAAAAAACACTTGGAAATTAAGACTTCTCTAAACCAAAACACTTTTCTCATCCCCTGATTTATGATTTCTAAAATTAAACCTCTGCAACAACAAGGAGCTCGGAGCATGGTGGGCAGCACGGCCATCGTCGTCAGCAAAACTTGAACCTACTTCAGCAAAACTTTCTTAGAATTAAATAACCAAGCCATAGGATTTCGAGGTAGTTTGCCTAGTGCAACATAAATCCTCAACTCTTCGTTAGGCATTTGCATTGCAAATTAAGCCCTAACCGGTCTTAGGATTCCGAGGTAGTCGTCCGATACGACATAAACCCTCATATCTTCCGTGCTATTTGTGTGATTCTATCATATAAATATAAGCCCTAATTAATTAAAATTGGCAAGATTAAAACATTAAATAAACATTAGGACTTTCCTAAATCCAAGCCAAACAATAGGATAGTCGGGAGATTACCGAAGTTCGCTTCGAATCCGTAATTTCTCCTACTTTTCTTTCTTTGAATTCCCAAAAATAAAAATGTTCCAAACTTGATCCATTCCCTATTGAGATTCAAAAATTCAATCCTTTGAAAACTTAAACTTTGAAATTCTTGAGAGCGAATTATTGATTATTATCGAGAGTTTTCTTAGGTGATTCCCGTCACTTAAGATGTAATTAACTATAGGGGCTTGCCCTTATAGGGAATTTTAAAGAACCCGAGTAATATAAACCCTGTTTAATGTTTTCATATTAAGCGGGGGAATTTGTCGGCTTATAAAATTGGTTCGCAGACCAAACGGATGTCACAAATCTTCTAGTTTATTTAACCGAGCCCCACCATCAAGCAGTGTGTTTATCCTTAGGGATAGATACACGGTTTGTAATGCGGTGCTCGTTTATATAAACTATTTGGGATGTGAGATCGGTTTGATTTCATATCTTAAAATCTTCAAATTTAAAATTATTTTCAAAATCAAAAACTACTTTTCAAATTACTTATTTAAATTAAATTTAAAATTCGCCGACAACTTCTGTAGGCGACCCCTTTTAAAAAAATACAACACAACCTAAAAATATGCCGACAAGTGTCCTTAATGATTTATCCAATTTTGAGTTACAGGCTCTAGGTGCTTGGCGCAAACCGTACAAGGCTTTGTGCAGTTTTAACACTTTGTGCTCTTCTCCTTTTACTTCAAATCCCGATGGTTGAATGACATACACTTCCTCCTCCTAATCACCATTGAGGAAGGCTGACTTTACTTCCATATGATGTATATCCCATCCTTTATGTTCTACAAAAGATATTAGCAAACATACTGTCTCTAGCCGAGCAACAGAGGCGAAGAATTCATCAAAGTCTAAGCCTTGTCGTTGAACATACCCCTTTGCCACTAATCTCGCCCTGTGCTTCACAATTTTTACTTATGTGTCCTTTTTTAGCTTGTAAACCCATTTTAAACCTATGGGTTTGTGGTTGTCAGGTAATGGTACGAGCTTCCAAGTTTCATTCCTCTGAATAGAAGAAATTTCATCCTCCTTTGCTTTTCTCCACGCCTGGTCTACCTTAGCTTCTTCGAAAGTTGATGGATCCACCTCTCAAAGTAAAACTAGTTCTGGATACTCTAGTTCTATTGGAAAAGTTTAATCGTAAAGGCTTTTGATGTCACGCTTACCCCATGGTCCTTTTGATAAATTCTCATCAGATGTTGTGGGCTGGACTACCTCGGTTGAAACCGAACCATCAAGAGTTGTATTTAGAATATGTGGTGTCAGTAAATCGGAGTCTTAAACAGATGTTCTGGATCTCATGCTCATCACTGGTGAGGCATGCTGGTATCGGTTACTTGAATTGTTGAACTCATCTTTATTTTTCTGTTCTGTCGTGTCAGATTCAATCACTATAGTAAAATAGTGTGTCGTAAGAGTATTCCCTGCTGATCCTGTACTTGTTAATGGAGACTTGCTCCACTCCCACTTCTTCTACTCCTCGAACACTGCATCTCATGTCACCACAACTCATCTTGTCGTTAGATCAAACATTCGATATCCTTTTGTATTCATATTGTAACCAATAAACACCATTTGTTTGCTACGATCAGCCAATTTTGGAAGGTGCGGTGTTACGTTTTCTACATGTGCAAGGCAACCAAAGATATGAAAGTGACTGACACTTGGCTTGTGATCATAATATGTTTCATAGGGAGTTTTTACTACGACACTCTTTGTTGGTGCTCTATTTAGAGATATACGGCAGTTGATACCGCTTCTCCCCAAAATTAGCCCAGGACTCCCATGTTTTTCAACAAGCTTCTTGTCATGCCGATCACCGTCTGATTTCTTCGTTCAACAACTCTGTTTTGCTGAGGAGAATAAAGTGTCGTGAGATAACGCTTAATTCCCAATAGCTCACAATAATACTTGAACTCATTTTAGGTGATTTCACGCCACGATCCATGCTCTAATCTTTCAGCTTACAGTTTTTCTCCATTTCAGCTGCAGCTTTATCTTCTTAAATGCCTCAAATGCTTCATATTTGTTTCGGATCAACACCTACCACATATATCTTGTTCAATCGTCAACCAACAACCAAAAATAATGTTTCCCTCCATGTGGAGCAGGGGTAAATGGGTCGCAAAATCTCCATGCCATAGTTCAAGTGGTGTTGCTACTCGGAATTTTGCCTCTACTGGAAAAGGTTCTTGATGATGTTTTCCAATCAAACAATCATCACAGATGCGGTCCTCCTACTTGATTTTGAGCAAGCCATGTACCATCTATTTCTGACTTAGAATTTTCAAAGCGAAAAAATTCACATGCCCATATCTTGCATGCCAATACCAGGCTTCTTCTTTGCTTCTTACTAGAAGGCATTTAGGTAGAGCTAGTGCTATGTTAAACACATTTTTTTCTTGATGATCCACTTGAAAAATACCTATTTTTATGCCTTATTTATGATTCAATTCTTAAGGATATTATGCTTTAATGAAAGGTATTTTTATGTTTTTGGATGTAGGTGATAAAAAAAGAGTTCAAGAAGGAAAAAGGAGCAAAAATGAGCAAAAATGGAGCTTAAAGAGCAAAGTTGCCAAAATTATAGGACTGGCGCCTAGGCGCCAGATTCCGGTGCCTAAGCGCCAGTTCGATACAGAAACAGATAATATTTTTGATGACTTTGGGCAGTTATTTTGACGGTGTTAAGCGGTTATCAGACCTTCTAGATAATACATTGTATTTGGACAAATTTTGAAGAGGTGCCTTAAGTAACCCCTGGTCAAATTCGAAGCTCTTTAAATAGGAGTCAATTCTACAGAGAAAGTGCCACCCTAAAGCCACCCTAAAGTCCCTTCTAGTACCATATAGCCTCCACACATTCTTTAATCCCCCTTTAGAATTCTTGCACTTTTAGGGAGCCACTTTCTTTAGTATTTAGTGAGTTTATTTTGAGTGTTAAGAGTGAGTTTTTAAGTATTGTTGCTGTTAAAGTCTTGTACCTTGCATTGGAGTCAGTAAGAGTCAGCAGATCACTTGAAGGAATATTCCACATAAGTATTTGTAACTTGTTTCAAAGTTATATAAATATGTTTTGTTGTGTGAATTCAATGTGTTCTGAGTAGTTAGTTTTCTTTCTCCTTTCAACTATGAAAAGATAATAAGATAATTAAATTTTGTTGGAGAACTTAACTTAAAATATTTATAAAAATTGTGATGATATTAGTACCTGATCTTAATTTACTTTTTAAAATGGCCATGTTAAAACCTGTTGAAGAATTCTGAGACTTATCCGGAGATGAGTTCTTAACTTGTAGATATCACATGAATCCTTGGGTAATCGAAGGCTTTATGCGGGTTATTCAAAGTGAAGTGCAAATAAATATGAAGATATTATATATTGGGCGTAGAATTAATTAGTTTTTAGAGTGACAGACTAAATTCTAATAATTTGGTCTATAGAAAGGGAACGGGTCACTGGTAGGGCCAACCATAGCCACCCTTGGACATCTAGTAGTGTGAGCCTAGATTAACCCATTCTACTAATAAAACATCCTGAACTAATCTATAGATTAGCCAATGTTCATTATACCTGGACCAAAGGATAAAGAATAGGAATGCTTCTATTTTGCACAATACCATAATCTAAGTTCTCCACAAATGATAATTATTCTGAAAAATCTTGGATTACTTGAAAAAGGAGAAATTTGTTTGATTTATACCTGTTTGTTTTATTTATACTTGCATTAATTTTTACTTTAATTACTACTTACTTTCATTTAGTAAAAATTTTAATTTAAAATTTGAATTTTGAAAAGAAATAAAAATAATAATTAATTTTAATTTGAAAAAACTATTTCTTAATTTTCTCAAAATCTTCCCTGTAGGATCGATAACCAGGACTCTAATAAAGCCCTGTATTACTTGAAACGATATGTATACTTGCGTTTAAAATTGTGAATTTTACAAAAATTATTATAAATATTTAAATTATAAATTCATAAAATCTTACATAAGTAAAGGTCAGGTTGCATCAAGTTTTTGGCGCCGTTGTCGGGGATTAAAATCTTCTAGCAGTGGTAACAAATTCTTGCATTTTTAAGTATATATAAAGTCGCATCAAGTTTTTGGCGCCGTTGCCCAGGGACAGAAAGAGAAAGATAAGGAAGAAAGTTAAAAAAGACAATTTTACATTTCGCAAATTAAAATAATTTATACAGTTTTATTTCTTTAAATAAAAATACAAAAACATTTACAAAAAAAAATACCAAAAATATTTTAATTTATTTTTGTGCGTAGTTCTGGATCTGAAGGATTATTAGCTTTTGATTCCGAATTAGAAAGAACAGTTAAAATAATTAGAAAAGGAAAACAAATTCAAAAATATCAGAAAATGTCTAACTTACATAACAATAATCAAAATCCAATAGAAATTAATGAACAAAATGTTTATAAACCATTAAGGAATTATGCAAACCGTATAGCTGATGAACTTCATATTAGTATTCAAATGCCAGCTATTGATGCTAATTCTTTTGAGCTTAAACCTTCTATTATTCAAATGGTTCAAAATAATCAATTTGGAGGAACACCAAATGAGGAACCAAATTTACATCTTGCTAGTTTCTTAGACCTTTGTGCTACCTTTAAATATAATAATGTTTCTGATGATGCTATTAGGCTTAGACTCTTTCCTTTTTCCTTAAAAGATAAAGCAAAGATGTGGCTTAATTCATTAACAACTTGTTCTATTAAAACTTGGGCGAGATATGACACAAAAATTCCTTGCTAAATAATTTCCTCCTTCTAAAACTGCTAAATTAAGAAATGATATTACTTCATTTATGCAATTTGATGGAGAAACAATTTATGAAGCATGGGAAAGATTTAAAGAACTATTAAGAAAATGTCCTTATCATGCTTTACCAGATTGGTTAATTATTCAAACATTTTATAATAGAGTTATTGGATCACTTAGATCTATTATAAATGTTGCTGCTGGTGGTTCTTTAATGGCTAACACATTTGAAGAGGCTTATACTTTAATTGAAGAAATGGCTAACAATAATTTTCAATGGCCTTCTGAAAGGGTTAATCCTAAAAGAATGGCAAGTATTCAAGATAATGAAGCCTTTTTTATTTTAGCTTCACAAGTGGCTGTGATATCTTAGAAATTAGATAATTTTGTTATTAATATATCGCATGTAAGTAATGATAATTCTGCAAATACTGATGATTCTTAAACAATAGAAACTTTGCAAGATATTGCTAGTAAAAATAATAACCCTTATTCTAATTATTATAATCTAGGTTAGAAAAATCATCCTAATTTTAATTGGAATAATGGACACAATAATGGAGTAATAATCAAGTTAATCCAACCGGAAATTGAAACAATCAAGGAAATTCAAACTTTAGAGCAACTTATCCTCCTGGTTTAACAACCAGCAGAAAAAGTTATCTATAGAAGAATTGATCTTGCAACTAGGTAATCAGCTACAAAGTCAAAACACTGCTATTCATAATATTGAGAATCAGAAGGGTCAAATTGCTAATTTTATTAATTACAGACCTCAAGGAACACTACCTAGCAACATCAAATATATCCAAAAGAAACTGGAAAAGACCATGAACAAGCAAAATCTATACAACTTAGAAGTGAAAAGGAATTAAAAGAGAAAATTCAGAATGAAATTGAAAAAGAGAGAGAGGTAGAAGAGATTGAAAAACCTAAAGATATTCTTTCTCCAAGTAAAGATCAGACTGTAATTCCTATTGAAGTGGAAGTTGAAAGACCACCACCACCTTTTCCTCAAAGATTAAAACAGTAGAAGCTTGACCATCAATTTTCTAAGTTCTTTGAGATTTTTAAGAAACTTACCATCAACATTCCTTTTGCTGAAGCTTTGCAACAAATGCCAAGCTATGCAAAATTTATGAAGAATATTTTAAGTAAGAAAAGGAAATTTGAAGCTTATGAAACTGTTGCATTAAGTGAAGAATGTAGTGCAATAATGCAGAAGAAACTACCTCAGAAACTTAAAGATCCTGAAAGTTTCACTATACCATGTGCTATTGGAGAAAAATTTTGTGGAAAAGCCTTATGTGATTTAGGAGCAAGTATTAATCTCATGCCATTTTCTATCTTTCAAATGTTAGATTTAGGAGATATTTCTTCCACCACTGTAACCCTTCAGTTAGCTGATCGATCTATCACTTATCTTAAAGGAGTTATAGAGGATGTTCTTGTTAAGGTGGATAAATTTATATTTCCTGTGGATTTCATTATATTGGATATGAAAGAAGATAAAGAAATACCTATTATTTTAGGGAGACCTTTTCTAGCTACCGGACGTGCTATGATTGATTTGCAAAAAGGAGAATTAACGATGAGAGTTAATGATCAAGAGATAACATTTAATGTTTTGAAATCAATGAGGTGTCCTGACAAAGAAAAATGCTATCAGATGGATATTTTTTATTATATAATTGAAAAACATTATCAAGAAAAATGTAAGGTCATTTCTGAAGAAAAAGATGATGAATCTGTGATATATAATGAGTCGTTAACTGAAGTAATTGAAGAAGTAAATGAAGAAAATTTATCTGAAGAAACTCATTATATTCATGAAAATTGGGAAATTTTAGACACAACTAAAAATGATATACTTTTACCCTCAATTAAAAAAGCCCCTGAACTGGAATTAAAAATGTTACCTGCACATTTAAAGTATGCATTTCTTGGAAATTCATTAACTTTACCTATAAATATATCTTCAGAACTAAGCAAAGATCAAGAAAAAAAATTAATATGAGTTCTGAAGAATTATAAGAAAGCTTTTGTTGGACTATTGCAGACATAAAAGGAATAAGCCCTTCAATCTGTATGCATAGGATTTTAATGGAAGAAAATTGTAAACCCACTATTGAACCTCAAAGAAGATTGAACCCAAATATGAAAGAGGTTGTTAAAAAAAAATTTTGAAATGGTTAGATGCTAGAATTATTTATCCTATTTCGGATAGTCAATGGGTAAGTCCTATTCATTGTGTTCCGAAGAAAGGAGGAGCAACTGTTAGGGTTATCAAAACGACTCTTTGCTCATGAACAGCTCGTGTTCGGCTCTCTAAGCAAACAAGCTGAACACGAACACAACTTTTGAGCTCAAAATGTAAATAAGCAGAACACGAGCCCATGCTCGCTTATGTTCAGCTCGTTTACACCCCTATATATGACAATCGCTAAACGACGTGCATGAATTACATTTAAAGGATTAGTTAAATAGTTTATATTTATAATATTAGATTTATACCATTGACTTTGGTCAGAGATATAATTAATCTTAGTTTTATGTTTGGCTCCTCTCAAATTTATAATGGAATGAAAGCTATTCAAAGTTATTCGAATTCATCTCAAGTATAAGTTAGTTCATTATTATTCTAATTTAGTCATATAAATTAGGTCATTATTATCCTAATTTAGTCATATATGACTAATTAATATTTATATGCCTCTAAGCATAACAATTTTTTTATTTAATTATGAGCATACTTGTATTGTCATTGTTGATACACTATTAGAAAATTTACTTAATTGAGCACAAATGTCAATACGAATTTTGAGTTGAAATTGCTTAAAATTAAATAAACATTCATTTAATATCTAATTTCAATAAACTTATAATTATGCTAAACATCGCAATAAGAAAAATCTAATTAATGACACGAAATGTGATCCGATTTGAATCTCAATGAGCCCAAACAAGTATTGGAAGTATGTTAAAAGCTTTAGGATATTAATCAATGAGTTAGTTGTTCTTCAAACTTTACATGCTTAGATTCAGATCGCGTGTCATGATCAGACAAATCCAACGAGTTTATCATTACTCAATCCTTGGGTCATTAAAGAGTATAAATTCAAAATAATCAAAATTAACACAAGTTTTTTGATGATTTGATTTTGAACTTTGGTCAAAATAATCAAAATACTACCTTTAAAATTTATAAGGAGATCCACATTCTTTACATGAGAGAGAGCCAAGCTTGAATTGAGAGCCAACGACACTAGAAAGGATCATTCTCCTTTACCTTTCTTAGATCAGATACTGGATAAATTAGCTGGACACTCATATTTCTATTTTCTGGATGGATATTTTGGTTATCATCAATTACCCGTTGCTCATGAGGACCAAGAGAAAATAACATTTACAAGTCCTTATGGAACATTTGCCTTTAGAAGAATGCCTTTCGGTTTATGTAATGCACCTGCAACTTTTCAAAGATGTATGATGTCAATATTTTGTGATTTAATTAATAAAGGAATTGAAGTATTTATGGACGATTTTTCGGTATTTGAAACTTCTTTTTAGTCTTGCTTAGAAAATATAACGAAAGTTTTGAAAATATGTGAAGAAACAAATTTGGTTCTAAACTGGGAAAAATGTCAATTTATGGTCACAGAAGGAATTGTACTTAGACATAAAATTTCACAAACAGGTATGGAAGTTGATCAAGCAAAAGTGAAAATTATTGCTCAACTTCAACCACCTACTACCGTTACTGATGTGAGAAGTTTTCTGGGTCATGCTGGATTTTATAGAAGATATATAAATGATTTTTCTAAAATTGCTAAACTTCTTTGTAATTTATTAGAAAAAGAAGCTAAATTCGAATTTAATGAAGATTGTCTGAATGCGTTCACGATTCTAAAAGAAAAATTAATCACTGCACCTGTTATTGTTGCACCTAATTGGAGTAAACCTTTTGAATTAATGTGTGATGCAAGTGATTATGCAATTGGAGCTGTATTAGGACAAAAAATATGAGAAAATTTTCAAAGTTATATATTACGCTAGTAAAACTCTAAATGAAACTCAAATAAACTACACTACTACTGAAAAAGAGCTTTTAGCAATAGTATATGCCTTTGATAACTTTAGACCATATCTTCTTGGGACGAAATGTATCGTACATACTGATCATTCTGCTATTAAATATTTAATGTCTAAAAAGCATGCTAAACCAAGATTGATAAGATGGGTTTTACTTTTACAAGAATTTGATTTTCAAATAATTGACAGAAAAGGAGCTGACAACCAAATTGCTGATCATTTATCAAGAATAAAAAATAATAGTGAGAAGATTTATGAAGAAAATATAAATGAGAAATTCACTGATGAACAGTTATAAGTTATTCAAGGATTATAAATGCCTTGGTATGAAGATATAGTTAACTATTTGGTTAGCAATATTTTACCGTATGGGTTGAATAACAAATATATTAAGAAATTCAAGAATGATTCTAAATCATATATTTGGGAAGATCCTCATTTATTTAAAATAAGAAGAGATTCTGTGATTAGAAGATGTGTACCTTATGAAGAGACATTTGCAATTATTCAAAAATGTCACGATTCTGAATTTGGAGAACACTTTGGAGTGGATAAAACTGCGTTTAAAATTTTAAATTCTGGATTCTATTGGCCTACGTTATTTAAAGATGTTGGACATTATGTGAAAACTTGTGATCAATGTCAAAGAATGGGGAATATATCCAGAAAAGATGAAATGCCTCTAAACTATATATTAGAAATTGAAATTTTTGATGTATGGGGTTTAGACTTTATGGGACCTTTTGTACCATCATCTGGAAAGATTTATATTTTATTAGCAGTTAATTATGTTTCAAAGTGGATCGAAGTCAGTAGCTTTATCTAATTGTGATTCCAAAAGTGTTTCAAAATTTTTAAAGAAGATGATTTTTACAAGATTTGGAATGCCAAGGGTAATTATCACAGATGGGGGAAGTCATTTCAGAAATATAAGAATTCAATCATTATTGGAAAAATTTGGAATTAAACATAGAATTGCAACTGATTATCACCCGCAAACAAGTGGAATGGCTGAAGTATCAAACAGAGAAATTAAAAGAATATTAGAGAAGACTGTTAATCCTAAAAGAACTAACTGGGTTGATAGACTTGATTCTGCATTATGGGCTTATAGAACAGCTTATAAGACACTTATCGGAATGTCACCTTATCGGTTAATTTATAGTTAATATTGTCATCTACCTGTTGAACTGGAACATAAAGCTTATTGGGCGATAAAGGAGTTCAATTATGATTTGAATGCTACAAGAGAGAAATGATTATTACAACTGAATGAAATGGAAGTGATAAGAAATGAGTCTTATGAAAATGCGAAGATTTATAAAGAAAGAATGAAGAAATTGCATGACAAAAAGATTTCAATGAAAATATTTGAGCCTGGACAAGAAGTATTACTATTTAATGCTCGTTTAAAACATTTTCCTGGAAAATTAAGATCTAAATGAATGAGACCATTTATAATTGAGAAAGTATACCCTTATGGATGTTGACCTCATTTTTAATGAGTCAATACCTTTTGACCTAAAAAGTCAACTCTGGTCAAAATGGTCAAACTAGACCCAATGACCAACCCTGTGGACCCAATAGGTCACCCTTTTGACTTAAAAAGTCAACTTTGGTCAAAATGGTCAAACCAGACCCAATGACCAACCCTGTTGACCCAATAGTCACCCTTTCGACCTAAAAAGTCAACTTTGGTCAAAATGGTCAAACCGGACCCCATGACCAACCCTCGTTGACCCAATAAGTCACCCTTTTGACCTAAAAAGTCAACTTTAGTCAAAATGGTCAAACCATACCCAATGACCAACCCTGTTGACCCAATAGGTCACCCTTTTGACCTAAAAAGTCAACTTTGGTCAAAATGGTCAAACCAGACCCAATGACCAACCCTGTTGACCCAATAGGTCACCCTTTTGACCTAAAAAGTCAACTTTGGTCAAAATGGTCAAACCAGACCCAATGACCAACCCTGTTGACCCAATAGGTCGCCCTTTTGACATAAAAAAGTCAACTTTAGTCAAAATGGTCAAACCATACCCAATGACCAACCCTGTTGACCCAATAGATCGCCCTTTTGACCTAAAAAGTCAACTTTGGTCAAAATGGTCAAACCAGACCCAATGACCAACCCCGTTGACCCAATAGGTCACCCTTTCGACCTAAAAGTCAACTTTGGTCAAAATGGTCAAACCGGACCCAATGACCAACCCTGTTGACCGATCAGGTCACCCTTTCGACCTAAAAAGTCAACTTTAGTCAAACTGGTCAAACCAGACCTAATGACCAACCCTGTTGACCCAATAGGTCACCCTTTTGACCTAAAAAGTCAACTTTGGTCAAAATGGTCAAACCAGACCTTATGACCAACCCTGTTGACCCAATAGGTCACCCTTTTGACCTAAAAAGTTAACTTTGGTCAAAATGGTCTAACCAGACCCAATGACCAATCCTGTTGACCCAATAGGTCACCCTTTTGACCTAAAAAGTCAACTTTGGTCAAAATGGTCAAATCAGACCAAATGACCAACCCTGTTGACCCAATAGGTCACCCTTTTGACCTAAAAAGTGAACTTTGGTCAAAATGATCAATCTAGACCTAATGATCAACCCTGTTGACCCCACAGGTCAACCTTTTTGCCCAAAGGGTCTACTCTGGTTAATTTTTGACTAAATAATCAATGAAATGATTAATACCCCAAAATGTCAAGAATTAATCAAATAATTAACTTTAAAATTATTTTGATTAATTAAATTGACTAATGATTTAATTTTCAATATTTTAATTAATGACATAATTAATTAAAATGAAAATTAAATTAAAAATCATAAAATGACAAAATACACCAAAATGAAATAAAAATGACAAAATTAATCAAATAATTAATTTCAAAATTATTTTGATTAATTAAATGACTAATGATTTAAATTTTTTTTAATTAATGACATAATTAATTAAAATAAAATAAAATTAAAAGGACATCAAATTCAATTTCAAAACCAAAATGACATAAAAATTAATCAAATAATTACCCCAATATTATTTTGATTAATTAATTAACCAATAATATAATTTCTAATATTTTAACTAATTAAATAATTAGTTAAAATAAAAATATAACTAAAAGATATAAAATGAGACAAAATTTAATGACATGAAATTTAATCAAATAATTAATTTGAAATTATTTTCAATTAATAATTGATTAATAAAATAATTTTCAAAATTTTAATTAATGACATAATTAATTAAAAATTAAAAAGGGCATAAAATGGAATTTTAACCCATGAAACCATGATTTTTAAAAATTCCAAATCTCTTTATTACATCATAAATGACCTCATCCATGGATTATTCATGACTCATGGGACTTATTAAGTGTAGGTTAATACATTAAAATAACCTATAAACAATGGTTAAAGAAAATAATCATTAAAGAAAATGAGGTGTCATCCTCTCATGAAATTAAAATTTGAGGTGGCTCATCCTCATGAACTCACCAATAAAAATTAGACACTAATGAAACTCACATGAGTAACTTACTTAACCATGGTTATAACCAAATTTTAAGAATTTTGCATGAGAAAAATATGTGTCACCTTCTCATCCAAACCTTAAATGAGATGTTGGAAGCGGGAGGGCTCACTCTCATGACTTATCCTTCACCTCTTAGATCACCCAATGGAAGGAAGATAAGAAGCTAACCCATCCCACACCTTGGTTAAGAGCCATCATGGCTAAGGCTTGCATGAGCTGATTAAGGGGCTTATGTGTCACCATTTCCTCAAATAGAGCAAATCACCTTGAATGTCATCTAGGGGAGGTGGATTCAACATGATTTGGCCAGCCAAATCCACCTCACAAAGGACCCAATGGGGGCAAGACAAGAGCCCAACTCCAAATCCTCACCATAGTTAAACCTATGAGGCCTAGGCTAGGACTATCATTACCCTAGCCTAAAAACTATCCTAAAATAATAATAGGAGATTTAAAACCTTCCCCAAGTGAATTGAAATGAGTTAAAGCCAGCCATGAACTCCCCATGGCTATAAATAAGCCATATTTGAGCTTATGTGAAGAAGGAGAGAGGAGAAAATAGAGGCCCATACCTTGCTCAAATCCTCTGACCCTCAACATGAAAAATCTTGCTTAGGACACAAATAGCAAGACCCAACCAAGGTTTGACCAAATTGGCCATCTGATCGAGCCAATTTGATCAAACCGAGCCCAGATTTCAAATTAGCCTCCTTAGGGTCTAGCACCTATACCAAATCAATTTGGATCCAAATTAAAGGGTGGAAAAGCTTCACTAGGACCTCAAAAAGCTGTCAAACCAAGCCAATTAAGTCCCGAAGCTTGATAATCAAAGGTATGAATTTTGTTTTTAATTAAAATTTGAATTTGATTAATCATAAAATTAATCAGCTCAAAACCCATACATCACCGTATGGATGGGTGCGTCTCATCGAGACGATCATTTAAAAAAAATCACTCAATTTCGTTGAGAAACGAGTGAGATATTGAGTTTTGAAGTTTGACGGTTTGAATATTTTCGAATTTCTGGGGTATTTATCTCCGCCGTCCGTTCCCGTGTTTTGGAACGGATGGCACTGATCTAATGATCATGTGTCTGCTGTTCTGCACCGCGCACCGGATCCTCCCTCCCCTTTGACGGTACGAGGACACGTGTCGCGCTGTCGAATTTTCTAGCCTAGGTTAATTCAGATTAACCTTAAAATATTCAAAAATTCATATCTTTTGATCCAGAGGTCACAAAAATAAAATAAAAATCGCTCTAGAAAGCTCTTGAAGAGAGGAAAATTATGAAATTGAAATCATAATTTTATTCTCAGTATTTAATTTTTAAATAATTAATTACTCTCTGGGTAATTTAATTATTAAAAATTAATTATAATTCCAAAAATTATGAAATTTTCACGAATCATCCTTATGTTATGACACATATCTCTTAATTTTCCTAAGGACAGAAAAATTCTTTAGGATATTTTTCTTTAATTTCTAAGCTACTTTGTAATTATTCATAAAAATAATTATAAAAATTAAAAATTAAGGAAAATAAATTTGAAAATGACTAGAAATTTTAGGGTAACAGAAAATAACTTTAGGAAAATAATTTTAAGTCATTAAATAATTTTAAATGATATTTCAAAATTTAGGATTAAAATTCATTATTAATTAATAAATTTTATCCTAAAAATCATCTTTTTATAACTTAGCTTATTTTCTTTAATAATCTAAGTTTAAAATTAGTCTAGTCCATACTAGACCTATGACAAACTTCAATTAAGTCTAAAATGACAAGTTAGACTTAATAAATTCTAATTAGGTTTAAGACACCATTTAAACCTACTTAATTAAAGTTAAACCTTAATCTCATTAAGCTTAACTAATTAAACCATGAGTAAGTCTAAAATGACAAATTAGACTTAGTAAAACCCTAATTAGGCCTAAGACACTAATTAGACCTAATTAAACCAAGTTAGACCTTAACCACATTAGGTTTAACTTAATAAACCCTAATTAGGCTTAAGACACTAATTAGACCTAATTAAACCATGTTAGACCTTAATCACATTAGGTTTAACTTAATAAACCCCAATTAGACCTAAGACACCAATTAGACCTAATTAAACTAAGTTAGACCTTAATCACATTAGGTTTAACTTAATAAACCCCAATTAGGTTTAAGACACCAATTAGACCTAATTAAACCAAGTTAGACCCTAACCACATTAGGTTTAACTTAATAAACCCCAATTAGGTTTAAGACACCAATTAGACCTAATTAAACCAAGTTAGACCTTAACCACATTAGGTTTAACTTAATAAACCCTAATTAGGCCTAAAACATTAATTAGACCTAATTAAACCAAGTTAGACCTTAATCACATTAGGTTTAACTTAATAAACCCCAATTAGGTTTAAGACACTAATTAGACCTAATTAAACCAAGTTAGACCTTAACCACATTAGGCTTAACATAATAAACCCCAATTAGGTTGAAGACACCAATTAGACCTAATTAAACCAAGTTAGACCTTAACCACATTAGGTTTAACTTAATAAACCCCAATTAGGTTTAAGACACCAATTAGACCTAATTAAACCAAGTTAGACCTTAACCACATTAGGTTTAACTTGATAAACCCTAATTAGGCCTAAAACATTAATTAGACCTAATTAAACCAAGTTAGACCTTAACCACATTAGGTTTAACTTAATAAACCCTAATTAGGCCTAAGACACTAATTAGACCTAATTAAACCAAGTTAGACCTTAACCACATTAGGTTTAACTTAATAAACCCTAATTAGGCCTAAGACACCAATTAGACCTAATTAAACCAAGTTAGACCTTAATCACATTAGGTTTAACTTAACAAACTCTAATTAGGCCTAAGACACCAATTAGACCTAATTAAACCAAGTTAGACCTTAATCACATTAGGTTTAACTTAATAAACCCTAATTAGGCCTAAGACACCAATTAGACCTAATTAAACTAAGTTAGACCTTAACCACATTAGGTTTAACTTAATAAACCCCAATTATGTCTAAGACATCAATCAGACCCCATTAAACCTTATTAAACCTTAATCACATTAGGTTTAACACCATAAACCTTAATTAAGTCTAATCTAATTTGACTTGATTAATTCTTAAGCTTTACTTAAATTAGGCTTAAGTAACCTCTAAACCCTAATTAAGTCTAATCTAATTAGACTTGATTAACCCCTAAGCTTCACTTATATTAGGCTTAAGCAACCTCTAAACTCAAATTAAGTCTAATCTAATTAATCCTTAAGCTCTATTTATAGTAGGTTTAAGTAATCCATTAACTAGACATAACTAAATTATGTTTAATTAATCCCTAAATTTTAGATTCAACCCACATTGAACCTAACTTAACTTAAACTTAACCAAACTTGAGTCCAACCTAACTTGAACTCAAGTTAACCCAAAACCTTAGGTTCAACCCACATTGAACCTAACTTAACTTAAACTTAACCAAACTTGAGTCCAACCTAACTTGAACTCAAGTTAACCTAAAACCTTAGGTTCAACCTATATTGAACCTAACTTAACTTAAACTTAACCAAACTTGAGTCCAACCTAACTTGAACTCAAGTTAACCTAAAACCTTAGGTTCAACCCACATTGAACCTAACTTAATTAAACTTAACCAAACTTGAGTCCAACCTAACTTGAACTCAATTTAACCTAAATCCTTAGGTTCAACCCACATTGAACCTAACTTAACTTAAACTTAACCAAACTTGAGTCCAACCTAACTTGAACTCAAGTTAACCTAAAACCTTAGGTTCAACCTACATTGAACCTAACTTAACTTAAACTTAACCAAACTTGAGTCCAACCTAACTTGAACTCAAGTTAACCTAAAACCTTAGGTTCAACCCACATTGAACCTAACTTAACTTAAACTTAACCAAACTTGAGTCCAACCTAACTTGAACTCAAGTTAACCTAAAACCTTAGGTTCAACCCACATTGAACATAACTTAACTTAAACTTAACCTAACTTGAGTCAACCTAACTTGAACTCAAGTTAACCTAAAACCTTAGGTTCAACCCACATTGAACCTAACTTAACTTAAACTTAACCAAACTTGAGTCCAACCTAACATGAACTCGAGTTAACTCTAAAACCTTAGGTTCGATCCATATTGAATCTAACCTAAATTTAACCAAACTTGGGTCCAACTTAACTTGAACTCAAGTTAACCTAAACTTTAGGTTCAACCCATATTGAACCTAACTTAACTCAAGTTAACCTAAACTTAAGTTCAACTCACATCGAATTTAAGTCAATCTTAAGTCTAGATTTAACCTAACTTGAACTTAACTTGAACTCAAATCAAACCTTAACATAAGTTTGACTTATGTTGAACCTAAATCAACTTTAAGTCTAGGTTCAATTTAACTTGAACCTAACTTAACCCAAGTCAAAACCTTAACTTAAGTGCAATCTATATTGAACTTAAGTCAACTTTAAACCTAAGTTCAGCCTGACCTGGATCTAACTTAATCTAAAACTCAAACTTTAATTTAAGTTCAACTCGTATTGAACTTAAGTAGACCTTAAGTCAAGAATCAACCTAACTTGAACCTAACTTAACTTAAGTTAAATCCTAATTTGAGTTCAACTCATATTAAACTTAATTCAACTTTAATTCTAATTAAATCATTAAACCTTAAATAACTAAGGTTTAAATTAGCAAACCATGATTAAGTCTAATTCATTAGACTTGATATCTAAACAAACCTCAGCTAAATCAAATTAGACTTAGTTAAAACTTAAGCCTTACCTAAAGAGGACTTAAATGGTCTACAATTCTAATTAAGTCTAATTTGTTAGACTTAATTAACCTTTCAGTCCTGTTTAAACAAGGCTTAAAACTTAATTAGGTCTATTCTAAACCAAACCTTCTAACTTAAGTTCAAACAGACATGAACTCAAGTTAATTAGATTCAATCAACATTGAATTTAACTTAGGTTCAACCAGACATGAACTCAAGTTAATTCAATCAATATTGAATCTAACTTTCAACCTTCTAACTTAAGTTCAAACAGACATGAACTCAAGTTAATTAGATTCAATCAACATTGAATTTAACTTAGGTTCAACCAGGCATGAACTTAAGTTAATTCAATCAATATTGAATCTAACTTTCAACCTTATAACTTAAGTTCAGACAAACAAAAACTCAAAATCAACATAAATTTAATATTTCAAACATCTCATCAAACAAAACCGACATAAATTTGACACTTCAAACATTTAATCGATAAAATTGACATAAATTTGACACTTCAAATATTTAATCAACAAAATCGACATAAATTTGACATTCCAAACATTTAATTGACAAAATCGACATAAATTTGATATTGCAAACCTGAATTGATATAATCGACATAAATTTGACATTTCAAATAAAATTTGACATAAAATTGAAAAAATTTGACAAACACCAAAATCAATCGAATATTCCAAACAACATTTAACATTAATTGATATGATTTAAAATAAACCGACATTCAAAATCAAAACATCCTACAAAATTCTGAGATAATGAATGTGACACTATTTCTGATAATGTTTTCTTTGCAGGATGAAGACAAGTTTCGTTTAGATTTTCTTTGCATGTTATAGGGTGTGATAACTTTGTTTTGCAAGACGACATGGAAAACAAAACCAAAACTTTTAGGATAGTCACCAAACATAACATTTTCAACAAAACAAAACAACGACATGGAAAACAAAACCAAAACTTTTAGGACACTCACCAAACATAACATTTTCAACAAAAAAAAAAATAATGACATGGAAAACAAAACTAAAACTTTTAGGATAGTCACCAAACATAATATTTTCAACAAAACAAAACAACGACATGGAAAACAAAAAAAAATGATAAATATGACTTAACTTTTAGGAGTGATAGTGGGTACATCTCTCCTTAAAAATAAAATTTTAGAAAACAAATGATCGACATTAATCAGAAGTTTTCTTGAACAATTAAAAATTGTTTAAGATGTAATTAACTATAGAACATTGCTTCTATAGGAGATCTAAAAGAACCTATGATATAACTCTCTGGTTTTTCATGATTTTCATTATATGAAAATTCTAGGATATGTTATTCTAGAATATTCCCATATAAGGATTATCACAAACATCATTTTCTACTATTAGTCCTAAATTCTTCAAATCATTCATAGGATTTATAGGGATAAAATTAGGCTAATATTAGACAAAATGGCGACTCCTCAACATTGACATCCACCCCTCTCTTTTCATTGTCACCAATGGAGCTGTGGATATTAAAGATCCCAAAACTGGAAATATATTTAAAGTTAACGGATTAAGACTGAAGCCTTATATAGAAGAAATGAAACCAAATTACAAAGAGGCTTATGAACTGAGTCTACCCGATTAATTCAATTGATTATGTCGGGCTGACGACGTTAAACCAAGTGCTTTGTGGGAGGCAACCCATTTTATTATCATTGTGATTGTTTGTGATTTGAATTTATCTTTATCGATGTTAGTGCATTGATCACACCCTTTTATTAGACCTACTTTTAAGACCAAAACTTGGTAAAATTTGACGATAGGCGAAACGAAGTCGAACGTGGTTCCGGTGCCTAGGCGCCTAAGCGCCAGAATAACCTGTGTGTATCGATGGTCCAGCGCCTAGGCGTCAGATTCTGGTGCCTAAGCACCACAGTTACAGATCGTGAAAAAACTGAAATTCTTCATTTTTTCACGCGAAATCTCCCTATAAATTGCCCTACCTTCGTCCCCAATCCCAAAGAAACTTTAATTTCGACCAAAGCAATCTATTTTGGAGGGGTTAAGAGGAGTTTGGAAGCAATGGATAAAGGAAATCATGGAAATGAGGTAAGAGACAAATCCCCCAAAGATCCTCAACCTTATTTTAATGATTTTATTGCAGATAGTATGGAGAGGTTATTTAGTCGTTTGGAAAAGATTGACGCGGAACCTCAAAGCATTGGGAATCATTTGCACGAGATGTATCATCAAATTGAGCATGTGGAATGGCAATCAAAACTTCAATCTGATCATATGGCAGCCTATTAAGACGCTCAAGTAGCAATGTATGAGAAGAACAAATGGATTGATGAAAAGTCGGCTTTGGAATTTCCAAGGGCATTAGTTTTCTATCCATTCGGTCCTAACGAACTTCATTGTGAAAGAGATGGAAATTAAAATTTGATGTTTAATTGATCTTTTGTGTGTTCTAGGCGTGATTGAGTCTAGTTCTAAGTGTGTTGAATAGAGAGTTTGTGTGTTTTCTTAATTGTTCAATGTGTGTTGTTGGATTGAAAATTTGCTTTAAATTTATGTTATTTGTGTTGTTTATAGTATGATGAACCTTGTTATAGTCTTATTTTGGAATTTAATGAGCTTGGAATGAAAATTATGAAATGGAATTGAAGAGTTTGGTTATATCTTGAGTTTGAAATGTGGATCTAAGTTATCATTTAATTAATTTTTTAGAAATGTTTGGAAGTTGGAAATTGGATTAATACTCTCATATGAGTAATTAGAAGTCGAAATTGATAAGTTTTGGTGGAAAATATAATATTTAAAACAAATTTTTGGAAAGGCGAGTCTGGCGCCTAGGCGCCAGAATTCGGCTCCTAGACACCGGTTCGGCCTGAACCGAAACTTCATCTTCTTAAACCACCCCCACGCCATTTTTGACGCCTAAGCTTCCCGTTCTTCCTATTTTCACGAAAATCAATCCTAGAGATTCCATTTGAAGCTGGATTTTCAAGTTTTTAAGCTTGAAATCACTCGATTTATTCATCCCAAGGTCAGATCTACATTCTAAACCAATTATTTTCGATTTTCACCACGGATTTTGCTCTCTTTGAAGAAAACTAAAATTAAAAAAAAAATTGATTTTTAGATTTAAATCCATGGATTTTTAAGCTCTTTCAAGTTTGAAAAGCTTAAATTAGTTTATTTCCTTTGATCCTTTAAATTTATTTTGCTTTTTTATTTCATGTTTAGATGGCACCCAAATCTAACCGAGGAAGGGAACGAGAAAATTTTGATCATGCAAGTTTGTCACTGCTGTGGCACATTTTTGATACAACGATTTTGCTACGACGAGAAATTTTATCTCGGAACGTAGTTTTTACAGTCTTGGAGGAAGGATTGAGGATACGATCGTTGCACTCAACTGGCAATGATTCTGTTACTTTACTGCTGTTGTTGTTAGCCCTGTCATCAGGGAGTTTTATGCAAATTTCGTGTATGCTGAAGAATACGAGATTTTCGTAAGATGAGTTGGAGTAAGATTTACTCCAGAGCGAATCAACATTTTCTACGGCCTGCTGCTGAACATCAAGTGCTATTACTCTGGATTATCTCCATCTGAGGGAGATTTAGAGATAATTATTGCTTACCTGACAGATGGTACTGGAGCTTGGAAGATCCGCAACAGAAATCGGGTAAATTTTTCAACTTCTAAGCTTAATGGTGTTTCAAAGTCATGTCATTACTTTATTTCTGCTCTCCTCCTTCCATTCAATCACTTGAGTGAAGTTACCAAGGACAGAGCTATCCTCAATTTCTGCATACAAGAGAGGAAGTCGATTAATGTATAGAGTATCATTTATGACTCTGTAGAAGCCACTGCTCGTCCTAGCACTTCTGTTGGACTTGGATTTCCATCCTTGATTTATTCTCTGTGTGAAAGTGCTAGAGTTGTTGTTGAGCTTTCAGAGGAAAAGCTCAAGTCTACAAAGCCCATAGGAAGAGAAAGTATCAGTATCTATGATCGATTTCGAGGTAAGGGTTCTACCACACCTTCTAGTTGATTACCTACTTCTGGTAGAGCTTCTATTTCTAGACCTTCTACTTCTACTGCTGAGCCACCATCTAGTTTCTGGGAATCCATGCATGATAAGTTTATGGAGCAGCATAATGAGTTATTTCTAACTCATTGTAGAGTAGATATGATCGATAAGAAGATCGTTCTTCTTTCTAAGTACACCAAAAGGAAGAGTGATTATGATGCTGAGTATTCTGAGTCTTTTGTTAGATTCCTGAAGGGTGATCATGATGTTCAGTTCCCTACCTGTCCTAGATTTTCACCGTATTTTGATCTGAAGGATGTGGAATTTTCTTTTGGTGATGATGATGACGAGGCTACAGACATTGATTAGTAGCTTGATTGACCTCTTGAGATATGTTTATTCTGTTTTTAGTTTATTTCTTGTTTTTTAGTACTGATTAGTCTGATTTTATTGTTGTTTGTTAGTGTTGATTTGTTTAATTTTGTGTGAAATTTTGATGTTGAGACTGTTTTAGATCATCTGATGTGTTATGTATTTTAGACTGAAATATTGATGAATTTTTATTTTCTATGATAAATGTTTATTTCTGTTTCAGCCTACTATTTAGTATTCATGAATACTTAGTAATTTTACATGTTTTAATAAAAAAAAGAGAGAATAATTATAATATAAAAATTGTAAAAAAAAATTATAGAAATTAACTCCTGCTCTGCAAACTTTTCTATATATGCTTAATCATTTCTGTTACATACATATTAAAGCATGTATAGAAGTAGAAAATAGTTTTTCCTTACTACATCATTATTGTACCTAGATAAATTCCTATTTATTTCTTTCTCTCATGCTTTAGAAAATTTTATGATTCATTTTTATACTAAAGCTGAAGTTTGTGGGAAGGGAAAACATTTTTCAAATTTAATATTATTTGTCCTTAATGAACAAATATTTTCTTTAAAAATATCAACGTAACATAAGGAATGAAAAATCTATTTAAGATTACTTAAACTTTTGAATTTATAAATAATTTAGTAAACTTAACTAAAATTTCAATAATTTTGATTGATTTTAAGAATAAGAATTATTTAACTTAAACAATAATAAGATTATGAATTTTTCTATTTATAGTAAAGAGAATTATATTTTAGAAATACTAAGAAATCAAGATTATTACTTGAAAAAGAAAAGGTTGAAATAATTTTTGAAAAATACTTATTAAGAATGTCATATTTATTAAGTAAAAAATTGTATAAGTTTTTAAATATAAGTTAAGGATAGCGAAGTTCAAAATTATTAATAAGCTATCCAAAAATAGTAATCCTCACAAATAAAAATAAATAAAAATAGAGGATTGAAAAATATCCTTAAAGAAAAAAAAAAGAAATGTGAGGAAAAGCTTGAGGAAATGCCTAATCAAAATTTGGGTTCACTTGAATTATCTTATAGGAAGAAAATTAATTACATTTTTAACTTAATTTTTATGTACAAATATTTTTACTAAAAAAATATATTTCATGAAAATCTTTTTCTTATAAATATTCTATGTGGCCTTAATATGATAAATTACAATTATCCTTGAATTAAATGAAAAATTAAAAGTCTTATAATTTGTAGTTAAGTATTCTTTAAATTTTTAAAATTAACCTTAATTAGTGAAATTTAGTTGATGATTTGCTAAAGATTTTATAAAACCAAAAATTAAAAGAAATATTAAGTATTTAAACTTCATTCCAAATGTATATATTTTATGTAATTAAAAGGCTTACTTGAGGACAAGTAACATTTAAGTTTGGGGAATTTGATCCACTTGAAAAATACCTATTTCTATGCCTCGTTTATGATTCAAATCTTAAGGATATTATGCTTTAATGAAATGTATTTTTATGTTTTTGGATGTAGGTGATAAAAAAAGAGTTCAAGAAGGAAAAAGGAGCAAAAATGAGCAAAATTAGAGCTTAAAGAGCAAAGTTGCCAAAATTATAGGACTGGTGCCTAGGCGCCAGATTTCGGCACCTACGCGCCAGTTCGATACAGAAACAGATAATATTTTGACGACTTTGGGTAGTTATTTTGACGGTGTTATGCAGTTATCAGACCTTTTAGAAGATACATTGTATTTGGACGAATTTTGAAGAGGTGCCTTAAGCAACCCTTGGTCAAATTCGAAGCTCTATATATAGGAGTCAATTCTACATAGAAAGAGCCACCCTAAAGTCCCTTCTAGTACCATATAGCCTCCCCGCATTCTTTAGTCCCCCTTTAGAATTATTACACTTTTAGGGAGCCACTTTCTTTAGTATTTAGTGAGTTTATTTTGAGTGTTAAGAGTGAGTTTTCAAGTATTCTTGCTGTTGAAGTCTTGTACCTTGCATTGGAGTCAGTAAGAGTCAGCGGATCACTTGAAGGAACATTCCAGATAAGTATTTGTAACTTGTTTCAAAGTTTTATAAATATGTTTTCTTGTGTGAGTTCAATGTCTTCTGAGTAGTTAGTTTTCTTTCTCCTTTCAACTATGAAAAGATAATAAGATAATTAAATTTTTTTGGAGAACTTAACTTAAAATATTTATAAAAATTGTGATGATATTAATACCTGATCTTACTTTACTTTTTAAACTGGCCATTTAAAATGTTAAAACCTGTTGAAGAATTCTGAGACCTATCCGGAGATAAGTTCTCAAATTGTATGAATCCTTAGGTAATCAAAGGCTTTATGCGGGTTATTCAAGGTGAAGTGCAAATAAATAGGAAGATATTATATATTGGGCGTAGAATTAATTAGTTTTTAGAGTGACAGAAATAAAAATAATAATTACTTTTAATTTTAAAAATCTAAAAATATTTCTTAATTTTCTCAAAATCTTCCCTGTGGGATCGATAACTAGGACTCTAATAAAGCCCTGTATTACATGAAATGATACGTATACTTGCGTTTGAAATTGTGACTTTTACAAAATTTATTATAAATATTTAAATTATAAATTCATAAAATCTTACATAAGTAAAGGTAGGGTTTCATCAAGTTTTTGGCGCCGTTGCCGGTGATTAAAATCTTCTAACAGAGGTAACAAATTGTTGCATTTTTAAGTATATATAAAGTCACATCACTTGATCTATTCTCTTTTGCTAGTAGCCTTTGTGATCTGTCAAAAATAGTCATACACTTCCTTCAACTACAATCTTGCATCCTTTCTTATCTAACTGGCCAAGGCTTATTATATTGATCTTCAACACTGGAATGTAGTAAACATTTGTAAGTATTCGATGTTTACCTGTGAAGCCTTCGAACAAGACTGAACCCCTTCCTTGAATTTCTACAGTCAAGCCAACCCCAATTTTAACTAAACTTTTAAATTGTGTCAATTTTAGCAGTTTTTTCGATATAACTAGTCATGTGGTTACTTGCGTCGGTATCTAAACACCATGCATTCTCTCGGGTGCTTTTAATCTTTGGCACCACCTTGTTTTCATGCTTTAACACCTGCTTGTTCTATGTTGTGTGGCTGGTGATCCATTGAAAATTTGATAGCTTTTTAATGTCCATTTCATACCTATTTTTGATGATATTGCAATTTAAATAAGGGTATTTTTCATGATTTCATGCAGGTACAATGATTTTAGGCCTTTGGAGCAAAAGGAAGCAAAAAGGAGCAAATTTTTGAGTAAAATGAAGCAAAATGCATTTTATTGAACTAGCATTAAATGGCGCTATCACCAGCACCGGACCGCGATAATTTACAGAGAGTTTGGGTTGTTTTCCAGAAAATAGTGTCGGACGGCGGCTTATCCTGTGCCGGACCGTACACTATTCTGATTTAATTCTAGATTTGATGTATTTAGACGAAGTTTGGAGGGGTGCTTGAGGAAAATCTTGAGAAATCAGTTTTAGCCGAATTTAAACTGTTCTAGAGTGATTAGAGAGTGTCTTTTCATTATTCTAAAGTGAGGGGAGAGTGTCTTTTCATTATTCTAGATTGAGGAGTCCATTAGAGAGAATCTAGGTTTTGTGTTTGTTCTCTTCTAAAGAGTGTAGGAGGAGAGGAAAAGTGAGAGATCTCTTCTTCCTTACTTATCTAAAGAGAGAATTGTGTGTTGTTATGAAGAAAGAAGATGAGTTAAAGGAATTCCTTAAGATTCGCTTGGGGAAGAGTTTGAGATAAGTTGTATTTTCTTTACTATGTTTGTATGACGTTGCTTTTATATATAAAATCCATGGTTTGTTATCTTTTCCTCATGAACCTTTAAATGTTGTGTCAATTTCAGCAAATTTATCGATATAACCAGTCATGTGGTTACTTGCGCCGGTACCTAAATACCATGCATTCTCTCGGGCGCTTTTATTCTTTGGAACCTCCTTTTTTCATGCTTTAACACCTGCTCGTTCTATGTTGCATGGCTGGTGATCCACTAAAAATTTAATAGCTTTTTAATGTACATTTTATACCTATTTTTGATGATATTGCGCTTTAAATAAGGCTATTTTTCATGATTTCATGCAGGTATAATGATCTTAGGCCTTTGGAGCAAAAGAAAGCAAAGAGGAGAAAATTTGGAGCAAAATGAGGCAAAATGCATTTTATTGAACTAATGCTGAATGACGCTATCACTAGCACTGGACCACGCTAATTTACAGAGAGTTTAAGCTGTTTTCCAGAAAATAGTGTCGGACGGCCCCTTATCCTGTGTCGGATCGCGCCCAATTCCGATTTAATTCTAGATTTGATGTATTTGGATGAATTTTAGAGGGGTGCTTGAGGAAAATCTTGAGAAATCAGTTTTAGCCGAATTTAAACTGTTTTTGAGTGATTAGAGAGTGTCTTTTCATTGTTCTAGAGTGAGGAGAGAGTGTCTTTTCATTATTCTAGAGTGAGGATTCCATTAGAGAGAATCTAGGTTTTGTGTTTGCTCTCTTCTAGAGAGTGTAGGAGGAGAGGAAAAGTGAGAGATCTCTTCTTCCTTTCTTATCTAAAGAGAGAATTGTGTGTTTTTGTGAAGAAAGAAGATGAGTCAAAGGAATTCCTTGAGATTCGCTTGAGGAAGAGTTTGAGATAAGTTGTATTTTCTTTACTTTGTTTGTATGACGTTGCTTTTATATATAAAATCCATATTTTGTCATCTTTTCCTCATGAGACCTGAGTAGATTTCTTTGTCTTCCTTCTTTTTATGTGATGTGTTGATGTTGTGATATGGAAATGATGTCAATTTATCATGGATAATTTGTGATGACCTTTTCACTTCGTAATTCATTTACTTTTTGATCTGGCCAATCGAATTGTTAAAACTTATTGGGAAACATATGTTTCGAAAGGATTATGAGTTCGACATCAAAAGTTAAGGTCACATTCAATGTCCATGAATGAGTGACGTAGTTCATGGGGATTTGGTGCAAATAAATAGAGAAATATATTTTGATGGGCGTAGAATTGGAGATTTTATAGTGAAAGACTGAAATCCCCAATTCGGTCCTAGGGTGTGAAAATCGAAGCGAGAGTTAGCCTTCAGGCGAAGGAAAGTGTGTGCTCTGGAGTAAGAGCCAGTATCCTCCAAGCCTAACCACAGATTTAGGGACTAAACTTAAGATTAGCCAATATTCTTTATATCGCTCGGAAGAGGGTAAAGAATATGAATGCTCCTATTTGGCATAATACTATTGCATCACTGATCTATATCACTAAATCATCATATTATTATTGGAGAGGAGGAAGATTCTTTCTTACAATTGAACTTTTGTTATAAATTTAGTCTAGTTTTAGTTAACTGTGTCAGGAAGTCAGAACGTACTTTGGTAGAATTAGTAACCACAACTGTTTATTCATCTTTTTATTATTAGTAATTACTGCAATTGTGCTGTGATTCATGAAGTGATTTATGTGCTCCATTATAGAATTAAATATCTTCTCGTAGGATCGATAACCATGACTCCATTAGAGCCCTGTATTACTTGAGTGATACATATACTTGCATTTAATTGTGCGACTCAATAGAAAACTAAATCAATATATCTAAATCTAAGTTCATAAATTTTGGTAATTTAAAAAAGTCGGACCAAGTTTTTGGCGTCGTTGCTGGGGAAGGTAACTATAAAAATTAATTCGGTAGTATTTGAAAGCTTATATTTGAATTACTAGTCATAATTGTGTGTGTTTGTTTATTGTTAGTGTGCTTATTGCGATTGTATGCGTAGTATCGGATCTATAGGTTTAGTGCCTTATGATTCTGAATTAGACCGTACTATTAGCAAATTTTGAAAATCCTCACAAAAACAAAAACAATCTGAAAATCCTCACAAAATGCCGAACAACTTGAACAATCAAAATAATCAAAATGAAAATATACTAAGACCTCTAAGAGATTATGCTAATTCAATAGCAGATGAAATTCACTTAACTATCCAAAACCCTGATGTTGCTGCTAATTCATTTGAGCTTAAACTTATTATTATCCAAATTGTACATAATAATCAATTTGGAGGAACACCTAATGAAGATCTTAACTTACATCTCGCTAGTTTTTTAGAACTGTGTGCTACCTTTAAATACGATGGAGAGTCAAATGATGCTATTAGACTTAGACTTTTTCCTTTTTCATTAAGGGATAAAGCTAAGGCGTGGTTAAATTCGTTAGCACCTGGGTCTATCAGAACTTGGAGAGAACTTTCACAAAAGTTTCTGTCAAAATATTTCCCTCCTTCAAAAACTGCTAAGTTGAGGAATGATATCACATCATTTAGTCAGTTTGATGGAGAATCTATATATAAAGCTTGGGAAAGATTTAAAGATCTTCTGAGGAAGTGTCCAAATCATGCTTTACCAGACTGATTAATAATTCAAACATTTTATAATGGATTAGTGGGATCTTTGAGATCGATTATAGATGCTCTTGCTGGTGGATCATTAATGTCAAAACTTTTTGATGAAGCATATTCATTAATATAAGAGATGACTACTAATAATTTTTAATGGCCCTCTGAGTGGGTAAATCCTAAGAGAGTAACTAGTATTCATCATTCTGATACAATAACTATGATTGTCTCTCAAATTGCTAATCTTTCGAAGAAAATAGATCAATATAGAATGAATTATTATTGTTAACCTCATTTTTGGTGAGGTCTTTCTTTCCTCTTAGTGCTTAGGATCTAGCCATAGGACTTCTCCTTGACTATCCTAGAAGACTAGAAATGGAACCCACCATTTAGAAATTCAATCAAATCTAAACTCTCTTTAGAATTCTACATGGATGGTCATCAACCTCCAAATTACTTGGAAGGTTACAACTAATGTGTAGAAAGACAAGGATGAGTTCCTATAGGATGGTCAAGCCTTAGGAAAACCCTGGGTGGCCTGGTCTTGGTGATGTCCAGCTGCACACACCACACTCTCACACACATTCCAAACCCTAAAACCACTCTTACCCAACATGGCTTCCTGACTCATGTTGGAAACTCATATGGATGGACCTCAAACCCTAAGCCCCTGGCTAAGAGGGTAAGGAACAACATATTAAGTGCCTAAAATGAGTCCTCTTAGGGCTCTTGTGAGCTTAACATGGCTTCATAGATCAACCAAAATGGTTTCATTTTACTCACATCTAATCAATCTTCATTTTTCCCAAAATTTCCATTTTTGACCACCAGCCCCTAAACTCTCCCAAGATTACCAAATTGCCCTCGAAAGGGCCCCGAAACTCAAAACTTCGCAGTCACACGGGCTCCAAAAAAAAATATTACAAAGCGATCCTCTCCTTAAAGTGAGAAGTTTGACTGTAAACATGTCATACTTCCGAGCTATCTTTGGGCCCCTCGTGGCCAAAATAGCCGATACTTAAAAAATGCTCTAGGATTCATAAAACATTCCACATAAATAAAAAATGACCCTGGACACTTTTGTTTGACTCCAAATTTCTTTCTAAACCACCTCGAGCCTTTAATTCAGCCTTTTGACCACTTACCTCCAAACTCCCCAAAATTACCAAAATGCCCTTCATAGCCAAAAATTTCAAAAATTTCCAAAAATTCCAAAATATTCTCCACATCATTTTGTTCAACTACCACATACTCCAATTTTGTCAATTTAACCCAATTTGATCAAAAATTCCAAATTTGCCCTTAAAGCTCAAAATTGACCCTATGTCTAAATCCACCAAATTGATCATCCAATTCAATTCAAAATCAATCCAAATCTTTTCCAAACTCTTCATAACACTTTCCTAAACCAAACTCAACATTCACTTAGACCAAATTTTGACCCAAACCTAACCCAAACTCAAGCCCAAGTTTACCCCAAATTTAAAGGCCCAAAATCAAGCCCATGAGCTAAATCACTTCAATTAGCCCAAATCCACTGAAAATCCCACATGCCAATTATCATTTCTTCATCACTTTGATTAAATAATTTGACTAAGGTTAAAAATTCATCATCAAATTATTCCAAATCAAGCATCTTGACAATTTTCACCAAAAATCCAAAATATTTCAAAATCCCCTTTCAAGAATGCTCCAAAGCCAAATGTGAGCCACGGAGGAGCCAAATGTGAGCCATGAAGCTTGTGTCAAGCCATATGTGAGCCATGTAAGCTATTTACACATCACCAAACCTTAAATAGCAAGGGAGTAAGCCTCTTTCCTAAGCCATGTGTACGGCTAATTTTAGGTTATGTGCTTTATTTTGAAAAGGGGGGTTGCCTACAGAAATTGTCGGCGAATTTTAATTTAATTAAAATAAATAATTTTAAAAGTAGTATTTGATTTTGAAAATAATTTTAAATTTGAAAATTTTAAGATATGAAATCAAACTGATCTCACATCCCGAATAGTTTATATAAACGAGCGTCGCACTACTAAACCGTGTATCTATCCCGAAGAATAGACACACTCGCTTGATAATGAGGCTCGATTAAATAAACTAGAGAAGTTTGTGACATCCGTTTGGTCCGCGAACCAATTTTATAAGCCGACAAATTCCCTCGTTTAATATGAAAACATTAAACAGGGTTTATATTACTCAGGTTCTTAAAATTCCCTATAAGGGCAAGCCCCTATAGTTAATTACATCTTAAGTGACGGGAATCACCTAAGAAAACTCTCGATAATAATCGTAGTTCGCTCTCAAGAATTTCAAGGTTTAAGTTTTCAATGGATTGAATTTTGGAATTTCAATAGGGAATGGATCAAATTTAGAGCATTATATTTTGGGAATCCGAAGGAAGAAAGGTAGGAGAAATCACAGATTCGAAGCGAACTTCGGTAATTTCCCGACTATCCTATTGTTTGGCTTGAGTTTAGGAAGGTCCTAATGTTTATTTAATGTTTTGATCTTGCTGATTTTAATTAGTTAGGACTTATATTTGTATGATAAAATCATACAAATAGCCTTGAAGATGTGAGGGTTTATGTCGTATCGGACGACTACCTCGGAGTCCTAAGACCGATTAGGGCTTAATTTACATGACATAATCATGCAAATGCCTAACGAAGGGTTGAGGATTTATGTTGCACTAGGCAAGCTACCTCGAGGTCCTATGGCTTGGTTATTTAGTTCTAAGGAAAGTTTTGCTGAAGTAGATTCAGGTTTTGCTGATGACGATGGCCGTGCTGCCCACCATGCTCCGAGCTCCTTGTCGTTGCAGAGGTTTAGTTTTAGAAGTCATAAATCAGGAGATGAGAGAAGTGTTTGGTTTTAGAGAAAGTCTTAATTTCCATGTGTCTTTAATATTTTAGTTAAAACAAATCTTAAAGTTGATTATAACAACACCGGTTAAGATCCCACGGTTCCATCCTTCCGGCATCGTTATTTTTATCGGATTCACTTAGTCCAGATGAATTTGCTAAACTCAACTGAATGAGTTCCACACTTTCATTTAGACCGTGGGAAATCCCGTTAGCAACACGTAGGTTACATCATCCGAGGTATTCCCGATCATCCAACAAGACGTTTTAATTTAGTTGTAGTTGCAGTTTTGTTGTTCTGTTTGTGATTAAATTTTGAGTTGTTTTATATTTTGAAATGTTGTGGCGGTGAATTTTATCTTGTAATGACTTTTAATTTAGTTTTGGTTTTAGTTTTAGGGACTATCCTAAAGGTGTGGGTTTTCATGCAACAGCTTGTTTATCATGCAAGAAAAGTAAGTGCGATGCGATTAAATAAATTGCAATAAGATAAATTGCAATAAAATAAAAGCGTACCTGGAGGGTTTTCCCGTCATCCCAAGCTGCACTTAAAACACAATTAGAATATTTAAGTATTTAAAGCAGATTCCTAGGTAAAGCTAAGGGAAGGGTTATGGTTTTCTACCAAGTTCCTAATCCTATAGCTAGTCATCTCCTATGACGTCTAGGTTCTTGTATTTTGGTTTGAGGACGATTTTCTTCATCAAAGAACAACTAAGTTCAGTTGTTCTTATAAATATCCTGTCATATCGAGGAAGTGCTTAAGACGAGTCTTAAACATCTTTTCAACATTTCTAGGATTGTTTTAAGTCCAAGAGAATTTAATTATACAAATGAATTAATCGTCCGGGAGTTCAAGTTTTGTTATCTTGCTCAGTGAACTAGGACATTTGAATATCCTATGAATGAAGTAGCACTTCACTTAACACTCCTTTTAAGAGTTATGACATCACGAGCTTTTGAGGGCAAATGGATGTTCAAATGGTTTATGATTTAATTTTAGTTAATGAATTTAAGTTTGGAATAGTGTTCAAGTTGTTTTAGATTTATTTTGAATTCTTCATGTTTTAAGTGATGTTATATTTAATTCAATTTAATTTAATTTAACTTAATTTAATTAATGTGGTTTAATTTAATTTAATTTAACTTAAGTTAATTTAATATAATATGGTTTAGCTTAATTTAATTTAATTTGATTTAATTTAATTTGATTTAGTTTTAATTTAATTTAGTTTAATTTAATTTAATTTAATTTAATTTAATTTAATTTAATTTAATATAATTTAATTTAATTTAATTTAATTTAATTTTTTTAATTTAATTTAATTTGTTTTAATTTAATTTAATTTAATTTAATTTGTTTTAATTTAATTTAATTTAATTTAATTTAATTTAATTTAATTTAATTTTTTAATTTTAATTTAATATTTTATTTTAAAAGAGTTTGCTTTAAATAATTTAACTTTAATTTAATTTAATGATTAAGTCTTTTAGCATTTTAAATCTTAAACTTGGATTATCATCTTAATTAGGAATTAAATATTATTGGGATGATTAATTTAGGGATTCTTAAATTAAAGAGCAAACCTCTTCCTAATAACATCCCTATTTTAATAATTCCAATTTTATTATTCTTCCAAATTTAATTAATTATTTTAATTAAAGTTCATTTCAATTATTGTTGAGTTGTTTAATAGGTTTCTACCCCTTTAATTATTTAAATTTCAATCATCCAAATCAGATTAAGATCAAATATTTTACCTTTTCATTTTATTAAGCCTAAAGTTTTAATTAAGGGTTAAAATTTTAATTACCATTTTGCCCTTCAAGCTTAATAATTTCATAACTCATTAAATTGAGCTCAAATGAACTTGAAATTTTTATGTGACTTCACTCATATGTCAATGAAGACATTAGAGGAGAAAATGTGATTTTTCTGTATTTAATTTATTTATGTAATTATTTTTGGTGGAAAATAAAGATTTCCAAGGAAAATTTAATAATATGACCAAGGGAAAGTTTGTGTCCTTAAGAAAATTATGGGACATTTCTAATGACCAGAGGACCACTTGAACCAATTTTTTATGATTTTTTGAATTATATTTTATTTATTAAAATTATTTTAAGTTCTGGAGTATTAATTAATTTAAAAATAGAATATAAGTTGAAAAATGAATTTTATAATTTTTAAAATTCTCTCTGATATCAAGGATTCCAGAGAACCAAATTTTACAATTTTCTAATTTTTCTTTGATTTATTATAATTATTTTAGTGAAAATGCTAGAAAATACATTTTTTTAATTTTAAAATTACCCTAGGGCTTTAAAATTTAATATCTCATTAAATAGACCTGAGAAAAATATGGGGTTTATTCCTAAGTGATTAAATTTCAAAATATGACATTTTGGTGAATTTTATTATTTTTGTGATTTTTATTATTTTTTAATTATTAAAATATTAAAATAATACTAAAAAATTAACTTTTTTAGAAAATTGAAATTTTAATTTTCTTAAATTCCCCTGATATCAGAGAGGCTCCAAAACTAATTTGGTGAATTTTTGAAAGGTATTTTGAAAGTTATGAATTTTTTAAAGTTTAAAATGACTAAATGGCTTAATCAACCCATTTAGTAAGGTTAACCAAGTCCAATTGACTTCAAACTTTTATGGTGGTTTCCTCTGATCCTAAAGGTCAGTGGAGAATTGATTTCAAGTCAATTTTATGTATAGTTAGCTCTAATTAATTAGGGGTCTATTTTGGGTGTTTAAGCCAATTAGGGTTGTTTTGAGTGAATTAACTCAAGTCCTATTTTTCCTAGGGTTCTCTGGTCATAAGGAACATCACCAAATTTTTTCAGAATTTATTTCACAACATGCTAATTTTTGGAATTAAAATACTCAAAACAGCCACATGCATTTGAAAAATCAATAACTTTTCACAGAGATGGCCTCTGACCTTGGAAAATTCAGTGAATATTCCCAAGTTCAGAGGCTTCAAAAGCCCTATGGTCTCATGCCATGGTGAATTGTATGAATGCATGGAGAATTAAAACAATGCAGGGAGTAAATAATTAATTAAAAATAAAATACTAAGCAAAATTAATTAATTTCTTTTCCACATTATTCTCCTCTGTTCACTGAGCAAGAGGGTATTTTTATTTTACTTTTGTGATTTTTCTACACAAAGATATGGATTTTTGAAGTTCTGGTATTTAAATAAATCAGAAAAATCCCTAATTTTCTACTTATCCACGCGGCGCCCTGTCATCCTCGGCCTCTCCGAACGACCACGCGGCGCGCTCCCATTCGACGCCGCCATCTGACTCGGCTGCCCGGGGCCCCGCGGTTCACGTACCATTTGCTGGTCCGACGCAATCCAAGCCGTCCATCCGATACACGCGCGATCCGACGGTTCCTGGTCATCGTCTACGACTGGGTGCGATCCCGTGACCGTCCACACTCTAACCCTAAGAACTCACTCGATTCTCAACGGATTTTCGTGTTCTTATGCTCTATGGATTCGTCTTGAAGAGACGAACACATCCATACTGGTAAACATGCATTGAAATTTATTCAAATGAAATGGAGAATCTCCGTAAGCTCGGGAAGAAGAATGAGTTCATACCTTTGCTCAGAGAAGTGAAGCTTCGATCTGAGAGTTGTGTCACCTTCGATTGGGTCCAAGTAAGCTCCAGATGAAGTCCCTTGGCCTGGTGAATTGTCTAGCTATGAAAGTGACCACAGCCGATCACAAAGCTTGGAGGTTGGAGCAACTGGGTGGCCTGGAGATGGGGCTTTCAATGGGAAACTTCTCCTCTTGGTCTAGTGAAGGTGTAGGACCAATCAATTTGGGGATTGGCTCACCTGTGAAGAAGTGTCCTGGTTTTTGGGCTAAAGTTTGAACTCAAAATTGAGCTCAGCTGGAGGGAATTGGGGCTGGAATTCAGTGGGGATCAAGTGCCCTATGTGTGGAGAGTGATCTGGAATGATTTTGGCAGAGTTTCCTTAAGGTTTGGTTCAGCACCTCCTTTGGCCGAGAGGGGTGGTGTTTAAATAGGAGAGGGTGGAGGGCCTCCCAGGGAGAGTTAGGGCTTGGGATCAGCTGCTTAGGTCAAGGGCAGAACAGCCATGGTGGCCATTGGGCATGGGGCAGCTCAGCAAGGTAGAATCCCAAAGTTGGCTCATATGTGAGCTCTCGGGCATGGTGTTTTCCAGCGACTGGGTGGCCGGCCGGCCAGGCATGGGTCACCCTCAAGGTCAGGTGGGTCAGGATTGGGGTTTAGTGTAGGCAATTGGCCATTGCCATGTGTAAAGTGGCTGAATTAAAATAGAATGGAGAAGGGGTCATTTTGGCTTCAATTTGGTCAACCCATTGGTTTGGGTTGGGTGCACCTTCCCATGGCCTCGATTTTGGGCCGAGAGGATCGATTGGGTCGACCAAGAGAGAATGGTGTGGTCTCCATCAAGGATTAGGTGGCAAAGCATGGTTTAGAGTGTGACATGCTTAAGGTAAAAAGGCTTAAGGGAGGTTCAAGAAAGATCCCCCTCTTCTTGCCATAAATGGACTAATGACAAGTCAAAGCCCTCATGGCTTCATGTGGCTTCGAGAATGGCTTGTTCATGGCTCCATTTGGCTTGGGAAAAGGTTGGCTTATTTCATGAAAAAGGGTTTTAGAAATATTTGGCATTTAGGGGGTAATTTGACATGTGGCTTGATTTGGAATGGTTTAATTGATGATTTTGAAACTTAGGGGTGATTTTGATCAAATGGATGATGAGGGGAAGTGTCATGTGGGCTTTAGGATGATTTGGGCTTTTGAATTTTGAAGGAAATGAGCTTTTAGGAAGGTTTAAGGGAAGTGGGTTTTTAAGTTTAAGAATGTGTTCATGGATGAGAATTTTTGTAAAATGTTGGGCCAAATAATTGTTGGTTTTGGTTTAGGGATGTTTCATGAGTAATTTGAAATAGATTTAAGGTGGTTTGGGTTTGAATTGGGTTGAATTTGGGTTTATTTGGTAAATGGGCCAATGTAGGTCAAATTGGGCTAACTTGGGCCAATGTTGGGCTAGGGTTGAAATTGATGTAAAATAAATGTTGGGAAATGTTTATGGGAGTGTTTCAAAGAGGTTTTGGCTTTGGTTGGGTTTTGATTTTGGGGTTTGGGTCTATTTGGGTTAGGTTTGGGTTTAGGCCAAAATTGGGCTTTTTGATTTTGGGTTGAATTTGAGTGGGGTTTGGGTCAAAATCTTGGGCAAATCATGTTAGTGTTTTGTTTATGGGGATATTAAGGAAGGTTTAGAAAAGATTTGGGGTTAATTGAAGTTGAATTGGGTGAGTTTGGGCTAAGTTTGGGTCATGGGTCCAAATCGGGCTTTAAGGCCAAAAGTGAAATTGGATCCCAATGCCAATCAAATTGGGCTTGGATTTGGTCTAGATTGGTGTTGGGGATGTTGAATTGAAGTTTAGAATTGAATTAGACCAGAATTTGGGTCAATTGGGTAGGTTTGGTTTGACATTGGGTTCACTTTGGGTTAAAATGGGTCAAATTGGGGGTTTTGATAAAAGTGGGGTAAATTGACAAAATTGGCCCATGATGTAGTTGAACAAAATGAAATTAGGAATATTTGGGATTTTCTGGAATTTTCTGGGAATTTTCTGAATTTTTGGATTTTTTGGCTAAGAGGGGTATTTTGGGTATTTGGAGGGTATTGGGAGGTATTTTTGGAATTTTTGGTATTTTTGGCTATGGATGATCAATTTGATTGGTGTGGGAATATTTGGGATTGGTTTTGAGAAATTTTGGGTGATTTGGAGGATTTTGGAAAATTTGGGTAATTTCAAGGGTTTTGGGTAGGCTAGGCGGGTGTTGGGTCCCCGGGGTCAAAAATTGAAAATTTGGAAAATTGAAGATTGGGTAAATGTAATTGAAATGGAATCATTTTTTGTTGAGCCATGAAGCCATACCAAGCCCACATGAGCCATGAAGGGACTCATTTGAGGTACCCACTATGTTGTTCCTAACCCTCTTAGCCAAGGGCTTAGGGGTTAAGGACCATCCATGTGAACCACCTGCATGAGTCAGGAGGTCAAATTGGGTATGGGTGTGTTTTAAGAGGTGTGTGAAAGTGTAGTGTATAGGTGTAGTGTGTGTGTAAGTCAGCCCCTCACCAAATCAGGCCACCCACGGCAGTCCTAAGGCCAAAGAATCCTATAGGAACTCATCCTTTAAACTTCCACATCTAATTTCAACCCTCTGGGTGATTAGGGGTCTACAATCAAGTTTGTGGGGTTTGCAGGGAGTTAGGAAGTGGTTTGAATTTCTAAGTGGTGGGTCACAATTCTAATCCTCTAGGATAGTCAAAGGAAAAGCCTAAGGCTAGATCCTAAGTACTAAAGAGAAGAAGAGAAGACCTCATCAAAAATGAGGTCAACACCATGTTTAAGCACTTTTAACCCTTTCCATGACACACCTAAACCAAAAATTAACACAAGTACTTGGGATGGGGACTTCTCCATTTCTTTTGGCTGACCCAAATCATCCTTTTCAGCCCAAATCAAACCATGGGAGGGTGCACCAAACCCAAGTCCATGCATTTGACCCATTTGGACCCAAAATGCACTCTCCCCCCATTCCACTTAAATCAAGCTCTTTACACATGGCCAACCTCCATTACTTGTACCAAACTCAACCCCTGACCTCATTGGTCAAGATGGTGACTGGACGATGGCCGGACCACCACCTGGCTCTCCTGAAAACACCAGGCTGAGAGCCTCATTTGAATTTAAAAAATTTAAAATCTACCCACTGAGCTGTCCTAACCCTAATGGCCATTATGGCTATTCTTCTCCTCCCCTAGGGAGCAAATCCTAGCCTCCAAACCTCCCTGAAATCATCCATGGACAAGGCTATTTAAACTCACCTCCCTCACAGCCATAGAAGGTGCTGAAACCAACCTTAGTAAAACTCTACCCAATTCACTCCAAACCCCTCACACAGCACAGAGAACTCAATCCCCACTGCTTCCCTGCCCTAATCTCCATTAACAGAGCTCAATTTCTCAACCCAAAATCCACCCCAAAACAAGACACCCTCTAAAACTCCACCAAAATCAAATTAAACTCACCTACACCTTCCCCACAACCTACGAAGAAGTTCCCCAATCTATGCCCCATCACCAGGCCACCGATCTGCTCCATACACCAAAGCTCGAAATCGAACTTGGAGGAAGTCCTAGACATTTCACCATGACCAGAGTCTTCATCCCTAGCTTCCCCAGACTCCAACGAACATGTCAGGCTCCTCTGATTGAAGCCTCACCTCTCAGAGCCAAGGTATGTAACTCCTCTTTCCTAAGAGCTTGTTTCGATTCTCTATTTTATTTAAGTCAATTTCAAAGCATCGTAGCTGTATGGATGTGTTATCCTTGTTGAGACGAGTTCATAGAGCCTAAGATCATGTAATTTGGTTGAGAAATGAGGGAGATCTTAAGGTTTGAGTGTGGACGGTTCTCGGGTTAGGGCGCTTGGGGACGATGAATGGATGTCGTCCATTTGCACGTGTATTGGATGAACGGTGGAGATCAAACCGGACGAGGAGATGGAACGGGACAGCGGGCCGCGTGGCTGCCGAGTCAGATGGCGGCGACAAACAGGAGCGCGCCACGTGAAGCTTCGACCCTGACGAGGATGACGCGGCGCCGACGTGGTCAAGTAGATAAATAGGATATTTTTGAATTATTTAAATGCCCTGATCTTTGAAAATTCATAACTTTGCATAGAAAAGTCCTAAAAATAAACTAAAAATACCCTCTTGCTCAGTGAATAGAGGAAATTAATATGGAAAAAGAATTAAGTTATTTTGTTGAGTATTTAATTTTTAATTAATTTAATATTGTTTTGAATATTTTAATCCTCCATTCATGCATACAATTCACCATGGCATGAGACCATAGGGTTTTGTAGCCTCTGATCTTGGGAACATTCCCTGAATTTTCTAAGGCCAGAGGCTATCTCTGTGGCAAGTTATCTAATTTCTAACTTTATGTGTCTGTTTTGGTATTTTAATTCCAGTAATTTGTTTATTGCTTTAAAAAATCTAGAAAAATTAGGGGAAGTATCTCTGGACCAGAGGACCTTAGGAAAATAATGGCTTAATTTAGTTCTTTAGAACTTTAATTAATTAGGAGTAACCACACATTAAAATCACTTGAAATCAATTCTCCACTGTCACTTAAGATACACAGAACCTCACATAAAAATTTCAAGTCAATTGGAATTAATTTACCCTATTAAATAAATTAATTAAGTGACATAGTTATTTTGAAAATTAAAAAATTCATAAAACCCAAAATATATTTCAAAATTTCACCAAATTAATTTTGAGAGTTCTCTATGATCAGAGGAGTCCAAGAAAAATAAAATTACATTTTTCATAAAAATTTGATTTTTAATCATTTTTTAAAAATTTAATAATTAAAAATTATAAAAAATTGCAAAAATAAAAAAATTCACTACAATGCCACATTTGGTCTCCTAATTACTTGGAAACCATCAAAATATTTTAAGTCTCAATGTTAAGATATTAATTTTTAAAGGCCTAGGATAATTTTTAATATTTAGAAAAATTAATTTTCTTAACCTTCCACTAAAATAATTCTAATAAATCAAAAAAATATAAAATTTATTTCTCTGGATTCCTTGACTACAGAGAGATTTTATAAAAATATAAAATTAATTTTTCCACCTTTAAAATATTTTAAAATAAATTAATACTCCAGAAGTTAATATAATTCTAATAATTAAATTAAAACTGAAAAAATCCCCAACTTTGGTCCAAATGGTCCTCTGGTTAAGGTTCACTTCCAGTAAAAATTTCAAAGTCATAGTTCTTTCCTTGGTCAAGTTATTGATTTTTCATTAAAAACCCCATTTTTGCATTAAAATAAATATATAAATTAAATTTAATTCAGAAAAATCACATTTTCTCCTCTGATATTTTAATTGTCCCATGAGTAGGGTGACATAAAAATTTCAAAGTCATTTGAGTTATATTTAATGAATTATGAAGTGAACAAGCCTAAGGGGCAAAATGGTAATTATTGAAATTTAGCCTTAATTAATATTTAGGCTTAATTATGGGTAATGGGAACAAATGATCCTAATTAATCTCCTTAGATGATTGAAACATGAGGAATTAAAGGGTAGGAACCCATTTATCACTTTTCCAACATAAACAAAATGATTATAATTTCTTAAATTATTAAAAATTTGAAGTTAATTAAAAGAGAATGTAATAAATGAAGGGGTTTAATCTTGGAAGATATTAATTTTTTAATCCTAAACCCTAATCAATGATGAGATCAAATATCATTTAATCTTAATTTAAAGACTCATTAATGAAAAATAAGATAAATTAAATAACCAAATTAAAACAATTTCTAAGATAATTTAATAAAAAATAATTTTAAAATAATATAATTAATTAAATTAAAATAATTTTAAAATGACATGATTAATTCAAAACAATTAAAATTAAATATAATCAAATTAAAGCAATTTTAAAATAATTTAATCAACTTTAAATCACAATTAAATTAATACAACTGAATTAAAATCAAATTCAAATCAATGTAATTAAATTAAATATAATTAAAATTAAAGTTAAAACAATTTTAAAAACAATTAAGTCAACTTTTGAAATGACATAATCAAACTGAAATAACATAAGAAAATCATAACAAAACTAAAATATTATAATTAATTTGAAACAGTCTTAAAACATCAACCCAACTTTAGACATATTAGCTAAATGTGTTAATAAACTAATTTGCCCCTAAAGGCTTTCACCCACATAATTCTTAAGAGAAATGTCAAGTGAATGTCACCTCACTTAAGGGATAATCAAAACATCTAAATTCACTGAGCAAGAGTCAAGACTCAACTAAACTCCAGATGATCAATTCATTCGAATGATAAAATTCATTTAGACTCAAAATAATCTCAAAAGTGTTTAGGAAGATGTTCAGGGCTTAAACCCACGAGCACTTCCCTAACATAATAAGGTGTTTTAAAAGAACAATTGAACTTCATTATTCTTTGATGAAGAAAATCATCCTTAAAGAACAACTAGGATTTCAACCTAGACGTCATAGGACTTGATAGACAACTAGGATTTCAACCTAGACGTCATAGGACTTGGTGAGCAACTAGGGTCTGAACTTAGACATCATAGGGTTGGTAGATGATCAGGATCTTCCCCTAGCCCTACCTAGGTGCTCGTCCTTAAATATTAAATATCCTAACATGCATCTTAAGTGTAGTTGGTGGAAACAAAAACACTCTTCAGGTACACATTTAAGTTTATTGCAATTTACATTCAGCAATTTGTTAAATGTCTTACTTTCCTGTACTTATAAATGCATAAAAATGATCGAACCCAGCAAGTTTAAACAACTCAAAATTTAATCACCAACAAAAATAAAACTGCAATTACAACTAAAATTAAAAAACAATGTTTTTGTTAACCCGCATGACCAAACGGGTGTCACAAATCTTCCAGTTTATTTAATCAAGCCCCATCATCAAGCAGTGTGTCTATTCCTCGGGATAGATACAGGGTTTGTGATGCGGTGCTTGTTTATATAAACTATTTGGGATGTGAGATCGGTTTGATTTCATATCTTAAAATTTTCAAACTTAAAATTATTTTCAAAAATCAAATACTACCTTTCAAATTATATATATATATATAAATTAAATTTAAAATCTAAAATTGAACGAAAAATTTTGTAGGTGACCCCCTTTTCAAAACACTTAACCTAACAAATAAGTCGTACAATTATAGAACACCCCTAGTGTTAGAGGAAAATTCCTCGGGATAGATGATAGAATCTCAAACACCTTATGAAACCTTGAATGTTGTAAATAATAGACTCAACAATCCTTATTCGAATTAATATAATTTTGGATGGAAGAATCACCCAAATTTCAATTGGAATAATAACAATGTTGTTGTTAACCTGCAATGGGGAAACAATTCTATTAATCTAGTTGGAAATCTGAACAACCAAGGAAATACCAATTATAGAATTTCTTATCCTCCTGGTTTTAATGGTACCCCACAATTTAAGGAAAATAAGTTGTCTACTAAGGAAATAATTATGAATGTGGGTAACCAAATGCAAGCTCAAAATGTTGCGATGAAGAACATTGAGAATCAACTGGGACATATTTTTTTTGCGCTTAATAATAGACCTTCTGGAAATCTTCCTCGCAATGTTGATGTCGGCATATTTTTAGGTTAAGTTGTATTTTGAAAAGGGGTCGCCTACAGAAATTATCGATGAACTTTAGATTTTAAATCTAATTTAAATATATATAATTTGAAAAGTAGTATTTTGGTTTTAAGAAATAGTTTTAAATTTAAAAATTTTTAAGATATGAATCAAACCGATATCACATTCCAAATAGTTTATATAAACGAACGCCGCATCACAAACTGCATATCTGTCCCGAGGAATAGACATACTGCTTGATGATGGGGCTCGATTAAGTAAACTAGAAGATTTGTGACATCTGTTTGGTCTGCGAACCAATTTTATAAGCCGACAAGTTCCCCTGCTTAATATAAAGGAATTAAGCAAGGTTTATATTACCTGGGTTCTTAAGGTTCCCTATAGAGGCAAGCCCCTATAGTTAATTACATCCTAAGTGACGGGAATCACTTAAGCTCTCAAGAATTTCAAAGTTTAAGGTTTTTAAACAATTGGATTTTGGAAATTTCAAAAGGGATTAGCTCAAATTTGGAACAGTTTATTTTAAGAGTCCAATGGAAGAGAGGTAGAAGAAGCTGAGGATCCAAGAAGAATCTTGGCAACTTCCTAAACTATCCTTTTATTTGGTTTCAATTTGGGAGTTTGTTTAATGTTATAATCCTGCCAGTTTTAATTAATTAGGACTTATATCCGTATGATATGATCATACGTATAGCCTGGAAGATGTGAGGGTTTGTGTCATATCGAACGACTACCTCGGAGTCCTAAGACCGGTTAGGGCTTAATTTGCATAACATGATTATGCAAATGCCTAACGAAAAGTTGAGGATTTATGTTGCACTAGGCAAACTACCTTGAAATCCTATGGCTTGGTTATTTAAAACTAGGAAAGGTTTTGCTGATGTAGATTCCAGTTTTGCTGACGACGATGGCCGTGCTGTCCACTATGCTCCAAGCTCCTTGTTGTTGCAGAGGTTTAGTTTTAGAAAGTGAAAATCAGGAGATGAGAGAAATGTTTTGGTTTAGAAAAGTTTTAAAGTCCAAATGTTTTTAGTGTTCTATTAGGGGAATCTTAAAGTTGATTATAACAACACTGGTTAAGATCCCACGGTTCCATCATTCCGGCACCATTATTTTTATCGGATTCACTTAGTCTAGATGAATTTGCCAAACTCAATTGAATGAGTTCCACACTTTCATTTATACAGTGGGAAATCCCGTTAGCAACACGTAGGTTACATCATCCGAGGTATTCCTGATCATCCAAGAAGACGTTTTAATTTAGTTATAATTGTAGTTTTGTATTATGTTTGTGATTAAATTTTGAGTTGTTTTATAGTTTGAAATGTTGTGGGGTTAATTTTATCTTGTTGTGACTTTTAATTTAGTTTTGGGTTTCAGTTTTGTGGCTATCCTAAAGGTTTCAGTTTTTATGCAGGGTGTCAATCTTGTTTAACATGCAGGTAAAGTAAAGTACAGTGCAGGTAAGTAAATTGCAAAAAAGCGTACCTGGAGGGTCTTCCCGTCATTCCAAGCTACACTTAAAACACATGTTAAGGCATTTATATATTTGCAAGAAAACACCTAGGTAAAGCTAAGGAAAGGTTCTGGTTGTCTACCAAAATCCTAATCCTATTGCTAGTCAATCCCTATGACGTCTAGGTTCTTTTGTGTTTTGTTAAGGATGATTTTCTTCATCAAAGAACAGTTAAGTTCAATTGTTCTTTTAAAACATCTCATTGTATTGAGAAAGTGCTTAGGACGAGTCCTAAACATCTTTTCAATACTTCTGAGATTATTTTGAGTCCAAATGAATTTTATTGTACTAGTGAATTAATCATCCAAAGTTTAATTGAGTTACGCTTCTGCTCGGTGAACTTGGACATTTGATTGTCCGATGAGTAAAATGACATTTCACTTGATGCTTTACTTAAGAGTTACGATAACGAAGGCCTTTAAGGGCAAATTAATTTATTAAAGATTTTAATGATTTAAAATTGGAATTGATGATTTAAAGTGGTTTAATTTAGTTAGGAAATTTTAATAATTTTAAGTTTGGAATAGTGTTCAAGTTGTTTTAATTTAATTAAATCTTTACATTTTAAATGATCTCAGTGTATTAGATTAATTTGGGTTAAAAAGGTGTTAAGATTATTCAATTTAATTAAACTTTTAATGATTTAAATTTAATTTAATTGAAATATTTTAGGTTAATTTTTAATTGGTTTGATTTTTAATCATGAATTATTTTTGAGTTTGATTTTTGATGTTTCAAGTTTGATTTAGATTTGCTTTCAAGTGATCTTAAATTAATTTTAATGTTTTAAATTTATTTCAATTTGATTATCAAGTTATTCAATGTTTTAAGTTTTTAATTTAATTAAGGTTAATCTTCCTTTTAATTATTTAATTAATAATTTCAATTATCACTTTGAATTTAATTAAAAGCTAAATATTATTAAAGTGATTCATTTAGAGATTTTAAATTAAAAGATTGATATCTTCTTAAATCATAGCCCTAATCTTAATAATCCAAATTTTAACTTATTCTTCCAAAATTCAAATTGTTTAATTAATTAAAATTTACTTTAAATATTTTCAAGATGATTAATGGGTTTCTACCACTTAATTCCCTAAGTTTCAATCATTTAATGAAAATTTTAAAATAAGATATTTTACCCTCCCCTTGATTAAACCTAAATATTAATTAGGGGTTAAAATTCTTAATTACTATTATGCCCTTTTAAGCCTAATTATTTCATAACTCATCCAATTGAGCTCAAATGAGCTTGAAATTTTTATGTCACTTCATTCACATGTCAATTAAGACATTAGAGGAGAAAATGTGATTTTTCTATTTTTAATTTACTTTATATAATTATCTTAATGAAAAATAGGGATTTTCAATGGAAATTCAACAACATGACCAAGGAAAGGTTTCTGTCCTTAACAAAATTATAGGATGTCCCTATTGACCAGAGGACCACTTAGACCAATTTTAGTGATTTTTCAAATTATATTTCATTTATTATGATTATTTTGAGTTTTGGAGTGTTAATTAATTATAAAATAAAATTAAAGTTGGAAAATAGATTTTATATTTTTCTTATATCTCTCTGACCTCAAGAAATTTAGAGAAATAAATTTTATAATTTTCTGATTTTTCTTTGATTTATTAGAATTAATTTAGTGAAAATGTAAGGAAATTCATTTTTTAATATTAAAAATTGTTTTAAGCCTTTAAAATTCAATATCTTAACCTAGAGACTTAGGAAAAATATTTGGTTTATTCCTAAGTGATTAGGAGTCAAAATATGACATTTTTATAATTTTTAATATTTTTGTGATTTTTACTATTTTTTTAATTAAAATATTAAAATATGATTAAAAATGAAAATTTTTAGAAAATTTCAATTTTAATTTTCTTAGACTCCTCTGATATCAGGGAAGCCCTAAAACCATTTTGGTAAATTTTTAAAATGTATTTTTGGAGTTATGAATTTTTAAAGTTTAATTTTGGTCATGTAACATAATTAGTCCATTTAGTGGGGCTAATCACCTCCAATTGATTTCAAAGTTTTTTGTGGGACTCCTCTGACCCTAGAGATCAGTAGAGAATTATTTTCAAGTTATTTTGATGTATGGTTAACCCAAATTAATTAAAATTCAGTTTTGAGTATTTAGGCCAATTAGGGTTATTCTTAATGAATTAACCCAAAATACATTTTTCCTATGGTCCTTTGGTTCTAAGATACCTCCCCAAACTTTCCTAAAATTTATTGAATAGCATGCTAATTATGGTAATTAAAATTCCAAAACAGAGACATAAACTTGAAAAATACATAACTTGCCATAGAGATGGCCTCTGGCCTTAGAAAATTCAAGGAATGTTCCCAAGAACAGAGGCTACAAAAGCCCTATGGTCTCATGCCATAGTGAATTGTATGCATGTATGGAGAATTAAAATACTAAAAACAGTTAATAATTAATTAAAAATAAAATATTCATCAAAATAACTTAATTCTTTTTCCACATTATCTCCTCTGTTCACTGAGTAAGAGAGTATTTTTATTTTATTTTTATGATTTTTCTACACAAAGTTATGGATTTTCTAAGTTCTGGGTATTTAATTAATTCAGAAAATAGGGATTTTTCTACTTATCCGAGCGGCACCGCGTCAATCTTAGCAGCTCCGAAGCCCCTACGTGCGCGCTCCCATTCGACATCGCCACCTGAGTCAGCAGCCACGCGTCCCGTAGTCCCGCTCCGTCTTCTGATCTGATGCAATCCGCACCATCCATTCGATACACGCTCGATCCAACGACGGCCGATCATCGTCTCTAACTGATGTGTCCCGAGAGTCCACACTCAAACCCTAGGATCTCTCTCATTTCTCAACGGATTTTTGTGTTCTTATGCTCTATGGATTCATCTTGAGGAGACGAACACATCCATATGGTTTACATGCTATGAAATTGATTCAAATGAAATGGAGAATTCACAGAAGCTCGGGAGGGAGAAGTGATCCATACCTTGTCTCTGAGAAGTTAAGTTTCAATCAGAGAGTTGTGGCACCTTCGATTGCACCCAAGGAAGCTCCAGATGAAGTCTCTGGCTCTGGGGAATTGCCTAGGTACAAACGTGACCAAGGCCGATTTCAAACCTTGGACTTTGGAAGCAATGGCTGACCTGGTGAGGGGGCTTTTGCTGGGGAAATTCTTCTCTACCTCTGGTGAAGGTGTGGGAGTAGTTAATTTGGATTTGGTGGAGTTTCAAGTGATGTCCTGTTCGACTCGAGAATCGAGCTCCAAAATCGAGCTCAATCGGTGGAAATTAGGGCAGAAGACAGTGGGGATGTGTTGCTCTAGGCCAGGGGAAGCTCTGTGAGGAGTTTGGTGAAGTTCTGTGGAGGTTGATTTCAGCCAACCTTTTGGCCGAGAGGAATGGCTGGTTTAAATAACCATGGTTAGGGGCTTCCCAGGGGCAATTAAAGGCTGGGATTTGCTGCTCTGGTGAGGAGAAGAAGAGCTGTAGTGGCCAATTAGGATGGGGCAGCTCAGCAGGTGAAATTTGAATTTTTGAATCAAATTAGGCCTCTCGGCCTGGTGGTTTCCGGCGGCCTGGTGGCTGGCCGGCCAGGGTCAGGTCACCCTCAGGGTTAAGGAGGTCAGGGCTTGATGTTTGTGAGCTCAATTGGCTGATGCCATGTGTCAGGTGGTTTGATTAAAATGGAAAGGGGGAGGGGCTATTTTGAGTTCAAATAGGTTAAGCCATGGTTTTGGGCTTGGTGCACCACCCAAGGCTTGACTTTAGGCTGAAAGGAATCATTTGGGTCAGCTGAATTGGAGTGGTGAAGTCTCCATCCATGGTGATGTGGCTAAACTTGGTTTAGAGTGTAAGCATAAATGGGGTTAAAAAGTGATAATGAAGGTTTAAGAAAGAACCCCCTCCTCTTGCCATTAATGGCTTGGTGAGGTGTCCAAGGCTTTCATGGCTTCCATGTGGCTTGTGTATGGCTTCTTGGCTTACATTTGGCTTGGGAAATGGCTTGGTCAATTTCATGGAAGAGGGTTATTTGGAATTTTGAAAACTTTGGGTTTTTGATGGGATTTGTCATGATGTCATTTTGGTTTAATCAAAATGATATATTTTGGACTTAGGGGATAGTTTTAATTAAATGGGCATGATGAGACAATATCACATGGGCTTTGGAATAAGTCTTGGGCCTTTGAAATGGTTGTGGAATGGGCTTTTAAAATGGTTTAAGGAAGTGGGCTTTTAGGTTTTGAAATAAATTGATGGATGAAATTTGGTGAGGGGTTGTGTCAAATAAATGTTGGGATTGGTTTAGGAATGTACCATGAATAATTTGGAACAAGTTTGGGGTGATTTTGAATTGAATTGGGTTCAATTTAGGCTTTTTGGTAATGAGGCCAAAGTGGATCAAATTGGGCCAACTTGGGTTAAGGTTGGGCCAATGTTGGGTTTGATGTAAAATTAATGTTGAAAAATGTTTATGGGAGTGTGACAAAGAGTTTTCAACTTTGGTTGGGCTTTAATTTTGGGATTTGGGCCTATTTGGGTTCATGATTGGTTTAGGCCCAAATTGGGGATTTTTTATTTGGGTTAAGTTTGGGTGCAGTTTGGTTTCAAATTTGGGGAAAATCATGTTAGTGTTTTGTTTTTGGAGATGTTAGGAAGGTTTAGGAAAAGATTTCGGGTTAATTGGAGTTGAGTTGGGTTGGTTTGGGCTAAGCTTAGGTCATGGGCCAAAATTGGGCTTTTGAATCCACATGTTGATAAAATTAGGTTTGGGTTTGGTCTAAATTGATATTGGGGATATTAAATTGAAGTCTAGGATTGATTTGGATCAAAATTGAGGTCAATTGGGTTGGTTTGGTGGGACATTGGGTCCACTTAGGTTAAAAAATAGGTCAAATTGGGGGTTTTGGTAAAAGTGGGCTAAATTGATAAAATTGGCTTATGGTGTAGTTGAACAAAATGAAATTGGGAATACTTGGGATTTTCTAAAATTTTTTGGGAATTTTCTGAATTTTTGGAATTTTTGGGTTAAAAGGGTATTTTGGGTATTTTGAGGGTATTGAGGGGTATTTTTGGAAAATTTTGGTGTATTTAGTCATGGATGATCAATTTGAGTGGGGGGAAGTGTTTATGATTGATTTTGAGAAATTTTGGGTAATTTAAGTAATTTTGCAAATTTTGGGCAATTTCAAGGGCATTTGGTAGGCTTGGTGGGTTTAGGGTCCCGGGGGTCAAAAATTGAAATTTTGAAAAGTGAAGATTGATCAAGTGTGAGTGAAATGAAATCATTTTGGTTGAGCCATAAAGTCATGTTAAGCTCACAAAAGCCATGAGAGGACTCATTTTAGGCACTCAATATGTTATTCCTAACCCTCTTAGCCAGGGGTTTAGGGGGGGTTAAGGTCCATCCGTATGAGTTACCTACATGAGTCAGGGAGTTGAATTGGGTGAGAGTGTGGTTTTAGGGTTTAGAATGTGTGTGAGAGTGTGGTGTGTGCAAGCTTGCCCTCACCAAGACCAGGCCACCCAGGGTGATACTAAGGCCAAAGAATCCTATAGGGGACTCCTCCTTTAAACGTCCACATATTGATTTCAACCCTCCAAGTGACCTGGGGGTTTACAGTAAAAATTGTGGGGTTAGAAGGGAGTCAAGAAGTGTCTAAATTTCTAAGTGGTGGGTTCCATTTCTAGTCCTCTAAGATAGTCAAGGAGAAGCCCTATGGCTAGATCCTAAGTACTAAGAAGAGAGAAGAGATAAGACCTCATCAAAAATGAGGTCAACAGTTGAGAACAACCCAAAAGATTAAAACAAGGAGCAAATTAAGGCTATTCAATTAAGGAGTAGAAAAGAATGGAAACCAATAGTACAAAAAGAAGTTGAAGTTGAGAGAGAGGAAGTGGATATTGAAAAAGGTTCTAATAAGATATATCCAAACTTAGAATATCTGATTGAACCAATGAAGATTACTGTTGAAAACCCACTTCCTCCATTTCCTCAAAGATTCGCAAAATTTTTGAAAATCCTTAAGAAATTAACGATTAATATTCCCTTTGTTGAAGCATTAGAGCAGATGTCTGATTATGCAAAGCTTATGAAGGATATTCTTAAAAAGAAAAGAAAGTTCAAAGACCAAGAGACTGATGCACTTAACAGTGAGTGTAATGCAATTATTCAAAAGAAGCTTCCTGAAAAACCTAAGGACCCTGGTACTTTCACTATCCCGTGTGCTATAGGTGAAAATTTTTTCTGAAGAGCTTTATGTGATCTGGGAGCTAGTATTAATCTTATGCCTTTATCAACTTGCAAAAGATAGGGAATAGGAGAAACTTCACCTATATCTGTGACTATTCAATTGGCTGATCATTTTGTTACTTATCCTAAAGGAGTTGTGGAAGATGTATTAGTGAAGGTGGATAAATTTTTCTTTCCTATGGATTTTATTGTATTAGATATGGAGGAAGATAAAGAAATTCTAATTATTCTGGGAAGACCATTCCTTGCTACTGGGAGAGCTATGATTGATGTTCAAAATGGAGAATTAACTGTGAGAGTTAATGATCAAGAGGTGACTTTCAATATTTTGAAATCTATGAAATACCCTTCAGCTGAAAGGATGATGAGTGCTTTCGAATGGAAATCTGTGATTATTTGAGAGAAGATCATTTTAAAGAAGTGTTTGAGGAGAACTTGGAATATGAGGATGAAAGTAAAAGTGAAGATGATTTGGATGATAAAAAGAATGAAGAGTTAGAATTTGTTCAGGAAAGATTTGAAAGAATGGATATTGTGGAAAGTGGAGATAAATGTTTAATTCCATCTATCATAAAACCTCCTGAACTTGAGATGAAAATTATCTCTAATCATTTGAAGTATATGTTTTTAGGAGAATCATCTACCTTACCAGTCAATGTATCTTCATATTTAAATGAATATCAAGAAAAAATTACTGGACACCTTAAAAAGATACAAAAAGGCTTTTGGTTGGTCCTTAGCAGATATTAAAGGAATTAGCCCTTCGATCTGTATGCATAAAATTTTGTTGGTTGAACAACACAAACCTAGAGTTGATCCGCAAAGGAGATTGAACCTAATGATGAAAGAAGTAGTTACAAAAGAGATTTTAAAGTAGTTAGATGCTGGAATTATATATCATATTTCTGATAGTGTTTGGGTAAGTCCAAGTCAATGTGCTTCTCAAAAAGGATGAGTGACTGTTGATGTAAATAAATGAAATGAAATCATACCGACAAGACAAGTCACTGGTTGGCGAATATGTATTGATTATAGAAAATTAAATGGTGCCACCAAAAAAGATCATTTCCCTTTACCTTTCTTAGACCAGATGTTAGACAGCCTTGCTGGACACAAGTATTATTGCTTTTTGGATGGATAAATCGGTTATCACCAAATACCTACGGCTCCTGAGGATCAAGGGAAGACTACATTTACTAGCCCTTACAAAACTTTTGTTTTTAGAAGGATGCCCTTTGGATTATGTAATGCACTTGCAACATTTCAAAGATGTATGATGTTCATAGTTAGCAAAGTAATAAATAATGGAATAGAAGTGTTTATGGATGATTTCTCAGTATTTGGAGATTCATCTGATGCATGCCTATGCAACTTAGAAAAAGTTTTAGAGGCATGTGAAAGAACAAATTTAGTCTTAAACTGGGAAAAGTGTCAATTTATGGTTGCGGGAGGAATTGTGCTTGGGCATAAAGTATCTGAATATGGCATGGAAGTAGATCTTGTGAAGAATCAAATTGTAGAAAAATTACCACCTCCAACCACTGTGGGAGGGGTAAGAAGATATTTGGGACATGTTGGATTCTACAGGCGATATATTAAAGATTTTTCAAAAATAACTAAGCCTCCATGCCAACTTTTGAAAAAAGATAAGAAGTTTGATTTTAATGATGAATGCTTAAAAGCTTTCGATTCATTAAAGGAAAAATTAATCGCTGCTCCTATATTAGTTTCACCTGGCTGGGAGAAACCATTTGAATTAATGTGCAATGCAAGTGATTATGTTATTGGAGTGGTTTTAGGACAAATGTATGAAAAATGTTTAAAGTTATACACTATGTTAGTAAAACTCTTACTTATTCTCAAATTAATTACACTACTATAGGAAGAGATTTATTAGTTATCATTTATGCCTTTGAAAAATTTATATCTTACTTAATTGGAGCCAAATGTATAGTGCATACGGATCATTCTGTTATTAAATATTTAATGCAAAAGAAGGATGCTAAACCAAGACTAATTCGATGGATACTTTTAATGCAAGAATTTGATTTTTGAGATCGTTAATAGAAAAGGGGTGGGTCGATAATCAAATAGCTGATCATTTATCTAGACTTAAATAACCTAAACTGACTGATTTTGAAAAGGAAATAATCGAAACTTTCCCTGATGAGCAGCTGTATAATGTCACAGAAGGAAATATACTGTGGTATGCTGATATTGTAAACTATATAGTTGGTAAGATTTTATCACCGGAATTAACCATGCAACAATGAAAGAAATTCAAACATGATGCTACATTTTATTTTTGGGACGATCCTTATCTGTATAAGCAATGTAAAGATCTTATTATTAGAAGATGTGTTTCTTATGAAGAAACTGAACAAATTATTCGATGATTTTATGATTCTGAATTCGGAGGACATTTTGGAATTGATAGAATATTTTACAATTTAGATTTTATTGGCCTACTATTTTTAGAGATGTTTATAGATTTAGCAAACCTGTGATCGATGTCAAATAATAGGCAATATATCTAGAAGAAATGAAATGCCTCTTAATTTTACTTTGGAAATCGAACTTTTTGATGCTTGGGAATTAGATTTCATGGGACCATTTATGCCTTCATTTGGGAATTTATATATATTAATTGTTGTTGAGTATGTATCAAAATGGATTGAGGCAATAGCTTTACCAAAGTGTGATGCTAGAAGTGATTCAAGATTTTTGATGAAAAATATTTTCACAAGATATGGAATGCTTAAAGTAATCATCTCTGATGGAGGATCTCATTTTAAGAATAATCTAATTCAGATATTGGTTGAAAAATATAATATTATACATAGAATCTCTACAGCTTATCATTCCTAAACTAATAGCTTAGCTGAGGTATCTAATTGTGAAATTAAACGTATTTTAAAAAAAGCCATAAATCCCGAGAAATTAGATTGCTCTGCTAGATTAGACACCGCATTATGGGCATACAGAACTGCTTATAAAACTCCTATAGGAATGTCCACTTATCGATTAATTTTTGGAAAGAGTTGTCACTTGCCAGTTGAATATAAATATAAAGCATATTGGGCGATAAAGAAATTGAATTTTAATTTGAAAGATGTTGGTGAGAAAAGACTGTTGCAATTGAATGAGTTGGAAGAAATCAGAAATGAATCATATGATAATGATAGAATATACAAGGAGAGAAGAAAAATATGGCATGATCGGAAAATTGTTAAAAAGGAATTTGAACCAAGACAAAATGTTTTATTATACAATACAAGATTGAAATTATTTCCTGGAAAATTGAAATCTAGATGGATAGGACATTTTCACTATCATAAAAATCTATCAATTTGGAGCTGTGATTATTGAAGACCCTAAATATGCAAGAATATTTAAGGTTAATGGACAAAGATTAAAATCATATTTTGAAGGAAATAGACATAATTTTAAAGAGGTTTTAATGTTGGAGCAACCTAAATAACTTGAAGTTATGTCAGGCTAACGACATTAAACCAAGCGCTTTGTGGGAGGCATCTCACAGTTATTGAGTGTTTTGTTTGTTTGATGTGCTATTTTTGTTTGATTTTCACTTAATTAATTCACACCCTTCCTTAAAAACAACATTTAAAAAATGAATTGAATCGAAGTTTGGAACGAATTTGGACAAAATAAAAGTTTTGCGAAAATTGAACTAGCGTTGAACGACGTTGTTATCAGCGTCGGACCGCGCGCTGTTCAGAAAATGATTTTTCATTCTTAAATTCAAATTTTGGCGGTTCTAGGTGGCATTTATGCCATTTAAACTCCCAAAAACTGCCCCTAGATGCCAAAACTACCAGAGAAACGAAAAGGAAGTTCCCAAATCTCATCCAAATGAATTCTGACTTGATTGAAACTTCAAGATTTCAAGTTTTAAACCATAGAAAGTTTGTCAGTTTCAAAGCACAACGTCTATTCAACAAGAATATCTCAAAGAAGAGGCTGATTAAGGAGCGAGGCTTCGTGAATCGAGGTTTAAATTCTCCTACTTCTCATATTGAAGAAAATATTGTTCAAAGACGTTGGGAAGTGTTATGTTACACAACTACCGCCGTAGTCATCCCTATTGTGAAAGAATTCTCGTTTCGTCCAATCTACAATCTGTTCGTTGACGTGCAATCAATTGGAGATATAAGAGTTGATGATAGTTCTGAGGAAGAATAGAGACTTGATTTTTGCGTTTATGTGTTTATTGACCCGCCTAAAATATATACGCTTTTGGTTATATCATTTTACTTATTTTTTATGATATTGCACTTTAAAGGAAGGTATTTTGTATGTTTTGTGGTTTTAGGGACAAGAAATGGTGATTGGAGCAAAAAGAAACAAAAACGGTGCAATTTGGAGCAAAAACGAGCAAGAAATGAAATTCTGCCCTGACACCTTTCGATAAGTCTTTTAATGTTTAATCTCTTTTACACTTATTGCATATTTTTGAATGAGATTACACTTTAAAGAAGGTTGTTTTTATGCTTATTTTGTAGGGCTATCTGTTACGAACGTAACGCAACTGAAATGGGGCGAAACGGAGCTGAAACAGAGCCAAACGGAGCGAAACGGTGGAGCTGTGCAGCAGTCTGCTCGCCGACAGCGGCCTAGATCTCGCCGACGGCGAGATTTTCCAGAGAACACCAAAAAATGCCCTAAAAGCTCGCCGATATCGGCCTCGAACCCGCCGATAGCGCCCGGGAAGGTTCTAGACCCACTTTTGGCGGTTTTGGGCCTAAATTCGACGTATTTGGACGCTTTTTTGAAGGGGTGCTTAAGGAAACTCTTTAAAATTTGTCCATACTCTTTAAAATGGTGAATTTATGTTATAAAAGTGAAGAGAAAGAAGAGGAAAGTAGATAAAAAAGAGAGGAATGTTTAGGATTCTTAGATTAAGAGTAGAAATGTAGATTTCTACCCATTTGGAGAGATTGGAGAGGGGATTTTAAGAGAATTTGTAAGGGATTGCACTAGCATTGCATGGATCTACGGGAGACTTTGTGGGAGAGATATTCGTCTTTCTTTCAAAGGGAAAAAACTAAGTATTGTTCTTCATTATCTTATAATTTTGTAAACAATTACCTAGTGGATTTACTTTGGTTAATTGAAGTTTCTGTTGTATTTTCTTCATGTTTTGTGACGCATATCTCTTACTCTTTCTTCTTCTTTGAAAATAGTGACAAGAGAAGATTATGTCATTATTTTCATTTTACTTTTTTTTTTTGTAATGAGTAGAAATCATGTTTAGGATTTTTTGATGCATGATAGAAGTAAATTTAAATAAAAATGTGATGGTTTTTACTTGCACTTCATTTACATTACAAAAAGAGCTCGTTGTAGTGTTAAAATTCATTGTAATTGCATTGTCCCAAAAGGGCGATGTAATTCTCAACAAAGTGGAACCACATTCAAATTACATGGATGGTGAAGTTCATGGAGTTGAGTGCAAATAAATAGGGAAATATATTAATCGGGCGTAGAATTAAAGATTTTAGAGTGACAGGCTAAAATCCTCAATTCGGTTCTATCGTTTGGGTGATGAAGTGTAGATTGTTAGCCCTCAGACGAGGGAAACGTGGGAGCTCCGAAGTGAGAGCCGGTATCCTCCCAGCCTAACTGCAGATTCAGTAACTAAGCATAGGATTAGTCAATGTTCTTTATGCCTGGACCAAAGGGTAAATAATAGGATTGCTCCTATTTGACACATACAATATTTAATGTATCTCATTCCTATACATTATCCATTTCATTACATAAGAATAGTAGTTGTTAGTATCTCAAAATTCTCCAAACTAATTCATCCAAAAAGGGTTATCTTTAGAATTATTATTTGCACTTAGTTATAGTTACTATTACATTTAACACTTACATTTAGGAGTAGTTGCTAGATAAAACGCAATTTTAATCAACATTCCAAACTAAGGACAATTAGTAGTGGACTAGAATTTGACTAAAAACCTCTTACTTCACTTCCTCGAGGGATCGATACTGCGGTTTTTAAAGAAAACTCTATATTACTTGAAATGATAAGTATACTTGCTGATCACAGAAAAATACATTAAGAAATTCATATCTATTTTTGATAAAATTGCACTTTAAAGAAAGGTATTTTCTTTATTTTATTGCAGGAATGAAGATTTATAAGTGATTAAAGCAAAAAGCATGAAATGGAGCGAATTTGGATCAAAAAGGAAGAAATTCATGCAAATTGAACTAAGTCACCGACGGCGAGATCGAGGCCGCCGACGGCGAGATCGTGAGGAGAATTTCTGAAGGAATTATAACTACCTCGCCGACAGCGAGCCCGAGTCCGCCGACAGCGAGATCGCGAGGTTTGAACACCTTCTAGAAGCCCCGCTGACGGCGAGGTCGTTTCCCGCCGATGGCGAGACAGTTCAAAATGCAAATACTTTGAACCTGGACACTTTTTGAAGAGGTGTTTAAGCACCCCTTGGACCTTTGCCTATCTCTATAAATAGAGGCCGAATTCTAGTGTCTAGGTGTGTCTATTTTAGAGAGTCTGAGTCTATTTTTGGTGTTTTAAGTGAGTCTGTTGTTAGTCATTAGTGAGATTCTTTAGTTTATTTGAGTGCTATTTAGAAGTTTGCTGTATTAGAAGGAAAAGTCAAAGGAACTTCAAGGAGTCTGCTTGGGGAGGAAATTAAGATAAGTATCTTTGTTTATTGTTGTTATTAACTTTAAATGAAATCCATGCTTTGTTTTATTCCCATGCATTATGAGTAGTTTTCTTAGTCTTTCTCCTTGTTTATGAAAATTATGCGGATTGATGAAATTAAATAGAAGCACCTAAAATATTAAAATAAATTATGATAATTTTTACTTAAAACATAATTTACTTTTAATCTGTCCAATTGAGTTGTTAAAATATGTTGAATTATCAACTATAGTAAAAATTACATCCAATATTCAGGAAAGTCAAAAGCCTTGGAAGGCGGGTGCAAATAAATAGGGAAATATTAATTATCGGACGTAGAATTGGACATTTTAGTGTGACAGACTAAAATATTCAATTCGGTCATATTGTTTGAGAGCTGAAGTGTAGATGTTAGCCCTCAGGTGAGGGGAACGTGGGAGCTCTAAGTGGCGACCGGTATCCTCCCGACTGTACCGCAGATTCAGTAATCAAATATAGGATTAGTCAATATTCTTTGCACCTGGACCAAAGGGTAAAGAATATGAATGCTCCTATTTGTCACAATACAATTTAAGAATTCTATTTAAATTCATCATTCACTTAATTTTCTAAAAACAAGGAGAATGATACTTTTTTTGAATTATTTAAATCAACTTATTTCAAGCATTAGTTTACTTTAGTTTCGTTGTAGTTACTTTAAATTTCCGTTTACTATATTAGTAAGTAATTCCTTTAAATTTAGTCGATAACAAATCGTTAAAAACTTCCCTGTGGGATCGATAACCAGGACTCCATTAGAGCTCTATATTATTTGATACGATACGTATACTTGCGTAGAATCCACATTATACATTAAATCATATATATATATTTAAAGCGGGATCAAGTTTTTGGTGTTGTTACTATAAACATAATTTGCAAACATATTAAAAGTGGGTCACTTGCGTAGTACCCCTAGTGTGTAAAGTATTTTCTAATTTTTTATATCATTTAAGATTTTTCACACTAGCCGCTATTTATAAATCAGGTCAAGTTTTTGGCCATCTTTTGGAAGTTAATTTACTATGTAATTGTTGGTCGGGTCATTTATGTGTTTGAACTTATTATTTAATTTGCTTTTCTTGAATGTTATGCTTGAACTTGCTTTCTTGTCCAGTTTTCAGCGTTAGTGTGTCGTGGTTGTGAGTGACGCTGAAATTTAATGTTTTGTGGCTTGATGATGTGTAGAGTTTAGTCTCACTTATGTGTGTTTGTAATTTAGATTTTATATATATCAAAGTGATGTTTTGTGTTGTTTGTGTAAAAAATATTATTTGTCGTGGCTTTAGTATGTTATTGAATGCTTAAATTGATTAATTAGACGTTGGTGCGGACTTAAAATGATCGAAATTGCAAAAGAAAGTTGGAAGCCCATATTTTGAACTCACGCTGAACGGCGCAGCTACCAGCTCCGTACCGCGCTAAAAGATGGAGAGTTTGGCCTATTGAAATGAAAATAGTGCTGAACGGCACTGTCACCAGCACCGGACCGCGTCCGGTAGAAAAAGGCCTTAAATCCTCAAATTTTACGATTTAACCCTGGGACCCACCATTTTTACCCAAACCATCGTTTTCTACCTCCAGCCAAGGCAATTTTTACACCTAGAGCTCACTTGCATTTGGATTTGAAGTTATTTCGTGGCCGAAAAAATTCGGATTTCATCTTCTCTCGGTAAGAGCTTCACTTTAAACTAAATTTTTTGGATTTTGATCGTGAAAACCTCCTATATTAGGAAGATCCGAAGATTTGAGGTTTTTAGAGAAAAATTAGAGATTTTCCTTGATATTGTAGTTCTTATTTACTTAAATTTACTTTAGAGCCTATTACATTGCAATTTTGAAATTGATTTGGATTAATTTGATATTTTTAGAAAAACAGCTCCAAGAATGGTAAAAGGGAAGAGAAAATTTGAATATGATGAGAGTAAATTTGTAAATTTCAATGCTTATTCTCACTTTAGTACATTTCTTATTAATAAGAAGTGTATTCAAAAGAAAGCTTTTAAAAATCCTGGAGGTGTGATCGAAGAATTAATTGTTAATCGTCAGTGGCAGATTTTCTGCTATTTTACTGTTGTAGCGATGTTGAGGATTGTTAGAGAATTTTATACTAATTTATACTATTCTAAGAGTGAATATATCCTTGTTAGAGGACAAATTATTGAATTTACCCCCTCACGTATCAATGCATTTTACCAGTTGAGAGAACCTTTCTTGTGCGAATATGAGAATTTTCCTCTTAATAATGAAGCACTTGATATGGTTATGAATTATTTAATTGATGGAAAAGGGGAATGGAAGATTAAATAGAGGCAAAAAGTTAACTTCACCCTTTCTACTTTGAATCATGTATCGAAGGCCTAACATTATTTCATTTCTGCAAGACTTATGCCTACCAGCCATAAGATTGAAGTAACTGTAGAGAGAGTTGTTCTGAATTACTGTATTCAAAACATAAAGAATATCAATATCGGGGCTATCAATCATAAAAGTATTTTGACTAATTTAAAAGGAGATACTTCAGGTGGAATAGGATACCCCAGCCTGATTCATGCCTTGTGTATTCAGTCAAGTGTAGCAACTGAAGATAATGATGAGGTAGTCCACCCCCTGAAGCCCATAAGTAAATTAAACCTCAAGACTTGTGAAGCCCATGTATGATGGAAATGGAGTAAGAAAGCTTATGTAACTTCTTCTAGTCAGGAGAGACTATCTACATCCAGGGAACCTACTCTGTACGATGTTATGGATCAGTTAGAAAAGTTGAATACAATAATAGAGGGACTAGAATACAATAGCCTGATAAACCTTATGATGGTGGAGCTTCTACAGATGATGATTGGTAGTTTAGTATTTTTATTTTCATTGCATTTAGTATTTGTTGATATATTTGTGATGTACCTAAGACTATGATTTTTATTTGTGATGTAATTTGTATTTGGTTGTATTTGTGGTGAACTTTAAATTGTAATATGTGGAATTGTGATGTGATGTGATAGTGGAGTTTGAATGTACTTAGTTTATTAGTTTAATCTGTCATTGTAACAGTTGGATGTTAATGTCTTATGTGTTTAGTTTATGTTTTATGTTTTAAGATCTCAAACTTCTTCACCTTGCGGATTTCTAACATATATTTGTGTGTAGAAATGCTCTTAATTATTTCAGGCCTACTATTTTAAATTGATGAAGAAGACCTACTTAAACTCAAAGGTATGAAAAGCCCAACATATTGAGGTATCAGTTACATATATGTTTAGATATTTTCTTACTACCTATGATAATCTTATTGATATTCAAAATTTAAGTTTGGGGGAGGGAAAGAATTAACTGTTAGTTGTTCTCATTTAAATGTATTTTCAAAACCATTAACATGATTTCCTGTGATAGAGCTCAATTTCAAATAACTGTATTTTGATTTTATTTGAGTACTTTAGTGGACTTGTATGAAAGTTTTTGGTAATGAAAAGTAATTTTGTAGGCTAAGATATTTGATATAAGAGAATATGACTATAGTTAACTACTCAAAGTAAGAAAAACTATATGTTTCAAATATTAAGAATCTTAAAACTTTATGTGAAATGAAAGGATTGGGACTCTATGATGAATCAATAATAAGCTAAAGAAATGCCAATAACATAAAGGAATTATGGTAAGTTCCAAATTTAGGATGAGAAGGGTGAAGTTCAAAATTATTAAAGGTTGTCTAGATATAGTAATCCTCACTTGAAAAAGAAAAAGCAAAAAGCAAAAGAAAAGAAAAGAGAAAAAGAAGAAAAAGAAAAGATAAGTGAGGAGAAGCTTGAGGAGATGTATAATCAAAAATTGGTTTCACTTGGATCTACCTAAAGGGGAGAACTTAATTACTTTCCTGAACTTATATGTGTGGATTAGCATCTTTACTAGTAGTGTTCTCCTAAACTTCTTTTCATGTAATCCTTTTAAGTGTCTTAATAAGATAATCTACAGTCAATTTTGAAATGAATATAAGGCTAAAACTCTTAGACTTGATGATTAGATAGTCTTACACCTGCAAAATTTACTTGAATTATTCAAAGATCTTTCTGAAAACTTTACCATTGTATTTATCTAAGTCAAAATTATGGTATTCTAGAAAGAAAGTTCATTGCAGTGGATTATTATTTTATGTATTAACTAAATTACTTGATGACAAGTAATAGTTAAGTTTGGGGGATCTAGATCCACTGAAAATTTGATAGCTTTTTAATGTCCATTTCATACCTATTTTTTATGATATTGCACTTTAAAGAAGGGCATTTTTCATGATTTCATGCAGGTACAATGATTTTAGGCCTTTGGAGTAAAAAGAAGCAAAAAGGAGCAAATTTGGAGAAAAATGAGGCAAAATGCATTTTATTGAACTAGAGCTGAATGACACTGTCACCAACGCGGGACCGCGCTAATATTCACAGAGTTTGGGTTGTTTTCCAGAATATAGTGCCGCACGGTGCCCTATCTTGCATCGAACTGTGCCCTATCCCGATTTAATTCCAGATTCGATGTATTTGGACAAATTTTAGAGGGTGCTTGAGGAAACTCTTGAGAAATCAGTTTTAGCCGAATTTAAATTGTTCGAGAGTGATTAGAGAGTGTCTTTTTATTGTTCTAGAGTAAGGGGAGAGTGAGGAGTCCATTAGAGAGAATCTAGGTTTTGTGTTTGTTCTCTTCCAAGGAGTGTAGGAGGAGAGGAAAAGTGAGAGATTTCTTCTTCCTTACTTATCTAAAGAGAGAATTGCGTGTTGTTGTGAAGAAAAAAGAGGAGTCAAAGGAATTACTTGAGATTATCTTGGGGAAGAGTTTGAGATAAATTGTATTTTCTTTAGTCTGTTTGTATGACGTTGCTTTTATATATATAATCCATGTTTTGTCGTCTTTTTCTGATGAGTCTTGAGTAGATTTATTTGTCTTCCTCCTTTTTATGTGATGTGTTGATGTTGTGATATGGAAATGATGTGTCAATTTATCATGGAGAATTTATGATAACCTTTTCACGTTGTACTTCATTTACTTTTTTATCTGGCCAATTGAATTGTTAAAACTTATTGGGAAACATATGTTCTGAAAGGATTATAAGTTCCACAATAAAAGTGAAGGTCACATTCAATGTCCATGAATGAGTTACGTAGTTCATGGGGATTGGATGCAAATAAATAGGAAAATATATTTTGATGGGCGTAGAATTGGAGATTTTAGAGTGACAGACTGAAATCCCCAATTTGGTATTAGATTTTAGAAACCAAAGCGAGAGTTAGCTTTCAGGTGAAGGGAAGTGTGAGCTCTAGAGTGAGAGCCAGTATTCTCCCAACCTAACCACAAATTTGAGGACTAAACTTAGAATTAGCCAATGTTCTTTATATTGCTCGGGAGAGGGGAAAGAATAGGAACGCTCCTATTTGACACAATACTATTGCATCACTGATCTATATCACTAAATAATTATATTAGTATTGGAGAGGAGGAAGATTCTTTCTTACAATTGAACTTTTGTTATGAATTTATTCTAATTTTAGTTAATTGTGTTAGGAAGTTAAAACATACTTTAGTAGAATTAGTAACTGCAACCGTTTATTCATCTTTTTATTATTAGTAATTATTGCAATTGTGTTGTGATTTGTGAAGTGATTTCTATGCTCCATTATAGAATTAAATACCTTCTCGTGGGATCGATAACCAGGACTCCATTAGAGCCCTGTATTACTTGAGCGATACGTATCCTTACATTTAATTGTGTGACTCAATAGAAAACTAAATCAATATATATAAATCTGAGTTCATAAATTTTGGCAATTTAAAAAAGTCGCACCAGCTGGCAACATCTGTTTCGGCCATCAAAAGTGCATATTCATCTTCAATTTGCGTTGTAACAAGGTTTGCTCTTTTTCTTCGGTTTGGTTTGGGAAATTCTTTTGCAAAGTGACCATATTCAATACAATTGAAACACTTAACCTTGGATTTATCAAAGTTACATGGCTTTCGGTCTTTGGTTTTGCGTTCACCATTTCCTCGACCTCCATCACATCCACGCCCACGACCACATCCTTTCCCGTAATGTCCTCCTCTTTTGTTGTTGTAAGAACCTTCATTTCTCTTTACCTTTGGGATTCTTGCCTCCTACTCGGCCTGGGTAAGAAGTAACTACTCTTTATTACCCTTTGAGTGCAGTCGCCCTTTGATCCCTTCCTCGAAGGTTCTGAGACGACCTATCGCCTTTGAAACCGGCATCTTCTCAATATCGTCAAACTGCTCAATTGTTCCAATAATTGGAGAAATTTATTTGGAACTGCGTTGAATAGTTTTTCAACAACTTTGTTGTCGTCGAGCTTTGTGCCCAATGAGCGGATCTCACTTACCAGCGTGGTAAGCTTCATGGAAAATTCATTTATTGTCTCTGAATCCTCCAATTGTAAATTGTTAAGTTGTCATTTCAGTACCTGTATGCGCGCCTTCTTAACATGATCTTCGCCAACCTGCATCTCCCCGAGTGCGTTCCAAGCCTCCTTTGTCTTCTGTTTCTCCGCGATTACCATCATCACGTCATCTGACACAGCTTGAGAAATGGCTACCATGGAGCCTTGATCTTTATCATCTTCTTTCTCTTCACCCTCGATCACCAACCATACTCCCAGTGAACGTAAGATTATCTTCATCTTAACAACTCATATGCTCTAATTCATCTCGCTTAACATTGGAAATTGTACAGGGATTGAGGCTCCTATTGCCGTCGGTTTGAAGACTTCAACCGTCTTGGATGCATCTCCATTATTTCCGTCCATTGCAGCCTCTTAATTCCACTGCTCCGCCCTGCACTCGATCTGCAGCTCTCGAAATCAAGTTTCCCTTGATTCCTCGATTCTACTTGTCGCGAATTGTCCTTCTTCACATGCCCTGTGCGAACCTGCATGAACTCACCCAAGATTCCTTATTGAACTGCTCTGCCTGTTCCCTTTTTGCTTGCATGGTTCTTCCAGAGGAAAATTCTTCTAATGTAGATGCAAGATTCGTTGATGCTCTACCTGGAGCCGCAAACTTTTCTTCCGTCGATCGCCTCGCCACTGGGTCGCGTAAAACGCCTCCTTGCGATCTAAAGAAGGGAGGAATATTCCTCCTAGTAGAAATCTTAGATTCCTTCTCCATTCTGGGAACCACCTTCGTTGTTCCTGTGCGATCCAACCGATGCCCCGCCGAACCGTCGCAGACCCTTGGCCGTCGTGATCTGAATCATGGTCCCTGTCTCCTCCGAAGTCCCCTCACTGCGTACTTTTCCGCAATCGAAACTGTCGGCGTCATGTTCTCAAAGCCTTGAATTCCCTCCTTGTCGGTCCTTTCAGTGATCAAAACTCCTCTGGGAGACCTCGCGCGAACTGTAGGAGCCTAACCGAACTCCTCTCCAGGCGTTGACCTCGCTCTGATACCAAATGTTGGTATTTAAACCCAAAAAAAAAAAATACAAAGACAGAAAAACAGAGGAATTTTGATATGCCTGAAGGAGTGCATCATTTTCTAATTTTTTTTTTTATTTATAAACATAACTTTTAACTGCACCACTGACTTTACATAAATAACTGCTTAAACTTAAAAACATAACTACTCAAAGCGTGAAACATATGCAAACCAATTTATAACTACTTAAAACAACTAGATTAACTCACTTCGTGAATGTGCCACTTGAAGCTATAATTGGAGCCGCGCATGTGTTTTTTTTCTTCCGAAGTTAAATCCAAATTAGATTAATAAGTCCAGATTTAGGCGGGTTAAATAGCATTTATTAAATCCAATAAATCTGAATTTAACAAACTCTTTAATCCCTTGCGGTCAACTCAGAAATAAATTTAACTCGTATTCGGATGTATGAAATCCGGATTTACCTTATCAAAACGATGGAACGGGTGAGAATAATAACAAAACGTGGAAATTTTGAAGCTTGCATAGTGTTAGATTTAGTTTTACTTCTTTAAGTTAAATCCAAGGCTAATTAATTTAAACTCATCTCTTTTTTAGCGTTTGACCGAATTTACATTAAATTCAGTAAAAGTATGCTACCAAAGATGAAAAACTGAGCTATGGTTTTGTTTTTACTATCTAGTCACGAATGGAATCTCCCTCTCTAAAAAAAGAAAGAAAGTGTGGATCAAACCTTCTCTACACCTATGGCTTATGAAGGCTGTGTTTTTATGCGCTTCCACCTATTTTTGTAGATGTGTGACTAAGCAGTTGCTTAGTTTTCTTTAGTTTCAAAAGTATAGTGAAGGTTTTATTCATGGATGATGGAAGTTTATATGGTGGCTTAAATATTATCAAAATTGATGAATATATATGAAAAAAAAGACCGTGCCAACTAGTACCCTACAATTCATTGATAACAAACAAACTATGCTTTGACTTGCACTCCTTCACCTTAATTTTTCAAATATACGCATCTCTAATTGCTCTCTTTGCACAGGAAGCCTTTTGCTTGAAGGCACTAAGTAAGCTTGCAAGGGTTGAAGTCAGAAGCCCTTCATTTCCTTAGTTTTTTCATACATTCTCGTTTCTGATGTATCTTTTTATAAGAAGACTAAGTGAGCTTGCAGGATTAAGCCAGAAGAAAGCTGTCCAATATGGGTAGGGCTCCATGTTGTGATAAGGCAAACGTGAAGAAAGGACCTTGGTCTCCTGAGGAAGATAATAAGCTTAAGGATTACATAGAAATGTTTGGGATTGGTGGCAATTGGATTTCCCTCCCACAGAAAGCTGGTTAGTGATCATGATTCATCTCTCTCCTTCCTTTCTCCCTCTTCCTCTCCCTTTCTCTTGAAATTTTTGGAGATTTTTTAATGACCAAAGCTCAAATTTCCTTGTATATTTGATCAAATTGCTCGTGCATCAGCTTATTATGGAATAGTTTTGAGAGAAATAAGGAATTTTTTTACTTGAAATAATTTATATGGAAATTGATTTGTTGAGACTTGACCTTGGGTTGCTTCCAGGGCTAAAGCGATGTGGGAAGAGTTGCAGGTTGAGATGGCTAAATTATCTGAGACCCAACATAAAGCATGGTAACTTCTCTGATGAAGAAGATAGGATCATATGCAACCTCTTTGCTTCCATTGGAAGCAAGTTAGTTGACCTCTTTTGTCTTGTTTTTCTCAATGATCAGTTCTACTTTTAGTTGTTATCTCCTTTTCATTCCATCATTTACTTCAGAAATCTACAAACATGAAAGAACAAGAAAGAAAATGAAAAAAAAACCATCATTCCTTTCTTGTTTTAGCAAAGTGCAGTCATGGATAAAAAAGCTTCATCCATACTTGACCACTTTCCATGCATTTTCCCTCCCAGGCATTCGAGATTTATAAGCATAGCTTCTGTTTTAGATGACGAAAATAAGGGGTAAATAAAGATATTCTGAGTCAATTAAATTAGCTCAGGATGTATAAGACCTCATTTCTTAAACTTTAAGGCATTTTTATTAAGATATTAAGCATTCTTTTTATGAGAAATTTGAGTCGGATAATTTGATAAATTAGTTATTACAATTATTTAAGTGGAAGTTTATCATATGATTAACCAATTAAAATTTATATCATTTTTTTTTCAAAACACTTTCTAATTAAATTTTCCTAAGAATAGTCTTAAGTTTTTTCTCCACTGTATTTTCCAAAACAATTAGTTAAAATGTAGTTATTTTGTACAAGAACAAGTATCATTATTCTGCGAAAATTAAAAAGAAAAAAGGATGTGCCCTTTACATCACTCAATTCAACGCAATTAGATAATCTCTAAGCTAAATATTATATAAATTAATCTGGCATTGTTATGAAATATGTTTAAAATGTTTTGATCTTAAATTTCTCTTACACTTTAAAATTAAGTGCCATGTAATCCTAGCTAAAATTAACTTATGCCAATCTCATCTTTATCTCTTTTTTTTTTCTCTTTGGCTAAAATAGACTTCTCTCTAAGAGCAGATGGTCCAGAATAGCTTCACATCTACCTGGAAGGACAGATAATGACATTAAGAATTACTGGAATACAAAGCTCAAGAAGAAGTTGTTTGGATTGTCGCCAACTCAAAGGAAATCAAGCCATCAGTTAAAGCAGTATAATCAACAATTACAACCAACTCTTGATCATAATGTCCTCCATTCTTTTTCTTCTACTTCAATACTCTCCCATCACCAATATTTTCCATCTAAATTTTACAACTCTAGTTCTTCGTCCCCCTTAGCTGAAATGTGGCCATCACACCATTATCAGACCGAGTTAAATAGCAGCAAGCTTCTCATTTTTGGGGGAGACCAATTGAACGGCAACTTTTCTGAAATAAGCTTTAGGAGATCAACAATGGAGTTTGAGTCAGTGAACTATTTACTCTTTAATGAACTAGGAGATCAGAAGCTTCTCCTTGGTTGAAATTTAGGAGGAGAAGAAGAGGCTCCATTAATAAATTATGGTTACGAAGAGATTAAACAGGTAAATAATCCCAAAAATCTCTACTTTGATGACCCAAAAAGAGCAAGTGAGGCCATTGGAAACAGCTTTAAGATCCAAGAAAGATTCATGTACTACTACTGATAAAAAGGGGAAAATGAGTCAAATAAAGGTACAACCTATCGTATTTGATTTATATATTATTATGTATTTTCTTATATTTTTTATGACAATAATTATTTTGTATCTAATAATACATAATAGTATATAAGTGATTGCATATGAGCTCAACGCGCACAATAATTTCGAGAAAAGAGGAGCTTAACTAAGGAATTAAAAGGAATTTTTCTTTATAGATGGATTGGATAAGGAAGAGAGCACCAGGGTTCAAAAAGACCATGGTGGGGTTCATCAATGTTGTGCCTTTCAACCTTTCTCCTTTTGACATGATTGATGTTCCTTTTTATTGGTACAGTTACTTAGAATCAAAAAAGTTTTACAAAATAATTAATTATTTCTGTTGGCCTTTAGCTTTTAGAAGACACAAGTCCCGAGTGTGCACGCAGTCTCATAAAAATAAGAACAATAAAATTTAGAAAATCCTTAATCATCAAATACGAGATATATATAGAGAGACTACTGAGAAAGAGTGAGTGAAAGATTAATATATATATATAGTGAAAGATTAATATATATATATAACAGGTTGGCCTCCTATTATTTAGTTAATAGTATAAGTTATTTCATACTAGATATGTTAGATGGAATCCTGACGTCAAGCTCTATGATTTAGCACTTACTTTCGAAGTGAGATTCTTCTTTGGCGGTTCGTATTTTTTTATAAATTTACATTTTAGAACTAAGGGATGTCAGTTTACACGGTACTAATTATTTAGGATAGCATAAATCCCAAGATGAGAGGAGAAAATTTATTGGTTTCCCTGGTTAATTCGGCTATGCTAACAAAGACAAGCTTTCTAGCAACTCTCATATGGGCAACTATGATACTTGAAAACTTTAACCCTTGCTACATTTATAAGTTACTATTATTGTTGTTGTTATTTTTCCACCTTAGAAGTTGTTTATATTACATTATTATCAGTTATAGGGGTACTTTTGTGGTAAAAAACAAAAAATCACACATAATTCAAAGAAAGATTAAGATAAAATAATTAGACCAAGAAAAAGTAACTCCGAAAGAGAGGCATATCTAAACTCCATATATAATGAATGAAGATTATCAAATATATTAAGAGAAGAGAAATTTCTGATGAACAAACGGTCAATAAAGAAAGCACATCCTGTAAATAGGCGAGAGAGCACAAAAGTGTTATTGACATAATTTTTTAAAGCAATGAAAATTTCCCAAGATAATTTCACCCTTATATTTAGAAAATAGTTGTAATTAACTGACCTTTTAGTTGTAATGTAACGCATATCCAAAATTAGAAGGTTAATCAATTATAATGTTCTTCTTAAATTTGTATAAAGTCAAGATATTAGAAGGATTGTGCTCATTCAAAAGTTGGTATTGATTATTGCAATAGGCTAGAAGGACTTCAATTTCATCTTCTATTAGTAATCTTGATAAATAGAATCATTTCAAACTTCTTTCTCAGTTATATAAACAATATCTAACTCGACAAGAACTCTAGTCACAAATGAGTGAGTAATCATAATAATAACAGCATCATCAATTAATTAAGTGTTTGTCGAAAATAGAACCAAAAATAAATAAAGTACAATGAATAATATATTGAATTTGCAATATGGAAGAAGTCATCCTCAATGACAAGATATCTAGCTCACGAGAAGAATCAAATTATGGGCTCGATTGTGATTTCTTCGCTTGAAACCCATCAACAACAAAGTATCAATAATAGAAAAGTCTAATATAACCTTCATTCAAAAATATTTTAAAAACAATTGATGTTATTAGTTAAAGGCCAATAGAATAAAAATCAAATAATCCAAAATCTGATGAATAGTTTGAACAATATCCAACTTAGACCTACCATAAAAGTTCTTGGTTATAAGATAAAATTTAAAAGGTGTCAACAGGTGGGCTTCTCATTCAGTAAAAATAACGGAAAGCTATTCCATGAGGTGCAGCATGTGTTTTGAATAACATATTGGAGTCTTAAGAATTCCTGCAAGCAAAAGATTGTAAAAATGATTTAAGGATGCATTGGAACTAGGAGTGTCAAATTGGATTTATGAGTCTGTGGTTTGGGTTTGAATTGAAATTAAATTGATAAAAAGTTATTTCAATGAAACCCGACCCAAATATAAATTGGGACAGAAATTCTAACCCGAGTTTGACGTTCTTTCTTCAAACCAACTGACTCAAACCAACCCGCTAAACCTATTTAATATGTGCATGATATTTATTTGAGTCAACTTTGATTTAATGTCTTAATTTCAAGTCAATTTCAAATTAGTGGGTCAATTTTATGTTATTTGAGTTGTCAGGTCAATTCAAACCCCACCCAAGTAACAAATATGTTGGGATTTTTTACCTGAACACAATTAAAAAATTAATTAGGTCAACTTAAGCCCAGTTCTTTTTTATTTATTATTCAGATTTAAGTCAAGTTGATGTGTTGAGCCAATTTTTTGGCACCCCTAATTGATATCCAATCCATCATAATAATGTCACTTCCGCTCATTCAATACAACAGTGAAAAATCGTGTTGGAGGAGCAGCCTCTGTTGACATTTCAGAAGAAATGGGTGCATATTATCTTTAAAATTGAGAAAATTATTACTCCAAAAAATAATTTTCTTAAAAGAAGACTGGAAGTACCTTGTATTAATAATATTTAAAAATAAAAGAGCAAAAGTTAATTTTGATAAAATTATTTAAATTTTAATCCCACTTTTATAGATTATAATTATTTCTTAGGTGAAGAACTTTATTTATGTTTAATGATCATTAGTTAGCTTTTTTTTTTTTAGAAAAAAATGATTATAATTGCTCATTACATTATATGTAGTTACACTGATTCCTTCAAAAACTTGAACTTTGAAATTTAAAAAAATGAAAAGCACATATTTTAGTCATTTATTAAAGTAAAATGTGTTCAAATTAAATGGTTATTCATGTCTTTGAATGACTTGTGATTGTAATTCAAAAGTTTTGTAGTAAAATGGATATATTAGGATAATTATGAAATATAATTATTATAAATTATCACAAGATTGGAAATTACAAGTTCTCAAATTTCTTCCTATATAAGATAACATCCTTTTCTCAGAATAATTTAAAAAAAAATTAAATGATGAACATATAAGAAATTTTTTAAAATGGTTCAATATCATAGAAAGTGAAAGACAGACTAAACCTAGGGTTGTTCAATCGAGCACCTTCCACTCTTCCAAAGTTACCATTTCAGGCTTTTTGGTGATTCCTTGAAGAGGTAAATATAGTGAACGGGAATCAGAGCTCCCATTTCATGCATTTGGGAGAATCTCTACCATTTGTGTTAACATCAATTTGATGTTAAATGATCAGATTTCGATTCGCACAGAGCTGAGTTCGAAAGAAGTTCGATCCAAAATTCATTTTTGAGAGAATATCATTATTTATTTATTAAATTTGGATATACTAAATCAACTTACTAGTTACATTTAGCGGATTTATCCCACAAGCTTCAACCTCTCTAAATCCCATAAATCTCGCTTCATACTTCTTTTGTTAAATCTCGAATTTAAGTCAAAATATAGAAAAATAGGATTTAAGAAGCTGTAGAATTTACAGTGGCATTTTTTGTCATTTGGTAGAATTTAGCTTAAATCCTACATAAATCATGTACCGAACAACCCCTAATTAAACTCCTTCTCTAAGATTTGTTTGGTTGCAAGTAGGATATAGTTTGAATAGAGTTGAGTAAATCCCTTAAAACTTAATTTATGATAACTATTTGGTATGTTAATAAGTAAATCCAGAAAAAGTGTATGGTGACTTTAATGAGATTTTCTAAAGGCCACAAGCTTCAGCTTCTCTATAATAACAACAACAACAAGTATTTATCCCACTAAGTGGGGTCGGCTATATGAATCATTTTTTCTCCATTGTGTTCTATTGAGAGTCATATTTTTATTCCAATCTAATAAATTGAGATCATTTTATACAATATGCCCAATTCTTTGTAGGTGGTCTACCTCTACCTTTCTTAACATAAGTTGAATCTAAAATAACTACTCTCCTAACAGGTTCATTAGATGGTCATTTTTTTATTAGGACCAAACCATCTATACCGAACCTATCACGGATATATGCATTTTGCATTTTGTTTAAGTGTAATGCCACTCATCTACCTAAGAATTCTCATATCGTCATCACTTAAGTTTTTTCTTATCTTTCAAAGGCCAAAATTTTGTGCCACAAAACATTGCAATTCTCTCCACCAACAAGAACAAGCCTTTATCCAACTTGGTGGGGTCGGCTACATGAATTCTTTTTCTCCATTACGTCCTATTGAGTATCTTATTTTCTTTTAATTCTAATAAATTAAGATAATTTTTTATACAATATGCCCAAGTCTTTCTAGGTCTACCACTGTCTTTCCTAACATAAATGATTCTAAAACATCTACTTTTCTAATCGGATCATCATATGGTCAATATTTAATGTGACAAAACCATCTAAGATGACTCTATCTAATCTTGTCCATCACATGAGCTACTCTAACCCTTTCACAGATATATTCATTTCACATTTTATCTTGAAGTATAAAGCCACCCATCCATCTAATCATTCTCTTTTCAGCAACACTTAACTTAATTTTATGCTTCTCTTTTAACAACCAACATTTTGTGCCATAGAGCATTTTAGGTTTCACTACCATCTTATAAAATTTTCTTTTCAGTCTAGGAGGTACTTTTCTATCACACAATAAACACGAAGCATTCCTCCACTTCAACAAACCAATTTGAATTCTTCTAATAACAACCCCTTCTACGTTACCATAGCCTAGAACACTAGAATTGAGATATCTAAGGTGTTCATACCTTACAAATATCCACAAGAAGGACAACAACAGTAAAAAGCATAAACCAAGGTACAACCTCATGTAAATGTCCAGTAAGAGCATCCAACAATACATTTAAGCATCGAAGCGGGTGAGTCACCGAAGCTAGAGTTGTCGGAGCTAGGGTCGCCGAGACGCTGGAGTCACCAGAAGAGGGGAGGGGAGGGTTAGGGCATGAGGGAGGGGGAGAGATCAAGAGGGATCGGGCGATTAGAGCAAATTCGGAGGCGTAGTGAATTTCGGTGGTATAAAGGAATTTTTCCAACGACTTTAAATCTGTGTTAGTAACATTAAAACTGACAACATTAATTGTCGGTTACTAAAAAAGTTCTTCGTTTATGCCCTGCCAAATGGCAGGTTCGTAAATAACCAATTACGACTGTCAGTTAGTATGTGCTTATAACTGATGATGCATTACTTCGTTTATAATAAAAACCATCAGAAAATAATCTACTGTTCATGAGCGACGGTATGTCCAGTTGTTATGTCGTTGGAAATAACTCAATGTATAAGCCATCATAAAACCGTCGTAAAATAGGACATTTGTATCAATTAAAATTTATGTCGTCGACTTTGTCGTAGGTTATAGTATTTTTTTAATAGTTTCCACACCTTGCATAATTATTTCACACTCACTGTGGAATCGAAGGAATCGAAGCGGCCACGACATAACTATGTCTATTTGGGCATGGTTATGCTGACGTGGTAACCCTTGGATCGGCGTATTTACGCTGCGCAAAAGTTTGTTACGTCCCTTTGACTCCACATGTCAACACATCTCAACACTTGGATCGGCATAGACATGTATAGATGCTATGAGTGGTTAAATATAGCTCTAATCAGTAGACTTTCCTTTGCGAACCATAAGTGGGGCACAATACTATGATACGGCAAGTCAGCCGTGAAGGCAGCTGCAACTTATTGAATAATCTGCTGATAAACTGATTAAAAATAATCTGCTAATCAGTTAGGTGCAGTGGTTATTACAATTTTTTTTTTTTTGGAAAAATCAGACCGTAGTCATAAAGCTTTCACCGCACCAAGATAGGTGCAGTGTAAAAACACTATTTTCAACATTTTGAGAACGCATGAGCTGCTGAAAAGCAGTTTACCCAAACATGTCTAGTGCGTTTTCAAAATGCCGCCGCCCCAAATAAATTGCCCCAAACGCGCTTGAAATTTTACACTGTGTTTACTTCAAGCATTGATTAGAGAGAGATAGAGAAAGAGAGATAACGTGTGCAGCTTGTTACAAAGTTGGCAACAGCAAAATTAATCGACACTGCATTATGCAAATAACATTTTTCTTCGACAAAATGATGATCAATGTTTGAATATATAAGAGATAGGGGACCATATAAGCACTATGAATAATGCTGAAGAAATGCATGCATGCCGTTTTCAAAGGGACCCAAGGCACTTAAAACTGCGGGGCAGGGCAGCTTGCCTTCATTACCTTATATATACAGCTTTTGAATAATGGTACTGAAATAAATTTCTAATAGGAGCAAGCTTCAATGTAAAAGTAGCTCACTATCAAGTGATATGTCTATCTCTCGAGATAGTGTATTACTTGTGGTATTAGGCTCGATTACTTAAACTATTTAAAATATATGAGATCTATTAGGACTACTAATTTTAAAAATCATTAATTATATATATATATATATATATATATATATATATATATATATATATATATATATATATATATATATATTAAGGGTATGTTTGGGGCAGGTGTAGATTATTTATAATCTGCCGATGTTGCATTATCCCGATAACATGCTGTTTGAGGGAGCTTATTTAGAACGACTTATTGGCAGCTGCTGTCGTATAAATGCTTATTCTGCCCCTGATTACAACATCAATTTCTATAATCTTCAATAAACCGGAAGATCCTTTCCAATTGCATTCAACAAAATATCCTAAAGCTCCAACAAATTCAAAAACCAATTCACATAAGAATCAAATATCTCCACAAACCTAAACATCAAAGGGAACAAAAAGAAAACATGAACAAGAAGCCGGATAAAAAATAAAAAGATAGCTGAAAAAAATACCGAGTCATTTCTTCAATAAAGAAAGGAAATGTATTAATAACTCCGATCGTTCAGCCTCCTGAATCCCATAACCCCATAAACCCAACTAGCGAGAGAAAGGCGCAATGCAGGGACAGGATTAGGGACTCCACCTTGGATCGTGACGGGACAAGTCGGGCTTCGCGAGCTTCGCGAGAGAAGGGAGGAGGAGGCAGGGACAGGATCAGGGATTCCACCTTGGACCGCGACCGGACGAGCTGGGCTTCACGAGAGAAGGGGGAACGAGATCGGGAAGAAGGGGGGTCAGGGGCGCAGGGTAATAAGGCGAGGGAGAGGGTACAGGAGGAAAATCTTCACCTAACGCACGAATCCAACGCGGAATGTGGCCCTGATCCCGCTTCGCGCGTTATGAACGAAAACCCTCAAGTGCGTTCGGTGCAGCAGAATTAATCTGAAGCGAACGTCTTTTTCAAACACGGAGGCGGCGTCCACATACCGCCACCGCACCTGATAAGTTGCCCCAAACGGGTCCTAAATTAAATTACTTTTCAAAGCAACAGATGAAATTCCCATTCCGGCGGCCTACAAATTCCAAATCGGTGACTAGCTTAGCTTCACCATCAAGTAAAAACACTTCCAGGGGCACCTTACGATTCTCTGGACACTGCATGCTATCAAAAGATTTCTCTAGTCTCAGCAGCCAATTGTAAGCTACTTGAGGTTGTACTACTCCCTTGAAACAAAAATCTCAAGATTAACTATAAGTCTCTATCCCCCTCCTCTACACTCGAAGTAGACATTCTACATTGAGCATCGCCCATCAATTGAGCCACCAAACTTGCAAAGTTAGTCATAGAATTTGAAAGAAGAACTCCCACTATACTCTATACTGCCCAACATGACTACAACTCTATCCATCTGTCACATCCTAATAATGGGGATCTATAATTACTCAATACATACCCCTAACATGCACATATACATAAAAGAAAGGGTAGAAAAGAAAATTAATCGTAAACTACTCAAAAATCTCACATTAATCTACTAATTAATCTTATGCCTTTGGTTATAAATTAATTTCTTCAAATTCATTGCTCTGATACCAAAAATTATATTACAACCCAAATCAATTTAACCCGTCATATCAAGGTGAACCAACTCTTATCAAGTTCATGACAGAGAAACTATTACTCGAGATCTATTTGGAAAGAAATGTTATTGATCTATGTTTCTTCAAGTTTCATACACAATGCCACTAATATCATCAAATATTGTAAAATAAATGTACTCAACTTTCATTCAGATTATATAGATATACAACAATCATGGTTTAATTTCTCTATTATTAAAAAAAGCTAAGCATCACCATGTTTGTCAAAAATAAAGATCAAAGATACTGACATACCTAAAATCAGGCTCTCACAAGTAATGTAAAGTTTCTACTCAACCTGAATCTTACTATTTCCTGAAAATAAATAAATGTGAATAAAGCAAGGGTGAGCAATCATAGCTCAACAGGCTACTCAAAATCTACTACAGTTTTCAATATTAAAAATAAACATGTATTCGATTTAAAAAAATCTAATATGTCAAAAATATCTTGTGCAGTATATATCACTATGATAGTACAAGAAATTGTAACTACAGGATAAGCAACATGATATCATAAGTGTAATAAAATGACATGAAAATCAAATTTAATTCTTTATTTAAATTATTCTAAAATCATCGTGTTCTTTTACCTCCACTTCCACTTATACCTTCACTATTTTATATCTCTCATTTTTCTCTTATAACTCCACTTCCACTTTTATCTCCACTTGTTAACATATATTCAGGTGTATCAAACACACAGATGGATAATTACATATGTGTAAATCCCCTTATAACTCTACTTGATTGCACATAACATACAACCGTGAAATCACAACCACCTATAACTCCCCCATTTTTATCATTTTTAGCACATATTTATGATACAAAAAACAATAAATGGTAACATTTTTTACATATAAAATTTCATAACATACTATAGATAATGGTACATACCAGTAGACACAAGTAATAATATAATTTACAGGAGAAATTAATCTACACATATCGAAAAGCAAAATTTGTAAAGCCACTTATATGTAATGTCCGGAATATTATTTAAAGCATTTCTATCACGTTTAACGCATGTACCAAAGTATACAAATTTTTTTACAATACAAAATACTCATCAAAAACTAAATATTTTTATATCGATATAATTAAAACAGTCTAATATAAAACATATAAAAAGTTGTACAGAGAAAAGTTTGTAAATCTCCGTAAATTTGAGTTTGTTCAAATTTTCGGCAAATAAAATTCAAAGACTTGACGAAAAAACAATGAAATTAAAATCTAATGTAGGTTGAGAATAGCCTATCTGGTGTCGGACAAATTCTTCAACTAGCCCGACGAGCGAAATCTACTTTATGGCCTTCAAAACGAACTTTCTCTCTCTAAAATTGAATATATATTTTTATCGCCCTTTCTCTCTCTACATTTCTCTGGTTGGAAATATGAAATGGAAATACATATAGGAATGTAAAATGCTTTAATGCCTTAAGATATTTATAATAAAAAATTATTTTTTATTAAAGGATATAAATATCATTATTTGAAATGTTATATTTATAGATAAAACCTTTATAAAAATCTATTTATGGGATATCATCCATAATGATGTTATCCAGGTTATTCAAGACTTCTTTACTGGTAAAGATTTACCTAAGTACTTTAAGAGTTCTAATATTGTTTTGATTCCTAAAATCAAAAATCCTGTCAATTGGAGTGATTTTAGACCTATCAGTCTTAACACTGTGATATCTAAAATCATTTCCAAAATTATTGTGAAAAGAATGCAACCTATTCTTGATTCTATTATCAGTCTTAATCAAACTGCTTTCTTGAAAGATAGAAATATTTGTGATCATGCTTTACTTGTTCAAGAATTAATCTTGGACATTGATTCTAGACATAGAGATGGGAATATTTTTTTCAAGATGGATATTAAAAAGGCTTTTGATACTATTTGTTGGGATTTCATTATGGATGTGCTACATGCTATTGGCTTTAATGATACCTTTTGCTTTTTAATTTCCAAAATTCTTAAGGATAACTATTATTCTATTCTTATTAATGGCAATAGTTATGGGTTCTTTAAAGCCTATAAGGGCATCAAGCAAGGTGATCCTATCTCTCCTTATTTATTTATCATTGCTTTTGATTATCTTTCTAGAAGATTAAATTGCTTATATAACAAGTTTCCTTCTTTAAACTATAAGCATAAAGGTCATATAAGCATTTCTCATTTATGCTTTGCTTGATGACTTGATTATTTTCACTAATGCTAATAAGCGTTCTATCAAAAAGGTTTGGGCTGATCTTAATATGTTTCAAGCATATGTCCGGAATTTACTTTAATGTCTCTAAATGCTCTTTTTACTGTGATAAAAAGCTCATTCGTTGCCAAGAGGGATTGGTTAAATGCTTATACAGGTTGCAGGCAAGCTTCTCTGCCTCTTTCTTATTTGGGTTTTCTGCTTAATAAGGGCAGAAATAGAACTGCTCTTTTTGCAAATTTATTTGATAAAATCAGGAATAAAATTTTTTCTTGGGAGAATTCTTTTCTTTCTTTTGGTGGTAGAGTTACTCTTCTTAAGAGTATTCTCACTTCTCTTCCTCTTTACTCTCTTCAAGTTATGAATATGACTTCTGGCCTTATTCAAAAACTTGAAAGACTCTTTAATAAGTTTCTTTGGGATGGTAAAGGTCATTCTTCTTATCATTGGAAAAGCTGGAATAAGCTTTGTAAACCTACTGATAAAGGTGGTCTTGGTTTCAGAAGTCTTAGTGACTCTATTAAGATTAATTATATGAAGCTTTGGTATCGTTTTTGTAAAGGCAATTCTCTTTGGGCTTATTATCTCAAGGATAAATATTGTTCTCAGCTTCATCCTTTAAAGATCACTGTTTATAGTAAGGCTTCTTTTATTTGGAAAGCCATGCTTAGTGTTGCTAAGCAGACTGATGATTTACTCAGTTGGGATATAGGTAATGGTGATTGCTCCTTCTGGTTTGATGACTGGACTGGTTTTGGTTCTCTTGCCAATTGGTATGGGGGCCCTTATGATATTGATATTAAAGTCAAGGACTTTTGGCTGAATAATGAATGGTGTATGGCTAAACTTTCTTCTTCTCTCCATACCATTGATGCTACTTTCATTGCTACTATTCCCCTATCCAATGATAAGAAGGATGTTCCTAAACCTAAAGGCAAATTGGGAGATTCTATTTCCAGAACTTTTGCTGCTACTTTTCATCAGCCTCAAGAGCTGGATCTTAGTCGGAGTTGGAATAAATGGCTTAAGCCTTCTATATCTTTCTTTATTTGGCGTGTTTTGCATAAAATAATTCCTACTGATGATATTATGAAGCTCAAAGGTTTACGTCTCTCGTCTCGTTGCTATCTTTGTCATCTTCATGAGGAAACTTTAGATCATATTTTCATTAAGCGTGCTTTTACTTCTTATATTTGGAAGCAGCTTATTACTAAGCTTCAACTTTCTTTTCCCTCTAATGGTTTCAATTCTATTACTGATATTTTTCATTACTGGCACAATTTGGGTAAGAATTTTTTCTCTATTGTTCCTGTTGTGGTCCTTTGGTTTCTTTGGATTGCCAGGAATGATAGTAAGCACAATGATAAAGATGTCTCTGCTAATAATATCTTTAGTCTTATCTTGTGTTACTTGACTAAATGTTTAAAATGGATTCACCTATCTAAATCGCTTCATGAGTAAGCTTACCGGTTTATTGCAATCTTTTAACATTACTATCAATGATTCTAGCTGTTTTTCCGAATCCGTGAAATGGACTAAGCCGACTCTTCCCTTTATCAAACTTAATTGTGATGGTTGCTTGGATGCCTACTCGTGCTAGTGTTGGGGGCATTTTTAGAGATGCTATGGGGCTTCCTATTTGTTGGTTTGCTTCTAGATCTATACCTTCTTCTCCCTTAATTGCTGAAGCAGAGGCTGTTGTGTTTGGTTTGTATATTGCTCTTAATCGCGGATGGAATTATATTATTATTGAAACTGATTCCTTGCTGTTATGGAAGTACTGTACTTTGCAGATTACTCATCATTGGACGCTCAATTTGCTTATGAAACGTATTTTCTGGTTGGCTGCACACTTCACTATTATTTGGATGCATGTGAAGAGGGCTGGAAACAAAGCTGCTCATTGGATTGCCAAATCTGGGTTGCATACGGAATATCATCTCATTTCTACTACAATTCCTTATGATTTATTTGGTATTTTATTGTCTGATTATTCTTATTTTTGTTTTGTCTTTGTTGGGTAGTGTGTGTGCGTTGTATTTTTATTTTTTCTGGAAAGAGATCCTTAGATTCCTCTTTTTTTTTTTTTGAGTGAGTTGTATGGGTTTGTGTTTAGATAGGAACTCTTTCCCGGGTTTGTACTTTTTTCCTTTATGAAACGCGTAGGGAGCCACTAGTCTCCTTTAACTATATATATATATATATATATATATATATATATATATATATATATATATATATATATATATATATATCTTGACATTTAAGATTTAAAAAATTATAAAAAAAATAATCTGTATAGAACATAACGAAGAGCGGTTTACAAAACGGACACGGTTCTAAAAAACTCACTTGTATATGGAGGTACGAAATCCTTAAGGAAGACAAATTCAAGAAGTAACATTTCCTTTACTTATGATGCCCATAAAAATAGGTAAAAATATGCTCAAAATATAATCAAACGTGATCTCCAATCTGGTTAAGACATTTTATAAATTATGCATAAAAAAAACTACCAAAAATTAATGAATAAATTACGCATAAAAATATCAATAACATTATATAAGAAAGCAAGACTTACCAAATCTCAAAATCAAATATCAACAGGTGCGCCGGTATACTATAGTGACAACCATTATAAATAACGTTCTTCAGCCTCTAATATGTGTTCCCCAAAGTCCCATGATTGAGGAGTCTCTCTGGAGGTGGTGCATCTGCCATCTGCAGAGGAAAAAGATAGAATTAGTTAGCAGGATTACTATGTATATGATAGAAAATTAAAATGAGAACTATCTAAAATAATATCATGAAATTTGTCATAACCATGCAAGAAGTTGTAGAAACTAAACATCGAAGTATACATACCATTTTTTATTCAGTTTCATTCGATCCTCCAGATGTTGAAAAACTTAAAATTTCTTTCTCAACCTCATCACCATTTTCATCCATATGGACTTCTTCATGAAGGTCCATAGTTTCCTCTAGGAGTAATTTCTCATCAATTGAGCTAAGCTGAATATGAAAATCAGACATTACTGGATCTAGATAAATATGTTCGATAACATTTTACATTTCAACAATTTTTTGTGCTCTATTCTACAATACAACAACCCAATCAAGGTTATCCCTTGCTCAACCAGGATATCGAACATAATAAACCTGACTAGTCTGACGTACCAGAATAAATGGTTCATACTTTGCATATCTTCTATTCATTTTAACTTCAGTAATATCATATGGGTCACTGTTCGTGTTACTCTATTAGGAACATGATCAAACCACTCACATTTGAACATGCAGACATTGCGTTCAACATAGCCTCAATATTGCAATTGGGCTATTTCATTTAATATGTCGTAATAGCTGATCCCATTATCTGTGTATGTGCTTCCTTTAACACACACCACAATTATAAGTGTGCTTTCCTTCACATTAAGTGCTTGTGCCAAATTTGTAAACATTCACTCCAAATATGTGTCATGTATTGACACTTCGATTAGGACCCCAAACAAGATCTAATAAGCCCTTGTCTATGATTTTTTTGCTTCTTTTCATGAACCTAGTAGAATTTCCAAAGCATAATTATTTTAATTTATTAAGTACAATTATAAAGCATACTGGTGATTAAATAGTTACTCCAACATACATGTAATTTGAATCACTTTGGGAATTCTTCTTCGATTACCCTCTTGTTCAGGCTCTCGGTAAATAACCTGTGGACATCAATGTGATTTATATGTATGAGTTAATTAGTATTGCATTCCGGATAATAATTTAGAGAATTTTTGAATAAATTTAATCTTACTATATGATTAGTTTGTTCTCGTCACAGTTCAGAAGAACATACAAAAAAGCAACCTTAAGCTCTCTATCATTTAGGTAGCACATGTCATGTGTACTGAAAGTGCACCAGATATCTGAAATACTGATAATTCTATTTGCAAAGACATCTGACCAATAGTTTCTTGCGTCTATTGCCCTTGATCTAAGTAATAAAAAAAAGTAATTTGTCTCATGTAATAGGTATGCCTCGCATATCGAACCCTCTGGAAGTGCTTTATTCTTAACATTCTTTTTAAATTTTATTCAATAATCTATACTGTCTAGTCATTTTAGAAAAAAAAAAGTTGATAGTTCACACTAAACTAAAAACAAACCTCTCAAAGGGATTTATTCACCTATATTTTAATGATCCTCCTCAATATAGCCTCATGACACAGGTGAATGGGCAGATGCTCCATCGAGTCAAAAAACCAGGAGGAAATATCCATTAGAGCTTGCACAACAATAATGAAATACTTGTGTAAAGACTTTGCAGAGAATGAACATCCAATGTGCCTGCGCACAACTCCCTGAAGAATGTACTGATTTCAATCAATGGATTAAGTACCGGCTTTGGCAAAGCATTGAATGCAATAGGTAAAAACCACTGCATGAAAATATGGCAATCGTGACTCTTCATGGCAAATATTTTTCTTATCCCCAAAACAACACATCAGCCTATATTAGAGTCACAATCGCTTGGAAACTTCAAGGAATGTAATCACTCAAAGATTGTTTTTCATTGATCCGATATGAAACAATATGTAGCTTTGGGCTTTAATAATTTACTTGCATTTATCTCTTGCAATTCTAACCTCCTTCTCTTGTAGTACTCTTTTAGATCCACTCTTGATTTGACGTTGTTCTTTATTTTTTCCTTGATATCCAAAACATTATTAAATATATTATTAAGAAAAAAGTTTTCTCAATATGCATAACATCCAGATTATGTTGAATCGGATTGGTTTTCCAGTATGAAACATCCCAAAAAATACTCTATTTCATCCAATTATGTGTAACACCATAATCGAAAGATGAATTGATGCTAATTTCAGTCTCTCAGTGATTTTTGGTACCTCAATGATCATCTACAATATATCGCCTCCATTAGTCCTTTGGACTGGACTTAATCTTTCAACTCTATTTATGAAAAATGCATCTTTATTCCTCTGGAACGGGTGATCATGTGTTAAAAACCTCGAGTGACAGTCAAACCAGAAATTTTTTCTTTCCTTCAAATTGAATGCTTTAGACATGTTCATCAATAAATACATGCAAATTTCTTTGCTATGCTCCAACCAGATTGCATCCCATAAGCCGAGAAATCATTGATTGTCCATATAAGAGCAACTCTGAAGTAAAAGTTTTTTATTTGTTGCAATATCATAAGTTAACACACCAGTCTCCCACAATACAGGTAGCTCATCTATAAGAGGTTGTAAGTACACATCAATTTTACTCTTTGGGCTATGTGGACCTAGTATGATCAATGTTGGAAATAAAAGTTGCACAGTTATACACAAATCAGGGGGAAAATTATATGGCGTAATAATAACTGGCCAACCAGAATAGGGTGTTGCAGCTTGATTGTATGGTATGACCCCATCTACACATAAGCCAAGCCTAACATTGTGTGCTACTGCAAAATCTGAATTAATACGATCGAAGTGCTTTCAAGCTTCACCAACTGAGGGATGAGTCATTGTATTAGAACTAATAGATTCTGTATTATTCTATGTCATGTACAGAGTTGTGCGTATAGAAGCAAATAGTTGTTTGAGTCGTGGAATGAGAGGAAAATAAAAGAGACATTTGTAAAGAATATTTTTCAGGTTTTTGCTCTTTCCCCCTGGTTTGAATCTATCAGCACCGCAAAATCAACATTTTGTCTCTTGCACATTCTCCCTGTAATGTAGCATACATCTGTTTATGTAACAATCTATCTTTTCAAATAGTGGCCCCAACTTCGCCACTAACTGTTTAAATTTGTACAAATCTTCTGGAACTATATTACCAGTGGGGTTTATCTCGTTTAATAATGTTGATACCTGATTAAAGCGTTCCTTATGCATGTTAAAATCAGATTTGATACCCAACACTTAGGGTGGCTGTTAACTCTGTATGCGAAGTGCATTCTTCCCACAGTGGTTATTGGGCAGCATTCAATAGTTCATAGAATTGTTGCACTTCACTGTTCGTTCCTAGCCATCATCAAGCACACTCCTAACAAAATGAGTCATGCTTGCATCGCCAATCATTTTCTCATACATGTCAGAATCATGAACAGTTGGAGGGGCATAACTTGATGAGGCTCCCACATGATCGTACTCAACATCTGATTCAAATTCACCATGTGAAGTCCACTACCAATAATCGGGTTTAAATCCCCTATAGTATAGGCTCAATTTCACTTCGTCGGGTGTCAGCTACGCTTGATTCCTGTGTTTCACACAGGAGCATCAAAACCTATCTTCTGAAAGGTACACGGGCAGCTGTAATGAGTTCAACTCCAGCAATAAACTCGTCAGTTAATCATTTTCTTCATTGATATAATCTATTATACATCCAAGTTCTAAGACTTCGAATATACATATGTATAATAAATTTAGTTCTATAGATTAGTGCACATGCACATTACACATCCTACCTGAAGCCTTTGGCCAACTACACATCATATCTGAAACTCATAGCCCAAAAATTAAAATTATTAACCAATTAACTTATTAACACCCAAACTAACCCATCAGTTCACCATGACAGTATTAAATTACTACACTATCATCTTACCCTTAATCATACAAATATCAACACTAGCCTAACTTCACACAAAACTTACATATCACAAATTTCTTATGTATTTACATATCTCACACGTAAATTTTCATATTTACATACATAACACGTATTTCTTATGCATTTACATATTTCGCACCTAAATTTTCTTACTTACATACATGGCACAAAATTTCTTTTTTGTTTACATATCTTACACCTAAATTTCAAATTTACATACATATCACAAATTCTTTATGCATTTACATATCTCACCTAAATATATAGCACAAATTTCTTATGGATTTACATATCTCACACCTAAATTTTATATTTACATACATAGCACAAATTTCTTATAGGTTTACATGTCTCACACCTAATTTTTCATATTTACATACATAAAACAAATTTTTTTTATATTTACATATCTCACACCTAGATTTTCATATTTACATACATAGCAAAAAATTTTTATGCATTCACATATCACGCACCAAAATTTTCATATATAGCACAAAATTCTTATGTGTTTATATATCTCACAGCTAACCATGAAATCCATATGCATTATATACAAAACAATGAAATACGAAAAAAAAAAAACATAAGCAAAGCCTATGTATTTTTGGATCTAAAATCTACGAAAAAAAAAATGATGAAAATTTATCTAAACCAAAGCTTGGAGGCATGAAAGAAGATTTCACACCTTGAACAGGGTTGAAGCGGTGAATCTGTGCTGGATTCACCGGAGAAGCTAAGTAGACGACGGAAGCATCAAAATAGAGTTGTTGTTTATGGGAGTGCTATTTTAGGGCTCTTATGTCGGAATTAGCATCGGCCATAATCGACGTTATATCGTCATCTTAGAGACGTCTAATGCAACCCACCTGCGTCGTTTCTTTTGAATGTGGAACCGCAGAACAACGCTAATGAATGCTAATCAACAGCTAATTTTGCGTCGGAAATAATTTTAACGTTAATTCACAATTTTCCTATAGTGTTACTAAATAATTTTATAAATAAATATATGTGGCATGCATTTAAATAAGTTTATAAGTAAGTTATGCTCTATCATTTCGAATATCTAGCAGTGTAAGGTATTGAAGTTCTTCATATCTGTCGAGATAAATTTTGTTTTTGCTCCACCAGCCTGATATGTAAAGCTATGTTGTTCTTTGTGCTTCTGTATTCATGATTTTTACTAGACTAAATCTCTTTTGCACAATTTTTGCTCTCTTTGCTACTCCACATATTCTTAGATGGATTAAACGTTAACCCACTGATTCATGTAGGGATATAATTCTTACAGCATAATTACCATTATATAACTATGTTCTTTGTGATGAATCAAAAAGAGTGGAAGGTGTCGGCTGATCAACTTCCACGTGATGTTGGCTTTGCTTCCCATTTGGGTATGATGGACTATGTTGCTTCTACTATCATGCACAGCTTTTGATTTGTTTTCATCCTCGTAGGTTTTCTCAGCTGTTAAAATAGTCTGGCGGCGATTTTAAAAACAGTACTGCTGATTTGTTATATTTGATTTCTGCAATAAAGTACTTTCACGGTGATTTTATGGTCAATGAGGAAACAAGGGATGGTTGCAGTGTTACAATTTGTTTTGAATTTTTCAAATAGATTTTGATCGAATCAAAATCTATTAGAAATTCACCACGAGAATCTTTCATTCACGTTCATATTAATGAGAAAAACTGAATCGATACAATAGCGGAAGCGTACCTGAATCCATTTGATCGATTGCAAGCAATGATCTTCCAATCTGCAGATTTTCCGGAGTTTTCCTTAGTCTCTCTCGTTGATGGGGTACAAGAGAATAATTTTTCTTTCTCTTACTCTACAGACCGGGGACCATTACCTCCTTATTTAATATAACCAACTGGTGGTTACAAGAATTGCTTAATTCCAATTCTGCCCCTCATCAAATTGGAATTTGTACTTATGGTATCCACACGTATAATTTCATGACAAATGTGTCTAAAGTCATAAACTTTATTTTTAATTAAACCACAATAATTTTGACTTATTAAATGATGACCCAACACATTTATTAATTACATTGTAGTCCCATAATTAATCCAACAGTCTCCCACTTGATTATATATGTATAAGATAAATGTGTCAACCTTAGTGCGCCCAAAATTTGTTGTCATCATTGTAAAGGCACATTACAATCTCGTCCGTTAATCATATCAATATAGGATCAAAGCAGTCTTCGTTGTATTTGTCACAACTAAACCCATCAATGGTCACATATATTAATATAATCAAATGACATAGATCAATCATGAATGTGTGGAATGAAAATTACATGCAAAGTGGTCTGTTCATGTCAATTTTCAACTGGTCCTACTTTACTTAAGTGAGATCAAACTTTAACTGTACAGAGTGTACTGAACTGAATAAAATGCCTCATTTCTGATCAGAAAATATCCAAATATGTTTTGTATATAAAATAAAACATAGAGCTAAAACCACAAGTTAACAAACTCCCACTGAATCTAAATTTCCTCAAATTCTAAGAAGGGTTTTGCTGATGTAGATCCAAGTTTTGCTGATGACGATGGCCGTGCTGCCCACTATGCTTCATGCACCTTGTTCTTGCAGAGGGTTTAGTTTTAGAAAGTGACAATCAAGAGATGAGAGAAGTGTTTTCATTTAGAAGAGTCTTAAGGTTCAAATGTCTTTATGTTTTAATTAAAACAAATCTTAAAGTTAGTTAAACAGAACCGATTAAAATCCCACGGTTCCGTCATCCCGGCACTGTTATTTTCATCGGATTCACTTAGTCTAAATAAATTTGCTAAAATCAACTAAATGAGTTCCACACTTTCATTTAGACCGTGGGAAATCTCGTTAGCAACACGTGGGTAACGTCATCCGAGGGATTCCCGATCATCCAACGAGATGTTTTAATTTAGTTGAAGTTGTAGTTTTGTTGTTCTGTTTGTGATTAAATTTTGAGTTGTTTTATATTTTGAATGTTGTGGCAGTGAATTTTATCTTGTGTTGATTTTAATTTAGTTTTGGGTTTCAGTTTTGTGGCTATCCTAAAAGTTTCAGTTTTCATGCAGGGTGACATTGTTGTTTAACATGCAAGAAAAAAATAAAGTACAGTGTAGGTAAATAAATTGCAATAAAATAAAAGCGTACCTAGAGGGTCTTCTCGTCATTCCAAGCTGCACTTAAAACACATATCAGAGCATTTAAATATTTGCAACAAGTATCTAGATGAAGCTAAGGGAAGGTTCTGGTTGTCTACCAAAATCCTAATCCTATCGCTAGTCAATTCCTATGACGTCTAGGTTTTGGTGTTTTATTAAGGATGATTTTCTTCACCAAAGAACAATTAAATTCAATTGTTCTTCTAAAACATCTCATCATATTGAGAAAGTGCTTAGGACGAATCTTGAACATCTCTTCAATACTTCTGAGATTGTTTCGAGTCTAAATGAATTTCATTATACAGGTGATTTAATCATCCGAGAATTTAGTTAAGTTTTGTTTCTTGCTCAGTGAACTTGGACATTTGATTGTCCGATGAGTGAAGTGACATTTCACTTGATGCTTCGTTTAAGAGTTATGATAATGAAAGCCATCAGGGGCAAATTGGTTCATTAAAGATTTTAACCATTCTTAATCGAAGTTTTGAGTTGAAGATTTAAAGTGATTTTTGATTTAGCTATAAAATTTTAGTTTGCCTTTTTAGGTGTTTTAAATTATTTTGAGTTGGAAAAAGTGTTCAAACTATTTAATTCAGTTAAGTCTTTATATTTTAAATGATATTAATATTTTAGATTAATTTTAATGTTTTAAACTGATTTAAGTTAATGTTTTAACTATGAACTGTTTTGAATTAACCTTAATCTTTTTTTTTATTTGTTTTAATTTAAGTTTTAAACAATTTCAAGTTAATCTTAACATCTTGAGTTTATTTCAATTTGATTTTTCAAATAATTTCAGATTAATCCAAATATTTTTTAATTTAATTATAAAATTTTAAAAATCATTCTCTTTCTTAAATTATTAGTTCCAATCATCATTTTTAGAGTCCTATTAATTGATGTTTAAATAATATTTGATCAAATCACTGATTAGGGATTCAATTTAAAGAATTAAAACTCTCCTATATTACATCCCTAATTTTAACAATTCAAGCCTTAATTAATCTTCCAAAGTTTAGGTGATTTAATTAATTAAAGTTTCTTATTTAAATGTTTAAGGTGATTAATGGGTTTCTACCCCTTAAATGTCCTATGTTTCAATCATCCAATAAGAATTTAAGATCAAATATTTTACCCCTCCCTTTGGTTTAGCCTAAATTTTAGTTATGGTTAAAGTTCCTTAATTACCATTATACCCCTTTAGGCTTATTTATTTCATAACTCATCAAATTGAACTCAAATGAACTTGAAATTTTTATGTCACTTTACTCATATCTCAATTAAGACATTAGAGAAGAAAATGTGATTTTTCTATTTTTTAATTTAATTTATATAATTAGTTTAATGAAAAATGAGGATTTTCAATGAAAATTCAACAACATGACCAAGGTAATGTTCCTGTCCTTAGGAAAATTATGGGATGTTCTTACTGACTAGAGGATCACTTGGACCAATTTTGGTGATTTTTTTAGTTATATTTTATTTATTATAATTATTTTAAGTTTTGGAGTATTAATTAATTATAAAATAAAATTAAAGCTGAAAATTGAGTTTTATATTTTTCTTAAATCTCTCTAGCCTCAAGGAGTCTAGAGAAACAAATTCTATAATTTTCTGATTTTTCTATGATTTAATTGAATTATTTTAGTGGGAAGGTTTGAAAATTCATTTTTTAACATTAAAAATTACATTAAGCTTTTAAAATTCAATATCTTAACCTAGAGACTTAGTAAAAATATTTGGTTGGTTTATAAGTGATTAGGGAGCAAAATATGACATTTTTGTGATTTTTAATGTTTTTGTGATTTTTTTTATTTTAATTTTCTTAGACTCCTCTGATACTAGAGAGCCCACAAAACCAATTTGGTGAAATTTTGAAATATATTTTGGGTTTTATGAATTTTTTAATTTTCAAAATAATTATGTCACTTAATTAATTCATTTAGTTGGTTAAATTAACTCTAATTGACTTGAAATTTTTATTTTAGGTTCTCTGTATCCTAAGTGACAGTGGAGAATTAATTTTAAATAATTTTGATGTGTGGTTACTCCTAATTAATTAGAGTTCAATTTTAAGTGTTTAGGCTAATTAGGGTTATTCTTAAGGAATTAAATCAAACCATAATTTTCCTAGAGTCCTCTGGTCTAGAGATACCTCCCCTAATTTTTCTGAAATTTTCTAAGCAATATGCTAATTACTAGAATTAAAATATCAAAACAGACACATAATCTTAGAAATTAGGTAACTCTCCATAGAGATGGCCTCTGGTCTTGAAAAATTCAGGGAATGTTCCCAAAAATAGAGGCTACAAAAGCCCTATGGTCTCATGCCATGATGAATTATGTATGTAAATGGAGAATTAAAACATCACAGAGGGTATTTAAATAATTAAAAATCATATACTCAACAAATTAACTTAATTCTTTTTCCATATTATTCTCCTCTATTCACTGAGCATGAGGGTATTTTTAGTTTATTTTTAGGATTTTTCTATGCAAAAATATGGATTTTTGAAGTTCTGGCTATTTAAATAATTCAGAAAATCCTTAATTTCCTACTTATCGAGCGCGGCACCTCGTCATCCTTGGCAGCTCCAAAACTCCACGTGGCGCTCTTTCATTCGACACTGTCATCTGAGTTAGCGCCACGCGGCCCGCGGTTCATGTTCCATCTCCTCGCCCGACGTCATTTGAGCCGTCTGTTGAAAACACGCGCGATCGAATGGTCCATGGTCATCGTCTCCATCTGGTGTGTCCCGAGAGCCGTCCACCTTCTAACCCTAAGATCTCACTCGATACTCAACCAAATCGAGTGTGGTTTCTTCCTACATGCTCGTCTAGCCTAGAGGAGTCTATCCATACGGCTAACATGCATCGAAATCAAGTGAAACAAAATGGAGAATCGCTGGAAGCTCGGGAGCAAGGGGAGTTTCCATACCTTGGTCCAAGAGGTGAAGCCTCGATTGGATGTGCTCGGCACGTTCGTTGGAGCTGGAGGAGCCTAGGGATGAAGCCTCTGGTCCTGGTGATCTATCTAGGTGTGACTTCGTCCAAGCCCGATTTCAAAGCTTGGCATATAGGAGGAATGGCTGGCCTGGTGAGGGGGCTTTTGCTGGGGAACTTCTTCCCTTGGTCTGGTGAAGGTGTAGAGTCAATCAATTTGAAGATTGACTCACTGTGGTGAAGTGTCCTGGTTTTGGGCTTAAAATTGAGCTCAGAAATTGAACTCACAGAGAGGGTTTTAGGGCTGGATTTCAGTGTGGATCAATTGCTCTAAGTTAGGAGAAGAGTTTAGGATCAATTGGGCAGAGTTTTGGTAAGGTCCAGTGCATCCAAACTTTTGGCCGTGGAGGTGAGGAGTTTAAATAGCCATGGCTAGAGGGCTCACCAGGGCAAGTTAAGGGCTGGGATCAGCTGCCTAGGGAAGGAGAAGAACAGCCATGGTATCCACTTGGGTTGGGACAGCTCAGCTGGCTAAATTTAAATTTTTGAATCAAATAGGTGCTCACGGGTGTGGTGTTTTCTGGCGACCCAGGTGGCTGGCCGGCAGGCATGGGTCACCATCTTGACCAGTGAGGTCGGGGTTTGAGTTTTGTGCAAACAATTGGCATTGGCCATGTGTCTAAGGCTTGATTTAAATGGAATGGGGGGAGGGCTAATTTTGGGCTTAAAATGGTCAAGCCATGGAATGGGTTGGGTGCACCCATTAAGGTCCGATTTTGGGCTGAGGGAATAAATTGGATCAGCTAGGAAAGGGTGGTGAAGTCCCCATCCATGAATATTTGGATTAATCATGGGTTAAGGTGAAGCATGGGTAAGGTTAATGACTTTTAAGGAGTGCTTAAAGGCCTTCCTCCTTTTTCCACTTATGGGGTGTTGACAAACCTAAGATTCTCATGGCTTTCATGTGTCTTGTGCATGGCTCCAAGGCTTGCTCATGGCTTAGGAATGACTTGGCTTAATTTCATGGAAATGGATTTTAGAAGTTTTGGCATTTATGGGTGATTTGGCATGAGACTTAATTTAGAATTATTTGATGATTGACTTAGGACTTAGGGGATGATATCAATTAAAGGAATAATGAGAAAAATGTCACATGGGCTTTGGAATAGATTTTGGGCTTTTTCAACTTTGGTAAAAATGGGCTTTTAAATGTCTTATGGAAGTGGGCTTTTAAGTTTTAAAAATAAATTTTTGGATAAAAATTTAAAAACTTTTATGCCAAATAAATGTTGCATTTTATTTAGGAATGTGTCATGAAAATTTAGAAAAGATTTGGTGTCATTTGGGGTTGAATTGGGTTTAATTTGGGTCTTTTAGTTATAGGGTCAAAGTGGATCAAATTGGGCTAACTTGGGCTAAGGTTGGGCTAATGTTGGTTTTGATGTAAAATTAATGTTGCAAAATGTTTATGGAGGTGTGAAAAAGAGTTTTCAATTTTGTTTGAGTCTTAATTTGGGATTTGGGCTTGTTTGGGTTCATGGTTGGTGCAGGACAATTTGGGGAGTTTTGGTTTGGGTTAGGCTTGGGTGGAGTTTGAATCCAAATATTGGGTAAATTAAGTTATAGTTTTGTTTATGGGGATGTTAGGAAGATTTAAAAACAAATTTGGGGAATATTGGATGACATTTGGGTTGAATTTGGGATGGATTGGGTTGGTTGGTCATTTTGGGCCTTAAGGGCTAATTTGGGACTTTTGATAAAATTAGGTTATATTGACAAAATTTGGCCATGTAGCAGTTGAATAAAATAAAATTGGGAATATTTGAGATTTTCTGGAATTTTTTAAGAATTTTTTGGAATTTTTGGATTTTTGGGTTAAAAAGGGTATTTGGAGGTTATTTGGAGGGTATTGGGGTATTTTGGTGGATTTAAGAGATGGGGACTGTTTCAAAATATTTTTTAGGATTTTTAGGAATTTTGGATAATTTTTAAGAAATTTTGGAGAGTTTTGGGGTTGTAGGGGCAATTTAGGTAATTTTTGGTAGGTTTGGTGGGCCCTCGGGGTCAAAAATTGAAATTTTGCAAAAAGGAAGATTGATTTGATGTGAGTAAAATGAAACCATTTTGGTTGAGCCATGAAGCCATATTAAGCTCACAAGACCCATGAGAGGACTCATTTTAGGCACTCAAATGTTGTTCCTAACCCTCTTAGCCAGGGGCTTAGGGGTTAAGGTCCATCCATATAAGTTACCTACATGAGTCAGGGAGTTGAGTTGGGTGAGAGTGGTTTTAGGATTTGGAATGTGTGTGAGAGTGTGGTATGTGCAAGTTTACCTTCACCAAGACTAGGCCACCCAGGGTAATCCTAAGGCCAAAGAATCCTATAGGAAACTCATCCTTTAAACCTCCATATATTTGTTTTAACCCTCCAAGTGGCCTGGGGATTTACAATCAAACATGTGGGGTTTGAATGGATTTAAGAAGTGTTTGAATTTCTAAGTGGTGGGTTCCATCTCTAGTCTTCTAGGATAGTCAAAGGGAAAACCTATGGCTAGATCCTAAGCACTAAAGAGAGAGATCAGACCTTACCAAAAATGAGGTCAACATGTGTAGGAGGAGAGGAAAAGTGAGAGATCTCTTCTTCCTTACTTATCTAAAGAGAGAATTGTGTGTTGTTGTGAAGAAAGAAGATGAATCAAAGGAATTCCTTGAGATTCGCTTGGGGAAGAGTTTGAGATAAGTTTTATTTTCTTGACTTTGTTTGTATGACGTTGCTTTTATATATAAAATCTATGCTTTATCATCTTTCCTCATGAGATTTGAGTAGATTTCTTTGTCTTCCTTCTTTTTATGTGATGTGTTAATGTTGTGATATGGAAATGATGTGTTAATTTATCATGAAGAATTTGTGATGACCTTTTCACTTCGTACTTCATTTACTTTTTAATCTGGCCAATCTAATTGTTAAAACTTGTTGGGAAACATATGTTCTGAAAGGATTATGAGTTCCACAATGAAAGTGAAGGTCACATTCAATGTCCATGAATAAGTGATGTAGTTCATGGGGATTAGATACAAATAAATAGAGAAATATATTTTGATGGGCGTAGATTGGAGATTTTATAGTGACAGACTGAAATCCCCAATTCGGTCCTAGCGTTTGAAAACCAAAGCAAGAGTTAGCCTTCAGGCGAAAGGAAGTGTGAGCTCTGGAGTAAGAGTCAGTATCCTCCAAGCCTAACCACAGATTTGAGGACTAAACTTAGGATTAGCCAATGTTCTTTATATCACTCGGAAGAGGGTAAAGAATAGGAATGCTCCTATTTGGCACAATACTATTGCATCACTGATCTATATCACTAAATAATCATATTATTATTGGAGAGGAGGAAGATTCTTTATTACAATTGAACTTTTGTTATAAATTTAGTCTAGTTTTAGTTAACTGTGTCAGGAAGTCAGAATGTACTTTGGTAGAATTAGTAACGACAACTGTTTATTCATCTTTTTATTATTAGTAATTACTACAATTGTGCTGTGATTCATGAAGTGATTTAAGTGCTCCATTATAGAATTAATACCTTCTCGTAGGATTGATAACCAGGACTCCATTAGAGCCCTGTATTACTTGAGTGATACATACACTTGCGTTTAATTATGTGACTCAATAGAAAACTAAATCAATATATATAAATCTGAGTTCATAAATTTTGGCAATTTAAAAAAGTCACACTAAGTTTTGGCGGCGTTGCCGGGGAAGGTAACTATAAAAATTAATTCGGTAGTATTTGAAAGCTTATATTTGAATTACTAGTCGTAATTGTGTGTGTTTGTTTATTTTTAGTGTGCTTATTGCGATTGTATGCGTAGTATCGGATCTATAGGTTTAGTGCCTTTCGATTCTGAATTAGAGCGTACTATTAGAAAATTTCAAAAAAAATAAAAACAATCTGAAAATGCTCACAAAATGGCGAACAACTTGAACAATCAAGAATCAAAATGAAAATATACCAAGACCTTTAAGAGATTATGCTAATCCAACAGCAGATGAAATTCACTTAACTATCCAAAACCCTCATGTTATTGCTAATTCATTTGAGCTTAAACCTGTTATTTTTCCAAATGGTACATAATAATCAATTTGGAGGAACACCTAATGAAGATCTTAACTTACATCTCGCTAGTTTTTTAAAACTGTGTGCTACCTTTAAATACGATGGAGTGTCAAATGATGCTATTAGACTTAGACTTTTTCCTTTTTCATTAAGGGATAAGGCTAAGGCGTGGTTAAATTTGTTAGCTCCTGGGTCTATCAGAACTTGGAGAGAACTTTCACAAAAGTTTCTGTCAAAATATTTCCCTCCTTCAAAAACTGCTAAGTTGAGGAATGATATCACATCATTTAGTCAGTTCGATGGAGAATCTATATATAAAGCTTGGGAGAGATTTAAAGATCTTCTGAGGAAGTGTCCACATCATGCTTTACCAGACTGGTTAATAATTCAAACTTTTATAATGGATTAGTGGGATCTTTAAGATCGAATATAGATGTTGTTGCCGGTGGATCATTAATGTCAAAACCTTTTGATGAAGCATTTCATTAATAGAAGAGATGGCTACTAATAATTTTCAATGGCCCTCTGAGTAGGTAAATCCTAAGAGAGTATCTAGTATTCATGATTCTGATGCAATAACTATGATAGTCTCTCAAATTGCTAATCTTTCGAAGAAAATATATCAATATGGAATGAATTATTATCGAAAACCCCCAGCGTTGGAGGAAAATTCATCAGGACATATGATAGAATCTCAAACACCTTATGAAACCTTGAATGTTGTAAATAATAGACTCAACAATCCTTATTCGAATTATTATAATTCTAGAAGGAAGAATCACCCAAATTTAAACTGGAATAATAACAATGTTGTTGTTAACCCGCAATGGGGAAACAATTCTATTAATCTAGTTGGAAATCTGAACAACCAAGGAAATACCAATTATAGACATTCTTATCCTCCTGGTTTTAATGGTAACCCACAATTTAAGGAAAATAAGTTGTCTACTGAAGAAATAGTTATGAATGTGGGTAACCAAATACAAGCTCAAAATGTTGCGATGAAGAACATTGACAATCAACTGGGACATATTTGTTTGCGCTTAATAATAGACCTTCTGGAAATCTTCCTCGCAATGTTGAGAATAACCCAAAAGATTAAAACAAGGAGCAAATTAAGGCTATTCAATTAAAGAGTAGAAAAGAATTGGAACCAAGAGTATAAAAAGAAGTTGAAGTTGAGAGAGAGGAAGTGGATATTGAAAAAGGTTTGTCGGCATATTTTTAGGTTATGTGTTTTGAAAAGGGGGTCGCCTACAGAAATTGTCGGCGGATTTTCAGATTTTTAAATTTAATTTAAATATATAATTTAGAAAGGTAGCATTTGACTTTTGAAAATAATTTTAAGTTTGAATTTTTTAAGATATGAAATCAAACCGATCTCACATCCCAAATAGTTTATATAAACAAGCACCGCATCACAAACCGTTTATCTATCCCGAAGAATAGACACACTGCTTGATGATGGGGCTCGATTAAATAAACTAAAAGATTAGTGACATCCGTTTGGTCTACAAACCAATTTTATAAGCCGACAAGTTTCCCTGCTTAATATAAAGAAATTAAACAGGGTTTATATTACCTGGGTTCTTAAAGTTCCCTATAAGGGCAAGCCCCTATAGTTAATTACATCTTAAATTTCCGAAAACACTTAAGAAAACTCTCGATAATGATCAGTGGTTTTGCTTTTAAGAATTTCAAAGTTTTTTCAAGGATTGGATTTCAATAGGGATTAGCTCAAATTTGAAACATTTTATTTATTGGAATCAAAGGAAGAGAAGTAGGGGATGTCACAGACCTGAAGTGAACTTCGGTGACTTCCCGACTATCCTATTGTTTAGCTTCAATTTGAGAATTTATTTAATGTTTCAATCCTACCAATTTTAATTAATTAGGACTTATATTTGTATGACGTGATCATACAAATAGCCTTGAAGATGTGAGGGTTTATGTAGTACCAAACGACTACCTCGGAGTCCTAAGACAAGTCAGGGCTTAATTTGCATAACATGATTATGCAAATGCCTAACGAAAAGTTGAGGATTTATGTTGCACTAGGCAAACTACCTCAAAATCCTATGGCTTGGTTATTTAATTCTAATAAAGGTTTTGCTGAAGTAGACTCAAGTTTTGCTGATGAAGATGGCTGTGCTGCCCACTATGCTCCAAGCTCCTTGTTGTTGCAAAGGTTTAGTTTTAGAAAGTGGCAGATGAGAGAAGTGTTCTGGTTTAGAAAAGTCTTAAGGTTCAGGTGTTTTAACATTTTGTTAGGGGAATCTTAAAGTTGGTTATAACAACACCGGTTAAGATCCCACGGTTCCATCATTTCGCCACTGTTATTTTTATCGGATTCACTTAGTCCCAATGAATTTGCTAAACTCAACTAAATGAGTTCCACACTTTCATTTAGACCGTGCGAAATCCCGTTAGCAACACGTAGGTTACATCATCCGAGGTATTCCCGATCATCCAACAAGACGTTTTAATTTAGTTGTAGTTGTAGTTTGTTGTTCTGTTTGTGATTAAATTTTGAGTTGTTTTTATATTTTGAATGTTGTGGCGGTAAATTTTATCTTGCATTGATTTTTTAATTTAGTTTTGGGTTTCAATTTTGTGGCTATCCTGAAAGTTTCAGTTTTCATGCAAGGTGACATTCTTGTTTAACATGCAAGAAAAGTAAAGTGCAGTACAGGTAAGTAAATTGCAATAAAGTAAAAGCGTACCTGGAGGGTCTTCTCGTCATCCCAAGCTGCACTTAAAACACATGTTAGAGCATTTATATAATTTTAAGAAATACCTAGGTAAAGCTAAGGGAAGGTTCTGGTTAACTACCAAATTCCTAATCCTATTGCTAGTCATTTCCTATGGCGTCTAGGTTCTTGTGTTATATGGATGATTCTCTTCACTAAAGAACAATTAAGTTCGATTGTTCTTCTCAAACATCCCATTATATTGAGGAAGTGTTTAGGACGAATCCTAAACATCTTTTCAATACTTCTGAGATTATTTTAAGTCCAAAGGAACTTCATTGTACAGGTGTAATAATCATCCAAGAATTTAGTTAAGTCTTGTTTTTTGCTAAGTGAACTTGGACATTTGATTATCCGATGAGTAAAGTGACTTGTCACTTGATGCTCCATTTAAGAGTTATAATAATAATGAAAGCCTTCAGGGGCAAATTAGTTTGTTACAGATTTTAACAATTCTTAATTTAAAATTGGAATTGATGATTTAAAGTGATTTGGTTTAGTTATAAAATTTTAATTAATAATTTTAAGTTTGGAATAGTATTCGAGTTGTTTTAATTCAATTAAAACTTTATATTCTAAATGATCTTAATATTTTAAATTTGTTTAGGTTGAAAGTGGTGTTTAAATTATTTAATTTTATTAAATTTTGATGACTTGTTTTGGATTAATTATAATACTTTAGGTTGATTTTAATTAGTTTGATTTTCATATATTTTTTTTAATTATGAATTGTTTTAAGATTACTTGAGGTTTCAAATTTGTTTTAAGTTTATTCTTAAGTGATTTCAAATTAATTTTAAATGTTTTTAAAATTTATTTTAATTTGATTGTTAAATCATTTAATGTTTTAAGCTTTAATTTAATTAAGGGTTATTTCCCTTTTAAATCATTAATTTCAGTCATCATTTTAGAATTAATTAAAAGTTGAATATTATTGAATTGATCTATTTAGGGATTGTAGATTGGAGAGTTGATATCTTCTTAAATCATATCCCTAATATTAATAATCCAAATTTTAATTATTATTCTCCCAAAATTTACATGATTTAATTAATTAAAGTTCCATTTTGATATTTTCAAAGTGACTAGTGGGTTTCTACCCCTTTAACTTCCCAGGTTTCAATCATCTAAAAGAGCATTAAGATCAGATATTTTACCCTCCCTTTGATTAAGCCTAAGACATTAATTAGGGTTAAAATTCCTTAATTACCTTTGTGCCCTTTTAAGCATATTCATTTCATAACTCACTAAATTGAGCTCAAATGAACTTGAAATTTTTATGTCACTTCACTCACATGTCAATTAAGACATTAGAGGAGAAAATGTGATTTTTCTATTTTTAATTTAATTTATATAATTATTTCAATAAAAATAAGGATTTTCAATAAAAATTCAACAACATGACCAAGGTAAAGTTTCTGTCCTTAAGAAAATTATGGGATGTCTCTACTGACCAAAGAACCACTTGGACCAATTTTGGTGATTTTTTGAATTATATTTTATTTATTATAATTATTTTAAGTTTTGGAGTATTAATTAATTATAAAATAAAATTAAAGTTAAAAATTAAGTTTTATGTTTTTCTTAAATCTCTCAGACCTCAAGGAACTTAGAGAAACAAATTTTATACTTTTTTATTTTTCTTTGATTTATTAGAATTGATTTGGTGCAAAGGTTGGAAAATCCATTTTTTTAATATTAAAAATTGTCTTAAGTCCTTAAAATTCAATATCTTAACCTAGGGACTTAGGAAAAATATTTGGTTGGTTTCTAAGTGATTGGGGAACAAAATATGACATTTTTATGATTTTTACTATTTTTGTGATTTTATTATTTTTTTATTATTAAAATATTCAAAATATGGTTAAAAATGAAAATTTTATAAAAATCTCAATTTTAATTTTCTTAGACTCCTTTGGTATCAGAGAAGCCCCAAAACTAATTTGGTGAATTTTTAAAGTGTATTTTGGGTTTTACAAATTTTTTAATTTTAAAAAATGATCATAAAACTTAAATAATTCATTTAATGGCTTAAATTATTTCCAATTGACTTGAAATTTTTATGTGAGGTTCTCTACATCCTAGGTGATAGTGGAGAATTGTTTTCAAGTGATTTTAATGTGTGGTTACTCCTATTTAATTAAAGTTCAGTTTTGAGTGTTTAGGTTAATTAGGGCTATTTTTAAGGAATTAAATCAAACCATAATTTTTCTAGGGTCCGCTGGTCATAAGGTACCTCTCCTAATTTTCTTAGAATTTATTAAACAATATACTAATTACTGTAATTAAAACATCAAAACAGACACATAAACTTGAAAAATCAATAACTTGCCACAGAGATGGCCTCTGGTCTCGAAAATTTCAGGGAATGTTTCCAAGAACAGAAGCTACAAAAGCCTTATGGTCTCATGCCATGGTGAATTATATTCATGAATGGAGAATTGAAATACTTAAAACAGTATTAAATTAATTAAAAATAAAATACTTAACAAAAAAGCTTAATTCTTTTTCCACATTATTCTCCTCTTTTCACTGAGCAAGAGAGTATTTTTATTGTAATTTTGTGATTTTTCTATGCAGAGATATGAATTTTTAAATTTTAGGGTAATTAAATAAATAAAAAATACCCTATTTTTCTACTTATCCAGCGTGGCGCCGCATCAACCTTAGCAGCTCCGAACTTTCCACGTGGTGCGCCTCCATTCGATGACGCCTTCCACCTCAGTGCCACGCGGCCCCGCGGTTCCGCTCCATGCCTCCGTCTGATGTAATCTGGATCGTTCATTCGATACACGCACGATCCGACGGTTCCTGGTCATCGTCTACGACTGGTATGTCCCGAGAGCTGTCCACACTAAAACCCTAAGATCTCCCTCATTTCTTAACCAATTTACATGAAATTTCATCCTATGTGTTCGTCTAAATGAGAGCTACAAATCCATATGCCCAACATGCATTGAAATCGACTCAAATAAAATGGAGAATCGAAAGAAGCTCTCGGGAAGGAGGAGTTCCATACCTTGGCTTTGAGAAGTCAAGCTTCAATCAAAGGGGCTTGGCACATTCGTTAGAGCTGGGGGAGCCTAGGGATGAAGCCTCTGGTCCTGGTGTAATGTCTAGACCCGATTTCCACCAAGCCCGATTTCAAAGCTTGGACGATAGAAGGAATGGCAGGCCTGGTGAGGGGGCTTTTGCTGGGGAACTTCTTCTCTTGGTCTGGTGAAGGTGTAGGGTCAATCAATTTAAAGATTGGCTCACTGTGGTGAAGTGTCTTCGTTTTGGGCTCAAAATTGAACTCAGAAATTGAGCTCACAGAGGGGGTTTTAGGGCTGGATTTCAGTGGGGATCAAGTGCTCTATGTTAGGAGAAGGGTGTGGAGTGATTTTGGCAGAGTTTTGGTAAGGTTTGTTTCAGCACCTTCTTTGGCCGAGAGGGAGGTGAGTTTAAATAGGCATGGCCATGGCTGATTTCAGGGAGGTTTGAAGGCTGGGATTTGCTGCCTAGGGGAGGAGAAGAACAGCCACAATGGCCATTTGGGTTGGGACAGCTCAGCCAATTCCTTTTGAATTTTTGAATCAAATTAAGCCTCTCGGCCTGGTGGTTTCCGGCGACTGGGGTGGTGGTCCGGCCAGGGTCAGGTCACCATCTGACTCAGTGTGGTCAGGGCTTGAGGTTGGTGAGTTCAATTGAGGCTTGACATGTGTAAAGGAGTTGATTCAAATGGAATGGGGGAAGTGGCTCTTTTGGGCTTGGTTTGGTCAACTCATGCAAATGGGTTGGGTGCACCCCCCCCCATGACCTGGTTTTGGGCTGATGGAATCAGTTGAGTCAGCTAAGAAAGGGTGGTGAAGTTCCCATCCATGAATATTTTGATTAATCATGGGTTAAGGTGAAGCATAGGTAAGGTTAAAATGTTTAATCATAGGTTAGGAAAGAGCTCCCCTCTCTTACCATTAATGGCTTGGTGATGTGTAAAGTGGCTCCCAAGGCTTGCATATGGCTTATGCATGGCTCCATGGCTCCATTTGGCTTGAGGCAAAGCTTGGTCAATTTCATGGAAATAGATTTTCGAGATTTTGGCATTTTGATGGAGAATTTTCATGAAGCTTGATTTGGAATAGTTTAATGATGGTTTTGAAACTTATGAGTGATTTTGATTAAATGGATGATGGAAAGAGATGTCATGTGGGCTTTGAATTGGACATTTGGGCTTTTAAATTTGATGAAAATGGGCTTTTAAAATGCTTTAAGGGGATGTGCTTTTAGATTTTAAAATAAACTTTAGGACAAAAATTTTGTAAAAGATTGTATCAAATAAATGTTTCAATTGGTTTAGGAATGTGCAATGAGTGATTTGGAACAAGTTTGGGGTGATTTGGAGTTGAATTGGGTTTAATTTGGGCTTCTTTAATAATAGGGTCAAAGTGGGTCAAATTGGGCTAACTTGGGCTAAGGTTGGGCTAATGTTGGTTTTGATGTAAAATTAATGTTGTAAAATGTTTATGGAGGTGTAACAAAGAGTTTTCAATTTTGGTTGGGTCTTGATTTTGGGATTTGGGCTTGTTTGGGTTCATGGTTGGTTTAGGCCAATTTGGGAAATTTTGGTTTGGGTTAGGCTTGAGTGGAATTTGGGTCCAAATATTGGGTAAATCAAGTTAGAGTTTTGTTTGTGGGGTGTTGACCTCATTTTTGATGAGGTCTTTTGCTTCTCTCCTTAGTACTTAGGATCTAGCCTTAGGCTTTTCCTTTGACTAATCTTAGAGGACTAGAAATAGAACCCACCACTTAGAAATTCAAACACTTCTTAACTCCCTGCAAACCCCACAAGCTTGATTGCAGACCCCTAATCACCTAGAGGGTTGAAATCAAATGTGGAGGTTTAAAGGATGAGTTCCCTATAGGACTTTTTGGCCTTAGAAATACCCTGGGTGGCCTGGTCTGGTGAGGTTTGACTTGCACATACACTACACTATCACACACATTCCAAGTCCTAAAACCACACTCTCACCCAACTCGACTTCCTGACTCATGTAGATAATTCATATGGATGGTCCTTAACCCCTAAGCCCCCGGCTAAGAGGGTTAGGAACAACATAGTGAATGCCTCAAATGAGTCCTCTCATGGCTCATATGAGCTTAATATGGCTTCATGGCTCAACCAAAGTGATTCCCTTTTACTCAAATTTGATCAATCTTCATTTTTCCAAAATTTCAATTTTTTGACCCCTGGGGCCCCGGACCCACCAAACCCTAATTACCCAAAATTCCTCAAAATCAGTCCTAAACATTTCCCCCCACTCAAATTGATCATCCATAGCCAAAATACCAAAAATTCCAAAAGTACCCCCCAATACCCTCCAAATACCCAAAATGTCATTCTTAGGCCAAAAATCCAAAAATTCAGAAAATTCCCAAAAATTCCAGAAAATCCCAAATATTCCCAATTTCATTTTGTTCAACTACACCATGGGCTAATTTTTCCAATTTACTCCATGACCCACTTTTTAATATGTTTGCAATTTATGTTTATAGTAACGGCACCAAAAACTTGATCCCGCTTTTAAATATAGATTTATGATTTAATGATGAAAAATTTATAATGTGGATTCTACGCAAGTATACGTATCGTATCAAGTAATACAGGGCTCTAGTGGAGTCCTGGTTATCGATCCCACAGGGAAGTTTTTAACAGATTTGTTATCAGCTAAATTAAAGGAATTACTTACTAATGAAGTGAACGAAAATTTAAAGTGACTATAATAAACTAAAGTAGACTAATGCTTGAAATAAGTTGATTTAAATAATCTAGAAAAAGTATCCTTCTCCTTGTTTTTAAGAAAATTATGTGAATGATGAATTTAAATAAGATTTTAATTTTTATTGTGACAAATAGGAGCATTCCTATTCTTTACCCTTTGGTCCAGGTGCAAAGAACATTGACTAATCCTATGTTTGATTACTAAATCTGCGGCTAGGCTAGGAGGATACCGGCTGCCACTTCAGAGCTCCCACGTTCCCCTCACCCGAGGGCTAACATCTACACTTCGACTCTCAAACAAGTAGGATCGAATTGAGTATTTTAGTCTGTCACACTAAAATATCCAATTCTACGTCCGATAATTATATTTCCCTATTTATTTGCACCCTCCTTCTAAGGCTTTTGATTTCCCTAAATATTGGATGTAATTTTTACTATAGTTGATAATTCAACATATTTTAACTACTCAATTGGTCGGATTGAAAGTAAATTAAGTTTTAATTAAAAATTATCACAATTTATTTATAATATATTAGGTGCTTCTATTTAATTTCATCAATCCGCATAATCTTCATAAACAAGGAGAAAGACTAAGAAAACTACTCAGAATGCATGGGAATAAAACAAAGCCTGGATTTCATTTAAAGTTTAAAAGCAATAAATAAAGATACTTATCTTAATTTCCTCCCCAAGCAGACTTCTTGAAGTTCCTTTGACTTTTCCTTCTTGTACAGCCACTAAATAGCACTTAATTAAACTAATGTACTCACTAAATACACTCAAAAACTCACTTAGAACACTCTAGACTCTCTAATTAGACACACACACACTAGAAAAATACACATAAGAGACACTAAAAAGACACACAAATGACTAGAATTCGGCCTCTATATATAGAGGTAGGCAAAGGTCCAAGGGGTGCTTAAACATCTCTTCAAAAAGCGTCCAGGTTCAATGTATCTAGCATTTTGAACAGGCTCGTCGTCGGCGAGAAACGACCTCGCTGTCGGCGAGCTTCTAGAAGGTCTTCAAACCGCGCTATCTCGCTGTCGGCGGGCTCGGGCTCGCTGTCGGCGAGGTAGTTATAATTCCTTCAAAAATTCTCCTCACGATCTCACCGTCGGCGGTCTGGATCTCGTCGTCGGCGAAGTAGTTATATTTGCATGAATTTCCTCCTTTTTGATCCAAATTTGCTCCATTTCATGCTTTTTGCTTCCATCACTTATAAATCTTCATTTCTGTAATAAAATAAAGAAAATATCTTTCTTTAAAGTGCAATTTCATCAAAAATTGGTATGAATTTCTTAATGTATTTTTCTGTGATCAAAATCCCCCAAACTTAATTATTACTTGTCCTCAAGTAATTTTAATATTAAATAAAAATAATGATTTCTATAATAGAATTTTTCAATTCAGATAATATGAATTAAATTTAAATAACATTATAAATAAGTTAAATATAAATATTTCTGAGTAATTAAATTAACTTTATAGATATAAGATTATCTAGTTATCAGGTCTAAGATTTCTAGCTTTCTATTTAATTCAGGAATGACTATATTTTAAAAGAGTAAACTACTTAAGATATTTAGATGATAGGAAATTCAAGAAAACACTATTTAATAAAATACTAATTCATAAATATAAGTTTAGAAATATAATTAAGTTTTACCCTTTAGGTTGATTCCATTGAAGCCAATTTTTGATAAGGCATCTCCTCAAGCTTCTCCTCACTTTATGTTTTTCTTTTTTTTTTCTTTTCTTTTTCTTTTTCTTTTTCAAGTGAGGATTACTGTATCTGGATAGCCTGTTAATAATTTTGAACTTCAATTTCTCTTCCTAAAATTGAAACTTAAAATATTTCTTTGCTTATATATATTTCATAGCCTTTACTTCATTGAGTTTTTATCCTTTCTTTTTCACTTAAATACTTAAGAATTTTCAATTTTAAGAATATAGTTTTCCTTACTTTAAATAGTTTACTATATTTTTATTCCTTTAAACCAAATATCTTACTCCATTAATTAATTGGATTACTAGAAACATTTTCTTTAACTTTTTATAATAGTTAAATAAAGTAATTCATATTTATTGAATTTGAAAAACTACTTTAGAAAATCATTTGATAATAATTTTTGAAAATAGAATTTGAGAACAATACTAATAATTAAATTTGTATTTTTACCCTCCCCCAAACTTAAATTTTTCTATCTATACTCAATAGTGAAAAAGGGAAAGTATATAGTAAAATTCATCATACCTTTGAAATTTAGGTATTTCTTTTCTTTGAAATTTTTGCAGACTTTTTCATTACTTACAGAACATGTACTGTTAGTATTCTTCCACATATAATATTGAAAAGAAAGTGCAGGGATGAAATTTAAAATAAGTATCAAACATAACAAAGAAAACTTAATCTATTTCTACACATACAATTAACTAAAACATTTAAAAACAATCTAAACAGTGTTAACATTCATAACTTATAAAAACTTAAACTAACATCCTAAAAATATAAAATGCAACTACTTTTACACACAAAAAGAAATATAACATCATAGCTCAATCAAACAAACAAAACATACCAAGTCCATAGTCTACAGAAAGTACGAAATAATCACATCCAAAATAACAAAGTTTCTCAACATAATAACAAATCTAAAACAAACCAAATAAACTAAACAAAAGCTCTAATCCTCTGCATCAAAATCCCAAGCTATGTCATCACCCTGATCTCCAGGCTGAGAAGGCTGAGCAGGCTGGTATTGTGAATATCGGGGGCACTCAGGAAAGACAACATCTAAATCCCCACTCCTATATCGACGTTCAGCTTCATAGTATGCAATCTCGTACTCTGAATGTCGCTGGAGATATTCGCTATCATAATCGTGTCTTCTCTCCAAGCCTCTGATCATTTGATCTATATGCTCAAATCTTCTCTCCATATTTTCTCCAAATAACTCAAAACTTTTTCTACTCAGGGTTAATTCATTCATCAGATCTTGAAGGGTAGGAGTGGTATACTGAGGGGGTGGTTCATAACTAGAAGAGGGTATATCTCTACTTGAAGAAGGTACATAATCCCTTGTCCCAGATCTCCATCCTTCGTGGGATTCATATTTCTTTATATTAGCCTGAGTAAGGGGTTTCATAGGCTCAATCCATTCTTTGTCATCTCTTGCCTCTACCCCAGATAATTGGCAAAGTGCATAAATAAGACCAGGATGTCCTAGTCCTCCTCCACTTTCATTTCTAGCAGTGGCTAATATGTTTTTATATATAACATTTCCCACATTAATACTCTTCTGGTTCTGAATACAGAAGTTCGTAACTCGTTCTATCTCTTGTTACCTCACTATGGTGGTAGGTAGGTAACAAAGTAGAACAAATAAAATAATACCGGGCTTTAGATGTGGCATTTAACATAGAAAGAGAGAAGTTTACCCGTTCCCATCTGCTTTATCTTCCGGACTCCTTTCCCATCAGTGAGAAAGTTGATCACCTCTTCCGAGTGGTCCTTCCATAGTTCCAAAAGTTTCATACTCACTGGTGTAGGTGTCTCGTACTTCATAATAAGCATTAATCCTAGCAGCGTTGAAATTGACAAAAAATCCTCTAACCTTTACTGGTGCATCTTCAGCCTGTGTTAAATTTGCATAAAATTCTTTTACTACTTCCAAGCTGCTCTGTTGGTAACGAAACAGAAATTTTCCCTTCCTCGCTCCTGAATAATTCGTTCAACTTCTCCTCCCGGATTCTTGAAAACTCGATCTTGAATGCATTTTCTTGCTTATATATTGTGAAAATATCTTGATTGTGCCCTTGCATTCACAAAACAAGTTTCGTCGTAATCTACTCGTCGCCTTTGTCGTGGAGCCATTTCTCGATCTGTGAAATTTGCAAAAATTTCAACTAAACTCCTAAATATTACTAAGAAGGCTTCCTACAACAACTATAATCCATTTAAATCTGTTTTTATGAAATTCTACCAAATATTTTCTCCACATTTCGAAATTTTTCAAAATTCTCCAATGTAGAAGAAATCAATGGTGAAAATCAACAATTTTTGCATAGGAGTGAAGCTCTTACCAAGGGAAGATAAAATCCGGCGTCAAAAAGTGTTGAAATCGCTTCAAATCCAAGATCTCTCAAGCCCTAGGTCGGTTTTTTCGAAAATTTTAGGAAGGGGATGATGAATAGTGTCGGTTGACCGGTCAAATATAGGTCTTTTCGCGATCTCGCTGTCGGCGAGGTTTTTCTCGCCGTCGGCGAGCTAATTAATTCCATAAGGCAAAAGTTTCGGGAAAAATCTGCCGTCGGTGAGGTCGGTCTCGCTGTCAGTGAGATTTCTCGCTGTCGGCGGGCTAATTCTCGCCGTCGGCGAGCTTCCAAAAATTTTAAATTTTTGAAATTCGCTAATCATTTTTAATCTCGAATTGCCTTAAATCAGTCTTCCGATCACTTAATTCTATAATAGTAAGAAGATTAGATACTTATACTTACAAAAATTTACACAACACAAACAATACAATTTTATATATGAAATCCATGAAACTTACAAATCTCACACTAATAACTTAACACACATTTAACTTAAATGTTTAAATCCATAAAACTCAGCATTGCAATCCACACCACAATACTCTGAATGCTGAGACAAAACAATTTACATAAAATCTCATCAAATCTGAGATGATCAAATCAAAGTTCGACTTATAATAAAAACTAACTCCAAATTAAACACACATATATAAATAAATATATGACATAAATATAGAAATCTTGCCTACTCTTCAGTGTCTGAACTGACATCTTCTCTGATATTTCCAATACTACGCAGGTGCACAAACAAATTGTAGAAAGGCCTGAAAGGGAATTCTGCAGTAGATTCTTCATTAATCCATCCTTTCTGTCTTAGAAGATGAATAAGACTGGCCTCCAGATGTCCTGTATGATCAAAGTGCTCCTTCATCCTCCAGTCAATATGATCAAACATATCAGAGATATTGTCAATGGAATTCATCACATTTTGCAATTCTTTCTCTAACCCTTTAATCTTCTTCAGAATGAAATTAGTCTTATCAGTAAAGGGCCTCGCTAAAGGATTGTTCTGTGATGCTCTGTCAGAAATAACGGTAATTTCATCATTGTGATCCAAAGTTGGAAACATATCAGTAGGATCCAGGGGTTTCCATGGTAAAAGTACTTTTTCCCAAGCTTCATAAGAAACTTGGTACTGACTGCATAACGCAAATATAGTAGATGGGTGTCCAAGTCCATGTACTGACCCATGTACAATTAATCCCGATACGGACTTCATGATTATTGATCCAACATCGATAGGTAATCCAATTTGAATACAATAGTTTAAAATAACGCATTCCTTTGAAACTTTATTTACTCTCATGGTAGGTAATAATTTTGATGATATAAAGAAATGCCAGTGCTTCAAGACAGGGTTAAGAAGTGATGCAGAAAAACTGATATACCCGTCTTCTCGTAACTCCCATTCATCCGGTTCGTCGGTTAGGTATCTATAGATCTCGTTCATATTGTATCTTGATGGCACAAAGTTGGAATAGTGACAAACAGAGGTATTCTCTATAAAAAACAATTCATTTACTCTTGAAGGAGTAAATGTTACCCATCTTCCTCTGACGTACACATTTCCATTGTTGATCGCATGTAAATTGGAGTAAAACTCCTTAACTACTGGTATAACTATAGCGGATGTTGTATAACAAAATACCTCCCAATGCCGCTGTGCGATCATTTCTTCGATTTTTGTAGTGGAATTCTCTATTCCTCTGTTGACGAATCCTCTTTCTTTAATCAATCTTTTCTTCATCAAGCCCTTGTTGAAGATTCGCTGTGCCTCAAAACTAACGAATTTTCTCCGGTTGAAAACTTCAGTTTTTGTGGTTTCTAAGAATTTGGAGGCCATTTTGGATGGAAAGGATTGGTTTCTAGTCGTTCCTAAGAAAGAAAATGGTGTAAAATTGGATTTGGAATAATTTCTTACGAAGGAATGGCTTAAATCCGTCCAAAACCGCACGAAAAATCTTTAAGAAACCAAATTTTAAACTACCTCGCCGTCGGCGGGAAGTTCCTCGCCGTCGGCGACTTAGTTATAAAACTGAATGAGTAATGGTCCACGATCTCGCCGTCAGCGGGCTCGAGCTCGCTGTCGGCGAGATTCGTAAAAATCGCCCATTTTTGCTCTGGTCCGAATATTTTCTGATCTCATCAAATAGGTTCAATTTTGTGATGATTCTAATAAAAAAAAATTTGAGTAGTAAGATTTATTTTAATAATATAGACTCACTAATTTGTAAAATATTTAAAATAAAATACTACTATGGGTTGCCTCCCATAAAGCGCTTGGTTTAACGTCGTCAGCCCGACCTAATTTAGTTAGTGTTCAGGTTGACTAAGCATTAAAACCTCTTTAAAATTTGGTCTTCTAGCTTCGAAATATGGTTTTAATCTATGTCCGTTTACTTTAAATATATTTCCTGTTTTTGGATCTTCAATTTCTATAGTTCCATATGAAAATATTTGAGTTATGATGAAAGGTCCTAACCATCGAGATTTCAATTTCCCAGGAAATAATTTCAATCCAGTATTATAAAGCAAAACTTCTTGTCCTGGTTCAAAATTTCTATGATTAATCTTCCGATCATGCCATAATTTCATCCTTTCTTTATAAATCCTATTATTATCATATGATTCATTTCTTAGTTCTTCTAATTCATTTAATTGCAACAATCTCTTCTCACCAGACTTCTTTCATATTATAATTAAATTCTTTAATCGCCCAATATGCTTTATGTTCTAATTCGACCGGTAAGTGGCAAGTTTTTCCATATATAAGCTCGTAAGGAGTCATTCCAATCGGAGTTTTATAAGCGATCCTCGTATGCCCATAATGCGGTTGTCTAGTCTTATAGACCAGTATGACCTGTTAGGGTTTACAGACTTTTCTAATATACGTTTAATCTCTCGATTAGAAACTTCAGCGAATCCACTGGTTTGTGGATGATAAGCAGTTGATATTTTATGTATAATATTATATTTTTCTACTAGTTTGTGAATATATTTGTTTCTAAAATGAGTTCCTCCGTCGGTGATAATCACTCTCGGCATTCCAAATCTAGTAAAAATATTTTTCATTAAAAATTTTGAAACACTTTTAGCATCACACCTAGGTAAAGCTTGTGCTTCAATCCATTTGGAAACATAATCAACAGCTACTAATATATATGAGTTTCCAAATGAAGGAATAAAAGGTCCCATAAAATCTAATCCCCAAACATAAAAAATTTCAACTTCTAATATAAAATTCAGAGGCATTTCATTTTTTCTCTATATGTTTCCTACTCTTTGGCATTTATCGCGGGTTTTTATATATCTATATACATCTCTAAATAGAGTAGGCCAGTAAAATCCAGATTGTAGAATTTTATATGAAGTTTTATCTGTCCCAAAATGTCCTCCAAAATCAGAATCATGACATTTTTGAATAATTGGTTCAATTTCTTCATAAGGTACACATCTTCTAATAATTAGATCCTTACATTGCTTATATAAGTATGGTTCATCCCAAAAGTATGATTTAGTATCGTGAATGAATTTTTCTCGTTGTTGCAACGTTAACATAGGTGGTAAAATATTACTTACAATATAATTTACTATGTCTGCATACCAAGGTATTTTACACTCATTTATATTATATAATTGTTCATCAGGAAAACTGTCTAAAATTTCATTATCAGTATCAGATAATTCATGATTTTCTAACCTTGATAAATGATCAGCAATTTGATTATCAGTTCCCTTTTTGTTAATGATCTCAAAATCAAATTCTTGCATTAATAATATCCATCTGATTAATCTTGGTTTAGTCTCTTTCTTTTGTATTAAATATTTTATAGCAGAGTGATCAGTATGTACAATACATTTAGTTCCTATTAGATAATGCCTAAATTTATTAAAAGCATATACAACTGCTAATAATTCTCTTTCAGTAATTGTATAATTTATTTCAGCATCATTTAGAGTTTTACTAGCATAATATATAACTTTGAAAGTCTTATCATATCTTTGCCCAAGAACTAATCCTATAGCATAATCACTAGCATCACACATAAGTTCAAATGGTTTCTCCCAGTTAGGTGAAACTATTATAGGTGCTGTAATTAATTTATCTTTTAATAATTTGAAAGCATTCAGGCATTCAGTTGTAAATTCAAATTTCTTGTCCTTTTCAAGAAGTTGGCATAGAGGTTTAGTAATTTTTGAAAAATCTTTAATATAGCGCCTGTAGAATCCAGCATGTCCAAGAAAACTTCTTACCCCTTTTACCGTAGTTGGAGGTGGTAATTTAGCTATTACTTGAATTTTTGCAGGGTCTACTTCCATGCCTTTTTCCGAAATTCTATGTCCTAATACAATGCCGCCTGTAACCATAAATTGACATTTCTCCCAAATAAGAACTAAATTAGTTTTCTCACATACTTCAAATACTTTTTCAAGATGATTTAAGCATGTGTCAAATGTTGTTCCGAATACAGAGAAATCATCCATAAATACTTCTATTCCATTATCAATTAATTTACTAAATATAGACATCATACATCTCTGGAATGTTGCAGGTGCATTACATAATCCAAAATGCATTCTTCGAAAAGCGAAAGTTCCATAAGGACTAGTAAATGTAGTTTTATCTTGATCCTCGGGAGCAATTTGTATTTGATGATAACCGGTATATCCATCTAAGAAACAAAAATATTTGTGTCTAGCTAATCAATCTAACATTTGGTCTAGAAATGGTAAAGGGAAGTGATCTTTTACGGTAGTCTGTGTTTAATTTTCTATAATCAATACATATTCGCCATCCGGTGACTTGTCTTATAGGGATAAGATCATTATTTTCATTAGCTTTGACGAGTCACTCCTCCTTTCTTAGGTACACGATGAATTGGGCTTACCCAAGCATCGTCGTAAATAGGATATATAATACCATTATCTAACCATTTTAAAATTTCTTTCTTAACTACTTCTTTCATTATCAGATTTAATCTCCTTTGTGGATCTGCTTTAGGTTTATGTTCATTATCTAAAATAATTATGTGCATACATATTGAAGGACTAATTCCTTTGATATCTGCTAAGGTCCAACCAAAAATTTTCTTATATTTTTTTAATGTATCTAAAAGTTTTTGTTCTTGAGATTCATTTAATTCAGATGAAATAATAACTGGTAGAGTTGAAGAATTACCTAAGTAAGCATACTTTAAATGATTAGGTAATATTTTTAACTCAAGTTCAGAAGGTTTAATAATTGATGGAACTATATTTTTTTCAGTATTTTCTGTGTTATCCAAAAATTCATATTTCTCTTGAATATAATCTAATTTTTCATTTATATCGGATTTTTCAATTAATTCAATATTTTCCTTTTCTAATTTTTCTTCATAATATTCCTTAAAATGTTCTTTTTGTAATTGATCGAGTACTTCCATTCGAAAACACTCATCATCTTTTTCTAGCGCAGGATATTTCATTAATTTAGCAATATTAAAAGTTACTTTTTTATCATTTACTCTCATAGTTAATTCTCCTTTCTGAACATCGATCATAGTTTTTCCAGCGGCTAAAAATGGTCTTCCTAAAATGATAGGAATTTCTTTATCTTCTTCCATATCTAGAACAATAAAATCTACAGGGAAGATAAATTTATCCACTTTTACTAATAAATCTTCAATAACTCCTTTAGGATATGTAACAGAACAATCAGCTAACTGAAGAGTTACCGAAGTAGGTGAAATTTCTCCCAATCCTAATCTCTTGAAAATTGATAGAGGCATTAGATTGATGCTTGCTCCTAAGTCACACAAAGCTTTTCCATAGAATTTTTCTCCAATAGCGCGAGGTATAGTGAAACTACCAGGATCTTTTAATTTTTTAGGAAGTTTTTTCAGAATAATAGCACTACACTCTTCACTAAGTGCAACCATTTCATTATCGGTAAATTTTCTTTTTTTATTTAGAATATCTTTCATAAATTTTACATAGTTTGGCATCTGTTCTAAAGCTTCTACGAAAGGAATATTTATCGTTAATTTCTTTAGAATTTCAAGGAATTTAGCAAATTGTTTATCTTTTTTATGTTGAATTAGTCTTTGAGGAAATGGTGGTGGAGATTTTTCAACAGAAATTTTCATAGGTATTAAAGGATTTTCTAAATTTGGATCTTGTTGATTCTTTTCCTTTTCAATTTCCACTTCCTCTTTTTGACTTTCAAGTTCTTTCGAATTTGAGGTTCTAATTCTTTTCCACTTCGTAATTGTATCGCTTTAATTTGTTCATTTCCCTTGTCTTTAGGATTTATTTCCACATTACTAGGAAATGTTCCAGGTATTCTATTATTAAGTGTAGTAGCGATATGTCCAAGTTGAGTTTCAATATTTTTGATAGCTATTCCTTGATTTTGTAATTGGTTTCCTTGTATTTGTGATTGATTTCCTTGATTTTGTAAATGTTGACCCATATTTAATATTAATTCTTCTATAGATAATTTCTTATCTTTAAATTGAGGGTTATTATTATTAAATCCAGGTGGATAATTGGTTTTATAATTAGGATTTCCTTGATTAGATGGATTTCCAGATTGTTGTGTCGTATTATTCATCCATGGTTGATTAGTTGTATTATTATTCCAATTAAAATTAGGATGATTTTTCCATCCAGGATTATAATAATTTGCATAAGGATTATTGGGTCTGTTGTTAATTGCATTAATTGTTTCATATTGAGATTGGAATTTATAAGTTGTCCAGGATGAATTTTCTTCTAATATAGTTGGAGAGTAATTCATTTCAAATTGATCTAATTTTTTAGATATAGCGAGCAATTTGTGAAGCTAACATAGATAGTGCATCATTTTCATGAATACTAGCTATTTTTTCGGATTTAATCTATCAACGAGCCATTAAAAATTATTAGTTGTCATTTCTTCGATTAGTGCATAGGCTTCATCAAATGGTTTTGACATTAATGATCCTCCAGAGAGCGACATCGATGATTGATCTTAAAGATCCTACTAATCCATTATAGAAAGTTTGAATAATTAACCAATCTGGTAAAGCATGATGTGGGCATTTCCTAAGAAGTTCTTTAAATCTCTCCCAAGATTCATATATTGACTCTCCATCAAATCGACTAAAAGAAGTTATATCGTTTCTAAGCTTAGCGAGTTTTAGATGGTGGAAAATATTTGGATAGAAATTTTTGTGATAATTCTCCCCAAGTTTTAATAGATCCAGAGTGCTTAACGAATTTAACCACATCTTAGCCTTATCCCTTAAAGAAAAAGGAAAAAGTCTAAGTCTAATAGCATCGTTAGATACTCCTTCATATTTGAAAGTAGCACATAGTTCTAAAAACTAGCAAGATGTAAATTAGGATCTTCGGTAGGTGAACCACTAAATTGATTATTTTGTACCATTTGGATAATTGCGGGTTTAAGTTCGAATGAATTAGCGAGCTACATCGGGGTTTTGAATAGTTAAATGAATTTCATCTAATGTAGGATTGGCATAATCTCTTAATGGTCTTGGTTGATTGATATTTTCATTTTCAGGAATATTTGCCATTTGCGTTAAATTTATAATTTCTCTTTTTTTTGCTTTCTAATTCTTTTAATTGTACGCTCTAATTCTGAATCGTAAGGTATTAAGTTTCTGTTTCCAAATTTCCGCATACAATTTAAAAATAGTCTGTTACTTTAGTAAATAATTTCTTTACTTCCCCGGCAACGGCGCCAAAAACTTGACCCACTTTTTAATATGTTTGCAATTTATGTTTATAGTAACGGCACCAAAAACTTGATCCCGCTTTTAAATATAGATTTATGATTTAATGATGAAAAATTTATAATGTGGATTCTACGCAAGTATACGTATCGTATCAAGTAATACAGGGCTCTAGTGGAGTCCTGGTTATCGATCCCACAGGGAAGTTTTTAACAGATTTGTTATCAGCTAAATTAAAGGAATTACTTACAAATGAAGTGAACGAAAATTTAAAGTGACTATAATAAACTAAAGTAGACTAATGCTTGAAATAAGTTGATTTAAATAATCTAGAAAAAGTATCCTTCTCCTTGTTTTTAAGAAAATTATGTGAATGATGAATTTAAATAAGATTTTAATTTTTATTGTGACAAATAGGAGCATTCATATTCTTTACCCTTTGGTCCAGGTGCAAAGAACATTGACTAATCCTATGTTTGATTACTGAATCTGCGGCTAGGCTAGGAGGATATCGGCTGCCACTTCAGAGCTCCCACGTTCCCCTCACCTGAGGGCTAACATCTACACTTCGGCTCTCAAACAGTAGGATCGAATTGAGTATTTTAGTCTGTCACACTAAAATATCCAATTCTACGTCCGATAATTATATTTCCCTATTTATTTGCACCCTCCTTCTAAGGCTTTTGATTTCCCTAAATATTGGATGTAATTTTTACTATAGTTGATAATTCAACATATTTTAACTACTCAATTGGCCAGATTGAAAGTAAATTAAGTTTTAATTAAAAATTATCACAATTTATTTATAATATATTAGGTGCTTCTATTTAATTTCATCAATCCGCATAATCTTCATAAACAAGGAGAAAGACTAAGAAAACTACTCAAAATGCATGGGAATAAAACAAAGCATGGATTTCATTTAAAGTTTAAAAGCAATAAACAAAGATACTTATCTTAATTTCCTCCCCAAGCAGACTTCTTGAAGTTCCTTTGACTTTTCCTTCTAGTACAGCCACTAAATAGCACTTAATTAAACTAATGTACTCACTAAATACACTCAAAAACTCACTTAGAACACTCTAGACTCTCTAATTAGACACACACACTAGAAAAAGACACATAAGAGACACTAAAAAGACACAAAAATGACTAGAATTCGGCCTCTATATATAGAGGTAGGCAAAAGTCCAAGGGGTGCTTAAACATCTCTTCAAAAAGCGTCCAGGTTCAATGTATCTAGCATTTTGAACAGGCTCGCCGTCGGCGAGAAACGACCTCGCTGTCGGCGAGCTTCTAGAAGGTCTTCAAACCGCGCTATCTCGCTGTTGGCGGGCTAGGGCTCGCTGTAGGCGAGGTAATTATAATTCCTTCAGAAATTCTCCTCACGATCTCGCCGTCGGCGGTCTGGATCTCGCCGTCGGTGAAGTAGTTATATTTGCATGAATTTCCTCCTTTTTGCTCTAAATTTGCTCCATTTCATGCTTTTTGCTTCCATCACTTATAAATCTTCATTTCTGCAATAAAATAAAGAAAATACCTTTCTTTAAAGTACAATTTCATCAAAAATAGGTATGAATTTCTTAATGTATTTTTCTGTGATCACTCCACTTTTACCAAAACCCCCAATTTGGCCCATTTTAAACCCAAGTGGACCCAATGTCAAACCAAACCACCCCAATTGACCTCAATTTTGGTCCAATTCAATTCTAAACTTCAATTCAATATCCCCAAGATCAATTTAGACCAAATCCAAGTCCAATTTAATTGACATTTGAGCCTAATTTCAATTTGAAGCCTAAGGCCCAATTTTGGCCCATGACCTAAACCTAGCTCAAACCCATACAATTCAACTCCAATTGGCCCCAAATCTTTTCTAAAGCCTTCCTAACACCCCCATAAACAAAACACTAACTTGATTTTCCCAAAATTTGAACCTAAACTCCACCCAAACCTAACCCAAAACCAAAATCCCTTAAATTGACCTAAACCCAAACCTAACCCAAATGGGCCAAACCCCAAAATTAGAGCCCAACCAGAGTTGAAAACTCTTTGTGACATTCCCATAAACATTTCTCAACATTAATTTTACATCAAATCCAACTTTAGCCCAACCTTAACCCAAGTTAGCCCAATTTGGCCCACTTTGGCCCATTTAACTAAAAAGCCCAAATTCAACCCAATTCTACTCCAAGTCACACCAAATTGATTCCAAACCATTCATGAAACATCCCTAAACCAATTGCAACATTTATTTGACATGGTCCTTCACAAAATTTTCATCCAAAAGCCCATCCTAAAATCCAAAAGCCCACTTCCCTAAACCATCTTGAAAGCCCATCCAAAGTGAAATTCAAAAGCCCAAACCCATTCCAAAGCCCACATGACAATTCCTTCTCATCATCCCTTTAATTGGAATCAATTCCTAAGTCCCAAATCAATCATCAAATCAACCTAAATCAAGCACCATCTAAATTTTTCACTAAATTGCCAAAATCTCCAAATTCCTTTTTCATATAAATGAATCCACTTTTCCTAAGCCAAGGATGAGCCAAATGGAGCCACATGCAAGCCATGGGCAAGCCACATGAAGCCATGGGGGGTTTGACTTGTCACCAAGCCATTAATGGCAAGAAGAGGCAGTCCTTTCCTAAGCCTTCCTTAAGCCATTCTAACCTCTTTAATGCAACACCATAACCCAAAATTAACTTAAACTATTTTGATGGGGACTTCACCACTCCATGGCAGCTGACCCAACCGATCCCCTTGGCCCAAAATCGGACCACGGGGAGGTGAACCAAGCCCAAATACATGGGTTGACACATGTGAACCCAAAATCACTCTTCTCCCTTTACCACTTAAATCCAACCCTTTACACTTGGCATTGGACAATTGCTTGCACAAACCTCCGAAGCCTCGGTCCTCCCGACCTTGAGGGTGACTCGACCCTGGCCGGCCGACCACCACGGCCGCCGGAAACCACCGAGCCGAGAGGCTTGACTTGAATCAAAAATTCAATTTGAACTTGCTCGAGTCGTCCCATGCCCGATAGCCATTGCAGTATGTTCTTCCCTTGGCCAAGGCAGGCGATCCAAGCCTTCAAACTCCTGCGGGAAGCCCTCCAGCCACCTCTATTTAAACCCACTCACCTCTCGGCCAAACAAGGAGATGAACCAGACCTTAAGGAAACTCTGCCAAAATTGCTCCAGGACCTTCTCCTAACCCAGAGCAGTTGATCCCCAGTGTTTCTTTGCCCTAATCCCCATTGACAGAGCTCAATTTCTGAGTTGAAAATCCACCCAAAAACAGGACACTTCACCACAGTGAGCCAATCTCCAAATTGATCGGTCCTACACCTTCACCGGACCAAGAGGAGAAGTTTCCCAGCAAAAGCCCCCTCACCGGGCCGGCCATTGCTTCCGGCCTCCAAGCTTTGTGATCGGGCTTGGTCACTTTCATACCTAGACAATTCCCAGAGCCAGAGACTTCATCTGGAGCTTGCCTGGACCCAATCGAAGGTGACACAACTCTCAGATCGAAGCTTCACTTCTCTGAGCAAAGGTATGAACTCACTCTTCCTCCCGAGCTTCCAGTGATTCTCCATTTTGTTTAAGTTAATTTCATCGCCTATAAACCGTATGGATGTGTTCGTCTCTTCAAGACGAATCCATAGAGCATAAGAACACGAAAATCCATTGAGAATCGAGTGAGATCTTAGGGTTTTAGTGTGGACGGTCAAGGGTGCACACCAGTTGTAGATGATGACCAGGAGCCGTTGGATCGCGCGTGTATCGAGAGGACGGTTCAGATTGTGCCGGACCAAGGAATGTTACATGAACCGCGGGCCTCCGGAGCGCTGAGTCGGGTGGCGGCGTCGAATGGGAATGCGCCGCATGGAATTTCGGAGTTGCCGATGTTGCGCTGGCGCCGCGTGGATAAGTAGATAAATAGGGTATTATTGTAATTATTTAAATACCCAGAACTTCAAAAATTCCTATCTTTGCATAGAAAAATCACAAAAATAAAATAAAAATACCCTCTTGCTCAGTGAACAGAGGAAAATAATGTGGAAAAGAAATCAAGTTAATTGTATGAGTATTTTATTTTTAATAATTTATTTGCTGTTTTCAGTATTTTAATTCTTCATTTGTATAGACAATTCACCATGGCATGAGACCATAGGGCTTTTGAAGCCTCTGGTCTTGGGAATATTCCCTGAATTTTTCAAGGTCAGAGGCTATCTCTGTGAAAAGTTATTGATTTTTCAAGTTCATTACACTGTTTTAGGTATTTTAATTCCAATAATTAGCATGTTGTGAAATAAATTCTAGGAAAATTTGGTGATGTTCCTTAGGACCAAAGAACCATATGAAAAATATATTTTGAGTTAATTCATTCATAATAACCTTAATTGGCCTAAACCCCTAAAATTGAATTTGGATTAATTAGGGTTAACCACACATCAAATTGACTTGAAAACAATCCTCCATTACTCTTTAGGGTCAGAGGAACCTTACATAAAATTTTGAAACCAATTGAACTTGATTAACCCTACCAAATGGGTTGATTAAACCTCATATGTAAAATAAAACTTTAAAAATTCACAACTTCAAAAATACTTTTCAAAAATTCACAAAAATAGTTTTGAGGCTTCTCTGATATTAGGGGAGTTCAAGAAAATTAAAATTGGAATTTTCTAAAAAAGTTGATTTTCCACCATATTTTAATATTTTAATAATTAAAATAATAATAAAAATCACAAAAATATTAAAAATCACAAAAATGTCACATTTTGACTCCTAATCACTTAGGAACAAACCAAATATTTTTCCTAAGTTTCTAGGATAAGATATTGAATTTTAAAGGCTTAATGTAATTTTTAATATTAAAAATGTATTTTCCAACCTTTTCACTAAATTAATTTCAATAAATCAATGAAAAATCATAAAAATATAAAATTTATTTCTCTAACTTTCTTGATTTCAGAGAGATTTTTTAAAAATATAAAATTCATTTTTCAACTTTTATTTTATTTTAAAATTAATTAATACTCTAAAACTCAAAATAATTATAATAAATAAAATATAATTCAAAAAATCACAAAAATTGGTTCAAGTGGTCCTCTAGTCATTAGAAACATCCAATAATTTTCTTAAGGATAGAAACCTTTCATTGGTCATGTTGTTGAATTGTCTTTGAAAACCCTTATTTTCTACTAAAAATAATTATATAAATAAATTAAATTCAGAAAATCATATTTTCTCCTCTAATGTCTTAATTGACATGTGAGTGAGGTGACATAAAAATTTCAAATTCATTTGAGCTCAATTTAATGAGTTATGAAATAAATAAGCTTAAAAGGGCATAAAGGTAATTAAAAATTTTAACCCTTAATTAAAACTTTAGGTTTAATCAAAATGGGGGGTAAAATATTTGATTTTAACATTCTCTTGGATGATTGAAACTTAGGAAAACTAAGGGGTAGAAACCCACTAAACATTTTGAAAATATCAAAAATGAAACTTTAATTAATTAAATAATTTAAATTTTGGAAAGAATATATTTAAATTTGGATCTTTAAAAATAGAGATATTATTAAGAGGACATTTATTCTTTAATTTAAAAATCCCTAAATGAGTCACTTTAACAATATTTAATTCTTAATTAAAAAAATTAAAATAATAATCTAAGTTAATAATTAAAACTAAAATTAAAATCAAATTAAAATTAAAGTTAAACTAAAACTAACAGTCAAAATTAAAATTAAAATCAAAATTTAAATCAAATTAAATCCAATTAAATTAAAATTAAATTTAATAAAATAAAATTAAATTAAATTAAATTAAAATTAAATTAAAATTAAATTAAATTAAAATTAAATTAAAATTAAATTAAATTAAATTAATTTAATTTAAATTAAATCAAATTAAATTAAAATTAAATTAAAATTAAATTAAATTAAATTAAATTAAAATCAAATTAAGTTAAATTAAATTAAAATCATTTAACAACAAACCTAAATGAAATCATTAAGAATTAAATCTAAAATAATTTGAACACTATTCCAAACTTAAAATTGTTAATTAAAACTCCATAATTAAATTAAAACACTTTAAACCATTAACTCAAACTTGTAATTAAGAATGATTAAACTTTTCAATAAACCAACTTGCCCTTAAAGACTTTAATTGTTATAACTCTTGAATAGAGTATTAAGTGAGATGTTACCTCATTCATCAGGTAATCAAATGCCTAAGTTCACTGAGCAAGTAACAAAACAAAAATACAAATCCTTGGATGATTAATTCATCCGTACAATAAAAAATTCATTTGGACTCAAAATAATCCCAGAAATATTGAAAAGATGTTTAGGATTCGTCCTAAGCACTTCCTCAATATGACGGGATGTTTTAGAAGAACAATTGAATTTAATTGTTCTTTGATGAAGAAAATCATCCTTAAATCAAAACACAACAACCTAGACGTCATAGGAGATGACTAGTTATAGGATTAGGATTCTGGTAGATAACCAAAACCCTTCCTTAGCTTTACCTAGGTCTATGTTGAAATATTTGAATGCCTTAACATGTGTTTTAAGTGCAGCTTGGGATGACGGGAAGACCCTCCAGGTACGCTTTTATTTTATTACAGTTTACTTTATTGCAATTTACTTACATGCACTGTACTTTACTTTTCTTGCATGATAAATAAAACTGTTACATGAAAACCAAAATCTTTAGGATAGCCCCTGAATTGAAACCAAAACTAAATTAAAAGTCATTGCAAGATAAAATTCACCGCCACAACATTCCAAAATATGAAACAACTCAAAATTTAATCACAAACAGAACAACAAAACTACAATTGCAACTAAATTAAAACGTCTCGTCAAATGATCGGGAATACCTCGGATGATGTAACCCACGTGTTGCTAGCGGGATTTCCCACGGTCTAAATGAAAGTGTGGAACTCATTCAGTTGAGTTTAGCAAATTCATATGGACTAAGTGAATTCGATGAAAATAACGACGCCGGGATGACGGAACCATGGGATCTTAATCGTTCTGTTTAATCAACTTCAAGATTTGTTTTAATTAAAACACTAAAGACATTTGGACTTTAAGATTTTCTCTAAACCAAAACACTTCTCTCATCTCCCGATTTATGACTTCTAAAACTAAACCTCTGCAACAACAAGGAGCTTGGAGCATAGTGGGCAGCACGGCCATCGTCATCAGCAAAACCTGAGTCTACTTTAGCAAAACTTTCTTAGAATTAAATAACCAAGCCATAGGACTTCGAGGTAGTTTGCCTAGTTTAACATAAATCCTCAACTCTTCGTTAGGTATTTGCATGATCATGTCATGTAAATTAAGCCCTAACCGGTCTTAGGACTCCGAGGTAGTCGTTCGGTACTACATAAACCCTCATATCTTCGAGGCTGTTTGTGTGATTATATCATACAAATATAAGTCCTAATTAATCAAAATTGGCAGGATTGCAACATTAAATAAACTCTCAAATTGAAGCCAAACAATAGGATAGTTTGGGAAGTTGCCAAGATTTCTTCTTAGATCCTCAGCTTCTCCTACTTTTCTTCCTTTGAACTCCTGAAATTAACTGTTCCAAATTTGATCCATTCCCTATTGAAATTTCCAAAACTCAACTCCTTTGAAAACCTTAAACTTTGAAATTCTTGAGAGCAAAATCACTGATCATTATCGAGAGCTTTCTTAAATGATTCCCATCATTTAAGATGTAATTAACTATAGGGGCTTGCCCTTATAGGGAACTTTAAGAACCCAGGTAATATAAACCCTGCTTAATTCCTTTATATTAAGCAGGGGAACTTGTCGGCTTATAAAATTGGTTCGCAGACCAAATGGATGTCACAAATCTTTTAGTTTATTTAATCGAGCCCCATCATCAAGCAGTGTGTCTATTCCTCGGGATAAATACACGGTTTGTGGTGCGGTGCTCGTTTATATAAACTATTCGGGATGTGAGATCGGTTTGATTTCATATCTTAAAATTTTAAAATTTAAAATTATTTTCAAAATCAAATGCTATTTTCCAAATTATATATATATTTAAATTAAATTTAAGATTCACCGACTTAGGGATGTTAGAAAGATTTCAAAACAAATTTGGGGAAAATTGGGTAACATTTGGGTTGAATTTGGGGTGGATTAGGTTTGTTGGTCATTTTGGGCCTTAAGGGCCCATTTGGGAATTTTTGATCAAATTGGATTAAATTGACAAAATTGGGGTATGTGGCAGTATGCTCATGAAAGACTCTGGGTATTAGACCCTTTGTAAGGGGGTCCGCAATCATGGAGTTTGTTCCAATATGCTCTAAGTGAATCTGACCACTCTGTATTCTTTCCTTCATAACAAGAAATTTGATGTCAATATGTTTTGACTTGGATGAACTTCTGTTGTTATTGGAATACAATACAGCTGATTTATTGTCACAAAATAACTTTAGTGGTCTTTCAATTCCTTCCATAATGCGCAGCCCAGTGACAAAATTTTTCAGCCATATGTCATGGTTGGATGCCTCATAACATGCTACATACTCTGCTGCCATAGTGGATGAAGCTAATAGTGTTTGTTTTGCACTCCTCCAGGATATAGCTCCACCACTTAACAAAAATATGTAGCCTGATGTTGATCTTCTGCTGTCTTGGCATCCAGCAAAATCGGAGTCAGAATACCCAATGATCTCCAAATGATCTGATCTCCTATATCTAAGCATGTAATCTTTTGTTCTCCTTAAGTATCTCATAACTCTTTTGGCTGCTTTCCAATGATCCATTCCTGGGTTGCTTAAGTATCTGCCTAAAACTCCAACAATGTAGGCAATATCTGGCCGCGTACAAACTTGAGCGTACATAAGACTCCCTACTGCTGAAGCATAAGGAATCTTTTGCATTTCCTGAATCTCAAGGTTTCCTTTTGGGCACTGATTGAGACTGAACTTGTCTCCTTTAGCGACGGGGGTGTCAATTGGTCTACAATTTTGCATGCCAAATCTTTTAAGCACTATATCAATATAGCCTCTTTGTGATAATCCAAGAATACACTGAGAACGATCTCGGTGAATCTGAATTCCTAAGACAAATGAGGCCTCACCAAGATCTTTCATCTCAAAATTAATTGATAGAAATCTCTTGGTTTCTTGCAATATGCCTATATCATTTGTGGCAAGCAGTATGTCATCTACATACAAAATCAGAAAACAATGCTTTCTCCCACTGAATTTATGATATACACAATCATCAACTGCATTCATTTCAAAACCAAATGATAGAATCACTTGATGAAATTTGTGATACCATTGATGGGAAGCTTGTTTGAGCCCATAAATAAATTTTGTCAATTTGCAAACCATATTCTTTGGGTCTCCTGACACAAAGTTTTCTAGTTGCACCATATAGATCGTTTCATCAATGTCTCTATTGAGAAAAGCGGTCTTAACATCCATTTGATGTAGCTCCACATTATAATGAGCAACTAGTTCCATGATTAATCTAAAAGAGTCTTTTGTTGAAACCGGAGAAAAAGTCTCTTTATAATCAATCCCTTCCTTTTGAGTATAGCCTTTAGCTACAAGGCAAGCTTTATGTCTCTCCACATTACCCTTTGAATCCCTTTTGGTTTTAAAAATCCATTTGCAACCAATGGGTTTCTTTCCTTTTGGCAATGGGACAAGTTCCCAAACTTTATTGTCTTGCATAGACTTATACTCCTCATTCATTGCTTTAATCCATTTTTCTGTATTGGAACTTTGTATAGCTTGATGAAAGTTGATAGGATCATCTTCCATCATACTAATATTTTCCTCATGTTCCTGAAGAAATACAATATAATCATCTGAAATAACATTTCATCTTTCCCTAGTGGATCGCCGCAAAAGCACTTGCTCTTGAATTTGTTCTTGAGGTTGTTGAATTTGTTCCTCAAGGGGTTGATTAATAATGTTTTGTTCTTGATTTGCAACTTGATCATTGTCAGGAGTAAAATTCTGATCATTATCAAAAGCAATTATAGGAATAGGAACCAATTCCTCTTCAACAAGAGTAGTATGGTCCGATTCCTCCTCAAAGACAAAGTCTCTAACCTGATTTCTCCCCCCAAATTCAATATCCTCAAAGAACACTGCAGTTCCAGTCTCAAAAATTATCTTTAATTTGGGATTATAAAACTTGAAACCCCTAGATCGCTCCGAATAACCAACAAAATAACTGCTCACTATTTTAGGGTCTAACTTTTTCTCAAGTGGCTTGTAAGGCCTTGCCTCAGCTGGGTGGGCAACCCCAAACATGAAAATGCTTTAAACTGAGTTTTCTCCCTGTCCAAAGCCCATAAGGTGTATTTGCAGCTGCTTTAGTTGGTACTCTATTTAAAATGTAGGCTGATGTCTTAAGTGCTTCTCCCCAGAGTGATTCTGGTAAGGTAGAATGACTTATCACACTTCTTACCATGTCTTTAAGAGTGTGGTTTCGTCTTTCAACTACACCATTCATGCTAGGTGAACCTGACATTGTGTATTGAGGGACAATTTTACACTCCTCTAGGAATTTAGCAAATGGTCCCGGACGTTGTTCACCTGAACCGTCATATCTGTCGTAGTATTCACCACCACGATCAAATTTAACTTTCTTTATTCTTTTGCTTAGTTGGTTTTCAACTTCAGCCTTATAAGATTTGAACATGTCCAATACTTGGGACTTCTCATTAATAAAAAATAGGTATGCATATCTTGAATAATCATCTATGAACGATACAAAATATTGTTGACCATTCCAAGAAGCTGTAGAAAATGGTCCACAAACATCCGTATGTATCAATTCTAAGACTTCTATAGCTCTATATGCACCTAATTTCTTTCTTTTGGTTTGTTTTCCCTTAATGAATTCAATACAGACATTATAGTCTGTAAAATCAATGGAACTTAGAATTCCATCTGACACAAGTCTTTCAACTCTATTTCTAGAGATGTGACCTAAACGCTTGTGCCATAATGCTCATGAATTTTCATTATTAATTTTACGCTTAGTACCTCGTGATTCCACATTCAGAGTTTCATTATAAGAAGCAACAGTATCAAGCAAATAAAGATTGCCATACACCATAAGGGAACCAGTTCCAATAATATTGGAATTAATAGATAAACTGAAACAACTGTTTTGAAATGAATAACAATAACCCAATTTGTCCAAACAACAAACAGAAACAAAATTTCATCTAAATGACGGTACAACAAAAGTATCTATCAAATCTAAATAGTAACCAGTACATAATAACAATCTAAAATACCTAATTGCTTCCACTTCTACCGATTTTCCATCTCCCACATAAATGCATCTTTCAGCATTATTTGGTTTTCGGTAGCTCAGGTAACCCTGCATTGAAACACTTATGTTAGTAGTAACACCAGAGTCTAACCACCAAGTGTTTCTAGGTACTGAAGCCAAATTTACCTCAGAACAGACCAAAGTTAGAAATGTACCTTTCTTTATACGCCAAGCGTGATATTTTTCACATTCCTTCTTCTGATGTCCTTCTTTATTGCAAAAGAAACAACTGATAATTTCAGGATTTTGAACTTTATTTTTCACTATCAGTCTTTCCTTGCTTCAACCTTTCTTCCTCTTGCACACAATGAGAAATAAGCTCATTAAGAGTCTATTTCTCCCTTTGCATATTATAGCTGACCAGAAATTGGCCAAACTGTGGAGGAAGAGAAATAAGAACTAAATGTACGAGTAAATCATCCGTCAACTCGAGCTTTAGCTTCTTTAACTTTGAAGCAATGTTAGACATCTCAACGATGTACTCCCTTATACTTTCCTTGCCATTGAACCTCATTGAAATCAGTTTCTTTAAAAGAATATCAGTTTCAGCCTTATCGCTTTTTGCAAAGCGTTTCTCTATTTCAGCAAGGAAACTTGCAGCATCAGTGATCTCACTAGACACCGCACCTCTAAAGGCCTCAGGTATGCCGCGCTTTATGATCATAAGACTCAAGCGATTAGAACGGTCCCACTTCTCATAGATTCTCCTTTCCTCGGAGGAACTAGCATCCGTAAGAGGAGTGCGTTTATCCATTTTTAACGCTAGATCTAGATCCATGCAGCCAAGAACAATGTGAATGTTCTCTTTCCAATCCTTAAAGCTATCACCCTTAAGGATTGGAACCGAATTGAGATTAGCAGATACATTAGCAACAACTGAAAAATGAACAAAAGATTACATAAATAAAATGTTTTAAATTCAATTAATGGTAAATCCCATCTCAATAAAATGTTTTAAATGCAACATTAATATCAAGTCTTTAGACAGTAATATTAACTGCTAATAATAATCTTGTTGTAATGATCAAACATTAACAATAACGTATATCATGTAATAAATCTATCTTTGGATCGATTTATTGCTCATATTTTATTCCTTATAATTGTTACATGCTTATCATCACAAGTGTGTATGCAGTTCGGCCAAGTATTAAATTTTCCTTTGGACCAATTAATACACGCAAGAACCCACATACACACAACATCCAACAATTTCGTTACGTACTATCTACACAAGAGAGGTCACTTTGGCAACATCATGTTTCAATAAGTTCATTAAAAAATTGATGGACAATTACAAAAGTACTATTTATTCGAATTTAATTGAAACTTTAATTTAATTTTATAAAATCTTATATTTATAAATAATGGGCTAATTTATAAGACATAAAGTTCATGATTTACAAAACAAAGTTATTGATTTTATAAAATTAATCAATCCTAAAATGAGTTAATTAATTCACTTATTTTATTTTCTAACTCATAAAAAAAATTAAATAACTCATTTTATTGTCCAAATTAAATGAGTAGTTTAATTAATTTAATTTAATATATATATATATATATATATATATATATATATATATATATATATATATATATATATATATTTTTTTTATTACTGTTCGCGCGAACAGTTCACGCAACTGTTCGCGAACCGCGAACAGTCTCGACTGTTCGCGGGTCGCGAATAGTTCGTGACTTTTCGCGAACGGCGGCGCCGCCCGGGACCGCCACCCTCCGGCGCCCCCTCCGGCGCCGTCCCCTTTCACCGCAGCATTCCGCTGCGCGGGATTCTACCGCCGTCGGAGACCGCGCCACCGCAGCCACCTACGTCGCAGTCTCGCTGCTGCATTCCAGTCGCTGCAACCCCGCCGCCGCAGCCATTTACGGACGATTCCTACGCGGGTAAGGGCGAACGAAAAGGTATAAAAATAAGGAGAAGGAGAAAATCCTCCGGCCACGACGCCAAAATTCTTCGTTCCTCAATTTTGTGTCGTCGCCGTAAAACTTTACTGATGACGATTGAAGAGGAAAAAGAGAAGCGGAATCTCAAAAATTGAACATGAACGGGAGGCTCTGATACCAATTGTTAAAATTTGTTTTGAATTTTCAAATCGATTTTGATCGAATCAAAATCTATTAGAAATTCACCACGAGAATCTTTCATTCACGTTCATATTAATGAGAAAAAGCTGAATCGATACAATAGCGGAAGCGTACCTGAATCCATTTGATCGATTGCAAGCAATGATCTTACAATCTGCAGATTTTCCGGAGTTTTCCTTAGTCTCTCTCGTTGATGGGATACAAGAGAATAATTTTTCTTTCTCTTACTCTGCAGACCGGGGACCATTACCTCCTTATTTAATATAACCAACTGGTGGTTACAAGAATTGCTTAATTCCAATTCTGCCCCTCATCAAATTGGAATTTGCACTTATGGTATTCACACGTATAATTTCATGACAAATATGTCTAAAGTCATAAACTTTATTCTTAATTAGACCACAAAAATTTTGACTATTAAATGATAACCCAACACATTTATTAATTACATTGTAGTCTCATAATTGATCCAACATGCAGTACTTTAAACACTAGCAATAGGCTGCCGTAATTGGTGAAAAATGTTCAGAAGTTAACAGTTTTTCTTAAGAAACCTACTTTTGAATGAAATTAAAATTAAAATATATTAAGATACATGTATATTTGCTTGCCGATTGTTAGAGTGTTGATTAGGTTGGTGGTTTTTGCTGGAATTATGACTCATGATTCATTTCTTTTCTGCAGCAACTTATCTATGCACTTAGTCTTTAAGTCCATTTGTTATATTTTGCGCCTATAATTTTGTCACTTTCGAGCCTTCTCAAATTTTTTTTTTAACTTCACCAAACTATTTATGTTTGTTTGTGTGTTTCTCTCCAGGAAAAAAAAATTTGAAAGAAACAGGGCTCTCATATAGGGGTGTAAGTGAGTCAAACCAACTCATGAACTTGCTAGAGCTCGGCTCGATAACTGGCTTGTGAACAGAGCTTGATGAGCTAACAAGCCAAGCTCAAGCTAGCCGGAACACTACTCCTTAACTCATGAGTTGGCTCACTTAAAAAATAATGATATAAAATATACTCAAAATATATTAAATTTTAAGATTTTAACTTTAAAGTATTAAAAATATTTTAAAAAATAATATTTTAAATTTTATATTAAAGAATATTTTATTCATTCTATTTGTCATTTTATAATAACACTACTTAAAACTAATATTTTTTTTCTCTCTTTTATAATAAACAAGCGGCTTGTGAATCGGCTCTAACTCATACACTTAAATCTGAGCTCTAGCTTAAGCTCGAACTTGATAAAATTAATTGAGCTTGAGCTCAAGTACAAGCTGAAGGTGACTCAAGCTCAACTCGTTTATATCCCTACTGTCACTAATCCAACACAAGTGATTCATTCAAAGGAGTTTTCATTATGTATATAAATCGTTTTATAGCATAATGATGGGGCTAAAAAGATGAGCTTTCATTTGTTTAATGCTTACGCTCCTTGATTTGACCTTTAAAAAATGAAGTACAGGATTTGCAACGTCGCAGTAAAACCACTCACCCAGAAGCCTTTTCGCTTTTTCGTAAGGGTCATGTGCTTGTTTAAGTTTAAAAAGATATTTTGAGATACAATGACCATTAATTTTTCTCATCCACATCAACAATGATGGTATCGAAGCAATCTACCACTCTAATTGTCAACAATATGCCATATTACAATGCATCTTAAGTAGGTAATTACAACAAGTGAACAAACAATGCAAAAAAAAAAAAATTAACTCAAATGCGAGCAAAGAGAGGCCTGAACGGAAACAAAGAGACCGGATTGGTTGTCATTCAAAGACAAATTTCATTTCTATCTTAAGTAACTTTTAGGAGATCGGTCAGTCATAATATCCATACACCAAAAATCTCAACATGTATGAATAAAAAAGAAGATTAAGAAAAGAAAGAATAGAATACTGGAATAATATAATAATAGAGCATTTACATGCATACCAAAATCTAACACCTAAGCATTCATATTTACATGCATATCTCTCAAATTTTTAACCTTACATCAAAACTACCTCCATCATTGCCTTTTTCAAAGTGAATTATCTTTTCATGCAATTGTTTATGATACTAAATTGTTAATAAGTGTAAATATCAAATTTTAGTTGTTAGATATGTAAATTCATAAGAATAGTGTGATGTGTATTAAAATTGCCTAATAATTTTTGTACGAGTTGTGAGACATTTTGTGGTGAAGTAGCACTGTTCCTGGTTTGTAACGTTAGACTTTAATAAGGTCTATATTAGAATGCTAAAGATAAAATGAATCATGACAATTAAAATAGTCTACTATTAAAATGATAGTTTTCTCAACTTGTAGGCGGTTTATAGGCATTTGATTAATGGAGTTTAATCATGAACTTAACTTAATTCTAACCAAACGTCAAAAAAAAATGAAAATTAAATCCCACTCTTTATTTCAGTTTAAGGAGAGACAACTCCACTGGGTAGAGTTAAGATCATCACTAATCCCATAAGAGATTCAAACTTTGTGCCAAAGGCTGTCAACATCAAACAATCTCACTCAAACTCTTCTCCCAAGAAACACAAGCAGCCAAATTCAAAAAATATCAGCATTATAAGAAGACTCGACATATAAAAAAATTCGTTAGAAGCTTCATAGCAGAATACAAAGTCAAATTTGGACAACAAAACAGTACAAAAACAAAAAGAAAAGGTAGAAACATACATATTAACACATTTGGACAAAAATAATACTAAAGAATCAAACATAAAGTTCCATATTGAAGAAATAAGATGATTAAAAAATTTGCTCATATCACTAAAAGAGACTTGCAATCTATAATTGCTCTCTTACATATTCTCATGTATTTCCTACACTTTTTTATTTTTATTTTTGAGATGTCAACTCCAACTCCTAAAATATTGAATCAAGAGCCATGGGACATATATAAATTTATTTTATATACTTCTTATCTTAGCAACCTAAAAATAACTACTGTCAATAAGAGAGCCATGGGACATATATACATTTATTTTATATATTTCTTATCTTAGCAAACTAAAAATAACTACTATCGATAAGCCTGTAATGATTATTTCTAGCTAAATAGATCTTTTATATATATATATATATATATATATATATATATATATATATATATATATATATATATATATATATGGAAAAAAAAACTTCATGCATTAAGATATCCTCGATGTACCTAAATTATTACATATTCAAGATTTTACATTGAATTATATCCTTCACATTGATATGGCATGAGAAGGTTGGACTAGCTAAGGAAGATAAAGCCTCTATCACATTAAAGTATTGAATCATCACAGAAATTGCACACTATTCATAGGATTATCTTTAATTTTTGAGACCTAATTTCTCTATTCTTAAAATTATTTTCTTTCATTATTCAAAAAATATTACTAATGAAGAATCTATTCCAATATTTTTGAGCTATGTACTAATTTTCCATTAACAAAAGAGCACAAGATTATTTTTCTCATATTTCCAATGAGTTTGCCCCTATGCCTAACATCTCTGGAGTTTAATAGTTTGTCATTTGATATTGATTGCATGCATCATTTCATTATATCATTCTACTAAAAGTTAAAGTGATATAAGTATCTCTTTCCCTTATTCTTTAACATGATAAAAATTAAATTGTTATTAGATTAGGAAAATCAGATTCGATAACTCCAAATACTTTTTTAACCATTATATCTAACCATAATTCTAAGAAAAAAAAATAACACATGTGTCTTCTTGTGTGTATGCACTCTAACAAAATGAGGTAGCTAAAAACAAATGTCCACCTATATGCTACCAAAAGTGATCTCTTTTTTGACAAGAATGTTCCAATCAATTAAATAAATGACCTAAAGAACGGCATGTATCGACGGTCATTTGCAATATGTGTGGGAATGGAATGGAACGTTGGATCCTCGGGTTTAACTACCTGGTGTGCTAAGCTCACTAGTGCATTCAAACCAACTGAGAAATATCTGCTGATGGTCTCCGAGGAATGTTGAAATCGCTCCATAGCTAATCTAATGGATTCGTTATGGGATAAAATATATAGGGTAATCGCTAACACCTCTCTTGTCGTCGTTCTTGTAGAGTCGTGCAACCCATGGTGGTTCCAAAGTTCATTAAGCAGGTCGAGAAATATCTCTTTCGTCATACGAAACATATTAGCAAACCTTGTAGGGTGTCCCTGTAATAACTCACCAACCCATCTATCTCCAATATAACTCGATGTCATACAGGGTGTTCGATCAACGCATGTATGATAGTAATGGTAGAGCAAGGCAAGTAGGAGAGTGACTTTGAGATTGTGGCTAACTTGTTCTTCATCCATTCTACGAAATCTCAACATTAGTTATTTTTTAAAGATCAATAAAAATAACATGAGTCAATTGTAGGATACATAGATAGTGGAATGGAAGGTGTGAACATCAAAACATAATATAATAAAAGATATATTAATGTGCCTCCATGGAAAATAGTAAAGAGTTCATTACAATAAATAATACAAATATCCGTAGTAAATAAAATCTAAACACCAAAAGTATTCAATCTTTCATGAAAGAGCGCAAGTAATCAAGTTGGAATTTTGGGTCTAAACTCTCAAAAAACTGTCTCTGACTTGAGTTTCCAAGCACCTTAACATACTTCAAATACATAGCTTTGTCTTCCTTAATACCAGGATGTGCATTAAGGTGCTCAATACATTCCTTAATTGAGTTGTCATTTGCTGGTTTAGACCTAGCTTTGCATGTTTCAAGGATTGTTTCTATGGTACCATTGAGGAATGCCACTCCTTTTTTCTTTTTTTCCACTCTGGGAAGCTTTGTCCCACCGGTGGACTGAACATCTGTGTTGATTTTGCTGGGCCCTTCTCCTGAATCACCAATATGCTCGGTTTCAATGTTTGGTTGTGAGTTGTCAACTTGGTCATTTGGGGTAAAAGCATGGGCTCCCATTGCGACAACCCTAGTGAAAATAGCATCCAACTTCTCCTCGAGAATAGGATCAATGCCGCTTAATTTGAATTTTTTTGTTGCTGGCACTACCTGTAACATTAGAACAATTTCATAGTAAATTCATTTGAATGTCGTAATGTATGCAATAAGTAATCTGAGATTTATTTTTACCTGTAATCTCTCAGCCCACCAAGCCTCTGGTGCATCAATTGTTCGTTTCAGTGGATTCCAACCCAATCCTGTTGAACCCATTTTAAGTTCACTCCAGATTTTCCACTCCTTTTTTAACTGATCCCACTTGTTCTTTAGTTTCATGTGATCATAATCCTTTCCAGTCACTTCGTTGAAATTAGAAATAATATTCTGCCAACCTTCTTTACTAAAATGCGTGGTGGGCCTATTACCCAAGTCGATCTCCCTCAGACAAATATCACAAAAAGTAATAGTGCTCTCTCTATCCCACAAGGCTGATACTCCGGACTCTCTAGATTTACTCATGTTGACTGAGAGAGAAACGAGCTATCATGAAATTAGCTTTATGTGAGAAAGAAAATATTAGCCCAATAACTGCTATTAATCACACAATGTACAAATAACACAATGTACACACAATGTAGATTTCAACAAAGAGGTATTTAATTCCTGCAGTAAATTACCATTCAAAACCTCATAAATTTTGTATTTGAATGCTTGAAATGCCAAACCAGCAAAGGAACACATAGTCTCTATGTGCAGCCACTAAAGAATAACAACAATTTTTTATACATATCAATTAATCCCCATGTATTCAAATGTTAATGTGCAGCCACTAAAAATCACTCCAAGTCATCATAATGGAAATACATATATAAGAACAATTAAAAATTACTTTTCCAAGTCAGTGGAACAAGGGGCAAAATAAAAAGGCTCTAAAATTCTTCTGCAAGCATACAAAAATGTAAGCCCACATGAGCATTTAAAACATTATTTCTTAAATCAGCAAAACAAGGAGCAGAGAAGGCTCTAAATACCCATTCCAAACCGTCAAAATGAAAGCTGAAACATAGCCTTGTACATGCTTTTAAAAATCAGTAAAGTAAGGAGCAAAGAAAGCTCCAAATACCTCCCAAACCATTAAAATGAGAGCTCAAACATAGTCTTATACCTACTTTTAAAAATCAATAAAATAGGGAGCAAAGAAAGCTGCAAATACCTCCCAAACCATCAAAAATGAGAGCTCACATATATGTTTTGCACCTGCTTTTTAAAAAAAAGCAGTAAAGTAGGGAGCAAAGAAAGCTCTGAATACCTCCCAAACCATCAAAAATGAGATCTCACATATATGTTTTACACCTGCCTTTAGAAAAATCAGTAAAATATGGAGCAAAGAAAGCTCCAAATACCCCCCAAACCATCAAAATGAGATCTTACATATATGTTTAAGCATGTTTTGAGAATCAGTAAAATAAAGAGCAAGTGAGGAGCTTCCAAGTATATCAAAATGTGAACTCAACTATATATCCTGCATTTCTTTTAAAAAAAATTAAACATTTCTTAAAAAGCAAATATTTTGAGCATGGGTTTTGCGAACCACCACAGACCAAATCCAAGGAATCACAACAGAAGACCTCTTCAAAGTGATGGCCAGAATAGATAAAACAGAGAAGTAGAAGTAGGATTTTTTACATTGGCTTCTCGGTTCGAAGGAGGAAGGAGGAAGGAGGAGAGCTGAGCGACACGGTAGAGAGAGCTAGGGTGAGTCGTAAGGGAACAAATCCAGGGAATCACAGCAGAAGACTTCTTCAAAGTTATGGCCAGAAGAGATAAAACAGAGAAGTAGAAGTAGGACTTTTTACCTTGGCTTCTCGTTTCGAAGGAGGAAGGAGGAGAGCCGAGCGGCACGGTAGAGAGTGCTAGGGCGACTCGTAAGGGAACAATCACGAATGAGATAAGGGTTACGGAGGTAATTCGAAGCCCCTAAACGTGAATGAAAAAGGGACCCCCGCGGTCGGCGTGTAACAGAAAAATGAAAACGAAGTTTCCAAATAAGTTGTCAAAAAGTGCAATTTAAACAGTGCTGCGGCGTTTTCAAAAACGCCGCCGCACTTATAAGCTGTCCCAAACGGGCACTAAAGCTCAGAGACGAATTTACCTTGCTTGAGTTGTGATTTGATGGGTGGAAATCGTGCTGGAGCTGCTCAAAATAGCTAGAGAAGATCGCTTACGAATCGTCGAATTTGCCGCAACAATGACACCGAAAGAGAGTAGAGGAGAAAATGAGGTTCAATCGCTTGGGAAATGAGTATTAGGGCATTTGTGATTTTGCATTTGATATTTTCAACACTATGAAGTTACTTAACAACCTTACGCAAGAAAGTCCTCTCTTTACACAATTGACACCAAAATAGTCTTATGTTTTATCTTTCACGGCGTTTACCCACATGTATGGGTTTAAGTGAGTCGAGTTGACTCATAAGATGGCTTGTGCTCGGCTCTATAAATGGCTCGACTCATAAGCCAAGCTCAAGCCCGCCCTGATTCTACTCGTTAGCTTGCTCTTGGACTTGCTTGTTTAAAATATACTCAAAATATATTACATTTCAAAACATTATCTTTAAATTATTAAAATCCCAACATCTTAACCTGTTATATTTTACAAAAAGTGATTTGTATTTATCTCCTAATGAATCATCTTATTTGTCATTTTAATTTTAATAATAGTTTAATCATTTATAATACACAAGTTGACTAACGAGCCAGTCTGGCTCGAACTCATATATTTATACTCGATCTCGAACTCAAACTCAATTAATTAATCATGCTAAAGTTCAGGCCCATCACGACTAGAACTCAACTCAACTCATTTTCGCCACATAATTCTTATATATTGAAATATCTTACACCAAAATATTCTGAACTTATCAAGCGCGCAATACTAATTACAGCCACACCGTAATTAATTACAAGCAGATTAACACAGCTGAACTGAAACACGACACACATGTAGGGGTGAAAATGAACCGAATACGAACGAACAGAACTAGTGTTCATGTTCGGTTCGTTTGAAATCTGATTTGTTCGTGTTCGGTTCGTGTTCGAAATTGTTCGTGAGGTTAATGTTCGTGTTCGGTTTGATTTGTTTGAAATTAGTTCGAATTGTTCGGAATGTTCGTATTGTTCGACTTGTTCGAAATGTTCGAAATGTTTGAATCGTTTGAAATGTTTGAAATGTTCAAATCATTTGCCTTGTTCGAATTGTTCGAAACTATTTATATTATGTATGAATTTTCTTTGTTATGCTTAGAAAAACAATAGAAAAAATGCACATTAATGCAATAGAAAAAATATGAATGTATCTAAATCACTATAGAAGTTTATTTACATAATCTTCCATATTCTATATAAGTCAACATGCAAAATGGCAAAGCTATAACATGTGGGAGGCACACGAGTCCCTAAATTATGGTTTCACATTTCAAAAGGATACCTACAAAGTGAGAAATTTGCAAACATGTAGTGTGGTTTAACAAAGAAAAGAATCTGCAAATCTGTAAAATCATAATACAGGTACATCTGCATAACAGAATTTCCAGATTACAGAAATAATACCATGATAGCAAAGACACTCTCTCTTGTCTTTCTATATCAACATTGCTGCCATCACCTTCAACCAATGTCGGCTCGCTCCAACTAGAAGTTCTTAAAGGGTCAAACTTTGCGTGATCGAAAATGGTCGGCCTGAAGCCTGTTGCCCTCGCAGACACCATAGGCATTACAAGCACTGAAGATGCATTAATTGATTCTTCACTTAGACCAACTGATAACGAGCATGTAGCCTACAAGAGGATAAAAGCTGTGGAAACTGAAAAAATTTGATCTTGATTGATAATTATAGTTCTATTTCTAAAAAAATGCACCTTAGCTTTCGCAAAGAAAGTCCTTGCATTCGCCAAAATTGCACGTGGAGATGATTTAAATAAAATTGTTTCAGTCTCATGTGTTAATGTGGATGAACTGCTGCTGAGACAATTAGAATTTGTGTTACTAAAGGAGGTCATTTTAGATAAAAATTTTGGCGCAAAAGGAAAAAAAGAAAATTTTGATTTGTGTCTGCAACATCTAATATATACTAAAACAAACACAAGAAGAAGAAAAACAATCACCATTTTAGATCAGGTGCAATACTTTGAGCAGATGAAGAAATTAAAGAAAAAGAATCTTTCGTTTCGTCACCTGGAAAAACCAGTGAGAATTAAGCAGAATAAAAGCACAAATAAAATAGAAAAATCCTCAATTGCTACCTTTAACATCATCAGGTGCCAACAATAGGTTCTGTTTTATTGAACATAAGTGCACATCCCTTGGCATCAGTTTTTGCATTTCTGCCTCTAATAACACATCAAAATGTGTGCTATCATGCGTGAATTACTGATAATTTATAAGAAGAAGTTAAAGCAGGCTTGCCTGATATTCTTGGAAATATATAAATCCTGTACAGATGGAGAAGTCCATGCAATCTGAAACATGGGGACGATAAGGAAAAAAAAACTTAGCATGAAACTACTAATTAAGTAATAAGATCCATGCAATCTGCCCATTACTCCCAAACCAGGCTCAAATGGAGATCCAAATCAGAACTTACATGAGAATTAGGAAAAAAAACAACAGATTTACATAATTTTAAAATTTAAATTAAACTCCATAAGACAGCTCAAAAGTTTTCTTGAATTGACCATATATTGCATAGATAGAACAGCACTGCACTCTTACTAGAATTTTCATCAAAATAAGATCTTAGTTGATAGAAAAGGAAAAGAAGACAAACTAAAAAATTTGCTACAGAAAAACCTGGCACTTTGTTGTAATGTCATTTTTCAACCATTTTCGAGGAGGAAGCTGGTGCACTGGATTTATCATTGCCATCATTTTCATCAAATTGGATGCCATTAAATATGACCTTAGAGCTCCTATATTGGCTACCAAAGCCACTTCCAAATCCCCACCCAAGGCCAAATCTTACTCCACAACCTCCACCTTCAGATAAAAAATGAAAGGAAGTCCAATCATTAGAGATAAACTCTGTAGGAGAAAGGGGAATTTAAATACATACCACACAGTTCTTATGTATTTACATATCTAACACCTGAGCCAACTCAAATCATATCATAAAACTTTCATACCTGTATAAACCCAATCTAGGCAGGGTTAGTTTTGCTTCATCATCCACATAAATTTCCATAGCCATTTTTGAAGTATGCTATCAACCCTTACTCTTCTACTCAACTATTATTTATATATTGAAAACAGAACTTTAAAACTATTAGTGTTTCTCAAACGATGGCCATGAACTTGACAATGGTAGCAAAAAGTTGGGACTTTTCCAAACACAGCTTTTGACAATAACCATGGGTTCTAGATACCACTCAATTTTCCTTTTGAAAAGTACATGATATTTACATGTCAACAAACAACTCTAGCAACTAATAACATTCCTTTACATATTGTTAAAGCCAGCACAAAATAAACAAAGCCCATAAGCATGTAAATAAGCCTTTCAAAGCATCAAATATGACCAACTATATAAACAAATCTGCAAATGAGGTCATGCAGTTGGAAAACTACATGCCCAAATGGCCAAGTAAATAAAAAAAAACCAAAATAAAATTTCTACTTTACTTCTTATATAACATAAGATTAAGGCTATCTCTACCGTACTAATAAACATTATATTTGTTTAACTGAAGAATAGAGCACCATAATAAATTCCATCACCAACAATTGTTTCTCGGTGCATACTGATGCTTAAGAAGAGAGTCCTATTATCACAATCATAATTATTAACTAAGAGAGCTTAATTATGTAGGCAAGTGAATTGTGCTTCATCAAACAACTTACTGTCAAAGCAAGCCATCAAACATCTTACTGTCAAAGCAAGCCTTGAAAAGATCCAAAGGCACAAAATCATTCAATCTACTGACCTCAAATACATAAAAAAAAAAACACTCCTGGGTTATTCAATGCATTGAATTGTTTAACCTCGTCACTCTTTGTCATAGGCAATTCAAAGATTGAATCACTCAAAGATGACACATGTTGAAGCTTATCTACCTTAAGAGATAAATCATTCTCAATTCAAGAAAACATTCAAGAAGATTCATCGGCAAGTTAATTTGTATATAAGCCTGTACTTGAATTGTGAGATGACCCACTTTTTGTATGTATGCAATTTATGTTTATAGTAACAGAACCAAAAACTAGATCCCGCTTTAAATATAGGTATATGATTTAATGTATATTGTGGATTCTACGCAAGTATACGTATCGTATCAAGTAATACGGAGGCTCTAGTGGAGTCCTGGTTATCGATCCCACAGGGAAGTTTTTAACGGAATTGTTATCGGCTAAATTTAAAGGAATTACTTACTAATAAAGTTAACAGATATTCAAAGTAACTATAATAAACTAAAGTAAACTAATGCTTGAAATAAGTTGATTTAATTAATTCAGAAAAAGTATCATTCTCCTTGTTTTTAGAAAATTAAGTGAAATTATGAATTTAAATAGAATTTTTAAATTGTATTGTGACAAATAGGAGCATTCATGTTCTTTACCCTTTGGTCCAGGTGCAAAGAACTTTGACTAATCCTATGTTTGATTACTGAATCTGCGGCTAGGCTGGGAGGATACTGGCTGCCACTTCGTAGCTCCCACGTTCCCCTCACTCGAGGGCTAACATCTACACTTCAGCTCTCAAACAAGTAGGATCGAATTGAGTATTTTAGTCTGTCACACTAAAATATCCAATTCTACGCCTGATAATTAATATTTCCCTATTTATTTGCACCCGTCTTCCAAGGGTTTTGACTTCCCTGAATATTGGATGTAATTTTTACTATAGTTGATAATTAAACATATTTTAACTACTCAATTGGCCAGATTTAAAGTAAATTAAGTTTTAAGTAAAAATTATCACAATTTATTTATATTATATTAAGTGTTTTTATTTAATTTCATCAATCCGCATAATTTTCATGAACAAGGAGAAAGACTAAGAAAACTACTCGTAATGCGTAGGAATAAAACAAAGCATGGATTTCATTTAAAGTTAACAACAATAAACAAAGATACTTATCTTAATTTTCTTCCCGACGGACTCTTGAAGTTCCTTTGACTTTTCCTTCTAGTACAGCAACTAAATATCACTCAATGAACTCACTAAATACACTCAAACTAAATTAAACTCACACAAATTACACTAGAAATAGACTCACAGAAGACTCAAAAGACACACCCACACTCTAGAATTCGGCCTCTATTTATAGAGGTAGGCAAAGGTCCAAGGGGTGCTTAAACACCTCTTCAAAAAGTGTCCAGGTTCAATGTATATGCATTTTGAACTAGCTCGCCGTCGGCGGGAAACGACCTCGCCGTCGACGGGGCCTCTGAAGGTCTTCAAACCGCACGATCTCACTGTCGGCGGGCTCGGGCTCGCTGTCGGCGAGGCAGTTATAATTCCTTCAGAAATTTCTCCTCACGATCTCGCCGTCGGCGGCCTCGATCTCACCGTCGGCGAAGTAGTTAAATTTCCATAAATTTTCTCCTTTTTGATCCAAATTTGCTCCATTTCATGCTTTTTGCTTTTATCACTAATAAATCTTCATTCCTGCAATAAAATAAAGAAAATACCTCTCTTTAAAGTACATTTTCATCAAAAATAGATATAAATTTCTTTATATATTTTTACGTGATCAAAATCCCCAAACTTAATTATTACTTGTCCTCGAAGTAATTTTAATACTAAATAAAAGTAATGATTTTTATAATAGAATTTTTCAACTCAAATAATATATGAATTAATTTTAAATAACATTATAATAAAGTTAAATAGAAATATTTCTAAGTAATTTAAATTAATTTTATAGAGATAAAATTATTTAGTTATTAAGTCTAAGATTTCTAGCTTTCTATTTAATTCAGGAATGACTATATTAAAAATTTATAAATTACTTAAGATATTTAGATGATAGGAAATTCAAGAAAACTACTATTTAGTAAAATACTAATCCACAAATATAAGTTTAGAAATATAGTTAAGTTTAACCCTTTAGGTTGAATCAATTGAAGCCAATTTTTGATAAGGCATCTCCTCAAGTTTCTCCTCACTTATATTTTTTTTTTCTTTTCTTTTCTCTTTCTTTTTTTTTTTCAAGTGAGGATTACTGTATCTGGACCTGTTAATAATTTTGAACTTCAATTTCTCTTCCTAAATTTGAAACTTAAAATATTTCTTTGCTTATATATATTTCATAACTTTTACTTCGATGAGTTTCTATCCTTTCTTTTTCATCTATATCCTTAAGAATTTCCAATTTTTAGAATATAGTTTCCCTTACTTTAAATAGTTTACTATATTCTTATTCCTTTTAACCAAATATCTTATTCTATTGATTAATTGAATTACTAGAAATATTTTCTTTAACTTTATATAATAATTAAATAAAGCAACTCATATTTATTAAATTGAAAATTACTATAGAAAATAATTTAATAATAATTTTTGAAAATAGAATTTGAGAACAATTTTAATAATTAAATTTGTATTTTTACCTTCCCCCAAACTTAAATTTTTCTATCTATACTGTATAGTGAAAAAGGAAAGTATATAAATAAATTTCATCATACCTTTGAGCTTTAGGTATTTCTTTTCTTTGAAATTTTTGCGAGCTTTTTCATTACTTACGAACTCGTACTTGTTAGTATTTTTCCATATATAATATTTAAAAAGAAAGTGCAGGGATGGAAATTTTTAAAATAAGTATCAAACATAACAAAGAAAACTTAATTTGTTACTACACATACATTTACAATTTAAACAATAAATTAAAGAAAGACTAACATCCTATATATATAAAATTTTGCAACTAATTTAACACACATAAGAAATTTAACATCACTGCTCAAACAAATAACATATCAAGTCCAAAGTCCACAGAAAGTACTAAAATATTACACACAGAAATAATAAAGTTTGCAAAACAACAAATCCAAACAAACCAAACAAACTAAACAAAGATTCTAATCCTCTGCATCAAAGTCCCAAGCTATGTCATCTCCCTGATCTCCAGACTGAGAAGGCTGAGCAGGCTGGTACTATGTATAACGGGGTCACTCAGGAAAGATAACATCTAAATCACCACTCCTATAACGACGCTCAGCTTCATAGTATGCAATCTCGTACTCTGAATGTCGCTGGAGATATTCGCTATCATAATCGTGTCTTCTCTCAAGCCTCCGATTCTTTGATCTATATGCTCAAATCTTCTTTCCATATTTTCTCCAAATGACTCAAAACTCTTTCTACTCGGGGTTAATTCATTCATCGGATCTTGAAGGGTAGGAGTGGTGTGCGGGGGTGGTTCATAACTAGTAGAGGGTATATCTCTACTTGAAGAAGGTACATAATCCCTTGTCCAGCATCTCCATCCTTCATGGGATTCATATTTCTTTATATTAGCCTGAGTAAGGGGTTTCATAGATTCTATCCATTCCTCATCATCTCTTGCCTCTACCCCAGATAATTGGCAAAGTGCATAGATAAGACCAGGATGTCCTAGTCCTCCTCCACTTTCATTTCTAGCAGTGGCTAATATGTTTTTATATATAATATTTCCCACATTAATACTCTTCTGATTCTAAATACAGAAATTTAGAACTGCTCTATCTCTTGTTACCTCACTATGGTGGTAGGTAAGTAACAAAGTAGAACAAATAAAATAATGCCAGGCTTTTGATGTTGCATTTAGCATAGAAAGAGGGAAGTTTACCCGTTCCCGTTGCTTTATCTTCCAGACTCCTTTCCCATCAGTGAGAAAGTCGATCACCTCTTCCAATGGTCCTTCCATAGTTCCAAAAGTTTCATATTCGCTCAAGGTGTCTCGAACTTCATAATAAGTGTTTATTCTAGCAGCGCTGAAATCTACAAAAAATCCTCTAACCCTAACCGGTGCATCTTCAGCCTGTGTTAAGTTTGTATAAAATTCCTTCACAACTTCTACCGCTGCTCTGTTGGTAACGAAACAGAAGTTTTCCCATCCTCGTTCCTTTATAACTCGCTCTACTTCTCCTCCTGGATTCTTGAAAACTCGATCTTGTATGCACTTTCTTGCTTGAATGTTTTGAAAATATCGAGTTTGTGCTCTCGCATTAATGAATCGAGTTTTGTCAAAATCTAATCGTCGCTTTTGTCGTGGAGCCATTTCTTGATACGTGAAATTTACAAAAATTTTAACTAAACTCCAAAATATTACTAAGAAGGCTTCCTACAACGACTAAAATCCATTTAAATCAATTTCTATAAAATTCTTCCAAGTATTTTCTTCACATTTCAAAATTTTTCAAAATATCCCAATGTAGAAGAAATTCATGGTGAAAATCAAAAATTTTTGCATAGGAGTGAAGCTCTTACCAAGGGAAGATAAAATCCGGTGTCAAAAAGTGTTGAAATCGCTTCAAATCCGAGATCTCTCAAGCCCTAGGTCGGTTTTTTCGAAAATTTGAGGAAAGGGATGATGAATAGTGTCGGTTGACCGGTCAAATATAGGTCTTTTCGCGTTCTCGCTGTCAGCGAGGTTTTTCTCGCCGTCGGCGAGCTAATTAATTCCATAAGGTAAAAGTTTCGGGAAAAATCCGCCGTCGGCGAGCTCGGTCTCGCTGTCAGCGGGTTTTCTCGCTGTCGGCGAGATAATTCTCGCCGTCGGCGAGGTCCCAAAAATTTTCAATTTTTGAAATTCGTCAATCATTTTCAACCTCGAATTGCCCTTAATCAATCTTCCGATCACTTAATTTAATAATAATACGAAGATTAGGTACTTATACTCACAAAAAGTCACACAAAACAAACAATATAACTTCATAAATGAAATCCATGAAACTTACAAATTTCACACTAACAATTTCACACATACTTAACTTAATTGTTCAAATCCATAATACTCTGCATCGCAATCCAAACCACAACACTCTAAATGCTGAGACATAACCATTTACATAAAATCTCATCAAATCTGAGATGATCAAATCAAAGTTCGACTCATAATAAAACTTAACTCCAAATTAAACACACACATATACAAATATAACATAAACATAGAAATCTTTCCTACTCTTCGAGTGTCCGAACCGACATCTTCTCTGATATTTCCGATGCGACGCAGGTGCACAAATAAATTGTAGAAAGGCCTGAAAGAGAATTTTGCAGTAGAGTCTTCATTAATCCATCCTTTCTGTCTTAGTAGATGAATAAAACTGGCCTCCAGATGTCCAGTATGATCAAAGTGCTCCTTCATTCTCCAATCAATATGATCAAACATATCAGAGATATTGTCAATAGAATTCATCACATTTTGCAATTCTTTCTCCAATCCTTTAATCTTCTTCAGAATGAAATTAGTCTTATCAGTAAAGGGCCTTGCTAAAGGATTGTTCTGTGATGCTCTGTCAGAAATAATGGTGATCTCATCATTGTTATCCAAAGTGGGAAACATATTAGTAGGATCCAGTGGTTAAAATGGTATAAGTACTTTTTCCCAAGCCTCATAAGAAACTTGGTACTGACTGCATAAAGCAAATATAGTAGATGGGTGTCCAAGTCCATGAACTGACCCATGCACAATTAACCCCAATGCAGACTTTACTATTATTGATCCAACATCGATAGGTAATCCAATTTGAATACAAAAGTTTAAAATAGCACATTCCTTTGAAACTTTATTTACTCTCATGGTAGCTAATAGTTTTGATGATATAAAGAAATGCCAGTGCTTTGAGACAGGGTTTAGAAGTGATGCAGAAAAACTGACATAACCGTCTTCTCGTAATTCCCAATCATCCGGTTCATCAGTCGGGTATTTATAGATTTCGTTCATATTGCATCTTGAAGGCACAAAGTTGGAATAGTGACAAACAGAGGTATTTTCTATAGAAAACAATTCATTTACCCTTGCGGGAGTAAATGTTACCCATCTTCCTCTGACGTACACATTTCCATTGTTGATCGCATGTAAATTAGAGTAAAACTCTTTAGCTACTGGTATAACTACAGCGAAAGTTGTATAACAAAATACCTCCCAATGCCGCTGTGCGATTATTTCTTCAATTTTTGTAGTAGCATTCTCTACTCCTCTATTGACGAGTCCTCTTTCTTTGATAAGTCTTTTCTTCATCAAGCCTTTGTTGAAGATTCACTGAGCCTCCGAACTGATGAATTTTCTCCGGTTGAAAACTTCAGTTTTTGTAGTTTCTAGGAATTTGGAGGCCATTTTGGATGGAATGGATTGGTCTCTAGTCGTTCCTAAGGAAGAAAATGGTGTAAAATCGGATTTGGAATAATTTTTTACGAAGGAATGGCTTAGATCCGTCCAAAACCGCACGAAAAATCTTTAAGAAACCAAATTTTTAACTGCCTCGCCGTCGGCGGGAAGTTCCTCGCCGTCGGCGACTTAGTTATAAAACTGAATGAGTAATGGTCCACGATCTCGCTGTCAGCGGGCTCGGGCTCGCTGTCGGCGAGATTCGTAAAAATCGCCTGTTTTTGTTCTGGTCCGAATATTTTCTGATCTCATCTAATAAGTTCAATTTTTGTGATGATTCTAATAAAAATTTGAATAGTAAGATTTATTTTTATAATATAGACTCACTAATATGTAGATTTTTTTAAAAATAAAAGACTACTATGGGTTGCCTCCCAAAAAACGCTTGGTTTAACGTCGTCAGCCCGACCTAATTCAGTTAGTGTTCAGGTTGACTAAGCATTAAAACCTCTTTAAAATTTGGTCATCTATTTTCAAAATATGGTTTTAATCTATGTCCATTTACTTTAAATCTATGTCCTGTTTTTTTATCTTCAATTTCTATAGTTCCATATAAAAATATTTGATTTATGGTGAAAGGTCCTAGCCATCAAGATTTCAATTTCCCAGGAAATAATTTCAATCTAGTATTATAAAGCAAAACTTCTTGTCCTGGTTCAAAATTTCTCTGATTAATCTTCCGATCATGCCATAATTTCATTCTTTCTTTATAAATCCTATCATTATCATATGATTCATTCCTTAATTCTTCCAATTCATTTAATTGCAACAACCTCTTCTCACCAGCTTCTTTCATATTATAATTAAATTCTTTAATCGCCCAATATGCTTTATGTTCTAATTCAACTGGTAAGCGGCATGTTTTTCCATATATAAGTCTATAAGGAGTCATTCCAATCGGAGTTTTATAAGCAGTCCTGTATGCCCATAATGCAGTGTCTAGTCTTATAGACCAGTCTGATCTATTAGGATTTACAGACTTTTCTAATATACGCTTAATCTCTCGATTAGAAACTTCAGCTAATCCACTAGTTTGTGGATGATAAGCAGTCGATATCTTATGCATAATATTATACTTTTTTACTAGTTTGTGAATATATTTGTTTCTAAAATGAGTTCCTCCGTCAGTGATAATCACTCTCGGCATTCCAAATCTAGTAAAAATATTTTTCATTAAGAATTTTGAAACACTTTTAGCATCACATCTAGATAAAGCTTGTGCTTCAATCCATTTGGAAACATAATCAACAACTACTAATATATATGAGTTTCCAAATGACGGAATAAAAGGTCCCATGAAATCTAATCCCCAAACATCAAAAATTTCAACTTCTAATATAAAATTCGGAGGCATTTCATTTTTCTTGATATGTTTCCTACTGTTTGGCATTTATCGCAGGTTTTAATATATTTATATACATCTCTAAATAGAGTAGGCCAGGTAGAATCCGGATTGTAGAATTTTATATGCAGTTTTATACGTCCCAAAATGTCCTCCAAAATCAGAATCATGACATTTTTGAATAATTGGTTCAATTTCTTCATAAGGTACGCATCTTCTAATAATTAGATCCTTACATTGCTTATATAAGTATGGTTCATCCCAAAAATATGATTTAGTATCGTGAATGAATTTTTTTTGTTGTTGCAAAGTTAACATAGGTGGTAAAATGTCACTTACAATATAATTTACTATATCGGCATACCAAGGTATTTTCAACTCATTAATATTATAAAGTTGTTCATCGGGAAAAGCTGTCTAAAATTTCATTATCAATATTAGATAATTCATGATTTTCTAATCTTGATAAATGATCGACAATTTGATTATCGGTTCCATTTTTGTTAACTATCTCAAAATCAAATTCTTGCATTAATAATATCCATCGATTAATCTTGGTTTAGAATCTTTCTTTTGCATTAAATATTTTATAGTAGAATGATCGGTATGCACAATGCATTTAGTTCCTATTATATAATGCCGAAATTTATTAAAAGCATATACTAATTGCTAATAATTCTCTTTCGATAGTTGTATAATTTATTTCGGTATCATTTAGAGTTTTACTTAGCATAATATATAACTTTGAAAATCTTATCATATCTTTGCCAAGAAGCTGCTCCTATAGCATAATCACTATAGCACATAAGCTCAAATGGTTTCTCCCGATTAGGTGAAACTATTATAGGTGATGTAATTAATTTATCTTTTATTAATTCGAAAGCATTTAGGCATTCGATTGTAAATTCAAATTTCTTGTCCTTTTCAAGAAGTTGGCATAGAGGTTTAGTAATTTTTGAAAAATCTTTAATATAATGCCTGTAAAATCCAGCATGTCCAAGAAAACTTCTTACCCCTTTTACGTAGTTGGAGGTGGTAATTTAGCTATTACATGAATTTTTGTAGGGTCTACTTCCATGCCTTTTTCTGAAATTTTATGCCCTAATACAATGCCGCCTGTAACCATAAATTGACATTTCTCCCAATTAAAAACTAAATTAGTTTTCTCACATACTTCAAATACTTTTTCAAGATGATTTAAGCATGTGTCAAATGTTGTTCCAAATACAGAAAAATCATCCATAAATACTTCTATTCCATTATCAATTAATTTACTAAATATAGACATCATACATCTTTGGAATGTTGCAGGTGCATTACATAATCCAAAAGGCATTCTTCGAAAAGCGAAAGTTCCATAAGGACTAGTAAATGTAGTTTTATCTTGATCCTGCGGAGCAATATGTATTTGATGATAACCTGGTATATCCATCTAAGAAACAAAAATACTTATGTCCGATTAATCTATCTAACATCCAGGTCTAGAAATGGTAAAGGGAAGTGATCTTTTCTAGTGATTGTGTTTAATTTTCTATAATCAATACATATTCGCCATCCAGTAACTTGTCTTATAGGGATAAGATCATTATTTTCATTAGCTTTGACAGTCACCCCTCCTTTTTTTAGGTACATAGTGAATTGGGCATACCTAAGCACTGTCAGAAATAGGATATATAATACCATTATCTAACCATTTTAAAATTTCTTTCTTGACTACTTCTTTCATTATCGGATTTAATCTCCTTTGTGGATCTGCTTTTGGTTTATGTTCATTATCTAAAATAATTCTGTGCATACATATTGAAGGACTAATTCCTTTAATATCTGCTAAAGTCCAACCAAAAATTTTCTTATATTTTTTTAACGTATCTAAAAGTTTTTGTTCTTGAGATTCATTTAATTCGGATGAAATAATAAGCTGGTAGAGTTGAAGAATTACCTAAGTAAGCATATTTTAAATGATTAGGTAACATTTTTAACTCAAGTTCAGGAGGTTTAATAATTGATGGAACTATATTTTTTTCAGTATTTTTAGTGTTATCCAAAAATTCAAATTTCTCTTGAATATAATCTAATTCTTCATTTATCTCACATTTTTCAATTAATTCAATATTTTCTTTTTCTAATTTTTCTTCATAATATTCTTTAAAATGTTCTTTTTGTAAATGATCGAGTACTTCCATTTGAAAACACTCATCATCTTTTTCTAGCGCAGGATATTTCATTGATTTAGCAATATTAAAAGTTACTTTTTGGTCATTTACTCTCATAGTTAATTCTCCTTTCTGAACATCAATCATAGCTTTTCCGAGTGGCTAAAAATGGTCTTCCTAAAATGATAGGAATTTATTTATCTTCTTCCATATCTAGAACAATAAAATCTACGGGGAAGATAAATTTATCCACTTTTACTAATACATCTTCAATAACTCCCTTAGGATATGTAACGAACGGTCGACTAGCTGAAGAGTTACTGAAGTAGGTGAAATTTCTCCCAATACTAATCTCATAAAAATTGATAGAGGCATTAGATTGATGCTTGCTCTAAGTCACACAAAGCTTTTCCATAGAATTTTTCTCTCAATAGCGCGGGGTTTAGTGAAACTACCGAGGATCTTTTAATTTTTCGGGAAGTTTTTTCGAATAATAGCACTACACTCTTCACTAAGTGCAACCATTTCATTATCAGTAAATTTTCTTTTTTTATTTAGAATATCTTTCATGAATTTTACATAGTTTGGCATCTGTTTTAAAGCTTCTACGAAGGAATATTTATCGTTAATTTCTTCAAAATTTCAAGGAATTTAGCAAATTGTTTGTCTTTTTTATGTTGAATTAGTCTTTGAGGAAATGGTGGTGGAGGTTTTTCAACAGAAATTTTCATTGGTATTAAAGGATTTTCTAAGTTTTGATCTTGTTGATTCTTTTCCTTTTCAATTTCCACTTCCTCTTTTGGACTTTCGAGTTCTTTACGAATTCGAGGTTCTAATTCTTTTCCACTTCGTAGTTGTATCGCTTTAATTTGTTCATTTCCCTTGTCTTTAGGATTTATTTCCACATTACTAGGAAATGTTCCAGGTATTCTATTATTAAGTGCAGTAGCGATATGTCCAAGTTGAGTTTCAATATTTTTGATAGGTTGTTCCTTGATTTTGTAATTGATTTCCTTGTATTTGTAATTGATTTCCTTGATTTTGTAAATGTTGACCCATATTTAATATTAATTCTTCTATAGATAATTTCTTATCTTTAAATTGAGGGTTATTATTATTAAATCCAGAGTGGATAATTAGGTTTATAATTAGGATTTCCTTGATTAGATGGATTTCCTAATTGTTGTGTCATATTATTCATCCATGGTTGATTAGTTGTATTATTATTTCAATTAAAATTAGGATGATTTTTCCATCCAGGATTATAATAGTTTGCATAAGGATTATTGAGTCTGTTGTTAATTGCATTAATTGTTTCATATTGAGATTGAGATTCTATAAGTTGTCCAGATGAATTTTCTTCTGTTATAGTTGGAGAGTAATTCATTCCAAAATGATCTAATTTTTTAGATATAGCAGCGATTTGTGAAGCTAACCTAGATATTGCATCATTTTCATGAATACTAGCTATTTTTTTCGGATTCATTCTATCAGCAGGCCATTGAAAATTATTTGTTGTCATTTCTTCGATTAGTGCATAGGCTTCATCAAATGGTTTTGACATTAATGATCCTCCAGTGACGACATCGATGATTGATCTTAAAGATCCTACTAATCCATTATAAAAAGTTTGGATAATTAACTCGATACGGTAACACATGATGTGGGCATTTCCTAAGAAGTTCTTTAAACCTCTCCCAAGATTCATATATTGACTCTCCATCAAGTCGACTAAAGAAGTTATATCATTTCTAAGCTTAGCGATCTTAGATGGTGGAAAATATTTGGATAGAAATTTTTGTGATAATTCTCCCCAAGTTTTAATAGATCCGAGTGCTAAAGAATTTAACCACATTTTAGCACTTATCCCTTAAAGAAAAAGGAAAATGTCTAAGTCGATAAGCATCGTTAGATACTCCTTCATATTTGAAAGTAGCACATAGTTCTAAAAAACTAGCAAGATGTAAATTAGGATCTTCGGTAGGTGAACCACTAAATTGATTGTTTTGTAGCATTTGGATAATTGCGGGTTTAAGTTCGAATGAATTAGCGACTACATCAGAGTTTTGAATAGTTAAATGAATTTCATCTAATGTAGGGTTGGCATAATCTTGTAATGGTCTTGGTTGATTGATATTTTCATTTTCAGGTATATTTGTCATTTGTGTTAAATTTATAATTTCTCTTTTTTGTTTTCTAATTCTTTTAATTGTACGCTCTAATTCTGAATCGTAAGGTATTAATTTTTCGTTTCTAAATTTTCGCATACAATTTAAAAAAATAGTCCGTTACTTTAGTAAATAATTTCTTTACTTCCCCGGCAACGGCGCCAAAAACTTGGCCCACTTTTTGTATGTATGCAATTTATGTTTATAGTAACGGAACCAAAAACTAGATCCCGCTTTAAATATAGGTATATGACTTAATGTATAATGTGGATTCTATGCAAGTACACGTATCGTATCAAGTAATACAGGGCTCTAGTGGAGTCCTGGTTATCGATCCCACAGGGAAGTTTTTAACGGAATTTTTATCGACTAAATTTAAAGGAATTACTTACTAATAAAGTGAACGGATATTCAAAGTAACTATAATAAACTAAAGTAAACTAATGCTTGAAATAAGTTGATTTAATTAATTCGGAAAAAGTATCCTTCTCCTTGTTTTTAGAAAATTAAGTGAAATGATGAATTTAAATAGAATTTTTAAATTGTATTGTGACAAATAGGAGCATTCTCGTTCTTTACCCTTTGGTCGAGTGCGAAAGAACTTTGACTAATCCTATGTTTGATTACCGAATCTGCGGCTGAAGTTGGGAGGATACTTGTTGCCACTTCGAGCTCCCACGTTCCCCTCACTCGAGGGCTAACATCTACACTTCGACTTTCAAACGGTAGGATCGAATTGAGTATTTTAGTACGTCACACTAAAATATCCAATTCTACGCCCGATAATTAATATTTCCCTATTTATTTGCACCCGCCTTCAAGGCTTTTGACTTCCCTGAATATTGGATGTAATTTTTACTATAGTTGATAATTCAACATATTTTAACTACTCAATTGGCCAGATTGAAAGTAAATTAAGTTTTAAGTAAAAATTATCACAATTTATTTATATTATATTAAGTGCTTTTATTTAATTTCATCAATCCACATAATTTTCATAAACAAGGAGAAAGACTAAGAAAACTACTCAGAATGCATAGGAATAAAACAAAGCATGGATTTCATTTAAAGTTAACAACAATAGACAAAGATACTTATCTTAATTTCCTTCCCAAGCAGACTCCTTGAAGTTTCTTTGACTTTTCCTTCTAGTACAACAACTAAATAGCACTCAATGAACTCACTAAATACACTCAAACTAAATTAAACTCACACAAATTACACTAGAAATAGACTCACAGAAGACTCAAAAGACACAACCACACTCTAGAATTCGGCCTCTATTTATAGAGGTAGGCAAAGGTCCAAGGGGTGCTTAAACACCTCTTGAAAAGTGTCCAGGTTCAATGTATATGCATTTTGAACTAGCTCACCGTCGGCGGGAAACGACCTCGCCGTCAGCGAGGCTTCTCGAAGGTCTTCAAACCGCGCGATCTCGCTGTCGGCGGGCTCGGGCTCGCTGTCGGCGAGGCAGTTATAAATCCTTCAGAAATTTCTCCTCACGATCTCGCCGTCGGCGGCCTCGATCTCGCCGTCGGCGAAGTAGTTAAATTTGCATGAATTTTCTCCTTTTTGATCTAAATTTGCTCCATTTCATGCTTTTTGCTTTTATCACTAATAAATCTTCATTCCCTGCAATAAAATAAAGAAAATACCTCTCTTTAAAGTGCATTTTCATCAAAAATAGATATAAATTTCTTTATATATTTTTACGTGATCATGAGAATACGGAAAATCGAGTTATGGGTAATATAATCAGCTCCCATGAAGTTTCAAAAGAAACATGTACATACCACTTAATTCTTATATATTTACCTATCTAGCCTCCAAAATTCGAAACACATGAACCTATCACTTCGCTATATCAAATTCTCGATAGTTGACTTTATAGCGACAAACAAAATCACTTGATTGCTTGATTCAGTGTAGATCTCAACATTTCAAGGGGTATATATGTAACGAATTGAAGTTAAAAAAGTAAAATAATAGATATACAAGAATTAAGTGGTATGTATGTAAGTTTTCTTGAAAAGATAATATCACAAATATTGGCATATTCACAATGCCCAATTTGTATACTTGATTCAAAAATAGATTCAACCAGAACTTTAATAGTAAAAACAAATGAGCGATATGTCCAAGTTGAGTTTCAATATTTTTGATAGCTGTTCCTTGATTTTGTAATTGATTTCCTTGTATTTGTAATTGATTTCCTTGATTTTGTAAATGTTGACCCATATTTAATATTAATTCTTCTATAGATAATTTCTTATCTTTAAATTGAGGGTTATTATTATTAAATCCAGGTGGATAATTAGGTTTATAATTAGGATTTCCTTGATTAGATGGATTTCCTAATTGTTGTGTCATATTATTCATCCATGGTTGATTAGTTGTATTATTATTTCAATTAAAATTAGGATGATTTTTCCATCCAGGATTATAATAGTTTGCATAAGGATTATTGAGTACATTGTTAATTGCATTAATTGTTTCATATTGAGATTGAGATTCTATAAGTTGTCCGGATGAATTTTCTTCGTTATAGTTGGAGAGTAATTCATTCCAAAATGATCTAATTTTTTAGATATAGCAGCGATTTGTGAAGCTAACCTAGATATTGCATCATTTTCATGAATACTAGCTATTTTTTCGGATTCATTCTATCGACGAGCCATTGAAAATTATTTGTTGTCATTTCTTCGATTAGTGCATAGAGCTTCATCAAATGGTTTTGACATTAATGATCCTCCAAGTGAGCAGCATCGATGATTGATCTTAAAGATCCTACTAATCCATTATAAAAAGTTTGGATAATTAACTGATACGGTAACACATGATGTGGGCATTTCCTAAGAAGTTCTTTAAACCTCTCCCAAGATTCATATATTGACTCTCCATCAAGCTGACTAAAAGAAGTTATATCATTTCTAAGCTTAGCGAGTCTTAGATGGTGGAAAATATTTGGATAGAAATTTTTGTGATAATTCTCCCAAGTTTTAATAGATCCGAGTGCTTAAAGAATTTAACCACATTTTAGCCTTATCCCTTAAAGAAAAAGGAAAATGTCTAAGTCTGATAGCATCGTTAGATACTCCTTCATATTTGAAAGTAGCACATAGTTCTAAAAAACTAGCAAGATGTAAATTAGGATCTTCAGTAGGTGAACCACTAAATTGATTGTTTTGTAGCATTTGGATAATTGCAGGTTTAAGTTCGAATGAATTAGCGACTACATCGGAGTTTTGAATAGTTAAATGAATTTCATCTAATGTAGGGTTGGCATAATCTTGTAATGGTCTTGGTTGATTGATATTTTCATTTTCGAGTATATTTGTCATTTGTGTTAAATTTATAATTTCTCTTTTTTGTTTTCTAATTCTTTTAATTGTACGCTCTAATTACGAATCGTAAGGTATTAATTTTTCGTTTCTAAATTTTCGCATACGATTTAAAAAAATAATCCGTTACTTTAGTAAATAATTTCCTTACTTCCCAAGCAACGGCGCCAAAAACTTAGCCCACTTTTTGTATGTATGCAATTTATGTTTATAGTAACGGAACCAAAAACTAGATCCGCTTTAAATATAAGTATATGACTTAATGTATAATGTGGATTCTATGCGAGTACACGTATCGTATCGAAGTAATACGGGGCTACTAGTGGAGTCCTGGTTATCGATCACGGGAAGTTTTTAACGAAATTTTTATCGAGCTAAATTTAAAGGAATTACTTACTAATAAAGTGAACGGATATTAAAGTAACTATAATAAACTAAAGTAAACTAATGCTTGAAATAAGTTGATTTAATTAATTCGAAAAAAGTATCCTTCTCCTTGTTTTTAGAAAATTAAGTGAAATGATGAATTTAAATAGAATTTTTAAATTGTATGTGCCAAATAGGAGCATTCATGTTCTTTACCCTTTAGTCAGGTGCGAAGAACTTTGGCTAATCCTATGTTTGATTCGCGAATCTGCGGTTAAGTGGGAGGATGCTTGTTGCCACTCGGAGCTCCCACGTTCCCCTCACTGAGAGCTAACATCTACACTTCGACTTTCGAACGGTAGGATCGAATTGAGTATTTTAGTCTGTCACACTAAAATATCCGATTCTACGCTCGATAATTAATATTTCCCTATTTATTTGCACCCGCCTTCAAGGCTTTTGACTTCACGAATATTGGATGTAATTTTTACTATAGTTGATAATTCGACATATTTTAACTACTCGATTGGTCGGATTGAAAGTAAATTAAGTTTTAAGTAAAAATTATCACAATTTATTTATATTATATTAAGTGCTTTTATTTAATTTCATCAATCGCATAATTTTCATAAACGAGGAGAAAAGTAGAAAACTACTCGGAATGCATAGGAATAAAACAAAGCATGGATTTCATTTAAAGTTAACAACGATAGACAAAGATACTTATCTTAATTTCCTTCCTGACGGACTCCTGAAGTTTCTTTGACTTTTCCTTCTAGTACAACAACTAAATAGCACTCGATGAACTCACTAAATACACTCGAACTAAATTAAACTCACACAAATTACACTAGAAATAGACTCGCAGAAGACTCGAAAGACACGACCACACTCTAGAATTCGGCCTCTATGTTATAGAGGTAGGCAAAGGTCGAGGGTGCTTAAACACCTCTTCGAAAAGTGTCCGGGTTCGATGTATATGCATTTTGAACTAGCTCGCCGTCGGCGGAAACGACCTCGCCGTCGGCGAGGCTTCTCGAAGGTCTTCGAACCGCGCGATCTCGGCTGTCGGCGGGCTCGGGCTCGGCTGTCGGCGAGCGAGTTATAAATCCTTCGAAATTTCTCCTCACGATCTCGCCGTCGGCGGCCTCGATCTCGCCGTCGGCGAAGTAGTTAAATTTGCATGAATTTTCTCCTTTTTGATCTAAATTTGCTCCATTTCATGCTTTTTGCTTTTATCACTAATAAATCTTCATTCCTGCAATAAAATAAAGAAAATACCTCTCTTTAAAGTGCATTTTCATCAAAAATAGATATAAATTTCTTTATATATTTTTACGTGATCATGAGAATACGAGAAAATCGAGTTATGGGTAATATAGCTCGCTCCCATGAAGTTTCAAAGAAACATGTACATACACTTAATTCTTATATATTTACCTATCTAGCCTCCAAAATTCGAAACACATGAACACTATCACTTCTGCTATATCAAATTCTCGATAGTTCGAACTTTATAGCACAAACAAAATCACTCGATTCTTTGATTCATGTAGATCTCGACATTTCGAGGGGTATATATGTAACGAATTGAAGTTAAAAAGTAAAATAATAGATATACAAGAATTAAGTGGTATGTATGTAAGTTTTCTTGAAAAGATAATATCACAAATATTGGCATATTCACGATACCCAATTTGTATACTTGATTGAAAAATAGATTCGACAGAACTTTAATAGTAAAAACAAATGAGCGATATGTCCAAGTTCGGTTTCGATATTTTTGATAGTCGTTCCTTGATTTTGTAATTGATTTCCTTGTATTTGTAATTGATTTCCTTGATTTTGTAAATGTTGACCCATATTTAATATTAATTCTTCTATAGATAATTTCTTATCTTTAAATTGAGGGTTATTATTATTAAATCCAGGGTGGATAATTAGGTTTATAATTAGGATTTCCTTGATTAGATGGATTTCCTAATTGTTGTGTCATATTATTCATCCATGGTTGATTAGTTGTATTATTATTTCAATTAAAATTAGGATGATTTTTCCATCCGGGATTATAATAGTTTGCATAAGGATTATTGAGTCATTGTTAATTGCATTAATTGTTTCATATTGAGATTGAGATTCTATAAGTTGTCCGGATGAATTTTCTTCGTTATAGTTGGAGAGTAATTCATTCCAAAATGATCTAATTTTTAGATATAGCAGTGATTTGTGAAGCTAACATAGATATTGCATCATTTTCATGAATACTAGCTATTTTTTTCGGATTCATTCTATCGACGAGCCATTGAAAATTATTTGTTGTCATTTCTTCGATTAGTGCATAGGCTTCATCAAATGGTTTTGACATTAATGATCCTCCAAGTAGACAGCATCGATGATTGATCTTAAAGATCCTACTAATCCATTATAAAAAGTTTGGATAATTAACCAATCCGGTAACACATGATGTGGGCATTTCCTAAGAAGTTCTTTAAACCTCTCCCAAGATTCATATATCGACTCTCCATCAAACCGACTAAAAGAAGTTATATCATTTCTAAGCTTAGCAGTCTTAGATGGTGGAAAATATTTGGATAGAAATTTTTGTGATAATTCTCCCCAAGTTTTAATAGATCCAGGTGTCTTAAAGAATTTAACCACATTTTAGTCTTATCCCTTAAAGAAAAAGGAAAATGTCTAAGTCCGATAAAGCATCGTTAGATACTCCTTCATATTTGAAAGTAGCACATAGTTCTAAAAAACTAGCAAGATGTAAATTAGGATCTTCAGTAGGTGAACCACTAAATTGATTGTTTTGTAGCATTTGGATAATTGCAGGTTTAAGTTCGAATGAATTAGCAGCTACATCAGAGTTTTGAATAGTTAAATGAATTTCATCTAATGTAGGGTTGGCATAATCTTGTAATGGTCTTGGTTGATTGATATTTTCATTTTCAGGTATATTTGTCATTTGTGTTAAATTTATAATTTCTCTTTTTTGTTTTCTAATTCTTTTAATTGTACGCTCTAATTCTGAATCGTAAGGTATTAATTTTTCGTTTCTAAATTTTCGCATACAATTTAAAAAAATAGTCCGTTACTTTAGTAAATAATTTCCTTACTTCCCCGGCAACGGCGCCAAAAACTTGGCCCACTTTTTGTATGTATGCAATTTATGTTTATAGTAACGGAACCAAAAACTAGATCCCGCTTTAAATATAAGTATATGACTTAATGTATAATGTGGATTCTATGCAAGTACACGTATCGTATCAAGTAATACAGGGCTCTAGTGGAGTCCTGGTTATCGATCCCACAGGGAAGTTTTTAACAGAATTTTTATCAGCTAAATTTAAAGGAATTACTTACTAATAAAGTGAACAGATATTCAAAGTAACTATAATAAACTAAAGTAAACTAATGCTTGAAATAAGTTGATTTAATAAACTCAAGAAAAGTATCCTTCTCCTTATTTTTTTAGAAAATTAAGTGAAATGATGAATTTAAATAGAATTTTTAAATTGTATTGTGACAAATAGGAGCATTCCTGTTCTTTACCCTTTGGTCCAGGTGCAAAGAACATTGACTAATCCTATGTTTGATTACCGAATCCGCGGCTGGTCGGGAGGATACTGGTCGCCACTTCGAGCTCCCACGTTCCCCTCACTCCGAGGGCTAACATCTACACTTCAGCTTTCAAACAAGTAGGATCGAATTGAGTATTTTAGTCCGTCACACTAAAATATCCAATTCTACGCTCGATAATTAATATTTCCCTATTTATTTGCACCCGCCTTCCAAGGCTTTTGACTTCCCCGAATATTGGATGTAATTTTTACTATAGTTGATAATTCAACATATTTTAACTACTCAATTGGCGGATTGAAAGTAAATTAAGTTTTAAGTAAAAATTATCACAATTTATTTATATTATATTAAGTGCTTTTATTTAATTTCATCAATCCACATAATTTTCATAAACAAGGAGAAAGACTAAGAAAACTACTCATAATGCATAGGAATAAAACAAAGCATGGATTTCATTTAAAGTTAACAACAATAAACAAAGATACTTATCTTAATTTCCTTCCCAAGCAGACTCCTTGAAGTTCCTTTGACTTTTCCTTCTAGTACAGCAACTAAATAGCACTCAATGAACTCACTAAATACACTCAAACTAAATTAAACTCACACAAATTACACTAGAAATAGACTCACAGAAGACTCAAAAGACACACACACTCTAGAATTCGGCCTCTATTTATAGAGGTAGGCAAAGGTCCAAGGGGTGCTTAAACACCTCTTCAAAAAGTGTCCAGGTTCAATGTATATGCATTTTGAACTAGCTCACCGTCGGCGGGAAACGACCTCGCCGTCAGCGAGGCTTCTCGAAGGTCTTCAAACCGCGCGATCTCGCTGTCGGCGGGCTCGGGCTCGCTGTCGGCGAGGCGAGTTATAAATCCTTCGAAATTTCTCCTCACGATCTCGCCGTCGGCGGCCTCGATCTCGCCGTCGGCGAAGTAGTTAAATTTGCATGAATTTTCTCCTTTTTGATCTAAATTTGCTCCATTTCATGCTTTTTGCTTTTATCACTAATAAATCTTCATTCCTGCAATAAAATAAAGAAAATACCTCTCTTTAAAGTGCATTTTTATCAAAAATAGATATAAATTTCTTTATATATTTTTCTGTGATCATGAGAATACAGAAAATCAAGTTATGGGTAATATAACTGCTCCCATGAAGTTTCAAAAGAAACATGTACATACCACTTAATTCTTATATATTTACCTATCTAGCCTCCAAAATTCGAAACACATGAACCTATCACTTCTGCTATATCAAATTCTCGATAGTTCAACTTTATAGCACAAACAAAATCACTTGATTGCTGATTCATGTAGATCTCAACATTTCAAGGGGTATATATGTAACGAATTGAAGTTAAAAAAGTAAAATAATAGATATACAAGAATTAAGTGGTATGTATGTAAGTTTTCTTGAAAAGATAATATCACAAATATTGGCATATTCACAATGCCCAATTTGTATACTTGATTCAAAAATAGATTCAACCAGAACTTTAATAGTAAAAACAAATGAGCAAAACCCTTTTAAAGTTTCGTGAAGTTTGATTGAAGAAAATAATATACACATTTTCTTGGAAAGCCAAACTCCATGGTTGCAATAGTATCAGAAAAGAGGACTGAATAGCATATAATATCTTTTAAAGTTGAACAATCTAACCCAATTTTACATATATATATGACATTAAACTTTTTTTTTTGTGTCAATCTGGACATCTGAAACCAGGGATGGGAGAGAGGGAAACAACCCTCTCACCAATTTTGGGTGTTGCTGGACCAGCAGAGCTCAATACTCACAACAAAACCAAATCTAGAGGCAATACAACATTTTTTATGTGATATTTCACTCTAAAAAATCTCAAAACCTAGGTATTACTCAAAAAAAATGTCAGCAGCTTTTTATCAAATTAGGTAACCAAAAAATTTGTCAGCAACCTTTTATTTAAAGTTCCGAAAGATTCATAAATTCCCCATTAGATTAGAGAACGAACACAAACATTCAACCCTAAGCTCTTGACGAGTTAAAGCTTTTCGCGGTTTTGAGGTGAAGAGAAGGAGAGTCGGGTGCTCTGCAATCTTCCGAGAGAGGGGAGAGCCGAAGCGTGAAGCGTGAAACAGAAATGCGGGGTTAGAATTAGAGCTTAGGGTGTTCTCTTTTAAGTTTCTATATATTATATTATTAATATATATAAATATTAATATATTATATTACTTATATAACTTATTTTATATAAATATATAATATTTATATTACTAATAGTTTATTATTGATATATTATTATTATTAAGTTATTATATATTATAATTTATAGAATTGAATTTTTTAAAAATTGATAAATTTTTAGAATATATATAATATAATTATTTTTAAATTTCATAATTTTTTAATAAATAATTATTCTAAATTATTTTATATTTTGAACAATATCGAACCGAACACGAACGAACGCGCCACTGTTCGTGTTTGGTTCGTTTAACAAACCGAACGAAAAAAATTGTTCGTGTTCGTCTCGTTTGCTTATCGAACAAATCGAACATGAACTTCTCAGCGAACCGAACACGAACTGTTCGCGAACAACGAGCTTTTTTGACAGCCCTAGCCCTATTAATACTCCCACAATATAGATAACAAAATATTAAATTGCCCTTTGAGCCTTACGTTAAGTCTTCAAATTATGTGGGTTGGCTTGGCATGGCGGAAAGCTTCGTCGGTGATGTCGTAAAAGAAGCTTGACTATATATATATATATATATATTTTTTTTTTTATTTGATACAACCTCCCTTGTAGCAAAAATCCAAGCCTAAAACTATAGATAAAATTGGAGGCTTATGACTCTCCGAGTCATTTGTACTCAAATTTGCTATTTCTCGGCAATATAATAAATTTCTTGAGCTTCTTTTTCTAGTTTATTTTCTCTCTCTTCTTATCTTTACTTTGATTTTTTTAACAAGATTTTGATGTCACTCACGAGGAAACTTCCATTTGATAACACTAATTAAAACTTGTCATTCATGAAATGTATACACTATAGTATCTGATTATTGATATCCATTTTAAGCATCTCCGTGACCAATATATATATATATATATATATATATATATATATATATATATATATATATATATATATATATATATATATATATATATATAATATCTAGACTTAAAATATATCTTTGATATAAAGCTTTTGTAAATGAAAACTCTTTATTCTTTTAGTGTACGCTTGTAGTGCTAATTGTTTCCTGACATTTCTTTAATAACAACTCAAACATGCATTTGACACACAGCTTTCTCTTTAGTGCATCAAATCAATTCTCATGTTGTTTTTTAATGTGTTCTCAAGATCAATAAAAATTGTATGATATCCCTTTTCTATTCTCATGTTATTTTTCACAAATCTCTTTAAGAATGGAATTTCTGGTTTATATATCCTCTTAAACTCAATAAAAATCATATGAGTTATCATTTATGCTCTCCGTATTTTTCATTGTTAATTGTTGCAGAAAAATTGCTTCCATAATTAATGCTCTTGAGATCAAAATAAATTGATTTTTTGATGTTTGTATAATATACATTTGAGTTATCTCATTATTTTCATCTACAACTCCGTTGTCTGATTTATAATGTTTTTTTTATTATCACAGTTTGTAACAGCTTCAGCTTCCTTCTCTCATTCCAAGCTAATTCCTTTTTTTGAGGCAATCAATAATATAAATCATTGTCTTTTAATTGTGCTTTTATAAAACATTCAATATTTAATTGCAGTATCTTTTTCTTTTGCTGTCTTTTTATTGCTTACTGAGTTTTTATCATATTTGCATTTAACGTATCTCATTTAATCAAACTTTAAAATATCATTTTTAGCTGAAATTTCCTCTCATAGTACCCACTTAATTATCTAAGTTATTAGATGCCGGTGACCTTTATTCTATGCTCAAGATGAACCTTTAGTTCAACTAGTTCTGTTTGTTTATATTTTTGTTTCAGTTTCTTTGATTTATTTATGAAAATGTCATTATATGCAAATTTCATTGGTAAGCTTCGCTAAATAGTGCGTTTTTAAACATGTTTATTATCCATATAATGAATAATTACCGTTTTTCTCTAAATTTAGTCATATATACTTAAATTACTGGGTCACTTTCAGGTTCTTTCAGTAATTAGCTTTTTGTATGATCTGACATTTTAAAGAATGATGATAGGCTCAAACTAAACTTTTTTGTATGATCAGACAATTGGAGCATCAAAGCAATAAGGCGGAAGACGACAACTGGTACAGGGAGAATGAGGTACCTTCGCCTTTTACCCCGAAGGTTTAAAAGCAACTTTAGAGAAAGTAACAATGTATCATGCACAACTTTTTTATATATTCTTTTTGTTCGATTATGTAATTGGCTATAATCTGCACTAGTTATAATCTAAGGATGCATATAAATATGAAATTTTATGTATAACCTGCAGGAACCCAAGCTGCTCTGAGGAAGAAGAGGGCTGCTGCAGCTGCTCCCAGCGCATTTTAAACATTTCCAATTGCGATTTTATCACTCTGCTTTACAGCAGTTATCTATGTTTTGCTGTTTTTCTATGTGTACTCTTTAATTTTTCAATTTACATATATGACCTGAAACATCTTAGTGTAAACTTCTGAGATATTTGGCGAAGGATTCCAGTATTTTAGATTTGTTCTTATTTCTAATTCATCAGTGTAATGTTCAATGCATGGTTGCCTTCTTAATGTTTAATGTGAAGTGCTCAACTGTTGAACCTATCGAGACTCCTGAACTGGTGTGTTTTTCTATTGGTGGCACTTGGCCTGTTGTTTGGGTAAACTATTTTATTTTTTATTTTATTTATTTTTTTATTTTTGGGCCACACCTTTCTGATGTATTTACGTTTGTAACACCTAAATTTTAATATTTAATTATAGAATTTCGGTGTCATCAATCTTTGTTTGCATTTGTGTTTCACTCTTAAGAATGTGAGTGATAGTAGTATTTTTGGTATATTATTAAAGATTTGAGTGATGTATATGCATATATATATATATATATATATATATATATATATATATATATATATATATATATGCATATATATGTATTTTGTGGTTTGGTATAAGTTGGACGTTTTTCTTTTGTGGGCATGGGACTGGGGGGAATTTACGTACGTGCCACACAATTCTTATATTTTGTCATATCTAACATCCAAAGTTTGATTTTTACACAATATTTTGATGCATAAAATTAAGTCTGAAAATGTGTGTTTTACATCAAAATAGATAGTGATTGATATTTTTGATGTGATACTAAAGATTTAAGTGTAGTACGCATGTAAATATGAATGTTTAGGTGTCAGATATAAATAGACAAGAATTGTGTAGTATTTATGTAAATGCCCTATTTATTTGGATTTCTATTCTCTTCTGCTTTTTAAAAGGATATTTTCAATTCATTATAAGATAGATTTGGTGTGCATTATTTGGATGAAATGAAAAACTAATTTGGTATTGTTAAAATTTGGTTGTATAATCTTCTGCTGTTTTTCTTAATTATTTTTAATATTTAGTGCAAATGAGTCAAAGAGAGTACCATCGGGTTGAACTTTATGCACTGGTGGGCTAATGTACTAAATTTGAGTAGCCTTCGGGCCTGTTTAGGCAGCTTATAAGTGCGGTGGCATTTTTGAAAACGCCTCTTAATCATTTGGTTCGCGCATTTTTGAAAACGCTGTCTGTCGTGTTTGAGTTTTTTACACTAAACACAGGCTGCGGGTCAACCCCCGCGGTAGACCTGTGGGCCGCGTTTCAGGATAACTGTTTATCTTGAAACACACAAGCTGCCACAAACAGACCCTTAATTTGATTGTTTAACTTGTGAGTTTGCTTGTTGGGATAGTGTTTAAATAAAAACCGTGATATATTTTAGAATTTAGTTGTGGGGAGTTGTTCGCGAACATGCATAAGTTGGGGTGTCAATTTGGATTAAATAATTTGATATTAAAGATGCCTATGCTGAATTTGAACCAACTCAAATTTTCATGATTTGAATCCGACACATTTATTAAATGGATTGGAAGGCCTAAATCAAAATCTTCTTGCCTTTAACATGGCTCACTCGAATCTAAACACAAAGAAATCGTTTAGCATATTTATATATGAAAAGAAAAATAACAACAATTAGAATGCAAAAACGCATGATATAAAATGCCTTATGAAATGAAAATTACAATATAATATTATTGAAGTTAGATATAAAAGATCTTGCGGGTTATGGAGTCAACATCGGATTGGTATGTCAATCTAAACCATACTCAAAAATCAATCAAGTTAAGACTTTTGAACCTGATCACTACCAGAAAGTTAATAGAGCCATCATAAACCTTTTTTTTTTTAATTCAGGAGTAGTGTCATTTAGGGCCCGTTTGGGGCAGTTTATAAGTGCTGGGGCGTTTTTGAAAACGTCGCGGTACCGCTTGGATCGCACGTTTTGTTCGCTTATCTAAAAATGCGGTTGTGTTTTTATACTAAACGTAAACCGCGATTGCTTATTCTGAAACGCACAAGTTATCCCAAACGCACCCTTATTAACAACCCTATCTCGAAGACAATTCCACGAGTACATTTGTTGAAAAAATTTCATTGTACTCTCTGAAGTGTTCTGCTGAAGATCTTATCAGCCATTTTCATGCTTTCTGAAGCAGTTATCTAAACAAGACTTTTCCAATTTGAGATTGAGAGTTTGTGAAGCACTTCATAATTTTCAGAATATTGATGTTTATGTAAAAGAACAAGAACATGTTGCTAACACTTCAGGGAGTAAACGAGATTCTTTTAGCATATGTATGCATATGCAATATGTGGTAAGAGAAATATCAAGATTGGTGCTTAAAGATTCACTCCCTTCAGAAAGATGATATATATGTCTCTGCTGAATCATACAATCGTCCTTGGACAAATTGAAGATGCATGAGAGTAATGTATTAGCATTGTATAAGGATTTTTCAGTGACATAATTAAAAAACTTGCAATAGAAATTATAATTTTTTGGTAAAAAATCTAGAAAGAAAATACGACGGGGTGTGACCCAATTGAAATAATTCATTATATATATGTGACTATAGATAATAATTTCCCAATCTCTAGGGATGATCAATTAAAATAATTCATTCTATATATGTGACTATAGATAATAATTTCCCAATTACTAGGGATGATAGAATTACATAAATGAAACATGTTTGGTGTCCTATAATTATTATCAAAGGAAAATGTTATAGCTAATAACTCTTTCTCAGTAGGGTATAATTAATTTGAGTTTCATTAAGAGTTTTACTAGCATATTAAATCACTTTGAAAATCTAATCATATTTCTGACCTAAAACAGCTCCAATAACATAATCACTAGCATCACACATTAATTTAAAAAGGTTTTTCCCAGTTAGGTGAAACTATAACAGGTGTAATGATTAATTTTTCATTTAAAGTTTCAAAAGCTTTTAGGCAATCATCATCAAAATTAAAATCACATCTTTTTCCAGTAAATGGCATAAAGGCTTCGAAATTTGTGAAATGTATTTAATATAACGCCCGTAAAATCTAGCATGTCCCAGAAAACTTATAATTCCCCTTACATTAGTTGGGCAAGGTAAATTAGAGATCATTTGAATTTTTGCAGGATCTACTTCCATACCATTTTCTGATATACGATGTCCCAAAACAATTCCTCATGCTACCATAAATTGGCATTTCTCCCAGTTAAGAACTAAATTAGTTTCTTCACAGTGTTTCAGAACTTTAGATAGATGTTCTAAACATGATTCAAATGAAATTCCAAACACTGAAAAGTCATCCATAAAAACTTCAATTCCTTTTTCAATTAAATCACAGAAAAATTGTTATCATACATTTCTGAAATGTAGCAGGGGCATTACATAAACCAAAGGGCATTCTTCTAAAAGAAAAGGTACCATAAGAACTGGTAAACGTTGTTTTCTCGTGATCCTTAGAAGCAATTTGAATTTGGTGGTAACCACTAAATCCATCCAGAAAACAAAAGTATTTATGTCCAGCCAGTATCCAACATTTGATCTAGAAAAGGAAGTGGAAAATGGTCTTTCTTGGTGGCAAGGTTTAATTTTCTATAATCAATACATATTCGCCACCCTGTAACTTGTCTTATTGGTATTATTTCATTCTTTTTATTTACAGTCACGGTAACTCCTCCTTTCTTAGGTACAAAGTGAATATGATTAACCCATGAACTATCTGAAATAGAGTAGATAATTCCAACATCCAACCACTTTAAGATTTCTTTCTTAACAACTTCTTTCATGATAGGATTTAATCTCCTTTAAGGATCATCCCTAGGTTTGCAATTATCCTCCATAAGGATTCTATGCATACAAATTGAAGGACTGATTTCTTTAATATCAGTTATTGTCTATCCAAAGGCTTTCTTATATTTCTTTAAAATTTCAAGCAAACTCTCTTCTTCTCTTGCAGTTAATTGAGAGGAAATTATAACTGGCAAAGTTGAGGAATCACTTAAAAAGACATACTTTAAATGATTAAGAAGCATCTTTAAATCAAGTTCTGGATTTAGGCATACTTCCTCTTTCTGTTGAGAATATCCTTCATAAATTTCACATAGCTTGGCATTTGATTTAAGACTTCAACAAGTGGGATATTGATTGTAAGCTTCTTAAATATCTTCAAGAATTTTGAAAATTGCTTATCCAATTTTTGTTGTCGAAGTCTCTGAGGAAATGGAGGTAGTAGCTTTTCTAAATCAACCTTAGGTGGAGAAATAGGCCTTTCCAAACCTTTCGGAGCGTCCTCTTTTGGTTTTTCAATCTCTTCTTTCTCTACTTCAGTCTCTTTTTGAACTCTGCCTTCTAACTCTCTTCCACTTCTCAACTGAATAGCTTGTACTTGCTCTTTAGTCTTGTCTCTTGGATTTACTTCATTATTACTAGGAAGCGTTCCTTGGGATCTATTACTTAATGAATTGGCAATTTGTCCCAATTGATTCTCAATATTTATGATTGTAGCTCCTTGACTTTGTAATTGATTTCCCATTTGTGACATCACTTCTTCAATAGACAACTTCTTCTCCTTAAATTGTGAAGTATTGTTAAAACCTGAAGGATAGGTTGGTCTATAATTATTGTTCCTTTGGTTGTTCTAGTTTTCTAATGGGGTTACTTAGTTTTTGCCTCATTATTGATTACTATCACTCTGATTATTAGTATTCCAGTTAAAGTTTGGATGGTTTTTACAACTTGGGTTATAATAATTGGAATATAGGTTTTTAGGCTTACTTATAGCATTCAAGGTTTCTGATGAAGTTTGAGAATCAACCATTTGGCCTAATGAATTTTTTTCAATCATGGGAGTTGGCTCAGAAAAATTCATTTCAAATTGGTCTATCTTTCTTGAAATTGCAGCAACTTGATTTACTAGCATCGCAAAAGAATTATTTTCATGAATGTTGGCTACCTTTTTAGGATTTAACCTTTCAGAAGGCCATTAAAAATTATTAGTAGTCATTTCTTCAATTAAAGCATAAGCATCAGCAAACTGTTTAGACATCAATGAACCACCAACAACGGCATTGATAATAGATCTAAGAGATCCAACTAATCCATTGTAAAATGTCTGAATTATTAACCAGTCTAGTATCAAATGATGTGGACACTTTCTTAGGAGATCTTAAAACGTTCTCATGCTTCATATATAGACTCCTCTTCAAACTGACAAAAAGATGTAATATCATTTCTAAGCTTCACAGTCTTTGATGGTGGAAAATATTTAGCAAGGAATTTTTGTGCTAAATCACCCCAAGTTCTGATAGATCCAGGTGCTAACGAATTAAACCAAATCTTAGCTTTATCCCTTAGTGAAAAAGGTAAAAGTCTAAGTCTAATAGCATCATCCGAAACACCATCGTATTTAAAAGTAGAACACAATTGTAGAAAATTGGCAAGATGTAAACTAGGATCTTCAGTTGGTGCTCCCCCAAACAGATTATTAGATACCATCTGGATAATAGTAGGTTTAAGTTCAAATGATTTAATAGCTACAACAGGGTGTTGAATACTACAATGAAGTTCATCCACTGTAGGGTTAGCATAATCTCTTAAAGGTCTAAATTCTTAATGGATTTCAACATTTTGATGATCTTGAGTTGCCATTTCTTGAATATTTCTATCTGTTTCTATATTTTTTAATTTTTTTTATTTTTCTGATAGTTCTCTCTAATCTGAATCGTAAGGCACAAGTCCCTCAGAACCTGAACTACGCATACACAATTAACAAAATAAAATAAAACAGACTAACAAAAACAATGAAAAGTAAAAAACTTAATTTTTCTTAAATTCTCTTTAAATGATATTTTAATTAATTTCCCTGGCAACGACACCAAGAACTTGATCCCTGAATATTTATGCTTACGATTTAGATATGAAATTATACTTTAATTATTTATAATTTGGGATACTATGCAGGTATACGTATCATTTATCAAGTAATATATGACTTTTTGATTAAGCCCCGAGATATCGAACCCATAGGGAAATGTCTACAATTTTAAAGAAATAAGAAAAATAACTTTTTACTTTTTAAAAATAAATTTTGTAAAGTTTGTTTTAAGATATAAAGTTTTTCAAAATCGTTTTTGATATTTTCTAAATAAAAGATAAAGCAAACAACTAAAATTAACACAACTATAAAATAATATGAAAACAAATGAGAATAAAATATTTTTTTTCTCTTTCAATGAATCAGTAATAATTATGGAATTTCATTGTGGAAGTATCTAAGTGTTTTGTGCTAAATAGAAGCAATTATATTCTTTACCCTTACTTGGTTCTATAAAGAACATTGGCTAATTTAAGTTTTGAAATAATGTAGATGGGTTAGGCAGGGAAGATACTAGCTCTCACTTTAGATTTCCCTCGATTCCCTTCACCTGGGGGCTAACATCACATAAACAAATTTAAAACATTAAACCAAATTAGGGGGCTTTAGCCTGTCACTCTAAAGCCCTCTAATTTTACTCCCCATTAAAAACATATCTTCCTATTTATTTGCACCCAACCATATGGACTACAATTCTCACTAATACAATTGCATGTAATTTTTTCCAATTGCTGATTGAGACAATACCGCATTGGTTCTTACATGTTCTCACAACAAATTTTAACATCTTAATTGGCCAAATCAAGAAGTAAATGAAGTGCAAGGTAGTGAATCATCACAATTTCTTCCAACATTGAAATCATATACTTCACACAACTTCTTTCCATAATTTAATTACTTCATCAATTAAAAGGAAAAAAGATAAAGAAAACTACTTAGAATTCATGGATAAAACACAATCATAACTTCATTTGAATGTAGAATTCATAGTGAAAACACAACAAGTTTTACTTTAAAATCAAATGTAAAACAAAGATAAACACTTATCTGAAAATACTCTCCACAAGACTCTTGAAGTTCATTTGAAACTTTGCTTTCCCTTTACAAGACACAATAGAGGTTGACAACCAACCCGTTGATTCCAAATCTCTATTCTAATCTTATTAAAAACTAGATATAATTGATAATAAAAGTGGATGAAGTGAAAATTCGTACTATCAATAAATCTCTAACATATACTTGACTCTTAACACTAATCACACCCTCTAACAAAAGCTCCTTTTTCTGATCTTCGAGTCTTCTTTTTAAAATTTTCTAAAAGGTGTCTTGGTTTCTCTTCAAATCATGTCTGAATTTAATGTATCCACCAAAGAATGCATCAATCCATTTAAATTTGCCACCCTTAAGGAAGTTTAAACCAAAAGTTGCTTCAAAAACCCCTTGAGAATGACACCAAATTTGAGTTAATTTGTATTTTTTAACTGTGACATTTATGCACCAAGGGTCCGACGCTTAGGCGCCAGAGGCCAATTTTTTTTATTATTCAAATTTTGCTTCAAATTTGATCCTCTTTTGCTCCTTTCATCATAGTCTATCATTTTAATCATACCCACAAGAAAAACATAAAAATACCTTCCATTAAAGTGCAATATCATAAAAAATAGATATAAAAATGTATTTAAAAACACTATATATTTTATGTGTATCAATGAGCAGGCTTGTATACTTTTATGTTGTATACCTGTTTTTCATTGCTTATGTGTGGACCTCTTATGTATGATTGTGATTACTGCTTAGTGTTATTTTATTATTGTCATTATTACTTTTTGCTCCCGTTTATTTAAAATTACATATGTGTTAAAGTAGAGTTTTATATTTGCAAGCTTTTTATGATATACCGTTTTTTATTTAAATTGTCTACTATTCAGTATTTATTTTTATTATACTTGTATTGTTCTCCTACTTAGAATGTTTAACTTTTCTCTTTCTTCATGTTTATTATAAACTAAACTGCTTTAAATTAATTAAAATTTTAAGTTTTGGGGGAAGGGAGAAAACCTTTTAAAACTAAACCTTATTTGTCCTAAGTAAATTATATTTTCAAAAATTATTTTAACATAACATGTGGTATGTTAGGTTAACTTTAGATAACTATATTTTTTATTTTATAATGTCATAAAAAGACTTAAGTAAATGTTTTTAATAATAAAGGTTAGTTCTAGAGTTAAGATATTTAGTATAAGAGTATAAGATTATGATTTTACCATTTAAAGTAAAGAAAATCGTATTTTTGAAAATATTAAGAATCTTAGTTTTTTACCTAAAAAGGAAGAATTGAGACTTTATGAAAAATCTTTTTCAAAGCTAATACATATTTATAAGTAAGGAAATTTGGAAAGTTTTTAACTTTTAGAAGAGGATGATGAAGTTAAAAATCATTAAAGGCTTTCCAGATATAGTAATCTTAACATAACATGAAAAAAAAAGAAAGGATTGAAAATGATCCTAAAAAATAAATAAAAGTAAAATAAAAAAAGAGAAAAAAATGTGAGGAGAAGCTTAAAGAAATGTCTAATAAAAGTTGGCTTCACTTGAATCATCATAATGAAAGGAAACTTATTTACATTTCTAAACTATTTTTGAGATATTAGCATTCTCTCTAGTAGAGTTCTCATGAGATTTTTTTTAAATTCTTCTAAGCATCATTAATATGACAAATTACAATTGTTCTTGAAATAAATAGAAAATCAGAACTCTTAAATTTGACTACTAGATATTCTTATATTTTAGTTTTAACACGTGTTATTAAAAATCTTTCTAAAAGTTTCACTATTACATTTATAAAACAAAAACTCTTTAAATATTTTAAGTAAAACTTACTTCCATATGTTAGACTTTTTATATTTGTAAAAGGGTTACTTGAGGACAAGTAACATTTAAGTTTGGGGGAATTGATCCACTTTAAAATTACTAATTTTTATGTACAATTTGTGTTTAACTTTTAAGGATATTGTGCTTTAATGAAAGATATTTTTATGTTTTCGGTTGCAGGTATAAGAAAAAGAGTTTAAGAATGAAAAAGAGCAAAAATACATAAAAAAAGAAGCAAAAACAGGCTTAAATAAAGAAAATTGCAAACCAGCTATTTTGGCTCCTAGGCACCAGAATCTAGTGCCTAGGCGCAACAGTTTCTTCCATAAAATTAAATAAATGAGGCCGAATTTTGAAGAGGTGCCTGAAGAAACCCTTGGTCAATTTTGAAGCTTTATAAATGGGGATTAATTCTACAGCTTAGGGGAGTCGTTTTATATACAATCCAAAGTGTGTGAGTGTGTTGAGAGTTCTTTGAAAGTCTTTGTAATTTCTGAAGTTTGGAGTCCTGTAAGATTTCATGGGAGTCCCAAAAGTTAGAGACTTTCAAAAGATTGCCTTGAGAAACATTCTAGATAAGTATTTGTAACTTTGTTCTTAAGTCTTGTACTTTGGATTTGAGTTTTATAAATATGTTTTGTTTTGTTATTCCAATACTTTCTGAGTAGTTTTCTTTTCTTTCTCCTTACAATATAAAGTAATTAAGTAAAATGTTTAGATTTTGTTTAGAACTTTTTCTTTTATTCCTAGAAATTATGAAGATATTTTACCGGATCTTCATTTACTTTAAAAATTGGCCATTTTTATTATTAAATTTTGTGGAGAAAACTTATAGACCCGAAAGGGCTAAGATTTCTTAACTAATAAGTATCACATTTCAGTTTGGAAAGAGCAGTGGCGATCTTCCGAGGGGGAGTGCAAATAAATAGGGAGATAAGATTTGATGGGCGTAGAATTGGTGTTTCTAGTGTGACAGGCTAGATTCTTTATCAATTTAGTCTAAATTTTGGTAAAACGGTCATTGGTAGGTCCTATAGAGATGACACTGTGGGTAATCTATGAGTATGAGATTAGAACCTTCACAGCACTACTATACATGCCAGCAACGAAACTTTGGATCGGAATATGTTCTTTATGCACTTGACAAAGGGTAAAAAATATGTATGCTTCTTTTGTCACAATACCACATTTTAAGTTCTAAACATTTGAAATCCTCTACTTATTATGAATTATTTGTAAGGAGAAAGTTCCTTTATTTATATTTCTTAAATCCCTGCATTTACTTTTTCTTGCATTTATATAAATTAGTAGACTTGATTTCACCTTTAATATTTTTTCGGTATTTTAAATTTAAATTTCTTTATATTTTTGGTATTTTTTGAATTAAATTTCTTTCAGTTCTTAAATGTTCCTCGTGGGATCGATACTGAGGTTTTAATAGAAAATTCTATATTACTTGAAACGATACGTATATTTGCGTAGTACCCTTATTGAGAAAACTATTTCTTTAAATCTGATGATTTTACATTCATTCTCACTAGCTGCTTAATATAATTTGGGTCAAGTTTTGGCATATGAAAGAAATTAAATATCCGCGTAATTACGGTTGGGTCACCTCACACATACAAAAAACTATAATCAATTACTTCTTTTAGCAATTTCAACTTCTGTTATGACTAATGTATTGTCATTTATAGTATTCAAGAAATATGTGCTCCATGATTTCATGGACCTCCTGATGATTGCTCAGTTACTGTGGACTTTAGACTTCCCTAATTACGTCACGTCAGACGCCTAGCTATGGGTGACAGTTCTACAGTTGCACGCGGAGAATCACATAGAAGTGTGACTTCTTCTCTTGAGTAAACAGTTCAGCAGATTCCACTGCCATCAGTGATTGAGAATGGATAATATCTCTGGAGGATGGCATAAGCCGTCTACATTTTAAAACAATATTGTCATATTATTAACTATAATTTTGATTAGTTTTTTTTCTTTTTTTAACAACCTTGATACTCACTCTTAAGTGAGGTGTATAATTTATTTTTATACTATTATGAAGTAGGTTTTTACTTCTAAAGTATCAAATATATGTCTATGACATTTCCGTTACAAACAACATTACTACACAGGGGTAGAATGGTCATTTGTTCGAAATAATTGTCACATGATACTGCTTTAATCCATGAGAAAAGAACAGCTAGGACGAACTATCCGCGACGAACTGCGGGGTAGCTACTACTCAATAGCTTCTTTGAACAACTGCTACTCAACAACTTGTTGATAAGACAGACTCGTAGAAGTCACGAGCAATTTGTTGCCTTTCAAACTAGCAACTCTAAAACTAGCTGGACATTTGTTTCTAAAGCACGTATTGACGGAGACCAATAAACATAGAAACAGAGTTCCAAAGAGGTAGAATGAGGAGTTTGTTGGTCTCTTTTGTAATATTAAAATTTAGGATTTCAAATGTGTAATTTTCATAATTTGTTGATACATGCATCTAAAACCCCAGAATATTAATGCTTTTGTATAGCCTAGTGGTCTTCAAAAATAGTTATACTAGGCCAAATTCTCCCGGGCAAAAGATCGCGGCACCAGCACCAACGAATGGTGCCCAATTAATCTGTTATCCTCCTCACCCGGTACACTGGACAGTTGAGTCGAGAGCGAGAGACAGAATGGCTCTACATCAGGTGGCGTCGATGGCGGCGGTCTCCGGTGGTCACTGCGAATTAGCTTTCATGTCATCTGCCCCTCTCCGCGCCACGTCGTTTTCTTTCCCTTTCCCCGTCTTCTGTTCCTCTACAAACTCCCCCCTCTCAAAATCTCGCGAATGTCACCCCCTTCCCCTCTATCATCAGAATGCTCGGAGGAGAAACCCGGAAAAGCAGAAGGTTGCAAGCAATCAATGATTTCTTGAAATTTTTTTTTTCTTTTTGAAGAATAAAACGGGGGTTCTTACATCAGCAATCGTTTGCAGGTTCTGAGGGTGGACTGCGCGGCAGGCCAGCCATTGAAGGTGATGATAACGGGCGCTCCGGCGTCGGGGAAAGGAACTCAGTGTCGAATGATCGTCGAGAAGGCAAGTTTCTTTTTTCTACCATTTTGGAAGGAAGCTCTATTAGAAGTTGCACATTGGATAAGGGAAGTGGCTTGGACAGGCTACGAATGTGCTCTTGTTAGAAGAAGGGATTTTGATCATCTTATCCTGCAAAGTTTTTTCTCTTAAAACTTTCATATTTCTGAACGGAAATGCAAAACAGACTGTGGAAAATTGCGATTGCATGGGCTCATTTTTCAGTGATATTGAAGCTTCAATACTTTTTATCTTTCCTTCTTATCCTCAACATAGTGAGATGATCTCTCTCTCCCTCTGTCCATTTCTTGTTTTACTGCACGTCGAAAGGTTTATTGAGTGAAATGAGATTCTGAATTCTGGATGCGCAATATTCTATTTTTATGAATGCTGACTTCTGTGGTTTTCATGCATTTATCTCAGACTGTTTCTGTGTGTTAGTTACGTGATCAACAATTTATAAATACATTCAAAGAAATTTTATGGTTATCCCTCTAAAATGCTTCTCATGAATCCATGAATAGCTTTCTTTGCATAACTATATGCCTTTCTTTCAGTATGGATTAGTGCACATTTCCACGGGGGATATATTGAGGGCTGAAGTGTCATCCGGGACTGAAATTGGAAACAAAGCAAAAGAATACATGGATAATGGCATGCTTGTTCCAGATGAAATTGTAACAGATGTATATACCCTTTCTATTTCCATTTCTTTTCCTTCTAATGTGTTGGTCCCTGCTTTACTCTTACATAATCCCCTCTTTTAAATATTCTAATGAAGTTTTCCTTTATAATAGATGGTGATGACCCGACTTTCGCTACCTGATGTAAAAGAGAGAGGATGGCTTCTTGATGGATATCCCAGGAGCTTTTCACAGGCACAGAGTCTTGAAAAGGCCAATATAAAACCAGATATATACATTGTCCTGAATGTATGTTGAAATAATGATCCTACTGCTGAGGTTTTGTATCTGATTAATTTGTTTCTACATTTTGCTGTGCTATTTTGTGATTCTTAGGACCATATGATTTCTGTTTCTGTTTATGTTAGACCAGTGAGTCTTCCAATTCTGCAATGTTTATTTTCTTCTAATTTCAATTTCTTATTCTCTTTAAGACATAATTTTGAAAATTATTTTGCTGCAGACTGTTCTCCATCTTGTGATTCCTAGGACCCTGTGATTTCTTTGTTTGCTAATGTTAGGATAGATAATCTTCTAATTCTGCGAAGTTTAATTTATTTCTAATTATACACTTTTCTTTTCTTTATTACTTATGAAAAGTATTTTCATGCATATTGTTGTCGTTTGTTGTGATTCCTAGGACCCTAGATTTCTCTGTTTGGTTATGTTAAACTAGCCAATCTTTCATCTCTTATTCTCTTTTGTCTTTGTTTATTTTCCTGTTTATCATTTGATGTTTCATCACTCTTCTTTATTCTATATCAACATTAAAATTGGACTTGCACTAAATTTAGGCAGTTTAAGTTGATCTTAGCTAAATAATAAATTGTCACTTTTTTCCACACTGTGGAAGTTTTTTATTTACCATCTTTTCTCTAACTAAAAAGAAAATTCAAACAAGTTAAAAAGATAAAGTTTTCACTCCCTCCTTGTTCTTCATGGTCCCCAATATGCGCTTGAAAGATCATTATATTAAAATTCAACACATCTATGCTATCATATACTCATTCGCCAATATTTACAAAGGACATGCTTGAATGTTTCATGGGTTAGAGATCGAGACATCCTCGAAAAATTATATTTTATAACTCTCCAAAGCTTTTATAGTTTCAAGATGTTGAATCCCCAATGCCTTCAATGAAGATTATACATGTTTGTTGGAGCATATGATAAGTAGCATTCTAGGTTTGGCAACTATACTAACAACCTTAAGAAGATCTCTCAAAGTATCTTACATGTATGAACTTAGCAAACTTAACAAAATACTAATTGAATAATTGCATCAATGCCTACTTGTAGTAAGGATTGGAATAAGTGAGTAATTTTTTCTTAAGAAGTTAAACTATTATAATGAGAAAATAATATGAGTATATAGAAATCAATTAGAAATAATTGTCAGGGAAAAATATACCTGTAAGCATGGTACATGAAATGTGAAAGATTAAGGAATTGAATCCCTAGGTAAATATAATAACAATATGGCTCATTTGGATTCCTATCTTACATATGGGGACAACGCGGGATTGATGATAAATTTTTTCTAATATCTATGCTGCCTGATAAATAGAATATGAAACCTCTGATCTATCAAGGAGTTAACATTTGTGATTACTCTAATTTAAATCATATGATTATAGGACATCCCGACAATCATTGTGGTTATAACTACGAGGTATAGGATGACTTGCTATAGTAAATGGGTCGAAATCAATGAAAATACTTGGGGGTGAAGACCTTGCTAGTCTTCCAGAAAACATCGGCCAGGTCATCAAGTAATGCAACATGTTGATTTTTGAGATAAGACTAACTTTATAAAAAAACATATAATGTCTGAGCTTTTGGGCAGCAAAGACTAAAACTAGGCAATGCTTCTCAATTGAAAGATACTTTATTTCTGCGGGGATTAGATGATAACTCCGATAATATAAGATATTTTCCTTGCCATCATCATCATCGACTTAGGTTAACAAGGCTCCAAGGGAGTCGTCTAAAGCCGCAGTATAAAGAATTAAAGACTTGCCTGAGATCGGGGCTGCTAAAATAGGTGTTATCAAATACTGCTTGATGCTTTCAAAACCATGTTGACATTTATCATCACCAAATAAATTTAGCATCTTTCTTAGTCAACGCAAAAAATGGCTTATACCTATTTGACAAATTAGATATAAATTATCTTATATATACTAACTTTCCTTGGAAGGATCGTGAGTCAAGTTTTTTGGAGGCGACATATCTAAGATAGTCTCAATCTTAGAGGTTCAATTTTGGTCCCTCATTGTCAAACAAACAATCGTAAGAATTTTCTCGAGGTAACATCAAAGACGTACTTTAAGAGATTCATTTTAAGATTAAATTATTGTAATCGTTCGAAGACAATTCTCAAGTCATATAAATGGTCATCCTTTGTCAGCTCTTAACGATCAGCTCATTCACAAAACACTCGACCTGATTGTGAATGAGTTCGTTGAAGATCCTTATGATAGCTTGTTGGTATGTCACACGAGCATTCTTATGTTGGGAGGACACTACCTTATAATAGTAAATCCCAATTGGCATTCTAAAGGCAATATTTCCTTAATCATATGAAAAATTCTTGATTTAATTGTCTCCTGACTATCCATCAATAAATGAAAAGATTGCATGCGATGATGTGATGTCTACCATTAATTATGGTATTGGCAATGAAAATTTATCTTTTGGACAAACTTTGTTGAGATTTTTAAAATCAACACAGATTATAATTTGACAATTTTTCTTTTTTTCTATTACTATATTGGCTAACCAAGTTAGGTGTTTTTTTTCTTGGATAAAATCAACATCTATTAATTTCTTCATTTAGGCTATAATTTGTCGTTATATTTCCTAGAGTTTGCTTTACCGAAACTGCAGTTTGGTCCAATCCAAGTTCGTGTATCACAACTTTTATAGCTAGCCCAGGCAACTCATTGTAGTTCCAAGCGAATCTGTCTTTGTATTCTTTTAATGGTTTGATCATTCTCTCTCCTTCTTTGTTAAGCAGTATGCTAATGAATGTTTGTCTTGGTTGTTCTTCTTTCCCTAGGTTGCTTCTTTCAGCTTTTTGATTGTTGACTTAATCTCCTCTAGTTATGGTGGTGCATCTTCTATCGAGGGCCTTCAAAACTGTTTGATTCTGTCGTGCATTCCATGTTGGGCTCTTCAGCGACAATAAGCAAAATTTCATATCAATTAGTGGCCCAACTGTATCGAATCCAACACCTTTCGAGTAGAAGTTGTGTTTGTTATTCCACAGTTGTTCGAGGAGGTGGGATTCGTTTTTTGACCACTATTTTGGCACAAGACCGCGTTGAACAAGCTTTTGAACATAAGGTGAATAACGTTTAGCAAGAAGTTCCATTATTTTTAAGAAACTGTTTTTCTTTAGTTTTACATTTATTTCAGAGCTAAATGATGAAGATCCGAGATGAGACCTAATTGGTTTTGCACCTACACCATGTACTTCTTTGACCACTAAAATTTCAATTTTGTTCGAAGAAATTCGGGTTCGTCATATTCCATATATAGGGATTGATCCTCTTGTACATTTGACTTGTATTTATCTTATTCTTCTTCATCTTCAAAGGAGATCTTGAATTATGGCTTCTCTCGAGTTATATATTGCTTGTTTCTTTTCTTTTTTTTTTCTTTTTCTTTTCTTTTTCATTTTAAGAGCATGTATTCAAGTTAATGCTGATTATTAGAGTTTTCTTCTTTTCAACGATCGGGTTTCCTTTCCCTCATCCTCGTCCCCAGTCTCAATCTTGGATGCGAGTTCAGGGGTCTCCAACCTCTCATTAACCGTGATATTCTTTAAGTTTTATTTCTGTTTTTTAATTTCTTCTTGCTTTATCTCTATATTTTTATCTTTTTCTTCTGCGCTTGCTACTACCTCTCTGGAGAAGAGTGTCTTCCTTGGCGGAGCATAATAGGCAGCATCGTGAATCCCAATTTTGTGTAATGAGAACGGTTGTAGATCTCTTTTGATGTAATATTCTTGTAAATCAAAGCAGTATTTGATGCATTGTTGAAGTGACGAAGGAACCATTCTATGTTCGTGCAGCCACGACGACCCAGTGGAGCATTGAAGGAAGTTTCAAAATATATATCATAGAATTTTGCCGTTGTCACCAAATCGCTGATTTTTAGTAGTAAGGTGATCGAACCATGGGCTCTTTCTTCTTGTTGGTTGAAACAACACAACATCATCTTATTTGCTGTTAGCCTACGGGCATTAATGTCTAAACGTGCTAGCGTCCTTAGGTTCATGATGTTGATGGAAGCGTTGGATCAGCAAGTATCCTTGATAGCATGAGCTTGTCAACATTCACTCAGATATACCACGAATGGTTGTGATCAGCTGTATTGAACAATAGATTATCATCTGTGAACGTGGCTTTAGATTGTTCTTTCAACGAGCAAGCCTTTTCCGAGGAAGTACTAGCGAGCTGAGCCAAGAAAATTTTAGGATCTAATAGAGGTTTTAACTACTCACTCATTTCCTTGGAAAGGATCAAGACATTATAAATACTCAATTTCGTATGTAGTTTCCTATGATGAGCTAGAACATTAAAATCCACTTTATTATACAACTCCTCAACTTTTTCTCGATCTAGCATCACTTGCACCGGCAGAATTGGCTCGTCCGTTAAATCCTAAACTCTAAGCCCTAAACCCTAAAACTAAACCCTAAACCCTAAACCCTATACTCTTATAACTATTAGTTTTCCTTTATCTTTATGAGCTGTCCTTTGAGGTAGAATTCTTTCGATTCCCCCGAGTCAATTTTTCGTTAACTGGTACATCTAATGACATTTCTGAGTCTCACAATTCCAACTTTATTGCTATCAGTGCTTCTTGAAACTTGAGGGTGGCAACATCATTATCTGATTCCTCAAAGTTATCTCTGTCGTTATCATTATTGTTGGGGTTGTTGTCGCTATAGCTTTGATTGCTGTCGTTATTGCTGTTGTTATTATTGTCATTGTCAGACCCATCGAGATTTTGTATGATTTGAGAATAGTTGATATGACCGAAATTGGATTGATTATTTTCCAATGCGTCATCGTTAGAGATAACAATACATAATCAGAATCGTGTCTCTTGGTATTAAACGACCCAGAGGGACAAATAAGAAATCATACTAAGTCAATGGATTGAGGAATTTCTCTTCCAAATCCGAGACAACTAATCTAAACGGTGGATAGGAGGAACAATAAAAAAGAGGAATAGAAACCTCTAGTCTACTCGAATCTTTAATCTTCTTTGCCTTGGCCTTCTTCCTCTTCGAGCGCGAAAGACCATCTTTAACTTTAATCGCTAGTATCGACTGCGGAGGCTTTGTCGTTTGAGTTGAGGGTTTGGAATTGAGGCTGCTTGGGTTTTATTGAGAATCTTCTTTGAGGATTTTGTCCATGACACACCCATCAATCTTTATCTTTGCAAGGGTTGATATGAATGTCTTCATCAACCGAAATTACGTTAACTAAACCTTTTTCAGATTCCTTCAAGTATTCTTTCGGGATTACTATATTTCCTATCTTGAATTTCTACTCCAACCAAACTTTGGAGATGAAGCAATCTTCGATTGCTTGACTGTCCATCCTGTTGTAAGGACAATATTTAGGATGATCCTTCATTCCTATCTCTTCAGGTCTTTTCACCTTAAGCAACTTGAATTTTGGCTTTAGCAAATTGCGAAACATCTGGGCTATAACCTCCGTTTTAAAAGGATATTCCTTGTTCAAACAACTGACCATTATTTTCTTCTCCGTTAAAGGGAGCCTTTACTAAAATGACTTTGATCGTGTTGTGGTTGGGGTTGCGGGAGTCACTCTGGCTGGGACAGATGGAAATCCTGTCGCTGTTTCTTTTGTTCAGGTTGAATTTGCATTGATTATTTCCCTTATTGGCAGTCAAGTCGTTCCCCTACTTTTCTCGAACATTATTGTTCACTTCAGCTTCTCTGTTTTCTCGGTGAAATTAAGGGTTTGTTTGGCGCAGCTGTGGCTTTTCAGGTCTGCGCTATTGCATGCAGTTAACAGGGAAGCAATTGCGGGGAAAATGGCTGTACGTTTGGTGTAAGTTGTGTGAAAACAGTACGAGGACAACTTTTTCGGAAAAATGACCAGCTTGCCACTTGTTCTGCTAAAACTGTTTAAAAATTGCTAAGTATTTATATAATAATGTTTAATATATGTAAAATTTTTAATAATATTATATATATATATATATATATATATATATATATATATATATATATATATATATATATATGTTGTGTAAAATAGTAAAGGTTCAAGTTGCTGTTAGATATGTAATTGCATAGGAATTGAGTAATATGCATGTAAATCTTCTTAGGTTTTACATCTCTAACAACAACAAACTATTGTGTATTCACATATCTAATACCTAAGCTATAGGTTTTACATTTATACCACCCGAATCTTACTACTCACATACAAAATACCACCACTGAAAAAAAAATCAAATCTTTCCTGGATTCTAACAACGGTTTTGCTTCACACTTTGCTGGCAGCATGCGGAGTTGTCATGGATTGCAGAGTAGATCAGTAATATGTGGATGGCTTGGACACCAGGGGAACTAAGGTAGAAAACTCCTTGCATAAGTGGAAGGCATGGAAGAATATGTATGGCTTGGACACCAGGTGAAGTGCGGAAGTAAACATAGCAGGAGAGTTGTATCTAGAGGGTTCGGTCTCTCAGGTGATGGCTTTGGGTGGAACTAGAGAGGAGTAGGGACAGACAATCACTTATGGAGGGAGAAAAAGGGGAGTAAAGCAGAATACCTTGGGTGGAAGAAGGAAGCAGCACTTCGATGCTTCACGCAATGGTGGAAAACGGAAGCAGCACTTTGCGAGACGATCGGGAGCAGCGAACGGGTGGAGAAAAGTAGACTTCTCTCCTTCGGCTTCGCAATAGGCGGGGCACAAGAGGAAATAGTAGAGCGGTAACGCGAGCCGCGATCTTGCGGCCCCGCATTCCGACAAATTTGTGGCGAGCTGTCGCGAACGTAAGAACCAAACGAAAAAAAAAAACAAAATTCACTATTTGGGGCCTCGCCGCGCAAAATAAGGGGCCCCAAAAGAGCCCTAAGTTGCTTTGCTTCTTCCTGGAGGCTTGCTGCTTTGCTGACCAGTTTTCCAAATGTCTTTATTGTAAATGATTTGAGCATGGAGGCTATAGGTGCATGGATGGTCTTAAGAAGAATTTTAACAGCGTGCTGCTTTTGAAGCTGCTATTTGCACTTCATACTGAGGTTCCTTCATCAAAGTATGTAGTCTAAGTTTCTCTCTACTTTTGTTTTTTCACAACTAGCACCAATGATGATGTGATGCTGAACTCCTGTGAAATATTGAATGAAGTGTAATAACCAATTTTTGAGAAATCGGGGAAAAGTTTTGGCGGCTTAAAATTTACCTTATTTTTGTACCAGATTTCAATCGAAACAATTTGATAAAATTCTACACGATTAATTAATTAATTCCATATAAAGCATCATATGTGAATTATGAATAGATTGAGAGATAAAAATTTAAAGCTGTAAGTTTAATTAACTTAATTAAACATAATTAAATTTTAATCTTGCATGGTTATTGTTCACAACCTACTCTAACGCATTTTATTTCCTCTGTGCGGTCGTATAGGGCTCAAATGCTTTGCATTCTTTCCTCTCCCTCCTGATTTTCCTTATCCCTGACTCTCATGTTCGCTTAGCAGAAGCTCCTCTGAGAAGCTGCGATCACAGCAAGACGCGGAAGCGAGTGACACCTGGTAAGCCACTGACTACTTCCTTCTCCCTATTTCTTCTCCTCTCCTTTCCGATCTTTCTCTCTGTTCTTTTTTCGTGCAACCCTTGCTACAGTGCAAGGGTCGCAATCAGGTGAATCGTGTGGCACTCGGGAAGTCCACAGCTCAGGATTCAGGGCTCCGAGACAAATTCTGTAAGTGTGAACCCTATTTCACGCCTATTCCTTTTCTTCATTGTACTTTTATTTTGAGTTTTGCCTCATTTTTCGTGTCTTTTTCCTTTTAGATAGTCGTTTGATGCGTCGATTGTGTGGCGAAAGCGACCGACGTCTTTTGCGAGCTTCCAAAAGAGTTCTAGCACGATATCAGCGTCAGAGAAGCATGGTTGGAGGTGATAGAAAGTAAATTTAACGGTTTTAGAGAATGATTAGTCGCTGAGAAAGCCGTTTAAGGTATGTTTTAGTAAATCATTTATATTTTTTGTTAAATTACTTTATTAGCCAAAATATCTTTAAATCTCAAGGTAATTTCAGATTCTAGGTTATTTACTTGGGCGGTAGGCTCGAGGCGAGTGTGGACATTCATTGTAAAGCGACTCTATAACTTTTAGGTAAAATATTATTTAGTTAAAAAGATTAATTTGATTAAAAGAATTTACTTGAGTCTTTAATTTTAATATTTTGTTTTATTGGTTATTAATCTTAACATAAAAGTCACTGCAACCTCTAGCTAACTGTCGAAGATTAAGATTTTAGCATGACAACTGAGGTGAATTATTACATTTCTAAATTGTAATATTCTATTTCTTATTGTAGGTTTGACTCCCTGTATGCCCTAATTTAATCTGATTTTTTATTTTGTTAGATAGAAAAGATATGCATGATAAGTATAATATAAAAAGATGTATATGCATGAGATGAATGATATTTATATAGAATTATATGCAATATAGGCATTTAAGAAAGATATGCATGATATAAGTAAGAGATATACACGAGATAGATATAAGTAAGAGATTTGCATGAGATAGATATATGAATGATTATGCCTGATGAATAGTTGTATAACAGAATAAGTATGTATGCCAGTCGAGACATAAAAATGTCTCAGAATAATGTATGTTATGCAGAATGAAATATTTTATATATGAATGCTTGTATGTGCATGTTTAGAGGAGGATGTCACCTCGTAATGTTTCATATAGAAGATGTCAGTATACCCGCGTGCGTAGAGTTTTGCTACCACAACAGACAACTATGATGGTTAGTTCACTAACTGCTGTGCCGACGGGATAATATCGTCAAAGGGCGAGTAGACCAGAGCTTACCTCTCCAAATAATTATAATGTTTACATTACTAATCGCTATGCCGACTTGATAATATAGGTCAGGGGCAGGTAAGAATCTTTTCACCCTAGATAATTGCGATGTGTAGATCGCTAAACGCTGTGCAAACGGGAGCCGACGGGATAATATCGGCCAAGGGTATATTAAGTTTATTGACGGTGATCTTCACAGAGACAAATATGTATGTATATTATAAAGTTAAAGTAAAATAAATGCTTGTTGTAGATTGAGTATGTTCATTTACAAAACGGTTATTGATACATGCAATATCATATATCAGATTACTTCTAAGTATATATCTTAGATTGCTTATAAACATATATCAGATTGTTTATACACATATATCAGCTTGCTTATAAATAAATATGAAAGAACAGTATATATACGATTTCTTATAGACACACACACATATTGTATTCTTTTTCTTAAATTACTGTAATTTAGAAGTGTGATTATTCTTGGGTTATCTTTAGATAACTCATTATAATGTTTTAATATTTTCTTTAGGTTTTAAATACTTGAACAAGATGAATAAATAAGAGTAAATGTGTATAGAAGAAAAGAACAACGAACCAAAATATACAAATTTTTATTTGTTAATTTTAATTGCTTTCTTTAGTGGCTATTTCATATATTATTTGATTATTAAATTTTTAGTGATAGAATTAGAATTAAAGAGAATTGATTTCTACTGCCTGACCGTCCGTTCCCGTCTTGATTAACTCCAAACCTTGGTCGAGTCGTGACATGAAGAGATTCTCCAATTCAGTGAAGGTCCTTACAGACTCGTTTGAAAGCTCAGCGTTATTGTCAAAAGCAATACCGGTCAGGTTGCTAATGAATTGATAGAATAGAAGAGCATCACAACTCCCTGTGTTGTAATAACTTCATCGAGTGCAATATGCTGACGGGGGTTCCCTGTCCTATCAAAAAATTTGAAGAGGGGAGGCACAAAGCCTTTTTGATATTGCACAACATCGAATTCATCTGGGTAGGGTCTACCCATCAGAATCAATGATCCACTTTTGGCTTGTGCGATGCTTTCTCTGAACTTTCGTTCGATGAGTTGGGTGATGTCTTTCTCTGGAATCATATTTTGGGTGGAATCATTCTTTTTCTGATCATCCTCATTGACAGCAGTGATTTCCTTTTTATCGTCAATCTTATGGACTATCTCAGGTCAGTTCGTTTCAGTAGGTAATGCTTGTTGCGATTGTGGAAAACTATGCAGGGTTGCTAATGCGGTCATCTTATTTTCTATTCCTCGAGACGACTGATCTGCTCATCTTTTTGTTGAATATCTCTTTGGAATTCTTCAGTTGGATCTTCGTCGGTTGGTGGAAACACTTCTTGTGAAGTCGAGGCAGCTCGTGTTTCCATCATAGGCATAATCCTCTTTCATAAATTGTGAGATACCTTTCTCTTCACTGTTGACAAAGTCTCTCACATTTCTTCTCACAACTGTTTGACGTCGGTTCACAGGTTTTCCAATTTCTCTTTAGTAGACTTTCCTTGTGAGATTTTCAAATTTGCTGGTGCTTCTTGATGAGCCATGTTCTCAGGACTAGGCTAGGAAGTGAAAAAGTTGCTCTATAGTATTCTGACATCAACGGGCTCTCATGGCATGTTATGTCTCCATACATTTTTTTTGGGTATAGGACTAGGTGTCTTGTTAGAATGTTGAGAACTAGTGCGATCCCCTACGCGTAGCAGAGTTACGAGCGAGTTCATACTTGCACTTGTCGTTCTGGCTTTGGAAAGGATCTCTTTATGCGTTGCTATGGGCATCAGATGAGGGCTTGATTTTGATTTTGTGGTGGGACAAGCATGCAGTTTTGGAGTGGTGGTGCCCTCTAGTACTCCGGGTCCCAAACAAAGTTTGGCGGATACCCTTATTGCCTGTGGGCATGAGCGACGGTAGTTGTAGTGGAAATTGCTGTTCGAGCTTCCATGTGGAGATTGGTAGAAATTCGTGGAACTTCTTTTTTCTTGGTTGTCTTCTTGGCAGATTCACGATGCCTATGTGTTTGTTTCTCGTTATTCAAGAATAATTTATCCATTTACGATGAAACTGCACGTCTTATGCAAGATCTGAGCGACTGCACGACTGAACAACTTTCTCTTTGAGCGAGTCTTTCAAACACATCACGAACCTTTAATAGCGATGAGCTCTTTTTTTTCTCTTGTTTAAGGTGGAGAGGTCAAGGCAGACAGGCAGCAATCTGAAAGATGTCCTTCTCGCCATGGGCAACTGATAATGGGTGAAATATACTCTCCCGAGAGAGAAGAGGTCTCAGAGAGTCATTTTCCTTCATCAAGCTCAGCTTTCTCGGGTTCAATGATTTTCATTGTCTTATCTTTCTTGAACTTTGGGGTGGTTCGATTTTTATTCCTTTTTTGAGTGCGTGTCAATGGAAACTTAGAGCTGGACCAATCTTGAACACGGATGGTAATATGGCATAGTCTTCTTCTTCTACGCAGATTTCTTTTTGGATTGCGGTAGAACAACTTTGCAAGTATAGCAATGACAGTATGACAAACAACAATGGTCATCTTTTCGGTCAAAGTCTTTTTCGGTGATGAAAACCCTTGGTCAGATTTCAAGTTAAATTCGATTGGTGATTCAACGTGCTCAACAACTGTTTTCATTATGATAAGAGGTACAACCTGAATTTGATTTTCGATCCTTAATAACAAGCACTTTTGCTTATAGGTTAGTCCAGTTCTTCGGTAAATGAAAAGATCTGTTTTGGAGAAGTCATTAGTGAAATTTGACAGATTAAGAACGTGAGCTCTATCCGACTTCAAAATTTTGTATTCGCTATTGAAAACTCCCTAGACATTCATGCATTTTGGGACTTGCTTAGTAAATTGTTCTTTTTTCTTTTATTTTGTTTTTGTTTTATCTACGATTTTTTTTACTTAAATTTTGTCACAATAGGTGAAGATTTTAAAATGGTAAAAACTTACCACGAATAAGCAAAACCCCAATGGAGTGACGAACTTTGATTTTAAAGTTTTTCTTAGTTATAAGTGTAGAAGAAGGTTGAGTTTGGGAACCATTCCTATGACTCGAGGAGTATTGAATTTGGTTTAACTTTTATCATTTAGATATGTGCTAATATACTTATTCCTTTTCATTTAGAGTTTCGATTATTTTGAATTTGAATATTCTAGAACTTGTTCATTTAAGGGTGTTTAAATGAATGGTTCTAGAATCAAAGAAATGTTGATTTTACTTGCCTAAAAATGAAATGAGCAATTTATACTAATGGAAGAAAGACAATCTGGTCTATACGGAATACAGACATATCATCGATGTTTAAAGACAAATCCAACGTCCAAACATGGAGAAAGAAGTCATCCTCAGTGGGTCGCTAGAAAAAATCTGTCCGTATTATTTTTTTATGACAGATAGGGGATGGTGTCTTTATAGAGCTATACATATTCGAAGATTTTTTTATTCAAATAATCAAACACGGCTTCAAAAACAATATACTATCTCGAGATATAGAAATACCACATTATGATTGGTAATTCACTAAAAAATATTAGATATTTGTAATATTCTATGATTAAATTCACAAATCTTTCCCCTATCTAATTCGAAGATTAGATAGATTTTAGATTAAATATGGGTTATAAACTTCGAACGTCGATAATCTGATGATTCAATTAGGAGAGTAGAGGTTTTACGTTTGACTTATGTTAAGAAAGGCAGAGGTAGACCTAGGAAGGCTTGGGCTTATTGTATAAAAATTTATCTTAACTTATTAGAATTAAATGAAAATAGACGCTAATTAGGTCGCAATGGAGAAAAAAGATTCATGTGGCCGACCCACTTAGTGGGATTAAGGCTTTGTTGTATGGGTTATAAACTTCCTCTAGACGTAATCTCTTATAATTAATTACATTTTAAGCAACCAAAGTTGCTTAAAAAATCTTTCATTTGAGTATGTGATTTTGTTTTCAATAAGTTTCTAAGTTTAGGCTTTCATGATTGATTATAAAAAATTTCAAATAGGAAAAACTCAAAAGTGAAACAATTATTAATGAAACTTGAAGAAAAAGAGGAAGAGATGTCGAAAATACTGAGAAGCTCAGTGTCATCTCAACTGTCCTATTGTTTGACCTTATTGATTTTGAAAGAAATTTATCTGATATTTCATCTTGACATTTTATTAGAAAGTTAGAACTTAGGTTGCATGACATATGAACGTGAGAAAACCTAAGAGATGAGTATTTATGTCGTAATTAGACGAGCAACCTCAGAATCCTAAGTCTGAAGTGAGGTTTACTGAATAAAGTGAACCTCAAAATCTAGTCAGAGAAAGAGAAAGAACGCAAAGAAAGTGCAATTGTCTTATAATCCTATTTGGAAAAGGATGTTATTTAAACCTCCTAATCACATTTAGAATGATGCATGACCGATCTCAATGAATGCAGTATAGATAGGTTATTTTTTTAATAGGAGTAGTAGGTCTTACGACTTGACTATAAATCAAACTACCTAAGTATGACTAGTATGCAAAATGTTCTAGTACTAATGTGAATATGTTATTGCAATTTAAATTTTAACATTTTAGAGCTCACCACACTCAAGTGTTTTATTTATTTATTTATTTTAGTTAACTTTTAATGCTGAATTATTAGAGTAGACTTTGTAATATGTTATGCAGTTCTTGATGATAAATGCTTAGAGGATTCATTTATAAGACCAATTGAGATTCAAAAACATAACTCACTTTGTAAGATGGTGGTTCTCACAGGACAAACCACTCCTTTTCGTGTAATGAACGAGAGATTGAAAGACAAGAAATAGGAATAATATGATTATGCACATGCCTATGATGATGCTTCTGTGACTAGTTCTAAATTGCAAAGATGTTTCCACACAAATTTATTTAATTTTCACTTCATTGTTTTATATGTATGATGTTTCTAAGGTTATAAATGCAATTTTTATTTTGGATAGAAAATTTTATCTTTAGATGAGCTTACCGATAATTCAAAGAAAAGCACAAATAAAGTACCTGCCTAAAAATGAGTGCAGTCATCGAGTCAAAAAACATGACACATATAATAAGATCAGTGCTAATAATAAACTTATATCGTCGATCGACATCACCCAAAATATTGTTGATGGTTTAGTTGAAGTTCATCATTTGCTCTGTATTTTGTCTTATATTAGATAGTGCGGATGATGACTGTCGACCAAAAAAACACGACCTAATTTTACAAAGAAAAAGAGAAAATGTGAAAAGTAAATCTAAGGTTACTATAACGGTCTAACCATTTTAACTAAAATAGCCTTGTAAAATTGATTTTACACATTCTAAGCTTATTGTAATAGTCTAGAAACAAGAAAAAAACTGTCAATCTAGTGCAACAGATAAACATCTAGTTATCCTAGCAAGCGTCTAATGAGCAAGTAAAATAATCACAAAAGTCTATATACTTCTATTAAGTCTAAAGGGTTAGTGTCTTATGACGCCTAATCAAGTTATTATTTGAGTCGACCCTGGTCAAGATGTCCATAGCTTTCTGTCCTTTCGGGGTTGTTGGTTTTGGATCTTTGTAGCAGGAAAGGTGCTTGGGAAAAGCTTTGTCAGTGAATTTTTTGCAGAGGAGGGAGCTTTCCATTCTTTTGAAATTTTTTTGGGCAAGTGAGCTCCAATGGTGGTGGAGGTGGCATGGGGGAAGTTTGAGGCTATTGGGGAGAGCTTAGGCTTGTTGACGGGACTCAGACGTGGTCTGGTCTTAGTCTTACATGAAGTGATTTGGGTGTGGTTTGATGAAGGTGACAAGTTTTCATTCCTTGGATTTTTGTGTCATAGGTTTTTCTTTAATGCTTGGTTTTATCTTGATTAAGTTTTGATTTTATTTCTCTTTTTAATGGGTTAATTGTTTCATGGGTGTCATTAGATTAATTTTGGGTCATAGGGTTTAGGTTTGACTTTTTGGGTCACGGACCTTAGGATTTGTCTTGGGCTCTTGTGGTTTGATTTACGGGCTTTTATGTTTTGATTTGGTTAATTAAGTATTAATTGAGTTTAATCTATTTTTGGGTGTATTAGTTTGTGTTAATTTCATTTGGGATTTCTTTATTTTGGTGACCTTTAATTTAATCCTTCTTATGCTAATTGGTTTAATTTGTGACTTGATTTTTTCTTTTTGTTTTAGTTGGTTTGTTTTTTTTTTTTAATTTTGTTTTTATTTGAATTTATGGGTTCATTTGGTCTTTGGATGTTTAGAGTTTTAATTTTAAAATTTTAATGAAGGTTGAGTTTTAACTTTGATTTGGGTGTGTTTATCTTTTTAGGTTTAATTTTTAGTTGGTAATTTTTAGAATTTTGATAGGTTTTTAATTTCAAATTTTGGTGACTTTAATTTTTCTTTGGGTTAATTTTAATAGATTTGATTTTCTTTTGATGATTCTAATTTTCTTTTAGTTTAAATTGGGATCTTAATTTTGGGATCTTAAAGAAAATGGGGGTCCCATGATTTTCAGGATCTTAATTTTGGGGTTCGATTAGAAGATAAACCTTACCTTGATCTAAAATTAGCCTAATACCCAATGAGCTAATTTCCAAACCAAAGAAAAAGGTCACCATGCCTTGGGGTGGAAAGTGGGATACCAAAAGGAAAAACTAAGTCTTTAGGATCATTCTCTTAGGGCCTTTCCACCTTAGGGGAACTCAACTTGGGCTTTAATCACTAAACCCTAATTCTCCTAGTCAACGGTTGAGGATTTGGTGTCTAGCGTTTGAAACTCTAAGGAGTAAATATTTTTTTGGAGTTCTATATTGTTTTTGGTCCCATCAATAGTCATCTAAGAGAGCCATTAGGAAATGCTAAAGCTAGATCCTAGGCTCATAGAGAGAGAGGATAGATCGCACTCAAAAATGAGATCTACGGCCACTGGAGAGCAATCGGGTGACTGTCTCACTAAGGACTTAGCTCCTTAGATTTGTCTAGGTTATGTGACAAGAAGGGTTAGTGGATATCTTCTACCCATCTTGAGAGGGAGTGTCGAGAATTGGACCTTATTTAGGGTCCTATTGGTAAAAAGGGAATATCGAAGGAGTTTAGGGGTTTATTTGTAAAACATTTTAATGCCCTATTTAAGCCCATGTTATGAATGAATACATTAGATTTTGTACAATTCGTTCTTTACTGTATGAGGACTGTTAGATTGTATAGAATCTACATCATGATTGGTAAGTAAATAATCAATTTATGTGAAGATGCCAGTTGATTCAATTGTGCTTGCCGAGTTCTAGCGAGTTACTCTTAACTTTTGAATTCATGTGAAGTGACCAACCAACTCCACTTTTGTTTGCTGTGTTCAGGGGAGTTGACTCTTAAATTCATGTGAAGTGGAATGCCAACTTCACGTGTTTGTTGGGTTCTGGCAAGCTGCTTAGAATCTTTGGGAGAGTTCAGTTGGTGAATTTGATGAGCTTTTGTGACTATAATTCTCAGTTGAATGGATTTGGATGACTTGAATTAAGTATGACTTCGGCATTCAAATTTTGTTAATTGATTGACTATCCATGAAGAGCTGACTTGACTGAATCTTGTTCATGTTGATGAGTCACACCTGCTGAACCCAGCCAAGGTGGTTTTCAAATAAACACCTGACATTGGTTTTGTCTATATTAGCTTATATATAAGTTACAACTGCTTCACATCCTCTTAGTTTCATCTTTTCTTAAAATATTTCCATCTCTATCAAGTTACTTTCAGATAACTGCTCATAAAATTTTGCTTCAAAATTATATCTTGTATTTCCAACACCACCACCAACATGAAATGGATTGATAATGAAATTATGGACTTAAGGCTATTAAATTGGGACACTCATATGCTCAGAAGAATTATAGGGTTTGTCTTATAACTTCCATTGATTTAGCCTTCTCTCTTTCATGATGCATTCGCTGAAAACAAATAAATAGGGAGGTGCAGAGAAATATACCTTGAATTATAAAGGAAGAATGGGGATTCCATTGGAAACATTCTGAAAACTATCAATAAAGCTAATGGCCAAATTTAACCATGTTTTGTATTGGGAAAATGTAGGAATATCATTGTAAGGACTTATAAAAAGAAAGGATAACTTAAGGTAATTAACAAATACTAGGATTTTTAAAATGCAGTAGTGATTCGTTGATTGCCAGGAGATTGTAGAATGTTACTCACATTTTTGGATGCTATGCTTTCATAAGACTGCGGTAATGCCCCTTGGCGACTCAATCTAAGCAGAGGATGTAGTTCCTAATATTGAAATATGAAACAACAAGAAGGCCAGCTATATCAAGGATGGAGAAGTCGGGATTTTTGTTTCTTCTTTATGAAGAAGATAAAGAAAAACAATATGTCAAGAAAGAAATTGACTAGGATAGGAGGAGAAGAGCTGAATAAAAATTTTAGCTTTGACCAAGGACTCAAAATATGGTACACAGTATGTGGCCTTTAAAACATTACTAGTTGCCTATGATGTACAAACACAGACACGGGGACACAACACGCAGACACATAGCATGACATGGACACATGACAAGACATGTCTATCATTGAAAATATAGAACCTGGAATCACGATAGACATGGCAGTCTTGCTTTTATATTTTAAAAGTTAAAAAAACTTAATTTTGATATGGAGTATTTAGTCAAAATTAGGATAATAACAATTGAAAATATGGAATAAATATAATATAAATTATAAAATTTTTATTTTCTTTAATTTTTTATTAAGGTATTAAGACACATGAACCGAAAATGCTAATCACATGGAAGACCAAAAGTCAAATTTGGGATATTATTAAAAATACTTAGTAACTATAATATATATTATAAAATTTTAAAGTTTATTTTATTATGGTAACAACATAGTATCAACATGGTTGGAAGAGGGAATTGGGAAATATAATAAATTATATCTTAATAAATGATTGATGATTATCTTAGATATTCGTTAAATTTAATTTGTTATTTGTATTAAGAATATTGGAAAGAAAAAATTTAAAGACAAAATCGGGAGTAAATATAGAAAATATAGAATAAATATTATATAAATTCTAAAATTTATTCATTTATTATTATTTTTTTTGCTAACATATTATGACACTTATGTGCGAATTTTATTTTATTATTTTTTCTTAGGGCACGTGTATGATATGTGTTGGGCTTATGTCATGTCTGATTATTCTAATATTACATAACTTAATTACTAAGCGCACCTGAGAATTTTATAGTTCATTTCTGGATGGAATAAAGCTTGTAGCTATCAAGTCCAAGGATTATGCCCCAATAAATTCTCTAAAAAAAGGAAAGAAAAAAATATTATGTCGGAATCATGATTCGGATGTATTGTGAACTCACATGTGAATTTCTTTAGGATTATTACTACTAAGGTCCAATGACATGATCTAGCGGTATAAGAAATTAAGGTGAAATAGGTGGGCCTTCATAGGCTATAGCTGGTTATTTATCATTATAAAACTGTCAATTAACAGATGTGCCTTGATCCTTCTATTCTTGGTGAGGAAGGTTAAGCAGCTAGCTTGTACATGGTTTCATTTTTGTGCAGCTTGACTAGTATTTTGGACCCATTAATGTTAGATTTCCTTGGTTTAGAATGGTATTTTTAAGCTCTAATTTATATTGCACTGTATTGTGAGTAAATTTGGATTTACTTGTAAATTTGACTTGTTTATCTCATCATAATAAATTATATTATATAACCATTGTCTGGTATCATGCCTTTGTTATGATGAATACAAATGCTTTGAATGCTCTTCTCTTAAATACTTAAAATCACATGTCAATGATTTTTTTTGTTGCATAATTTCAATAGTTTAGGTTCAGTTGCATCTTGACTTATCATATTATTTGTTATTTTGATGCTTAGGTTTCTGATGAAATTCTGATCGACAGATGTGTTGGTAGGAGGATGGATCCTGTTACCGGAAAAATCTACCATCTTAAGAACTTCCCTCCTGAGACGGATGAAATTTCCGCACGACTCATAACCCGTGCTGACGATACTCGAGAAAAAGTAGTGTTTACCAAATTTTATATTTTCCTTCAATTTCTGTTATTGCAATTTTGCTCCATTTTCTGGCAGAAAACTTAGATTATTGGACAGTTGTTAAATTTTGCAGCAATTTTACTTTAAAATTATAATGCATGTGAAGGCGAATATTAGTAGACATTTTTTTATTAAAATCTATTCTATCATATTCTGTACTTCATTGAGTACGTTCTTTCCATCCTTGTACTGAATAGTACAATTTATTTTTGCCCAAAGGCCTTCTGTGCTATGCCCGTTGCTTTGTGCTGTTTTTTTCTCTCATGCTGGAAGCAATACTTTTAACATGTCCTCTTGATTTATTGTATGGTATTAAGTCTTACTGTTTGATATTAATAGGCTGAGTCACGTCTTGAGACATATAAGAGGAATGCAGAAGCTATTTTGCCTTTGTACATGGACTTGTTAAAGAAGGTTTTTTCCTTTCATTTAATTCAATATATTGCATGACAGTTTTCTGTTAAAATATAATATGCAAGTTTGTTGAGTTTACTAACTCATACTAGGATTTAGATTGATGGAAACAGCCCGAAGGACGTTGTATTTGATGAGATTGACTTCTTGTTACAACAGTTTCATGTTGATGCTATTAAGCCAAAGAAGCTGAGCACTGTTGAAGGTTGGTGCATGATGTTTGTCAGCATAAGATACGATTTTTATTTTACCACCTTTGGTTTTAAGATTCATTTTTGTTTAAGCTGATGATTAGATAGCACTTAAATGTGTGGTTAAGCTTTTTGTTTAATGTGGGATTTGTCACAGAAGTAAAGCTTGCAAGGTTTCATTACAAATGCAAGCACTTCTTGCTAGATGTTTTTCCAGGACTGACTAAAGATGTTGAATAGTGCTCCTTAAATTCTTAGTTCTTGTTCTGACAACTTACGAGAATTGTCACAGCGGTTGACATCTTTGTAGCGGGTTGCGGTCAACATTCTTTGTAGTGGGTTATTTAAGGAGTTATTTTAGTCCTATAATCTATTGAAATATCAGTTTAGTTCCCAACTCAAGATATAAAGGAGGATTGCTTTGACACTTTTCTAGACTCCGGGGCTAATATTACCCATGTAAATGGTTAGGGGACTATTTTGACACTTTACTCTCTTAATGAATAAGGTTAATGCTTCATCTTGATTTATAGGATATTGTGAATAAAAACTTCTTCAGGGTTTGAAAAACGGAAACATTATTGATCTGATGCCAGATTCTACACTGGATGTCAGATCCATTATTGAAGAGGATGAGTATGACAACCCTTTGTTTCCAACCCAAGATATTAAGGGTGGTTTAGTATGTTCCGATATCAAAGCTAATTGATGAAGTAATGCTGACTGGAGACTAGAAAGAGTTGCATTTATGGAATACTGCATTATAAGTTGAATTTGAGTCTACAGCTTTACGCTGATCCAAGAAAGAACTCTCGTGTTTGCGTAATCCTTCTTAGTTTTGTTTGGATCAACTACTTCTTATGCTCCTGTTTTTGGAACTTCTTCTTGCTTTTTTTTTGCCTTCTTGATGCTTTTACTTTTCTTGCTAAATTTCACCTACGTTTGGGTAGAGAGATTTGAGAGATGCTGCTTCTAGTAAGAGAGAGGTGGCAATCCTTGAGTTTTGAAGGGAGAGGCCTATATGGACAAAACTTGAAATGGGAGTGGCCTATATGAACAAAACTTGCGAAGGAGGAAGAGAGGGAGAGAGAGCTAAATTCAACATGTCATGAATTCCTTTATTGAATTGAAATTGAATTTTCTAAGCACAAGCTGCTGTTTATGTAAATAAAACCCAACGATAGATAAGATAATTGATAACAGATTTAAATTCTGAACAAATCAATGGAAATTGATTTATTGCCTCCGCTCCTTTGTCAGTTTCTGATTTAAGCATGATTGGAATGATTTGAGTTGGAATATTCAACATCCTTAAATTCTTCCTTTAAATTTGAATTGGTACCCACCTTTCCCCTTCATTGACTTTGGCTGGCCTTTATGATACGTAGTTTGGCTTTTGAAATGAAGCTTTCTTGATTTAATTTGTCAGCCACATGTTGGAGACATGTAGCCTCTTGTGCTCCATACACCAATCTTTCTTCTAAGGCTGAGTTCGATTTTATTTGGGCTTGACATAGGCTTGCAAATTGTTTGGACTAGTTTGCTTGGTTCAATTTGATGCTGGATCCTCCTGGATTACAATTTCAGCGGTTTTAATCTTGAAACTATTACAACTTTTTATAAAATCTGTGCATACTTCCAACTGTCGTAGTTCTTCCCATGATATGCTGGATCACTACACAAAACTTAACCTTGTCATACTATCTTTACTTCTTTCTTGACCGGTCATTATGACATGTTCAACATGATTCATTAACATCAGCAGGGACTGTAATGTGCAGTTTTTTAAATCCCACTCTCTTTGACCTTGAATTGATTATCTTTTTTTAACGCTACATATGCTGTATATTTGTTGGCACTAATGCTTTGTAAATATCAGCTGTTATTTTTGAAGGTTTCGACCTTTTTATTTGTAATTTTTTGCTTTTGCCTTGCTCATAGGAAATCATGTTGAAGTTTGCACCTCCACCGTTTCGTTTTCGAGCCAGGTGATCATTGCTAGTGTTATTTTTTATTTTGCCTTTTCAAAACCAATGCGATGTTGTTCAAAAGAATGAGTTTAATGAAATACTAGAATAACGCATTTTCTTGTTGAAAAATTCTTATCACAGAAAAAGTGGCGCGGGATTCCTACTAGACTAAACAACATTCCACATTCTAAGGAAATAAGGGAATACTTTTATTATGATGTGCTGGAAGCTGCACTAAAGGCTATAGAAGATAAAAGAACCCGATTAAAGGTAAGATATTATTGCTTGGTTTTTCAGATTTCAAAAATTATAATTTATTTTGTCATTAGTGTTATTACCGTGCAAGCTTATGTTTTGAAGTTGATTAATGAATATTGTCCAAATCTATTGCTGCTTAGGGAATTTAGATTTGAATTTGTATGATAAATTATATAATAATTAATAATGTTCTTACTGCTTATATATACTAGCAACAATCTATGGACCGTGGAAATTCTAGTTAAATTTCTTCTGTAGTTTGGTTCAAAAATTGATAGCGTTTTGAAGCTTAGTAGGAATTCTATTAACAATCTCAAAAATATAGTTAAGAAACATGAAATAATGAAAGTAAGGAGAATATATGCGCTTGGCTTTGAAAATTTGAGTTCCATTTTTTCTGCGAGAGTTGTAGTTTTGTTTTAAAATTTTAGATAGATATTATTTTTAGTTAAGATAATACCTAGAAATTTCAATCTCATTTTCCTATGACTTTATGATATTATTTTAGGATTCTTACATGCATAAGCCTTTAAGATTAATTACCCCTCCCAATATCAAGAGATAACATTTAATTAAGAATAGTTGTTAGATGTTATGCTTAGCATCGAGTGATAGTGATTTAAGTTTTAAATAAAAGAAATATATCGCCATAGCTTGAAATAGGTGGTTGGGGGGGGATTATGATAAATTTGATCAAGATCTCATGATTTGATTGTCTCGAGTTGTTGTTATGCATGTTCTGATTGGTTAAAAGAGGTAGCTGATTCAAATTGATCAAAAAATTGTTATCAACGACTATAGGTCGTATCATCCAATGGGACTTTATAAATATGTGATGAATATTTGTCTAAGGGGACAATTTAAAGTTGACTTTAGCTAACTGAGGATTTTTACTTGTACCTTATCAATTGCATTCCATGATTCCCTACTCGGAGGATTTGTGCCTTTAGCAAACATTGCCATTGCCGGGTCCTAAGCCTCGGATGCAAAAAAGGACGGTTGCATTAGGTAGTTGACAACCAACATAAATTTTTTTGTTAAAAAATCATTGTTGTAGAGGAATGCATCTGGCCTATTGTGTGATAGAAAAGTACCTCTTAGACTTACATGAAAATTTTATAAGATGGTGGTGAGACTGCAATGTTGTATGACACTGAATGCTGGCTTTTTAAAGAGAAGCATTAAGCAAGGTTAAACGTTGCTGAGATGAGAATGATTAGGTGGATGAAGGACTTAGCATTTAGAGACAAAATGCGAAATGAATCTATTCGTGAAAGGGTTTGTCTAGCTCCAATGGCAGACAAGATTGGAGAGTCATCTTAGATGCGTTGACAACATTAAAAGTCGTCGGCCGTTAAAGTGCGTGACTTTTGAAAGATATAAAATGTAGTTTTATAAAAATATGGTTTTGGTTTAATTTAATATATATATATATATATATATATATATTGATCTTTGAAAATAATATTTTAATTTTGAAAAATGAGAATGAACGAATCTCATTCATTTAGTAGTTTAAATAAACGAGCACAATATCGCAAGCAACACACCTATCCCGAGGAATAGACACACTACTTGATGATATGACTCGATTAAATAAACTACAAAATTTATGACATTCGTTTTGGTCTGCGAACCTTTTATTTCGACCGACAAATTCCCCTATCTAATATTGAAAATTAGATAGAGTTTATATTACCTGGGTTCTTAAAGCTCACTATAAAGACAAACCCCTATAGTCAATTACTTCTCAAATGACCGAAGTCACCTGAGAGAACTCTTGATGATGATCAGAGGTATCTATCTTCAAGAATTCAAATATTAGGGTTTTCAATTTAGTGTGTAGTAAAGTCAAGCGGGAGAGAATCAAATAAGAACAATTATTTTCAAAATTGAAGGAGTGAGAACTAGGGGATGCCACAGAATAGAGACGAACCTCAATGACTTCCCAAACTATCATATTGTTGGGCTTTAAATTTTGGAAGCAAATTTATTTATATTTCAATCGTGTCAATTATTAATTATAGGGATTATATTTGCATAGTATTCGATTATGCAAATGACCTAGAAGATAGGAGCATTTACGTCGTATCAGACGGCGCCTCGGAATCTAAAGCGGGTTAGAGCTTATATTACACAATATGGCTGTGCAAAGGCTAAAAGAAAAGATGAGGGTTTATGTTGTGCTAGACGGACTACCTCGAAGTCCTATGGCTCATTATTTTAAACTAAGAAAAGATTTAGTTGGAGTAGACTTGTTCCACTGTTGAAGATCTTCCTCCTCCGTTCGCTGCATCCTCGTCGTGCTGCCCTCGAAATTTGGCTCCATGCTCCATGTTGTAGCAGTATTGAGTTTTAAGTTTAAACTTTAAGGTGGACATGCAATTGTTGAGTCGGTGATTTATTTTTGGACAACCCCTATGAAACCATACTACTGGTCTCCTACTCTAAAAGTATGGTGCACATAAATAAAAAAAATGCAATTAAAGAAAGCAGTATATAGCGCAGTAAGGAAAAACAGTAATAATTTGTAGTATGAAAAAGAAAAGTAGTAAAGTGCAGTAAAAGAAATAAATGCAGTAAGGTACAATAGTATGTGCAAGAAAGTAAAAACAACAATAAAATACGGTAAAGGAAAATAGTAGTATGTGCAAGAAAGTAAACTGTTGTAAACATAAAAGGAACGTGTATGTCTGACGGGCCTGCTATTTCCTGTGATTAAGATCAAAAATCACAAGTACAAACGAGCAAGTATAGTAATGAGCTTAGCGAACATGTATCCATATACAGAAGAATAAATGACAAAACGAAAAGAAAACTCGAGAAAAGTCGAGAGGAATCGTGAAAAACACGGAAAACCTGAAGAAAGCTCGCAGATGTCTGTCGGTCGTTAAATCGTTGGGATTAAAACTTTTAAAAAGTGTAAAATATAGTTTTATAAAATAGGGTTTTGATTTAATTTAATATATATAAATTTTTAGAAATAATATTTAAATTTGAAAAAAGGAAATGGACGAATCTCATTCATTTAGTAGTCTGAATGAACGAGCATATCGCAAGCGATGCATCTATCCCAAGGAATAGACAAACTGCTTGATGATACGACTCGATCAAATAAACTACAAAATTTATTACATCTATTCTGGTTTGCGAACCTTTGTGTTGACCGAAAAGTTCCCCTATTTAATATAAAAGAATTAAATAGAGTTTATATTACATGGGTTTTTAAAGCTTCCTATAGAGACAAGCCCCTATAGTCAATTACCCCTCAAATGATCGAAGTCACCTGAGAGAACTCTCAATTTAGATCAGAGGTATCTATCTTCATGAATTCAAAGTTTAGAGTTTTCAGAGTAGTGTGGTAATAGGAAATCCAATAGGTGGAATGTCAAACTCTCCTCCATTCCATTCCCAAACAATATAATTTCTACAACATATGCAATGGTAAAGCAATGAAATAGATAGGAGGCAAATTGAGACAGCAGCCTCCAAATGGATATTTCAAACCATGCTACAATAAAGCTCTCAATATACATGCATGTACATAACATGGGTAGTGAAGTAAAAGACAAGCACGAAAGATGTAGCTCACCATGGAATTCTCAGACTATAAGCCTTTTTGTAAATTTCAGCAAAGACATGATGTAGAGAGCAAGTGTGAGGGTAAAAGAATCCAAAGCAATGTCTAAGTTATGTCAATAGTGGAGCTTAAACCATCACTATACATATTCAACATATTTCAACTTGAAATAATGAAAAGTAGAGGACAACTAAATAACCATGGAGCTTTAAAGTATTCAATAGTTATGCCAGCATGAGACCTCCCCTCTCAACCTCCTCTTCACTTTCCCTCTTTTCTTTTCTCTTTTTCCTCTTCACTTCCTCCCCTTTTCTTTCTTTCCCGCTCTACCTTTTTCTCTCTTTTCTTATGGAATGCATAATAAGTCCACTACATGCCCTAAACCAAGCAATACATCATACTTAATAATGCATTAAAGCAAAGAAGAAGAAGAGATACGACCTCCATGAGCATGCACCTCATAAGGATGCAAGCCTTAAACCATCCAAGCGAAGCATGTTACACCTAAAGGAGTTTTTGTGGAATGGGATAAAGCATTCATGAATGTATACAAGCAGGGTGATGAGTAAAAGAGGTGTAAACCACCATATAACTCCGAGAACCACGAATCTCTTATAAATTTCAGCAAAATCGTGAGGTAAAGAAAGAAAAATAAAGCATGGAGCAAAGAGAACTCCCCAAACTGGCCTATAAATCATACGAACGATAAGGCTTAAAGCATGCCAAATTTTCCAAGCGAGGCATACTAGGCCTAAAGGAGTATTAGCAAAGGGAGTATAGCGTGCCACTTAAAACCCCAACCCAACATTTTATCCCAAGGCCACATGTATTTAATGCCATCTCTCATAAAATAGCTAATGATAGAGCATGCAACAAGAATAGGAAAGGATAGAGTAGAGAAAGAGATTGCTAGCCCGATTTTTCCATCCACGACTTATCAAAGTAAAGCATGCCAAGTTATGGAGCTAAATAAGCTTATACCTTAGTGAGGAGATAGGCAACCAAGCACCAAAAAACAAGTAACCAGCAGGGAGGCCGCAAGAAAAGCAGCCCCAAACCGAACAAGAAGAGGTTCGGTGAGCTTAGGAGAAGGAAATAGACAAAGCCTTCACACTTCCCACTCATATACACATGAGATTAAGCAGAGAGCAGGAGAGGAGAGGAGAAAGAAAGACAACAATTCTGTATCTCTAGGCAGGTAAAAAAAAGTCCAACCCCAAGAACTTCCTAAAGTGGGGATTATATAGTAAGAAGAGAGGGGAAGAGCCAAGCTAAACTCACCCAAACTCATCCAAATTCACTCAAATACTCACTCGATGCTAACAGTGGTAATGGACGGGCCAAACCATCACAAGAAACCATGCACCCGAGGGAGGATCGAGAGAAGAAGAAAGAAGGAAACTTGGGAAGGAGAGAAGCTTCCCCATTAGGCAGATGCTACAACCACTCGAGCACCAGAGAGGAAAGTCCAAAGCATCGAGAGGAAGGAGCTCGGGCAGAGCTCATAAGACCTCACCTCCTCTTGCGTGAAGAGGACGAGCCAAAGCACAATGGGACGAGACAACACGAGGGAGAGAGACTCGTTCGAACCAGAGAAGAGCCAAGGCACACACACGATCCCGCGAGAGAGGGTTGGCAAGGCGCAGAACAGGCGAATTAGGGCTAGAGAGCGTGGGGAAGGAATTTAATTAAAGGAGGGAATTAAATAAGTAAAATATAAATTAATATTATATAATTTATCCAAATGCGCCGAATTTTGTGACATCTGCTCGTGCTCGGGACCTTGGCAAAATGTAAATCTTTCCTAGGTAAATTCGACGTTCCGGACGCGTCGGCATAATCAATTTTGTGATCCGGAGTCGTTCGGACAACTTCGTCGACGTTCGGGCCTAAAGTGCATCAAATTTGATCTTGTCCGAGATTTTGACTCGACGTCGATCGTCTTGGCAAATTAGCTTCAGCTTCGATCAGTTGCAGAGAAATTTAAGGCGTCAAGGCCGTAAAATGATGAATTTGTGAGTGTAGTTGTGCAAAATGTGCACGAGGTTGTCTTAGGGTCTGGTAGTCCTATGGGGACTTTTGAGTTCCTCACGTCAATTCCAACCTTCTATGCATTAGAGGTACAAAATTACGTGCGAGACTCAAAAAAGAGTAACGAGGTGATTTCAAAATTCTAGAACAAGGCGGGTCCCATTGCTAAGGATCTAAGATAGTCAAAGGAAATACCCTAAGGCTATAACCTAAATCCTAGGGAAAACCTAGATCTCGACAAAAGTGAAGTCAACAATGTCCCGTGAAAACTTAAAGAAAATGATATAAAACGCTCGGAGAGCCCAAAGAGGAGTGTAAGCATGATAGTGGGGAGGACTCAGAATCAGGACCATGTATCAAATTAAGACCCTAGGGGCCTAACGAATCACCATGCATGTGTGATCCAATACTAATTAAAAGGTTCCCAGTTTAACAACTATAGAAGGAGGAAACTCCTAACCTGATTCATACGACTAACCCGTGAAATTTTCTTTTTATAAAAATGTTTAGAAAAGATTTCGTTTCATTTTTTTAGAAGAAATTTTGATTTATCACTGATTTAAAAGAAATTTTTGATACTTTAAAGGTGAATGAATCAATAATATTAGGAGGCAGGAACTTCCAATTACTCGTAGATGCGAGGGGTAGCCCTTTACTAAGTGTTAGAAATGTGGTACTGCTGATCCCTCATTCTTGTAAGGTCACTAAGTCAGGATTGTGCTAGGACCTCTCACACATGCCTAGGTGGTTCTTTCATCACTTGCGCCCAAACCCGAATCATCTTACTTACAATCTTGCTTGATGACCCACATATAACAAAAGGCTATACGTGCACACTTATGCCCCGTACACCTAAAAGAAACCTAGCCAAGAAGCAAGAAAGGAGGAAGCATCCAACCTAAAAGAACGGAGAAAAGAAGGTGAATCAATCCTCAAAACCGCAGAAAACAAACGATCCCAAACCCCCGATGACACGAACCTAACGGACTCGACTAAAAACCCCTCAAAATAATGCTTCGACAACCCTCACAAAGCCTAGGGTCTGAGGACTCCACACCTCTCAAAAAGGCAGACATGCCAAACCTCACCAAAAGAGACACACTCCCTTTCCTAAAAGGACCAACTATGACTCCCCAGGATGCCTCAAAGGCATAACCCAAGTGACTACACATGACTCAACAGGGGACTCCAAAATGTAATATGTCAAAGAATTCCAAAGAGTGCAATAAAGAAATCCAAAACCCGGCAACCCGAAACTACCTAACTTCTAGGCTATCCGTACCCCGGACCAAGACATGTAAACCCAAAGCCAAGTCCCTCACACCTCTGTGACCGAGCCCAGCTTAAGGGTAAAACTGAGATTCAACAAGACCAAAAGCGAGCTACCACAAGTCCAAAGATCGAGCCACCATGAGGCAAAACCAAGCCCAAACAACAGGCTAAAATCAAGCTACCACAAGCCATAAAACCGAGCCTTCATGAGGCAAAACCGAGCCCAAACAACAGGCTAAAATCAAGCCACCACAAGCCATAAAACCGAACCCAACAAGGCTAAAACTGAGCCACAAAAGGGGCCCAAACTATGTAAAACTTCCCAATTTCTTCCTCACTTTTGTATATCTTCCAACAATCGCAAGTTCTTTCACATGTACATTAGTAAAATAATGAAATAAATAGGAGATAAATTGCAGCAGGAGCTCCCAAGATTTCATGTTAAACGCGCCAACATAAAGCTTCACCAAACTATCATGCTTCCTTTACTTTCAGATTTTGCAAATGAGCTTTCCAATACTTTTCAGATTTTGCAAATAAACCATACAAAACTTTCAGATTTTATAAAAGAGGCCTCTACACATTTTAGATTTTATAAATGAAGCATACTTCCCCTCATATCATCTCTACTCAACCCGCTCTAAGCTTCAACCAAACCACAAGGTAGAGAGCAAGTATGGAGCCAAAAGGACTCCCAAAATAACATCTAAACCATGTCAACAGTAGAGTTTACAGCATGCATAAGTTTACATTAGCAAGATGATAAGGTGAAGAGCAAGTAGGAAGGGTGTAAGTCATCGTAAAACTCCAAAAACCATAAGCTACTCTCAATTTCAACAAAACTGTAAGGTAGAGAGCAAGTACGGAGCCAAAAGGGCTCCAAAACAACATCAAAACCATGCCGACAATGAAGTTTAAGGCACACCTAAGTGTGCTCAACATGCCTCAACTTGAAATAATGCAAATAGAGAATAACTAAGTGACCATGGAGTTTTAGGGTGTTCACTAGCATGAAGCCCTTCCATTCAACCCCATTTTTTTAGAAAAAATCTTGCACCCCCCTCTTTTTCCCTTATTTTTTAACAACAAAACAAACCTACTCAAGACTCCAAGCTAAGCAACACATCACACTTTTAACATGCATAAAACCGCGCACAAGAACTAGGAGGAAGGAGAATACCACCCCCATGCATACTCACCTCACAAAGATGCAAGCCCTAAATCCTCAAAGTGAAACATATTAAGCCCAAAGAAATTACAGTAAAAGAAGGTATAACATGCTATGTAAAGCCTCAACTCTAAAATCTGATCCCAAAACCATTTGTGTTTGATACCATTCTCAAGTTGTAAGGAAAAATGCTAAAAGGCTTAACGAACATCAACATATGGCGCTATTAAGAAGAAAAATAGGGCCTAATAAACCTTCACTTTAAAGTACGCTTAAACTTGCATGAAACGCAACACCAATGCTCAACAACTGGCTTAAATCTTGCCATAAAACACCTTGGCCAAACAAAAATATTAAACCATGAAGCAAGAAGGTTATACCTCAATGGCGAAACAAGCAACAAGCAAAAGTTTTCAGTGAACAAGCAAGGAGGTCTAGCAGCCGGCCAGGACACCAGACAACTCAGCAAGAATATCGAGCAGACAAGCCACAATAATCAGGCAGCACCTTCCCCTTCTCCAAGAATTTCGGCCAACCTCCAGGACCTCCCCAAATGGGGATTTTATAGCAAATGGAAAGGGGGGGAGCTCACCAAAACTCACCCAAGGGTGAACTGAATGCAAGAGACGAGGGCCAAGGTCGTAGCAGGGAGAGACAAAGTAAAAGAAGTCTTGAGAAGAGAGTCGAAGGCATTGGAGAGAGCCTTTCCCCATTTGTGCCATAGAGACAAGCTCGAGATGGGTGTAAAATCAAAAGGGAAAGCTCGCGGTCTTGCGTGGCTTCGGGAAGGAGAGCCTTGAGCAGAACACCTCCGAATGGGGCTGGGAAATCAACTTCTCCCTCGTCACATGAGGGGACGACTCGAGGGGGAAGCGTGGATGGAACGAATTCATCCTTAGGGTTTCAGGTTCGACCGAGGGAGAGGTGAAGGGGTCCGGCTGCTCGAGAGAGGAGCTAGGGCATGGGCCTGGCTCGTGAATGGGAAAGAAAAAGGGGAAACTGGCGCGTGAGTTTAGGGATTAGGGATTTAAGGGGGTTTAATAAAATGAAAACTTAATTTATTATTTTATTTCATTTAAAATACGTCAAATTTCGTGCGATTTATGCGTGGTAGAAACCCTAGCAAAATGCATGTCCTTTCCAAGTAAATTGACGTTCCGGACATCCCGGCGCAGTCCGTTTCGTCATCCAGAGTCATTCAGGAAACCTCGTCAACGATCGGGTCAAAGTGCGTTGAATTTGATTCTTCTGAAATTCTGGCTCGCTGTCGATCATCCTGGAGAATTGACTTCAGTTCTGATCAATTTTGTAATATTTGAAGGCGTCGAGACCATGAATTGTGGAATTTGTGCACGTGGTGGTGCAAAATGCGCGAGACAATCTTATGGCTCAAAGGTTCTATGGGGGACTCCCTTTAATTTTCTCACGTTAATTCCAATCTTCTAAGTGCTAGAGGCACAAAATTATATGCGGGACTTTAAAAAGAGTAACAAGATGGTTTCAAATTTTTTTAAAACGAGGCGAGTCCCATTGCTAAGGTTCTAAGATAGTCAAAGGGAAGACCCTAAGGCTAGAACCTAAATTATAAGGAGAGAATTAGACCTCGACAAAAGTGAGGTCAACAAACGTTGATCATTTGATGATTAAATTATGAGAGTAGATGTTTTAGATTCGACTTATATTAAGAAAGACAGAGGTAGACCTAAAAAGATTTGGGCCTATTGTATAAAAAAGTGATCTTAATCTATTAGAATTACATGAAAATATGACACTCATTAGGAATCAATGGAGAAAAAGGATCTATATAGCCGATCACACTTTAGTGAGATAAATACTTGTTTTGTTATTGTTGTTCCTGCAAGAAACATATGGGTGTTGACCAAAATTTCATATGTTATTGGTGTGATACAAGTGAGACTCGATCAAAATTAAAATTGACAATGAATTGTACGTGCAATATTGCATGATTAGAGCCTATGTTGAGTTGATCACGCTTGAAGGCACCCAAAACATTTCCTGATTGCAGATGGCAACCCCATTGCATATTGAGTGTCAAAATTATTTAGATAAGAACCCCCTTTAATTGAAAGGAGCACTCATTAGGAAAATGAGGGACTGTGATGTAATGCACATGATTTGGACCTAAATCATCTTAACTATCATCTAAAGAGCCTCGAGTATTGTTTGTTTATAAAATGGATAGCATGAGCACGTTTAGAGCATCGAATTTGCTTAGGAAGGACACTTATATTAACTGAGTTTTCTACTTGGAAGTTGTCAACTCGTAAATCGAGACAACACACTTCAAGGCAACACAAATTAAAGCACACTAGAAATAAGGATGTGTGAATTGGGGTTAATACACCTTATTTACTTATTCTATTTGAAAATTATAGCACTAATAATAATAATAATATTAAATGAAATAAAAGAAAATCAAATATAAAAGGTTTTTATTCCCTTCCTCGCCAATCAACCGCCCACAACCATACTTCTCCACAGCATCGTTGATGACAAATAAAACAGAACAAGACGAGGTATTTACGTACATACCACGCAATTCCTTTTTATTTACATTTATAACCCCTAAACTTTACTATTTACATTTTTATCACCCAAATCTTTTATATCATATTAAATATACCACCATTTTAGCTTTTAAAAGGTGGAATACATCTCATGCATCGGTAACGCGGGATATAGGTAAAAAGTGAAGTTTATGAGCAAGATATATAATTCATAGGAATTGAGTGTATGTATGTAAATCTTGCAAAGAAAGTCTAATAGAAGGGCCATGGCACATTCCATTCTCCCCGTTCTCCTTGGCCTGTCACAACAACCACTCTCCTCCACTTCCCATTCTTCCAGCTCACACGTAGAGAGGCTCCGTCTCCCTCTTTCACTCTCGGTTCTCCCTTTCTCTTACGCAAACTCAGGTGATGCTTCCCAACTGATCTCACCTCACCTCTTAGAGCCTACTGCCCATAGCCAACTTCCTCTAAGCTGCTTGCTCTCGTCTTCAGCTCTTGTCTGCGAGCTGCATACCAACCTTGTTCCTTATATTGTCTCAAGTTTCGCAATGCAATTCACCTCCTTTCTTCCTGGATCTCCCTAATCCCAAACCCATCCGACTCTCATTCTTCGCAAGCTGTTTGCTCCCATCTCTTTCTCCTTCTCCACTATGGTGTTCTAGTATTAGATTTAGAGGAAGATTTAAGCAGGACTTAACATAAATCTTCCCAGATGGTCATTTTGAACATCTTAAATCCCCAGATTTATGATCCGGATTTTGTGTATTTTCAGCGTAAATTCCATATTTAGTAAATTTGGCTATTTGGTGTATTTAGTGAAGTCGGGAACATGCGAGTCTTGATAACTCACACAGAGGCACAGAGTGGAAGATTGCATATCTGGTCGGAGTGGAAGGAGGAGAAAGATGGGAGTTTAGTGTTCTTTGTACATTGGGTACCAACATTGTCTTCCTAGCTAGCTCAAACCGTGATTGTATCACGAAGATTTTGGTGATGAGAGGAAAATTAAAAGTGGAAGGTAGGCAATGGTTTCGGGCGAACTGGGAGAGGGGATGGGAAGTAGACAGGATTTTTGGTAGTAGAGGGGAAAGGAATATGTTTGGGTATTTAAATTATGGGGGATTTACATACATATCCCCTGAAACTTTTTATATTATAAAATTTGCACCTAAACATATTTATTTACATTAAAAGCATTCAAAATATTATACCTGCTAAAAAATAACAGTCCCCGTGGAAAAAAGTAACTCCATAATTAAAAATTTTTTGCTTTTTGTTTGCATGATTTGACCCAAATCTTGCCAAGCAGCTCAAAATGACAACTTTAAATCTGACATGGTTGTTTGGTAGCAGGATTTGAACAAGATTTAAGTAGATTTTAGGCCAAACAACAAAAATGAGATCTTTAAATTCCGCAATAGCTTAAATCTCATTTCTTCTTTGTTCTATAGTTGAGTTTCAAAGCAGCTTGAATCCTAGGGATCCGACCAGCATCTAGCATTGGAAATCGAAGATGCTGATTCAAGCTGGAAATATTTTTGTTGGTGCGATACAAACTCTCTCTCTTTCTCTCGCTCATTCGGAAAATCTGATAGTTTTGTCGGAATATGGCAGCAACAGAGGCAATCAAAATATTTTATAACGACATTATTTTTTTCGATATGGAGTGTTATTTTTGGGCAAATATAATGTATTCAGTATTTTAAATGTAAATAAGGTTAGACATGAAATTTTGTAATATAAAAAGTTGGGTGCAACATATGTAAATCTGTCATAAAATAATTTTATTAAAAGTTAATTTAATTAATTCAATTGATTAGAATTACTAATTAATTAATATATTATTAAACTAATAATTAAATATGATAAATAAATTACTTCATAATTATTTAATAGACAATAAATTACATATTAAAATTAATTTATTTAATAAAATTCTAAGTATTTTTTAATTAATATAATTAATTAATTAATTATCAATTTATAAATGTTAAAGTATTGCTTAATATATAACTAGTTTACTAAAATCTTTATTAATGATTTATTAGTTCAGAAAATGATTAATTATTGATTAACATAATTAAGAATAAAGAATTGAATTTAATTTATATTTCATCTAATAGATTTAAATTCTCAAATTAAATTATAGTAATATTGTCTATAATTTAACCTAACAAGTAATTATCTAAAAAATTTACTTGATAAACTATTTAAGCAAATTTATGAGCAAGTAATTTATCATAACTAAATAGTTGATCAGTGAGTAATTATTAACATGAAATGATTAATCAAAATTATAATTTTAATATAATGAAAATTGAATAATTTTAATTGCTGTAATGAAATAATCAAAATTTAATTATGTTTGTATTCTAATAAATTGAACCAACTTTTAGAAGTTGAGAAAAGTTGTCAAATAATTTTATAGGATTTAATTTGATTTATTAAATCCTCAATCAAACAGTTTCTGCTATTTAACCATTTCAGGATTTAATAAATTTGGATTTACAGGATTTACTGAGTCCCAATAACTTAAATCCCATAAGTTGCTAAGCAATTTCTTTGTTTTGCAAAAGAAGCACTCCAACCTCCCTCTTGCAACTGTCTCCTCTCCCTGCTCCTCCCATCTCTCCCAATTGCTTGTCACAACTTGCTATCAACCTCAGTAGCTCTCCAGCCCATCCCTCTCTAGCCCGAACTCTCATTGTATCTAGAACAAAAAAAGATCTCAACCACTGCTCGCCTTTGTTCTGCAGTTGACTATCACATCTCCTGTCTTTTTTTGCTTCCCTCTTTACTATTTACGCATAGCAGCTTTTAGATCTACCCTTCCCTCGCACTATAGTTGGTAAATGATCTTTTCATCATCATCCATCTGCTTCCTTGTTTTCTCTCGAACTTGCCATCCCCAAACACTTGCACTTAAGGCAGCTCGCTAAGCCCACCTTTGACCACCTTATTCAAGTTACAGTGAACCTCTCTGAGGATCACCACCAAATATTCACCATTCTCTCATTTCTCTTGAACTTGTCATCCTCAAACACCTACACTTGAGGTAGTTTGCTATGCCCACCTTTGACCATTTGATTCCACTTCCGACAAACCTCTTTGGTGACCACCACCAAAATAGCCACCCTTCTCTCCTTTCCCTCACCAAGCCTTCCCCTATTTCGTTCACTTTCTCTCTAAACAGAGAATCCTCCCACTATATTAGCCAATAAAAATCATTTAACCTTACCAATTCATCTTTTGCGTGAAGGTATAATGAAACTGCAAGCTTGCCAAATAAATATTAAGTACTTTTACACACGCTTCTTGATGTGACGGGAAATTTTTTACGTTTTCTTGCATATTTTTGCTTGTGATACTCCTATACATGCATTTTCTTATGTAGTATAGATGATGATGATGTCAGACCACCATTTAAATATCCATACACTATTTTCTAAACGTGATGGGAAAAGTATACTATTTTGTCTTTTTACAGGTTCAAAGATCTATACATGCACTGTTTTTGATCGTGAAACAAGCCACCATAGAAATATTTCTGTGTGGTGGGCATTCTCATTCTTGCCCAAGTACCTCATGAGGGGAGGTGGTGTTGGAATGTTGTCGGATTTGGGATTGAAAGGACCCGCAACAAACAAAACTTATATGAACATGTTGAAGCCGAAAATGATTAAAATAAAATAAATGCAAAAACTGAAACAAAAAAAAGATGAAGACATAACTAGAGAACAAATGACTCGTTAACTCATTAACGAGCTTGAAGGAAATATTTGTCAAACTCATTAGCTACTTAATAAGCTTAAATTAGATCTACTATCAAGCACATTGACTATATTGTAAGTCTTGTTGAATGAAAGGCGGACAACTACCAAGCAATTGTAAAAAACTTAAAGGCTTAATTTTTAGCGAGATAAAATATATAACAAAAGTTAATTTTTAACGAGATTCGAGGGATTGGAGCTTAAGTCCATCAAGATATCTTTCGTTTGTACGCCACCAGACTCACAACACATATTTAGAAGTGAATATAAGAAATTATTTAGGGGCTTAAGATTGAAGATTTGCACATGTTTCACAAGACACTTTTCAACTTAAACGTATTGCTCTAAAAAACATTGATTTCTTGGAAAAATGTACAGTTTTTCTAAAATATGTTTGTCCCCAAAGTTTAAACCAACATGAATGTGCTCTAGCAATATTTTTAAGATTAAAAATTAATTAATTATTTCAATCTCTAACTATTTAAAATATGTTCGTCTTCAAATCAATTATAAATGTTAATAATAAATAGATAGAAGTGATAATCAAATTTGTTATTTATGTTAATTAATTAAGAGATTGAAATAATTAGAAGATTACATGATATATGGATTATACTAATTATTAAATACATTGGACATAGATGGTTTGACTGTCTCATGATTAATCTTAAATGAATAATACTTTATTGTTCATTTAATGGAATAATAAATCCTAAAAATTTGGTGTGCTTCATTTTGTAGTGGAGTGATATCAAAATTGGTATGACAATGAGGCGAGGAGAAATAGAACACTGCTATGAGTAATTTTATAGAAACCGAAAATTGAAAATACAACAAACTGAAGGCAAATAACAAAGAAGATTAAGGAATATGGTATAGGTGGTGCCGGTTAGGGTTTGGACCACCGGAGTGGTGGCAAGGAGGCGGCTAGCAAGCTGGAAACAACAAGACAATTATTTTCAAAAGTCCGGACAACAAGCAAAGAGTAGAAACTCTTGCCTGATGGCTTGTTCGGGATAGCAGTATTAAGGATGTGGGCTGGAACTACTGTGGGGCTGATGGCAACAAAAAGGCAAACAAGTACAGCTTTGGGTGACGACAAAATGGAGAAGGGAGCACAACAGGACAACTGTTGTCCATGAGGCGACCTCAGGTTGGACACAAAAAATGTTTTATGTTTTTTAGGCTGTTGTAGCAGGCAAACAATGAAGGGGATGTGTGAACAATGTGGAAAAAGATGTGAAAAGATATAGGTAGGATAAACGCCACCTAGAAACCATGATACAACTGTAACACCACTTGGAACCCTAAGATATAATAAAAAAAGAAAAGGAGGAGCTGACGACTCTAAAAATTCAAATCAATCAAAAACTAAGCCCTTAAAATCAATGAAACACTTAAAATAATCTCATACTATTAGGAGTGGGCCCCACTCCAATTGGACAATAACTCTAAGCCTAGAGGTTTGAGTGACCCTTCCTTAACCTGGACCGAACCGGTCCAGGGTCCCACTCAGCCCTCACTTCAGTCTATCGTGATTGGTGGAGGTTTGACCTCAGTTGTCGAAGCTTCTAACTCATAATATGGTGTCAGCTCGATCACGTTGAAGGTGACAGAGCTATCTTAAACTCTCCGGATTGGAGGGCTTTGGACTGCTTCTTTAGAAGTAGCGAGATCCCACTTTTGGATGCGATTTCCCATAAAATACATGAGAAGGTTTCCCGAAGTGCGAGTAACCATTTATTTCTTTCCAACCACTTACATGTATATAGTTGAACTGAATTGGAACTTCATGCCAATTGTACTCTATTGAGTCCTTCAAAAGTGTCTCATGATTGGATCATTTGTCTCTGAAGTGAAGATAGATTGAACCTCCTCTAATGGTGGTAGCTTTGACAATAAGCTGCTGGTTAGAAAATTCTGAAACTATCTCCATAGTGGCTACTCTATGTCTTATATCGGTTCGTCTGTCTTATGACCCTATAACATTACTAAAAATGATTCCACTAGCATCTCTCTCATGGCAGGAGCACTTGTAACTTTGTACTCCGTAGATGGTACAACAAGTATGTGCTCTCCATTCTTGATGAATGAGTAAGTGTGTTTGGGCCCATTACTAAGCCTTCTGATCAATCTGCCTTGGTCTCCAAATAAAAGGTGATAGGCTTCCATTGGTATATCACGCCACACCTAGTCATGCAATTGATCCTCGATAGAAAACTCTAAAAAAAATCTCCTGTTAATGCTAATTTTTGCTCTCTATTTTTCAACCAAGTCAGAGAAAATGGTTGGGAATGTCTTTGAGTAGTGAGACTTAATTTGTCCACCATTTGTGTATGCATCAAATTCTCACAACTACCTCCATTAATGATATTTTCCTTCACAGTGCAATGAGGATAAATGATGTGGTGAAGCCACTGCCGCTTTTTCGTAGACTCAATCTGAAGGCCATAGAACCACAGGCAGCGCACCCTCATCATCTAGAAATTGGTAGTCCTGCATATCCTCACTATCTTCTATGTCTCCAATACCAGTCTCCACTTCCTATACTGCTCCCTATTTAGTGAAAGAGCAACTTTGATAGCAGGGCAACTAGAGGTGATGTGTCCAAACCCATGACATTTGAAACACTTACTTGCAGACACTATTCAAGGTGCATTGCTCCTCTTGGGTTTCTTCCCACTCTGGTCAGCTCTATCATTTTTTTTTCGCTTTCACACCTTTCTCAAGTGTACTGTTATTATCTCATACTATGGGTGATTGTCTAAATGGTGGCAGAGTCCTGATTTTTCTATTATTTCTCCACCATTAGGGCCAATGTCTAAACATCACTCAAGGACCTGTATGGTTGCAGCTAAACAACATGGCTAATGGTTGATTTTAAGCCTCACAAATACCTGACCATGGTGTTCTCTGTCTCTCTCGGTTCACATTTCAGCATGAGCTGCTCAAACTTCGCTATGAACTCCTATACTGATTACTCCCCTTATTGTAAGTGATGTAGCCTGAAGAACATATTCTAGCGACAGTGTGGGGATAGATGCTTTATCTTCATTTCATTCTTTTCTTCTCCCAAGTGGTGATGTTCCTATTTTCTTTGTCTCGCTCTCTTCAGATTCTCTCACCACAAAGATGTACACTTATTCAGCTTTATGGCAACTAACTTCACCCACCTATCAGCTGGTACCCCTTTATACTAAAAAATTCTCTCAACAGTCTGCAACCACTCAAGGAAGTCATCTAGATTCATCCTCACCTTAAAATCCGACAAGTTTACTTTCATCCCTATGTCTCGATGTCCTTTAAAATTCATACCATGCTTTGGCCTCCTATGATGCTGAATCTCAAAGTGTCATGGCCTATCATCATCTTCACTAGAATCATCTTTATAAAAGGGCTTCAGATTTTCCTCCCTCTCCTTTTCGAATTTTACTTTCATGGTTGATATTCTCTCCATGTGTCCCTCAATTTCAGTAAGTCTTTGCCGAAGTTGACAAATTTTCCGCTGCATCTCTTCTGTGGTAAGTTCCTGATCAGCTTCTGGCACTTGTCTCCTTGGTTACATGGCTAAGATTCAGGTTTAGGAGGTGAAAGAGGGTGTATGGGCAGATTTAGGGTGCAGTAAAAAATAGGAATAGGGTTGGTTAAAGATTTGGCCATGATTTGGTGAGTTTTGGTCACTCTAGGATGTAATTAGGGTTGGGCTAGCACTGATACCCAATGATATCGGATTAGTGCGAGAATAAGGTGAGGAGAAACACAACAAAATCACTAGTAATTTTATAGAAGCCATAGCTGAAAATACAACAAAGTAAAAGCATATAACAAAGAGATATACTTGGGAATATGGTGTTGGTGTTGTTTGTTAGAATTTGGACCTTCGGGTGGTGGCTAGCAGGTTGGAAGCAGGAAGATAGATATTTCCAGAACTCAGGGCAACAGGAAAGTAGCAGAAACAACTGCGTGAGGATTGTCCCACTTGGGATGAAATCTCATACGTACTTCTGGGGCCTCGATCAATCAAAACTCAAAACCACACTGCGGAATATGATCAAATCAATTTGAGAAATCCAGAACAAAAACATCCAAGAGAAACACAACAAAAGAATTTCAAAAAAAGTACATCGGTATTTAACATATAAAAACCCGAGAACGGGAAAAGAGTTTGGAGTCACACCACTAAGAAATTTTCACTATGAAGAACCAGAAATCTATAAAAATACTCACTGATCTCATCTCTATAATCAATGGAACTTACAAGTCTTTGCTCTAAATCCTTCCCTTTGATCTCACAAGAGAAATTATATGTTGAAATCTTCCTCATTCACTCTTCTTTGCTTTACGAGAATCTTGTCGAAACATCGCACGCTAGAGTCGTAACCTTCATCATTTGAATTGAAAGCTTTAAAACGAATCAAAAGAGAGTCGGCATGTATGGGCCACTTCTAGGCGTGGGAGTGTTGCACTCTCTAGAATTGGGCGCGTAGTCCCCCAAAATGTGGTGCATGGGCGATGCAAACCTTGGCGCGGGTGCACCCCATATGGGCAAGGGACCGCCATGTCTGCAGGCATGGTGGTGTTGTCCAGGCAAGGGTGCGCCACCAAAATAATCTCCCCACTTGTGTGCTCCATGTTGTTGTCAATCAGGCTCCGTACACAATAATCTCCCCACTTGGAGATTGATTTGCACCCCAACACCTCTTCATTAAATTTGCACATCCATCTATACAATCTAAATAATTACGTATTGTGGTGTGACTCACCCCTGGTCTCAACCTTCAAAGACTTTAACTGAAGCCAAGCATTTGATGGTCACCACCTTCATCAATATATCCGCTGGATTCTGAGCTGTGTATCTTCTCCAATAACAATTGTCTTTCTTCTGCCAAATCTGAATCAACAAATTCTTGTAGAATTATCTCTGCACTTTTATCCACATACAAAAGGAGCAAGATATGATAATTATCGAAGTGTTTGATGAAGTAACAGTAGACTATCTAACACTTCATGTACCTATTGTCTAACATGGACCTGCCAAAACTCTTGAATCACCGTCCTGTGGCCTGCTTCAAGTCATAGAGACTTTTCTTCAACGTGTAGAATAAACCTTCTTTCTATGAAACTTTGTAACTCTATAGTTGCACAATAATTTAATTCATCCTCCAGATTTCCATGTAAGAAAGTTATTTTTATATTCATCTACTTCAAATGATCTTTTTCTATTGCCAGTCTCAACACAACTCTGACAATTGTCATTTTTACTACTGCAGAAAAAATTTCTGTGTAATCCACTCCATTCTGTTGGAACCCCTTCACATTGTAGTGCTTGCTACCAATTTAACTCATATTTCAGCATGTAAGCCCATTAGTTGTGTAGTGCTCATGTCATAATACCATCAAATTTCAGGTCTAATTTGATTCCAATGATTGAATTTTATCATCCATGAAAACTCCCACCCTCTTGAATCTTCAACTTGATTGACCTCCTCAAAGCACTGTAGTGCACCATCAGAAGTTAGCAACAAATAGTGTAACTAAGGAGAATACTTATGCATCGGTAATATCATTCTGCTGGATCTCCTGACTTCAGCAGTAGGCCACTGAGGAACTTCTTATTCTTCAAAGGCAACTGACAGAATCTTGTCCCTGTACATCTCTATTTCATTGAATGTGACATCCCCGCTCCTGATGATTTTCTGGCACTCAATTGAAAGATACATACTCCTACATATGAAATAGACTGATTAATCTTTATTCTTTTTGTAGTAGTCATGACCAATAGCCATCAACGGTCGCTCTTTGGTAAGGTGAGAGCTTCAAGCTCGATTTTTGGTGGCACACCCCCAAACAAGGACCACTCAACGAAGCGAGGATGGGGAAACTACAAGACCTTCCGAAAGACCAATTTCTTGCTCCACGACTTCTGCCACTTCGACCACAAAAAGCATTGCACTTTCATAAGAGGTGCATCGATAGGATTCATATGAAAAAGAATTTACTGATTGAGTATGGGACTGAACCTATGCAGAGTGATTTGCTCTTTCTCTCAAAAAATCTTGAGAGAGAGCAAAGCTTAATCGGTAGATGGAGCGACTAACTAAGCTACGGAACAACGAGAATGGGGGAGAATGGCTAATGGCACTGCAAGCCGCTTCCAATGACTAGAATAGGCTGTCATGATCCCATAACTTGTACCCAAACTCATTGGAGCTATATCCAATGAAGATGCACTTAACATATTTCGAGTCAAGTTTACTCTTGTTCCCTCCATTGAAATGTATGTGTGCAGAACGCCCAAATATTTTTAAATGAGATAACTTTACCTCATTGTCACTCCAAATTTCTTCAAGTAAGCCTTCATTCAAAGGTATTGATGGACTACAATTAATCAGATAAATAATATTGTTTAATCCTTCAGCCAAACATTATTTTGGCAAAACATGCATGCAGCTTCTTGCACTTGGCATGCTCCGTGATTGTTTTATTCATGTGCTTAGCTATTTCATCTACTGTGGAGTTCTTAGAACAATGAAGTCATGCCTTATCCCTTTTGTAACACAGAAATTCTTGAGCTTTTGATCATGATACTCAGCCCCTTTATTTGATCTAAGGCACCAAGTCTGTCTCCTTTTTTAACATACTTTTCGAACTCTTAAACACTTCAAATTCTTTGTATTTCTCGCTTTAAGAAGTAAACCCATACCTTTATGGTGGGATCATCAATAAACATGACAAAGTAGTGAGAATCTACAATGAACTAAATTGGAGTAAGATCCCATACATTAATGTGCACTAATTACAGTTTCTTTGGCTTCACCACTGACTCACCTTTAGAGAAATTTTATTCTGCTTGTTATATATACAATCTTCACAGAAATTTAAATATACAGATTTCAAATCCTAAAGTTTATTCTTTGAAAGTAGAGATTTTATTCCTTTCTTGCTCATACGACTAAGCTTATGGTGTAATAGGATTGCATCAACCTTGATTCTAGCCACACGAATGAAATCTGCCATTTCATTGATCAGATAAAGTGTGCCTACAATATTGCTCTGAGCTATCACCATCGGCCCCCTTGCCACATTCCACAAATCACCTGTGAAGTAGTCGCAAACTCTGACTTTTTCAGTTGGCTCACAGAGATGAGATTTTTCTTCAGACATGAAACATGTTTAACTTCAGTAAGTTTTGAAGTCTTTCCATTTGATAACTTGATATCCACATCACCTTTTACTAAGGCATTGTAGACCGTGTTCTCTCAGATAAACCTTCCCCGGATCACTCTGAGTGTAATTTTTGAATACTTATTTATTTGGTCATGAGTGAAATACAACACCTGAATCTACTATCCTAGATTTAGTGATGACTTTGGATAACAAGAGAGTCACCCTGGATTTTGATTGTGGGGACATTTGTAGAGTTTCCTTTTCTATCTTCCACCACCAACTTTCCTTAGAGCTTTGCCGTTCTTCTTGAAATATATTTTCTTTCTGCGGTTCAAGTATTCTCCTCTGTCATTTCTTTTATTTGGCCAAAACATTCCCTTCTTGGAGACTAGAATCCATCTCTATCTATATTTTTGTCCAATTTCCTTCCTTCATTTTTCAAATTCAACGCAGGACTTGAAGATATATATCATTCATTGCCTTTTTATGAACTACATTCAACAACAATTTCACGATATCATCGAAGTTCAACTTCTTATTTCCAGAAAAGTTACAACATTAACCAAATCATCCTAGCTGTCCCACAGTGAAGATAGAAATAACAGTGCTCTAACGTCTTCATCAAATTTTGATTCCTACATGACAAAGCTGATTTGTTACACTGTTAAAATTGTTCAGATGTTCTGCCATTGAACTTCCTTCCACCGTCTTCATATTAAATAACCTCATCATCAGAAAAAGTCTTATTAGAAGCCTAAAGTTTTCATACATCTTTGTCAGTAACACCATAAGATCTAATGTAGTTTTCTCATTCACTATATTGAATGCAAAAGATGAAGAAATTGATAAACGGTCAAACCTAGAGCTGTTCGATCAAGCACCTCTTATTTTTCTATAGTTATAGACTCAGGCTTCTTGGTAATTCTTTGAAGTGGTAGATATAGTTTTTTCTGACACAACAAATCCTGCACTTGCATCTTCCAGAATGTGAAATTCGACCTATTAAACTTCTCCATTTTGTATCTTGCTTCATTGGCCATTGCTCTCACTTGAATTGAAGAATCTTTGCTCTGATACCATTTGTTGGGATTAAATCTTATATATACTTTAAGGCTTTGATCAATTAAACTACACATTGGAATAGGATCAACCAGTTCAAGAAATTCATAAAAAAAAATCGAATAGAAGCACAACAAAAAATTTATTGAAAAAACCACATGAGGATTTAACATAAAAGAACTTTGAATGAGAAAAAATCACTGAGCCATACCACCAAGAAATTTCCACTATGAAGAATTAGAAATGTACAAAAATACTCTTTAGATCATTTCTTTACAATCAGTGGAACTTACAGGATTTTTCTCCAAACCCTTCCTCTCGATCTCACAAGAGAAATTGCACGCCAAAATCCTCCTCCTTAACTCCTCTCTGTTTCATGAGAACTTTATCGAAACACCCCACCCGAGAGTTCTAACCTTCATCGCTTGAATTGAAAGCTTTAAACCAAATCAGAACAGAGAAATGCAGCTGACACGCCTGAGTGCGGAAGTGTCACTCTCTCTAGAATCGGGCGCATTGAAAATGCAGTGTAGGGGCGATTTTGACCCAGGCTCGAGCCCGCCCCATATGGGCCGCAACACGCTCTTTATTTGTAGGCACAGGGTGTCGTCTAGAAGCTGGTGTGCCATGCCAGAAGCCCTCCTGGGCCAATCAGGCTTCATATACATGTCCATGGCAACACACGTGGGCTAGGACAGCCGTGGGACTGGTGGTTCGGGGTGGCGACAGCAAGAGGGCATGCAAGTACCACCATTGGAAGGCTGTTCTGGGCCAGAAGCAAGGCGAAATGGAAGGACAACAAGGCAGCTGCTTTCCTTGGATGGTGGAAGTAGGTTTGTCATAGAATGCAACAAGTTTCCTGTTTTCTAGGCGGCGACAACAAACAAACAATGAAGGGGATGTGAGAGTGATAATGGAGTTGAACAAACAACAGTGGTAAAATAAATTAGGATCTTACGACCAAAGATATTGGAAATCCAAATTTGCAACAAATGACAATACAAACTCAAATTAGGGTGGATCGTGGGGTAGTGGTGGTGATCAGCGAGGGTTTGGACTCATGAGAGGTAGCAAAGAGAGGTTGATCGGTTGGAAAGTTTGGTAATAACAAAGGGATGTTGGTGGCAGCATGTGGAAGGTGCGAAGCTGCATGAACGATAAGTTTGGTTGCTATCCTGGGCGGTGGCAATGGGAACGAAGAATGGACAAGGGAAATTACGGATTTTGGTTGTTCTGGGCAGCGACAATGACAATGGATGCAGGGGATTTCAAGCCAGTAAGAAGACATCTGTCTGGGCAGCAACAACGAGGATAGGCGGTTGGAATGGGAAAACTGTAGTGAAAATGAGCTGTTGTTTGGGGGCGCGAAAGTAATGAAGGGTGTTCGGGAGCAAAGTTGGGAGAATGTGGAAGGGGATAGTGAAGATTATCACCATCTATGGAGCGAGATACGATCGAAACCACCACTTGAATCCTTCAATACAACCCTAGATGGAAAACAAAAATGCTGTGACTGTCTCGAGCAAAGGAACTCGAAAACATAGCTCTAAAACATCACAAAAGTGAATATATAATAATAGAATAATTAGGAGTGGCCCAAGAAGACTAGCTGACTCCTCAAAAGGGAGAAAATCTAGACTGGTTTATTCTATGTAACACACGGAATGCGTGCTTCTTTTTCTGCCACAGAAAGTTCCGCTCCGGCTCCGTATGTGGAAGATGCGAGCGATGCACGAAGGATGGGGGAAATGTATAGGAAGCATAAACGTCATTTGAAGACCAAGGTATAGCCGAAGCACCACTTGGAACCTTAGGATATAGCTCTAAAAGGAGAAAGAGGAGTTGACGAATCTACAAACTCAAATCAATAACAAACTAAACCCTAAACATCAAAGAAACGCTTAAATAGACCTACTACTATTAGGAGTTGACCCCACTCTAATTGAGCGGCAACCCTAGGCTTAGAGAGGGCCGACTGACCCTCCCTCAACCTTCACCAAATGGTTTCAGGGTCCCGCCGAGCCCCGCGTCATAGAGCCTCTTGTTACTTGTGGGTTTGAAATATTTCAAATGAGAAGTTCTCTCTCATGACAGCTTAATATATAAGATATAGATAATTATATGATAGTCATTAGATGAATTAGATTGATATGATTTGACTTCTACAATCTGTTTTTTTATTTTGTTTCACTTATACTGAAATTAAACAAAAAAAGAAAAAAAAAAGGAAAACCCCTATTTTGAAATGGAATCCCATGCCATCTTCTTCTTACTTTTTGTTTGTCTCCTATTATTTTTCCCATACTATTTTTTATAAAGATAAATAGATGAAGCCATTGTATACTCTATTTCTCTCACTCAACGCTCTGTCCCTAACTGCACACTTTCAATAGTGTGCCTCATTTGCACCCAACTTTAATTGCAGAGACTCTTAAATATATTCATCTGGTACATTCGTTTTGATAAATAGAATTTTACTTGGGTAGTAATTTATCTAAATTACTAACTTGCAGGTGGAGATCAACATTCCTGAGCTCAACCCCGAAATGGTGAGGTGGTCATTCCTATTTCTGCCACTATATTCTAGTACAAAACCCCTACAATAAAGAAAAATAAAAAAGAAAGAAAAGTAAAAAAATGGACCTATTGAGAATTTTGTATATTAAGCCTAAGTAACTCATTAGCCTTGACATATTTAGGATGTTTATCGGATTGGCACCCTAATGGAACTGGTGCGAACGCTTGCTCTTTCATTTGCTGATGATGGGAAGCATGTGAAGGTATGTGATTCTTTTTTTAAATGAGAAAAGTGTCAAAGTGATCTATTGACTCTTTGTAGGGGGTCATTTTGATCACTTTCTCTTTTAATATGGGTTGAAATAGTCCCAAGTGAGGACTATTTTAGCCCCCATTAAAAGAGTTCAGAGACTAATTTAGCATTTCTATAAACTCTTAAAACTAAAATGCCTCCTTGTAAATAATCAGGGGACTATTTTGGTAGTTCACTCATTTTGAATTATGGGTAAGGAAATGTTTTGTTGGTGATTAAAGGTGTAACATTTTTTGCTACTTTTTGCAGGTCTGCGTTCAGGGATCCATGGGAGAAGGTGCACTTGCTGGGATGCCACTGCAGCTTGCTGGAAGCAGAAGAATTCTAGAATATATGGATTGGGGGAAGTATGGTGCTAAAGATACGTTCATTACAATTGGTTCAATAGGTCTGCATCTAAGAAACGAAATTTATGTTTGTAGTATTAATTTCACTTTTTTTAATCATGCATATCAGCATCCATCTAGGTATTATACCTTATGAAATAGCTATCTTTGGAGTGTCAATGTAGCCATTTAGAATGTCATGGTAGCTCTTTGATGCTTGGTTGAATAACTTAGTTTCTAATATCCTGTTAATCTCAGAGCAATAGCGGAACTGTTTTAAAAAATTAAGGAGCCGTGGTAGGTGAATTATAAAAGAAAATTTGCGGGCTGCATAACTGACTGCTGACTGGAATTAAGACGTTTCTTTCCTGTTCTTGTTGAAGGGGTGTATGGTGTCCATTCCCTTGTTTTTTCATAATTGTCTTTTGCGACCATGCTTATTCATTAACGATTGTTAGTTCCACTATATATTGCTTGAACTCTTGTTTCATATATTGGGATTTATTGAGTTGAAAACATTCTAGAGATTGCAATTATGTTTTTTTTTTTCTTCTTTGTGGATGAATTTGAATAAGCAAAACTTTGAATGAAACAAAGTCTGGCGCGGGGCTTTACCTCGCTGAACCAGCCCAAGCAGTTCAGCAGGTATCTTGGTCCAGCGAGGCTGGAGCGGACAGATGCTTCAAGAGGCGGGAACTACAGCCCCCCGCCTCTTTTCACCCTTCTCCTATTTCCTTTTTTCACTATATATATGTTGTTTGACTGTTTCAGGTTCAGCTTTGCTTCGCTGATTTCAGAGTTCCTGCCGTCAGGTGTCTCCTCCCTTATTAGGGCTGTATCCGAGGATAGGTGATGCTTCAACTGTTTCCTGCTCTGAGGTGGTAGTTATCTTGTCAATCTCGCACCATATTCTTATTTTCATGCTACCGACCTACCTTCCTACGCCTTGTCCTTCTTTCAGCCATCCTTCCTGCATATTCCCCTGCTATCGCCCTGACTTCCTGCCTCTCCCCTGCCGCCGCCCTGCCTTCCTGGGCCTTCCCCTGCAGCCCCCAACCTTCCTGCACATTCCCTGCTGCTGCCAATCCCTGCCTGCGTCTGTCTTGCCGTTACCAAGGCTTTCTAGTGCCCTCTCTACTGTCTTCAAGCCCCCTACTGCACCTTCCATGTTGCTGCATTCTCCTTGCTCTTCACTTACTTGCAGCCATAACCTCAACTATCCCTCGCATCTGCTATCCAATCGGAGTTCATCACCTACGCCCTCGCCCTAGAATTCTGTTTGTATTCATGTCATTTTATTTCTTAACATTTGTTGTGTTTTTTTTCTAAATTCCAGCAATAAAAATTGTATTTGCTTATTTACGGGTTACTCCGGTATCATTTGATATCAAATTTAGGCTAACTCTAGTCCTATTCTAGAGATTTCTAGAATCCATCATTGCTCCGCCAAAAATTTTTCTTTCCTATGCTCAACCATTCCTTCCAACCCAAACTCTAATCATGACACCATGGAGATACATGCTAGAACTTAACTGGGATGAGATATAGAGGGAGATTCGTTGACTTCAACAAAGACTCGTGGAGATTGATGATGGAACTCAGGGGGAGATTAGCCGTGACTGTTATCTGGACAGTTGAAGGGGAGACATAGGCAAGGATCTGAATCCGTTCCATAGGGCTGACATCTATGATGAGAAATACCGACCACTCTTATATAATTCAATATCAGAGGTGGCTGATAGAGGAGCCTGCATATAGATAACAAATTGACTTCGACATCAAAATGGATCTATCAGAGTTTAATGGTCATATGAATTCGGATGAGTTTATTGAATGGCTGCAATCTGCTGAGGGAATCTTCGAATTTAAGGAGGTGCCATAAGATAAGTGGGTGAAAGTAGAAGTCATCAAGTGGGAAAAAGAGTGTCTCTTTGTGGTTAGAAAATTACAGTGATAGAGGAAAAGAGAAAGCAATGATAAGATTACCAAATGGGAAAAGATGAAGAAAACAATGCAGAGGAAATATTTTCCATCTTATTACCGCTAGGATTGTTTTCGAGACTCCACCTGCAGCAGAGAGACCTTTTAGTGGAGTAATTCACAACACAGTTCGACTAATTGCCGATGAGATGTGAGTTGGTCGAGCTAAAGGAATACACTATAGCTCAGTACCTAGAGGACCTGAAGCTCGCTATAAGTAATATTGTGCAGTTACACCCATATCAGTCAGTGGAGGATGTTCAAACCTTAGCCTTAAAAGTGGAAATACAATAAAAATAGGGCATGCAAAAATATTTATTTAGGCAATAGCCTTCAGCCATGCAGGCACCTACTGCTATCCTGACCGACAACGGTACCTCTGGAGGATTTGCGAGATAGGACAGGAGTGTGAAAAGACAGATCACAATGGAAAGAAGCCGGAAAAGGGTAGCTCTTCTAGTACAAGAACTACTAGGAGGTCAGGTTGCAGAGCTACGGACAACAACAACAAAGCCTTAATCCCACTAAGTGGGGTCGGCTACATGAATCCTTTTTCTCCATTGCGTTATATTTAGTGTCAAATTTTCGTTTAATTCTAATAAATTAAGATCATTTTTTATGCAATAAGCCCATGGTTTCCTAGGTCTACCTTTGACTTTCTTAACATAAGTTGTATCTAAAATATCTACTCTCCTAATCGGATCATCAGGTGGTCGGCGTTTAATGTGACCAAACCATCTAAGACAACTCTCTCTAATTTTATCCACACTGGTGCAACACCAACCATATTACGAATATATTCATTTCGCATTTTGTCTCTATGTATAAAGCCACTCATCCACCTAATCATTATCATCTCGGCAACACTTAACTTAGCATTATGCTTCTCTTTTAAAGGCCAACATTCAGCACCATAGAACATTGCAGGTCTCACTACCATCTTATAAACTTTTCCTTTCAGTCTAAGCGGTACTTTTCTATCACACAATAGAGCCGGACGCATTCCTCCACTTCAACCAACCAACCTGAATTCTACTATTAACATCCCCATCTATATCACCATCGCTTTGAAAAATGGACCCAAGATATCTAAATCGTTCACACCTTTTAATAATTTGATCACCCAAAGTTACACTTCTGTCATTAGAGCTACTATTACTAAAATTACATTCCATTTATTCAGTCTTAGTTCTACTCAAACGAAGACCTTTAGACTCCAATGTAGACCTCCATAATTCAAGTTTTTTCTGTGCTTTTTCTCTCGTCTTATCCACGAGGAGGATATCATCAGCAAAAAGCATACACCAAGGTACATCCTCTTGTAAATGCCCAATAAGACCATCCATAAATAAACCAAAAAGATATGAGGTTAAAGCCGATCCATGATGTAAACCAACAGAAATAGTAAAATTTTTTGGTTAATCCTCCTTCAATTCGAACAGATGTAACAACTCCAGTATACATATCTTTAATGACTTAAATATAAGCGATATCAACACATTTGTTCTCAAGGACTCTCCAACGAATATCTCTAGGAACCTTATCGTAAGCTTTTTCTAAATCAATAAAAATCAAATGCAGATCCTCCTTATTATCTCTGTACTTCTCCATCAAACCTCTCAATAAATGTATAGCTTCCATAGTAGACCTGCCCGACATAAATCCAAATTGATTATGAGAAACCTTGGTAATACGTCTTAACCTATGTTCTATTACCCTCTTCCATAATTTTAAACCCCATAATTTTAAAGTATGACACATCAATTTAATTCTTCTATAATTTGCACACTCTTGTGCTTAAAAATAGGGACCAAAATACTCTTCCTCCACTCCTCAGGCATCTTTTTAGTTTTTAAAATAATATTAAAAAGTTTAGTAAGTCAAGAAACCCCCAAATCACTTAAACATTTCCACACTTCAATTGGGATATCAATAGGTCCTACAGACTTTCCACCCTTAGTTTTCTTTAAAGCCTCATCAACTTCTTTTTTATTAATGCGACGATAAAAATGAAAAGTTTTATTATTCTTAACGATATTAAGATCACTAAGGTCAATCGTATTTTCAACATCTTCATTAAAAAGTTTATCAAAAAACTCACTTATCTATGTTGAATATCTTTTTCTAAGAAAAATACTTTTTGATTTTCATCTTTAATACACTTTACTTGAGTAAAATCTTTACTTTTCTTTTCTCTTTGTTTAGCTAGTTTATACATCTATTTTTCACCCTTTTTAGTATCTAACATTATAAAGATTACTAAAAGCAGAATTTTTAGCATCACAGATTATTCTCTTAGACTCCCTGCGGGCCGTTTTATGTTTTTTTTAGTTCTCTACGCTTTTAAATTTAAACCAATTTTTATAACATAACTTATATTTTATATTTTCTTATACATTATTATTCCACCAACTATTTTTATTTATAGAAACTTTTTCTTTTGATTCTCTAAGTACATCTTTAACCAATTGTTTAATAGTATTAGATGGATATCCCAAATACTTAAATCTTAAATTTTACTCATAAATAATTTTATTTGTGTCTTTTAGGTACCCCCATCTAATTTTACGATGTTGAATTCTAGTATTCTTTATTTTACAACTCTCCATCTTAAAATATAGAACTAATAATCGATGTTGGGTACATAATTCCTCACTTGGAATGATCTTACAATCTTTACAATCTCGACGATCTCTTCTTCTCATAAGAAAATAATCAATTTGAGTTTTATTAAATCCATTCTTATAAGTAATAAGATGCTCATATCTTTCTTAAATAAAGTATTAGTAATAATCATATCATACGCTAAAACAAAATCTAAAATGACTCTACCTTTTTCATTAGTCGCTCCATAACCGTAGCCACCTGTCGGCGTTATTTTGTGTGTGGAGTTGCCCGTTGGAAGCTGTCGGTTGCCGGAATCGAAATCCCGTTTCCCGCTTCAGAATGACGTTTTAATTTACATATATATATAAATTTTAGAAAAATATGAAATCAAACTGACCTCATATTTTTCATAGTTTAAATGAAAGAGCACTATACCTCAAGACCTGTATTTATCCCGAAAGATAAACATAAAACTTGAGGGTGAGGCTCGATCAAATAAACTAAGAAATATATGACGTCCGCTTGGTCTGCGAAATCATTTTATTTGCCGACAAGTTCCCATATTTAATACGAAGAATTAAATAGGGTTTATGTTAAGCTGGGTTAGAAAAAGCTTCCTATAAGGGCAAGCCGTTATAGTTAATTACATCTTAAATGACCGAAGTCACTTAAGAAAACTCTCGATAAAAATCAGGAAATATTATCTTCAAAGAGGTCAAAAGGATAGGACTTTTCAACGAAATCGGACAAAGAGGTGTGAAAGGGGATTGACTCAAATTTGAAACATTTATTGTAGAATCCAAAGGAGAAAGAACTAGGGGATGTCACAGATCCTGAGGAGAACCTCGATGACTTCCCAAGCTATCTTATGAGTTGGCTTCAATTTAGGGGAGAAATTATTTAGAGGTTTTATCCTGCCAATTTTATTTAATTAGATGTTACATTTCTGTGAAACAGTCACACAAATAGCCTAGAAGATGTAAGGATTTAGGTCGTAACGAACGACAACCTCGGAATCCTAAAATGAATTGGGGCTTATATTGTACAACAGAGCCATACAAAGGCCCAAAGAAAATTTAAGGATTTATGTCGCACTAGGAAATTTTCTCTTTGTTGGTGAAGAGAAAATTTTCTCTTTATGTCGCACTAAACTCTTTTCTCTTTGTTTAGCTAGTTTATACCTCGAAATCTTATGGACTGTTGTTTAATTACTAAGGAATGGTTTAGCTGGTGAAGATATGTTTTGCTGTTGAAGATGGTCGTGCTGCCCACCGCGCTAGCTCCAAGCTCCTTGTCGTGGCGAGTTTAAGTTTTCTAGGGTGTCAGGTTATGATGTCAAATCAGGTGGCCCTATGGTTGTAGTTCTTCAAATATTTTATAGGGAACATGTTGAAGATGTACGGTGTGTAGCGTAACAGCAGGATGTATAACACAGGAAGAACAGTACAGTATGTAGTAAAGAGTATAGTACAACATGCTATGTGAGAAAAGAAAAGTAGCAGGTACAACAGGAAAGTGACATGCTATGAATATAAAACTAACTTGTATACCTGGGGGATCCATTATTTTCTTAAATGTAGCAGGCTGAAATGCATCGTATAAATGAAAGCCAAGAAGAAAAAGAAACGTCGTCCAGAAAGCCCGAGAAAGAACGGTGAATGACTCACGGTAGAAAACTCGGGAAAATAAATAACAATTTAAATAAAATCATCAAAACCTCGGGAAAGTCCCGGAGAAAAGACCACGAGTGTTTCACCAAAATCATACGAAAAATTCGAAGGAAACCGCAAGCACTCGGGTCGGGGCTAGGCTCAGAAACGTATATTCTTACTCGAGGGTCGTCGAAGGCTACTCGGTCACCCGGATGTATAAAGCCCGCCACTCAACTAGAAGGGTGTCCTACTGAACCTAACTTAGGAGGGTGTTCCTTAGCCCAGTACTAGTAATTGACAAGTGGACAACCAAGCTACAATATATATTTAAAATTTATATTTTAGCATGCACGTGGATTTCAGGCATACAAAAGAAAGTTGTGTTGATTTTATTTGTAGTGAAAATACATATACATATATTTTATAAATATTGTGTCTGTTCCTATCAAATTCATTTTTTATCAGTTTTGAAAATTATGGTTGTCCATGAATCAATCATTTCGTCGGGCACAAGACCACCGATAACCTAAGAAGGCACGGGTGCCCCGCTAGTCTTGTAGCGGTGAATGATACTGTCATCCTACGGTTCACCGGGTCCCTGAAGGGGTCCTGATGTCGTAGGATGAAATATCATTCCACTCTACCATTGGTGTGCCTTTGTCATCACCAACCTATGCCCCAAAACAAAAAAAAAAAAAAAAAACAAAACCAAGAAAAGCGAAAGAAAACAAACCAAAAGAGCAAAGAGGAAAGGAAAGGAGACTAACCCACCTCCAAATCCAATTTAAAAAGAGAGGGGCCCAAACGGTAGGAGATTTAATCTAAAACACCCTTAAATAAGGTTTGAGACATTTCCAAACCCCAAATATTGAAATTTTCCAACTCCCAACTTGATTCACAGCCTAACATATCACATAAATATAAGATCTTCCAATAAATCCAAGTAGATGCTCACGGCCAAGACAGGACAGGGCCAAAGAGGCTCACGGCCAAGGCAAGACAGGGCCAAGGAAGCTCACGGCCAAGGCAGGGCAGGGCCAAAGAGGCTCACGACCAAGGCAACAGGGGCCAAGGAACTCACAGCCAGGACAGGACAGGGCCAAAGAGGCTCACGACCAAGGCAATAACAGGAAAACCATCCCAACATAAAGCTTTCAACACATAAGAAAGTGAATGGACAAGTTCACAAATCTTCCAAATTAGCTCCAATTCTCTCAAGTAAGACATAGGAAAGATACCCCAAAAGATAATCCTCAATCACCTCTCCCCATAAGCAAGCCAAGGGGATTCCAAACCATCACAAGGCATAACAACACTCACCACAAGGCCATAACCACAGCCCAGCAGAAAACCAGAAGACTGAATCATCACAGGGCGAAACCGAGCCAACATAAGGCCCAAAACCTAAGCCATAGTAAGGCAAAACCGCAGTTGCCATAAGCTAAAAAAAATCAAGCCACCACAAGGCTGAAACCGAGCCAAGCACAGGGCTGAAAACTGCAACATCAAATAAGCCTCACACATATATTTAAAACGTTTCATAACAGCCAACAAAATTCCTCCCAAATCAAAATAAAGTCCTCCACAATAGGTATTTTCAAACCCAAGGTGCATATGAAATGCTAAAATCAAGTCCCTAACGGAGGTTAAAATGAATAAAATCAACCCTCCCACAACTATCGAGCAGGGAAAGGGAGAATACATCAAAATAGGCTCTCGGGTAAGGGCTAAAGCAAGCAAACCGAGCCCCTAAATAAGGCCAAAACAAGGCCTGCAAAGCTTCATATATATAAAGTTCATATGATTGAAACATAGCCTTAGCTCGAGACTGAAAACCAAGCCATTGATAAGAGCCAAACTTGAGCCACAACAACATCTTCATGCTTTCAATGTATCAAAATATAAAACTACCACATGCTTCAAGTAAGAACAAACATAGAATCTTTCCCAATCAATCCTAGCATGCATTTTTGAGCCAAAGAAAACTTAAGACATTAAAACCAAACCTTCCATATGCTTGCAAGACCGAATGAGCCTTTTCAATACCTCATGTTAGATAAGCTTAAATGTAAAACCATATGATACATATCCCAACATGCTTATAAAGAGGAATAGCATGATCTCAAGGCCACACCTTTAACATTTTGAACTTGCTTTGAACATAAAGAAAAGTGGAAGGTAATAGCAGTCCACTGCAGAGAAATTGAAGGTTTCGAGGCCGCGAACTGAGAATTTGTGCGTCCAGTAGTGCAAGACGTGCACGAGGCTTTCCTAATGTCCAGTGATTCTATAGGTACTCCATTTGAATTCCTGATGTCAACTTCGATCTGCTATAGGCTAGCGATACAGAATCTCGTGCAGGATTTCAAAGAGTAACAAAGTGGTTTCAGACTCTCTAAAATGAGATGGGTCCCATTGCTAGGAATCTAGGATCATCGGGGAAGCTCCTGAGGCTAGAATCTTAAATCTTGGAGGAAAACTAAACCTCGACAAAAAATGAGGTCAATACCACCATGAATATTTCTGAAATCTTCTACCACTACCGATATGTCCATTTAAATCTCATCCAATAAAATTTTTTAGGTATCAAGTGTATTAAGTCTTCTAAATCATTCCAGAATTTATCTTTAGAGCCTATAAATAACAAGATGCTCAACTTGAGATGCCACAGCTACAGACACATAGCCTTAAATTGTCCCACAAGTCAAGTTGTCATTGACATAATAGGGTGTTGTTGAGTAGGTGGAGGACAAGGAGCGAGAGAATAGTCCAGTGAAAGAACTTCAGCTTCAGGGCAACGAGGTAGAATCATTTGTCATGTGGAGCTTTTTGCAGTCTAGCTGGAGCAAGATCAATCATAGTTCAGGCACAATATCTTTCACTCTAACTGTACGGGAAAAGGGAAAGTTTGATCATTGAAAGTGAGAGTTGTGAATGTGATGGTGAAGAAATTTGAATTGGTCATGTAGAAACATCCCAGTCCTATTCCCTTATCTGGTTGAAAATAGGAAATGTGATGTGTGTGGATCAGCATTGCTTGGTTGAATTTTCAATTAGGGATTGATTGCAGAAGCAAAGTGTGGTGCAATGTGATTTTGATGGACGCATGCCATATTCTGTTGGGCAAGCCTTGGTAGTTCAATCGCTAGGCTCAGCATGACGGCTTCAAGAATACTTACTCTTTTAAGAAGGATGGGAAACACGTCGCGTTGTTATCTGTTAGGAATACAAGAGTTGTAGGCGACACAGAGGTGACGTTAGTACCAAGGACCACCTTCATGCAGCCAGTTCACTCCAATGGCATATCCTACTAGAGGGAACCGAAGAGGAGAGTGAGATACCAATAAGACTACAACCACTATTACAAGACTTCTAGGATGTGATGACCGATAGTCTTCTAGAGGGATTACTGTCACTGAGGGACATTCAACACACCATAGATCTAATACCAAGATCAATATTATTGAATCGGCCCGCCTATTGATTGAGACTTCCAAAGGAGGAGTTGCAGTGATAAGTACTAGATCTCATCGCAAGAGGGCTGGTCAGAATGAGTACTAATCAGTATGTTGTCCCCACTTAGTGGTACCTAAGCACGATGGTTCGTAGTGGATGTGCATTGACAGCGTTGCCATTAAGAAGATTACTATCAAGTGTCGGTTTTCCATACCTATCCTAGACAATCTCTTGGACCAGTTGCACATTGCTATCATCTTTTTCAAGATCTACTTATGCTGTGGCTATCACCAGATCCGAACGAGGCCAATTGATGAGTGGAAGACTCATGACACGAGATTGTCTACACGAGTGGACAGTTATATGCCACTCGACTTGTCAAACACGCACAACACTTTCTTGAGGTTAATGAATAATGTATTTTAGACTCACATTGAAAAATTTGTGGCGGTATACTTTGACGACGTTCTAGTGTACAATCGATTTGAGGAACACTTATAGCACTTAAGGGCGGTGTTTAAGGTATTACGAGCAGCGAAACTATATGCTCATCCAAAGAAGTGTGACCTCATGACAAACTAGATTTGCTTTTTGGGTTGTATCGTGTCTAATGCAGACATTCAAATGGATCCAACAAAAATCAAGGCCAAGTACCACTCAAGTCGAGTTCACATACAACAGATCTGTTAATCAGACTACAGGTCGCACCCCATTTGAGATTATGTGCTGACGCAAACCATTATCCCACTCGAATTGGTACTGTTCATGCTAATGTTAGAGATTAGTGATTCAAATGGATCCGAAAAAAATCGAGGCCATTTACCTCTCAAGCCGAGTTCACGTGCAATAGATCTGTTAATCAGACTATGGGTCGCACCCCATTTAAGATCATGTAGTGGCACAACCCCTCATCTCACTTGAATTCGTGCTCATGCCGATGTCAGAGATTTGTGAGGATGGTGAGGAACGGGTACACGAGATTCATAAATTCTACTAGGAAGTTAGAAAAGAGATCATTAAGTAGAATCACAAATACCAAGTACATGTGAACAAAACAAGAAAAAAAGGTGACATTCAAGGAAGGAGATCTTGTGTGGATTCGATTGAAGAAAGAGAGATTCCCAATAGGAGGATTTAGAAAACTCAAGTTTAGAGCAGACGGTCCTTTCAAAAGCCGAATGATAATTCTTACAAGATTGACTTCTCAGGGGACTACATTGTTTCTGCTACATTCAATGTCGCAAATCTCACACCATACTCCAAATACTCAAAAGTTTTTACGGATGAAGTCAATGCTACCTCAACCCTAGTAGACCGACCAGGGACTTGATCTGGCTGAACAGGCCCAATAGGCTCAGTAAGTGTCTCTATGCCGACCAAACATATGTTTCAAGGGGCGGGAACTTCCTCCCTCTTTTCCCCCTTCTCCTATTTCCTTTTTCTATTTTGCACTATATATATGCTGTTTGAGTGTTTTAGGGTTCAATTTTGCTTTGCTGATTTCAGATTTCTTGCCTTTAGGCATCTGCTCCCTTATTAGGGTTGTATTCGAGAAACGTTGTGCTCTAGTTGTATTCTGCTCCGAGGTGGTAGTTATCTCGTCAGTTTCCCGCCATATTTCTTCTCTGCTGCAGAGCTGCCTTCCCGCGCCTTCCTCTGCTGCCACCCAACCTTCTTACTTCTCCCCTGCTGCCTCCCAGTCTTCCCGCTTCTCCTCTACTGTCGCCCTGCCTCTTGTGCCTTCCGTTGCTGTCACCCAATCTTCATGCACATTGCCTGCTACCGCAATCCCTGTCTTTGCCTGTCCTACTGTCGCCAAGGTATCCAACTCCCTCTTTGCGGCCGCCAAGCCTGGTCGCGCACCTGCTGCCACCAAGCCTGCTCCCGCACCTGCTGCTGCATCCTCTTTGTACTCCACTTGCTGTCATAGACTCTCAAACCATCCTTCACAATGGAGAAAAGGATTCAGGTAGCCGACCCCAGTTAGTGGGATAATGGTTTGTTGTTATTGTTGTTGTTGTTGTAAGGTTTTAGATTATATTGACCGTCGATTCAATTAGTGTAGTCAATTGAGGGTTTGAGAACATGAAGATATCTGGATGTTTAGATTATTAATATTTGTAATCAAAAGAATTTTTTTTTGGTATATTTTGAATGATAAATAAATGTATGTGGTGTCTTTCTTTAGTATATAGATATTTTTTATGTGACCAATAATGATGAAGCATGGTTTTTTTATGACAGGTGCCAAAGAGATGGATGAGCAAGTTGACATATATATATTAGTCTCTCCACAAAATGCTGTTGGTAACTGCATTATTAATGTATGAACTGGCAAATGAAAGAATTTTCTTATATATCTATTCCAGTACTTGCACTAATGTCGGTGACGCTGGTTCTGAAAGTGCAGGATTTACAGGCTATGACAGATGCAGCTGGTCAGCGCCCAGTGATTCTTATAAATCCCCGCCTTAAGGTTGGTACTTGATCCATTATTTTATTTTATATTACAATGAAAAATTAAAGAGAGATCGAACTTGGTGTGTTTCCCTTTGATGAGTACAGTTATTAATGTTTTAATGTTCAAAACTGCAATAAATAGAAGCGTTCCTTCAGCTTAGTATATTGCAGGATTTTCAATCTTGAGTTTCATTCCAACGTATCTTTTTGGATAAATCATGATCTCATTTGATGTATCTAAAACAGAAGTTAACTGTCTTCCGAAAGAAAATTGAAGTCCTAGATTAATTTCAATTGAACGTTGCGAAGTGTGATCGTGTTTTGATGTACCGTGCATATTCTTTCTAATTATCCTTGCATATTCTGTTAGAAATATATTGCCTTAATATGAATGAAATTATGCTTTTAAGAGAGCTTTTGGAGCAAAATATCACAACTTGCATTTTTGTGATGTTCTTTGTGTGCTTGCTTGATCTTTTTTATGCACGCGCACTTTGAAGTTCGAATGCAATATTTAAATCTCCACTCATTTCTCCACTGTAACAAGGATTCAGTGTCTTTGGTTCACATTTTAGATCTCAAATTCATGAAGATGCTTGTCCTCATTGTCATGGCTCTTCTTTTCTTCTCTTGGTCTCTCATCTCACTCTTGTTCTCTCATTTTTGCCCGCCCAACAACTCTTCTCCTTACAAACAATTATGATATTATGAGACAGGCACTTGTAACATCATTTTGTTGACACCTCAATAAGAAGAGAGCATCAGAATGGGAGCTAGTGGCGACAAATTTTTAAAAAGCAAGAATATTTATCTCCTCTCAACTTATTCTTATGTGATTGGGCCAATTGATGAGTCGCTAATGTCTCAACAATTCTTATCTTGAGATTCTTGTTGGTTGATTAACAACTTTCCAATTTTCAATTTTTGTCGTCTATTATTTCTCCTTCAATTTTTGAATCATTAGATTCATGTAATTTCTATTTCTCAACTCTCAGTTAACTTGATTTTTTTTTTTCGTGGAGCACAAGTTTATTCTATTTGTTTTTTGGGTGTTTCTTTGTCGTGCTTCATTGTCTTTGACTTTCATAGTTTGTCATTTATATTCCATGTATACAAGATGCTCTCCTAAGTTAACTGACAAATTTGTAGTGCAATAATTTTCCATGTTAATTATTAACTAAAAAATCAGATCATTCACAAATTTGCTTTGTATAAATAGTTTTAAATACGTGTAATGTTTTCTAAGCTATGTGCACTTCAGTTAACTAAAGTCTTCTTGGTTTGCACTTCAAACTTAACAGAAAAAAAAAAAAAAAACACTCCTTGCTTTACAATCACTTTGCATGTTGATATCCTAGCTTAAGTTTATATATTCCCTCAACTTTCATTTTATTCAATTTTGATCTGGACTATTTTGTCAACTGTTTTGAAATGGTTGCAACCTTATAGACTGCTCTAGTTTTAAGCTGGAATTTACTTCATCTTGTCGATGTCAACAGTTTAGTTTTGCTAGTTTTCGTTATCTTAGCCCACATTTATTTTGTATTATTAAGCTCGAGATAATAATTTATTGACTGACGTCTTTCTACAAATGCGGTGTACTTTTATTTGTACTCAAACATTCAAAACACCAAGGAGACTTGTCTTGCTTTAGAGGCTGGGTCATCTTAAATTGGATTCTCTTTTCTGGTGTATGCTCAATCAGTAACGTATTGAGACAAAGGATAAGCAAGTGCTTTATATTTTTGAACGAGTAATGTATTACAATATTCCCCTGACTATTTATATGGGGTCTTTTTAATCTCAAATTGATAAAAGTGTCAAATTGGTCCCCATTTTCTGTTAACATGGGCTGAAAATAGTCTCCACTCTGGGTCTAACGTGGCTCTTTGCGAAAAGTCAGTATTTTGGTACTTTTCTCATTTCTCTTTTCATATATACATAACTACATGACTATTTAACTGTAGGACTATAGAACTATATAACTATATATAGCTTATCATGTCGTTAATGAAATGGAACTTTTCTATCCGATTTCACTGTTATAGTACTTAGAAATTCAATCTCCCAACTTTAAATTCATGGCTATTGATCTTTATTTCATATCAAATTTTGGTATGAGTCAAATTCTGTTGGTTTAATTTTGAAATAGGACATATGTATGCTGTCCTGATTTTACTTTTACATATTTAGATAGCATATAATGTCACAATGTTCTTTTCGGAATTTAAATAACATGTGATATTAGGTGTATTTGAGAATATACCCAAAAATTATTCGAGTGTTTGACCATTTGAGACTGAGCATCCAGAGAACATTGCATGGAGGCACCACGTCTGATCTTTGAAATAGGACACATGTACGCTATGCTGTTTTACTCTTAGATATTGAAAGAGCATATGATGTCACACCGTGTTCTTTTAGGAATTTAAATAAGAAGTGATATAGGTGTATTTGAGAACAAAAATTATTCAAGTATTTGAGCATTTGAGACCGAGCATCCCGAAAGCATCGCATGGAGATACCACGTCTTCAGAGTGATATATGTTTGGTAGGTCTCATATCCTTACTCCATAAGGCTTATATCAGAATTTCCAATGCACCATTATTCATTTTCAGGTATATGACATGAAAAGTACTAACTAATCTTAGACCTTGGATGACATGAAAATATTGTCATTCTACTCCTGTTAGAAGACACCTAACTAGTTATAAAGTTTAAAACTGATTCGTTTAGAAAAAATGGGTTTACTTTTAATCTATTGTATTTCTGTAAGCTACCTAATTCACTGTTTAGTTATCGAATCTATCAGTTAATTTGTCCTTCAGTTTTAAATTTAAGAGCATCAGCTTAGGCCGTTTTTTTATTCGCAGGACTTACCCGGTTCCAGTGGCGTAATGCAGGTAAGTGCTCATATTAAGTTCCTTTTTTTTAGGAAGATTTATATACATACAACTCAAATCCTATGTATTTACATATCTAGCACTGATAGTTCAATTTTTGCATACTTGCAACATAACCTGTGCCTAAAACGGTGTATTTCACTTTTTAAAAGCTAAAATGGTGGTATTTTTTATGTAATATGAAAGGGTTGGGTGGGAAAAATGTAAAAAGTAAAGTTTAGGTTTTAGATGTGTAAATTCAGAGGAATTGACTGGTATGTATGTAAATGCCTCTATTTTTTATTATATTATTTCTAGGTCTGCTTTCTTGTGGCTGTATAATTTCTAATTAAACCCATGAATTGTGAAGATAATGGGAAGGGATAAGAGACTCGAGTATGCTTCATCGTTTATTAATTGCTACTTCTTTCGGCTTCTGTACTATGCAGGCACTCAGTATCCAATTATGGGTGCAATAAGGTATGCTCATAAAGAGTGATGACTTTTCTTCATGAAGCACAATATTTATTGAGTTGTTTGTGATTATTGTCCCATATGATGGGAGGCCGGTGTAGATGTGTGATTTAGTGAGACCTCTCTCCTTTAATAAATCCAATTGATTTGCTTTCTCTAGATCATCATCGTTTGTTTTGCTCTAACAATGTTGGGTCGTCCTGACATATCTTTTATTTGTTTCTGTGAAGTTTTGATTGTTGTGTTAACCTTAATTATTATTATTATATTATTATTTTCATTCCTTCAAGTATTGCGCTTTTGGTCCATTTTTTTTTTGTATTTGTTCCACATTACTTTTATTTTCATGTTTTAGTGGTTAATCTGCTGCCCTTTTGTTGTACATGTTACTGGCAAAATAACTCTGCATTTTAGCCTCTTACATCTTTAGAAATGCAATTTAATTGCTATCGTTTAGGTGTTTTCCAGCAGTTAAAGATCTACACAACATAGCCAGTTTTACTACCCTTTTATGATATTTTTATGCAAGTGTTCATAGTATTCTCATATCAAATTATATGCTTAATGAAACTATTTATTTTAGCTACTCAATTTTAACTTACAACTACTAGGTGTTTTTTATAAAGGAAAGGTTACCTTAATATATATTTCTATCATTTAATCATCCTATGTTGTGGACTAATCTTTTTCATTTCATATCTATTAAAGTTGCATTTCATCAGATCATTTTGACAACAATTGAAGAGAATTAGTTGATTTTTTTTATAATTTTTTTCTATAATTAATACAATCATAGCAAGCTTATGATAGAGAATATACAAAACCAAGGACTAAGAATTAGCCACAAAATTAATTATATAGCCTTTTGAAATGAAGCTCGAGGCACTTTATCTCTCATCTTTGTTTGAGTACTTGTCACTGCTGACTCCTTCAATTGAAAATATATAATATGCTTGCCATCTTTGATAAATAAGTACGTATTTTATAGTCATCATGAAGTGTGCTCTTGTCATTATGTCACTGTTATTCCAATAGAATGTAACATGCATCCACATACACGTCATACCACTTTTGATCTTGTAGCTTTCTCCTATGAAAAATTTTATTGGAAATTTTTTGCAAAGATTGATCTCATTATCTTTCCTCAACTAAGTTAGGTAATATGGCTTGAAATGTTTCTGGATAATGAGACTCAATTTGTCCATCATTTGGATAGACATTATATTTTTACAACCATCTTCATCTATAATGAGATTGCACACATTTTTCTTTACAGTACAACTTATGATTTTATGCGTAAGTCACTGTTGATCACTTTTTGGGCTCGGTCTAGATAACTCGTTAAACTATAAGCCTCTCACCATCACCGTGGGTGGCTAGCATTCCCAATTCTCCTCCCCTCTGGAGTCTTCACTATGTGCTTCTCCATTACACCCCGCTTGACAAAAGAAATGACTTATATTTGGAAAGTTATATGAAATATGTTTTATATTCATGACGCTAGAAACAATTCAGGGATGTAAATATCTTAAGGTTATTGGTCTGATCAGATTCTATTTTTCTCACTGGCTTTTCCTCACCATGGGAGGTTTGGGCACTCTATTTGGTATGTTTTTACTGTCTGATCCCATGATTGGTCATTGTTTGAGGGGTGGAGTAGACTTAATACCACAATACTGCTTCTCCATTCAGGGTTGGAGATTCTACAAGTCCCAATAGGGGGTTCTAAATGCGTCACATTGCTTGTGGATGATCTTAATCTTCTAAGATATTAGGCTATGGTTTTTTTTTTTGGCTCAACCAAGTCACACTTCAATATAAGCTATTGAAAATCAATGATATACTCCTCTACTAATAGGTTCTTTTTGTTAAGTGATGAAGTCTCAAGAACATGTCCTATATATTATGAGCTGGAAGATACTTGCACGTCATCACCTTTTTTATTTGGATAAGGTTTCTTATTTTTTTCTCATGCTGGTGTAGGCGCTTCACGTTCTCCCACCATAAAGAATCATTCTTTATTTACTTGGTAGCAGCTAACTTCACTTTTTGTCGGGTGGAATATCTTTGAACTCAAACATACTTTCACTGCCTGTAGACCTTAGATGAATTTGCCTAGGGTCATATAACCATCAAAATCCAATAAATCAATCTTCACTCCAAAAGAGGAAATGGTCAATGCCGAGCCAACACTGTTGTAATAGATGAAAAATGAAATAAAATAAAAGGAATTTTAATGAGTTTTTCTTTCCAAAAATGAATAAACGTCGTGATAGTTACATTTTTAGGAGAAAAATGCCTCATTTGAACTAGATGATGAGGAGAGAGAGAAGCAAAGCATGAGGATGAAGAGACGAGGGAGAAAACTATGGAAAGCAATTAACTTGGTTATAAGCAAATGAAATACCCAATGCTCTACGACGAATCAGAGATGAAATTGGTGAGAAGACAAAGATTGAAGAGGAAACATCGAAGCTTCAAACAAGGGAGAAAGGAGCGATGCTTGCTATCAAAGTCGAAGGCAACGAAGCACAACACTGGAATTGGAGTGGCGAGCAGCTCGTGCGTGCGATTCATCTACAATAATGAGAGCCACAATAACATTAAGCATGATGTCAGAATCGGTGCCCAAGAGGTTTGCAATGCGCAAGAACATTCAAGAAGAAGACGCTTGGGTGACTTAGGGATATATCGAGTTGAACTGAAGGGAAGAGGAGTCGTGCCCTTGTCTTACGAAGGAAAAAGAGAGGAGGAAGCGCTTGTGAGTCCTATGTGCGAGTTGAGGGAAAAATTAGGAAAGTAGAAGTTTTTTGCGTGGAAGTATAGAATGAAGGAAACTCAGTGCAAATGATCAAACCAACGCACATGTGATAAGGAAGTCGAGCCCAAGTGTGCAATTTTTGGTTTGGGAAGAACCAAACTGAGCTCAAGCAAGAAAGGTTTAGTGTTGGGACGACGCCGTTGAGTTAGAGGTAATTTTAATTATGTTTTTCACTGTAATTTCTAAACATTTATTTATACCTATCAAATAATTGATTAGGCATTGTATGAAATTAAGATTTATAATAATAATCACGTGAAAAAATTTGGATTAAGGAATTTGGAAAGTTAAAATAAAATACAGATTGATGATAATTGAAAGAAAGCATGATAACAATAAAAAAATAATAATATTTATGATAATTTTATTAAAAGTTAAGAATATGATTAACAAAATTAATTTATGAATTAAAAAATAAAATGAAACAAATGTAACTAAATAAAGAGAATACAATGAAGATGTAGAAGTTATAAGCTTAAGAAGCAAACTAAAATAATATGTTAAATTATAATGACTAAGCTAAGAATAGATATAGATTTTTCAACCATAATTAAATTTATTAACACGAATACATGTTACATTAGGTATTTTAAGTGAAGGAATTCAACTTAAAGGGTAAAAGATGGAGAACATCGAGGCAATTACTTATTTTCGTATGCTATATTAATTTTTTTGTTTCTTCTAGATCAATTGCATTTATTATTACTATTACTAGTTATATTTATATCACTGTATACTCATCGTTCTATTGATTTTTTTTGGTATTGTAGGGATGATGTGTATTTAGTATTGTTTAAATTATCATAGATATTGGATGTTATAAAAGAATATATACTGCTATATAAATGAGAAAGAAATTATCATTATATAGTAATTGTTATAATACTCTTGTAAGCGCATGATTGATGGAATTCACCATTTTATGGTACTAGTAGGAGAATACTAATACACCTGTGCATATAATTAAAAAATGATATTGATATTGACGTATATTAGCTTATACAATTTTAGATGGTGCTTTTATAAATGTTGTATATAAAATGATATAATTATGATAATGATATAGTATGACATAATAATGGTTATGCAATACTTTGATGGATCATATTCATAAATATAAATTGTCAAATGCTCTTATATTAATTTTTTAAAGTTTAACTGAGATGCATATTATTTTATTTTTCTTTGTGTTATTGTACTTTAAAGTATTGAGCATTCACCTTCTATTGTTGGTTCACTGTTGTTTTAAATTAAATATTTCATGTTTAGTCATTAAATATTAGCAATAGAAGAAATGTTTATAGAAAATGTGATCAATCTGAATAAAGGTAAATTTAATTATATTATTTTAATTTAGTTTTTTTAGTGGCTCTTTTATTTCATTTGGATTATAATTTGTCAGTTATAATAATTGAAATAGAAATTTTTTTTTTTTATCATCATCCGACTGACTGTTCTCGTTTTGTTTAATTATAAACTCTGGGCCTGGTCATGAGAACATTGGCTCTTCGTCACTGAGTTTTCTTGGTGTAAGGGTTTACATCATTTTCTCCATCCTGACGGTCAACGTCATTGTTGTGAGTGATTTTCTCGTTCAAAATCAAAGAACATCCATTGCAACTGGAGGATTTTCCGCCTTATATGATCTATGGTAAGATTTTGAATATTTGTTTAGGGTTCCAACCAAGATGTTGAATGTCAGTTTTAGGTTTAGGTGGAAGTTGTAGGAATGGGTTGTTGGTTGGTGTTTGGATTTCAACTAAAATTAACTTGGGTTTAAATATTTGACATCAATTAACTTCGTTCTAAGGTTCCTAAAATGTGTAGGCAGATTGAGATAAGTGTTGGGGATACTTGGAGAATACTAAGAACGAATAACTTTAAAATCGACAGAGGTCGGAGGAGGAAAATCTAGTATGTCTGCTGTCCAACTAGGAAGAAATTAAAGAAACACCAATGGTCACTCTTTACGGGTGAAGGGAAGCATTCATTATATATTTTCTTTAAAATATACATTCACCACTTGAAGAAGATGATGCGTCATCTTTCCCAATAGGAGAAAACATAGAAAATAGTCTCCAAATAACATAAACTAAAAGCAAAATTTTGAAAATCAGGTTATACATAATATATTTATATTATGAAAAAAATAAACCCTAATTATAAATTCAAATAAGATAAATAAGGGGCTCATAAGCTGACCTGTTGTTCTACCACATGCTAGAAAATTTCCACTATGATGGCCAATTGATGAGAGATCCTACTCCATCTTGTCCCACCTGGACGGGATGCTCCTACATCAGATAGTATACTTAATGTTTGCTTGCTAAGCACAATTGCATCTTAGACTAACTCATCTCAAATTTGTAAAAATGTGTGATTTCACTTCACAATAAGTGGTACAAGAAAATCAAGTGAAAGAAACACAGGAGTACTATTTATTTGTTTTACTGGTGGTGTTAATGTTTTATTAATCGTTAAGAGTTAAATCAAATAAAGTTGAGAAATTGAGATCTATAAGATATAATTAGGGCATGTTTGGGATCATTATGGTTTTTTGTTTTTGCTTTTAAAAATATTTATGTTTAGTGTATTAGTGTTTTGTTTGTGTTATTGATGTTGCTTTTTTCTTTTGCTTTTGTTTTCAAAATATCTTATAAGTTGGCGGTGAGACTTACAATGCTTTATGACATTGAATGTTGGCCTTTGAAAGGGAAGCATAAAACTAAGTTAAGTGTTGTTGAGATGGGAATTCTTAGGTGGATGAGTGGCTTCACACTTAGAAATAACATGCACAACGAATGTATCCGTGAAAGGTTGGTGTAGCTCCAATGGTTGACAAGATTAGAGAGAGTCGTCTTAGATGGTTTTTTCACATTAAGCGTCAACCATCTAATGATTTGGTTAGGAGAGTAGATGTGCTAGATTTGACTTATGTTATGAAAGGCAGAGGTTGACCTAAGACTTGGGCACATTGTATAATAATGATCTTAATTTATTAGAATTAAATTAAAATATGAAACTCAATAGGACACAATGAAGAAAAATGATTCGTGTAGCGGATCCCACATAGTGGGATAATGGCTTGTTATTATTGTTGTTGTATCTTTATTTTTATTTTCTATTTTTAAAGACTGTCAACTTATTTTTAGAAAATACTCAAAATAATATTTAGGTTGTTTTCATGTTTTGAGTAAAACAACAACAACAAGCCTTTATCCCACTAAGTGGGGTCGTCTACATGAATTCTTTTTCTTTATTGCATCCTAAAGGGTGCCATATTTTCACTTAATTCTAATAAATTAAGATCATTTTTATACAACATGCCCAAGTTGTTTTAGGTCTACCTCTACTTTTCTTAACATAAGTCAAATCTAAACCAGATGGTCGATGTTTAACGTGACCAAAGACGACTAAGATGACTCTCTCTAATCTTGTTCGCCACTGGAGCTAGACCAACCCTATTACATATATATTCACTTCACATTTTATCTCTAAGTGTCAAGTCACTCGTCCACCTAAGCATTCTTATCATAGCAACACTTAACTTTGCTTTATGCTTCTCTTTTAAAGGCCAACATTTAGCACCATTGAGTGTTATAGGTCTCACCATCTTATAAAATTTTTCTTCTAGTCTAAGCGGTACTTTTCTATCACATAGTAGCCCCGATACATTTATCTACATCAACCAACCAACTTGAATTCTACTAATAACATCTCCATCTTATATCATCATCACTTCGAACAATATGCTTGCAATGTCTAAAACATTCACTCCTTTTAATGATTTGATCACCCATAGTTACAGCTCTGCTTCTAGAGCTACTACTACTAAAAATATATTCCTTGTATTTATTTTTAGTTCTACGCAAATGAAGGCCTTTAGACTCCAATGTAAACCTCCATAATTCAAGTTTTCTTGAACTGTTTCTCTAGTCTTATCCATAAGAAGGATATGATCAGCGAAAAGCATACCCTAAGGTTCATCCTCCTGTAAATGTCCAATAAGATCATCCATAACTAAAGCAAGAAGATATGTGATTAAAGCCGATTAATGATGAAATCCAACTGAAATAAGAAAATTTTTGGTAAATCCTTCTTTTGTTCGAACACAATTAACAACTTTAGTATACATATTTTTAATGACTTGAATATAAGTCATATCAACACCTTTCTTCTCTAAAACTCTCCAAAGGACTTCTTTTGAAACATTATCGTAAACTTTTCCTAAATCAATAAAATCATATATAGAGCCTCTTTATTCTCTTTGTACTTCTCCATCAAATATCTCAATAAATGTATAGCATACTGAATATACCTGCCTTGCATAAATCCAAACTGATTATGAGAACTCTTCGTAACACTTCTTAACCTATGTTCAATTATCCTCTCCCATAATTTTAAAGTTTGACACATCAATTTAATTCCTCTATAATTTGCACACTCTTGTGCATCCTCTTTATTCTTAAAATTATGGGCCAAAATACTCATCCTCCGCTCCTCAGGCATCCTTTTAATTTTTAAAAATTATTTAAGAGTTTAGTAAGCCGAGAAATTCTCAAATCTCATGAATGTTTCTACACTTCTATTGGGATATCATTAGGTCCTGATTTTCCACCCGTGATTTTCTTTAAAGCATAATTAACTTTTTTTTACTAATGCGATGGTACAAATAAAATATTTTATTATTATTAATGATATTAAGATCACTAAGGTCGATCTCTTTTTTAGAAATATAATTGAAAATTTATCGAAGTAACTTACCCACCTATGTTGAATATATTCCTAAAAAAAACACTTTGTTTTTCATCTTCAATACACTTTACTTGAGTTTCTTTATATATTTTTTTCTTTTTGTTTGGCTAATTTATACATATATTTTTCACCCCCATTTAGTATTTAATTTATTATAAAAATCATTGAAAGCAGAATTTTTAGCTTGAAAAATTATTCTATTAGAGTCCTACAAGCCACCTTATATTTTTCCTAGTTCTCTAAGCTTTTACATTTAAACCAATTTTTATTTCTTGCACATTATTATTCCACGACCAACTATTTTTATTTATAGAAAATTTTTCTTTTGATTCTCCAATTACATCTTTTTTCACTTGTTTAATAGTGTTTGTTACTTTTTCCATATAGAATTTGCTTCTTTATGAACATCCCAAATATTAAAATCTTGAAGTTCACTCAAATAATTTTAGTTTGTCTTTTAGGTGCTCCCATATAATTCTTTGACAATGATTCCTAGTATTTTTTATCTTACAACTTTTCCTCTTAAAATCCAGAACTAATAATCGATATTGATCACTTGAATTCTCAATTGGAATGAATTTACAGTCTTTTTACATTCTCGATGATCTTTTTTTCTTATAAGAAACTAATCAATTTATGTTGTATTAGATCAATTTTTATAAGTAAATACATGCTTATCTCTTTTCTTAAATAAAACATTAGAAATAATAAAATCACATGCTAAAGCAAAATCTAATATGACTCTACCTTCTTCAATAATCAATCCAAAATCGTAACCTCCATGAATATTTCTAAAATCTTCTACCACTCTACCAATATGTCCAATCAAATCTCCTCCAATAAAAATTCTTTCGTTGAGAGGTATCATTTGTATTAATTTTTTCTAGGTCATTCCAGAATTTTCCTTTATAATCTATATCTAAACCTACTTGAGAAGCATAAACACTTATAACATTAAAAATTTTTAGTATCGACAACATGTATTATGTTTTGAGTGTTTTTAAAAATAACAAAAACATCAAAATATATTTTATTTCAAATCAAAATATATTTTATTTCAAATCAAAATATAAATAAATAAGAAAAAAAGAAACAACAAAGATCCCTACCGACCCTTTGTGAAATTCATATTGCCTGCATTATGATTGTTTTGAGAATATAGTTGCCATTGAAGAAGTGCATCGCTCGTGCATCTATAGTCTATGCTGAATATCACCTTTTCAATTCAAACAAGGGGTTTTCTATGAAGTTGGAAATCCTGCTAAAAAGAAGCATGTGTAATTTCAATTATTGTAATGTTTAATTGGGCATGATTTGAGTTAAGAGGGTCACTTGGTGGAAGGGACGGTAGTATTTCTTGAAGAACCCAAAAGAATAAAGAAATATGAACAAATTATGATTCAAAAAATGATTATGAACAAAGTAAGAAGTAAAAAAGTATAATGTAATGATGAAAAAAATTATGAACAAATTTTGAGATCATTTGAGTACAGAAATTCCTGAGTGAAAAATGTTAGAAGGCTTGAAATCCTTCTATTTTATTCCATTTGTCTTACCATAATTGTGAATATTCAATCACTTTCTGTGACCAATTTTTCACCTTAATATAAATATCTTTTATATGCTATTTTCTTCTTCTTTTTTTCTCTCTATAACTTAAAAGAGCTTCTTACAAAACCTTTCTCTTTTCTCTACCACATGGAATGTAATTATGGACGGAAATATTTTCAATTTTGTGATGGTATGGCCATACTATAACAGGGCTCTAAAAAATGGATAATGATGAAACCGTTGTAGTTACTCATTATTACTTTTACCCGTGTATTTTGAAGCAAAAACCAGTACCATAAAAGTCATATGGAATCCTCATTTTTAGATTAAGATAACCTGGAATGCTTCAAGTTGCATTAATCACAACTGTTTTCTTATGCATTTTTTGCCGGCCATCTTATAGTTTTTGATGTTTGCATCCCACAGTAAGCAAAATTTATCAAATCATAAATGCTGATAGTTCTAATAATTCTGATATGAATGTGCTTTTTTAATCTATAGTTAAAGGAGATTGGTATGTAAATTGGAATTTGTGAATGTTATTTTCTACATTAGAGGGTAAAGTTTGAGCCATATCTGAACATCACCTGGTGGTAATCTGCGTTTTGTCACCATCAGTTTATTATTATTATTGTTACTATTTGTTTCCAGTTTTTATGGTTTTCTTTGAGGTCTTTACTTATTTAATATTTACCATCCGTCTACCTTGTTTTCTTAATGTCAGGATGTCTTATTCACATGATTACGAACTCTATAAGAGGATTGATGATCCTTCCGGAAAGGAAAAATATGTTATTATATCCAGATTTCCTCTAAGGCCAACAATCGAAGAAATTAATGATGCATTTGAAGGAAAAAAAAGGTATTTCAGCTTAGGAGCATTAGAAGTTATGCTTTATTTGCTTTAGTTTCTATCTTTGATTAAATTATTTGATTTGTCCTTGAAGCAGCAGAAGCAAAGAAAATGGGGCATCAGGACTATGGTATGAGCACATCCTTGAACTTATTTGTGCGCCTATAAAGTTAAAATTTAAGTAGATTACGTGAATCTTTTCTTTTCTTTAGGTCCTTTTTTGGATTAATGTCAGATTGAAGAGGATTATCTTACAATTATGAATGAAATCTCTGTGACCAAGGTGCGTCCAGAGTATGTCCTGCATCAGACATACCTTGTCTTTTATCTCCTTAGTGGATCAACAGTAATTTTGTTACATACCATTAGTCTATTTCCCTTTGCATTTAACCTGACAACATGGAATCAAAACTCTATTATAAACTATTATCTTCATTTATTGGGATCAGAAAAAAATTTTGACGTTTAATTAGAGAAATGGTGCACTCTATCCAAAATTTGCATAAGAAGATATCATTTTATTATGTTAGCATTTATGTTGATGTAGCTGTTTTCAGCATGAAATTCTCATATTGTCTTATCATCCATGTTGAATCTAGATTTGTCCAAGGGATGTGCCCAAGGAATAGAGCATTTGAACCAAGGGAAAGGAGAGGAAAAGAGAGAGGGAGAGGAGTGCACATTGACTGGATTCTCTTGGGCAAAACTAGAATATACCCGGGCACTTGTGATTCTTTTTTATATAATCGAATATTTTAGGTACATGAGAGAGTGGCGAGAGCCCCAACTCTCTTACATGAAAAGACATTTCTATTTATAATGGAAGGAGTGCAATAAAAGAAATATATATTTCTGACCCTGCTTTGACGGGAGTTGAATAGGTTATTCTAGGAATATACCTTTCTAAGCTTGGGGTCTTGCTATCCTTTGGCTCGGCTATCTGGGCTGACGAGATAAGATGATTAATGTGGTCAGCTCTGAATGGGGTTCATCGGCCAGTTGACCTTTCAGTCAGGGATGACTGGTTGGATTTCTGAAGATGGTCGGCAAGATTGGTCCAATCAGCTGATATTTTCCGGCCTGTTGCATTTGTCCAGTCGTCAATCCTCAATTCTCATCGGGTGAATTCCTGTTGGCTGAGTAAAACTTGGGCCTTCGAGCAGAGGTTGTCATTTGTGTGTGTATCGTTGAGTTTGGATGATCTTTGGCCAGCATAAGCCGATCGATCCTCCGAGCTGCTGGGTCATTTTTTGGCGGGCCCACCTTTGCCACATCATTCTTTCTTAGGCCGTAAGTCTTTCTTGAGATTCATGCTAACACATTTTTGTGTACATATTTAGTTTCTTGATTATTTTATTTCTTGAAAGTTATGCTGCGATAAAAACAAAAAATTTAATGCAAAAAAGTGAGCAGTATCCATGATTACTTAATGATACAATAATTGAACTCTCCTTGAACTTCTTGCTCGTGATTCCTATAAATTGGGAGTAAGGGGAGCTTTTTCCTCATCTTTCCCTGACTTTCTTCATTCGCTCTGTCTGAATTCCAATCACCAACATGGTGAACGAGCCTTTCTAAAGCCAAAATGTACAATAAGGCAGCAATTAACCTGCTTGCAAAGGACTTTCGAGGATATGAGGCGGAAACTGAATCCCACCTGGTGGGTGATTGGAGGTAGAAGGCACTAGAGAAAGGGATCCGATTCGTCACCCTCATGAGAAAGTGCAGGTTATGGAAGGCGGCTGTTTGAAGGATTGGCATGTCAATCCTTCTGCTCTTGCTCAGACGCTAGCGACACTGTCTATGGGAGTAGAGCAAGAAGCAGTTGGTGTTTTTTCGCCGCACGTGGAGCCAGATGTAGCTGCTGAGGCAATCGTGCGTAAGGTTGTTGGTTCCCTGTCATTGCCGACCTCCCTCTACCACCTGAAAGATAGAGGACTGGTGAGCAAGGAGTCTCTTTCGCAACTTTGAAGTTGGACCAGCTCGTGAGTATGGAGGGTTTGCTTTCCTTGGATAAATTTTCTCTTTTCCTGAAACATTCATTGCATTGTCTTTTGATGCAGCCAACTTGGTCACCAGAGTGGTGACCATCGACTACCCTTCGGCAGTGGCGGGCGCTGCTCCTGTTGCAAGGTTGCAATGGACCGAGGGCTTGTTGAGGGTGCTCCGCACCATGCTGAGGCTGGGACTAGCTGCTTGATCCCTCAAAGGAGGTCCAAGTGGAGGTAGCCTGTAGACCATAATCTCTCGGCTCAATGGAGTGTCTGCTGAGCAAAATAAAAGATTTGTTCATTTGAGCGGCCGGTATTCCTTGAGCCAAAGAGATGCACCTATTGATTGAGCGGGTAAATAAGCGAGAGATGTTGGAGGAAGTGGTGGCCGTGATTGTGCTTAGGAGGTTGCACTTTGTGAGGAAGTACTAGCTCTTCAGGAGGAGTTGCTGGCCGTCGGGAGGTGTCTTTAGCTACCTGTATACAAGCTAAAATAGATAAAGTAGGTAGGTTTAGATTTGCACCAATTGTTGGGTCCGAAAAGAACTTGCAAAATTGGCCATATAAGAGATCATGGGTTTTGTATTGCAAACTCTGCAGCATGTTTGGTCACTCTATGGACCAGTGCTATAGATTGCATCCTAATTTAAGACCCTTTAAACAATCTCATAACAATCACCCCACTCCTAATCCAACAGTTCAGGCTCCATAAGGGATACAGTCCCCCCCTTTGGCACCTCCCTTTGCAGCTGAAGTTCAGACAGAAGTACCAAAGGCCCAAGGGGAGCTCTTGGCCTCTAATTTGCCACCAATAATTGAAATTGTTACTCAAACTGATGAAATGGAGGCTGCTAAGAATACTGAAAGCCAAGCTGTTAATTTAAGGGATACTGGAACTCAAAATGAAAAGTTAACCTCTCCTTTATTTATTATTGAGGAGGAGGCTGGGATTACTGCTAAAGAAAAGGCTCCTACTGGAGAGGGTCCCTCAGATGCAACACTTGTTTCTAATGAAGAGGACAGCTCTGAAGTGGGAGGTACCTTCATAACTCCTGTGTCTCCTACAGGTGCTTCACTGGGGGATCAGTTAAAGGAAATGACTCACAATTTAGAAGAAGAATGGTCTGTTCAGAGACAAAGAAGGAGAAGAAAAGATGTGCTTGAGCTTAAAAATTTATCCCAAGACAACATAATTGGAGTCAATTCTACTTCTATAAAGGCCTCTCTCCCTAGGCTGACTAGGGCAGGGAAATCTTTGCACCATGATTAATATTTTGTGTTGGAATGTTAGGGGAATTTCCAATCCTGGTTCCCTTAGCAGAATTCTCCAACTCAACTGGATTCACAAATTCTGGATAATTGCTCTCCTTTAACCTTTGGTACATAAGAATATTCCTAAGCTTGTCAGGAAATTTCAGGGTTACCACTTCCATAACAATTGTAACAACAAAATTTGGGTTTTCTGTAGAAAATAACTCAACTGCAATTTACTTATTGATAATTCTCAGTTTTTGCATTTGGACTTTGCTCTTGATCAGTTCACTGGTATGGCTAACTTCATTTATGCTGCATGCTCAACTGCTGCCAAAGCCCTCCTGTGGAATGATCTGTAGGCCATTAGTGATACTCTGGTAACAATTGGATTGTTGGGGGAGATTTTAATAGCATCAAAGACCCTAGTGAAAAACTAGGGGGGAGAACTCCAAATCTGAATAGCTTACTGCAATTCTCTAACAATATCACCTCCACTGGTCTCTTTGATTTGGGTTTCTTTGGCTCCCCTTTTACCTGGAAAAGAGGTAAGCTTCAGGAGAGACTGGATAGGTTCTTGGTTAACAACAAGTGGATGGAGACTTTCCCCATTACACAAGTGCACCATCTTCCCAAAACCACCTCAGACCATTCTCCACTGCTTATAAAAATCTCCTTAGGCATTCAGAAAAAGGCTGCAAACTTTAGGTTTCTCAATGTATGGACTGAACACCAGGAATTTCTCTCAGTGGTGCAAGAAGGCTGGTCTATTAATTCACTTCCAGGTGACATTCCTCTCATCAGGCTATGGAGATTACAAAAACCTTACTTATCATCTGAAGAAATGGAATAAGGAAACATTTGGAAATATTTTTTAGCAAATCACTTCTGCTGAACAAAAGGTGGCTGCTCTTGAACAGGCACAGCTCTCTGGAGAGGAAAATGACCAGGTTTTAATTGAAGCCCAAACCCAACTCTTACAGGCAATTGATATTGAGGAAAAGTTTCTCCAACAGAAGGCAACCATCAACAACAACAATTTGGTGATAGAAACTCTTAGTACTTCCATGCAATCATCAAATATAGAAGACAAATGAATGTTATCCTCTCAATTAAAGACTCCCAGGGTAATTGGTTAACTAACCCTCAGCAGATTGCTATGAATGCAGTCTGCCATTTTCAATCCATGTTATCAGAATCTTCAGCTACCCCCCTAACATTCATGCTGAGCTGTTTAATGATGATAGGGCTTACACTCAACAGCTACACTTAACTGAAATTCCTGATGAGAAGGAAATTGAGGCTGCTCTGAACACAATTGATGGGAATAAAGCTGCAGGACCTGATGGCTTCACATCTTTATTCTATAAGAGGGCTTGGGAGATCATCAGGCGAGATGTTATTGCTGCCATTCAGTCCTACTTCTTTGGCACTAACCTCCCTAACTATTTCTCCTCTACTACTATTGTTTTAATTCCTAAAGACAAGAAAAAAACAACCTGGAATGACTTCAGGACCATAAGTTTAACCAACACCTTCACCAAAATTATCAGCAAGATCTTGGTGAGCAGACTCCAGCCCCATCTCCACAAGCTAATCAGTCAAAACCAATTTGCATTTGTTAAGGGCAGAACATATCAGATAACATTTTGTTAGCTCAAGAACTGCTGCTTGACTTAGATAAGCCTCACAGAAGCCATAAATTAATTCTTAAATTAGACTTGAAAAAGGCCTATGACTCCATCAGTTGGGCTTTTATTGATAAAGTGCTGGAGGCTAGGGGCTTCAACCCCCATTTCTGTACACTGATCAGAAGATGGCTCTCTAATACCAAGTACAACATTCTTATCAATGGTTCCAGTCATGGTTACTTTCCTGCAGGCAGAGGAATCAAGCAAGGGGATCCTTTGTCCCCCACCATTTCATTCTGGCTTTTGATTATTTTTCAAGAATGCTAAATCAGACTCATCTATCTCATCCCTATTTGTGTTTTTATCACAACTCTACTCCTATTATAAGTCGCCTTGCTTATGCTGATGATGTTATTGTCTTTACTAATGTCAGCAAACGAGCTATCAAAAAGACCATGCAACTTATGGAGCACTTGAAGGAGGTGGCTGGCCTGGCCTGGCCTGGCCTGGCCTTAAATAAGGACAAATGCCAATTCTTAGCAGAGAAGAAATGCAAGGTTAATACTAAAACCTGGATCAAATCCTTCACAGGCTTCTCCTCTCCTGTTGCACCAATTAAATATCTTGGAATTCAATTAATCAAAGGAAGGAAAAAGCAAACTCAATATGATGAGGTGATCAACAAAATCACATCTTATCAGCTGCTGGACAAATATTTTCTTATCTAATGGGAGAAGAGTCGCTTTGCTACAAAGTATCATTTCTACCTTTCCCCTTTACACTCTTCAAATGATTAAGATGAAAAAAAGCACTCAAAAACTGTTAGCAACTACCTTTAACAAATTTCTCTGGGAGGGCCAACACAATCAAAGGCACTGGGCTGTATGGAACAGGCTTTGCAAACCTGTAGCTGCTGGAGGTTTGGGCTTCAAAAGCTTCCAACAAATGAGTGATATTTTCTACTATAAACAATGGATCAAGTTCAGACAGAAAGACTCACTTTGGTCACTCTACCTTTGGAATAAGTACTGTAAAAAGTTACATCCTAACTTGGTGAAAGCTAAACTGGGGGACTCAAGACATTGGAAAGGCCTCTTGTAAATCAGAGAACAAGCTAATAATCTTTTTTGTTGGAAAAATTGGTGCTGGTACAGTAACTTTTGGCATGACAATTGGCTCAATGATTCTGTCCCAACTCTTTTCCCTTCTGCTATTGACTCAAAACTTACTTTTTTAGACTTTTGGCAAGGGGAGCAGTGGGACATTCCAGCTCTTAGCCAGGTGGTAAATGAAGATGTTCTCACTGATATACTTGCTATCCCTGTGGACCCCTCCAGACCTGATAAATTGTTTACTAAAAAACCCTCCCAGACAATCCTTAAGTTATTATATACAACACAGTGTTCATCCTTGGCAAAGTAATGTTTGGGGCAAACAATTTTGGAGAAAATAGCTAACTCCATCTATGTCCTTTTTCAACTGGAGGCTGTTTAATAATTTTCTACCAGTGGATGATATACTTAAACTAAAAGGCCTGAAAGGTGCTTCTAGGTGTTGGTTATGCTTCTCCCATGAGGAAACTATCCAACATTTGTTTCTTGATTGTCCTGTGGCACAAGAAGTATGGTCCCTCACTCTTGATTCCCTTCACCACAGCTCTTAATTACAGACATATTGTAATTGAATTTGATGCTTCACATATCATCAACATGTTGAAGGGTACATCTCCTCCTTACAATCTGATTTATCGGAACAAGAAGGTTTTACATCTCACCAATGATATACATGTGCAATGGAGCCATATTACACCCCCCCACCCCCCCCACCCCCCCCCCCCCCCCAAATATCCTCTTGTACCTTTTCCCTTCTTTAACATGTAAGGAGCCTGGTGCTCTTTCACAATATATATATATATATATATATATATATATATATATATATATATATATATATGATAAAATAAAATGTTGAACTTCAAATCTTGCGAGGCTAAAAGTTCTGTTTGGTTTGATTAGTGGTAAAATTTGTAAAGGTGTTTGTAAAATTGTTTTTGGAAAAAATAATTTTTTGAAGAAGTTATGGTGGGAATTATAAATACTTTTTTTTTTCAAAAATTCAGGTTGTAATTTTATTATAGACTGCATGCTTTAATAGATCTAACTATAAAAAAATGTTTTTCACTATAAAAATCTAGAAAATAGTAAGAAAACAAAGCCCCAAACAAACTTAAGACGATAGTGTGAATCACTATACAAGCAAAAAATTGTCTCAAACATATCTTAAATGTCCTTAAACATTCATCTTGCTGAAGATGTACAATATCAAAATTTTTTCTGCTGGAGTTAAAAAATTGTCCTCAATTACTTTTGGCTTCATCCTTTCTCTATTTTGATAATTTAAAAAAGCGCCTAATCCTCAATAATATTGGCCGATGGCTCAGGTTGAAGAGAGCAGCTGTTAAATCTATGTGCATCACCACCAGCTAGACGTTAAGAACGATTATTACCACACCGGGCTTAAACGCGGTGAAAAGGCATATTTGGTCATATTTCCTTATTTTTGGACTCTCTTTCTAATTATAGTACTGCCACTTAGCTGCATCTTAAATTATTGTATAAAAAAATTATTATATTGTTGTGGCATGTTTTATATTGTGAAAACTGTGCATTCAAAAGGATTCCTTTTTGGAAAGAGAGTTCTTATTGCATTTCTTATTGTTTTGTTACAGATACTGCTCTGAGAGAAAAAAATTTAATCTAATCTTCTGAAAAAGTTGAGGATTATTGTACTTGAATCAATATGCTTATTAATTTGTTTTGAAAATAAAATTGAAGACTTGTTTTTATTTTATTTCTTTAGTATGTGCTGCTTTTCTGATGTAGTTGTCGTGGCGGGTGATTGCCATATGGATTCCACATTGTTTATTGTTGTGGGGGGATCTTGCCATATGGATTCAACATTTTTTATATCTAACAAGGGATGCTACTGTTCATATTATTATGCAAGTTCTAAATAAATAAATATTCTTCATTTTCTTGCCATATGAATAAAAATAATCATTAGGAATTTCAACGGAAGTCATGGGATCAAATTTGGATGAATACGAGGGAAAATATTTTAATGAGAAGATAAAATAGAATCAAAACTATTTTTGATAAGAAAAGTTACTATAAACATATTATGATTATATGATTATTAAATTTAAGGTATTAAATATTACTTTCTATTAGAACTTTAGGCTTTTTAACATGGATTTAAAAAAAAAAAAATAATTGTGTTGAATTCGAATGTTATGTGAATCACATCTTATGAGCAGAGCGTAAAAGAAATAGGAATTGGGTAAGAATCTGAATTTTTAAACTTGACTGATGAATCTCTTACTATAGAAATGATTCTTATTTATAGGCAAGTGTGTGTAAAGTGAAAAATTTTATGGTTGCTCTTACTTTTATGGGTGGTGTTAAAAGTTATTTTTGGCATTTATACAATAAAGGAGCCCATGGTTTGGCTTCCTTATGGTTCGATCGATAAGGACGTGTAATCCTTGTGTTGGTTAGGTATATTCGATCGATTCTACCAAGTTAGGTAAATCTATCGGCCTTAGAGGTCCTTCAGTCGTTGGTGGCTGACTGTTAATTTTTGAGCCTTGGATGAGATACTCATGTTATTAGGATAAAACTAGGCTATCAAGAATTGGTAGCCTACCCATTTTGATAAAAGATTCATATAGAAGGCCTGATGAATGTTCGACGATATTTTGAGCCTTCTGAAGAGTCTCGGAGGCTCTTGCGAGGCATTTGGTGATATTAGGATGAAAGTTGGATTGATTCCTTCCTGCGTTAGAAATGTCTTGATTTTTAACTCGGACGACCTTCATTTAGTTAGCTTGAATCCTGTTCTGAGAGAATTATGGCTGATTAACAAGATCCTTTAGTTTTTTTAATAATGTGGTTCCTACTTTTGATGGGCCATCCTTGATCATACTTGTCTAATAGTTCATTGAATTTTCTTAATATTCATGCTGACACATTTCTAATATGCTTATTTAGTTCTCTGATTATTTTGCTTCTTGAATGTCGTGCTGCAATAAGAATAATATAATTTAATGCGTAAAACAAATTTGTTTACTTTCGTATTTAGTACTTTAATAATTAAGCTTTCTAATTTTTTTGTGTCAATGACTATAAATATCACAATTGACACTTTCGTTATCATCATTATTTGAGAGCGCATTGTTCAATTGGTTCCTTTTAAGAGGATCTCCATGACAGGTGGCAAGAAGATCTTAGAAGACAGTATTACCAAGAAAATCCTAGCTAAAGCCTTAAATGAATATGCGTCGCAAGTCTATTAGAAGGAAGAGCTCGAGAAGAGGAAGTGAATAGAGGGAGGCAACCGCCCTGAGGGTTAGAAGACTAGGATGAAGAAACTGGGAGAAGGGAGCCAACTCGAGAGCGCGAAGAAACCCGGAGTAATAAAGAGGTCGGTGGAAGTTCAGATCAAAGATGTGAGGCGAGTTAAGCAACTCGCTTACAAGAAGAAGGGGGTAAAAGAAAGGAGGCCAACTTGCTAGTGAGCTGACCCATGTGCCTGTTGTGGCTAGCACTCAGCTAGCTGTCTAGCATGCCTAGGGAAAGTTCAGAGCCTCGTTGCCCTCCTACCAGTAATTTTTGATTATGTAATTAGGATTTGGGGATAAAAAGAAGGGCATTCCGTAATAGTAAGGACCAACAATTTTGGAACAAGGCCTTGGTCGAGCGGCCACTGATGCTCCGCCAATGCCTAGTGAAAGTAATTCGTCATTCTGGTGGTCCAAGTTATCTCGAGCCCTTGGTACGTGATCATGATCTCTTGTGATTATAAATATTTATTTTTTACTCATGCTCATTGTTGATGCTGCGACACAGTCATAAGCTTTGACTTGTCGCTCTTAGGCTGCTTGAGTTCCCGCTTCTGGTGCAGTTAAGGGGACCTCGACCCGGGCATCAAGCAGGGAAGAAGTGGTTGATTTTCTGGCTGAGCCGGAAGAGGGTCCCAAAAGAGGGACCGGTGACCTATAGCCAAATGTGGAGGTGAAGTTTACGATCTTTTTAGCCTTTTTCCGGATATTCACCTTGCCCTATGAGCTCGTGCAGTGAGGCAGATGGTCAGGATCCTATAGATTTGAGCGGGGGCTTGACCCTTTGAGGAGGGCATATTCTTTTGCATTTCTCTTGTCAGATCGCACGTGATGGGCCATGTCCGCGTCGTTGAAGAGATGGTCTTTGGACCCCGATTTCCCGTCATAGATAGGTACTTTAGAAGGAACTATCAGCCTTGAGACTAGAGCACTCGGCGGAGTTGGCGACTCTTTAGGTAGAGCTGGTCGATATTTAATTGGCTTGTTTGATCATACAAGTCCAAGCTCAATCCAACAATGTGGATAGGTTTAGGTTTGGAGGGCATGTGTTGTAAGAGGAATTAGTTTGGTGGGGGTTTGTCTCAACCGAGATAGCTGACGACCCATTTGTAAATTTGTTTCTCTCTAAATAAAATGTATTTTATATTAATTTTTACAAGAATTTAATTTATTAATTCATTTTTTTCTCGATTTCTATGTTGATTCGATTTTCCATCTTAAAGTTGATGCGTGGCTATAGCACGACATTTGAACTTCCATTGGCACCCTTATATACAAGGGTGAACAGTTGAATTTCCTGTGCATTCGATTCCTTTCTTTTTGTCTTTATTTCTTTCTTTCGGTCAACTACTTTTGCTTCGCTTGATCTTTTAGACTTTGTTCCCATGGCAAAGAAATATTCCCTAATGTGGTTTGGGACTCTTCGTGTAGTTGAACAATCTACTTTGTCTATGATCGATGTTGCCTCACTCACGGAGGGTTGTGCTTTTGATGTTTAGATTCATCTGAGCACCATTAGCATAGAAATTCAGGTGACCGATGACTTTGGGAATGACTTGGTCTTCTACCGAGACCAGTTCTAGTGGGCTCTCCAACTATCGCTTTACAAGGAGCTCTGATCTATCTTAAATCATTATTGTATGATCCCCACCCAGATCAAACCAAAATCGATTGCGGTGATTATGTCGTATGTGATTTTCTTTGGCGGATGGACACTATATGGTCCTAGGACCTTTTCTCCAACATGTTCTTCTAGGTTGAGTCATGACTTTGTAATTTTTAGTTTGATTTGCAAGTTCCACCTGGTCGGTGTAGATAATAAAATAAAGAACTGCAAATATCAATTTTTTCTTGGTTCAGTCAAGCACTGGGGGGTCCAGATTCGGGCGACTGAAGTCTGCAAAAAGTTAAAGTCAATATCTTCTTGGATAAGATCCTTAGCTTTGACGATCGAGATGAAATAACTATCTGTTTGATGTCAAACTTGGTCAAAATGGTCAATTTGGACCCAATGACCACCATATTGACCATCCGGTCAACCATAGACCTAAATTGGTCAAACTTGGTCAAAATGGTCAATCTTGGACCAAATGACCACCACATTAACCAACTGGTCAACCATAGACCTGAATTGATCAAAAGTGGTCAAAATGGTCAACTTTGAACCCAATGACAACCACATTGACCATCTGGTCAATCATAGACCTGAATTGGTCAAACTGGTCAAATTTGGTCAACCTTACTATTGTTTTGGTCAAATTTGATCGTTTCATCAAATTATTTTATTCTCTTAATTAATTAATTATTTAATTCATTAAATAAAGTGAAATTAAAAATTATTAGACCAAGGATTTAAGTATAAAATCATGGTTTATACCCATGGTAAGACAAAACCCATGGTTTCCCTAAACCCATGTTTTTCCTTAAATCCAACATATGTTCTATTGGTATTGGGTAACCCATGACCCATTAATCCCCACCATAACATGGGTAATCCATTTAAACACCTACAAGCCACTCTTTTTGACTTATGTCAAAAATCATGAAGGGAGTGGAGGATGTGTCATTCCTTCATGAAACATGGAGGGAAGACATTGTGAGATCATCACTCACCACCACCTCTATCCAATAGGAGAAAGACTCATTCAAGCCATTATCCTCACCATAAATAAGCTCATCATGACTAAATTATGGAAATGGGGAAAGAGAATGCCTATGTGTCATCTCATCTCTAACTCATTGAATGACTCATGAGCTCATATGGGGGAGGTTAATTCAGCTCAATCTAAAGAACCAATCCACCTTCCAAACTATCCAACGGAAGGTAGCCAAGACTAGGGTTCAATCCTCATCCTAAAGAGAGCTCATCATGGAGTGACCTAGGGAAGCTCAATTATGGCTATCATCCGCCCAAAACTTCTCTCCAGCAATCATGAGATTAATTGCCTTCAGCCCCAATCAATTTGATCCATATCCAAGCTCATCCATGGCCTCATCCATGGCTATTTAAGGAGCCTAATCCGAGAGCCCCAAAAAAATAGAAGAGCAATATAAATTGCCCAACCCCGAACCACTCAAGGCAAAAATTATTCCCCAAGCCTTAAGGAATTGATCCCCCATAGAATTAGCTTTTGAAATCCACCAACCTGCCCCAATTTCATACCCTAAAAACATGACATATTTTCGGGTTGACACAAAACCCTTCAAAACTCCAAAATGATTACTCCTACACCATTCTTGAGCTATACGAAGAAGTTTTTAATCAAAACGGGACCTTCCCGTGAGCCCTAACCATTCCAAGACCAAGCCATGAATCAATTTTAGTGAAGTCATACCTCCACCCGATTTCAATTTAAATTGAGCATAGGGAAGCTTCACACGTACCTAACGATAGTGTATGTCAAGCTTGATTGAAGCTTCACTTGATCAAGGCCAGGTATGGTCTTTTTAACCAAAATTTTGCTCGAGTTTGAGACTTTGTGAAGACGATTAATTCAAAACACTCACATCACCGTATATATGTGTTCGTCTCCTTGACATGAAGCTCTAGGAACAAATTCCACTAAAATACATGAAAAAATGAGTGAGATCTTATGTCATGAATATGGACGGTATGCGGTTTATGTATGGTTGGGTAAGACGCACGGATGCCGTTCATTTCTGTTACACAGAAATAGACAGCCAAGATTAACGCGGACAGACTCTGTGTGGAGGGAAGGACAGCGGATCAGTGCCACCACGAAAATTATCTAGCCAATTAAATCACGCCACGTAGTATTTTGACGGATCCGATGATCCAGTCAGTGCCACGTGGAAATTAGGTTAATTAGGATTTAAATAAATCCAAAAAATCTTATTAAACTTTAAAAATTCAAAACTTCACACACAAAAATCACAAAAATAAGCTAAAAATACCCTTGGATTCAAGAAAATGAGAAGAAAACTATGGAAGTGAAATCAAAATTTAATAAATTATATTTTTTAATTAATTAATTACAACATGGAGTAATTAATTTATTAAAAAATTTTTATAAATCCAAAAAAATTTGAACATTTTAGGGAGCAACTTTTAAGTCCTTAGGAACATTCCCTGATTTTTCCAAGGCTAAGAAAATTCTTTAGATTCCAATTTCCTAATTTCTATCAAATTTTGTAATTATTTCAAAAAAAAATTATAAAAAATCAAGAAATTGGAAATTAAATTTAAAAATGGTTAGAATATTTGGAGGGACAATTTTAAACTCTAAAATGGACAATTTTTAACCATTGAAAAATTTAAAATGATATTTTCATCACTTAGGGTCAAATGGTAAATTTCAAATTTGCATTTAAAACCCAAGAATTCCTTAGTCTGAAATTTAGCCTTGAATGACATGTAGGGTTAACCAAATCCTAAGCCTTAGGTCTGACTAAATCTAGGGTAAAGCCAAACCCTAATTGACATGGGGTTTACTCATCTCCTCAGGACTATTGGATCTAACTCCTATAGACCCAAAGTCAAAATTCCAAGTGTTGAGTTCGAACACACATGAGACCTAGGTCTAACATACATAGACTTAGGTTAAGATCTGAATCCATTGCCAAATGGATTCAAACCAAACTCAGACATTTAGTTTAAACCTATGTGAACCCAAACTTCATCAAAATCCTAATTAGGTCTAACCCCTTATTAGACCTGTTTAATCATCTTAAACCTTAATTACATTAGGTTTAAGAAAAATTAAACCCTAATTAAACCTAACCCTAATTAGGTCTAATTAATCCAATTAAACCTTACATAAATAAAGTTTAGTTAAACATAAACCCTAATTAGACCTAACCCTAATTAGGTCTAATTAATTCAATTAAACCTTACTTAAATTAGGTTAATTAAAAATAAACCCTAATTAAACTTAAGCATAATTAAGGTCTAATTAGTCCAATTAAAACTTACATAAATTAGGTTTAATTAACCTTAAACCATAATTAGACCTAACCCTAATTAGGTCTAATTAATTCAATTAACCCTTAAGCCTTACTTACAATAGTCTTAAGAAACCCTAAACTAGAATTAAGTCTAACCCTAATAAGACTTAATTAACCTTTAAGCTTTACATACATTAAGCTTAAATAAAACTAAAACTTAATTAAGTCTATCTCTAATTAGATTTAAATTAAACCTAAATCAAACCTAAACTTAGGAGGTTCAACCTAGCTTGAACCAAAGTTAATCAAACTTTTAGGTTGAAATCATATTGAACCTAAACCAAACCTAAACTTATGTTCAACCCAGCTTAAACTCAAGTTAATCATTCTCTTAGGTTCAACTCATATTAAACCTAAACCAAACTTAAACTTAGGTTCAACCCGACTTAAACCCAAGTAAATCAAACTTTTAGATTCAACTCATATTGAACCTAAACCATACCTAAACTTAGGTTCAACCCAACTTGAACCTAAGTTAATCTAACTTTTAGGTTCAACTCGCATTGAACCTAAACAAAACTATGACTTAGGTTCAACTCAACTTGAACCCAAGTTAATCAAATCTGTAGGTTCAACCTACATTGAACCTAAATAAAACTTGAGTGAAATCACGAGGGAAAGAGCCACATTAAACTATTGTATTCAGGAAAGGAAGGCAATTGATATCGGAAAGATTATTTATGCTTGTATTTCGAGTTCTGCCGTAGCTGCTACTACTGCAGGTATTGGATTTACTTCCCTTATTCATTAATTATGTGAGCAGGCTGGAGTAAGATTTGATAATTGGGAAGAAGTCCTTCAGCCTCTTAAGCCGATTACCAGTGTGAATGTGAAGACATATGCTGAGCATTCTATTTTTGGCTGGAGAGGAGGATTCTCGAGAGCTTCAGGTGCTTCTACTTCTGCTGCTTCTACATGTCATGCTTCAACTTCTTATGCATCATTAGGTCAGTTTACTAATTCACAAACAGAACTTTTAAATAAAATGAAAGATAATATCAATTATACTGCGGATCGAGTACATGATACTGAAGGAAAGGTAGATCATATAGGGGAGTATCTGCAGAAACATAATAAATATGAGGAGAATTATCACAATTATATGGATAGACTGTTTAGAGGAGATTATAGTGCTGTAATACTTCCACATCCACATTATACGCCATATGAGACTACATATGTTTGGAATGAAGGAGATAATGATGAGGAAGAAGATGAGGTTTAAGATTTATATTTTATATGTGTTGTGAACTGTTATGTTATGTTGTATGTTTGGTCTTTTTATTCTGAATGAGTTGTTAACAATTTATTTGTGGTTGTTATTTGGACTTTACGATTGTAATCTTGATTGATGTACTAGTTGGTGAACTACTTTAGTGTTTTATGTTATTTGTGATGTTGTTTGTTTGTGTTATGTGATGTAAATGTTTAGAGTTTTTGTGGTAGAAAATGTGTTAATAAATTCATAGTGTTTTTTGTTTGTTTGTGTAGAACTTATTCCATAAACTATTAGGAAGGTTTAGAACACTATTAAAATCCACTATTTAATTTCATGCTTAACTCTTCAATTTACTACCATATATTTTAGTTGTGGATTTCTGTTTAAGTATGTGTGAATTTGCTTTTATTACATCCACTACTTTAGAAGTATTTTGAATTTTTTAATATAAAATGTGAAGTTAAAATTTGATATAGCTGTTTTTATTCCTGTTTTTAATTGTTATGCTTGCATATTTATTTAGGATATAAAAAGTTTTACAAGCATGATACTTATAGTTTTTAATTCCTACCCATGTATATTTTTACTATGTTTAAATGTTTTATCGTAACAAAAACTTTAAAGTTTGGGTGGGGGGGGGGGAGGGGATGAAAAATTTTCAAAAATTTAAATTTTATTTATTCTCAAATGTGTTAAAAATAAATTTGATTTTGATTGAAAAACAATATGAAGTTATATTAGGGAAGTAAAATTTTGAATATAGAAATGAGTAAGAAAATTTAGTTAAAATCTATAGTAATGATGAAAAATTTAAAGTTAAAAATTTCTTAGTGAAGAAATGATAAATATTTTGTAACTATCTTTAGTAGGAAAAGTTGTATTTTTGGAGAAATAGAAGGATTAAACTTTTATTTTTAATACTTAAATTTCTTTTATTGAAAATAATTTTCAAAACCTTTATTATGTTTCTAAGTAAAAGTTATATATATCTACCTTATGTTTTAGGAAAGGAAGGGTGAAATTCGAAATTATTAAAGGCCTATCCAAATATAGTAATTATTGCCTATAAAAAATAAAAAAAAAAGTGAAAAATGAAAAAGGAAGGAGAAGCTTGAGGATTTAAGAGCCTAATTAAAAATTGGTTCCATACCTGATCTTTCTAGAGTATAAGATTTTGATAAAATCTTAAAGCTTATGAGTATAATATAGTTAGTATAATTATTTTTAGTAAATATTTTTAAGTAAAGAAAATAAAATGCCTAAACCCTATATTTTGAAAAATCTACAAGTATTTCTGAATAAGAAATGAACTCATATTTTTCTTAAACCTTTTACTAAGAGATTTCTAAACTTTAAATTGGTCTCATTTACTAAAATTTTTTCTAAATTGGACTACTACATTTCTAGAACAAAATTTTGGAAACTCCTAAAGAAACTTAATCCACATAATTTGCTTGTTTGATTTTATGTGATTATAGTGTCACTTGAGGATAAGTAACATTTTATGTTTGGGAGATTTAGATACACCTAAAATATATAGTATTTTTATACACATTTTATACCTATGTTTGATGATATTGCACTTTAATGAAAGGTATTTTGTGTATTTTTCTTGTAGGTATGATTAAATGGATGAATGTGATGAAAGGAGTGAAAAAGGGTCAAATTTTGAAGCAAAATGAAGAAAAGCGCAAAATTGATCTGTGGCGGCTAAGTGCCCGAACTTGACACTTACGCGTTAGAGCCTCGCGGTTAAGTACCCATACTTGGAGCATACACGCCAGGAGCTTTGTGGCTAAGTGCACAGACCTCGTGCTTACACACGACAGTTACTTAAGAGAATTTAAATAATTTTTGGTGCCATTTTGAAGGGGTGTTTGAGGCATCACTTGGTAAAAACGTGGGCAACTTCTTATTGGCGCCAAAATTAATTTAAATTACTCTTGAATTGATGCATCTCTCAGAGGATTCATTGAATCTGGACATAATTTGAAAAGACAAGAAGACATTTGTTGGAAAATTATAAAAAAATGGAAATCAGAAAATGGTTGTTGTTAGAGAGTGTGTGGTTTATTTTTATAGTGTAGGAGAGTTCTTTAGTAACACACCACTCCACTTCACCATTTATACTTACTTTACTATATTTTATATTAGGATTAGAAGAGAATTAGAGTCCTTAGAGTTGGGCGCCACCCTCTACGAAATATTGTAAGGAAAATCAAAGTTTTCAAAGGAACTTCAAGGGTTTGGTGGAGAGGATTTACAGACAAGTCTTTATCTTTGTTATTACATTTGGTTTTTAATTAAAACTTATCGCGTTTTCACTATGATTTCTACTTTTAAACCAAGTTGTGATTGTATTTTCTCCATGAATTTTGAGTAGTTTTCTTTATCTTTTTCCTTAAAATGATAGTAATTAAGATATGGATGGATGTTGTGTAAAGTATAGGAAATCATTGTTGGAAAAAGTTTTGATGATTCAAAACCTTGCATTTGATTTACTTCTTGATTTGGCTAAGTAAGATGTTGATATATGTTGTGAGAACATGTAAGAACTGGTATGGTATTGTTCAGTCAACAATTGGTAAGAATCACATACGATTATATGGGTGAGAATGTAGTCAATATATTTGAGTTCAAATAAATAGGGAGATATAATTTGATAGGTGTAGAATTAGAGGACTTTAGAGTGACAGGCTAAAGCCCCCAATTATATTTATTGTTTTATGTCTTGATACGTGATGTTAGTCCCCATGTGGAGGAAGAAGAGGAAACTCTAGAGTGAGAGCTAGTATCTTTCTTGCCTAGCCCGTCTTCAAGATTACTAAAACATTAGATTAATCTATGTTCTTTATAACATCTCTAGTAAGGGTAAATAATATAATTGCTCCTATTTGGCACAACACATTTTGGATACTTCCACAACAAAGTTTCATGACTTGTTACTGATTCTTAATAAGCAAAAAGATGTTTTATTTGCATTTGCTTTAATCTTACAAAAATAGTTATAATAGTTTTTTGTTTTCATTTCAAATTATAAAAAATATCAAAAAGAATTAAACTTTCTTTGCTGAATTATTATCTTTAGTTTGGGTAAGAACTTTCTTAAAAGGTAAAAAGTTTTTTTTTTCTATTTTCTTTCTTTTAAGAATTTTTGTAACATCTTTCCCTGTGGGTTCAATATCTCGGGGCTTAATCAGAAAGTTATATTACTTGATAATGATACATATACTTGCGTAGAATCCCATTTTAAAATAATAAGTTTTAAACTCTTATTTGCATTGGCATCAAGTTTTTGGTGTCATTGTAAAGAAAGAGATATCATTAAAAAGGAAGTGTAAATTCATATATAAAATGTAAGCATAAATATCAGGGATCACTTGCACACACACTTGAACCCCTCACTTCCACACACAACCTAATGCCATGAACCAAGCATGCTTAACCTGGTTCGCCACTCTTATGGAAACTAATGTGAATGGTTCCCCAAACTCTCAGCCTTAGGCTAAGGTGGCTAGGACCAACACATGGAGGATTTAGAATGGGATTTTTCTTGGTCTCAAGGCACCCAAAAGGTAACATTGTGATTAACATCCTCAGCTGACACCAATTCCACCAAAACACCCATCCTTGGCCTTCTGCCCTCAAGCTTTTCCAAAATTACCAAAATGCTTTTGAAACCCTAATTCTTCAAAAATTTCCCAAATTGCCAATTCCCACCTAAAAACCAATTTAAAAAATTCAAAAGAACTCAAATGGCCCAAAATACACCATTTTCACCAAAATTCTCAAAATACCCTCAAATTTGCTAAAATTACCAAGATACCCCTCATGCTAAAAAAATTCCCAAAATCTCCAAGTTCACTCTAAATATCCTCAAAATTAATTTAAACCACCCAATGTCTTCAATTGTGCCCAAAAGCACCAAAATTAACCAAATTTCCCAAATTGCCCATAAATGCTTAAATTCTTCAAAATCGCCCTCAATTTCCACCAAATTGGTTTTAAACTCTTCTAATTTCAAATACACATCAAGATTCATCATGTCCAAACCCAATTTGAACCAAACTCTAGGCAATTAAATCAATCATCAAACCTTAAATCCAAGTTCAAATGAATTTCCCCAAATTGATCATAAGCCAAAATTTCATTAAATCGAGCTTTTTCAATCAATTCAATTCCATGAAATTTGTTTCCTAAATGCTTCATGACATTCTTGTAGACCAAATTGAACCTAAATTGATTTTTAAACCAAGACAAGTCAAGCCCAAATCCAACTTTTAGCCTAAACCCTAATTTTTAGCCCAAAACCCAAGTTAATGTAACCTATTGGAATTAATCTTATCCTACCATGGTTAGCCTCCTTGGGTGCTAATCACATCAATTAAAACTCTAAATTGGTGCCATGGACCAAGGGTCTCTCAAATTGTGGAGCCTCATCCTTAATTTGGCTAAGTGACCCAAGCTTGTCATCACTTGATTAAATCTCCATCCTAATCACAATTAAACTCACCACTGACCTCCCCGAGCCAGCTACCTGCCATTCTAGTCCTGGCCGGCCGGCCTAGTCACTGGAAAACCCAAAATAGAGAAGGCTTCCCAATGGCATAAACTTAAATTCAACCATCCAATGTGGCTCACTCTCATTGGTGAATTACGCTGCTCAACCCTCAACCTAAGTAAATTGTTCCACCTCTTGGCTTGCCCTGTTGGCCACCTTGGTCATGGCTATTTAAACACAATCCCTCATGACAAAAAAAAAGAGATTCACAGAGACTTTGGCGAAGCCCTGCCAAAATTTTCCTAGACCCTCTAGCAACCTTGCGAAGCTCATCCCCACCATCTTCTAGCCCCATTCCTTTACCTGAGTACAATTTCAGAGCTAAAAAACTGTGCAATTTCATGGCAATCCTACTAAACTCCAATAAACCTTAAATTGAGCTGCTCTTAAGCTTCACTAGAGCTTAAGAACACCTCCCCAATCAAAAACCCTCTCTCCTAAGCCCTCTGCACTAGACTTTGACCAATGCCGCACCACCCTGAGGTAGAACTCTTACATAGCTTCAACCCCTACTCAAATTGACACTTGGAGGAGGTTCAACTGCTCACAACAAAGCTTCAAAACACACCTAATTGAGGCCTCAACTCTTGGGCTAAGGTATGCACCATTTCCCCCAAATCTAAGCTTGGTTTGAGCCTTTATCAAGAAAATATTACTTCCATGCTTGATTAACCATATGAACTTGTTTGTCTCAACTTGATGCCTGTGTAGGAACAAACCCCATGTGATTTTGTTGAGTATCGAGTGAGATCTTAGGGTTTTAGTGTGGACTGTTCTCGGTTTACGCCAGTTAGGGACGAAGGCCAGGGACCGTCAGATCATGCGTCTATTGAGCAGGCGACTGGGATCGCGTCAGATGAAGGGATGTGCTGTTAATCGCGGGCCACATGACAGCTAACTTAGATGGCAATATCGAATGGGAGTGCTACATGTGTGGCTTCGGAGACTCCCAGGATGCGTTGGTATCCACATGGACAAGTAGAAAAATATGGCTTTTTTATTTAAATAATTCTAAAAACTTTGAAATATCATAACTTGGTGTAGAAAAATCCTAAAAAAATAAAAATACCCCTGTGTTCAGTGTACAGAGCAGAATATTATGAACTAAAAATTAAATTTTTTAGTTATGTATTTTATTTTTAATTAATTAAAAACCCCAAAAATTGGTTTTAATTTTTTTTAATTAAAATATGAGTCAGCATAACATGAAATTTGGTGGGTATGTTCTTCAGGTGGTTAGAAGTGTTCTGTAATGTTTCTAGAGCCAGAGAACACCTTTATGTCTAAAAGTCCTAATTTTTCATGAAAATTACCCTTACATTGCTTAAAATAATTATACAAATTAAAATATAAATTAAAGAATTATAAAAATGGGTTTGGTAGGTAAACTATGGTCAGAGGACCTTAAGAAAAAATATAAAATGAGTTTAGATAATTAAGTGTATTATCTCATGTAATTAAGTCATTAAAGCTAATAAAAAATTAATAAAATAAAATATAATTAGAAATCATAAAATTATGTCCATAATGGAGATAATGAGCATATTAAGTATCTGTAAAAATTTGAAATCCATTTGAATTGACTTCAATATCAAAGTCTATTTTTAAAACTAAATGGGATTTTTGAACTAAAATAAGTATAATAAATAAAATATAATATAGAAAATTATGAAAATTGGTTTGGAGTTATCCTTGTGACTAGGGGTACTCAGAAAATAAAATTAAGTTTTGAATAAAAAGTTCATTTTGACCATTTCCCCTAATTTTTAAATAATTAAAAATAAATAAAAATCATAAAAATATAATAATGCACCGAAATTTCACAAATTATTCCTTGATCACTTGGGATCATTTAAAATATTTTTCCTAATTTTCTTAATAATTTTATGTATTTTTAAATACCTAAAATGTATTTTCTTTAATTTTGTACTAAAATAATTACAATGAATAAAAAAAAAATTACAAAATCAAAAATTTGTTTCTCTGAGTTCTCTAAACTCAAAGGAACTAAAAAAATATAAAAGATAAATTTTAAAGATTAAATTATATTTCTATTTAATTAATCACAAAAAATCAACAAATAATAATAATAATTATATTAGAATTAAAAAACAAATATAAAAATTGATCTTAAATTAATTATTAAAAATTAGATAAAAATAATAAATTTATAATTTCTCTTCAGATATTTTAATTGATCCATAAGTAGGGTACCAAAGAAATTTGAAGTCATTTGAGTTAAATTTAAGGAATTATGAAGATGAAAGCTTTAAAGGCAAAATGGTAATTATAAATTTTTGTACTCTCATCAAAATTTAGGTTAAAATAAAGGGTAAATGGGTAATGCTAATCTTATTTAGCTCTCTTGGATGATTGAAACACAAGAGATTAAAAGGGTAGAAATCAATTCATCGCTTTTCTACAACAAGGGCAAAATTGTAATTTCCTAAGTTAATGTGATTTGGAAGTTAATTCGAATGGATGATTCTAGTGTAGTGGGCTTAAGTTAAGAAGATAATAATTCACTAATCTAGATTCCCCTAATCAGTGATCAAATGATAAGTGCAATCTTTTAGTAGGAGTTAAAGCCAGTTAATTCAAAACCTTAAAAATTATGAATTTATCCATATGATCTTAAGGGCTTGGTAATGAATTAGGCTTTTTTTAAATGCATTTAATGAGGTTTAAAAAATAAAACATGACCAATTCTAAATACCCTTAAAGTACTACAAGCCAAACCTTAAATGAAAAAGCAAAAGCCCTTAATAATTCAAATTGCCCTTAAAAGCTTCCACCAACTTAATTCTTACACTAAACATCAACGCTTAGTTACCTTGCTCATGGGATAATTAAAAGATTAAGGTTGATTGAGCACATGTTAAAATATCATCACTAAATCCTAACTTAACTACAAATGAATGATTTAACATCATAGTAAGTTCAAAAGAACTCGAAACGATTTAAAGAATTTTAAAAGTTGTTTAAGGCCATGCCCCAAACGCTTTTACGATCTTTTGGATGTTTTGAAAGACAATTGAACCTATTATTTTTTGTTGAAGAAAATCATCCGTGAAACCTTTAGGGACCCACCAAGTTATACTGCAGGACCCATTAATTCACATAAATCAATAGAAAAACCCTAAAATACTTATTATACATTTGTGACCCAATGCTTAAAGGTTTAAGTCCCTAAGGTATTTAAGTCCTTGTGAGTAAGTGGGAACATTTGTTTGAGCCACATATGGATCATCAAACTTATTTAAGTATGATGTCTACATGGTTATGGTGATAATGATAATGATAATATGTGTTAAACGAGTGATACGAAGTAGAACTTTTAGAATAGTATCTTCTACCTCAAGGACCTTCAATAAGGGGAGAGGAGAAGGATCGATGGTACTATTCACGACTCTTAGTGAGATTGTTGCCTCGATACTCTTAGGTTTCCAATAGTCCTAACTTGATTAGAGTGATTAGCCTGTGGACAACATTACTTTATAAATATTTACAAAAAATAAGCAAAATTTCTTTTGCTTATCAAAAGTGAACATTGCACTAAAATTTAAATAACTTTTGCATAAAAAACTAAAAGAATTTTGATGAAAACTTATAAAGGTTAATGGTTAATCATTTGGATTGAGGTTAAGGCTGCTCTCCATAGGTTGACGGGTTGGTAGCTCTTGTTCAAGGTCGGGAAACACACAACCCAGCTCTGAGCCTCCACCTTTACCGATGTCATATACCCTGTCCTGATCTTAAATATGTGGGTTTGGCTTCACCTATTCGTATTTTTGCTAGAATTGTTTTTCTACTTTTGTGTTTTAAGCTTTCATGCTCTCTTTTCTTGCAATTCATTTAAATTTTCTGCAATTATAGTATGCTTTATGCCACTAACCATGCAGCAGTAGCTAAAAGCCTAGGTATGCATTTTACTTTATGTACTGCAGTTCTTTTATTTACTTTACCACATTTTCTACCTATATTTACTTATTACATGCAAAAATAAAACTAAGACTAAAACCTAAACAAAAAAAAAAAACAAAACATGCTTTCAAAATTAAATATACACTTTTGAACCTAGTGAACACACTTAAATCATTCATTTTGGGTTTACAAGGATCTCTCAGATGAGGTAACATATGGTTGTTAACGAGAATTATCCGATCTAAGTGAGCCTAACAACTCATTCAGAATAAGTAAATTTAAAAGAAAACAATGATACTAGAATGAGGGAACCGTGAGATTCTAAACAGTGTCTCTCTAATTAAACTGAAGTTCCCCCAAATAAAACAATTGAATAACAACAACAACAATGAAAACCAAAAAATTGAAACATACATGGTAAAAAATTTTAAACCTTGAACTTTGGAACTGCTACTTCAATGAGGAGTTCAGAGCAAACACTGTAATCAGCACGACAAGGAATTACAGGAGAACATCTTTGAGAGAGCAAACATGTCTATAACAACAAACCTATCTTTTGAAATAAACAACAAGCCATAGGACTTCGAGGTAGTCCGCCTAGTGTGAAATAAATCCTTAACTTATCTTTAGGCTCCTGCATAGTTATCTGAGCAGTATAATTCCTAACTCGCCTCAGGACTCTAAATTTGTCGTTAAGTACAAGGTAAGTCCTCCTATCGTCGTAGGCTATTTGCATGATCATGATCACGTAGATGTAAGTCTGATACACCTAAAATATATAGTGTTTTTAAGTACATTTTATACCTATTCTTGATGATATTGCACATTAATAGAAGATATTTTTGTGTTTTTCTTGCAGGTATGATTAAAATGAGTGATTGTGATGAAAGGAGCAAAAACGAGATCAAATTTATAGCAAAAATTGAAAGGTGTGCAAGTTTGGCCTTTGACGCCTATGCACCGGATGGTTGGCGCATAGGCGCCACAATTAAAGTCACAAATTTTAATTAATTTTGGCACAAATTTGAAAGAGTTTTTGAAGCATCCTTTGGTTTAAACTTCTTTAACTTTCCATCAGCGCCAAAATTAATTTAAAATTTGAATGGATGGTGTCGGCATATTTTTTAGGTTATGTGTTTTGCAAAGGGGGTCGCCTACAGAAATTGTCGGCGAATTTTTTATATTTTAAATTTAATTTAAATATATAGTTTAAAAGATAACATTTGATTTTGAAAGTAATTTTGAATTTGAAAATTTTAAGATATGAAATCAAACCGATCTCACATCCCAAATAGTTTATATAAACGTGCACCACACCACAAACCGTACATCTATCCCGGAGGATAGACACACTACTTAATGATGGGGCTCGGTTAAATAAACTAGAAGATTTGTGACATCCGTTTGGTCTGCGAACCAATTTTATAAGTCGACAAGTTCCCCTGCTTAATATAAATGAATTAAGCGGGGTTTATATTACCCGGGTTCTTAAAGTTCCCTATAAGGGCAAGCCCCTATAGTTAATTACATCTTAAATGACGGGAATCATTTAAGAAAACTCTCGATAATGATCAGTGGTTTTGCTCTCAAGAATTTCAAAGTTTAAGGTTTTCAAAGGATTGGATTTATGAAATTTCAAAAGGGAATGACTCAAAATTTGGAACAATTTATTTTGGAGAATCCAAAGGAAGAGAAGTAGGAGAAGCTGAAGATCCAAGAAGAATCTTGGCAACTTCTCAGACTATCCTATTGTTTGGCTTAGATTTGAGAAAATCCTAATATTATCTTATATTTCAATCTTGCCAATTTTAGTTTATTAGGACTTATATTCGTATGACATAATCATACGATCAGCCTCGAAGATGTGAGGGTTTATGTCATACCTGACGACTACCTCGGATTCCTAAGACCGGTTAGGGCTTAATTTACATAACATGATTATGCAAATGCCTAACGAAGAGTTGAGGATTTATGTTGCACTAGGCAAACTACCTCGAAATCCTATGGCTTAGTTATTTAATTCTAAGAATGGTTTTGGTGAAGTAGATCCGAGTTTTGCTGATGACGATGGTCGTGCTGCCCACCATGCTCCGAGCTCCTTGTTGTTGCAGAGGTTTAGTTTTAGAAGTCATAAATCAGGAGATGAGAGAAGTGTCTTGGTTTAGAGAAAATCTTAAAATCCAAGTGTTTTTTTAATATTTTAATTAAAACAAATCTTAAAGTTGATTAAACAGAACTGATTAAGATCCCACGGTTCCGTCATCCCGACACCGTTATTTTCATCGAATTCACTTAGTCCAGATGAATTTGCTAAACTCAACTCAATGAGTTCCACACTTTCATTTAGACCATGGGAAATCCCGTTAGCAACACGTGAGTTACATCATCCGAGGTATTCCGGATCATTCAACGAGAAGTTTTAATTTAGTTGCAATTGTAGTTTTGTGTTCTGTTTGTGATTAAATTCTGAGTTGTTTTATATTTTAAAATGTTGTGGCGGTGAATTTTATCTTGCAGTGATTTTTAATTTAGTTTTGGTTTCAGTTTAGGGACTATCCTAAAGGTTTTGGATTTCATGCAACAGTTGTTTATCATGCAAGAAAAGTAAAATGCATTGCGATTAATTAAATTGCGAAAGGTAAATTGCAATAAAATAAAAGCGTACCTGGAGGGTCTTCCCGTCATCCCAAGCTGCACTTGAAACACATGTTAGAGCATTTAAGTATTTATAGCAATTACCTAGGTAAAGCTAAGGGCAAGGTTTCTGGTTTTCTACCAAGATCCTAGTCCTATAGCTAGTCATTCCTATGACGTCTAGGTTTTGAATTTTGTCTATGGATGATTTTCTGCACCAAAGAATAATTAAGTTCAATTGTTTTTATAAAACACCCCGTCATATTGAGGACGTGCTTAAGACGAATCTTAAACATTTTTTCAATATTGCTGGAATTATTCTAAGTCCAAACGGATTTAATTAATAAGGTGAATTAATCATCCGAGGTTTAATTAAGTTTTTTTTCTTCTGCTCAGTGAACTAGGACATTTGAATATCCTATAAGTGAAGTAACACTTCACTTAATACTTCGTTTAAGAGTTATGACAACAAGAGCTTTTGAGGGCAAATTGATGTTTAAGTGATTTGTGATTTAATTTAATCTTAGTTAATGGGTTTAAGTTTGGAATAGTGTTCAAGTTGTTTTAGATTTATTTTGAATTCTTTATGTCTTAGGTGATGTTATATTTAATTCAATTTAATTTAATTTAATTTAATTTAATTTAATTTGGTTTAGTTTTAATTTTAATTTAATTTAATTTTTAATTTTAATTTAATTTAAATTTTATTTTAATTTGATTTTATTTATTTTATTTTATTTAATTTAATATGTTTTAATTTAATTTAATTTAATTTAATTTAATTTTATTTTAATTTAATATTTTTTTTTATGTTTTAAAGATGATTTAATTTAATTGTTAAAGTATTAATTTAATTGAAATTTTGGAAGGATTTAATTTTAATTTAATTTAATGATTAAGTCTTTTAGTATTTTAAATCTTGAGTTTGGATTATCATTTTAATTGGGAATTAAATATTATTGAAGTGATTAATTTAGGGATTCTTAAATTAAAGAATAAATGCCTTCTTAATAATATCCCTATTTTTAATAATTTCAATTTTTATTAATCTTCCAAATTTCATTAATTAAATGATTAAAGTTTACTCTAATTAATCTTAAAAATGATTGATGGGTCTCTATCCTTTAATTATTTAAATTTCAATCATCCAAATCAGATTAGGGTCAAATATTTTACTCTCTCTCATTTTATTAAGCCTAAAGTTTTAATTAAGGGTTAAAATTTTAATTACCATTTTGCCCTTCAAGCTTAATAATTCCATAACTCACTAAATTGAGCTTAAATAAATTTAAAATTTTTATGTGGCTTCACTCACATGTCAATTAAGACATTAGAGGAGAAAATGTGATTTTTTCTGTATTTAATTTATTTATATAATTATTTTTTGTAAAAAATAGGGATTTCCAAGGAAAATTCAGTAAGATAACCAAGAGAATTTTTCTGTCCTTAAGAAAATTATGGGGCACTCCTAATGACCAGAGGACCATTTGGACTAATTTTGGTGATTTTTGAATTATATTTTATTTATTAGAATTATTTTGAGTTTTGGAGCATTAATTAATTTAAAAATAAAATTAAAGTTGAAAAATGGACTTTATATTTTTCTTAAATCTCTCTGACCTCAAGGAGTCCAGAGAAATAAATTTTATATTTTTTTTGATTTTTCTTTGATTTATTAGAATTATTTTGGTGAGAAGGTTGGAAAATACATTTTTTAATATTAAAAAAATACATTAAGCCTTTAAAATTCAATATCTTACCCTAGGGACTTAAGAAAAATATTCGGTTTGTTCCTAAGTGATTAGAATTCAAAATGTGACATTTTGGTGATTTTTAATATTTTTATAATTTTTATTATTTTTTAATTATTAAAAATATTAAAATATTGATAAAAATCAACTTTTTTAGAAAATTACAATTTTAATTTTCCTAAGTTCCTCTGATATTAGAGAAGCTCCAAAACCATTTTTGTGAATTTTTGAAATGTATTTTGTGAGTTATGAATTTTTAAAGTTTAATTTTACCCATTTTTGCTTAAGAGGCTTAATCAACCCATTTGATGGAGTTAATCAAGTCCAATTGGTTTCAAATTTTTATGTGGTGTTCTCTTATCCCTAGAGGACAGTAGAGAATTGTTTTAAGTTAATTTAATGAATGGTTAACCCTAATTAATTAAAGATCAATTTTGGGTATTTAGGCCAATCAGGGTTATTCAAAGTGAATTAACTCAAAAATTATTTTTCCTTGGTCTCTCTGGTCACAAGCAACATCAACAAATTTTCCTAGAATTTATTTCTCAACATGCTAATTATTGGAATTAAAATACTCAAAACAGTAACATGAACTTGAAAAATCAATAACTTCTCATAGGGATGGCCTCTGAGCTTGGAAAATTCAGGGAATGTTCCCAAGTTCAGAGGCTTCAAAAGCCCTATGGTCTCATGCCATGGTGAATTTTCTATATGCATGGAGAATTAAAACAATGCTGAGAGTAAATAAATCATTAAAAATAAAATACTTAATGAAATTACTTGATTTCTTTTCCACATTATTCTCCTCTGTTCACTGAGCAAGAGAGTATTTTTATTTTATTTTTAGGATTTTTCTACACAAAGTTATGGATTTTGGAAGTTCTGGGAATTAAATAAATAGAAAAATAGCCTATTTATCTACTTATCCACGCGGCGCTGACTCAACCTCGGCGTCTCCAAAGCTCCACGCGTCGTCTCCTGATTTGGTGCCGCCATCTGACTCAGCCGTCTCGGGACCCGCCTTTCACGTAACATCTTCTGGTCCGACGCGATCCGAGCCGTCCATCCGATACACGCACGATCCAACGGTTCCCAGTCATCGTCTACGACTGGTGCAAACCCGTGACCGTCGACCTTCTAACCCTAATTTCTCACTCGATTCTCAATAGATTTTCGTGTTCCTATGCTCTATGGATTCGTCTTGAAGAGACGAACACATCCATACGGTGAACATGCATTGAAATTAAGGCATTTGAAATGGAGAATGTTCAGAAGCTCGGGAAGAAGAGAGAGCTCATACCTTTGCTCAGAGAAGTGAAGCTTCGATCTGAGAGTTGTGTCACGTTTGATTGGGTCCAAGCAAGCTCCAGATGAAGTCCCTTGGCCTGGTGAATTGTCTAGGTATGATTTTGACCACGGCCCGATCACAAAGCTTGGAGGTCGGGGCAGCCGGGTGGCTCTGGAGAGGGGCTTTCATCGGGGAACTTCTACTCTTGGTCCGGTGAAGGTGTAAGACCAATCAATTTGGAGATTGGCTCACTGTGGTGAAGTGTCCCGGTTTTGGGCTTGAATTTCAACTCGAAATCGAGCTCACGGAGAGGAAATGGCAGGGGATTTCGGTGGGGATCAAGTTCTCCAGGTGTGGGGAAGAGTCTGGAATGATTTTAGCAGAGTTTCTGTGTGATTTTGTTCAGCACCTCCCATGGCCGAGAGGAGGTGGTGTTTAAATAGGCATGGCTAGAGGGCTTCCCAGGGGGGTTTGAAGGCTGGGATCAGCTGCTCTGGTGAGGAGAAGAAGAGCTATGCTGTCCATTTGGGTTGAGACAAGTCAGCGAGGGAGAATTGAATTTTTTGGCTCACATGGAGCTCTCGACCATGGTGTTTTCCGTGGCTCGGTGGGCTGGTCGGCCGAGCACTCGGTCACCATCTTGACCGGTGGGGTCGGGGGTTGGCAATGGTGCGATCGATCGGAGTTTGTCATGTATAAAGGGGCTGAATTGAAATGGAATGGGGAGAGGCTCATTTTGGGTTCAATTTGGTCAACCCAAGTATTTGGGTTTGGTTCACCTTCCCATGGTCTGATTTTGGGCCAGGGGAATCAGTTAGGTCAGCTGCCATGGAGTGGTGAAGTCTCCATCCATGGTGAGGTGGCTAAACTTGGTTTAGTGTGTGACATGGTTATGGTTAAAAAGGCTTAATGAAGGATTAGGAAAGGGGCCCTCCTTTTGCCATTAATGGCTTGGTCACATGTCAAACCTTCCATGGCTTCATATGGCTTGTAAATGGCTTGCTCATGGCTCCATGTGGCTTGGGACAAAGCTTGTTCATTTACATGAAAAAGGGTTTTAGAAATTTTGGTAATTTAGGGGTGATTTGATGGGATTTGGCATATGGCTTGATTTGGAATTATTTCATCATGGATTTAGAACTTAGGAGATGGTTTTATCAAATGGATGATGATAGAGGATTGTCATGTGGGCTTCAAGATGGATTTTGGGCTTTTTGAAATCATTTTGGATGGGCTTTTAGGAAGGCTTAAAGGAATGAGCCTTTAGGTTTAAGAATGAATTCATGAATGGGAATTTTGTAGAAGTTTGGGCCAAATAATTGTTGGGTTTGGTTTAGGGATGTGTCATGAGTGATTTGAAATGAATTTGAGGTGGTTTGGGTTTGAATTGGGTTGAATTTGGGTTCATTTGGTAAATGGGCCAATGTAGGTCAAATTGGGCTAATTTGGGCCAATGTTTGGCTAAGGTTGAAATTGATGTAAAATTAATGTTGGGAAATGTTTATGGGAGTGTTTCAAAGAGGTTTTAACTTTGGTTGGGTTTTGGTTTTGGGACTTGGGCTTATTTGGGTTAGGTTTGGGTTTAGGTCAAAATTGGGCTTTTTGGTTTTGGGTTGAATTTGAGTGGGGTTTGGGTCCAAAATTTGGGTAAATTATGTTAGTGTTTTGTTTGTGGGGATGTTAGGGAAGGTTTAGAAAAGGTTTGGGGTCAATTGGAGTTGAATTGGTTTGGTTTGGGCTAAGTTTGGGTCATGGGTCCAAATTGGGCTTTAAGGTCAAAAGTGAAATTGGATTCAAATGTCAATCAAATTGGACTTGGATTTGGTCTAAATTGATATTGTGAATATTAAATTGAAGTTTAGAATTGAATTGGACCAAAATTGGGGTCAATTGGGTAGATTTGGTTTGACATTGGGTTCACTTGGGTTAAGAATGGGCTAAATTGGGGGTTTTGGTAAAAGTGGGGTAAATTGACAAAATTGGCCCATGGTGTAGTTGAAAAAAATGAAATTGGGAATATTTGGGATTTTCTGGAATTTTCTGGGAATTTTCTGAATTTTTGGATTTTTTGGCTAAGAGGGGCATTTTGGGTATTTGGAGGGTATTTGGGGGTATTTTTGGAATTTTTGTTATTTTTGGCTATGTATGATCAATTTGATTGGTGAGGAAATGTTCAAGGTTAATTTTGGGGAATTTTGGGTGATTTGGAAATTTTGGAGGATTTGGGCAATTCTAAGGGCTTTTAGTAGGTTTGATGGGTGTAGGGTCTCCGGGGTCAAAAATTGAAATTTTGGAATCATGAAGATTGATCAAATATGAGTGGAATTGAATCACTTTGATTGAGCCATGAAGCCATATTAAGCCTATATGAGCCATGGGAGGACTCATTTGAGGCATTCACTATGTTGTTCCTGACCCTCTTAACCAGGGGCTTAGGGGTTAAGGTCAATCCATATGAATTACCTACATGAGTCAAGGAGTCAATTTGGGTATGGGTATGGTTTTAGGATTTGGATTGTGTGTGTGAGAGTGTAGAGTGTGAGTGTAGTGAGTTTGTAAGTCAACCCTCACTAGACCAAGCCACCTAGGGTGGTCATAAGGCCAAAGAGTCCTATAGGGAACTCATCCTTTAAACCTTCACATTTGATTTCAACCCTCTAGGTGATTAGGGGTCTATAATCAAGCTTGTGAGGTTTGTAGGGAGGCAAGAAGTGGTTCAAATTTCTAAGGGATGGGTCCCAATTCTAGTCCTCTAAGATAATCAAAGGAAAAGCCTAAGGCTAGATCCTAAACACTAAAGAGGAAAGAGAAGACCTCATCAAAAATGAGGTCAACAGATGGATGCATCTCTTGGTGGATTCATTGAATTTGGACATATTTTGACGAGACATCAAAACACCTTTTGGATAATTATTAAAAATGAAGACTTGAAGATCAGAAAGTGGCGCCTCACCCAAGAGAAGAGTTCAGCAGAAAATTTTGGTGGGAGAAGTTGGAGTAAAGCTTGAAGTTGTTTCCAGGGAAAGAGGAAGAAGGAGAGCCTTCTTCTTGCCATATTTTCTTTACTATTCCACTTTACTTTATCATAGTTTGTATTAGAATTTAGGAGAGTCAATCCTCAGAGTTAGGCGCCAACCTGTTTGGAGTATTTTAGTGGAAAACAAAATTTCAGAGAAACTTCCAGAGTCTTGTGGAGAGGATTTTCAGATAAGTGTTTATATTTGTTTTTACATTTTGTTTTTAAGTAAAAATTGTGTTTTCACTATGATTTCTACTTTCAAATTAAGTTGTGTTTGTGTCTTTTCCATGAGTTTTGAGTAGTTTTCTTTATGTTTTTCCTTTTAAATGATGAAGTAATTAAATTATGGAAGGAAGTTGTGTAAAGTATATAAGTTTAATGTTGGAAGAAGTTGTGATGATTTGTTTCCTTGCACTTAATTTACTTCTTAATTTGGCCAATTAAGATGTTAAAATTTGTTGTGAGATTATGTAAGATCCAATGCGGCGTTGTCTCAATCAACTATTGGAAAGAATCACATGCAATTGTATGGATGAGAATTGTAGTCCATATACTTGAATCCAAATAAATAGGGAGATATGTTTTAATGGGGAGTAAAATTAGAGGACTTTATAGTGACAGGCTAAAGCCCCCTAATTTGGTTTGCAGTGAAAAATTTTGCTATGAGATGTCAGCCCCCTGATTCACGGGACTTATATTTTGCAAGAATTTATGAACTCAGATATATATATATTTATAATGATTTTGTTAAGTCTAAGCATTTAACGCAAGTATACGTATCGTATCAAGTACTACATGACTCTAATGGAGAACTGGTTATCGATATCACAGGGAAGTTTGGAATATATAAGAAAGTGTTCAAGATATAGGTAACGTCGCACTAAAATCCGATATTTAATTTGCAATTAAAGTTTTCTAATTACTACTATTACACAGGAAATTGTAATGATTAACTAACTACAATTACTTCTAACAACTTTAGAAATAGAATTAACTAACAGACACACTAAACTAAGTATTTAAAAGGTTTTCGATATATGAGAAAAGTATCTTTCCTCTTGCAAAGAGAGTATGATGTGTGGATTGATATGAAAAAATATTTATGTTATTGTGCCAAATAGGAGCATAGATGATTCTTTACCCTTAAAAGATGACCCCCTCTTCTAAGTAAGAAAAGAACATTGACATATTATAAGTTTAATCACTAAATCTAAGGCTAGGCTGGGAGGATACCGGCTCTCACTTCGGAGCTCCCACTCACTCTTCACTCGAAGGCTAACCTTTGATATTAGTTACTAATCTTAGAACCAATTTGGGGATTTCAGCCTGTCACCTTGAAATCTCTACATTGAAGTCCATCAAAACATATTTCCCTATTCATTTGCACTCAATTCCCATGAACTACGCAATTCATCCATAGAAATTGAATGGATCATTCATTATTGTTGTAGGACATTAAATCTTTTCAAACTTAATGTTAAACAACATATTTTAACATTTCAATTGACCAAATCGAAAGTAAATTAAGTTCTAAATGAAAAACCATCACAATCTTTTCATTACATTAAAAGCACATCAAATCCACATCAATCCTTCACCACATCTCTATGCAAGAAGAAAGATAAGGGAGACTACTCAGAATTCATGGAGAAGATACATAAAACATAGACTTTATATATAAAAGAAAAGTCATACAAACCACAAAAAAATACAACTTATCTCTTTCTCTTCCCCAATGAAATTCCCTTGAAGTTCCTTTGAATCATCTTCTCTCTTCTTTACAACACTTGATTCTCTCTTTAGAATGGAAAGGAAGAAGCAATCTCTCACTTTACCCCTTCTCCTTCACTCCTTAGAGAAGAATTCCTCTCAAATCCTCACTCTACACACTCTTCTCCTAAACCCTAACACTTAACACTCACTAAAACTACTCTAAAACCACTGAAGAAGCACACCATTTTTGTCCAAAAATAGTTACTTATAAGATAGGGACGAAATCCCAAGAGTTTCCATAGGCATCCCTTCAAAAAATCGCGAAAACTCTTTAAATTTGAACTCCACCGACTTCGGTCGACAGCGGCGCCAGATAGGGCGTCGGCGGCGCTCTATCGTGCAATTAATTCTGGACTCTCTGGATTTGGGCGCCGGCGACGCCAGAACATTTTTTCACCATTTTTCTCTTTTTTGCTCTTTTTTTCTCCGGATTCGTTCCTTTTTACTTTTTTTCACTCCAATCACCTAAAATCATCATACCTGCAACAAATCATGAAAAATAACTTTCTTTAAAGTTCAATATCACCAAAAATGAGTAAATTACATAGCAAAAACCGTATATATTTTTGGTGCATCAGAATTCCCCAAACTTTAACTATTACTTGTCCTCAGGTAATCCTTTTACTACATAAAATATAACTCTTGGCAATGTACTTTTTAATTGTAAGACACTAAAATTTTTCATTCAAAAGAATATATTGGTTAGATTTTCAGAAAGAAATTTAGCAACTCAGATTAACACTACAAGTGTAAGAATATTCAACAATCAAGTCTAAGAGTTCTAGTCTTCTATTTATTTCAAGATGAACCATAATTTGTCATATTAAGAGTGCCTCAAAAGACTATGTGAAAAAGGAGTTCATGTAAACTTCATTAGAATGTATGCCAGTACGTAAAATATAAATTCAGAAATGAAATCAAGCTTTCCCTTTAGGGTGATTCAAGTGAAGCCAATTTTTGTTTAGGCATCTTCTCAAGCTTCTCGTCATAAACATTTTTTTTCTTACTTTTTCTTTTCTTTTCTTTTTCTCTTTTCTTTTTTTTAGGGATTGTTTTTCAATCCTTCTTTTCTTTTCTCTCTTTTTTTTATTGAGGATTACTATATCTGGATAACCCTTTAATGATTTTAAACTTCACTCTCTTCTTTCTAAAGTTCAAACCTGAAACATCTCTTTACTTTATAGTTAAGTATAAGCTTTATTATTCTCCATAAAGTTACAATCTCTTCTTAACACACAATACTTTAAGTCCCTCAACATTTCAAAAATACAGTTTTCTTTACTTTAAATAGTTGACTATAATCAAATCCTTTCAAACTAAATATCTCACTTCTATAAAATCAACCTTTATCACTAAAATTTTTCATCCTATCCTTCCATAATATTCAACTGAAATAAAAAGTTTTAGTTACTTATAGTGAGGGTCAACTGCCAGAAGTTATGCTAATAATTTTTCAAAATATAATAATTGAGAACAAATAAAAGTTAGTATTTTTCTACCCTCCCCCAAACTTAAAATTTTCAATAAATTTGAAACATTTAGAGTAGAAGAAAACTAACCTCTCTGTGCTGGGATCTTGAAATCTTCAACAACTATCTGGTATTAGTCAAAATTTACAACTAGCAGGCATGAAACAATTAGTAGCAGTGATATAACAATTTTAAATATTTGCATGGGTAAAGAGAAATTAACATTAAACACTAAACATCAACAGAACACTACAACATGAAACAAACTATCACAGTACTACATAGTCCAGCTAACAATTTAAATGTTTCAGTACAACATAACAATACACCAACAGAGTTACACAACATATGAAAATTAAATACTACAACATAACAGTACAACAAAGAGTTACACATCATATGAAAAGTAAATATCCACTACATCACATCAGTACGACACAGCAGAACAAGAACAACAGAAATAAAAACAAATAATCTACCAGTCTCCATCATCAGGATCAGCAGGGTCCTCAGCAGGGTCAGGTCTATATGGTGTATAGCTGGGGCAAGAAGGAAATATCACATCGGATTCCCCCCTCATAAATCTGACCTGAGCATCATAGTAAGCAATATCAAACTCAACTCTCATATGCATATAATCTTCATTCACATCACTCTTTGCCTCAAATACATCCATCCTACGATGGAGCCTATTTACACTAGCACTCTGTAGTCTCAGCTACTCAATAATATCAGATAAGGTAGGCGGCTCAGATGTAGATGGAACATCATAACTCATACTAGGAATATCAGTACTCTTATGCTCAGCTCTGGCTCCTACATGAGACTCATAAGTACAGATAATATTCTTTGTAATTGGTCTCAAAGGTATAGCCACTTCTTCAGAACTACTGAACTCCACTCCAGACTGAACACAGAGGGCATGAACTAAAGCAGGATGTCCTAATCCTCCAGTGGTCTCACCTCTAGCAATCGTCTGAATATTCTTGTAAATAATAGTCCCAATATCAATCTTTTTCATCTTCTGTTTACAGTAGTTCAGAATTGTTCTATCTCTAGTAACTTCGTTGTGGTGATAAGATGATAATAGTCTCATAGAAATGAAATAATGCCAAGCTTTTGAAGCAACATTCAATGTGGAGGCGGGGAAATTTATCAACTGTTTTTGACTTACTTTCCATTCTCCTTGCCCGTCAGTCAGAAAAGCAATAACTTCTCTCATATTCTCCCTCCTAGTGCCAAAGTTCTCGTACTCACACATGAATGGTTCCCGAGTCTGGTAGAAAGCATTGATATGTTGAGGAGTAAACTCAATCATCTTCCCACTAACAAGCACATACTTAGTCTCAGTCCAGGGTATATTCGAATAGAATTCTCTAACAACTCCCATAACAACATTCACAGTGAAATAATAAAATCTCTCCCAATTCCGCTCTGCAATCAATTATTCTACAGATCCTCTAGGACTATCAAAAGCTTGATCCTGGATACACTTCTTGTTGTAGAGGTGAGAGTTATAGCGAAATTTGGCCTTGATGTTGATGAATCTCTCCTCATCAAAATCCAATTTCCTCTTCCCTTTACTCATCCTTGGAGCCATGTGAATTTTTAAAATTTGCAAGAAAATTCCAATAAATCTCAAATTCACAATGTAACAAACTCCAAACACTATTCTAAACAAGTAAGAGCAAATTTCATCATGGAAATCTCAAAATCTCTTTAAAATTCCAAAAAATTCACCATAAGTAATGTGATAGATTTCCATGGTGAAAATCCAAAAATTTTAACTTAAAGTGAAGTTCTTACCAAGAGAAATGTAAATTCGGTGTCAAAAAGCTTTAAAATCTCTTTGAATCTGAGATCTAGCAAGGCCTAGATCTTCAAAATCATGAAAATGGAGGAGGAAGACGAAGGAAAAGGAAAAATTTATGGATCCCAGGGCAAAAATCACGAAATCGATGGTTTTAGGCCTTTTTCTTGGTTCGGGTACCGGCGGCGCTCGATATGGTGCCGACGGCGCTCTATTTAAAAAAATTGGCCAAACTCTCTGGATTTGGGCGCCGGTGGCGCCAGTCCAAAATATTTTCTGGGTCTGAAATTTTTTTCATATTTTCAATCGTTTCGATGTCCACAATGATGTTTAACACTTCAATAGGCATTTACATCATCCCATAAGCAATAATTAACACAATTCTTCACACAAACAAAACACAATAATCTTATATACAAAATCCAAGTTACATCATAGACACCAAATACGTTCATTCAAAACAACTACTCTTAGATATTTAGTGCAGCAAGTACTCTACGATAGGCAAACACTAAGATCTAAGCACACAATGAAAGTAAACACATCCAAGTCTAGGTTTAAAGCAAATATTACACAAACCAAACTAAGCAAAGTAAACTAAACACACAACAAACATAAGTAGAATCCATCAATTACTCCACATCAGTTTCAGAACTATACTCTCCTCTAATGTCTCCAATTGATTGCTGATGCACAAACAAATTATAGAATGGACAAATTTGAAATTCGTAGATGATTCCTCAGCAATCACCACATTCTTCTTCATCAGATTGATCAAGCCCATCTCAATTCGACCAGTGTGATCGAATTGTTCTTTTATTCTTCAATCTATATGATCGAATAAATCAGAAATATTATTGATCGCATTCATAACGTTCCGTACCTCAGTCTCCAACTATTTGATCCTCTTCAATATCATTCTGGAACCTTCAGGAAAATAAGATTGAATCGGTTGTGAAGTCTGCGTTGGTTGATCAGCGAGCAAGTTCATGTCATCTTCATCTCTAACTGTCTGGTAGTCATAGGGATTAGTTGGATCAATAGGCCTCCATGGAAGAAGAACCTTTTCCCAACTTTCATAAGGAACCTGTGACTGACTACATAACAGAAATATGTTGGACGGGTGTCCAAGCCCATATTTAGATCCATGCAAAATTAATCCAAGTACTGATTTCACAATGATATTACTAATATCAACCGGCCTCCTAGTTTGAATACAAAAATTCAAAATGGTGTTTTCCTTGGTTACCTTGCTAATCTTCAATGTCAGAAATAACTTTACTGAAATAAAGTAGTGCCACTGCTTTCGATACTAGATTGAGAGATGCAGATGGGAAACTAATATATCCATTCTCTCTAACTTCCCATTCTTCATTCTCATCCATTAGATATCGATACACATCATTCATATTATCCCTCGTGGCATTGAAATTAGAATAATGGAAAATAGGTACGTTCTCCATCATAAAGAGATCGTTAATTCGTGCAGGAGTGAATTGTACAAATCTACCACGCACAAATACGAACCCTTGATTGATCCCGTGAAGATTTGCATAAAACTCTTTCACGACGGGAACAACAACGACAGCGGTAGTGTAGCAGAGCACTTCCCAACGTGTCTCCTTAATAATCTTATCAATTTTAGTAGTAGGATTATCCATACCTCGATTTATGAAGCCTCTTTCTTTAATAATCCTTCTTTTCATCATCACTTTGTTGAACAAATGCTGCGCTTCAAAACTTATGAACTTCCTTCAGTTGAAAACACGAAATTGAGGGGTTTCAATGGGAAAAGAATCCATAGGATACGAATTGGGATTGGTGGTTTTTGTTTTTATGCAGTTAAGAAGTCAAAAATGGAGTTTAGGGAGTTATAAGGACAAAGATCCCGCCAAAAACCTCCAAAACTCGTATTTTAAAACTTAAAAACCGTCAATCAGATTTTGGGCATCGGCGACGATCGATAGGGCACCAGCAGTGCTCAAATAGGCAAGTTTAGTGTAGGGTCTGTGATAGGGCGCCGGCGGCGCCCATTCTGGCAGTGGTAAAAAATTCTCACTGAACTTCATTTGATCCAAAATATTCCAATATCTCGATTCTATCCATCATTTATCAATTTTTACAGTATTTAGGAGTAATTAGCATTCAAAACAACTATCTAAAAAGCACAACTACAACAAACAAGAAAACACACCACAAAGATACATATGGGTTGTCTCCCATAAAATGCTTGGTTTAACGTCGTCAGCCCGACAAACCATTCAGTTAATCGAGATGACTCAGCATTAAAACCTCTTTGAAGTCAGGTTGAAACTCGTCAAAGTAAGGCTTTAATCGATGCCCATTAACCTTAAAAATATTTTCAGTATTAAGATCTTTAATATCAACAGCTCCAAAAGAATGAACTTTTACAACTGTAAAAGGTCCTATCCATGTAGACACGAGCTTTCCAGGAAATAACTTCAATCTTGTGTTGTATAATAAAACTTTTTGTCCATATTCCAAGTTCTTTTTCAATATCTTCCGATCATGCCATAATTTCCTTTTTTCTTTATAAATCCTATCATTGTGATAAGATGCATTTCTAATCTCTTCCAATTCATTCAATTGCATAAATCTTTTCTCTCCAGCATTTTTCAAATTAAAAATTAACTATTTTATCGCACAATATGCTTTATGCTCCAATTCAAATGGTAAATGGCAAGTCTTGCCAAACACTAGTTTATAAGGAGACATTCCAATAGGGGTTTTAAAAACATTTCTATAAGCCCATAAAATCTAATCGAGCAGACCAATCTAATTTATCATTATCCACAGTTTTCTCCAATTTTTTTTTTAATTTCACAATTAGACTCTTCTGCTAAACCACTAGTTTGGGGATGATAAGCAGTAGCTATTCTATGAATAATATTATATTTCTCAATTAATCTCTTAATTTGATTATTCCTGAAATGGGATCCACCATTAGTTATGATTACTCTCGGCATTCCATATCTTGTAAATATATTTTTCTTTAAAAATTTTGAAACACTCAGAGCATCACATCTAGGTAAAGCAACAACTTCAATCCATTTCGAGACATAATCAACGACAACCAATATATATAAATTTTCAAATGAAGGAGTAAATGGTTCCATAAAATCTAATCCCCATACATCAAAAATTTCAACTTCCAAATTATAATTTTGAGGCATTTCATTTCTTCTAGAGATATTACCTACTCTCTGACATCGATCACATGATTTAATATATTTATAAACATCTCTAAAAAGATTAGGCCAATAAAATCCAGATTGTAGAATCTTAAAAGCAGTTTTATCAACACCAAAATGACCTCCAAATTCAGAATCATGACATTGTTGAATAATCAAATTAGTTTCTTCTTGTGGCACACATTTCCTAATAATCCAATCCTTACACTATTTATATAGATAGTGCTCATCCCAAAAATAGAATTTTGCATCATATTTAAACTTCTTTTATTGTTGCCTTGTTAATTCAGGTGGTACAATATCACTTACAATATAATTCACAATATTAGCATACCAAGGAAAACTACTTCCCATAATAGTATAGAGTTGCTCATCAGGGAAAATTTCAGTAATTTCTTTTTCAAATTCAGATAATTTATCATAGTCTATTATGGACAGATGATCAACTATTTGATTATCAGCTCCCTTCCTATCAACTATCATAAAATCAAATTCTTGCAGAAGAAGTATCCATCTAATAAGTCTAGGTTTCGCATCCTTCTTTTGCATTAAATTTGATAGCCAAATGGTCTGTATGCACAATACTTTTAGTTCCAATTAAATAAGGTTTAAATTTTTCAAAAGCAAACACTATAGCTAATAACTCTCTTTCAGTTGTGGTATAATTAATTTGAGCTTCATTAAGAGTTTTACTAGCATAGTAAATGACTTTGAAAACTTTATCATGCCTTTGCCCCAATGCTACTCCAATTGCATAATCACTAGCATCACACATAAGTTCAAATGGTTTCTCCCAATCGGGTGAAACAATTATAGGTGCAGTGATTAATTTTTCTTTTAATAATTCGAAAGCTCTTAAGCATTCATCATTAAAATCAAACTTTCTACCATTTTCTAAAAGTCGACACAAAGGTTTAGTAATTTTAAAAAAATCTTTAATATATCGCCTGTAAAATCCAGCGTGTCCTAAGAAACTCCTCACCTCTCTCACAGTAGTGGGTGGCGGCAATCTCTCAATCACTCTAATTTTAGCAGGGTTGACCTCCATACCATATTCAGAAATTTTATGCCCAATTCAGAACTTGATTTGTTTTTTCACAAAGCTCCAAAACTTTTACTAAGTTTTCCAGGAAAATTTCAAATGAAGTCCTGAATACAGAGAAATCATCCATAAAAACTTTTAATCCATTATCTATCATACTACTGAAGATAGACATCTTACATCTCTAAAATGTTGTAGGTGCATTACATAGTCCAAAAGACATTTTTCGAAAAGCAAAAACTCCATAAGGGCTAGTAAATGTTGTCTTTTCTTGATCCTCAGGAGCAATAGGTATTTTATGGTAACCAGTATATCCATCCAGAAAATAGTAGTACTTGTGTCCAGCAAGTCTATCTAGCATTTGATCGAGAAAAGGAAGAGGAAAGTGAACTTTTCTAGTAGCGGCAATTAATTTCCTATAGTCAATACAAATTCGCCATCCATTAATTTGTCTTGTGGGTATGATTTCATTACATTCATTCACTTCAACAGTCACTCCTCCCTTTTTCGGTACACAATGTATTGGACTCACCCAAGCACTATTCGAAATAGGATAAATAATTCCAGCATCCAGCCATTTTAAAATCTCTTTCTTTACTACTTCTTTCATTATAGGATTCAATCTCCTTTGCGGATCAACTCTCGGTTTATGTTCTTCATCTAATAAAATTCTATGTATACAAATCGAAGGACTAACTCCTTTAATATCTGCCAAAGTCTATCCAAAAGCTTTCTTGTATCTTTTTAAAGTTTCCAACAGCTTCTGTTCTTGGTATTCGTTTAACTCCAAAGATACAATAACTGGCAAAGTATATGATTCTCCTAAAAACATATACTTTAAGTGATTAGAGAGAATTTTCATCTCAAGTTTAGGAGTTTTTATGATAGATGGAATTAAGCTTTTATCTCCACCTTCCATAGTTTCTAATACTTTGAATCTCTCCTGAACATACTCCAAATCTTCATTCTTCTTACTATCTGAATTTTGTTCATTTTCCCTTTCTTCTTCAAACATATTTTTATATTCTTCTTCTTTTTCAAATATATTTTCAAAATGATCGTTTCTCAAGTAATCACAAATCTCCATCCTAAAACATTCATTATCTTTTTCCATTGAGGGATACTTCATAGATTTTAAAACATTAAAGGTCACCTCTTGATCATTAACTCTCATAGTTAACTCTCCTTTTTGAACATCAATTACCGCTCTTCCAGTAGTAAGAAATGGTCTTCCCAAAATGAATGAAATTTCTTTATCTTCCTCCATATCAAGTACAATAAAATCTACAGGAAAGATAAATTTATCCACTTTCACTAACACATCTTCCACCACTCCTTTAGGATAAGTAATGGAACGATCGACCAACTGAAGTGTCACAGATGTAGGCGAAATTTCTCCTATTCCTAACCTTTTGAAAGTTGATAAAGGCATAAGATTAATACTCGCTCCCAGATCACATAAAGCTTTTCTGAAAAATTTTTCACCTATAGCACACGGAATAGTAAAACTACCAGGATCTTTATGTTTTTCTGGAAGCTTCTTCTAAATAATTACACTACACTCTCCGCTAAGTGCAACAGTTTCATGATCAGTAAACTTTCTTTTCTTTCTCAGATTATCCTTCATAAACTTGGCATAGTTAGGCATCTGTTCCAATGCTTCAACAAAAGGAATTTTTATAGTTAATTTATTAAGGATCTCCAAAGATTTTTCAAATCTGTTATCCCTGTTTTGTTTCTTCAATCTTTGAGGAAATGGAGGTGGTAGTTTTTCAACTGTTATCTTCATTGGCTCAAGAGGATAATCCAAGTCTGGATAAATCTTGTTTCAACCTTTTTCAATTTCCACCTTCTCCTTTTCTATTTCAACTTCTTTTTGCACTCTTGTTTCCAATTCTCTTCCACTCCTTAATTGAATAGTCTTAAGTTGTTCCTTGTTTTGATCTTTTGGATTGATCTCCACATTTCTTGGAAGTGTTCTAGAAGGTCTATTATTAAGTGCAGTGAAAATATGTCCTAATTGATTTTAAATATTTTTCATAGTAACACCTTGAGCTTGTAATTGATTTCCTATATTCAGAATCATTTCTTCACTAGACAACTTCTTATCCTTAAATTGTGGGTTACTATTAAATCTAGGGGGATAATATGGTCTAAAATTAGTATTTCCTTAATTGTTCGAATTTCCAATTCGAGTTATAGAATTGTTAGCCCAATGTAGGTTAACATTAGCATTGCTATTATTCCAATTGAAATTTGGGTGATTCTTCCAACCAGGATTATAATAATTCGAATAAGGATTATTAGGTCTATTAATAACATTTAAAGTCTCATAAGGTGTTTAAGATTTTGTTATCTGTCCAAATGAATTTTCCTCCAACACTTGAGGTGGTTGAGAATAATTCATTCCATATTGATCTATTTTCTTTGAAAGGGCTGCAATTTGAGAAACTACCATAGTCATCATATCTGAATCATGAACACTAGCTACTCACTTAGGATTTACCCGTTCAGAGGGCCATTGAAAATTATTAGTTGCCATTTATTCAATTAATGCGTATGATTCATCAAAAAGTTTTGACATTAATGATCCACCAGCAGCAGCATCTATAATGGATCTCAATGATCCCACTAATCCATTATAAAATATTTAAATTATTAACAAATCTAGTAAAGCATGATGTGGGCACTTCCTAAGAAGATCTTTAAATCTCTCCCAAACTTCATTTATTGACTCTCCTTCAAACTGACAAAAGGATGTAATATCATTTCTTAATTTAGCAGTATTTGATGGAGGGAAATATTTTGATAGAAACTTTTGAGATAATTCTCCCCAAGTTCTAATAGATCCCGGTGCTAACGAGTTTAACCTCGCCTTAGCTTTATCTCTTAATGAAAAAGGAAAAAAGTCTAAGTCTGATAGCGTCACTAGACACTCCGTCATATTTAAAAGTAGCACACAATTCTAGAAAACTAGCGAGATGTAAATTTGGATCCTCAGTAGGTGTTCCTCCAAATTGATTATTTTGTACCATTTGGATAATAGCAGGTTTAAGTTCAAATGAATTAGCAGCAACATCAGGATTTTGAATTGTTATGTGAATTTCTTATGTTGTTGGGTTAGCATAATCTCTTAAAGGCCTTGGCAAATTTCCAAAATCATTTCTCTGATTATCTTGAATATTCACCATTTTACAAGGATTTTCAATTTGTTTTTATTGTTTTTGTTGTTTTCTAATTTTTTTGACAAAACACTCTAATTCCGAATCGTAAGGCACTAAACCTATAGATCCGCTACTACGCATATACAAACACAAATACTATAATAAAGTAAACAAACACACAATTACACACTACAAAATAAACTTACTACGTTATTTTCCTACTTACTTTCTTTACTCCGTTACCTTCCTACTTACTTTCTTTACTCCATTACCTTCCTACTTACTTTCTTTACTCTGTTACCTTCCCCGACAATGGCGCCAAAAACTTGATGCACGGGACTTATATTTTGCAAGAATTTATGAACTCAGATATATATATTTATAATGATTTTGTTAAGTCCAAGCATTCAACGCATGTATACGTATCGTATCAAGTAATACAGGGCTCTAATGGAGTCCTAGTTATCGATCCCACTGGGAAGTTTGGAATATATAAGAAAGTGTTCACAATATATGTAACGTCGCACTAAAATCCTATATTTAATTTGCAATTAAATTTTTCTACTTACTACTACTATGCAGGAAACAGTAACGATTAACTAACTACAATTACTTCTAACAACTTTAGAAACAAAATTAACTAACAGACACACTAAACTAAGTATTTGAAAGGTTTTCGATATATGAGAAAAGTATCTTTCCTCTTGCAATGAGAATATGATGTGTGGATTGATATGGAACAAATATTTATGTTATTGTGCCAAATAGGAGCATAGATGATTCTTTACCCTTAAAAGAGTACACCCACTTCTAAGTGAGAAAAGAACATTGACATATCCTAAGTTTAGTAACTAAATTTAAGGCTAGGTTGGTAGGATACCGGCTCTCACTTTGGAGCTCCCACTCACCCTTCACCCGAAAGCTAACCTTTGATATTAGTTACTAATCTTAGAACCAATTTGGGGATTTTAGCCTGTCACCCTGAAATCTCCACATTGAAGTCCATTAAAACATATTTCCCTATTCATTTGCACTCAATTCCCATGAATTACGCAATTCATCCATAGAAATTGAATGAATCTTTCATTATTGTTGTAGGACATTAAATCTTTTCAAACATAATGTTCAACAATATATTTTAACATTTCAATTGGCCAAATCGAATATAAATTAAGTTCTAAATGAAAAACCATCACAATCTTTTCATTACATTAAAAGCACATCAAATCCACATCAATCCATCATCACATCTCTATGCAAGAAGAAAGACAAGGGAGACTACTCAGAATTCATGGAGAAGATACAATAAAACATGGATTTTATATATAAAAGAAAAATCATACAAACCACAAAAGAAAATACAAATTATCTCTTTCTTTTCTCCAACGCAATTCCCTTGAAGTTCCTTTGAATCCTCTTCTCTCTTCTTTACAACATTAGATTCTCTCTTTAGAATGGAAAGAAAGAAACAATCTCTCACTTTACCCCTTCTCCTTCACTCCTTAGAGAAGAATTCCTCTTAAATCCTCACTCTACACACTCTTCTCCTAAACCCTAACACTTAATACTCACTAAACTACTCTAGAACCACTGAAGAAGCACAAAATTTTTATCCAAAAATAGTTACTTATAAGATAGGGACAAAATCCCAAGAGTTTCCATAGGCATCCCTTCAAAAAATCGCCAAAACTCTTCAAATTTGAACTCCACCGACTTCGGGCGGTAGTGGCACCAGATAGGGCACCAGCGGCGCTCTATCGTGCAATTAATTCTAGACTCTCTGGACTTGGGCTCCGGCGGTGCCCATTCTGGCGCCGGCGACGCCAGAACACTTTTTCATCATTTTGCTTCTTTTTGCTCCTTTTTGCTCCGGATTCGTTCCTTTTTACTTCTTTTCACTCCAATCACCTAAAATCATCATACCTGCAACAAATGATGAAAAATACCTTTCTTTAAAGTGCAATATGACCTAAAATGGGTAAAATTATATAGCAAAAATCATATATATTTTTGGTGCATCACCCCCAGGTGGAGGGAATCGAGGGAACTCTAGAGTGAGAGCTGGTATCTTCCCTGCCTAACCCATCTACAAAATTTCAAAGCTTCAAATTATCTAATTTTCTTTATAGAACCAAGTAAGGGTAAAGAATATAATTTCTCATATTTGGCACAACACATTTAAATACTTTCACAACAAAATTCCATAATTATTACTAATTCATTAAAAAGTGGAAAATATATTTTATTCTCATTGCTTTTATATTGTTTTTAGAGTCTTGATTATTTTAATTGCTTGCTTTACATTTTCTTAAATATAAAATATCAAAAACAATTTTTAAATTATCTAATCTAAAACTACTTTACAAAATTAATTTAAAAAAGTAAAAAGTTAATTTTCTTATTTCTTTATATTTTTAGGCATTTTCATGTGGGTTCGATATCTCGGGGCTAAATCAAGAAGTCCTATATTACTTGATAAACGACATGTATACTTGCGTAGAATCTCTTATTATAAAATAATTAAAATATATTTCTTATTTGCTTCGTAATCAAGTTTTTGTGCCGTTGCAAAGAAAGAGATAATATCATTGAAAAGAAATATAAAGTGAAAAACGTAAGCATAAATATTCAAGTATCAAGTTTTTAGCGCCGTTGCCGGGGAAATTAATTAAAATTTCATAAAAAGAAGATTAGGAAAAATTGAAACTTCTACTTTTCTTTGCTTTTGTTAGTGTGTTTTACTTTATCTTATTTTATTTTATATGCGTAGTTCAGGTTCTGAAGGACTTGTGCCTTACGATTCTGAATTAGAGAAAAATGTCAGAAAAACAAAAAAAAATTAAAAATACTGAAAAAAATAAAAATATTCAAGAAATGGCGAATCAAGAAAATAAAAAATGTTAACATCCATCAAGAATTCAGACCTTTAAGGGATTATGCTAACCCTACAGTGGATGAACTTCATGGTAGTATTCAACACCCTACTGTATTTGCTAATTCATTTGAACTTAAACCTACTATTATCCAAATGGTATCTAATAATCAGTTTGTGTGCTACTGAAAGAGTATCTAATAATTAGGTTTCACTATAATTTTCTAGAATTGTGTTCTATTATCCAAATGGTATCTAGAATTGTGTGCACAAACTGAACATTGGCTAAATTCTACTGATTATTAGATACCATTTGGATAATAACAGGTTTAAGTTCAATTTACATCTTGCCAATTTATCCAAAAGATCCTAATTTACATCTTGCCAATTTTCTAGAATTGTGAGCTACTTTTAAATATGATGGTATTTTTGATGATGCTATTAGACTTAAACTTTTTCCTTTTTCACTAAGGGATAAGGCTAAGATATGGTTAAATTCATTAGCATCAAGCTCTATCAGAACTTGGGGTGATTTAGCACAAAAATTCCTTGCTAAATATTTTCCACCATCAAAGACTGCGAAGCTTAGAAATGATATCACATTTTTTTGTCAGTTTAAAGGTGAATATATATTTGAAGCATGAGAATGATTTAAAGATCTCCAAAGAAAGTGTCCACATCAATTGATACCAGATTGGTTAATAATTCAGACTTTTTATAATGAATTAGTTGGATCTCTTAGATTATTATCAATGCCGCTGCTGGTGGTTCATTGATGTTTAAACAGTTTGCTGATGCTTATGCTTTAATTGAAGAAATGACTACTAACAATTTTCAATGGCCTTCTGAAAGGTTAAATCCTTAAAAAGTAGCTAATATTCATGATAATTATGCTTTTGTGATGCTAGCAAACCAAGTTGCTACAATTTCAAGAAAGATAGACCAATTTGGAATGAATTTTCTCAATCAATTTCCATAATTGAAGAAAACTCATTAGGCCAAATGGTTGATTCTCAAACTTCACCAGAAACTTTGAATGCTAATATTCTAATTATTATAACCTAGGTTGGAAAAACCATCCAAACCTTAACTGGAATAACAATAATCAGGATGGTAGTAATCAACAATGGGGGAATAACCAAGTAAACCCATTGGGAAACTGGAACAACCAAGGGAATAATAATTATAGACCAAACTATCCTGCAGGTTTTAACAATACTTCACAATTTAAGGAGAAAAAGTTGTCTATTGAAGAAGTGGTGTTACAAATGGGAAATCAATTACAAAGCCAATAAGCTACAATAAAAAATATTGAGAATCAATTGAGACAAACTGCCATTTCATTAAATAATAGATCTCAAGGAACGCTTCCTAGTAATACTAAAGTAAATCCAAGAGATAAGAATAAAGAGCAATTAAAAGCAATTTAACTGAGAAGTGGAAGAGAGTTGGAAGGTAGAATTCAAAAAGAGATTGAAGTAGAGAAAGAAGAGATTGAAAAATCAAAAGAGGATGCTCCGAAAGGTTTGGAAAGACCTATTTCTCCACTTAAGATTGATTTAGAAAAGCCACCACCTCCATTTCCTCAGATTCTTCGTAAACAAAAGTTGGATAAGCAATTTTCAAAGTTCGTGGAGATATTTAAGAAGCTTACAATCAACATTCCATTTGTTGAAGCCTTAGAATAAATGCCAAGCTATGTGAAATTTATGAAGGATATTCTTAACATAAAAAGGAAGTTCAAAGATAATGAAACTATTGCACTTAGTGAAGAGTGTAGTGCAATAATTCAGAAAATGCTTCCTGAAAAGCTTAAAGATTCTGGTTGTTTAACAATTCCATGTGCGATTAGAGACAAATTTTATGGAAAAGCTTTATGTGATTTGGATGTAAGCATTAACCTTTTGCCTTTATCAATATTTAAAAAACTGGATTAGGAGACATAACCCTTACTACTGTAACTCTGCAATTAGCAGATTGTTCGATCACATATCTTAAAGGTGTTATTGAGGATGTTTTGGTGAATGTGGATCAATTTATCTTTCCTGTTGATTTCATTATGCTAGATATGGAGGAAGAAAAAGAGATCCCCATAATTTTATGAAGACTTTTCCTAGCCACAGGAAGATCAATGATAGATGTGCAAAAAGGGGAATTAATAATGAGAGTCAATGATCAAACTGTTACATTTAATATTTTAAAATCAATGAAATATCCTACAAGGGGTAAAGATGATGAATGTTATTGGATGGATGTTATCAGATATTTAAGTAAATGTCATTTCAAGTCAGCTTATGAAGAATATTTTGAAAGTGAAGAAGTGGAACACGAACAAGAAAAGGAATTACAACATTCTAAAGATTTTCATGAGGATGATTTAAATTATGTTCATGAAAATTTTGATTTGTAGGACATGAATGAAAAAGATGAATCTTTTTCTCCATCAATTGAAAAACCTCATGAACTTGATTTAAACTTATTTTGTAACTATTTGAAGTATGCCTTTTTAGGTGATTCCTCAACTTTTTTAGTTATAATTTCCTCTCAATTGACTGAGAACGAAGAAGAGAGTTTGCTTGAAATTTTAAAGAAAAATAAGAAAGCCTTTGGATGGACAATAGCTGATATTAAAGGAATCAGTTCTTCAATTTGTATGCATAGAATCCTTATGTAGGATAACTGCAAACCTCGGGTTGATCCTTAAAGGAGATTAAACCCTATTATGAAAGAAGTTGTTAAAAAAGAAATTTTAAAGTGGTTGAATGCTGGAATTATCTACCCTATTTCAGATAGTGCATGGGTTAGTCCTATTCACTGTGTTCCTAAGAAAGGAGGAGTTACTATGACTGTTAATGAAAAGAATGAGATTATACCAACAAGATAAGTTACAGGATGGAGAATATGTATTGATTATAGAAAATTAAACCTTGCTACAAGGAAAGACCATTTTCCTCTACCCTTTCTAGATCAGATGTTGGATAGACTAGTTGGGCATAAATATTTTTGTTTTCTGGATGGATATACTGGTTACCATCAAATACAAATTGCTCCTGAGGATCAAGAGAAAACAACGTTACCAGTCCTTATGGTACATTTGCTTTTAGAAGATTGTCATTCGGTTTATGTAATGCCCCTGCTACATTTCAGAGAAGTATGATGGCAATTTTATGTGATTTAATTGAAAAAGGAATTGAAGTTTTTATAGATGACTTTTCAATGTTTGGAATTTCTTTTGAATCGTGTTTAGAACATCTAGCTAAAGTTCTAAAATGCTGTGAAGAAATTAATTTGGTCCTTAATTGGGAAAAATGCCAATTTATGGTAGCAGGAGGAATAGTTTTAGGACATCGTATATTAGAAAATGGTATGGAGGTAGATCCTATAAAAATTGAAGTGATCTCTAATTTACCTTGCCTGACCAATGTAAGGAGAATTAGATGTTTTTTAGGATATGCTAGATTCTACAGGCAATATATTAAAGACTTTTCAGAAATTTTGAAACCTTTATGTCGTTTACTGGAAAACAAATGCAATTTTGAGTTTGATGATGAATGCATAAAAGCTTTTGAAACATTAAAAGAAAAATTAATCTCTACACCTGTTATAGTGTCACTAAACTGGGAAAAACCTTTTGAATTAATGTGTGATGCTAGTGATTATGCTATTGGAGCTATTTTAGGTCAGAAATATGACAAGATTTTCAAAGTAATTTACTATGCTAGTAAAACTCTTAATGAAGCTCAAATTAATTATACCACTACCAAGAAAGAGTTATTAGCTATTGTATTTTCTTTTGATAAATTCCGATCATTTTTAATCAGAACTAATTGTGTTGTGCATACTGATCATTCTGCTATTAAATATTTAATGAAGAAGAAGGATGCGAAACCAAGACTGATAAGATGGATTCTTCTGTTATAAGAATTTGATTATGAGATAGTAAATATGAAGGTTGCTGATAATCAAATTGTTGATCATCTGTCCAGGCTTGAAACTGAAAAATCTCTCTATGATGCTGAAGAAATTAATGAAAATTTTCGTGATGTAAAATTGTTCACTATTAATGAGTGGCGTGTTATGTGGCATGCCGACATTGTAAAATTTATTGTTTAGTGATATTTTACCCTATGGTTTGACATACCAGGAGAGGAAGAAATTTGTACATGAAGCTAAGACTTATTTTTGGGATGACCCATTTTTATATAAATTAGGAAATGATCTAATTATTCGAAGATGTATGCATTTATAATAAACTTATGAAAATTTTAAAAAATGTCATAATTCTGATTATGGGGGACATTTTGGAGTTGATAAACTGTATATAAAATCTTACAATCTGGATTTTATTGGTCTATAAATTTTAAGGATGTTAATGCTTATATTAAAAATTGTGATATATGTCAACGTGTAGGCAATATTTCTATAAGAAATGAGATGCCCCTTAATTATATGTTGGAAGTTGAAATATTTGATGTTTGGGGATTAGATTTCATGAGACCATTTATACCATCTTTCAGAAATATATACATTTTGATAACAGTAGAATATGTATCCAAATGGATAGAAGTTGTTGCTTTACCTCGATGTGATGCTCAAAGTATTGCAAAATTTTTAAGAAAGAATATATTTTGCAGATTTAGAATACCAAGAGAAATCATAACTGATGGGGGAAGTCATTTTAGAAATGCGATTATGGAAAAGTTATCAAAGAAAAATAATATTAACCATCGCATTGCTACTGCTTATCATCCTCAGATAAGTGGTTTGGTTGAATTATCCAATCGTGAAATTAAGAGAATATTGGAAAAGACTGTTAATCCAAACAAAAAGGATTAGTCAATTAAACTGGATTATGCTTTGTGGGCATATAGGACTGCTTATAGAACTTTTTTAGGAATGTCTTCATATAGGCTAATTTTTTTGGAAAAGCTTGTCATTTACCATTTGAACATGAGCATAAAGCATATTGGGCTATTAAAGAGTTTAATTATAATTTGAAAGATGCCGAAGAAAAGAGATTATTGCAATTAAATGAGCTTAAAGAGACAAGGAATGAATCTTATGAAAATGCTAAGATTTATAAAGAAATTATGAAAATGTGGCATGAGCGGAAGATTCTACTAAAAATCTTGAGCCAGGGCAAAAAGTTTTGCTATATAATGCTAAATTAAAAATATTTGCTGGAAAACTTAAGTCCAGGTGGACCGGCCCATTTATTGTGTTGAAAGTTTATTCTTGTGGAGTTGTGGATATTCAAGATCCTAAGACTAAATAAATATTTAAAGTTAATGATTATAGACTTAAACTTTATTTTTCAGTCGATCAACTTAAACCTGATGATAATCTGATGTTGGGTCACTTAGAATAAGCTCTGGGTATTTCAGGCTGAAGATGATAAACCAAGCGCTTTGTGGGAGGGAATCCATAGTTATCGGTGTGCTTTGCTTTATGTTTGATGTGTGTGCTTGTTTGGTTTGTTTTTATGATGGTAGTAATTTGAAGTTTATATACTATAGTGGTGTTATTTGAACCTTATTTGATGAATTAGAGAGTCAGAATGAAGATTTGGACTTTTAGCAGACCTGTGCTAAATTGAGCGCTGGTAGCTATGCACCGCAGATTGGCTCTTAGGCGCCAGAGTAACAAAAAACGTGAAAACATGGTTTCTAGATGCCTAAGTCATTGGTAAGTGGTTTTTGGAGTTAATGAAGAGTTTTAACACTTCTGTGGTAGGTTTTAAGCCTTCCCCAGTCTATTAAAGGCCCTAAATTAAAGAAATACTTGCCCCAGTTCTTATTTTCATTCCTGAGTCTAAAGAAGAGTATTTTGAGTGCAAAAATGTCTTCTTGGGAGAGCGAAGTTAAGAAGAAGGAGGAAGCCAACAAGAAGAAGTTTATTAGTGAAAGTGCTTAAGAGTTATCCAACGGATTACTAGCAGTTAGTATTCAAGGAATTGCAGAAAGGCTTGCAAAGATTGAAGCCGATGTGGAATCAATTGAAGCAAAGGTAAATGAAGCTAAAGCTCATTTAGCGCATATTGGATGACAACTCATAATGCAATTCAGTCATACAAGTCATGTGGAAGAAGCAAATAGAGAGATGTATCTGAAGAACAAATGGTTAGAAGAAGAAGATGTAAGAGTTTTTAATCATTGCCTGTTTTATCAGATTTATATTCGAGATGGTTCAAATGAAAATAATGGTGATTCTGGATATATTCCTCCTACAGGAGATTAGAATTAAATTAAGTGTAGTCATGTGATTTGGGTTTTTGTGTTAAGTGTTTTGTGTTTGTGATTTATGTTCGTATTTTGTTGCACATTAATTTGATGTTTGTTATATCTTAATGGTGTAAGTTTGTGTCTATGAAATGAGTTATGAACTTATGTATTATGGAATTTCATCCAAAATGTTTGGATAGAAATTTTTAGTTTGTATTAAGTGTAGTTTGTTATTAATGAAATATAATTTTGTGTTTGTGTGAAATTTGTTTGGAATCGATGGAAATTTTAGTGTAATTTTGGAGTATTAGAAGAGTTTATAGGGAGAAATAAGTATTAGAAGTGATTGAGAGAGATTAACAAAGTGATTTTTTGCCATTAAAATTAATTATCAAAATTTAGGCACTGGAGGTTAAGCACCAAACCATAGGCGTTTAAGCGCTAAGTTTCGCGGCTATGCGCCTTATGCTCCGCGCATAGGCACCAGTTCGCGAAAATCAGTTTTCTACAATTAAAAACCTGAAATTTTGCCATTTTAACCTCCCATTACCTTCAACCTCTTGGTTTTGCAAAATAGAAGACAAGGGCATCACTTAGTTGGATCATTTATGAGCCGATTTCACCAAAATTTGTTTGATTTAAGTTCCTTGAGGTGTGAGCACTTCTCCTAAGTAAAATTTTTTTATTTTCATCATGTATTTTGAGTACATTATTGAAAAAGCTAAAAATCACTATTCATGGTGAAAATTTGAGAAAAACATGAGAAATTGTTTGGATTTAGTGGAAATTACCTTTGGAAGTTAAAGTAGCAAGTTTAGTTTAATTTTGAAATTTATGGTGATTTTTTTTTTGAATTTTCAGAGATGGCTCCAAAGTCAAAGCGCTCGAGAGAGAAGGCAAGATTTGATTCTAACAAACTTATCAGTTCTAGAGCAGAGGATTGATACTTCGACACACTTTCATCACGCAAATTGATTTCTGAACAAGTTTTTAGTAAACCAGGAGGAGAGATTGAAGATATAATTGCTCGAAGAAATTAGGAAAATTACTGTTGCTTCTCTGCTATTGCTATTATTTCTATTTTTAGAGAGTTTTGTGCAAACTTTCCAGCAGCAGACGACAATATGGTGATGGTTCGAGGTCAGCAATTAGATTTTTTATCTGCGATAATTAATACTTTTTATCGATTACCTCCTGAGATGTTTTGTTTTTATGCCAACTATCATCCTTCTGAGGGAGAGTTAGATGAGATAACGTCTTTTCTTACTGATGGAAGAGGTTTATGGAAGATAAAAAATGAAAGAAGAGTAAATTTTCTGGCCTCTAAGTTGAATGCCCCTTCAAAGTCATGGCATTACTTTATCTCATCAAAGCTGTTGCCTTCATGTCATGTTAGTGAAGTTACGAGAGAAAGAGCTGTTCTGAACCATTGTATTCAACAGGGAAAGCCTTTAGACATTGGGGCTATTATTTTTTATTGTGTTTTGAACTGTGTGATAGCTGCTACTACTGTAAGTATGGGATTTCCTTCCCTGATTCATTAACATTGTGAGCGGTCTGGTGTTAAGTTTGAAACATGGGAAGAGGTTCTTCAGCCACTTAAACCCATTACTAGTGTAAATGTAAACACTTACACTGTGCATTCAGTATCTGGCTAAAAAGGAGGATCTATTAGAGCTTCCAATGCTTCTGCTTCTGTTGCCTCTACTTCTCGAGCTTCTACTTCACATGCATCATCTTTAAGAGATTCACAAACTGGATTGTTACAAAAGATCATAAAGAAAGTGAGTCTTATGAGAGAACAAGTTAGAGATATGGATGGTAAAATAGAAAATATTGAAAGGTATATTGTGAAACATGATGAATATGAGGAGAATTATCAGCAGTACATGGAAAGAGTGATTAGAGGTGACCACAGTGCTGAGATGGCCCCTCATCCTTTTTATATACCTTATGTGGCATTCAGAGACTGGAATAAAGATGATGATGATGAGGATGATGATTAAAATTATTGTGTTGAGTTTGTGATGTTGTTATGTGATTTTCTTATGTGTTGTGATGTTTTTATTTGATGTTTTCTTATGTAATGTGATGTATTTTGGTATGAACTCTGATATTGTGTAAATTGTAGTTGGACTATTTCTTTTATGCACATTCAGATGTTTATATGATAATTGATGTTTTATGTTGTATGTTTGTGATATGTTTGTGGTAGTAAATGTTTTAAATGTGTATCTAGTGTTTGAGTTTTTAGTAGTGTATAATTTAATTCCGAAACTGTTAGGAAAATTTAGAACACTATTAGCCCTATTTAAATTGCATGTTTAAACTTTTCAAAATCTGCTACCATATATTATCTAATATTTTTGTGATTTTAGTCATGTTAAAGTTGGTGTGTATTTGCTTTGAAAACCTCCACTAATGTAGAAGTCTTTTGAAATTTTTATTTTATGAAAAAACTGAAAAATTGAATTTGATTTATTTTTACTCCTTGTATTTAAACAATTATACTTGCATATTTAGGATATGAAAATTCTTGCTAGCATGGTATTTTAGTTTTTAATTCTTACCCATGTATCATTTTTTATGCTTAAATGTTTTATCCAAACTAAAAAATTAAAGTTTGGGGGGAATTTTAAAAACAAATTTTCAAAAACTAAATTTTTATTTGTTCTTAAGAATACTTTTAATAAATTTTATTTTTGATTGAAAACAATTATGTATATGAAGTTATATTAGGGGAGAAAAATTTTGAATATAGAAATGAGTAAAAGAATTTAGTTAAAATTTTTAGTAATGATGAAAAATTTAAAGTTAAAATTTTATTAGTAAAGACATGTTAAATATAATTAGACTATCTTCAGTAAGAAATGTTGTATTTTTGTAAAGATAGAAGATTTGACTTTTATTTTTCAAAACTTAAATTTCTTTTACTGAAAAATAATTTTCAATATTGTTATTATGACTTTTAAGTGAAAGATATATATCAGACTATTATTTTAAATAGAAGGGTGGAATTCAAAAGCATTAAAGGCCTATCCAGATACAGTAATCCTTGCCTTATAAAAAAAAACATATAAAAAAGAGAAGAAAAAAAAAGAAAAAAAAATTGAAAATGAAAAATAAAAAGAAATGAAAAGGGAAGAGAAGCTTGAGGATTTAAGGTCCTAATAAAAAATTGGTTCCATACCTAAAGTTTAAAATATAAGTATTGAGAAAATCTAATGCTTAAGATTATAATATAATGAGTAAAATTATTTTCAAATGAAAAATTTTAAGTAAGAAAAATAAAATGTTTAATTCCTATATTTTGAAGAATCTACAAGTATTTCTGAATTAGATAGAAACTTATATATTTCATGAACCTTTACTTAAGAACTTTCTAAACATTGAGTTGATCTCATTTACTAAAATTTTTTCTAAATTGGACTATTTCATTTCTAGAACAAATTTTGAAACCTTCATAAAAAAACTCATTTACATAATTTGCATGCTTGATTTTTATATAATTTTAGTGTCACTTGAGGACAGTAACACTTTAAGTTTGTGGTATTTTGCTACACCTAAAGTATATAGTGTTTTTAAGCACATTTAATGACTATTTTTGATAATATTTCACTTTAATGGAAGATATTTTTGTGTTTTTCTTGCAGGTATGATTAAAATGAGTAATTAAGATGAAAGGAGAAAAAAAAAAGATCAAATTTGGAATAAAAATTGGAAGGTGTGCAAATTTGGCCTCTGGCGCCTATGCGCCGAATGGCTGGCGCATAGGCGCCACAGTTAAAGTGACAAATTTTAATTAATTTTAACACAAATTTGAAGGGGTTTTTGAAGCATCCTTTGGTTTAAACTTCATTAACTTCTCATCAGCGCCAAAATTCATTTAAAATTTGAATGGATGGATGCATCTCTTGGTAGATTCATTGAATTTGGACATATTTTGAAGAGATACTAAAGCACCTTTTGGAGAATTATTAAAAATGAAGACTTGAAGATCAGAATGTGGCGCCACACCCAAGGAAGAGTTTAGAAGAAAATTTTGGTAGGAGAAGTTGGAGAAAAGCTTAAAGTTGTTTCTAGGGAAAGAGGAAGAAGGAGAGCATTCTTCTCGCCATATTTTCTTTACTCTTCCACTTTACTTTATCATAGATTGTATTAGAATTTAGGACAGTCAATCCTCAGAGTTGAGAGCCAACCTCTGTGGAGTCTTTTAGTGGAAAGCAAAATTTCAGAGGAACTTCTGGAGTCTTGTGGAGAGGATATTTAGATAAGTGTTTATCTTTGTTTTTACATTTGGTTTTTAAGTAAAACTTGTTGTGTTTTAACTATTATTTATACTTTCGAATAAAGTTATGTTTGTGTTTTCTACATGAGTTCTGAGTAGTTTACTTTATCTTTTTCCTTTTAAATAATGAAGTAATTAAATTATGGAAGGAAGTTGGGTGAAGTATATAAGTCTAATGTTGGAAGAAGTTGTGATAATTTATTTCCTTGCACTTAATTTACTTCTTCATTTGGCCAATTAAGATGTTAAAATTTGTTGTGAGATTATGTATGATCCAATGCAGTGTTGTCTCAATCAACAATTGGAATGAATCACATGCAATTGTATGGATGAGAATTATAGTCCATATAATTAAATGCAAATAAATAAGGAGATATGTTTTAATAAGGTGTAAAATTAGAGGACTCTATACTGACAGGCTAAAGCCCCCTAATTTAGTTTGAGGTGAAAATTTTTGTTATGAGATGTTAGCCCCTAGGTGGAGGGAATCAAGGGAACTCTAGAGTGAGAGCTGGTATCTTCCCTACCCAACCCATCAACAAAATTTCAAAGCTTCAAATTAACTAATTTTCTTTATAGAACCAAGTAAGGGTAAAGAATATAATTGCTCCTATTTGGCACAACACATTTAAATACTTCCACAACGAAATTCCATAATTATTACTGATTCATTAAAAAGAGAAAAAAATATTTTATTCTCATTGCTTTCATATTTTTTTAGAGTCTTGATTATTTTAATTGCTTTCTTTACTTTTTCTTAAATAAAAAAGATCAAAAACAGTTTTCAAATTATCTATTTTAAAACATACTTTACAAAAACAATTTAGAAAGTAAATGTTAATTTTCTTATTTCTTTATATTTTTAGACATTTCCATGTGGGTTCGTTATCTCGTGGATTAATCAAAAAAGTCCTATATTACTTCATAAACGATACGTTTACTTACGTAGAATCCCTTATTATAAAATAATTAAAATATATTTCTTATTTGCTTCGGAATCAAGTTTTTTGGTGCCGTTGCAAAGAAAGAGATAATATCATTGAAAAGAAATATAAAGTGAAAAATGTAAACATAAATATTCGGGGATCAAAGCCCTCAGTAATAAAATTGGCAGGATGAAACATCTAATAATACCTCTTCAAAATTGAAGCCAAACCATAGGATAGTTTGGGAAGTCACCAATGTTCTCCTCAGGATCTCTGACGTCCCTTACCTTTTTTCCTTTGGATTATACAATAACTATTTTTATTTGATCTTTCCCATTTAAATTTACTATGTTTAACCTTGAAAACCCTAAATGAATTCATGAAGACAAATAACATTGATCTAAATCGAGAGTTTTCTTAGTTGACTTTAGAATCTAAGATGTAATTAACTATGAGGGCTTGCCCTTCTAGGGAACTTTAAGAACCCAACTTAATATAGACTTATCTAATCTTCTATATTAGATAGGGGAACTTGTTGGCCAACATAAATACTCATAGAACAAACTAGATGCCATAAATTCTTTAGTTTATTTATTCGAGCCTCACTATTGAGTAAGTGTTTATTCCTTGGGATACATGCATTAATCATGGTGTTATGCTCGATGATTTAAACGATTAAATATATGAGATTTGTTTGGTCTTGTATTTTCAAAATTAAAATGCTACTTCTCAATATATATATATATACACAGGGTTGCTCTAATGAGGTCACAAAAGCTGATATTACTACTCCCCCCCCTCTTAAACTTTTGATACATGGAGACATCTTAGGTCTTCCATTTATTAGATGCTAGGTTTCTTCATTTTTGTTTGGTCCTAAAGTTTTTACTTTGTTTTTGTTGGTATACATGTAACCAGGGTGTCTTTGTCTTGTTTAGTTAAGTAGTTTTGTAGTAAAAAAATATATATATATATATATATATATATATATATATATATATATATATATATATATATATATATATATATATATATATATCTTTGATTAAAGGAGCGGCTCGTGGCTCTCAACGTGTTAATAGAAAATGTTGAGTACAAAAGAAGGAGTGGGTGGTGAAACCCATAAGCTAGAAAGACAAAAAAGTACATTAAACACACCTTTAAAGGTTTCACCTCCTAAAGTACTACAAAAAAAAAACAAGTAAAAAGGATACATACAGGTATAACCAAGTGACAAAAATACCCCCAATCAATACCAATAAGAAAACAAAAGAAGGAAACAACAAAAACTCTGATAGGAAAGTTTGGAGCTCCTTCCATCAACAACAACCAGCAAATCCATAGATCACCTGGCAATAGTAGAGCAGTGGGAGAGAGTAGCCCCGAGCAACAAAATAACCCTGCCAGAGTTTAGTGATACAGCAGAAAACCAATATCAAGGCAGCATTCCAGATATAACAGCAAGGAGGCACCAACAAAATAGTGTAACATCATCTAGCAGGGGGAAGAGCTCAATAAAAGTCCACCAACCAACAAGCTCAACATGAAAATGATAGGATAACACAACATGCAAGAGATAATGCAAAATATATAAAGACAATGAAGCAGTAAGAAGGCATCCATGTCCCTGCAATGAAATCAGAAGAAAATAGTAAAGCATACCAATAAAAAAGGTCCACACACCTAGGAAAGCAAACCAAACCCCCAGGCTCAGCCTCGAATAAATGGATCATCCAGTAGATCACCATTAAGTAACACATGTAGAGGCCTTGGGGGATGAACACCAACCAAATGCAGAGCTAAGGAGGAAGCCATCTTGGTCAACCAATCAGCAGGGGCATTACCCGCTCTAAAAATAACCTTCACCTGCACATTCATATTATGGGTAGAGACAAAAGACTCAAATCTCTTTAGCAAACCAATGATATTCCAGGGGTATTTTTGTAGTGATAATTTGATAAGAGAGAAGAGAGTTAGACTAAATTATCAATTTAGAGAAACAAAAGTGATAAGCCACCTGCATAGCCAAGAAAATAACCCACATCTTAGCAATCAAGGAAGTTATAGCAAAAATAGGAGATGCAAAGAAACACAGCAGGTGACCAGCTGTATCTCGGAAGACAACCCCAACACCAGCACGTTGAGAAGGCCAACTCCCATCAACATTCACCTTAATATAGTCCCTCTAAGGGCGCAGGGGGGGACAGCTGACCAAAACAGGTCATCTGGTGACAAAAATAGTCTGACCCCCCAAATGAGACCTGCACATCTTGGCAAAATAAGATATCACATAAGAGGCAGTTAGCTGAGAGGAGCTAGGGGAGTTATATTTAAAACTATTTCTAGTTGTCCAAATAAACCAGAGGAAAATCACAGGAAGTCTAGACTGATTTGTATCATAATGAGGGTAGGCCTCCCAAGCTTTAAGGTAAGGCTTGACCCCAGAAGAAAGGAGCTAGGAGACCCCATAGTAGATTCCAAGTGACCTCCAAACCTCTTTCGAAAAGGTACATTGAAAGAAGAGATGAGAAGCCTGTTCTTTCTGACAATGACATAAGTAACACCTATTAAAAAATTCTCAGACCCTTAAGCTTTAAAATGCAATCCAAAGGAGTAGTGAATGAAAAAACTGCCACAAGAGAAAGGAGATAGAAGGAGAGTTATATTTATGCCAAATGAGAGAAGCCTAGTCACACTTAGGAAAGGTGTGTAGGCTATTATAAAGCAGTTTGATAATAAAGTCAGTAGAGTGGAATTTCTAGTGAGGAGTGTCTCTCTCAAGAGGGGTAATAGGGAGCTGGGCCACATGAGGAGCACAGCCACCAAGCAGCTCCCTCAGTGTTCGTACATCCTAGTTTCCCCCAACCCAATAGTCAACCACCAAAAAATCCTCCAGCCCCTCCCTAGGGGGAGTATGAAGAGAAGAGAGAAAGCCCCATTGGTCATGCCACAAAGAAATTTTCCCCTTCCCACATCCCAAAACCTAAAACAATTGGCAACCCCCTTAGCTTTAAGCAAGGATTTCCAAATTTTAGAGTCCCCCACTTTCCAGAGAACCAGGGTGGGGTGTGAAGTGAAACAATACTTCTGATGCATAAATCTAGCCCACAAGGACTCCCCTTTTCTAAATTTAAACCATAACTTACACATATTGATTTGTGCAATATGGTCAAGCCTCCTGAACCCAAGCCCCCAAGCAGAAGTAGGTTTGCAAAGCTTATGCCATTTAGTCTAAATCTTCATATTGCTATCAGCATCCCAAAGAAACTTATTAAAAAGTCGCTTCATGAACATTTGAGAACTCTTCTTCAATTTTAAAACTTGTAAGGCATACATAGGAAAGCTATGTATAACACTCTTTAGTAAAGTAAGTATCCCACCATCAGAAAGGAAAATGTTCCTCCAATCCACAATTCTACCATTGATTTTGGCCACCACCTCATCCAACTGGCATTGTTTGCTCCTGCCCCTTAGGAGGTTAATGCCAAGATACTTTAAAGGAAAAGAAGCATTAGCATAACCCAAATGATCTCCAATTTCTAATATGGTTAGCAACATTTTTACCAAAGTAGATGCGACATTTATCATTGTTAAACCTCATCCCAAAAACCTGCTAGAAGTATGAAGAGCATCCCTCAACTTCTTGGTGGTGAGCTTAGATGCATTAGAGAAAATGATAGTATCATCAACATAAGCCAAGTGGCTTACAAGCACTTTAGACTTATGGTTGAACTGCATATAAGGGTGACATTCCTGCATAGAGTTAATTAGCCAAGAAAAATAATAAAAAATAATGATGAATATGGTAGGAGATAAAGGATCCTCCTGTCTAATGCCCCTTTCGGCGGATAAAAACCCAAAAAAAGTACCATTCATCAACACATTGTAATAATTATTGTGAAACCACCTTCGGGTAAGTTGACAAAAATGACCATGAAACCCTCTAGCCTTCAGCACATCAATAATGAAATCACAATGTAAAGTGTCATAAGTTTTGCTGAGATCAAGCTTAACCACCATGTTCCCACCTCTGCATTTTTGTCAAGATCCTCCACTAGCTCTTGATCTAGTAGGATGTTATCAGAAATTTCTCTGCCCTTTATGAAAGTAGATTGTTGAGGAGATATAATCTGAGGGAGATGTATTTGCAACCTAGCCACTAGAATCTTGCTAATCACATTGGACATAATAGAAGTCAAGAAGATGGGTAAAAAATTATCCCAAGATACCTTATCATTTGATTTAGGTATAATCACAATAAGAGCAGAAAAGAAGAATTTCCCAGGGTCCTTCCCCCTAAAGAAACTCTTAATAACATGACTAACCTCATTTTTAACAATCTGCCAATAGTGAACATTGAAAAGGAAAGTAAAGCCATCAGGACCAGGGGCTTTATTGTGGTTAATATCTTTAAAAGACTTTAGAATCTCATCATCAGTAGGATTGTCAGTCAGTTGTAACCCCTGAATATAATTCCTCTCTAAATCAAAGAGGGAAGCATCAACAGGCTGAACTTATATAACAGAAGTAAAGAGATCAGAGAAGTAATGAACTGCACTGTTACCTATGTCAACTTCATTATCAAAAAGTTCCCAAGATGATCCTTAATCTTGATAATGGAATTAATGTTCCTTCTATGCTTAAAGGTGGCATGGAAGTAACAAGTGTTTCTGTCACCATTTCTGAAAGTACAATCATTAGCTTTTTGCTGGAAAAAGCTCTTATATATATATATATATATATATATATATATATATATATATATATATATATTCAATTACATCTTTTTTTAAAGTAACTGATCGGTTTTCCATTCCGGCGAAAAACAAACACTCCCATTTAGCAACCGACACCTACAAGAACAAATAAAATAGTTGTAACTATTAAATTAGGATGCTAATTAGAATCCTCATAAGGCTTACAAGAAAAGATCTGAGAATGTGTCTGCTGTTGGTCAGGAAAAAAACATCAGGAAGCCTAGATGATTTTATTTGAATTTATTTTATGAACGAGCGATGAGAAAACAATCAGGAAGCCCATATGATTATTAAAAAGGTACACTCTGGATTATGCGATGTTCATTAATCAGGTCCCAAAATGAAAGAAAAAAGTCAAAGGAATGGGATATTATTGGCTTAAGATGATTAGCGATTGCATAAAAAATGCCGGACGTTGTCATCATTGTCAAGTACATGGTGTGGTATTACATCAGACTCCTAATGTAGTACATCTAGCAATTACCTCCCAGTTCTTTAAATGCTGGGATACATATATAAAAGGATCTATTGATCTTCCCTCATCAAAAGAACACAAGTTAATATTAGTTGTGACAAATTACTTCTGTAAATGGGCAGAAACCAAACCTTTAAGATAAGTCAAAGCCTACCACGTACTCTAGTTTATCAAGAACCATATTGTGTATTGATTTAGTATCTCTCATTGGATTATCTCCGATACTGCTTTTAAAAGTACCAAAATCAACAACTTCGTGACATGACACAATATTAATTGACACTATTCTGGCATCTATTACCCTCGCGCCAATGGAATAGTTGAAGCTTCCTATAAAACACTAGTCCAAAATTTGAAGATGTTGGATCAGAATAAAGGCAATGGTGCAAATAGCTAGTAGAAGCACTATGAGCTTCTCGAACTACACAAAGAACTCTAACTTGGGCTACCCATTTTTTATTATTTTATGGTTCTAAAGCTGTGCTTCCTTTAGAGGTCCAGCTTCCCTCACTAATAATCACCTCATGATAGGCAAATCTTCTAGAATAGAACCTTTAGTTATGACAAGAAGAACTAGAGGTGTTGGATGAAGCTTATCTTACAAAAAAACTAAATCTCAAGTTGTACCAGTCATAAATGATTCAAGCACAAGACAAGTTGGTTAAGCCCCACAACTTTCATGAAGAAAAATTGGTCCTAGTTCTCAAGAGATCGATTCTAACTCACCCAAAAAACAGCGATAAATTTGACCAACTTGGGAAGATCCTTATGTAAAAGAAAGAGTATATTAATAAGGTTCTTACCAACAAGTAGATTAAATGAGAGACCATCTAATACCCCCAACTATCGAGCACTATTTAACAAAATATTATGCATAAAAGGGCGTTTGTAAAGAGACATGAGAGTCAAACCATTGTAGAATCTTTTTGAAATGTTTTAATAAAAATTTGAATTGCTCATCTATTCAATTCAAGATTTGATTTATGCTAAATTTATTCTTGACTACTATTTTAACTCTCATTTAATCCCATAAACTTATTTAAATCATGATCTTTTAGACGACAATCAACTGTTTCATTTATTTGATTGCAGAGAATGTCTTAAGAAAAACTTATCCTTTCGTTTAAAGATAGCTGCTCTCTGAATATTGAACAAGCACAGATGAAAAAAAATCTGGTCATTAGAATTGGTGTTGATTATAATGATTTGAACATGCTCTGCAATGATCTAGAAATACCTACAATTGAACTCGAACAACTTCCCTAGGAGAAACCACTGGTCGAGTTTTCATTAAAAGAGATAGTTGGCATCTCATCATTAAAAATAAAATAGAAAGACGATACCAGTGACACACCTATGAAGCCTAAAAGCAAGTCCATAGTGGTAAAGTGACCCGACCCACAATTACGCATTAATGAAGCTTCCAAAAGATGGCAACAAACTTGACCCAATTTATATTTAGTGGCTAGCGTGCAAAATAAAAATGTTATAAAATTTAGAAAATAGTTTACACACCATGGGTACTACGCAAGTGTACATATCATTTTAAGTAATATATGTTTTTCTTTTAAGACTCATATTATCGATCCCACAGAGAAGCGAGGTAAGAAATTCCTTAGGCTAATTCTAGTCTACTATTATCAGGTCATAGTTTGAGATTTTCAAAAAGTTTGGTTTTCCTAAATCCAATAATTTACTCTAAAATTATAATTAACTAAATTAAATGAAAATGAAATCTATTGAGATTGGTTAAATTTTAGAAATATATTTAATAATTAAATCTCTTTCCCCATGCAATGAAATTATAATTAGCACATAAATAGAATGTTTAAAGGGTAAAACTTTTGTATTGTGACAAATAGGAGCATACCCATTCTTTCCCCCCTCTTAGTGTTAACAAAGAATATTGACTAACCCAAAGTTTATCACCATCTTACGTAGTAGTGCTGAGTAGATTATAACCTCTCACTTCTAGATTACCCATTGTACCATCTCTATAGGACATGCTAGGGACCCTTAGATCCAAACCTAAGTCCGAATTGATAAAAGAATCTAGTCTGTCACCCTAGAAACATCAATTCTACACTCATAAAAAAATTATCTCTATCTATTTGCACTTCCCCTTAGAAGATCGCAACGGCTCTTTCCAGAGTGATGTGTGGCATTCACAAGTTGGTGAAATCATAGCCCTCCCTGGTCTTTATTTTTTGCAACAGATTTTAACCTAAAAAGTGATCAATTTGCAAAGTTAATGAAGAAAAGATGAAAATACCATCATAATTTTTTTTGAAATAAAAAGAAATCTTCAAACAATTCCAGTCCTACACATGATTAAGTCTCATCACAAGGAGAAAAAGTAAGCAAACTACTCACTAAGCCTGGAGAAAACACAATAGAAAACTTCATTTAAATCAAAGCAAATTCACTAGAAAAGTGTTTACAACAATTATAAAATAATGAAGAATACAATACTTAGTTTTTTCCCTTGAAAGAAAGATGAAATTCTCTCCAACAATTCTTCTGCTGATCCACCCAAAGTTCCTACAATTCATTTCAGATATCTCTCAAAATCCCTCACCAATCTCTCCTTAAAAACAAAATCACACACACATGCACACACCACACCTAAAAATCATGCCAAAAGCCTCCTCTTCTTCTTCTTCATATGAGAGGTGCCAACTCCCTCTTTTTAAAAGACACAAAACACCTTTTCATTCCAATAGACACACCTCTTCATTTCATGAGAAACGCCTCAGATAAGATATGTGTGTGCTTAGTGTGTAATTACATCAATTTCAATCCCAGACAACTTTGCTAAAAACTTGACTTCCACTGCCCGTATGTGCTTACACCCTTAATTCTTGACTGAGTTCTATTTAATAAATAATTCTCACCTCTCTACACAAATCAATTTTACACACTAGGGAGACTACGCAAGTGCACATATTATTTCAAGTTATATATGACTTTCTTTAGTCCCCAGGTATCGATTCCATGGGGAAGGAAAAACTCCTTTTATCGACTTAGTAAAATTGAACTTAAACTGCATGTGATTATCTAGGAAGTTCAAATTCTCAAGTGTATGAAGAAGTAACTAATACCTACAAATTTTATTTCTAAACTTAAAGAAAATGTTAAATGTTTCTAAACTAGTTTTATGAAGAAGAGTTCAAATTATATGAAAATCCTTCTACTTGCAATGAGATTATAATAAATGTAGGAATCAAATGTTTATAAACTTAAATGTTGTTTTGTGACAAATATGAGCATATCTATTCTTTTCTCTCTTCCACGTGCAAAAAGTTCCATTGGCTAAATTAGAGTTAAGTTCCTAAATCCTTGGTTATGCTGGGTAGATTCTAGCATGTCACCCTAAAGTACCCACGTAAGCCCTCAATTAGGCTAACAAAGTTTTAAGTTCTAAACACTAGATCAAATTGGTTAAGGTTCTAGACTTTCACCTTAGCATCACCAATTTATATCCATTAAAACTTATCTCCCTATCTATTTGCACTAACATATGGCCTACCTTTTTCATCCACAAGATCAATGTGATTCTTACTAGTTGAGGAATCCATGGTCCTCCTGGGTCATTATGGTTCACAACTGGTTTTCAGTTATCAATTGGCTAGATTTTAAAAGTAAATTACGTACAAAGTAATGAATCATCACAATTATGAAATAAAAGAATTTCTAAACAAGTCTAATCCTACACATGTCTATTTCTCTTTTGTCATTTTGTCAAACAATTTTGTCAGGTTTAGATCTGTCAAAAGTTAGCTTGGCCACTTAAGCCACATATGAATCCTGCAAGATGGTACAAAGGTATGGGACAGACCAGCTATTCCCATTCCAACATTCAGCAACTTTAAATGGAGTGCTGGAAGCATTTCCAATAGGTAGAAACATATTTTCTGGGCACCAATGGTCCTGCCAGGAGAAGATGCCCCCTACCCAACTCCCACCTATATAAGTGATCAGCCACCCTTCTGTTTCTGAGCATCTACTTCCACACCTTGGCATCCCCTAACTTGTCTTGCACTAAGCTGGGATGGGTCTTCTTACAATACTTACCCATCATGAATTTGGCCCAAAGGGAATGTTGTTGCCTAAACTTAATCCAAAGTTTACAGAAGTTCACTTGTTGAAGATGTTGTAAGCTTTTAAACCCCACAATCCCATCCCCAAAAGGTTTGGAAAGCTTCTTCCAGCAGGCCCAATGTAATTATTTCCTTTGGTCTGACCACAAGAATCTGTTGAAAGTCCTTTCCATCTTAATTCTGGTACTCTTCTTCATATAAGTCATTTGTAACAAATATGAGGGGAAAGTAGTAAGACTACTTTTGAGCAAGGTAATTCTTCCCCTAGTGGATAGAAGGAAAGAGCCCAGCTAGACAATTGGGTGTGAATCTTACATAGAATATCCTTAAACTGAATTTGCTTGGATCTACCATTGATGAGGGGCACCCCCAAATACTTAGGGGGGAGGCAAACATTTGTATAGCCAGTGAATTGAAGAATCCAGTGCTTAATGGAAGGAAGAATTCTATTGTTGAATAACAACGCACACTTCTCTAGATTGAAATGCAGACCTGATTGTAGTTGAAACTGCATAATACAATGAATAACTCTTTTCACAGCAAGCTTACTAGCACTTGAAAAGAGCATAATGACATCTGCATAAAGTAAATGAGAAATAGGAATGTTAGACTTGTGATGGAACCTGGTATAGTGGTAAGGTAGGACCTGAGTGTTTAACATTCTTGAGAAGAAATCCAAGGAAATGATGAAAATTGTAGGAGACAAAGGTTCCCCTTGCTTAAGGCCCTTGGTAGCAGTGAAGCCACCCCATCCCTAACCATTAATGAGGAGAGAATGATGATTAGACTGAAGCCATTTCCTAATAATATTGTAGAAGTCAGAATGAAATTCCCTAGCATGTAGAACTTCCAAAATGAAATCCCAATCAAGAGTGTCATTAGCTTTCTTAATGTCCAACTTTTAAATGAGATTGCCTCCCCTACAAGTCTATCCAACTCTAGCTGCAATACCTGGGCCAATAGGACATTATCAGTGATGGACCTCCCTTTCACAATTGCATTTTGATTGGAGGAAATAATCCTGTCAAAGTTAGGTTGCAGCCTTCCCACAAGAATCTTACAAATAGCTTTGCTGATAACAGAAGTAAGGCTGATAGGCCTGAAGTGGCTCTAATCTTTTATAGTAGTGGAGTTGGGATGAGGACCATAGATGAAGCACTGAAGTATTGGGGAAGCTCATTAACTTTGAAGTAACTTTGAATAGCACTGACCACAGCACCCTTGATGATTTCCCAAGTCTTCTTGTAAAAGTCTGCAGTAAAACAATCAGGTCCAGATGTTTTAGAGCTATAAATTGAATTAATGGCATTCCAGACTTCATTCTCAGTAGGGTTTCCTGAGAGTGAAAGTGAATTGATATATTGAAAATCCTCCCTGAAAAGGCTGTGATCAATAGGGGGTCTAGTGGATGGTGTGTGAGTCAGCAGATGTTTGAAGAAATGAACAACATCTTCAGCCATAGCATTCCCATCCAATAATGTCTCACCTTGAGCATTGATAATGGAATGTATAACATTGCATTTCCTCTTGCACTGTATACAGGCCTGGTAAAACTTAGTATTTCTATCTGTGTCCTTAAATTTACAGATGGCTCAGTCTTATATATATATATATTTATATATATATTGGGGAAAGGAGCTACTTATGGCTCCCTACATGTTAAATCAAAAAGTGAAGTTACAAGAAAATCCCAAAGGGAGTAAACCCAGCACAATACAACTCCACACCAAAAGAAAAAGAAAGTAAGAGTAAACAAAAAAACCTATCCCAAAGTATACCCAAAATAAAGCAAAATCCAAGGAGCAAAGACCAGAACAAGAAGTCTGCTAAAATAGTCCCAAAGAGCTGTAGATTTGATCTGGTGAGAAACTGCAATTGAAGATTCAATCATCCACAATTCTGAAATGAGGTGCCTGATACAAATTTGCTTCCAGGAGAAATTGCAATTGGGGAGGGGTGGGGGTAGAGGAAACATTCACCTCTTGAGTTGTAGTGGCTCTTCTGGCAAACCAATTTGCAGGCCTATTACCTTCCCTGTAAATGAAGATAAACTGTGTAGAGAGATGTAAAGTAAGTGCCCTGATTTTGTTTATCCAAATAGAATGATGCCAAGGGGGGGAGGTCATTCAATAAGTATTGTATTATAATAGAGGAGTCATCCTCAATAATTATGTTAGCCCACTGATTAAGAGTAGCAAGGTAGATAGCCCAATAGACAGCAGCTAACTCTGCCTCTAGTGGGTCAGCAGTAAAATTGGAGCCTGGAAAAAGAAGATGCATTTCCCCTTGTGATCCATGAAGATACCACCAATGCCTGCACTTTGTTCAGAGAAAGCTCCATGTGTATTTACCTTGATATAAGGAGGTGTAGGGGCTTTCCAGTGGATTTGAATAGTTCTAGCATGATTTGGTCGGTCTGGGGGGGGTTTATAATGCTGGCAAACTTTTTTAAATTTATCAGCTTGGAGATAAATGAGTGGCAATGACCCACCACAATTGCAGCCTTGCTCACCTTATCATCATACTTCACCCCATTCCTGTGCATCCAAATGAACCAAGCCACAATGAAAGGGATAACACCTGCTTTTGTCTGCTGCCAGGACTGCCAGCAAACAGATAGATCATGCCAATCCAACAATAAATGATTAATATTAAGTAATTTGATGAGACCTGACCAGACTTCCTGGAAGAAAGAGCAGCTGAAGAAGAGGAGCTGCACAGTTTCAGATTGGGAACCACATAAATAGCATTTGGAAGGACCTCTCAATCCTTTCAACTTAAGGATATCATCAGTTGGTATATTACCATGAAAGATTCTCCAAATCAAGAAGGACATAGAATGGGTAAGGTAGTTGTTCCAGATTTTCTTTCCCTAGCTAGCAGGAGTCCAAGTATGGATACTGAGATAAATAAGCTTGGTAAGGCTGTGCCTCTTACCACAATGACAGTTGAGCTTATCAGGCTGGGATCTATCAAAAGGAATTTTGGACACCTGATTGACAGAAGACTCCATGAGAAGTTGTTGTAGTCTTGGGATGGACCAATTCATATCATCCCAGCTGTTGGCCACTGGGAAATGCTGTTTATCAATATTTGGTAAAGGTACAAGAGCATCCTCAGGGCACCAATGATCTTGCCAGAACATAATATCTCCTTTACCCAGCTCTCATAAATATAGAGAATCAGCAATATCTTTATTGAGGATCATGTGCTTCAAGATTCTTGAGATACTAGGTTTGATTTGGGAAGAGGTAGGATGGATATTTCTGCAATACTTACCTTTCATGAATTGGGCCCAAAGAGATTTCTGATCCTTGAAATGAATCTAGAGCTTACAGAAGTTGACTTGCTGTAGGTGCTTTAGTCCTTTGAAGCTCAATCCTCCAGATTCCTTTGGTTTGGCTAACTTTTGCCAGCTAGCCCAATGAGTTTGCTTCCTTTGCCCAGACCAGAGAAATCTATTAAAGATTCTCTCAATTTGGATTCTGGAACTTTTCTTCATGCCTGTCATTTAAAGTATATATGAGGGGAAAGTAGTTAACATACTATTAAGAAGGGTGATTATACCACCTGTGGATAAGAATGAATTGGTCCAACTGGAAAGATGAGCATTAAGCTTCCCAATGATCTCTTCAAAATGCACTTGTTTGGATCTGCCTGTAATTAGAAGCACCCCTAAATATTTCATAGGGAGGCTGGCTTTGGTGTAACTAGTGAAATTAGTTATCCAATGGGAGATATTAGGTGGGATATGGTTGGGGAATAGCAATTTACATTTGGCTTGGTTGAATTGAAGACCAGAAACATCTTAAAATTGATTGAGACAACTAAGGACTCTTTTAACAGCTGGTTTAGAGGCCCTAAAAATATCATGATATCATCAACATACATAAGGTGAGAGATAATCAAATTGGACTTGTGGTGATATCTAGCATAAAGGGAAGAGGTGACTTGGGTCTCCAACAACCTAGAAAGATAATCCATTACAATAATGAAAATGGTGGGAGAGAGTGGATCTCCTTGTTTGAGTCCTCTGGTGGCTTGGAAATCTCCCCAGCATTGCCCATTGATGAGAACAAAATGGTTATTATGCTTCAACCATCTCTTAATTAGAAGACAAAAAGAAGTGGTGAAGCCTCTAGGTTGCAGGACCTAAAGGATGAAGTTCCAATCAATTGTATCATAAGCTTTTTGAATGTCAAGTTTATAGATGAGGTTACCTCCCCTACAAGGTCTATCCAAGTCAAGCAATGGTTCTTGATAATGAAGGGCATTATTAGCTATGGATCTGCCTTTTACAAATGCTAATTGATTGGGGCTGATAAGTTCATCAAGATGAGGTTGTAAACTTCCCACAATGATTTTACTAATAGTTTTACTGATAACAGTGGTAAGGCTGATTGGTCTATATTGATTCCAACTCTTGGCATCATTATTTTTTGGGATAAGTACAATAGTTGAAGAATGAAGGTATTGGGGGATGTCATTGCCTTGAAAGAAACTTTGGATAGCAGTAGTTACTTCAGCCTTGCAAGTAACCCAAGCCTTTTTATAAAAATCAGCACTAAAACCATCAGGCCCAGTAGTCTTAGAGCTGTCAATTGAGTTAAGTGCCACCCAAATTTCCTCTTGAGAAGGTGTATCAGTTAAAACAAGAGAGTTAGTGTAGTGGTATTCCTTTCTGAAAAGGCTACCATTAATAGGGGTCTGTACAAGGTTTGTAAGGGAGAAGCTTATGGAAGTAAGTGACAGCATCAGTAGCAATAGCTGATCCATTTCTGAGCAAAACCCTTTAGTCATTAATAATGGAGTGGATTGCATTACATTTCCTCCTATATTTGATCCAAGCATGGAAGAATTTAGTGTTTCTATCCCCTTACTTGAATTTGGTGATAGCTGCTTTTTGTCTCAAAAATTGATCCTGCCAATCAATGAGGGTAAGCAATTTCTCCTGAGCAGTCAGAAACTGACCATACATAGCTTCATCTGAATGTGTAGGAGCTTCAAGAATATTAACTTCCACCTCAGCCTTAGAGATACTATGGAAAATGTCTCCAATAAACTCTCAACTCCAGTGTGAAAGAATAGCAGCCATTTTCAATTGAAGGTTCTGTAATCTGATGAAAGGATTAGGATGAGGAAAACCAATCCAATGTTCAGCAACAACTGATTGAAAATTAGGATGGAATGACTAAAAGTTCAAATATCTGAAGGGGGGGGGGGAGTGGTTTGATTAGAGGTGGTGGTAATGGTGATAAGTAAAGGTCTGTGATCAGACCCAGCAAAGTTGAGGTGAGTTATAGTGGTGTGAAGGAAATTTTGATGCCAAGCATTATTAGCTAAAAATCCATCCAATCTCTCCCAAATTTTGCCTCTCCTCCATGTGAAAGGATTCCCCTGGAAACCCAAGTCAAATAAATCAACTATTTGAATGTTATCATTAAATTCAGTAAGTTTGGTAAGATGTGGGGGTCTTCCACCAACTTTCTCATCTACAGAAGCAATATTTTTGAAATCTCCACCCACAATCCAACTGAGATCCTCCTTAGAATTAATGTGATGGATCTCCTACCAAAGTTCTCTTCTTGCAGTTTTGGTGCAGCCAGCATAGACAAAAGTAGTTGCAAAATTAATGCCATTCAAAGTGCAGTGGAGGTGAACCAATTGAGTATGATCCACCAGCACTTTCCACTGGATTTCCTTCCTGCAGATAATCCAGATTTTATTAGAAGAGTTAGCAAAAAAAGTACAACAAGTTAACCTGGTTAACAGCTTAGATTGATTCTTGTACACCATGGGTTCCAAAAGCACAATGCACCATAGTTGGTGTTTTTTATACAAGTGTAATAGCCTTTTAAATGATAGGGGGTGGGCTACTCCCCTAATGTTCCAGCACAAAAAGTTAAGCATATGGTGTTTTGGTGTGGGGTGGGGAGTGAGCAAGAATGGATCTTGATCTTGATCTTGTTCTTCCCCTTCTGCTGCCAGAGGGGAGCCATGAGATCTACTGTCAGCTTCAGTGACTTGTGGAATATGGGTTAGTTTCTGCAGTTTAGAGAGCACTTTTTTCTTTTTTCTAGACTTCTGCTCTTGCCAAACTGATTCCATTTTGTTATGCATTTTTTCCAGTTGATTTATGGAGGGGGTAATCTCCTATTCCAACTCTTCTTCATCGTTTAAATCTTCTTGAGTCTCCGTTTCTGGATGTTTAGGAACTGAATGTGAAGTTTCTTCATTAGTTCATTTTTCTTGATTGTCAATTTCAGCACTAACAGGAATGACTTCCATAGACATTCTGGGATCCTCAGTCATTGTATCCTGTACAGTAATAGTGGCCTGTTTCTCTACAGTTTTGGTTTTAGATGGCTTTTTAGATGGAGGTTTCAGCCTGTAGCACTTCTCCCTAGAGTGTCCAAACATTCTACAATGTTGGCAGAAAACAGGTTTGTTTTCTAAATTAACTTCTTGCCAAAAACCTTCTCCACTATCAGAAGTGGTGATCCAAATTTTGTCTAATTCAGGAAGAGAGACATCTCTCTCTATCAAAACTCTAGCACCATTGGGGTTTCACATATCAAAAGTGGAAGGATCCACTTTTAAAGACATTGTGTGTTATAGTTCAATGGGTAAATTGGGGAACTTAAACCATAGAGGTTTAAGTGGGGGATCCTTGGCTGGGTCAAACCCAGGGTACCATTTTATGAATTTCATATAGGTGTTAGCAATCTGCATTCCTTGCATGCCAAGCAGTCTGGCATAGTCTTCCTCTCTAGAAAGTCTGATTAAAAGATGTCTTCCATCCATCACACCTAGTTTCTATTGGCCCACAAAATAAATTTGCTCAAATTAATTTTTGACCAGTTCCATTTTGGGATGTCCAAACTGAAACTGTCCCACAATGGAGAATTTAATGGCTTCAACAAGTAGGTTCATTTCCTGGGAAGTGAAAAAGATTGCTGGTCTACCATCCTTAGATCCAAGAGGTCTTATAAAAGGACAATCTGACTTTCCAGCAGCTGCATCATGAAGACTTTGTGGAAAAATTAATTTTTCTGTTGTCTTGGTAGAGGGAAGTCCTTTACTGACAGCAGATGCATAAAAAGTAGTAGCATTAAAAGTTCTGACCCCAGCCATAAAAGACAAACAAACTCAAACCACCAAACTAGATAATGAGGGCAATTTAATGCACCATCAATACCATGCAGGAGGTCAGGGAAAGATAGATAGAAACACTGAAATGTTTCGACAGTGAGAAAAAACTAGTACATCAGAGATTTCAGGAGTAAGAAAAGAGAGCTCAGCAGACAACACCTCCCAGCAGCACCCCCAGGGAAAATCGGCCGATGGAACAGTAAACCAATTCAAACAGGTTTAACCCAGGAAAAGCCAAACCAGGGAGAACCTCCCACCAACCACCACCAGCGCCTTACCTGACCACCAATAGAACCCAAAAAACCAGTGGACCACCTCCAGAAGAAGCCAGCCACCGCCAGGAAGAATCCATTACGGACCAAACTCTAACAGAGCAAGGGAACCAGCCGCCAACATCCGTCTCACTCCTTTATATATATATATATATATATATATATATATATATATATATATATATATATATATATATATATATATATATAAGATGGAGATTTTTGAGGAGCTGTGGTTTCAGGCGATTTTGAATTTCCTTCCCTTCTTCTTCTGATTTTAATCTTGTTTGGTTATTTGTTTAACCTGTTCTTGATTCTGGTTATTCCATCTACTCTCCTGTTTTTGGTTTTCTGAGTTTGGGGTTTCCCGGGTTCTGAATTTTCAAGTTCTGGGAGTTCTTGTTAGTCTTTGGATTAAGTTCTTCTTCAACAGGCCTCTTGCTCTTTGGGTTCCTGTTTCTGTTGATCTCATTTTTTCTATTTTCTTCCCTGTTATTCTGATTTGGACTGGGTTCTTGATTGCTCTATGGCCAAGACCCCTCCTAAGACATCTTTTCTTGAAGTGGTTGGAAGTGGCTTGGTGGGTCATCAAGATAAACTGATTTTCCCTCAAATTTATCATGATACGGCTGCTGGCAAAGGAGATTGCCATTTTATTAAACAAGTGGTCAAGAAAGGTGGTAAACCTGCCTTCATCTTTTCTGATAATGTGCTTTCTTCATTGGTGGATATTCATAAATTCACTTTGATTGGTAAGTTCCAATATGGCCATCCTAAAATGGATCTTATTAGGAAATGTTTTGAAGATTTCAAATTGATGGGAAATTGGAAGGTAGGTCTATTTGATGGTAGACATATAATGATTCACTTATCTAAAGAAGAAGATTATGCCACTTTATTCTCAAAGAAAGTGATTGTGATAGAGGGGAAATATAAAAAGATCTTGAAATGGTCTATAGATTTTGATCCAAATCAAGAAGCACCTATTGTTCCAATTTGGTATAGATTACCTAATCTGAAACTTCATTTCTTCAACCACCAGGTTATATATGCCATTGGGACTGCTATTGGGAGACCCTTGAAATTGGATATGTCTACTTTTAACCTATCCAGGCCATCCTTGGCTAGAGTTCTGGTTGAAAGGGACATTACACTTCCTGATATTGATGAAATTTGGCTAGGTTCTCCTCATAATGGGTATTGGCAGCCCATTATTATGGAACAAAGGCTTATGTATTGTCATCATTGCAAGTTGTTTGGGCATTCCAAGGAGCTTTGTTATAGGCTTCAACCAAATTTAAAGCCTATCAAAAGTAAGATTGATATCTCCAATAGTAATGCTGTGAATGAAAAATTGGTTACTAAGGTTCAAAATACTATAGCTGCTGGAGTTAATGATCATGTTAATGCTATTGCTATTGTCAACAATGCTGTGGTGAATTCTATTCAAAATCTGTCTACTGTCCAGAAAGATTTTTCTGCTGTAATTAATGTGGTGGATTTTGAAGAGTTGCCTGCTGTTGAAATTCCTATTGCTGATCATAATCCAAGGAATTCTGACGTTACAAAGTCTAATACTGTGCTTAGTTCTGCTCTATATTCTCAGAAAGAACATTCTGCTGTTATTAATAGCATGGATTCTGATTTCATATTTGCTGTGGTTCTTCCTACACCTCATCAAAATTCTTTTAACTCCGAAGTTGTAAGGACTGGTGGTGATCAAAATATGTCTAGTAGACTGTTATCTTCAACTGAAGCTCTTAATGGCATTGGTATTCAAAATGATACTAATATGGAGGTGGCTCAACCTCAAAGCTTTATTAATAATCCTTCTGTTTAAACTGAGGAGGCTGTCATTACACATATTACTGAGGGGGCTTTACCTCGGGAAGCAAATTATCCTATTTTTCAGTGTAATGTGCTGGATGGGTCTGCTGTAATTACTAATACAGCTGCTGTGACTAAAGAACTGAATAATGATTGGGTGGTTCAAAAAAGCAAAAAGAAGAAATCCTTGGAACTGAAGAACCATTCTGAAGCAAATATTATTCCTTCAAGTGCTTCTACTTCTTCCTTCTCTAGGCTAACTAGAGGGGGAAGATCTATTATTAATGATTAAATTTCTTTGTTGGAATATTAGGGGAGTGGCACATCCTGGCTCCCTTAATAGATTATTAAATCTTAACAGGATTCATAAGTTTTGGGTGGTGGTTCTTATTGAACCCTTGGTGAAATCTATTTTGACAGATTCTCTAAAAAATTTTATGGTTACAATTTTACTTTTTACTCTTCTAACAAGATTTAGCTAATCTGTAGAAAAGAGTTAAAGGTAGATATTATTCAAGATCACTCTCAATTTCTGCATTTTCATTTTGAACTTAAACAATTCAGTGGATTTGCTTCATTTTTTTATGCTGCTTCTTCCATCAATGATAAAAAGGAGTTATGGAATCAATTGCATACTATTGGCCAGAATATTAATAAAGGTTGGATTGTTGTTGGTGACTTTAATTCTATTGCTCATCCTAGTGAGAAGAAAGGCAGTAGAAATTCTAGAATGCAGGATTTACTTACTTTTTCCAATCAAATTAAGGAGGCTAATCTCTTTGATCTTGGCTTTGAGGGGTCTCCTTTTACATGGAAAAGAGGATCTATTTATGAAAGGCTTGATAGATTCCTTGTTAATAAAGAATGGCTGGAGATGTTTCCTATATCTAAAGTGCAACACCTAGTTAGATTAGGGTCTGATCATGCCCCCTTGTTAGCTACTTTTTCTATTATGTCTGCTGTTAAAAACAACTCTTTTAGATCTTGAATGTTTGGTCTGCTCATCCTACATGTTATAAGGTAATTGAGGATAATTGGGTCCGTTCTCAGGCTTTTTCTGATGCTAATCCTATGGTTCAACTATGGTAATGTCAAAAAGTACTTGCTAAGGCTTTAACTACTTGGAACTGGAATGTATTTGGCAATCTGAAAGATAACATTATTAAGGCTGAAAAACAAGTTGAGGCCCTGGAAAAGGAGGTGGAGGAGGGTAGATGTGCTGAAACTCAACTTCTTGAGGCTAATGAAAAATTAAATACTACTATTCTGAATGAGGAACTTTTTCTATTACAAAAGGCTTCTTCTAATCACTTTCTTTATGGGGATAGGAATTCTAAATACTTTCATGCTGTCATTAAATACAGGAGATCCCTGAATGCTATTTACAAAATCAAATCTGATCAAAAGGGTTGGTTATATGATTATAATGATATTGCTAAGGATGCTATATTGTATTTTCAAAAGCTGTTTTCTTTCAGGCCTTCTAATGTCACCTTATTTTCTGCTAATTTATTAAAAGAAGGCTTATTCAGGGGTGATGGAGATAAATTAATTCAAATACCAGTTGAGGAGGAGATTCTTAGCTCTATTAATTCCATGGATGGAAATAAGATAGCTGGCTCTGATGGGTTTAAATCAGATTTCTATAAAAAGCATTGGAATATAGTCAAAACCAAGGTGATCCCTGCTGTCCAAGCTTTTTTTCAAGGAGTGGAACTTCCTAAATATTTTACTTCATCTTCAATTATTCTTATTCCTAAAGATAAGATTAAAACTGGATGGCATGATTTCAGACCCATTTGTATCACTTCTATCTTTTCTAAAATTATCAGTAAGGTGATTGTGGAAAGACTCCAACCTTATCTAGCTGATCTGATTTTTGATAACCAATCTGCTTATATTAAAGGCAGATGCATCACTGATAATGTACTTCTTGCACAAGAATTACTCACTGATATTGATAAGCCTTGTAGAGGGTCTAATTTAATTTTTTACATTAGATCTATCCAAAGCCTTTGATTCCATCAGCTGGACTTTTATCTTGGAGGTGTTAGCTGCTAGAGGATTTGGAGCAGATTTTTGCAATCTTATTTCTAGTTGGCTTCAAAACAACTACTATAGTCTCTTGATTAATGGCAGGAGTCAGGATTTCTTTCAAGCTGGTAGAGGTATTAAACAAGGGGATCCCTTATCTCCTTACATCTTCATCTTGGTCTTTGATTATCTATCTAGAATGTTAAACCAATTGCAGCTCAGCCATCCTCATGTTCAATTTCAGCACAGATCTAACCTAATGGTTACTCATCTTGCTTATGCAGATGATGTCATTGTTTTCTATAATTGCAGCAAAAACTCTATTAAATGCATCATGAAAACATTATCTTGTTTTGAAGAAGTTTCTGGTATGGCCTTTAATAAATCCAAATGCCTTTTTCTACCTAGTTCTTTAATGAAAGTGCATATCAGAAAATGGATATCTGACTTTACTGGATTTAAAGAAGCAAGCTATCCACTCAAATATCTGGGTTTTCCTTTGATTAAGGGCAGAAGAAAGCTTTCCCATTATGATGAAGTAGTTACTAAAGTTTCTTCCTAAATAAATTGTTGGTAACTTCATTTCTATCCAATGGAGGTAGAGTTACTCTACTTAGAAGTGTATTAACTTCCTTTCCTCTTTACACTCTCTAGATGATTAGAATGAAGAAAAGTACTAAAAAAGTACTCTCCATCATGTTCAATAAGTTTTTATGGGAAGGTCAACATAAGAAAATGTATTGGTCTACCTGGGACAAATTATGTAAGCCCATGTCATGTGGAGGTTTGGGTTTTAAGAGCTTTCATCATTTAAGCTTTGCTTATAATTGTAAACAGTGGGTGAATTTTAGATTTAAAAATTCACTCTGGGCTAGATTTATGCATGGAAAGTATTGCTATAACTCTCATCCTACTCAAATTCATCCTAAACTAGGGGATTCTAAGGCCTTGAAAGAACTGCTGAAGGTTAGGGAGTTTGCTGAAAAGCTTTTTGTTTGGGATGTTGGTGAGGGCCAAATTGATTTCTGGAGGGATACCTGGTTATTTAATGAATCTCTGTCGGATCAATATAATCAGTTTTATGCAAGACATAAAGTTTCTGATGATTGGATTAATGGTACTTGGAATGCACCCTTAATTAATACTGTTGTTAATAAGAAGACCTTAGATAAAATCTTATCTATTCCTATTCAAGCTGATAGGAAGGACAGATTAATCACTAAGAATCCTTCTCATCAAAGTCTTTCTAAGTTTATTTATTTTTCTAATGGATCATGGACTGATAATAACTGGGGGAAGTTAATATGGAATAAATTCTTATCACCTTCCATGTCTTTCTTTTGTTGGAAGTTTTTCAGAAAATTCTTACCAACTGATGATATTTTGAAGCTCAAGGGTATTAGGGGGCCTTCTAGATGTGTATTCTGTCATTCTAATGAGGAATCAATTTTTCATCTTTTTTTGAATTGTTCTGCAAGTCAATTAATCTGGAATTCTGTTCTAAGAAGTAGCCACACAAAATCTAAATTCTTTTTATGGAATTCTATTGAGGCTTGTTGGCTGGATTGGAAGGGAGCTGCTGATTTTTATATCCCCTTAATTATCTTCTGGTTCATCTGGTTATCCAGAAATGAGGTGTTATTTAAGAATAAGGCTTTCTCTTCTCAACTGGTTATTAATAATTGTTTGGATTATCTGTCTAAGATAATGAAACAATTCAATATTGAGCAGGAACATGTGGTAACCAAAACATTGCTGATTCATTGGAGACCTCCTTCATTTCCATGGATAAAGATTAATGTTGATGAAAGTTATAAATCTGACACAGCTGGTGTGGGTATTCTTGGAAGAGATCATAATGGTAAATGCTTATGGATATTAGCAGCTCCAATATTTGCCAATAATGCTCTGGTGGCTGAAGTTATAGCAATTTATTGGGGTCTGAAAGCTGCTATGATGAATAATCACCACTTTATTCATATTGAAACGGATTCTGCTATTCTGTTAAGTATTCTACTGAATAAAGCTGCTGCCCCTTGGTACATTCAGATATGGATTAACAAAATTAATCAAATATCTTCATCTCAGTTCATTAAGTGGAGTCATGTGTACAGGGAAGGAAATCAACCAACTAACTGGCTTGCTACTAGTGCTTCTTCCTCACAGTTGACTTTGTGCTGTCCTTATGTTTATTCTAATGCTAAATCTTCCTTTTCTATGTTTTTATTCTTCTTCAACATTGGGATCTTCTTCCTATTCCTCATTTGAGATGTAATAGATTTTCCTAGTTTAATAAAGATTATTTTTCAGTGCAATATATATATATATATATATATATATATATATATATATATATATATATTTATATATATATATATATATATATATATATATATATTTTTTTTAGGTTAAAAGAGCAACTCGGCTCCCTACATGTTCATATCAAATAGGAATACAAAAGTGAGGGGAATAGGATCCCCACAATAATAAGGGTTCCTATTCCAAGATACCAAATCAAAATAACTAAACCAAAATACAAGAGTGCTAATATATATATAAATATGTGTGGGCAATTGCACCATATATATATATAAAGATAAAGAACTTCTTGGACACTAGATACATGTATACCCCAATCTTCAAGTGTTCCTCAGACAAAACAAAAGAGGTACTAGAGCAGGAAAGAGGTCGACCTACTCCATAACCCCGAAGTGAGGAGCTCGGAAAATATCAGCCTTCCAGCAAGCAAAGATAAATGAGGAGGAGGCTTTGTAGAAACCAAGATGTTTTGAGAGCCGACAGCGAGTCCTCGCTAACCGCGCTGGTCGGTCCGTTGCCCTCCCCGAGAATGAATGAGAAAGTAATATGCGCATTTTGTGTAATCACCTTGATTCTCGTTCTTCCACAAGTAAGTGGTGCCAAGGTGGGGGAACAATATCATTCATGTATCGCAAAACCATCCTAGAATCTCCCTCCACAATTAAGTAATTCCAGTTGTTGAGTCGAGCAAATGAGACTGCCCAGTAGATAGCAGACAGTTCAGCCTCCAGGGGGTCAGCCACATGAGTAGGAGAATAGAAATAGCAAATACATTTCCCATAATTATTCCTGAAGATCCCTCCAAACCCAGCATCATTTCCGGAGAATGCTCCATCAATGTTGACTTTGATATATGGGGAACTAGGGGCTTGCCATGTAACTTTTAGAATCCCGAAATTTTTGAGTGGGTCTTGAGAGGAATCCTTAAAGATGTTGGGGAATTTCGAATTCGATAAGTTTAGATATGTATGAATGACAATTAGCCACTACAAGAGATACACTACATTGGAGTTCCTCAAACTTCACACCATTCCTATGCGACCATACAAACCGAGGCCACAATAAATGGAACCACCCCAAGTTTGATCTTCTACCATGATCGCCAACAATCGAAAAGTCCAGACTAGTCTAAGTTCATAGTATTTAATTTCACCAGTGTTAATAAGCATGGTCCAAACTCGTTGGGAGAAGGAACAAGTGAAAAACAGGTGTTGAATTGTTTCGGATTGTCTGGCCGCATAAAGAGCACTTAGATGGTCCTCTAAGCCCTTTTAGTTTGAGAATATCATCGATGGGTAAGTGATGATGGAAGATCCTCCAAGTTCGGAAAAGACATGGATGGGGTGAGAAATTTATTCCAAATTGCAGTCCCCACCAGGTAGTGCTCCAGTTGTTAATTTTCGGATAAAGTGTTTTAGTGAGGCTCGATGCTTCCCATTTTGCCATATAATCCTATCGAGCCGAGATCTATCAAAAGGGATCTTTACCACTTGCTTTGCGGAATGGTCCTCGAAGGAGTAGCTGGAGAGTTGAAGGATCCCATTGATCATAGGACCAAGCAATCGGCAACAGGAAAATGAGTCTCGATCGAGTTTGGCGGCCCACTCGGCATATCATCGAGACACCAATGATCCCCGCCAAAAAGAGATCTCACCTTTTCCCGCTTCCCAAATGTACATAGACTCGACCAGCTTCCCTAATCTTCACCATTTGTTTCTAGATTCCGGAGTCCCCGGATCCGACTCCGTATTGTAGTCGGGTGCTTCCCTTTGCAAGTACTTGCCATTCATATATTTAGCCCGGATGGATGTCCGTTGTCTAAATTGAATCCAAAGCTTGCAGAGGTTTACCCGTTGTAGTTGTTTCAGCCCTTTAAAGTTCAAACCACCAAGCACCATAGGGTTTAGCTAACTTTTGCCAACTTGCCAGATGTATTTGCTTCCTATTGCCAGCCCATAGGAATCTATTAAAAATTCTTTCAATTTGAATTCTTGTGCTCTTCTTCATACGAAGTTGTCTGAAGTATGTAGGATGGGAAGGATGTCAGAATACTATTCAGAATAGTAATTCTCCCACCATTAGATAAGAAGGAGTGAGCCCAACTGGTGAGATTGGTATGAATCTTGCCAATAATGTCATCAAAATGAACCTGTTTGGATCTACCTTTGATAAGAGGGACTCCCAAGTATTTGAATGGGAGAGTAGCCTTAGAAAAGCCGAGTGGTCCGAGAGATCCAAGTGAGAGATTTCTCGCTGGACGAGTGGTGAGGGAAGATTAACTCACACTTAGCATTATTGAACCTGCAGCCGAAGTTTGTCGGAATAGTTGCACACAATCGATCATTCTTTTCACTCGCGGGTTTGTTGGCCCTAGAAAACAACATAATATCATCTCGCATACATGAGGTGAGAAATGAAAATGTTAGATTTATGGTGGTAATTGGCATATGGATAAGGGGAGACTCGGGCTTCCAACAATCTAGAGAAGTAGTCCATGCATAGGATGAAAACAAGTAGGAGAAAGTGGGTCTCCTTGTTTAAGACCCCCGGTGGCCTTAAATCCACCCCAACAGCTTACCATTGATGAGAATGGAGTGATGATTCCGATGCAGCCATCCGTCGATAAGATTGCGAAGTTCCGTGAGAACCCTCCGGCTCGGAGCACCTCCAAAACAAAATTCCAAATCAATGGTGTCATATGCTTTCTTTATATCTAACTCGTAGATCGGATTGCCCCCCTACATGGTTTATCCGGATCCAACAAAGAACTCTTGGGCTAGAAGAACATTATCGGATATCGATCTTCCTTTCACAAATGCAGATTGGTTAAGAGAAATGAGCTTATCCAAATGGGGTTGTACCCTACTCACCAATATTTTACTAATAATTTTGCTGATTATCGAAGTTAGGCCGATGTGTCTATATTGATTCCGATTCTTAGATGTAGCATTCTTTGGGATTAGAATCATTGTAGATGCATGAAAATACCGGGGTAGCTCAACTCCCCGGAAGTAGCTCTGAATAGCTTTGGTGACCTCTTCCTTGCATATGTTCCATGTCTTCTTAAAAAAGTCAGCAGTGAAACCATCAGGTCCAGCTGCTTTATAACTATCAATTGTATTGAGGGCCAACCAAATCTCTTCTTGTGTTGGAATACCATCCAACTGAGGGACTCGGGTGTAATGATATTCTTTGCTGAACAATTCGTGGATCAATGTGAGGTCCGTTAGCAGTGCTTGTGGGTAAGAAGGTTTTTATAGAACCCGACAAGATCCAAGGCAATTTCCTCTCCATCCCCGATGAGATTTCCATGGACATTTATAATTGAATGAATTGCATTGCACTTCCTCCTCGTAATTAATGAAAGCATGATAGAACTCGGTGTTCCTATCACCCTCTTCGAATTTACTAATGGCTGATTTCTGTCTAAGAAGTTGGTCCCGCTACCAATAAGAGTAAGGAGTTTCTCCCGTGCAGTTACAAAATTGCCATAGCCATCATTCCCGAGAGCATCCGCTTCAAAAGTAGCAACTTCCTTTTCGCCTTGGCAATTTCTTGAAACACATTGCCAATGGTGTTCCAACTCCAAGACCTAAGCTTCCTACCCACCTGCAAGAGCAGCTGTTGGAGGTGAGTAAGGGGGTTATTAGAGGTGTCAGGGATCCAATGTTCAGCCACCAAATCAAGGAAAGTGGGATGATTAGACCAGAAGTTGAGATATCTGAATGGAGATGATTGGGATGTCTTTAGAGAAGCAGTGATGGTAATTAGGAGTGGTCTGTGGTCAGATCCAGCAAAGTTTAAATGAGAGATAATAGTATGGAGGAAGTTCTGGTGCCAGCTGTGGTTAGCAAGGAATCTGTCCAGTCTTTCCCAAATAGAGCCTCTTCTCCAGGTAAACTTATTCCCTTGGAAACCCGTGTCGAATAACCTGACCTTTTGAATGTTGTCATTAAACTCGCAAGTTTTGGGAGAAGAGGTGTTCTACCCCCAACTTTTTCAAAGCAGTAGAAGCAATGCAGTTGAAATCTCCTCATATGATCCAACCGGAGAGCTCAGTGCAGCTAATTCTGTGAATTTCAGCCCACAACTCCCGTCTAGCAATCTTGGTGCATCCAGCATAAACAAAAGTATATATATATATATATATACATACATACATACATACATACATACATACATACATACATGTAGTCTTGATGGAGGCCGGTAGAGCTCTGTTAGGGTTCTCAAGATGCTTCTGGCGGCGGCTCTAGGGCCGGCGGCTGTCCTGGAGAGTGGTGACTCCTGCTGGGTGGTAAGTAGGAGGGGCGGTGCTCCTTGGCTAACTCTTTTTGTGTTTGGGCCTTCCCGGGCTCCTAGACTTTCAAATTTTACTGTTCCATTGGCAAGGTGCACTAGCCTTGGGTGTTGGTGCCTTGCTCTTTCTCTTCTCCCTTGGCTGTTTCCTGGTTTGGTTTGCAGTGCTTTTGCTTCTCTGTCACTATGTCAAATCCTGTTGACTTAAACTCTAGTATTGATTGGACTAAGGCTACCTATGCTGGGGTGATTGGGAAGGGACACTCTCCTCTTAATGACATTGCCCAGCTGGTCTTTCCTCAAATTTTGCGTGATGCTGCTGCTGGTAAGGGCTCTTGCCCTTTTATAAACCCCATTGGTGTAAAAGATGGATGCCCAGCTGTCTTTTTTGCAGAACAAGAACTGGAAGCACTACATGCTGAGGTGAAGCTAACCCTGATTGGTAAATTTTTCTTGGGCCACCACAAAATGGAACTGGTCAGAAGCTTCTTTAAATCCCTCAACTTCATTGGCAATTGGAATATTGGTCTCCTGGATGTTAGACACCTCCTTATCAACTTAACCACTGAAGAAGATTATGCCAGACTATTTGCTAAGCAGCTGGTCACCATTGCTGGAATGGAGATGAAGCTCATCAAATGGACACCTGAATTTGACCCAAGTAAGGACCCCCCAATTGTTCCAATCTAGTTCAAGTTTCCCAATCTCCCATACATGTTTATTAATCAAAATACTCTCTTCCAAATTGGAAGAGCCAATGGAACACCATTAAAACTGGATGCTGCAACCTTTATAAAGGCCAAACTAGAAGCTGCCAGAATTCAAATTGAAAGAGACATCTCACTCCCTGAAATCAAAAGAATCTGGATTGGCTCACCATCAGATGGCTTGTGGCAAGACATGATTATGAAACGGAAGCCCTATTACTGCTCTCATTGTAAAATGTTTGGGCATACCACTGAGAGATGCTATAGGCTCCACCCCCATAAAAAAAATCTACTTCTCAGGCCAGAGAAGTTCCTACAGCTGAGATTCCTATTACACCAAGAGTGGAGAGACAGACCTTTGCACAAGTGGTTTTTCCAACAGGGATGCCTGTGATTGATAGTAGGAAAACTTCATTATCTCCAGCAAGGTTATTGCAACCAGTTGTGTATACTCACCCAATTGCTAAGAACCCCCCTGGGGCCTTTCCTAGCCACACCCCCTCTTCCAAAACCTCCTCCCTAAACCCAGTTCCTTTTCCAGTCCATAAACTTGTACCCCTTGAACCTATCCCTCCACCTTCTTAGCCTTCTGATAACACCCACCTTGCTCTTGAAGAGGAGATTGGTAAAGTCCCCCCCCACTCCTGACAGGTTGGCTGCAATGCAGAATTCCATGGAGGATGAGTGGGTGATTCATATAACTAAAAAGAAGAAGAAAAATAAAACTGAAATTCAAAAGTTATCAGAATTCACATCTAATGTGGGTGGAGAGTTTTCCCCCCCCTTCACAAGAGGCAGGACCAGATCCAGATCCCAAACAACCCCCTCACCCCCCAATTCCACATGATAAACCTCCATTGTTGGAACATTAGAGGGGTGTCTCATCCACACACTCTGAAAAGACTTATACATTTAAACAAAAAACACACCCCTTGGTGCATAGCCATTATGAAACCTTTGGTCCACAGAACTCTAATAGAATTCTCAGTCAATTTCCTGGATACTCTCACTTTACTAATACCAGTAATAAGATTTGGATTCTTTGTAGAAAAGAGGTTTGCTGGTCTGTCTTAATTGATCATCAACAATTGGTCCACCTTTCCTTACAGTTTGCTGGCCACAGTGCTTTTGCTACCTTCATCTATGCTGGATGCAGGAAAGCTGATAGAATAATTCTCTGGGAGCTGATCCAACAGATTAGTCACAATATGAATTCACCTTGGATTGTATGGGGAGACTTCAACTGCATTGCCAACCCAACTGAAAAAAGGGAGGGAGAAATCCCATTATTAGCACCATGAACAAGTTCTGTGACAAAATTCACTTTGCTGGTCTTTTTGATCTGGGTTTTAGGGCCCTCTTTTACCTGGAAAAGAAGTCATATCTGGGAGAGATTGGACAAGTTTTTGGTTAATGAGCATTGGCATTCCCATTTTTTACTCACATTTGTCACTCACCTCTCCCTTGCTTGTTCTAATCATAGACCACTTCTGTTAACAATTTCTGCTCCTCCATCTAATTTTTCCAGCCCCCCCTTCAGATACCAAAATTTTTGGCTTACTCACCCTACCTTTTTACAACTTATCATTGCACATTGGGGTGGAGTGGCTCATCATGACCCTTGGATCAAATTGTGCTTGCTTTATCTAAAAACCAGTAAAGAGCTCAGAAGATGGGGTTGGAAAGAATTTGGAAATGTTATTACAGCTGTGGATGATGCTGAGAAGGAAGTTCAACTGCTGGAATCTCTTGTTCAGTCTGGGGGGGTGCTCCTGAACAACATCTTTTAGCAGCTCAAGCTAAATTGCTAAATTCTATTGAAAAACAAGACCTTTTCCTCAAGGAAAAGGCCTCTCTTAATATATTTACTGAAGGAGACAGAAACACCATATTCTTCCATGCTTATATCAACTACAGAAGGGAATGTAACACCATCCACAACATTCAGTTGGAGAATGGCTCATGGTTATATAAAAATCAGGAAATAGGTAGGAGTGCCACTAGCTATTTTCAGAAATTGGTTGTACATCCCCATATGGAAAGAGATCCTATCAATTCCTCTTATTTCCAAGACCACTATCAGTACACCAACAACCTTAACCTTACTAATCCACCCACTAAAAAGGAAATTTGGTAAGCCCTCAACTCCATAGACAGCTCCAAAACTGCTAGACCTGATGGTTTCACAGCAGATTTTTATAAGAAGGCTTGGCATGTTATCAAACAGGAGGTTATTGAAGCCATCATTGGTTTCTTTAATGGAAGGGACATCCCTCATTATTTCAGTTCTTCTAATATTGTCCTGATTCCCAAGAATAATGAGCATAAAAGCTGGGATCGATTTAGACCAATATGTCTCACTTCTGTTATAAGTAAAACCATCAGCAAAATTATAGTGGCTAGACTCCAACCACACCTGAGTAAACTAATTTGCATGAACCAAATAACTTTTGTCAAAGGTAGGTCAATTTCTGATAATATCCTTCTGGCCCAAGAGCTGTTATTAGACTTGAACAAGCACTGCATAGGGGGTAATCTGATTTATAAGCTGGATATCAGGAAAGCATATGACACCATAAATTGGGATTTCATCCTGGGGATACTTTCAGCTAGGGGCTTCCAAAGAGATTTCTGCAGCCTGATTTCCAGATGGCTCAGCAATAACTCCCATTCCACTCTTGTAAATGGTTCCAGCTGGGGCTCCTTTTCTACATCTAGAGGGCTAAAGCAGGAGACCCTCTATCCCTTACTCTTTTCATTTTGGCAATTGACTACTTCTCTCACATGCTGAATAATACTCTCAACTCCCACAGTTCTATCAGGTATCACCACAAATCTAAAATCCTAATCTCTCATCTTATTTATGCAGATGATGTTATGGTATTCTCCAATGCCACAAAGAATGATGTGAAATTGATCTATAAATGTTTACAAATGTTTCAAAAGCATTCTGACATGTATTTAAATCCTGCAAAATGCCAAATTTTTTTTCCCAGTAAGCTCTCCCAGGAGGTGAAACACTGGATTAGCTTCTCTAGCACTCAACTGCCTTTGAAATATTTTGGGGTTCAACTAACAATGGGCAAAACTAAACAAAGCCACTTTGATGAGATCCTGAACAAAATTAGCTCCTACCTCTCCAATTGGACTAATATCTACCTGTCTAATGGTGGCAGGCTCACTTTGCTAAAAAGTTTTATCACCACTCTCCCTTCATATGTGATGCAAATGACCACTATGAAGAAAAGTACACAAGTGCAGTTTGAAAGAGCCTTTAATCACTTCCTTTGGGCAGGACAAAGAAATCAAATTCATTGGGCATCTTGGCAAAAAGTGGCTAAACCAGTGTGGGCAGGAGGATTGGGGTTCAAGGGACTCCATCAGATTATTTAAGTGAACCTATGTAAATTATGGCTGAAGTTCAGGACCCGGGACTCTCTATGGGCTAAATTCCTATCTGGTAAATATTGCAAGTACTCCCACCCTTCTCTGGTGTCCAAAAAATTGGGGGACTCCAAACTTTGGGTGGCTATGCTTAAGAATAGGCAGTTGGCTGAACACTTGTATTTATGGAACCTTGGCAAAGGGGAGCTTAATTTCTGGTTAGATCACTAGTGCCCCACTGATTGGCTGCAACCCTGTAATTCTAATATTAACTTGAATCTTCAGGTGGCTGACTGTTGGACTGGAGACAGTTAGTCTTTACCCACACTTCAGACGATCCTGCAAGCTCCATCTGCTAGAAAAGTTGCTACAGTGCAGTTTGATAGGGGCAAGCCTGATTCTCTTGTATGGAATGCTCTCAACAACCAAAGTCTATCCAAGGCTATCTACTCTAAGCTTTTCCAATGGGAGTATGTTTCCTGGGGATCTCATTTGGAACAGGTATCTTTCCCCCTCCATGAACTTTTTCTGCTGGAGAGCCTTCAAGAATTCCCTCCATACTGATGATATCCTCAAGCTGAAGGGACATAGAGGCCCCTCATGCTGCAAATTATGTCACAAGGATGAAGAATCCATCTCTCATCTGTTCTTTGCTTGTAGTTTCTCCCAGAAAGTTTGGACTAACCTTAGTAAGTACTTCAGCCTAAATACTCTACATCTTCATTGGGACAATATTTTCACCTGCTGGCCTGGGTGGCAAAATCTTGGTGCTGGAGCTCTCCCTTTGCTCACTGCTTGGTTCATTTGGATGGCAAGGAACAAGGCTACTTTTGAGGGCCTTACAATTTGTGCTCAGAAGGTGTCCAGGAACTGCCTCTCCTATCTTCAGAAGCTTATTAGAGTTAAAAAATTCCCTAACATCTGCTCAACCACTACAATCCAAAACTTGAATCCTCCCAAAATCATCAAGGTTTTTTGGCACCCCCAAGCTTTAATTCAATTAAAGTTAACACTGATGGCAGTTTCAGTGAAGGGGAAGCTGGTATGGGGGGCTTATTCAGGAACCATAGGGGTAAATGCCAGCTGTTCTTCCATGCTCGTCTCATTGCTGCTGATGCTTTGGAATCTGAGTTAATTTCAGTATACTGGGCTCTTAAATTGGCTTTGAATTTTCAGTGGACTCCTCTGGTAGTGGAAGGAGACTCCCAGGTTATGTTCCATATGCTCAATACTGACAGCTACATCTCTTGGCAACATTCTCAGTGGGTCCAAAAAATTCAGCAACTTAGATCCCAATTGGAAGTTAGTTTCCAATTCATTTATAGAGAAGGGAACAAACCAGCTGACTGGCTTGCAAGGTCTGGTTCCCACTCCTCTTCTGTGGTACTTTCTACAACTCCTCCTCCCCAGTTATAAATTTTGATGGATAGTGATCTTCTAGCTGCCCCCCACCTCAGAATAGAGGTCAATTAATCACTATTTTGTTGTCTGTTGATTCCTTTGTTTTTCTTTGGAATTGGTATACATGTAAGAATGGGTTGTACATCACCTATTTGTTCTTTTGTTTTGTGTGGTGCTGTTGTTGTTGAAGGAACCATTAGGGTAAAGGGGTTTCCTTTCAAAATTTTTGTAACTTTTGATTCGAATTGAATGGGAGCACTAGTGGCTCCTTTCCTTAAATAAAAAAAAAAAAATTTGGTAGAGGCCCAAATATCGATTTTCCATGCGCTCAGGGCCTATGATGAGAACCTCGCGCCATATGCCTATAATTCGACCCCCCACGCACCACGGGGGGGGGGTGATCAAACCCTTGCTAGAGGAGACTTAAGGTGACTCCGCCACCAACTGAACAAAGATTGTGACACAAACATACATACATACATATATAGATACACACACACAAACACACACACACAGATATATATACAGATATAAAAAAAATATACATACATACATACATTTTCCTTTTTAAAGGAAATCAATATTTGGTAGAGGCCCAAATATCAATTTTCCATGCGCTCAGGGCCTATGATGAGAACCCCGCGCCATGTGCCTATAATTCGACCCCCCACGCACCACGACGGGGATCGAACCCTTGCCAGAGGGGACTTATAGTGACCCCGCCACCAACTGGACAAGGAATGTGGCACAAACGTACATACATACATTTATAGATACACCACACACACATAGATATATATATATATATATATATATATATATATATATATATATATATATATATATATATATATATATATATATATATATATATATATATATATGATAGAGTATATCTTTATGCAAATACTTGGGAGAATAAAAGTGTCGAGGCAAGAAGAGGCACAGAGGGTGAACCATCTCAAAGGAGATTTATAAAACCTATGTCAAAGTCAGATTCTAGTCATCAATGGTGCAATAATAATCTTGTTATCTAGTTGGTAATTGAGCCTTTATAGAAGCTCTAATTTTGATCGTTTATGACTAATGAAAATGTAAATGCGCTCCCAAAACTATGATGAAGTTAGAAAATTTATAAAAAGCATTAACTTGTAGACCCACATAAACTCAAGTAAGAAATTAATTTACCTTAAATTTAGATAACAATAGCCTATACTTGACTCGGCCAACTAGCACATGAACATGTTCAAAAGGACCCTCACTCCTAATTTATTAGAAAGTAAGATCATGCTTTAAAACTAGGAAAAAAAAATGCTAAACAAATGGTACTATACTCAAGCACACACAGAGGTTACAATTTCCCATCAGTTATTGCAATTCTTGCCAGCGTTGTTAGTGTATCTTACTATCTAAGAAATCTTGGAGTAATTTGCTTTGATACACTGACAAAACAATATCAACCTAAAATTCAGATAGATTATCCTCAGCAAGTATTACTAATGCACATAATTATTTAAATGTGTTAAATAACATCTCTGGGGAATACCATTTAGATGTAGCATGGCATCCAATAAAGATCTTCAAATCCTCATTCCTATTCTAAACCGCTTGATTTATGATTCTTTCTCTATCAAACAAATTGCAACCAGCTTAATTTATCGGGTGCATCACAATGTACTTTGTCCTACGAGGTCAATTTTCGAATAAAAAATTAACCCAAACCGACACTTCTAGTACATTAAGTATCAAAGAAGGGATTGTGTACAGTAATGCATGTGAGACATTTGACAGATTGTGAGCTTAACATATAATTTAAGGACAGATGGTACAAATGGAATCTTCTGTAATGAACTAATTTAGCATAATCCGAGTATTAATTTATTTGCTGCCGGTCCGCTTGTTCTATTCCTTGCAGATAGATATACCATCAAATCACAACCAATTTGCTGGCGAAATTTGAACTTATGTGTTTATAAGAATGAATTAGTTAGAGAGGTGGAGGGGGCATTGCTATTTATTTTAATTAATTAGATTATAATTATAATAGTTTAAGAGTAAAGTAGGTAGAGGACGTAATGTTATTGTCTTGATAAAAATAATAAATTAGAAATAATTTATTGTACGTAAACAACCATATATATATATATATATATATATATATATTTGTGTATATATAAATGTTTGTGGTCAGGGACCACACAGATCTCGAGAAAATTTAAAGGGCTCCTCTTCGCTTATGAACACCAAAGGAGTGGATCGAGATAATCAAAAGACTGAAATGCGAAGTAATGTTTATGTCAGTTGAAATAATGACCCGGCAAAATGGAAGCACAACCTAAGAAATGAATAGAAGGCACCTAATCTGAGGAATAGTCCTTCATGATCGGTTCCCTTAGTCGGTTCATGAATTCTTCACAACAATGACCGAAAGGCAACTAGTGGAACACCTTTCTGATTCTCAAAGAAGGACCCTACTCTAAGGAGAGTGGCTCATCAGATTGTGGTGACGCACCCACTGCTTGACTTCCTAAGTTCACCCCATTGACAGAAGGGCCTGTACACAAGCTTCAATTAAGAGGGCCAACCGATGACCTATAAGCCGACCAAATCTATTATGGTCGACCAAAGTATTTCCGTTGACCAAATGAAAAATATTAACGGGTCATTAAATGCCCATCTTCAAGCAATTATAAATACGATATAATGCCAATATCGGTTATGAAAATGTAAGGGTCCTAGATTCGATTACAAATATAAAATGTTTAATAATGAAAAACAAAGATAAACATGCAATTTTAATAGATACTACTTGAATCTTTAAATAAGAGGTCGTTTCTTCAACAAATGAACTACTGAATTTACTCTCTCAAAACTTAGTGTTACTGTGCTCTTAAACCTTATCTCGATATTTCACTCGTCCATCTAATGCTCTATGCTTTGAGTGTGATCCACAGGGCATATTTGGATTCAACATACTAAAATGTGTAGTGAGTGTAGAATCAAGCCATCAACAAGAAGAGGAGCACGTCATGGAGAGGTAACTCATTTGGGAGATACCTAAAACATGGAGCATGTGAGGAACTTTGTTCATCAACAAATTCAAGAACTCAGCGATAAAAGGTGAACAATCCAATTGTAGCTCACAGAAGAGAGTCTTGCGAGATGATGAGTGCATACTGAAGGATAGCTCACTATCAAAATGTCAATAGTCGGTTCGCCTCGTGGTATTAGAAAGGTCAACATAAATTATCAAATAGGGCAAAGACGGTCAAACAACTATTCATCAGACAATTAAGAAACACGAAAGCCCACTCCAGCTAGGTGTGAGAAATCATAATGAGTACTTCAATGGATGTTACGGACAAGAAACTGGGGCTTGATTTGGTGCAATCATGCTTAAAAGTAGTTACACTAAGTTGGCATAAATTTTTGATATGGCACAAATTTGATGTTTTATTTTTTATATATTTAAGGATCATTTATAATTCATACATAGCCTCTCATAGTCCAAGGGATCCATAAATCCCTTCCTGAAGTTCCATTTAGCAAATCACAATTTAAAAAGACACTCTCAGGGCTGTCTCAACTAGGCAACAAGTTATGGTGCCTGGGTGCTTGGGACAGCGCCTAGGTGCCCGAGAATAAAGAGGGTGGAACCTAGGTGCTAGGACTGGGTGGCCCCTCAAAAGTTTCTGTTTTTGGGCCTTTTTAACAAAATTAAGAGACTAAAGTCCAAATTTTGGATATGAAGAGGGTGGGGGTTGGAACCATAGATACTTCTTAGCCCCCTACCTAAAAAATGGCCAATTTCTTGCATGCCATGTGTGATAAAGCAAATTATTTTATGTCCACTTGGAGGATGGTCATGACACATGGAGGGTCAAACATGGGAAAGAATTTTCCTTCCATTCCACTATGGCCATTAAGCCATTTGAACTAGAGGGGAGTTGAAGTAAAAAGTAATTTGTAGAGATTTGAGTAGGAGAGCTTGTAGAGGAGTCTTAGAGAGAAAGGGAGGAGAAAACTTCTCTCCCTCATCTTTATCTTTTTGCTATCTTTCTCCCAATCATCTTCCTTTTTCTCAGCTTCTTCCCTTTTCTCATCTTCAACTTCTCACATTTCATATTTTATTGAGGCGAGAGCATGATACAAAGAGTTACTTTGAAGGAGGAGAGCCAACTTTATCCTTGCACAAGTATAGCTTGGACAAGCTAAAGGAACACCACATAAAAATTCACTCTGATAAGAGCCTCTTCATCTTTTAAATTTTTTTATTCAGAAAGCATCTTAAGATGATGTTAGATTCATTAGGTTAAGTTGATGTTAGAAAAGTTCCCATAGGTTAAGGTGTTTTTAATGCTTTTTCTCCCGAGATCACTGATTCATTCTTTCAAGACTCTCTCTCTCTCTCTTGACCCATATATCCAAGATAATAGTAATCTTGCATTTGTTGTGTTGGTTTCATCCTTTTTGATGGAATGATGAAATATTTGAGTCTAGGGAATGGAAAAACCCCTTCGATATTTAGTTAAAGTTTTCCTTTCTCCATGAAAGAAATTATCATACATAAATCTTAAAAATGGAGGTGGCATATTGATTCCATGAATAATAATGTGTTGGTATACCTCACCATCACTGAAATCCAAAACCCATAGAGGTCATTAAGTAGGCTGATTTTCCATCAAATAGTTATAGGCTTTCAACATTTTAAACATTATGTATTTTATATGCATATATGTTTCTTTGAAATTCATAAAAATAATATTGTATTTTTTGTGTCATTTAGCATCACATTTCTCATATTCAAATATGATTTTGAAATGTTTCATAAAAAAATATTATTTATAGTGTGCTTGTGATTTACCATGGAACATGCATTAAAATTGTATATTATGTTGTGAACATGAGATAACATGATGTATATGTAAAAAAAATTGTTTTTTTTGTGTCGCTTGCAATGCTGGTAATCCCATCATGTCGTATGTCCACATTGCATTGTACACTTACATTTACTTTTCATGTTTAGGTAAAGGAATTTAAATACGCATGTGTAGTGTTCCTCAGATGAGTAAAGACCGTTATGTTTTTTATTAGATATTACACTTTTAGTTTCACATCTGATTTCTCGACACAATCATATGCCTACATATACTCACATTTGATATCTTCATATCATATGAACTAGACTTCCTGCATTACATTTGCATGCCATATTATGTCATGCGTTCATCACTTTATTCACTTGCATTTGCATTCTCATAGTTTTCTTTACATGGGCACATGCCCTCATGTGCTTATCTCAGATAGTACATTTTTGCTCTCATGTTTGGTGTTCCTACATGAGAATATGTCCCTATAAGCTCATCTTGGATATTCATATATCATATAGGCTAACATACAAATCACACCTAATGTACAACTTCACCTAACATGATTCATACCACCTAAGACCTATGTTATCATCTTGAATTACTATAGGCATGTCATGTCATATCATCTAGTATGGGTTATGTCACCTAGCATATGAACCCATATAGCAAACTTCACTTAACCCAAGTGTATGACTCCACCTAGCATGAGTCATATTACCTAGTATTTATGGCAAAACCTAGCACTGCCATAGGCATATCATGTCATGTTGACACAATCATTCTGCTTAGCATTATTATGTAATTCATTGCTTTCTTTGCTTGCATTCATGTATGATCGCTTCACCTTGTGTGATCATGCTTAGCAAGAAAATTGCACGTCACATGATGTGAATATTACCATCTAGCATAATATTCACATCTAGTATGTCATTTTATGCTCATTATAATTTCACACACCAGCTTGAGTAGTAATAACATGAGAAACTATTTAGCTTATCGCTTACGATGGCTCACAACTCGCTTGGACATTTGTTTTATGCTAAAATAGCCTGCATTTCTGCATAATTCTTGCCTAGTTCACTTTTGATATCAAATCTTCCTTTGTTAAATGTACGACCCAATACTGGTCACTTTGTCTTAATGAGCATTGTTTACAAGTACATCTCAGCAAGAAATGCGAAGTATCACATTGTAATAAGCACATTTATGATCAAACCTAACTGGACAGATGATTGGGTCTCTGTGGCTAGTTGAACCTAATTGGATAGTTGATCGTACCTTTGTGGCCGATCGAACCAACATGATCATACTATCGCATTAACATGTGCAAAGTATTGTGCATGACCCACAAGCAAATCAATACATGCATTTGATAGCAAATTAAATTCATTCTAATATCCTCACATAGGATCTAGGCTTCAATTTATGGATGTGTAGCGAAGCTACCTCCGAATTTTGTGAATGACATAAAGGGTTTTTCTTCAATTCTTTGAAAAACATTCCTCTACGATTTGGACATTGAAATGGTCTATGAGCTTTTTCGTGCTCTGAATTTCATATGCTTCAATATCTCCATAAGAAAATGGAGCCACCAAAATAGTGAGAAATTCAGATTCCTACAGTTTGGTTTCTTTGTGCTAAGGCTTAGACGGAAAGCTCAACATTTCATAGGAAATTTCAATAAATCGCTGCTACCCTAAGGGATTTCTCTAGCACACAACCTATGTCCTTAAATCTCTAAGATCTAGACCTAAAGAGCTTTAGGAATGAAAGTGCAAGAGTTTTAGAGTATTTCATCTTCGTAGCATTTGAAGATGTGTTGTCTTTGTTTTCTCCTTGCTCCCACCTTGTGTGGATGAAGCTCTCCTCTTCTAAAGGAAATTTGTTGTGTTTTCCTTCTTCCAAGTGGGATGAATCTCTCCCTTTCCAAAGGAGATGGAGCTATTATTTGAAGAAGCTTCTTCACGACCTCCCTCACACTCTCCCCTAATGATTGATGGAGAAAGATAAATACAATCCCGAGGGAATGTTGAAGAAGGAAAAGAAAGGAAGAAGATGAATACCTCCCTTACCCTAAACCCTCCATGAAGCTCTTCTCCACTCTAATGCCCTTAGAAAATGGGCCCTTTTGCTCAATTCATAGGTTAGGTAGATCAAAGGAGAATGGAGAGAAATTCCTTTTCCCAAGTCCAAGCTTTTTGACCATAGCTTAGCCCAAAATGCGCTCTCCATGAGGCATATTATTAGATAATAATTGTAGTTGGAAGATCAATGCTTTTATTAGACCTTTTCCCCTTTTTCCCAAGCTCAGTTTTGGCATCTAATTAGTTTATTTGGTGAAAAGAACCAAAAATTTGGAACCTTGCAGCTCTCAGGGCCCCTAGGCACTTGGCCTAAGCGCCTAGGCATCGGGCATGACACCTAGGCATCGGGCGTGACGCCTAGGAATCGGGCATGACACTTAGGAACTAGACACTTGGTACCTATTTTCTATGCTCTTGGGTTTCCAGATCATTTTTGGGCTGTTTCAAGCACCTAAGTGCTGAATACTGGCACCTGAGTGCTAGGGGCAAGGGCTCTAAGGCTTGGCTCTGGCTTTCTAGGCTTTTGGTTTTTGATCTCAGGACTTTCTCTTGTGCCTAGGCACTAAGTCCTAGCACTGGAGTGCTAAAGTCTAGCACTAGAGTGTTAGGGTCTGGCTCTGGTGTGCAGGGTCCATTGTAGGAGTGCTAGGCTTGACCCCGTAGCCCCAATTTGTGTTAAAAATTGTCTGTGAAGAGTCTTTTCAAATTGTAAGCTATGGGAGGCTATTTTTATCATTGAAATTTTGTCTGGTAAATTAAAAAAAAAATACTTCGTCAGAGATTTTAAAGCTAACGAGCATCTTGAACTCCTACGCATGTGAATCGATCTGAACTCAATTTTACTGAAATGTACTTGGAAGGATCTTAAGACGTTCCATGAACACAGGATTATTTTAATTGATAGGGAATGATGTCTAAACATCAAAATGGATGCTATATATTTCAAATGATCACCACCCAATGGTGAGCTCTTCTTAGTAGGACTAAATTGGCACCAACTCAAGTTCTGTGCTCAAAATATGTATCAGGAGGCCCTAATAAACGTTTGAGGCTATGAGAATCAATACATACATCAAGAAAGATTCCATAGTACTTCTTTTGAAATCTTATGCTCTTAAAATGAAATATGTTAAAATCAAAGATGCGACCATTATAGGCTCCTTGGTCTTTAATTATGATAGCAATAACACCAAGGGAAAAATACCATATGTAGTGGGTTGTTTGAAGAGGGTAGAAGTGAGCATGGCTTTGGTGGAGATTGGAACTGGACTTAAAAAGCTTGTCATTTATATAGAGCCGACTCTCCCATCTCATCTTAAGTGAAAAACACAATGTATTGAGCAACATAATTCCAAAATTTATTCTTTAAGAAAGCTTTCAAAAATTTCATTGAATAAGAAAAACAGTTGCCTTCATCAAGGATATCTAAAATAGTGGACAAGTTTAAAGAGCCCAAATACTATCCTTATCATAGGCATTTGGGGCATGTTCTTGATGGCTTACTCTTTAAAGATTGGCTTGAGGCGCGATACAAGGCCAAGGTGATTGAGAGTCCCGAGCAGTTTTTGGAGAAGCCTTTTGGGTAAGGACTAACTAATGTCATTGTGGCAACTTCGGTTAAAGATGTTGTCGAAGTTGTATCTTTTGAATTTGTAATGTAAATGTAAGCTCAATAGATAATTCTTGTGTTGTGACATGTGTAAATTTTACGTGATTTTACTTGTGTTTTTCCCGCATTCTACATGTTATTTTTACTCATTTACCACATTCATAATTGAAAAAGGTTTTTGTTGATGTTCTGCAAGTTAAAGGAGTTTTATATGAGCAACTTGATATGAGAAAACCCAACAAACTAGGTGCCCTAAAGCAGTGTGAGCACGCCTGGAGGTAGTGTGACCACACTACCTGATTTAGAGTTGCAGCATGACTATGCCAAATATGGCATGTCCACGCCATTATCTAAAAACGTTTGGAGTGACCAAGCCAAAGCCAGGCATGATCACACTACCCTATTCAGCACTGAGGCGCGACCACACTAGTTTTGAATGTGACCATGCCAATGAGCAAGAAAACAATTTTTGAAGGAATTTTGCATGTAAAATTCATGATTTTTGTTATAAGAAAAAAATTTAGGGCTTCATAATCGAACTAGTTGAATAGAGAACAACCACAGATAGAGTTAAGAGAAATTTTATGTGCTTCTCCTTAACAAATTTTTATTTCCTAAGTTTGAAACCTTTAAGGAGCTTTTTCCACCATCTCTTTTGTGAGTTATGATAGAATATTGTAGGTGAGGAAGGGTTCCTTCTATTGTGAAGACATGTTATTTTAGGTTCAACATGTTTCTATTTGCAATAAAATCCTACATAGTTTTCTTTGTTATGGCTTTTTCAATGATGCATGCCTAATTTCGTAATCATATCTCTATGATGAAGAGGTAGTGGATTTTTATGTAGATTTTTTAATTATTTTTTCCTTAGCATTTTCTTTGTACTTTCATGGCCTATATTTTTAGTTAACCTATGAACATATTTTACTCATAATATGGCCAACTAGGATATTAAAATACTTCATGAAACTACGACCTCTAACCATTATGTAGTTGAAGTGAAGGTTTAACAAAAGAATCCCGATCAACCGATCACTTTGGTCTGATTGCCCACCCCAACCTGCTCATGCATTTTCCTAATTATATTCTCATTTGCATTTTCATTATACTTTCATGGATTATGCTTTTTTTAACCATTGGACATCAATTAATTCTAGTCTGGCTAACTAGGATGTTAAAATTGTTCATGAAACTACAAACTCTAACCATTGTGTAGTGCAAGTGAAGGGTTAACCAAAGAATCCTGAGAGAATAAATATATTCCAATTTGATTCCTTAATTTTTTTCAAGGGATTGGAACATTAATACAAAATGACATGACGATTGAGGAAGGCTCAACTCATGAATTCTCGGATTCCTTTTCCCTAGACAACAACATAAGAAGTAATGTACCCCTGATGGACAACCAGAAAATATTTAGAAAAGCAGCAATCATCATGATCCCTGAATGATAGAAGCACAAGCCTCATTGTTATTGAAGGGACTATAGGGAATTTTTTTCTTACACTTTCTATGTTCTAGTATTTGCTATTCACTCTACTTTAATTAGAATTTTATGACTTAAACCTTATTTGCAATCACACCAAGCTAGGTTCACTAAACTAAAAAAACTAGAGATTTTTAATGTTGAAATAGATTATTAAACCTTTTCTCATGGGATCGATACAAAGACTCTTAGACTGCATACTACGTGACACATGTACTTGCATTGTAAAACCAACTTAATTTGTGGTAAGTTTGGCGCGTCAAGTTTTTAGCACAATTGTTGGAGAATGTTGTTAATAATTATTTTAGATTTATGGATAATTTTATTTGAAAGTCAGAAGACCTATGTTTAACCCTTTTTATTTCCCTATTTTTCTCAATTATTTTATGTTTGTTATCTCTATTGTTGCATCTGTATTGCTGTTGTGTTTTCTTGCAAGTTGTGAAAAAACTAAAAAAGATTTGTTGTGTTTTATTTCTTGCATAATATGTGTGCATTGCATTTGTGTTTGTTGACTGTCTTGAATGGGTCCTTGCGAGTATTGATGCATAAGTTTGTTTACTATTTTTATGTCTAAGGGAGCTGAGGTTGACCTCGCCTCTTTTGACCCTGAGTTCGATCAAACCTTTATTCATCTTAGGAAAGCACATTCACTTAAGGAAACACCAAATGAGAATGTTGACCCTTGTCAACCCTTTTGTTTAAGAAATTCATATGAGTATCAATTACCCATCTGTAGAAGCCAACATCTTTGAATTGAGACCTGGCATAATCCAGGTGGTTCAAAACAACTATTTTTAAAGACTTTCATGTTAGGAACAAAACATTTACTTAGCGAATTTCCTTGAACTTTCTGGCACATTCCAGTACAATGTTCCCTAGCAATGCCTTTAGAATTAGGCTTTTTCCATTTCCTTTAAAGGATAAAGCTAAGGTATGGCTTAACTCACCCTAGGATCAATCACCACCAGGAATGGCCTCACTTAAATATTTCTAGAAAAATACTTTCTACCATATAAGATTGCAAAACTTAGGAACATCATTACCTCATTCACCAAAATTTATGAAGAGTTTATTTATTAAGCTTGTGAGAGATTCAAAAAAATATGTAGAAGGTGCCCACACCACGCTCTACCTGATTAGCTCATTATTTATACTTTTTTATAATAGATTGGTAGGTTTCTTGAGATCCATAATAGATGTATTAGCAGGAGGATCATTGATGCCTAAACCTTTTTATGAATACCAAGTGATAGAGGAAATAACTAAAAAATTTCCAATGGCCTACTGAGAGAGTTACACCCCATAAAGTAGTGAGCATGCACGAATTTGATGTATTAGATATCCCTTCAACCCATGTATCTGCTATCTATAGGACGTTGGATAATTGTGGATGAATCATACACAAAGATTGCCGCATAAAGATGGAATGATGAAGGGACCAGTGGTAGATCCAAGTATTTTAGCCTTGGAGACTATTAATGTCACAGGAAACCATATCCATAATCCCTATTAATAGACCTACAAAACAGGTTAGAAAAATGACCCAAAATTTCTCATGCAACAATAATAAATAGCAAAGGGGGAATACATAGAATAATGTCGTAGGTAGTTGCGAAAACTAAGGAAATCATCCTCAAAGACAACAATATCCTCCAGGATTCTAAGCTAGTTCTCAACTCGCTCAAAAGAAATTAACTATGGAGGAATTGGTCATTCATATGAGGCACACTTTACAGAGCCAAGCTGTAGCCGTAAAAACCCTTGGAACTTAACTATGACAGCTAGCGAAAGGTACAAATAATAAATCCCTAGGTACACTCCTAAGTAACACTGAAGTGAACCAAAGAAAGAGGGATTGAGCAAGTTCAAGTTGTAAAATTAAGGAGTGGAGAAGAGATAAAAGCACCCACTCGGAGAGAAGATCTTATTGATTCAGACCCAGCCCAAGAAGTTGAGCCCGAAGTCAAGGAAAGAAGGTAGAAAGATCTATCTCACCCATTAGGATTAACCAAGAAGTAAGATTATCACCACTTTTTCCTCAAAGATTGAAAAGTTAAAAAAAGGATAAAAAATTCTTTAGTTTCTCAAAAGTGTCTAAGCATGACCATAAGCATACCCTTTGCAGAAGAGCTAGAACAAATGTCAAGCTATGCCAAGTTCACGAAGGATACCTTGATAAAGAAAAAAAAAAGGATTAGAAAATTTAAAATACTAAGATCAAAATTAGTCACCAAATCTGTGATTGTTGTACTTTATTGGACCATTTCTTTTGAATTGATGTGCGATGTGAGTGATTATGTTGTAAAAGAAATACTAGGTCGGAGCAAAGATAAGAAGATTATTCATGTGATATACTAAACGAGTAGAGCGTTCAAAAATGCCCACGTGAACCAGATAACTACTGAGAAGGAACTCAAGACCATAGTATTTTCATTTGATAAATGTAGATCATACCTAATAGGAATACGGGTAACTATGTACACAGATCATGCTATTATTAGATGTCTTGTAGCTAAGAATGATGTTAAACCCCACTTGATCCAATGGGTCCTTTTACTACAAGAATTTTATATGGAGAGTGTTGATAAAAAGGGTACAGAGAACTAGGTAGTTGATCATTTTTTGAGGCTTGAGCAATGAGATTCTTAAAAATGTGAATAAAAAAATGAGAATTTTTCTAAGGAGCAACTCCTCACCATTTCTGAGAAACACATTATGTGGTACGCTGACATAGAAAACTTCATCACCAGTGGGATCGTCCCTTATGGTCTAAGCTACCACAAGCAAATGAAGTTTTTTTCTCTACAACCAGCTTCTACTGTTGGGATGATCCTTATCTTTTTAGGATATGTAAGAAAAATATTCCTAGAAGGTACGTACCATCGAAAGACATCAATGAAATTATTAAATGTTTTCATGATTCTGAGTATGGAGGGCATCTTGAAAGTTTAAGAGCCACTACTAAGATTTTAAAATCAAGATTTTATTACTTTCAAAAATTTCTTGGAAATGGGTACTAATTAAAAAATCAATTAAATCCATCCTAAAACACACATCTTGATTTCCTTTATAAGGATACTTCATAGATTTTAATACATTGAAAGTTACCTCCGGATCATTCACTCTCATTGTTAATTCACCTTTCTACACATATATCATTGCTCGTCCAATAACTAGAAAACTTCCACCAAGTATAATAAGAATTTCTTTATCTTCCTCCATGTCTAATACAATGAAATAAACAAGGAAGATAAATTTATCCACTTTTTAACTAATACAAGTTCTATAACCCCTTTTGAGTGAGTGATTGATCAATCATCTAATTGAGGAGTTACTGTAGTAGGAGACATTTCTTCTAATCCTAACCTTGTGAAAATAAATTATGGAAAAGGTTGATACTAGATCCAAGATCACAGAAAGATTTTCCATAAAATCTTTCTCCAATTACACAAGGGATAGTAAAGCTCCAAGGATCCTTAAGTTTTTTAGGAAGCTTCCTTTGAGTAACAGTGCTTCACTCTTCACTAAGTGAAACTATCTCGTAATCCCCAAACTTCCTCTTCTTATTGAGGATGTCTTCCATAAAGTTCACGTAACTAGACATTTTCTCAAGAGCCTCAGCAAAAGGAATATTAATCGTTAGCTTCTTAAAAACTTCTAGAAATCTTGTAAATTGTTGATGCTGTTGTTGCTTCTACAGTCTTTGAGGAAATAGAGATGGAGGTTTTACTAAGTTAATCTAACTTGGGGAACTAGTTTCTCTACTTAGGAATATTTTCCTTATGTTTTTCATGCTTTGAATGCTACTTCTCCAACTCAAGATTCTTCTAAACTATATCTTCCAACCTTTTTCCACTTCTCAACTTCATAGCTTTAACATGCTCGCTACTCTTCTCCTAAAGGTTCCTTTTGGTATGGTTAGAAGAGTTCCCTTGGATCAATTGCTAAGTGAGTTGGTAATCTGTCCCAACCGGTTCACAATATCTTGATTTTACAGTTTATTTCTCATATGTAAAATAACCTCTTCCAACGACAACTTATTTTCATTGAATTATGGATTTTGATTAAACACAGAAGGATAAGAATGTCTAAAGTTATAATTAACTTGATTATTCCAATTCCCATAAGGATTTTCTTGATTATTTCCCCATTGTGGGTTTCTCCATTAGATTTGCTAATCCAATTAAAATTAGGGCGATTCTTCCAACCTGGGTTGTATAAATTGGAATAAAGATTATTAGGTTGATTGTTTATAGCATTTAAAATTTCATATGATAAACTGTTAGGTTCAAACAAATATCCAAATGAATTTTCGTCTAATATTTATGGTATGTGAGGTTAATTTATCCTAAATTGGTCTAACCTCCTAAATATAGCTGCTACCTGAGAAATTAAAATCGCAAGAACATCAGTGTCTTCTACATAGCTACATTCTTTGGGTTTACTCTCTCAGCAAGCAATTGAAATTTATTAGTAGTCATCTCCTCAATTAGATAATATGCCTCATAAAATGGCTTTGACATAAGTGAACCACCTGAGGCAGCATCAATAATAGATTGAAGGGAACTACTAAGCCATTATAAATAGTCCGGATAATCGGCTAATCAGGTATGATGTGAAGTGGGCACTTCCCAAGAATTTCCTCAAATCTCTCCTAAGCAGCGTATATTGACTCATCCTCATGGTGTCAATATGAAGTGAAGAATTTCCTTAATTTCACCATTTTGAATGTGAGAAATACTTAGCTAGGAATTTTTTTGCCAGTTCATTCCATGTTCTAATAGATCTAGGTACTAATGAGTTCAACCACATTTTGGCTTTATCCCTAAAAAAAAGGAAATAGTCTTAGCCTAACAACACCTTTAGAAATGCCATTATAATGAAATGAGGCACAAAGTTCTAAGAAATTTGCCAAATGTAAGTTTGAATTCTCAGATAGTGTTCCCCCAAATTGGTTGTTTTGCACCATTTGGATGGTTGTAGGCTTGTTCAAAAGTATTATCTTCTATAGTTTGAATAGTTAAATGAATCTCATATGTTGTGGGATTAACATAATCCATTAATTGTCTTAGAGCGTTATGATGTTCATTAATTGTTCCATGACTTCGCTGATTAGCTATTTCTTCAATTTTGTTAGTTTTTTTCTCTTCTCTATTTTTCCTAATAGTCCTCTCTAGCTCTAAATTGTATGTTTCAAGATCTTTTGAACATGTCCTACACAATTTTAACTAAAGGTTCACAAGTAGGTTTACACACAAACAATAAGTAAAATAAACAAAAACAAAAACATTATTAAAAATTTCCAAATCTAAGTCCAAATAGTTCAACTAAAATTCTCTTTAGTTTTTCACAGTCATATTCCCCGACAACAACGCCAGAAAAGTTCTTGACCTTTGAAAAATGCTTCAAAATCTAGGTGAGTACACGGTCAAAGTACATACTCTATTGAGTCTGGATTGTTGATTCCACAGAGAATACGCATTGAAACAAGTTAGGAAAAGGTTCCAGTTCACTAAATTCATGCTCAGTTTAAAATTTAAAGAGATTTAAGTTGTTCTAACAAATCCTACAACAATCCAATTATGCTTAACGATTCTACTATATAACTTTTAATTACCCTACATGAATTGGTGATAACCAGGTTTTAAAGTTACAATTTCTTATAGTGATAGTAGTAAAGTATCGGAAATAAGAAAATGCATACTGAAATGAGGCTATTGACAAATAGATGCATTTATCTTCTTTACCTTCTCCTGAGTGCATCAAAAAGTTTGGTTAAGGTGGTCTTAATTCCTTGAGCCCCACTTTGAACACAACAACGAATATCTCCCTATTTATTTGCATCTCCCTATGGGATACTTTTGCTTCAAACCCTATGATTCAACAAGATCTTCCTAGTTGTTTATGTCATTTCTCTTCCGAGTCCATATTGATTCACATCAGATTTTAAAAAATCATTTAGCTATAATGATAGGTAAATGAAAAGCTTAAGAAAAAACATCACATTAACAAGTTAAAGGTAAATTAAAAGTATTTCTACATTCCTACACTTCCTACTACATAACTACAAGGAAATGATAGAGGTGATTACTCAAAAAATGTGAAGGAAACACCATAAGATTTTATTAAAACAAAGAGAATCCACATACCAAAGAATTTATGGAAAAGTTCATTACATATTCAAAATAATAGTTATCTCACTCCCTCAATATAGCCCTGAGATTGGTCCACACAAGCCCTTGCTCCTTCCCTGTAGACTCTCTTCACTTTAACACACAGATCCTCACCAATTCTCTACTTTAGACTTGCTCTATCTAACCTAGAGCAAGCCATCCACACTACTAATAAATCTCTCATGATCAGTGGAACTTTCTTTCTTCTCTTTCAACTTAGTAGGCTCTCCCTTCCAGCAAGTTCTTCTTGAATAGCCTTCATGATTCTTTGTTTAAATTGCCTCTGGTCTGCCCAAACGACATGTCGAATAGGTGGATCAAATTGCTGCAACTTCTCAGAAATCAGTTATGGCACCTAGGCTCCAAACTAATCTGGCGATAAGGTCCTGGCCTTCAGCTTAGTGGCCTTCATGCCCAGTGGTTTGTGCCAAAGAACCGGCCTGTTGAGTTGCCTATATTAGAGATAGTGCCTTGGCTCCCAACATTGCTTACTACAAGGCCCTGAGATTTAGGTCTGAGGCCTTAGCACCCAGTGGTTGGTGCATTGGCACTAGTAGTTGGTGCCTAAGCCCCCACCTGACTTTTTTGACTTTCTCCTTTTCTCCTTCTTTTCTATCTATGTTACTTCTAGTTTGTTCCATTCCTAATACCTATTATACCTGCAGAAAAACACCAAAATTACCTTTAATTAAAGTGTAATTTTATTCAAAAAGTTGTGCAAAACATAAAGGATGTCCTGCAAATTTTTCACACATAAACCAACACCAATATAGAACTCCAAAATAATTCTTCACTCTTTTGGGCTCAAAATGCTGGACTTGAAACCCCCAACTTATAGATTAGAGGATTAGGTTTTATTCTTTGAAACACAAGTTGAGTTTCTCATAAGGTGGAAATGACCATAAATCTACTAACTTATATTTCCGTTCGACAATTCACTATGTATCCTTGAGGTCAAGTAATCCTTATTTAATCTAAATGAAGCCCATTATGTATGATGCTAACCTTAGACCAAATTGAGATTCACCACTAAATAAGAAACCTTAAACTTTTAAAGCAATAAAAAATATTCAAATTGAACAAAAAGGAAATCAAAACCAACCAAGAAATTAAAGAAAGATTTAAATACTAAAATTAAAATTAAAACTTATTAATATGCCAAACAATTATAAAAATAACATAAATTCAAGAGTACCTATGACACTATGAATATTAGATAAACACTTGTTACAAATTCATTAAACACATTAAGTTAAAATTGAAGCCCTAACTAAAGTATTAAACTCTAACTTTAAATGTTAATTAAAAATTACCATAAAAACTATAACCTAAACAAAATTTAACCTAAAAAGGATAAGATAAAATTCAAAAGTAATTAAAAAATTGAAATTAAACAAACAAATTTACTTGCCCATTAAAATAATTAATGTTCCAATTCTAAATATAAACCCTAATTAGAATTGCAAACACTTTCAACCAAACATCAAAATAAAAGCCCAATATCTAAATCAGCTAAAATATACCAAAATTTATTCAAATCAAATGATTTCATAAATAACTAAGTCATTTGAAATTGTTCAAGTTGACCCAAAGAAACAAATCATTAATTAATTAAATAACACTAATTCAATCCTGATCAAAACTAAATTAAGCTAAAGGTTAATCCCAAAGGAAAAGCCCATGATTCATGACCTGTGACTAAACCCAAAGACCTAAGACCAACCTAATGACATAAAAACCCAATAATAAATTTAGAATTTAATTAAATTTAAGACAACCATTAAAGAAATATTCTATGAGACTAAAATCCAAATGATCAACACATAGCACTCAAGACAATCCAACCTAAATGAGCTCATGAGAGACCAAATCTAGACCAAATTAGGTCAAGACACCATGCATAAGCACTCCCAAATCAATTCGATCCCTACCCATGCCATCTTGATGGCCATTGGAGTGCTTCAATGTTTTCATTCTTTTTTGTTGTGTTTTTTTTGAGACACCAACAATCCTTATTGTCGTTGTATAATTCTCTTCCCAAACAAGTCTCTCATTTGAGAGGAATTGAAAAGAATGAAAATACGATGAAAATAGATAAAAATAAAAAAAATGGAGAACTTTCATAAAGTTACCCTCGCACGATGGCCCAAGAGCATACATCTGAAATGAGAATAGATCAAAAATTCCCTGGAAGGGTATCCGCTGACGAGAACACTATTAAGCAACCCACAACCCCAGGGAATCAAGTCTTTGTTCTTGTTATGGGTCAAGATCAGCTCCCAAAGAAATGTATGCTTCTAGTTAACTACATCATTGGTGATGTCTAAGGATACTCTCGGTAAAAAGAGCCTTGCTTACATAATTTCTAATCTAGTTATTTGGGAAACCAAAGGATTTTGATCATCTCAAGTGGCAAAATCCTACTGCTTTTGATGTCTATATCGAGCCATATTGAAAAGGGTGAATCATCATAAACACTACAAGTGGCGAAGCCTAGGCATGTGGGCCCACTTGACGATATCAACGATTGTTTAAAAAGGATGAGAGGGCTCAAAAAAGATGTCAACAGGGTGGGAAGAAATCCTTATGTTGAAATGACTACTAATAATTGAAGAAATGGTTACTAATAATTGAAGAAATGACTACTAATAATTTTCAATGGCCTTCTGAAAGGTTAAATCCTAAAAAGGTAGCCAGTGTTCATGCAAATGAAGATCTTGTAATGTTAGCAAATCAAGTTGCTGCAATTTCAAGGAAGATAGATCAATTTGGGATGAATTTTTCTCAGCCAAATTCCATGATTGAAGAAAAATCATTAGGCCAAATGGTTGATTCTTATTCTTCACCTGAAACTTTGAATGCTATAAGTAAGCCTAATAACCCATATTCCAATTATTATAACCCAAGTTGGAAGAACCTCCCAAACATTAACTGGAATACCAATAATCAGGGTGATATTAATGAACAATGGGGGAACCACCAAGTAAACACATTGGGGAACTCGAACAACCAAGGAAATAATAATTATAGACTAACTTATCCTCCAGGTTTTAACAATGCTTTACAATTAAAGGAGAAGAAGTTGTTATTTAAGAAGTGGTTCACATATGGGAAATCAATTGCAAATTCAAGGAGCAACCATCAGAAATATTGAAAATCAATTGGAGCAAATTGTAAATTCATTAATTAATAGATCCTAAGGAATGCTTCCAAGTAATACTGAAGTGAATCCAAGAGAAAAGAATAAAGAGCATGTAAAAACAATTCAACTGAGAAGTGGAAGAGAGTTGGAAGGTAGAGCTCAGAAAGAAACTGAAGTAGAGAAAGAAGAGATTGAAGAACCAAAAGAGACGCTCTGAAAGGTTTGGAAAGACCAATTTCTCCAACTAAGGTTGATTTGGAAAAGCCACCACCTCCATTTCCTCAGAGACTTCGTCAACAAAAGTTGGATAAGCAATTTTCAAAATTCTTGGAGATATTTAAGAAGCTTACCATTAATATTCCATTTGCAGAAGCCTTAGAACAAATGCTGAGCTATGTGAAATTTATGAAGGATATTCTCAATAGAAAGCGGAAGTTTGAAGATAATGAGACAGTTGCACTTAGTGAGGAGTGTAGTGCAATAATTCAGAAGAAGCTTCCTAAAAAGCTTAAAGATCCTAGTAGTTTCACAATTCCATGTGCAATCGGAGATAGATTCTATGGAAAAGCTTTATGTGATTTGGGTGCAAGCATTAACCTTATGCCTCTATCAATATTCAAAATGCTGGGATTAGGAGAAATAACCCCAACTACTATAACTCTGCAATTAGCAGATCGTTCGATCACATATCCAAAAGGAGTTATAGAAGATGTTTTGGTTAAAGTGGATCAATTTATCTTTCTATTGATTTCATTTTTCTTGATATGGAGGAAGTTAAAGAGATACACATCATTTTAGGAAGACCTTTCCTAGCCACAGGCAGAGCAATGGTAGATGTGCAAAAAGGGGAATTAACAATGAGGGTTAATGATCAAACTACTACATTCAATATTTAGAAATATATGAAATATCCTGCAAGAGGTAAAGATGATGAATGTTATAGGATGGATTATATCAGATATTTGAGTAAATGTCATTTCAAGTCAACTTATGAAGAAAAACCTGAATGAGAAGAATTGGAACATAAACAAGAAGAGGAGTTACATAATTCTGAAGATTTTCAAGAGGAAGAATTAAATTATATTCATGAAAATTTTGAGTTGTTGGATATGACTGAAAAAGATGAATCTTATGGTCCATCAATTGAAAAACCTCCTGAACTTGAGTTAAAAATGCTTCATGATCATTTAAAGTATGTTTTTCAGGGTGAGTCCTAAACCTTGCCTGTTATAATTTCATCTCAATTGACTAAAAAAGAAGAAGAGAGTTTGCTTGAAATTTTGAAGAAGTACAAGAAAGCCTTTGGATGGACAATTGCTGATATTAAAGAAATCAGTCCTTCAATTTGTATGTACAGAATGCTTATGGAAGATAATTGCAAAACTCAGGCCAATCCCTAAATGAGATTAAATTCTATCATGAAAGATGTTGTTAAGAAAGAAATTTTGAAGTGGTTGGATGCTGGAATTATCTACCCTATTTCAGATAGTGCATGGGTTAGTCCTATTCACTGTGTTCCTAAGAAAGGAGGAGAAACTGTGACTGTTAATGTAAATAATGAAATGATTCCAACAAGATAAGTTATAGGGTGACGAATATGCATTGATTATAGAAAATTAATCTTTCCACAAGGAAAGATCATTTTCCACTCCCATTTCTGGATCAGTTGCTGGATAGATTAGCTGGGCATAAATACTTTTGTTTTCTGGATGGATATGCTGGTTACCACCAAATTTAAATTGCTCATAAGGATCAAGAGAAAACTACGTGTATCTGTCCTTATGGTATGTTTGCTATTAGAAGAATGTCATTTGGTTTATGTAATGCCCCTGCTACATTTCAGAGATGTATGATGGCTATTTTTTGTGATTTAATTGAAAAAGGGATTGAATTTTTTATGGATGACTTTTCAGTGTTTGTAATTTCATTTGAATCATTTTTAGAACATTTGTCTGAAGTTCTAAAATGCTGTGAAGAAACTAATTTATTCCTTAACTGGGAAAAATGCCAATTTGTGGTAGTAGGAGGAATTGTATTGGGACATCCGATTTCAGAAAGAGATTTGGAGGTAGATCCTGCAAAAATTCAAGTTATCTCTAATTTACCTTGCCCAACCAATGTAAGGGGAATTAGAAGTTTTCTGGGACATGCTGGATTCTACAGGCGTTACATCAATGACTTTTCAAAGATTACAAAACATTTTTGTCGGTTACTGGAAAAGGATGCAATTTTTTTATTTTGATGATGATTACCTAAAAGCTTTTGAAACATTAAAAGAAAAATTAATCACTACACCCATTATAATTTCACCAAATTGGGAAAACCCTTTTGAATTAATGTGTGATGCTAGTGATTATGTTATTGGTGGTGTTTTGGGTCAGAAATATGATAAAATTTTCAAAGTTATTTTTTATGCTAGTAAAACTCTTAATGATGCTCAAATTAATTATACCACTACTGAGAAAGAGTTATTAGCTATAGTATTTGCCATTGATAAATTTTGATCATATTTAATTGGAACTAAATGTGTGGTGCATACTGATCATTCTGCTATCAAATATTTAATGAAGAAGAAGGATGCAAAGCCGAGATTGATTAGATAGATTCTTCTTCTGCAAAAATTTAATTTTGAGATAATAGATAGGAAGGGTTCTGATTATCAAATTGCTGATCATTTGTCCAGGCTTGAAAAAGAAAAATCTCTCTATGATGCTGAAGAAATTAATGAACATTTTCCTGTGAAAAAGTATTCACTGTTAATGAGTGGCGTGTTTTGTGGTATAATGACATAGTAAACTTTATGTTCAGTAATATTATACCTTATGGTTTGACATACCAGGAAAAGAAGAAATTTATGTCTGATGCTAAGACTTGTTTTTTGGATGACCTGTTTTTATATAAATAAGGAAAGGATCTTATAATTTGAAGATGTGTACCTTTGGAAGAGAATTATGAAATTATTCAAAAATTTCATGACTCTAATTATGAGGGACATTTTAGAGTTGAAAAGAACTGCATATAAAATCTTACAATCTGGATTTTATTGGTCTACAATTTTTAAGGATGTGAATGCTTATATTAAAAATTGTGATAGATGTCAGCGTGTAGGCAATATTTCTAGAAGAAATGAGATGTCCCTTGATGCGGTTCGGACTTTTATATTGCAAGAATTTATGAACTCAAATTTATATATATTTATAATGATTTTGTAAAGTCCAAGCAATCAACGCAAGTACACGTATTGTATCAAGTAATACAGGGCTCTAATGGAGTCCTGATTATCGATCCCACAGGGAAGTGACGAAGTAAAAAGAAAGTATTTCAAAATAGGTAATGTAGCACTGAAATATAATACTCAAATTGCAATTAAAGTTGAATGTTTACCTCTACTACCAAGATGCAGAAAATAGTAACAATTAAACAAACTACAATTACTTCTAATATCTTTTAAAATAAAATTAACTAACAGACACACACTAATCTATATATTTGAAAGATTTTTGATATATAAGAAAATTATCTTTCCTCTTACAATGAGAATATGATGTGTGGATGATATGAAATGATTATTTATGGTATTGTGCCAAATAGTAGCATAAATTTTTCTTTACCCTTAAAAGGGTACCCCCTCTTTGAAGCATGAAAAGAACATTGACATATCCTAAGTTCAATCACTAAATCTAAGGCTAGGGAGGGAGGATAACGACTCTCACTACGGAGCTCTCAGTCACCCTTTACCTGAAGGCTAACCTTTGAGTTTAGTTACTAATCTTAGGACCAAATTGAGGATCTCAGCCTTTCACCCTGAAACCTCTAATTTAAAGTCCATCAAAATACATTTCCCTATTTATTTGCACTCAATTCCCATGAACTACGCAATTCATCCATGGAAATTGAATAGATTCTTCATTATTGTTGTAGGACACTAAATCCCTTCAGATTTAATGTTCAACAACATATTTTAACAATTCAATTAGCCAGATCGAAAATTAAATTAAGTTCGAAATGAAAAACCATCACAATTTCTTCAATATATTAAAGGCACTTAAAATCCACATCAACACATCATCACATCTCTATGCAATAAGAAAGACAAAGGAGACTACTCATAATTCATGAAGAAGATACAATAAAACATGAATTTTATATATAAAACAAAAGTCATACAAACCACAAAAGAAAATACAATTTATGTCATTCTCTTCCCCAATGCAATTCCCTTGAAGTTCCCTTGAATCCTTTTCTCTCTTCTTTGCAACACTTAATTCCCTCTTTTAAATGGAAAGGAAGAAGCAATCTCTCACTTTACTTCTTCTCCTTCACTCCTTAGAGAAGAATTCCTCTCAAATTTTCACTTCTACAATCTTCTCTCCTAAGCCCTAACGCTCAAAATATACTAGACTCTCCAAAACACACAAGACACACACCAAAACCACACAACCACACACACTTTTCATCCAAAAGCAGTTACTTATAAGTTAGAAAAGAAATTTTAAGAGTTTCCATAGGCATCCCTTCAAAAAGTTGCCAAAACTTATGAAATTTGAAGTCCACTGACATTGGGCGCTGGCGGCGCCCGATAGGGCACCAGCAGCGCTCTATTGTCCAAATATTGCTGAGCTCTCTTGGAAATGGCGCCGGCGGCGCCAGAAGCTGTTTTCCTCCTTTTTGCTCATTTTTTTTGAATTCGTTTCTTTTCACTTATTTTCACTCCAACAGAAAAAATCATCATACCTGCAACAAACCATGAAAAGTACCTTTCTTTAAAGTGCAATATCACCAAAAATGGGTAAAATTATATAGCAAAAACAGTATATATTTTTGGTGCATCAAAATGCCCCAAACTTAACTATTACTTGTCCTCAAGAAATCCTTTTATTACATAAAAATATAACTCTAGGCAATGCACTTTTCACCTGTAAGATACTGAAATTTTCATTCAATAAAATATATTGGTTAGATCTTTAGAAAAAAAATTAATAACTCAGGTCAATACTATAGGTATAAGAATATTCAACAATCAAGTATAAGGGTTCTAATCTTATATTTATTTCAAGATAAACTATAATTTGTCTCATTAAGTGTTCCTTAAAAGATTATGTGAAAAAGGAGTTCATGCAAACTTCATCAAAATGTAGGCTAATACTTTAAATATAAATTCAGAAATCAAATCAAGTTCTCCCTTTAGAGTGACTCAAGTGAAGCCAATTTTTGATTAAGCATCTCCTCAAGCTTCTCCTCACAATTACTTTTTTCTTTCTTTTTATTTTTTTTTCTTTTTGGGATTGCTTTTCAATCCTTCTTTTCATTTCTTTCCTTTTTTTTTAAATGAGGATTACTATATCTGGATAGCTTTTAATGATTTTGAACTTCACTCTCCTCTTTCTAAAGTTCAAACTTGTGATACCTTCTTACTTTATAATTAGGTATAAGCTTTATTATTCATCATAAAGTCACAATCTCTTCTTAACACACAATACTTTAAGTCTCTTAACATTTCAAAAATACAATTTTTTTTACATTAAATAGTTAACTATAATCAAATCCTTTCATACCAAATATCTTATTTCTATAAAATTAACCTTTATTACTAAAAACTTTCATCTAATCCTTCCATAATATTCAACTGAAATAAAAAGTTTTAGTTAGCTATAGTAAGGTTCAACTTCCAGAAGTTATGCTAATAATTTTTGAAAATATAATAATTGAGAACAAATAAGAGTTAATATTTTTCTACCCTCTCCCAAACTTAAATTTTTCAATAAATTGAAAAACAGTAGAGAGTAAAAGAAACTAACCTTTTTGTGCTGGGATCTTGAAATCTTCAACAGTTATTTGGTATTAGTCAAAATTTATAACTAGCAGACATGAAACAATTAGTAACAGTGATATATAAATATTTAAACTTTTGCAAAGTGAAGAGAAATTAACTTTAAACATCTAAACATCCAACTAAACATCATAATACTAAACAAACTAACACATCACTACACAGTTCATTTAATAATTTCAAATTTTTTTTTCAATACAACATAACAGTACACCAAAAGGGTTATACATCACATGAAAAGCAAATAACTACTACATAACAACGATACAACAAAACACAACAAGAAAAATAGAAATAGAAACAAGCAATCTACCAATCTTCATCATCAGGATCATCAGTAGGGTCAGCAGGATCAGGTTTATATGGTGTATAGCTGGGGCAAGTAGGAAATATGACATCAGTCTCCCCCCTCATGAATCTGATCTGAGCATCATAATAGGCAATATCGAACTCAGCTCTCCTCTTTAAATAATCTTTATTAACATCACTTCTGGCCTCAAACACATCCATCCTACCATGGAGTCTATCCACACTAGCACTCTGTAATCTCAGCTGCTCCATAATATCAGATAATGTAGGGGGCTCAAATGTAGATGGAACATCATAACTCGTTGTAGGAATAACAGTACTCCTACTCTCATCTCAGGCTCCCACATGAGACTCATAAGTACGGATAATAGTCTTTGTAATCGGTCTCAGCGGTATAGCTACTTCTTCAGAACTACTGAACTCCACTCTAGACTGAACACACAGGGCATGAACTAAAGCAGGATGTCCTAATCCACCAGTGGTCTCGCCTCTAGCAATAGACTGAATGTTCTTGAAGACAATAGTTCCAATATAAATCTTTTTCATCTTTTGAATACAATAGTTCAGAATTGCTCTATCCCTTGTAACTTCACTGTAGTGATAAGAAGGTAATAGTCTTGCAGAGATGAAATAGTGCCAAACTTTTGATGCAACATTTAAATTGGAAGCGGGAAAGTTAATTATCTGTTTTTGACTTACTTTTCATTCCCCTCTTCCATCCATCAGAAAAGCAATCAATTCTCTCATATTTGCCTCTCGAGTATCAAAGTTTTCATATTCAGAAACAAATGGTTCCCAAGTCTGATAGAATGCATTATAACGCTGAGGGGTAAACTCAACCATTTTTCCTCTGACTAACACATACTCAGTCTCAGTCCAGGGTGCATTTTAATAGAATTCTCTAATAACTCCCATAACAGTATTCACAGTAAAATAACAAAATCATTCCCAGTTCCGCTCTACAATTAACTGTTTTATAGATCCACCAGCATTATCAAAAGCTCGATCCTAGATACACTTCTTATTGTAAAGGTAAGAGTTAAAGCGAAATTACGCTTTAACATTAACAAATTTTTCTTCATCAAAATCCAATTTTTTCTTCCCTTTACTCATCCTTGGAACCATGTGAATTTCTAAAATTTGCAAGAAAATTTCAATAAATTCCAAATTCACAATGTAACGAACTCCAAATACTATTCTAAACAAGTAAGAGCAAATTTCATCATAGGAAATCTCAAAATTTCTTTAAAAATCCAAAAATTCCAACCTAAGTAATGTGAGAGATTTCCATGGTGAAAATAAAAAACTTTTAACTTAAAGTGAAGCTCTTACCAAGAGAAGTGTAGATTCGGTCTCGAAAAGCTTTGAAATCACTTCAGATCTGAGATCTAGCAAGCCCTAGGTCTTCAAAATCACGTAAATTGAGGAGGAAGACGAAAGCAATGGAAAAAACCATGGGTCCCAAGGTCAAAATCATGAAATAAAAGGTTTTGACGTTTTTCTGGACATGGGCACCGGCGGCGCTCTATACATTAGAAATGCCAAATCTCTTTGGATTTGGGTGCCGGTGGCACCAGTCCAAAATTTTTCTAAGTCCGAAAATTTTTTCGTAATTACAATCGTTTCGACCACCACAATGACATTTAACAATTCATTAAGCATCTGCTTCATCGCATAAGAAATAATTAACACAATTCTTTACACAAACAACACACAATATACTTTTATATATAAAATCCAGGTTACATTATAAACACCAAATATGTTCATTCAAACCAAACCAACAACTCTTAGATGTTTAGTGTTGCAAGTACGCTACGATAAGTAAACACTAAAATCTAAGCACACAATGAAAGTAAGCATATCAAATCCAAATTCAAATTACAAAGAAAAGCAAAGTAAATAATACAAACCAAACAAAATTAAGCAAAGTAAACTAAACACACATCAAACATAAGTAGAATCCAATAATCACTCCACATCGGTTTGAGAACTATCTTCTCCTCTGATATCTCCAATAGATTGCTGATGCATGAACAATTTGTAGAATGGATGAAATGGGATTTCATCAGACAAATCCTCAGCAATCACCGTGTTGTTCTTCATCAGATTAATCAGGCCCATCTCAATTTGACCAGTGTGATCAAATTGTTCCTTCATCCTCAAATCTATATGATCAAATAAATCAGAAATATTATTGATTGCATTCATAACGTTCTATACCTCTTTTTCCAACTGTTTGATCCTCTTCAGCATCATTCTGGAACTTTCAAGAAAATATAGTTGAATCGGTTGTGAAGTTTGTGTTGGTTGATCAACAAGCAAATTCATATTATCTTCATCACCCACTGTTTGGTAGTCATAAAGATTAGTTAAATCAACAGGCGTCCATGGAAGAAGAACCTTTTCACAACTCTCATATAGAACTTGTAATTGACTACATAACAGAAATTTGATGTACAGGTGTCCAAGCCCATATTTAAATCCATGAACAATTAATCCCAAAACTGATTTCACAATTATATTACCAATGTGAATTGGCCTCCCAGTTTGAATACAGAAATTCAAAATGACACTTTACTTGGTTACCTTGCTAATTTTCAACGTTGTAAATAACTTTGCCGAAATAAAGTAATGCCACTACTTTGACACCGGATTTAAAGATGCAGAAGGGAAACTAATATATCCATTTTCTCTAACTTCCCAATCCTCATTCTAATCCGTCAAATAACAATACACATCATTCATATTATCACTTGTGGCATTGAAATTAGAATAATGGAAAATAGGTACATTCTCAACCATAAAGAGATCATTAATTCTTGTAGAAATGAATTGCACAAACCTACCTCGCACAAAGATGAATCCTTGGTTGATCCCGTGAAGATTTGCATAAAATTCTTTCACGACCAGAACAACTATGGCAGCGGTAGTGTAGCAAAGCACTTCCCAACGCTCCTTAATTATCTCTTTAATTCTAGTAGTAGGATTATCCATACCTCGATTTATAAAGCCTCTTTCCTTGATAATCCTCCTCTTCATCATTACTTTGTTGAACAATCGAGGCATTTCTATAGAGTAGGAATCCATGTGATGCAAATTGGGAGGGGTAGTTTTCGTTTTTCTGGAGTTTGGAAGTCTAAAATGGAGTTTAGGGAGTTATAAGGACGAAGATCCCACTCAAAACCGCCAAAACTCGCATTTTGAAACTCAAAAACCGTCAACAGGTTTTGGGCGCCGGCGGTGCTCGATAGGGCGCCGGCAGTGCTCAAACCTATAAGTTCAGCAAACTTCTCTGTAATTGGGCGCCGGCGGCGCCGTGGTCAAAAGTTCTCACCGAACTTCTTTTGGCCCAAAATATTTCAATATCTCAATTTGTTATAATATTTATCAATTTTGAAAGTATTTAGGAGTGATTAGGATTCCAAAATAGCAATCTAAAAAGTACAATTACAACAATCAAGCAAACACACCACAAAGATACATATGGGTTCCCTTCCATACAGCGCTTGGTTTAACGTCGTAAGCCCGACAAACCATTCAGTTAATCGAGATGACTCGGTATTAAAACCTCTTTGAAGTCAGGTGGAAACCCGTCAAAGTAAGGCTTTAATCGATACCCATTAACTTTGAAAATCTTTCCAGTATCAGGATCTTTAATATCAACAGCTCCAAAAAAATGAAATTTTAAAATTGTAAAAGGTCCTAACCATCTAAACTTGAGCTTTCCAAGAAATAACTTCAATCTTGTGTTGTATAATAAAAATTTTTGTCCAAATTTCAATTTCTTTTTCAATATCTTTTGATCATGCAACAATTTCATTCTCTCTTTAGAGATTATGACATTGTGATAAGATGCATTTCTAATCTCTTCCAATTCATTTAATTGCATAAATATCTTTTCTCCAGCATTTTTCAAATTAAAATTCAACTCTTTTATTGCCCAATATGCTTTATGCTCCAATTCAACTGGTAAATGACAAGTCTTACCAAACACTATTCTATAAAAGACATTCCAATAAGGGTTTTAAAAGCAGACCTATAAGCCCATAAAGCAGTATCTAATCGAGCAAACCAATCTAATTTATGATTATCCACAGTTTTCTCCAAAATTCTTTTAATTTTATGATTAGACACTTCTGCTAAACCATTAGTCTGGGGATGATAAGTAGTAGAGATTCTATGAATAATATTATATTTCTCAAACAATCTCATAATTTGATTATTCCTGAAATGGGCTTCACCTTCAGTTATAATCACTCTCGGCATTCCATATCTTGTAAATATATTTTTCTTTAAAAATTTTGAAACACTCCGAGCATTAAATCTAGGTAAAGCAAAAGCTTCAATCCATTTCGAGACATAATCAACGACAACCAGTATATATAAATTCCCAAATGAAGAAGTAAATAGTCCCATAAAATCTAATCCCCATACATCAAAAATTTCAACTTCTAAATTATAATTTAGAGGCATTTCTTTTCTTCTAGAGGTATTACCTACTCTCTAACATCGATCACATGATTTAATATATTTATAAACATCCTTAAAAAGAGTAGGCCAATAAAATCCAGATTGTAAAATCTTAAAAGGAGTTTTATTAGCACCAAAATGACCTCCAAATTCAGAATCATGATATCGTTGAATAATTAAATTCATTTCTTCTTGTGGCACACATCTCCCAATAATCAGATCCTTACACTGTTTATATAGATAGGGCTCATCCCAAAAATAAAATCTTGCATCATATTTAAACTTCTTTTGTTGTTGCCTTGTTAGATTAAATGGTACAATATCACTCAAAATATAATTCACAATATCAGCATACCAAGGCAAATTTCTTCCCATAATAGTATAAACTTGTTCATTAAGGAAAGTTTCTGTAACTTCTTTCTCAAATTCAGATAATTTATCATACTCAAATTTTGAAAAATGATTGGCTATTTGGTTATCAGTTCCCTTCCTATCAACTATCATAAAATCAAATTCTTGCAGAAGAAGTATCTATCTAATCGGTCTAGGATTCACATCCTTCTTTTGCATTAAATATTTGATAGCCGAATGGTCTGTATGCACAATACATTTAGCTCCAATTAAATAAGGTCTAAAATTTTCAAAAGAAAATGCTATAGCTAATAACTCTCTTTCAGTATTGGTATAATTAATTTGAGACTCATTAAGATTTTTACTAGCATAGTAAATGACTTTGAAAACTTTATCATGCCTTTGCCTCAATGCTACTCCAATCACATAATCACTAGCATCACACACGAGTTCAAATAGTTTCTCCCAATCTGGTGAAACAATTATAGGTGCAGTGATTAATTTCTTTTTCAATAATTCGAAAGAACTCAAACATTCATCATTAAAATCAAACTTTCTATCATTTTCTAGAAGTCGGCACAAAGGTTTAATAATTTTAGAAAAATCTTTAATATATCGCCTGTAAAATCCAGCGTGTCCTAAGAAACTCCTCACCTCTCTCACAGTAGTGGGTGGTAGAAATCTCTCAATCACTCTAATTTTAGTAGGATCGACCTCCATACCATATTCAGAAATTTTATGCCCAAGCACAATTCCTCTTGCAACCATAAATTGACATTTCTCCCAATTCAGAACTAAATTTGTTTTCTCGCAAAGCTCCAAAACTTTTGCTAAGTTTTTCAGGAAAATTTCAAATGAAGTCTCGACTATAGAGAAATCAGCCATGAATACTTCTATTGCATTATCTATCATACTACTGAAGATAGACATCATACATCTCTGAAATGTTGCAGGTGCATTACACAGTCCAAAAGGCATTCTTCAAAAATAAAAGGTTCCATAAGGGCTAGTAAATGTTGTCTTTTCTTGATCCTTAGGAGCAATAGGTATTTGAAGGTAACCAATATATCCATCCAGAAAGCAGTAGTACTTGCATCCAAAAAGTCTATCCAGCATTTGATCAAGAAAAGGAAGAGGAAAGTGATCTTTTCGGGCGGCGGCATTTAATTTCCTATAGTCAATACAAATTCACCATCCATTAATTTGTCTTATGGGTATAATTTCATTACATTCATTTACTTCAACAGTCACTCCTCCCTTTTTCGGTACACAATGTATTGGACTCACCCAAGAACTATCCGAAATAGGATAAATAATTCTAGCATCCAGTAATTTTAAAATCTCCTTCTTAACTACTTCTTTCATTATTGGATTCAATCTCCTTTATGGATAAATTCTCGGTTTATGTTCTTCATCTAATAAAATTCAGTGCATACAAATCAAAGGACTAACTCCTTTAATATATGCTAAAGTCCATCCAAAAGCTTTCTTGTATCTTTTTAAAATTTCCAACAACTTATGTTCTTGATAATCATTTAACTTCAAAGATACAATAACTGGCAGAGTAGATGATTCTCCTAAAAACATATACTTCAAATGATTAGGAAGAATTTTTATCTCAAGTTCAGGAGGTTTTATTATAGATGGAATTAAGCTTTTATTTCCACCTTCCATAGTGTCTAATACTTCGAATCTCTCCTGAACATACTCAAAATCCTCATTCTTCTTACTATCTGAATTTTCTTCATTTTCAATTTCTTCTTCAAACATATTTTCATACTTTTCTTCTTTTTCAAATATATTTTCAAAATGATTGTTTCTCAAATATTCATAGACCTCCATCCTAAAACATTCATTATCTTTTTCCATTGAGGGATACTTCATAGATTTCAAAATATTAAAGGTCACCTCTTGATCATTAACTCTCAAAATGATTGGAATTTCTTTATCTTTCTCCATATCAAGTACAATAAAATCCACTGGAAAGATAAATTTATCCACTTTCACTAACACATTTTCCACCACTCCTTTAGGGTAAGTAATGGAACAATCGGCCAACTGAAGAGTCACAGATGTAGGAGAAATTTCTCCTATTCCCAACCTTTTGAAAGTTGATAAAGGCATAAGATTAATTTTCACCTATAGTACACATAATAATGAAACTTCCAGGATCTTTAAGTTTTTTCGGAAGCTTCTTCTGAATAATTGCACTACACTCTCCGCTAAGTGCAACAGTTTCATAATCTGTAAACTTTCTTTTCTTTTTCGTAATATCCTTCATAAATTTGGCATAGTCAGGCATCTGTTCTAATGCTTCAATAAAAGGAATATTTATCGTTAATTTCTTAAGGATCTTCAAAAATTTTCTAAATCAGTTATCCCTATTTTGTTTCTTCAATCTTTAAGGAAATGGAGGCGGTGGTTTTTCAACAGTTATCTTCATTGGCTCAAGAGGATAATCCAAGTCTAGATAAATCTTGTTTGAACCTTTTTCGATTTCCACCTTCTCCTTTTCTATTTCAACTTCTTTTTGCACTATTGTTTCCAATTCTTTTCTACTCCTTAGTTGAATAGCCTTAAGTTGTTCCTTGTTTTGAACTTTTGGATTGATCTCAACATTGCTTGGAAGCGTTCCAGAAGGTCTATTATTAAGTGCAGTGAAAATATGCCCCAATTGATTTTCAATATTTTTCATAGCAACACCTTGAGCTTGTAATGGATTCCCATATTCAGAATCATTTCTTCAGTAGACAACTTCTTATCTTTAACTTGTGTGTTACTATTGAATCCAGGAGGATAAGATGGTCTAAAATTGGTATTTCCTTTATTGTTCGAAATTCCAATTGGATTTATAGAACTGTTCCCCAATGTGGGTTAACATTGGCATTACTATTATTCCAATTGAAATTTGGGTGATTCTTCCAACCAGGATTATAATAATTCGAAAAAGGATTGTTAGGTCTATTAATAGCATTCAAAGTCTCATAAGGTGTTTGAGATTCTGTTATATGTCCAAATGAATTTTCCTCTAACACTTGAGGTGGTTGAGAATAATTCATTTCATATTGATCTATTTTCTCAGAAAGGACTGCAATTTGAGAAACTATCATAGTCATCATATCAATATCATGAACACTAGCTACTCTCTTAAGATTTACCCGTTCAGAGGGCCATTGAAAATTTTTAGTAGCTATTTCTTCAATTAATGCGTATGCTTCATCAAAAGGTTTTGACATTAACGATCCACCAGCAGCAACATCTATAATTGAACTCAATGATTCCACTAATCCATTATAAAATGTTTTAATTATTAACCAATCTGGTAAAGCATGATGTGGGCACTTCCTAAGAAGATCTTTAAATCTCTCCCAAGCTTCATATATTGATTCTCCTTCAAAATGACCAAAAGATGTAATATCATTTCTTAACTTAGCAGTGTTTGATGGAGGGAAATATTTTGATAAAAACTTTTGAGATAATTCTCCCCAAGTTCTAATAGATCCAGGTGCTAACAAATTTAACCACACCTTAGCTTTATCCCTTAATGATAAATGAAAAATTCTAAGTCTGACAGCATCACTTGACACTCCGTCATATTCAAAAGTAGCACAAAGTTCTAGAAAACTAGAGAGATGAAATTTGGATCCTCATTAGGTGTTCCTCCAAATTGATTATTTTGTACCATTTGGATGATAGCAGGTTTAAGTTCAAATGAATTAGCAGCAACATCAGGAATTTAAATAGTTATGTGAATTTCATCTGCTGTTGGGTTAGCATAATCTCTTAAAGGTCTTGGAAAATTTCTAATATCATTTCTCTTATTATCTTGATTACTCGACATTTTACAAGGTTTTTCAATTTATTTTTATTGTTTTCTAATTTTTCTAACAGTACGCTCTAACTTCGAATCGTAAGGCACTAAACCTATAGATCCACTAGGACGCATATACAATCACACAAAACTTTAAAAAATAAATAAACACACACAATTGCATGCTACAAAGTAAAGGTTTTCTACTACTATATTATCAATAAATACTGTTTATACTTTCTTCCTTACTTGTTACTTAGTTACTTCATTACCTTCGACGGCGAAGGCACCAAAAACTTGATACGGTTCTGACTTTTATATTGCAAGATTTTATGAACTCAAATTTATCTATATTTATAATGATTTTGTAAAGTCCAAGCATTCAACACAAGTATACGTATTGTATCAAGTAATACAGGGCTCTAATGGAGTCTTGGTTATTGAACCCATAGGGAAGTGACGAAATAAAAAGAAAGTATTTCACAATAGGTAATATAGCACTAAAATCCAATACTCAAATTGTAATTAAAGTTGAATGTTTACTTCTACTACCAAGATGCAGAAAACATTAAAAATTAAACAAACTACAATTACTTCCAATATCTTTTAAAATAGAATTAATTAACAGACACACACTAAGCTATATATTTGAAAGGTTTTTGATATATAAGAAAAGTATCTTTCCTCTTGCAATGATAATATGATGTGTGGATGATATGGAATGATTATACATGGTATTGTACAAAATAGGAGCATAAATGTTTCTTTACCCATAAAAGATTACCCCCTCTTCCAAGCATGAAAAGAACATTGAAATATCCTAAGTTCAGTCACTAAATCTAAGGCTAGGCTCGGAGGACACTGGCTCTCACTACGGAGCTCCCACTCTCCCTTCACCTGAAGGCTAACCTTCAAGTTTAGTTACTAATCTTTGGACCAAATTGGGGATCTCAGCCTGTCACCCTAAAACCTCCAATTTGAAGTCCATCAAAACACATTTTCCTATTTATTTGCACTCAATTCCTATAAAATACGCAATTCATCCATGGAAATTGATTGGATTCTTCATTATTGTTGTAGGACACTAAATCCTTTCAGAGTTAATGTTCAACAACATATTTTAACAATTCAATTAGCCAGATCAAAAAGTAAATTAAGTTCGAAATGAAAAACCATCACAATTTCTTCAATACGTTAAAGGCACTTCAAATCTACGTCAACACATCATCACATCTCTATGCAAGAAGAACACAAAGTAGACTACTCAGAATTCATGAAGAAAATACAATAAAACATGGATTTTATATATAAAAGAAAAGTCATACAAACCACAAAAGAAAATACAACTTATCTCTTTCTCTTCCCCAATGCAATTCCCTTGAAGTTTCTTTGAATCCTTTTCTCTCTTCTTTGCAACACTTAATTCCCTCTTTAGAATGGAAAGGAAGAAGAAATCTCTCACTTTACTTCTTCTGCTTCACTATTTAGAGAAGAATTCCTCTCAAATTCTCACTTCTACACTCTTTTCTCCTAAACCCTAACACTCAAAATACACTAGACTCTCTAAAACACACAAGACACACACCAAAACCACAAAACTACACACACTTTTCGTCCAAAAACAGTTACTTATAACCTAGAAACAAAATCCCAAGTGTTTCCATAGGCATCCATTCAAAAAGTCGCCAAAACTCTTTAAATTTGAAGTCTACCAACATTGGACGTTGCCTCTCTATCGTCCAAATAATGTCGAGCTCCATGGAAAATGGCGCCAGCGGCGCCAGAAGCTGTTTTCCTCCTTTTTGCTCCTTTTTGCTCTGAATTCATTCATTTTCGCTTCTTTTCACTCCAATCACCTAAAATCATCATACCTGTAACAAATCATGAAAAATACCTTTCTTTAAAGTACAATATCACCAAAAATGGGTAAAATTATATAGCAAAAATAGTATATATTTTTGGTGCAATCACCCCTCAATTATATGTTGGAATTTGAAATGTTTGATTTTTGGGGATTATATTTCATGGGTCCATTTACACCATCTTTCAGAAATGTTTATATTTTAATAGCAGTAAACTATTTTTCCAAATGTATTGAAGCTATTGCTTTACCTCGATGTGATGCTCAAAGTGTTGCAAAGTTTTTATGAAATAATATATTTTGTAGATTTGGAATACCAAGAGTAACCATAACTGATGGGGGAAGTCATTTTGAAAATGCGATTATTGAGAAGTTCGCAAAGAAATATCATATAAATCATCACATCGTTACTGCTTATCATCCTTAGACAAGTGTTTTGGTTAAATTATACAATCGTGAAATTAAAAGAATATTTGAAAAGACTGTTAATCCAAACAGAAATGATTGGTTAATCAAGCTGGATTATGCTTTGTGGGCCTATAGGACTGCCTACAAAACCCCTATAGGAATGTCCCCATATAGGTTGATTTTTGGAAAAGCTTGTCATTTCTCTATTGAACTTGAGCATAAAGCATATTGGGCTACTAAAGAGTTCAATTATAATTTGAAAGATGCTGTTGAGAAGAGATTATTGCAATTAAATGAGCTTGAAGAGATAAGGAATGAATTTTATGAAAATGCTAAGATTTATAAGGAAAAGATGAAGTCATAGCATGATCGGAAGATTCTTTCTAAAAATCTTGTGCTAGGATAAAACGCTTTGCTGTATAATGCAGATTGAAGATTTTTTCTGGAAAACTTAAGTCCAAGTGGATGGGTCCATTTATTGTGATAAAAGTTTATTCCTATGGAGCTGTGGATATTCAAGATCCTAAGACTGCAAAAATATTTAAAGATAACGGTCATAGACTTAAACCTTATTTTTCAGTCGATAAACTTAAATCTGATGAGAATCTAATGTTGGGTCACTCAAAATGAGTTCTGGGTATGTCAGGCTGAAGACGTTAAACCAAGCACTTTGCGGGAGGCAACCCATAGTTATCGGTGTGCTTTGCTTTATGTTTGCTTTGTGTGATTTGTTTGGTTTGTTTTTATATTTTGGTGGCAGTATTTTGGAGTTTTTATGTTATACTAGTGTTTATTTGACCTTATTTTATGACTTGGAGGAGTCAGAATGAAATTTTGGACATTTGGCAGACCTGTGCTAAATTGAGCACTGGCGGCTAAGCGCCGCCTAGTTGGCGCTTAGGCGTCGGAGTTATAAAACATGAGATAAATGAGGTTCTAGAAGCCTAGATCGTGGGGAAGTGGTTTTGGAAGTTATTTTGGAGTTTTAAAATGTTTAAGAGCAGTTTATGCACTTCTAAAGTCTATTAAAAGGCTCTGGATTAAGAGAAACACTTGCCCCAAGTCCTATTTTCATTCCTAAGTCTTAAGAAGAGTGTTTTAAGTGCATCATGTCTTCCTGGGAGAATGAGATCAAGAAGAAAGAGGATTTTGACAAGAGTAAGTTTATTAGTGACAGTGCTAAAGAGTTATTCAATGGATTTCTCGCCATTAGTATTCAAGGAATTGCAAAAAAGATTGCAAAGATCGAAGCCCGAGTGACTTCAATTGAAATAAAGATTAATGAAACTAACTCACATTTGGAGCGTATGGGATGACAACTAAAGATGCAATTCAGTCATACAAGTCACGTGGAAGAAGCAGATAAGGCGATGTTCCTGAAGAACAAGTGGTTAGAAAAAGAAGATGTAACCCGATTTATATTCCAGAAGGGTCAAATGGAAATAATAGTGGTTCTGGATATATTCCGCCTACTGAAGAGTGGAAGTAAATGTTAGTTTGATCTCGTGGTTTGTCCTGTGTATTTTATTTTTTATGTGTTTGATGTTTTAAGTGTTTAATGTTTTATGTTTGTGTTCTGTTGCACTTTAATGTGTGATTGTTACATCTTAGTGATGTAAACCTATCTTTATGATTATTGAGTCTGTTTGTATCTAGAGAATTTCATCCAAAGTGTTTGGATAGAAATTTTTAGTTTGTATTAAGTGTGGTTTGTTTTTAATGAATATAAGTTTGTGTTTGTGTGAAACTTGATTGGAATCGATGGATATTAAAATTTGAAATTGGAGTATTGGGAGATTTATGAGGAAGAGAGAATTATTATAAGAAGATTAAGGGTGATTAACTATGCATTTTCTTAATTATGAAAATCTGGGCACTAGCGGCTAAGCACCAAATTTCGAGGCTAAGTGCCGAAGGCCTCGCGCTTAGGTACCGGTTCACGAAAATTGATTTTCAGCAGTTAAACCCGAAGATCACCATTTTTAACTACCCCTATCATCTTCAACCTCTAATTTTCACGAAAAAGGAGCCTAGCGCATCAATATATTGGATCATTTGAAAGTCGATCTCAAAAAAAAAATGTTAGATTTGGATTCCTTGAGATAAGTGCACTACTCCTAAGTAATTTTTTTTGAACTGGTGCTTAAGCACCAGATTTCGCGGCTAAGTGCCGAAGGCCTCGCGCTTAGGCGCCGGTTCACGAAAATTGATTTTCAGCAGTTAAAAACCCGAAGATCGCCATTTTTAACTACCCCTATCATCTTCAACCTCTAATTTTCATGAAAAAGGAGCCTAGGGCATCAATATATTGGATCATTTGAAAGCCGATCTCAACAAAAATTGTTAGATTTGGATTCCTTGAGGTAAGAGCACTACTCCTAAGTAAAATTTTTTTGATTTTCACCATGTATTTTGATTACATTTTGGAAAATCCTAAAATCACAATTCATGGTGAAAATTTGAGGAAAAGGATGAGAAATTTCTTAGATTTAGTGGAAATTACTTTTGGAAGTTAATTTAGCAAGTTTAGTTTGATTTTGGAATTTATGGTGAATTATTTTTGTGTATTTTTAGAGATGGCTCCAAAGTCAAAGCACGCGAGAGAAAAGACAAGATTTGATTCTGACAAGTTTGTTAGTGCAAGGGCTGAGGAACGATACGTCGACGCACTATAGTCACGTAAATTTATTACTGAGCATGTGTTCAGTAAGCCAGGAGAGTTATTGAAGAGATGATTTCTAAAAGGAATTGGGAGAATTATTGTTGCTTCTCTGCTGTTGCTGTTGTTTCTGTGGTCAGAGAGTTTTATGTGAACTTACCTGCAGCAGAAGAGAACTTGGTGATGGTGAGGAGGCAAGAAGTTGATTTTTCACCTGCAGTAATCAATACTTTTTATCGACTGCCTCCTGATATGTTTTGTTTTTATTCTAACTATCATCCTACTGAGGGAGAGTTAGATGAGATAATGACATTTTTGACTGATGGAAGAGGATTATGGAAGATAACTAATGATAGAAGAGTCACTTTTCAGGCCTCTAAGTTAAATGCCACTTCTAAAGCATAATATTTTCTTATCTCATCTAAGTTGTTGCCTTCAAGTCATACTAGTGAAGTTACAAGGGAGAGATCTGCGTTGAACTATTGCATTCAACAAGAGAAGCCAATAGATATTGGAGCAATCATTTATGATTATATTTTGAATTGTACTAGATCTACCACTACTGCAGGTATGGGATTTCCTTCCTTGATTTATTCATTATGTGAGTGGTTTGGTGTGAAATTTGTAACTTGGGAAGAGGTTCTTCAGTATTTAAAACTAATTACCAGTGTAAACGTTGGAGCTTACACTGTACATTCAGAGTTTGGTTGGAGAGGAGGATTTGGTAGGGCTTCTACTGCTTCTGCTTCTGGTTCTGCTGCTTCTACTGTCCGTGCTACTACTTCACGAGCTTCATCATCTAGTGATTCACAGACTCGTTTGTTGAGAAAGATTTCAAAGAAGATGAGTCTTACTCGTGAGCATGTTAGACATGGATGATAAGATGGAAATATGGAAAGTTATATTGTAAAACATGATGAATCTGAGGAGAATTATCAGCATTATTTGGATAGATTGATTAGAGGTGATCTGAGTGCTGAGATGCCCCCTCATCCATTCTATATACCTTATGTGCCATCCAGAGATTGGAACGAGCATGATGATGATGATGATGAGGATGATTAGTAGATTTGTTTTTTTTATGTGTTACTGAGTTTCTGTTGATGTACTGATGTATGTTGTTTCTTGTGTTTTATTTTGATGTTGTGTTTGTGGTGTGAACTCTGGTAGTATGCTGATTGTAGTTGGACTATTTTTTATGCATATTCAGATGTATCTTTTTTGGATTGATATTCTATATATTGCTTTTTGTGATATATGTATAGTAGTAAATGTTTTAATGTGTATGTTGTGTCAGAGTTTTTATAGTGTTTACTTTAATTCCAAAACTATTAGGAGAATATGGAACAATATTAAAAACTATTATTTAAAAATTGCATGTTTAAAACTTTTCAAAATCTACTACTACCATTTGTTATCTAGTATTGGTTTGATTTCAGTTATTTTCAATTGGTGATTTTTTGCTTTGAAAACCTCCACTACTATAGAAGTCTTTTGAAATTTTTACTTTTCTTTTTATAAAAATTTTGAAAAAAAAAATTTAATTTGATTTCTTTTTACTCATGTTTTTAAATTGTTATACTTGCATATTTAGGATATTAAGATTCCTACAAGCATGTTATGTTAGTTTTTAATTCTCATCCATGTATCATTTCTTATGCTTAAATGTTTTATCCTAACTAAAAATTAAACTTTGGGAGGGGGGAATTTTAAAAATAAAAAATTTTTCGAAAACCTAAAATTTTATTTGTTCTCAAGAATACTTGAAATTAATTTGATTTTTGATTGAAAACAAATATGTATATGAAGTTATATTAGGGGAACAAAATTTTGAATATAGAAATGAATAAGAGAATTTAGTTAAAGTTTATCGTAATAATGCAAAATTTAAAGTTAAAATTTTCTTAGTAAAGAAGTGTTAAATATAGTTCAACTATCTTTATTAAGAAATGTTGTATTTTGGATAAACAGAAGATTTGACTTTTATTCTTCAAAGCTTAAATTTCTTTTATTGAGGAGTAATTTTCAAATACTATTATTATGATTTTTAAGTGAAAGATGTATATCAGACCTTTATTTTAAATAAAAGGGTAGAATTCAAAATCATTAAAGGCCTATCCAGATACAGTAATCCTTACCTTACAATAAAAAAAGTATGTGAAAAGGGAGGAGAAGCTTGAGGATTTAAGGGCATAATAAAAAATTGGTTCCATACCTAAAGTATAAGATATAAGATCTGAGAAAATCTAAAGATTAAGGTTATAATATAGTAAGTAAAATTATTTTCAAATCATGATTTTTAAGTGAGAAAAATAAGTGTGTGAATTCTATATTTTGAAGATTCTACAAGTATTTTTGAATTAGATAGAAACCTATATTTTACATTATCCTTTACCTAAGAACTTTCTAAACTCTAAGTTGGTCTTAATTACTGAAATTTTTTCTAAATTGGACTATTCCATTTCTAGAACAAAATTTTGTTACCTTCCTAAGAAACTCATTACATAATTTGCATGCTAAAATTTTTTATGTGTTTAAGAGTCACTTGAGGACAAGTAACATTTTAAGTTTGGGGGATTTTGATACACCTAAAATATAGAGTGTTTTTATGCACACTTTTATACCTATTTTTTATGATAATGCACTTTAATGGAAGTTATTTTATGTTTTTCTTGCAGATATGATGAAAATGAGTGATTATGACGAAATGAGCAAAATTTGATCAAATTTAGAGCAAAAAAATGAAAAATGAAAAATTGGACACTGGCGGCTAAGCGCCGCCTGGTCGGCGCTTAGGCGCCACAGTTTTAAAAATCAAATTTAATCAAATTTGGCGCCATTTCCAAGGGGTGTTTGAGGCAACTTTTGATGGTAACCTCCTTAATTTTCTTTTGGCGGCAGAAGTGATCCAAGGGATGCAAGGTTTGGTGGATACATTGAATCGGGACACAATTTGAAGAGACACCAAGGCACCTTTTGGATTATTATTAAAATTATGTCATGTAATTTGCATGAGAGTCTTTAAGAAGGAGAGTCTTTAAGAAGGAGAGTTTTTTTAGAGTTATTACAAAGTTGAGAGAGTGTGTGAGGGAGAGAAATCAGTAGGAGTAGGAGTAGAGAGTAAGAAAGGAGAAATGGGTTGGAGTGAAGCCTTCTTCTCACCAATTCTCTTCCTTTCTTTTATTTAAGTTTTATTGAAGTCTGAAGTTTGTTTCGGAGTCATCAGAGTTGGGTGACCCACTCTGAGGAGTGTTTTAGTGGAAAGTGAAGTTTCAAAGGAACTTCCGGAGTCATGTGGAGAGGATTTTTCAGATAAGTGTTTACTTTTGTTTTTATATTTAGTTTTTAATTAAAACTTGTTGTGCTTTCATAATGATTTCTTTTTTCAAATCAATGTGTTCTTGTGTTTTCTCCATGAGTTTTGAGTAGTTTTCTTTATCTTTTTCTTTCTTAAATGAAGAAGTAATTAAATTATGTAGGATTGTTGTGGAATGTATAAGTGTTTAAAGTTGGAATAAGTTTTGAAGATTTAATTCCATGAACTTAATTTACTTCTTAATTTGTCCAGTTAAGATGTTAAAATTTGTTGTGAGATTATGTAAGATCCAATGCGGTATTGTCTCAAACAACTATTGGTAAAAATCACATGCAATTTTATGGGTGAGAATTGTAGTCCATATAATTGAATGCAAATATATTAGGAGTTATGTTTTTTCATGGTGAATAAAACTAGAAGACTTTAGAGTGACAAGCTAAAGCCCCCTAATTTGGTTTGACATTTTAAATTTTGTTATGAGAAGTTAGCCCCCAAGTGGAGGGAATCGAGGGAACTCTAGAGTGAGAACTCGTATCTTCCCTGCCTAACCATTTTCAAAATTTTAAAATTTCAAATTAACCAATGTTCTTTATAGAACCAAGTAAGGGTAAAGAATAAATTTGATCATATTTGGCACAACACATTTCAATACTTCCACAACAATACTTTCATAATTATTACTGCTTTATAAGAGAAAGAAAAAGATATTTTATTTCCTAGTGTTTTATATCGTGTTTTAAAGTTCGATAATTTTCATTTCTCGCTTAGCTTTTTATCAAAAATACCAAAAAAAACTTTCAAACTTTACAAATCAAAACATACTTTCAAACGTCATTTAAAAATTAAAAATATAATTTTCTTATTTCTTTAAAAAGTTTTTACATTTCCCTGTAGGTTAGATATCTCGGGGCTTAATCAGAAAGTCCTATATTACTTGATAAATGATACGTATACTTGCGTAGTATCCCATATTATAAAACCATAATTTTCATATCTAAATTGTAAGCACATATATTTATCGGGGATCACAGCACAAATGCAAGAGGTTTAATTCTTAACGTAAAGACAAACAGATTCAATTACTATTTCTACCAAAGTACGTTCTAGACTCTAACAAGTTAAACTAACACAAGAATAAATTTATAATAAAGTTCAGTTGTAAGAAAGAGTCTTCCTCTTTTCCAATCATAGTGTGATGATTATTATGACATAGATCAGTGATGCAAATGTATTGTACCAAATAGGAGCATTCCTATTCTTTACCCATATTTCAGCATTTAAAGAAAATTGGCTAATCCTAAGTTTAGTCCCCAAATCCGTGGTTAGGCTAGGAGGAACTAGCTCTCACTCCAAAGCTCCCACTTCCCTTCACTTGAAGGCTAACTCTCGCTTCAGTTTCTAAACATTAGGACCAAATGGAGGATTTCAGCCTGTCACTCTAAAATCTCCAATTCTACGCCCATCAAAGTATATTTCTCTATTTATTTGCACTCAATCCCCATGAACTGCGTCTCTCATTCATGGACATTGAATGTCACCTTCACTTTTGTTGTGGAACTCATAATCCTTTCAGAACATATGTTTCCCAACAAATTTTAACAATTCAATTGGCCATATCAAAAAGTAAATGAAGTTCTAAGTGAAAAGGTCATCACAAATTCTCCATAATAAATCAGCACATCATTTCCATTTCATAACATCAACACATCACATGAAAAGAAGAAAGACGAAGAAATCTACTCAAGAATCATGACGAAAAGATGACAAAACATAGATTTTATACATAAAAACAACGTCATACAAATAGAGTAAAGTAAAGACAACACCTTCCCGAGCGAATCTCAAGGAATTCCTTTGACTCCTCTTCTTTGTTCACAACAACACACAATTCTCTCTTTAGATGAGTAAGGAAAAAGAAATCTCTCACTTTCCCTCTTCTCTCAAACTCTTTAGAAAAGAAAACACAAAACCTAACTTCCTACACAAAATGGAAAGAAACTCTCTGTAAACTCTAAACCCTTCTTTTCCTTTCTGCCCCCTTCAAACTTGGCTCCAAAAGTGCTTAAATTCGGTCAAAACTGAATTTCCAAGAGTTTCCTCAAGAAACATTCAAAATCCAGCCAAATACATTAAATTTAGTTTGAATTCGGGATAAGGCACTGTCTGGTATTGTTAAGAGCGTCGTTCGGCGCATTATTCTGCCAAAATGTTGTAACTCTCTGTAACTTGGCATTGTCTGACGCTGGTGACAATGTCATTCGGCGCTAGTTCAATAAAATGCACTTTTGTACTTTTCACTCCAAATTTGCTCCTTTTCGCTTCATTTTGCTCCAAAGGCCTAAAATCATTGTACTTGCATGAAATTATGAAAAATATTTTTCTTTAAAGTGTAATATCATCAGAAATAGGTATGAAATAGACCGTAAAAAGCTATGAAATTTTTAGTGGATCAAGATCCCCCAAACTTAACTATTAGTTGTCCTCAAGTAATTTTAGTTAATACATAAAATTATGATCCACTGCAATGAAATTTCATTCTAGAATACCATAATTTTGATTTAAATAAGTACAATAGTAAAATTTTTAGAAAGATCTTTGAATAATTCAAGTAAATTCTGCAGGTGTAAGAATATCTAGTAATCAAGTCTAAGAGTTCTAGCCTTCTATTCATTTTAAAAATGACTATAGATTATCCTATTAAGACACTTAAAAGGATTACATGAAAAGAAGTTTATGAGAACACTATTAGTAAAGATGCTAATCCATACATATACGTTAAGAAAAGTAATTAAGTTTTCCCTTTAGGTAGGTCCAAGTGAAGCCAATTTTCGATTAGGCATCTCCTCATGCTTCTCATCACTTCTCTTTTTCTTTTCTTTTCTTTTGCTTTTTGCTTTTCTTTTCTTTTCTTTTCTTTTTTTTTCTTTTCTTTTCATTTCAGTGAGGATTACTGTATCTGAATAGCTTTTAATGATTTTGAACTTCACCCTTAATTTGAAACATACCACATTCCTTTACCTTATAGGCGTTTCTTTAGCTTATTAATGATTTATCATAGAGTCTCAATCCTTTCCTATCACATAAAATTTTAGGATTCTTAATATTTCAAACATACAGTTTTACTTACTTTGAATAGTTTACTATAGTCCTATTCTCTTATAGTAAATATCTTACCTTACAAACTTACTTTTCATTATCAAATAATTTCATTCAACTTTATAAAATACTTAAATAAAATCAAAATAAAGTTATCTGAAATTGAGTTCTATTACAAGAAATCATGTTACTAATTTTTAAAATAATTTTAAATGAGAACAACTAACAGTTAATTCTTTCCCTCCCCCAAACTTAGATTTTTGAATATAATTAACATGGAAGAAAGAAAAGATATAAATATATAACTCATACCTCAATATGTTGGGCTTTTCATACCTTTGAGTTTAAGTAGGTTTTTCTTCATAAAGTAGAACAGTAGGCCTGAAATAATTAAGCATTTCTATACACAAATATGGGTTAGAAATTTATAAAGAAGAAGTTTAAAAACATTTAATATAAATAGTGCACATAACATTAACATCCAACTGTTACTATTACAGATTAAACTAGCAAACCAAACATATAAAAACTTTACTATCACATCACATACATCACAAATCAACAATAAAGTATTGTACAAGTACATCCAAATACACATATAACATCACAAATACAAATCATAAGGAGTCTCAGGTACATCACAAATACAAAGCACAAATACATAACAAAGTTTAATGAAAAATAAAAATAAAAATACACAAACGACGAATCTTCATCTGCAGGAGCTCTACCATCATCAAGTTCTTCAGGCTAGTATGTAGTATACTCAGGGTAAGTAGGAAATACAGCACTAGTGTCTCCCCTGAAAAATCTCATCTGTGTCATGATAAGCTACCTTATATTCTCTCCATTGCACTTGATAATCATCATTAATCTTATTCGTTAATTCTAGTCCCTCTACTCTGGTGTTCAACCTTTCCAACTGATCCATAACATCATACAAATTAGGCTCCCTAGATGTAGATGGTCTATCATGACTAGAAGAAGGCTCATCCGCTTTCTTACTTTATTTCCATCCTACATGGGCTTCATAATTTTTCAGATTTAGTTTAGTAATGGGCTTCAGGGGATGGACTACCTCATCATTATCTTCAATTACTACTCCTAATTGAATACACAAGGCATGAATCAGACTAGGGTGTCCTAGTCCTCCTGTAGTCTCTCCTTTTGAGTTTGTTAAAATAATTCTATGAATAATAGCCACAATATTTATATTTTTCATGTTCTGAATACAGTAATTTAGAACAACTCTATCAACAGTAACATCACTATGATGGTCGGTAGGCAACAGTCTTGCATAAATGAAATAATATCAGGCTTTTGACACAGGATTCAAAGTAGAAAGGGGAAAGTTAACTTTTAGTGTTTGTATAATCTTCCATTCCCCATTTCCATCAGTCAAAAAGTTCACAATCATATCCAATGCTTCATTTGTAATTGAAAAATTTTTGTATTTACAAGAAAAAGATGCTCTTAACTGATAAAATGCATTTATGCTGACAGGGGTGAATTCAATCATTTGGCCTCTAACCAGAATGTATTCACTCTCAGAATTATACAAATTTGCATAAAATTCTCTAACAATTCTCAGCATTGCATCAGCAGTGAAATAACATAAAATCTCCCATTGATGATTAGCAATCAGTTCTTCAAGCATGCCTCCAGGATTTTCAAAGGCTCTCTCATGAATACATTTCTTATTGCTAAGAAACATACTAAAGCGTGAATAGGCTTTAAAACTCACAAATTTAATTTTTTTCATATTCAAAATTCCTCTTCCCCTTAGCCATTCATGGAGCCATTTGTCTAAAATTACCAAAATTTTCCAAATCAACTTTAAAAATGCATGAAATGGACTCCCCGGTAAATTTAAAAAGATAAGAACTCAAAATCCATGAAAAATCTCCAAATTTTCTCCAAAAACTTTAAAATTTCAAATCTTCCTAATGTAGGGGATTTCCATGGTCAAAATCAAAAAAATGTTAGTTAAAGTGTAGCTCTTACCAAGAGAAGATGAAATCCGAACTTTTCTGGCCCAAAATCGCTTCAAATCCAAATGCTAGTGAGCCCTAGGTGCGAAAATAGGCCTTTGCGGGAGGTAGAAGATGATTGTTTGGGTAAAAATGGTGGGTCCCAGGGTTAAATCGTGAAAATTTGGATTTTCGGGCATTTTTCCTGTTTTAGTGTTGTCTGGCACTACCAGCAGCCCCGTTCGGCGCATTATTCTACTAAAATGGCCAAACTCTCTGACGTTTAGCGCTGTTCGGCGCTGGTGACAGCACCGTTCGATGCCAGTTCAAAAACTGGGCTTCCAACTTTCTTTTTTTAATTTCGATCTTTTCAAGCTTGCTCCGATGTCTAATTAGTCTAATTAAGCATTGAATAACACTCTAAAGCCATGACAAATGATATTTTTTAACACAAACAACACATAAAATTACTTTCATATATAAAATCTATGTGTCAGACATATACACATAACACTAAACATTACACATCATCAAGCCATATAATCTTAAATTCAGCGTCGCACATAACCACAACACAATAACGCTGAAAACTAAACAAACAAGCATGTCCAAATATTACATTAAAGCTAAATAAAGCAAAGCAAAACAAAGTAATCTGATACACAAACACAGAAATATAATAATCAAGTTTTTCATTCTTCCTCCAAACTATCATCAATTCTAAGATTCCCATTGATTGAGCATGAACAAATAAACCGTAGAATGGATGAAACAAAAATTCTTCAGCAGAATCCTCTTCAATCCATCATTTTCTTCTCATCAATCGTGTCAAACTTCCTTCAAGATATCCATAATGATCAAAATGCTCCTTCATTATCCAATCTAGATGATCAAAGAAATCAGAAAAATTGTTTATTGCATTCATCAGATGTTGTACTTCCTTCTCCAATTTCTTAATTTTCTTCAAGATAATCTATGAACGTTCAAGAAAATAAGGAGGAATAGGTGCTGACCTTTGAGATGGTTGATCCTCAATGATGCACATGTCATTCATATCACCAACTACCTGGTTATTATATGCATCCTCTGGGTCTATAGGCTTCCAGGGTAGAAGTACTCTTTCTCAGTTCTCATTTGGTACTTGTGATTATCTACAGAGGAGAAATATGGTGGAAGGATTTCCAAGCCCATACTTTGATCCATGAACAATCAACCTCAAATTAGACTTAACAATTATCAAACCAACATCAATAGGCATCCCCATGTGAATACAATAATTCAGAATACCACACTCAGTTACCTTACTGATTTTCTTTGTTGGGAGCAATTTTGCACAAATGAAATAATGTAAGTGTTTCAACATAGGATTTAACAATGTGGTCGAGAAACTTACATACATGTTATCTCTTATCTCTCATTCATCACATGCATTATTAGATATATGTATATATCATTCATATGTCCTTCGTCGGGGCAAAATTCGAATAGTGGTAGATTGACACATTCTCATCATGTATAAATCATTAATTTTTACAGGAGTAAATGTGACAAACCTCCCTCGCACATAGACTGATCCTTAGTTGATTCCATGAAGATTTGCATAAAACTACTTCACAACCGGAACAACTACAGCGGTAGTAGTATAACACAATACCTCTCAACATCGTTGAACAATAATTTCATCAATTTTAGTCGTAAGAGAATTCGTACCTCGATTCACATAGCCTTGCTCCTTAATTAACCTCATTTTCGAGATATTTTTGCTGAATAGATGTTGTGCCTCGATACTTATGAACTTTCTACGGTTGAACACTTGAAATCTTTGAGTTTCCATCGAGTTAGAATCCATTTGAATAAGAATTTGGGTCTTCCTCTTTGTTCCTTTGGCAGTTCCTACGTCTAGGGGCGGTTTATTGGAGTTCTAATGGAGGATTTACCACCTAGAGCCGCCAAAACTTGAATTTAAAGACGAGAAATAATTTCTGAATAACGACGCAGTCCGGCTCTCATAACAATGTCGTTCGGCGCTAGTTCAAACTTCACCAAACTTCACTTCGTTCAAATTTTTTCCAAATTTCGATTTGATTCATTTGTTAAATGTTATTAATGATAATTAAGGAATAATAAGACTTAATAAAGTAACAAACAAACATAAATAACATATAAAACAAAGCAAACACTCAATAAATGTGGGTTGCCTCCCATAAAGTGCTTGGTTTAACTTCGTCAGCCCGACATAACTTTCAGTTATTCATGTTGATCCAACATTAAAACCTCTTTAAAATTAGGTCTATTGCCTTCAAAATATGGTTTTAATCTTTGGTCATGAGCATTGAATATTCTTCTAGATTTAGGGTCTTCAATAATCACAACTCCAAACTGATATACTTTTATGACAATGAAAGGTCCTGTCCATCTAGATTTCAGTTTCCCAAGAAATAATTTCAATCATGTATTGTATAGTAAAACTTTTTCTTCTGGTTCAAATTCCTTTTTGACAATCTTCCGATCATGCCATATTTTTTCTTCTTTGCTTATATATTCTATCATTATCATATGATTCATTTTTTATTTCTTCCAATTCATTCAATTGCAATAGTCTCTTCTCACCAGCATCTTTCAAATTAAAATTAAATTTCTTTATCGCCCAATATGCTTTATATTCTAATTCAACTGGCAAGTGACAAGTTTTTGCAAAGATTAATCTATAAGGGGACATTCCTATAAGAGTTTTATAAGCAGTTCTATATGCCCATAAAACAGTATCTAATCTAGCAGACCAATCCAATTTCTCAGGATTAATGACTTTCTCCAAAATTTGTTTAATTTCATGATTAGATACCTCTGCTAAACCATTAGTTTGAGGATGATAAGCTATAGAGATTCTGTGCACAATATTATATTTTTCCACCAATCTCTGAATCAGATTATTCTTAAAATGGGATCCTCCATCTGTGATGATTACTCTAGGCATTCTATATCTTTTGAAAATATTTTTTATTAAAAATCTCAAAACACTTTTAGCATCACACATAGGTAAAGCTATTACCTCAATCCATTTTGATACATAATTAATAGTAATTAGTATATATATATTTCCAAATATAGGCATAAATGGTCTCATAAAATCTAATCCCCAAGCAGAAAAAATTTTGACTTCCAAAGTGAAATTAATAGGCATTTCATTTCTTCTAGATATATTGCCCATTCTCTGACATTGATCACAAGTTTTGATAAATCTATAAATATCTCTGAAAAGTGTAGGCCAATAAGATCCAGATTGCAAAATCTAATGGGCAGCTCTATCAATTCCAAAATGTCCTCCAAATTCAGAATCATGACAATCTTAAATAATTTTTTTAGTTTCTTCATAAGGTCCACATCTCCTAATAATAGGATTGTCCCAGAAATAAAATTTAACATCATGCTTAAATTTTCTCTGCTGTTGCATTGTTAAATCAGATGGTAAAATATTACTAACAATGAAGTTCATAATATCAGTATACCACAGTAAATTTCCTTCAATAATATTATATAATTGCTCATCAGGAAAAGTTTTAGAGATTTCCTTTTCAAAATCATTCAAATTAGGTTGTTCAAGTCTAGATAAATGATCAGCTATTTGATTATGGACACCTTTTCTATTAACGACCTCAAAATCAAATTTTTGCATTAAAAGCATCCATCGAATCAATCTTGGTTTTTCATCCTTCTTTTGCATTAAGTATTTAATAGCACAATGATTAGTATACACTATACATTTAGCTTCAATTAAGTAAGATCTAAATTTTTCAAAAGCATAAACAATCGCTAATAACTCTCTTTCTGTACTAGTGTAATTAATTTGAGCATCAGTAAGGGTCTTAATAGCATAGTATATAACTTTAAACATTTTGTCATGTTTTTGCCCTAAAAAACTCTAATAGCGTAATCGCTAGCATCACACATTAATTCAAATGGTTTCTCCCAGTCAAGTGAAACTATTATAGGAACAACAATTAGTATTTCCTTCAATAGATCTAAAACTTTTAAGCATTCAACGTTAAAATTAAAAATTCTATCTTTTTCCAAAAGTTGGCATAGAGGCTTAGAAATTTTTGAATAATCTTTAATGTATTGCCTGTAGAATCCTACATGTCCCAAAAAGCTTCTTACCCCTCTCACAGTTGTTGGAGGTGGTAATTTTTCCATAATTTAAATTTTCGCAGGATCTACATATTCAGATATTTTATGCGCAAGCACAATTCCTCCTGCAACCATAAATTAACACTTTTCCCAGTTTAAGACTAAATTTATTTTTTTGCATACCTCTAAAACCTTTTCTAAGTTGCGTAGGCATGGATCAAATTAATCTCTAAATACTGAGAAATCATCCATAAACACTTCTATTCCAGCATCAATTAATTTCCTAAATATGGATTTCATACATCTTTGAAATGTTGCAGGTGCGTTACATAATCCAAAGGGCATTCTTCTAAAAGCAAAAGTTCCATAAGGGCTAGTAAATGTAGTCTTCTCTTGATCCTCAGGAGCAATAAGTATTTGGTGATAACTGGTATATCCATCTAAAAAGTAATAGTACTTGTGTCCAGCAAGTCTGTCAAGCATTTGGTCTAAAAATGGTAAAGGGGCGACGTTTAATTTTCTATAATCAATACATATGCGCCAACCAATGACTTGTCTTGTCGTTATATTTTCATTTTGATCATTTACATCAACAGTCACTCCTCCTTTCTTAGGAACACAATGAATGGGCTCACCCAAACACTATCAGAAATAGGATATATAATTCCACTATCTAACCACTTTAAAATCTCTTTTTAACTACTTCTTTCATTATTGGGTTCAGTCTCCTTTGTGGATCAACTGTTGGTTTGTGTTGTTCATTTAACAATATTCTGTGCATACAGATCGAAGGACTGATACCTTTAATATCAGCTATGGACTAACCAAAAGCCTTTTTGTACTTTTTTAAAGTTTCCAATATTTTTTGTTCTTGATATTTATTTAAATCCAAATATACAATGACTGGTAAAGTAGATGATTCTCTTAAAAACATGTACTTTAAATGATTAGTAAAAATTTTTAGCTCAAGTTCAACGGGTTTAATGATAGATGGAATTAAACTTTTATCTCCATTTTCCATAGTATCCAATCTTTCAAAATTTTCTTGAACAAATTGTAACTTTTCATTCTTCATATCATCCAAATCATCTTCATTTTGACTTTCATATTCATCCTCACATTCCAAATTTTCTTCAAATACTTCTTTAAAATGGATTTCCATTCGAAAGGACTCATCATCTTTTTCAGTTGAAGGGTACTTCATAGATTTCAGAATGTTGAAAATTACCTCTTGGTCATTGACTCTTATAGTTAATTCTCATTTTTGAACATCGATCACAGCTCTCCTAGTAGCAAGGAATTGTCTTCCCAAAAGAATTGGAATTTCTTTATCTTCCTCCATATCTAATACAATAAAGTCCACAGGAAAGAAATTTATCCACCTTTACTAATACATCTTCCACAATTCCTTTAAGATAAGTGATAGAACGATCAACTGGTTGAAGAGTCACAGATGTTTGGTGAAATTTCTCCTATTCTCAATATTTTGAAAGTTGATAAAGGCATAAGATTAATACTAGCTCCAAGATCACATAAAGCTCTTCCAAAAAATTTCTCACCTATAGCACACGGGATAGTGAAACTACCTAAATCTTTAAGTTTTTCAGGAAGCTTTTTCTGAATAATTGCACTACACTCACTGCTAAGTGCAACGGTCTCGTGATCTTTAAACTTTCTTTTCTTTTTAAGTTTATCCTTCATAAATTTTGCATAATCAGGAATTTTCTCTAATGCTTCAAAAAATGGAATATTAATCATTAATTTCTTAAGAATTTCCAAAAATTTTGCAAATCTGTTATCTCTATTCTGTTTCTTTAGTCTTTGAGGAAAAGGAGGAGGTGATGTTTCAAAAGTTATCTTCATTAGTTCTAGCGGATACTCATCTAGATATATCTTATTAGAACCTTTCTCTATGTTCACTTCCTCTTTTTCAACTTCGACTTCTTTTTGAACTTTTGGTTCCAATTATTTTCCACTCATTAATTGAATAACCTTAATTTGCTCCTTATTTTGATCTTTCGGGTTGATCTCAACATTGGTAGGAAGATTCTCAGAAGATCGATTATTTAGCACAGTAAAGATATGTCCCAATTGATTCTTAATGTTCTTCATTGCAACATTTTGAGCTTGAATTTGATTACCCATATTCAGAATCATTTCTTCAGTAGACTACTTCTTTTACATTAATTGTTGATTACTATTAAAACCAGGAGGATAAGAAGATCTATAATTTGGATTTCCTTGGTTGTTCGGATTTCTAACTAGATTCATAGGATTTTTTCCCAATTCCGGATTAACAATAGCATTGGTGTTATTCCAGTTGAAGTTCGGATGATTCCTCCAACTACGTTTATAATAATTCAAATAAGAATTATTGACTTTGTTACTTATAGCATTCAAGGTTTCATAAGACATTTGAGAGTCTATCATCGGTCCTGATGAATTTTTTTCTAACACTAGGGGTGTTGGAGAATAATTCATTCCATATTAATATATTTTCTTTGAAAGTGCAGCAATTTGAGAGACTATCATAGTTATCGCATCAGAATCATGAATACTAGCTACTCTCTTAGAATTTACCCGCTCAAAGGGCCATTGAAAATTATTATTAGCCATCTCTTCGATTAACGAATATGCTTCATAAAAAGGTTGACATTAATGATCCACCAGCAGCAACATCGATATTCGATCTCAAACATCCCACTAATCCATTATAAAAATTTTGAATTATTAATCAGTCTGGTAAAGCATGGTGTGGACACTTCCTCAGAAGACCTCAACTTAGCAGTTTTGGAAGGAGGAAAATATTTTGATAGAAACATTTAGGAAAGCTCTCCCCAAGTTCTAATAGATCCAAGTGCTAACAAATTTAACCACGCCTTAGCCTTATCCCTTAATGAAAATAGAAAAAGTCTAAGCCTAACAGCATCATTTGACACCCCATCATACTTAAAAGTAGCAAGTTCTAGAAAACAAGCGAGGTGTAAATTAGGATCTTCATTAGGTGTTCCTCCAAAATGATTATTCTGTATCATTTAGATAACAACAGGTTTAAGCTCAATTGAATTAGCAGCATCATCAGAAATTTGAATAGTTAAGTGAATTTCATCTGCTGTTGGACTAGCATAATCTCTTAAAGGTATTGGTATATTTTTCATTTTGATTGTTTAAATTGTTCTCCATTTTGTGAGGATTTACAGATTGTTTTTGTTGTTTTTGAATTTTTCTAATAGTACACTTTAATTCAAAATTGTAAGGCACGAAAGCTATAGATCCCATACTACGCATGTAAACACAATAAATACATTAACAATAAATAGGCACACGCAATTTTGACTTGCAATTCAAATATAAGATTTCAAATACTATAAAATTAAATTTCAACAGTTACCCTTTTTTTACCGTACTTTTTTACTTTACCTCCCCGGCAACGGCGCCAAAAACTTGGTGTGACTTTTTTAATTTGCAAAAATTAATGAACTCAGATTTAAATTTATATATTGATTTAATTTAATAATGAGTCACACAATTAACGCAAGTATATGTATCGCTCAAGTAATACAGGGCTCTAGTGGAGTCCGATTATAGATCCTACTGGAAGGCTTTCATTTTATGGCGTAGCACAGAAATCACTAATCGAATCACAACACAATTATAAGGTTTAATTCTTAATGTAAAGACAAACAGATACAATTATTATTTCTACCAAAGTACATTCTAGAATCTAACAAGTTAAACTAACACAAGACTAAATTTATAACAAAGTTCAGTTGTAAGAAAGAGTCTTCCTCCTTTCTAATAATAATCTGATGATTATTGTGACATAGATCAGTGATGCAAATGTATTGTGCCAAATAGGATAATTCCTATTCTTTACCCATATTTCAGCGTATAAAGAACATTGGTAATCATAAGTTTAGTCTCCAAATCTGTGGTTAGGCTCGGAGGATACCGGCTCACACTCCAGAGCTCCCACTTCCCTTCACCTAAAGGCTAACTCTCTCTTCAGTTTCTAAACATTAAGACCAAATTGAGGATTTCAACCTGTCACTCTGAAATCTCCAATTCTACGCCCATCAAAGTATATTTCCTTATTTACTTGAACTCAATCCCCATGAACTACGTCTCTCATTCATGGACATTGAATGTGACCTTCACTTTTGTTGTGAAACTCATAATCCTTTCAAAACATAGGTTTCCTAACAAGTTTTAACAATTCAATTGGCTAGATCAAAAAGTAAATGAAGTTCTAAGGGAAAAGATCATCACAAATTCTTCATAATAAATCAGCACATCATTTCCATTTTACAACATAACACATAGACAAAGAAATCTACTCAAGACTCATAAGGAAAAGATGACAAAACATGGATTTAATATATGAAAACAGCGTCATACAAACAGAGTAAAGTAAAGACAACTTATCTTAAACTCTTCCTCAAGCAAATCTCAAGGAATTCCTTTGACTCCTCTTCTTCTTCACAACAACACACAATTCTCTCTTTAGATGAGTAAGGAAGAAGAAATCTCTCATGTTCCCTCTTCTCTCAGTGCTTAGAAGAGAAAACCTAAAACCAAACTTCTTACACAAAATGGAAAGAAACTATCTCTAAACTCTAAACTCTTCTTTTCCTTTCTCCCCCCCTTCAAACTTGGCTCCAAAAGTACTTAAATTCGACCAAAACTGAATTCTCAAGAGTTTCATCAAGCAACCCTTCAAAATCCGGCCAAATACATTGAATCTAGTTTGAATTCGGGATAAGGCATTGTCCGGCGCTGGTAGGAGTGTCCAGCACTGGTGATAGCGTCACTCGATGCTAGTTCAATAAAATGCACTTTTGTCCTTTTTAACTCCAAATTTACTCCATTTTGCTTCCTTTTACTCCAAAGGCCTAAAATCATTGTACCTAAATGAAATTATGAAAAATACCTTTCTTTAAAGTGCAATATCATCAAAAACAGGTATGAAATGGACAGTAAAAAGCTATCAAATTTTCAGTGGATCAATGCCTAGCTTTCTAATTGTATAATCTTTTGAAAAAATAGAATGTTATTTAATTTAAATCCACACATGTAAGGTGTCACATGTTAGATTCCTTGGAACCTTAGCACAGTCACACTTATGTTGATCCCAATGTAATAACTTGCATTGCTCACCAAGATTTACCAGGAAAGCACTGCTCATTAAAGTATCAAAATCAACTCAAGGGTCACACATCTAATGATTTTATTTTCTACCAACACACACAAGGTGATGCTCAGGCAATCATGCAACAAACCAATGTGTTTGGTTGATCAGATCTTCATAGTTGATTAAACTGAATTGTGTCTTTATGATTGGCCTTCGTGGCTAATAGAACCAAAGTAATTCATTTCACTAATGAGACCCTCGTGGCCAGTAAAACCAATGTGAGTGGTCAATCAGACCTTTGAGTCTGGTGAAACTAAAATGTGAGCTTATGATCAGCCTTGGTGGCGGATCAAACAAAAGTGGATGGTTGATTGGACCTTCATGGTCGATCAAGCCAAAGTGGATGGCTGATCGGACCTTCATGGCCAATCAGACTGAAATGCTTTTATGATCAGCCATGGTGGTCGATCAAACCAAAGTAGATGGTTGAGTGGACCTTCGTGGCCAATCAAATTGAAGTATGGTTTTGTGATCGACCTTGGTGGCCAATCGAAATAAAGGGGGTTGTTTGATTAGGCTTTCATGGTTGATCAAACCAAAGTGGGTGGTTGATCGGACCTTTATGGCTGATCAAATCAAAGCATGGTTGATCGGGCCTTTAAAGCTGAGCAAACTGAAGTTTGGTTTTGTGATCGGCCTTAGTCATGATAGAATCAAAGTGTTGCTGATTAGACCTTCATGGCTGATCAAATTGATGTGCCGTTTTATCGATTAGACCTTTGTAGCTGATCAAACCAACTCATTGGTATTACTGATAGGATCTTTGTGGCTGATCTAACTAAGGTGGTTTGCATTATCGATCAGACATCCATGACTAATCGAACCAAAGTGATTGGCATCACCGATCAGACCTTCGTGGATGATTGAACCCAAGTGATTGGTTTGACCGATCAGTCCATCGTGACCGATGGAACAAAATTGATTAGCTTTATCGGTAGAACCTTCATGGCCGATTAAACCAATCTGATTGTCGATCGATCCAAGACATCTGATCGCATTAAGTGGATATTTAACTAAACCTTCATGGCTGATCGAACCCATTTAAACCAATTGATCAGACCAACTTGGTCGATCAAACCAATTCGATCAGTGGATTGAGCTAGAGTGCCTGATCTCACCAAGGTGAATGGTTGATTAGGTTTTCATGGCTGATCAAACCAAATTTGAATAGTTGTTCAAATTTTTGTGGTAAATCGAACCCATTTAATCAGTCGACTGAGTCAGAGCGACTGATCACACTGATGTGGATGGTTGATTGGATCTTGGTGGCCGATAAAACCAAATTTGATTGTTTGACCAAGCTTAGGTGGTCGATCAAAACAATGCGATCATACAATTGAGGTGGCATTGTTCAATATAAAATTTAATTCATCCTAATGTTCTCACATAGGATCCTAGACTTTAATTCAATGAAAAGGTCTACCAATGCTTTATTGCATGAGGTAACAAGACATCTTCCTCTATTTTCCCAGAATAAATTAAAAGGTTTTCTTACAAGAAGAACTCTCCATGATCAAGAGAATGAAGAATAAAAGATCTTCTTTATCCTATCAATATGTTGACTTCAAATGTCCATCCAAATGAAATCCCTAAGAAAAACAGTGAGATTAGTACGAACTCGTCTTGGTAGTTTGGCTCTTTTGGCTCTAAAGCTAGGGTTGGGAGCGTCATTCAAAAATTTGTAGGAATTAAAAAAAACACACTTAACCTAAGGGAAATTTCCTTTAACAAAAAATCTAGGTCATTAGATCTCTAACATCCATCCTAGGGGGCTCTATAAAATGAAGGAATGTGATAGTTTTCATATCTTCACCTTCGTAGTGGTTACTGATGCACTCTTTACTTGCTTCTTGCTCCTACCTTTCTTCAATTAAATTCTCCTCTTCCAAAGAGATTTGATTCCTTCTTCCTCCTCCACTCGAGTTTAAGCTCTTTTTTTCACAAGAAGATTAATCTTTTCATGAAGAAGTTTCTCCAAGGTTTTCCTCACGCTCTCCTCTTAAATTTGATGGAAGAAGAAGAAGAAGAAGAAAATTAGGTGGAACAAGGGAAGAAGATGAAAATTTGGAAGAAGAAACTTCCTTAGCTGTCCACCATTCCAAATATTTTTTTAAGCCCCTAACAAATGAGATCCCTTTACCAATTAATATGGATGTTGGGCTCTAAATGGTATGGAGGGAAAAGCCATTTTATCAGTCTTCGATCTTTGATCCAAGCTCAGTTCTTGGTAGCATCATCATGAAACATATTATTAGTCCATAATTTTTGAAGGAGGCCCATGCTTTTATCGAACCTTTTATCCCATTTCCTAAGTTCAGATTTGGCATCTAATGTGTTGATTTGGTCAAATAAACCAATAATTCAAGATCTGGCAGCTCTCGGGGCACCTAGGCATTGGGTCCGGTGCTTTAGCAATCGACACATGGCTATTGGCCGTTAAAATTATTGAATTTAATTTAATATAGTATATATATATATATATATATATATATATATATATATATATATATATATATATATTAGAAAAATATTACTTTAATTTTGATAATATGAAATCAAATTGATCTCATATATACAATAGTTCAAATAAACGAGTGCAACATTACAAGCTATGCATCTATCTTAAAGAATGGACACATTACTTGGTGAGGAGGCTCATTTAAATAAACTAAGGAATCTATGACATCCATTTTGGTCTATGAACCATTTATGTTGATTGACAAGTTCCTCTATCTAATATGAAGTAATTAAATAGAGTTTATATTACATGGGTTCTTAATGTTTCCTATAAGGGTGAAGCCCTATAGTTAATTACATCTTAAATGAACGAAGTCACCTAAGAAAACTCTTGATTTAGATCAGGAAAAAAATGCCTTCATGAATTCAAAATGGTTTAGGATTTTCAAGGTCGAACAATAGACAATTCAAATGGGAAAGGTGAAAATTTGGAACAGTTTATTTTCAGAGTCCAAAGGAAGAAAACTAGGAGATGACGCGAATCCAATAAGAATCTCAGTGACTTCCCGAATTATAATATGATTAGGTTTCAATTTAGAAGAGATATTATATAATGTTTTATCTTGTCAATTTTATTATTTTAGGGCTTACATCTGCATGATACCAATCATGCAGATAGCTTGAATGATAGGAGGATTTATGCCATACTGAATGACAACCTTGGAGTCCTAAAATGAGTTAGGGCTTATATTGCACGGTGTGAAAAAGCCTAGAAAATTAGGTGAGGTTTTATGTCGTACTAGACAAACTACTTCAAAGTCCTAATGCTTGTTGTTTATTTCTAATAAAACTTATTATTGTAGACATGTTTGCTCCCTCAAGGATGTTCTTCTTCATGCCTCATCGTGCTGCCCACGGTGTTTTCTTCAAGTTTTGCATTGCGTCAGGTTCAAGTTTAGAAGTGTCAAATTGAAGAGATTGAGAGAAGTATCGGGTTTAGAGTTTAAATTTTCTAATGTGTCAAGTTTAATGTCAATGTCTTATTAAGGGGAATTTAAGTTGATTGTAGAGACACCGGTTAGGATCTCACGGTTCCCTCATTCTGGCACCACTGTTTTCCTCGGATTCACTTAGTCTAGATGAATTTACCAAACTCAAGTGAATGAGTTTAATACATTCATCCAGATCGGGCAAATCTCGTTAGGAGCCATAGGATGCCTCATCCGAGGGATTCCCGATAATCCAAAGATGGTGTATTAATTTAGTTGTAATTGTGATTATTTTATTTTATTTGTGATTAAATTTTGAGTTGTCTTATATTTTTTTTGTTGTGAATATTTGTTTTGATTTGTTTTTTTTTAACATGCAAGGTGGCATAATTTGTAGAAAATGAAAAGTACTGGAAAGTAAAGTGCATTAAAGAAAAGTATTGTATAAAATAATACCAGTCCTCTTTTCGCACTCCAGTTGAAATGTCAGTATTTGCAGTGTATATATAATTCTACAAGGATTTAAGACATGTCGTATGGAGGAAAAATAGGCAAGACTAATTTAGGGTGTGCCTACCGAACCCTTGGGCATAACTTGATGAAATTCCTAAGCATAGCATAATAAGTTCAATTGTCCTCCAGGATATCCAAAAGATCATAAAAGGGTTCAGGGTATGACCCTAAACAACTTTTAAAATCCATTGGGAGGTCCCGAGTTCTTTTGAACTTGCTATGTTGCTAAATGGTTCATCCACTACAAAGTTGGAGTTTAATGGAGTTGTCTTACCCTGTTGCTCAAATGAACTTTGATGTTTTGATTATCTCTAAGAGTGTGGTAACCATCACTTGACATTTTACTTATAAGTTATACGAGTGTAGGACCCTAGGGGCAAATTGATTTATTAAGAAACTTAACCAATTTAATTTTAAAGTGGGGCTTGTAGTTGTTCAAAATGTTTGTAATCACTTATATTATCTTTTCTAAACTTCATTAAACCATTTCTGAATCAAGCCTACTTCTCTACCAAGCCCTTAAGGTTTCATGTGTAAATTTTTAATTTTCAAAAATAAAAGTCAACTCACGTGATAACATTCCTTATCAAACATTGAATTTTCATCAAACCATTGAATTAGGGGATTCAAATTAGTGAGTTATGATCTTCCAAAGTCAAACCCCTTTCCTTAGTATCATTTTTTCGGTCGTTAAAATTTTGTTTTTGATTTAAATTATGTATATATATCTATATTTAATTTAGAGAACTTGTAAAATATCATTTTAATATTAAAATAAGAAAACAAACCGATCTCATACATGCAATAGTTTGAATAATCAAGCACTGCACCACAAGCTATGTAAATATCCTGAAGAATAGATACATTGCTTGGTGGTGTAGCTTGATCAAATAAACAAAAGAATTCATGACATTCGTTAAGTCTACGAACCATTTATGTTGACTGACGAATTCCCTTATCTAATATGAAGTACTAGATATATTACATAGGTTCTTAAAGTTTCCTATTAGGGAAAGCCCCTATGGTAAATTACATCCTAAATGATCGAATACACTCAGTAAAATTCTCGATTTAGATCAGAAAATATTGTTTTCATGACTTCTAAAAGGTAGGATTTTCAAGGTAGTATGTGGGATATTAAGAAATTCTATAGGTAAGCGGCTCAAGTTTAAAACAATTTATTTTCAGAATCCAAAAGAAGAAAAGTAAGGGAAGACACAAATCTAAAGGCTAACCTTGGAAACTTTTCAACCTATCCTATGGTTTGGCTTTGATTTAGAAGTGATATTATCATATGTTTCATCCTGCCAAATTTATTAATTAGGGCTTACAATTTCATAATAGTGATTATGCAAACGGCCTAGAAGATAGGAGGATTTTAACATATCGGATGACAACCTCAGAAACCTAAGATGAGTAAAGGCTTATATTGCACGAGGTGCAAAGGCCTAAAGAGATAGAATGAGGGTTTATGTTGTGCTAAGAAAACTACCTCGAAGTCTTATGGCTTGTTGTTTATTTCTAATGAAGATTTACTGTTGAAGAGTTGTCCACTTTCTCGTCGTGCTACCCACGGTGTATGCTCCGAGCTCCTCGTTGCAGCAGGTTTAGTTTTAGAAATGTCAAATGTAAGGGATTGAGAGAAGTATCATGGTTTAGAGTCCAAGTTTTCTAATATGTCAAGTTTAATGTCACATGTCTTATTAGGGGAAATTTAAGTTGATTATAGAGACACTGTTAGAATCCCACGGTACCCTTATTTCGATATCACTTTTTTATTTGGATTCACTTAGTCTAGATGAATTTACCAAACTCAAATAAATTAAGTCAATAATTTCATCCAGACCATGGGAAATCTCTTTAGTATCCGTAGGTTGCCTCATCTTAGGGATTCTTGATCATCTAAAGATGCATTTTAATTTAGTTACAATAGTTGCATTTTGTTTTATTTGTGATTAAAATTTGAGTTGTCTTATATATTTGCTTGTTGTGGATGGATTTTAATTTTGGGTTTAGATTTTTGGGGCTACCCTAAAAGTTTCAGTTTTTGACGTGTAAGTTTGGTTTTGTTGTTTACATATGGAGGTTTATAATCAAGAAAGTGCAGTAAAGTAAGTGCAGGGAAGGAATGTATGGTAAAGTAAAGTACTGTAAAATTAAAAGCGTACCAGTTCTCTTCTCGCACTTCGGCTAAAAGATTATCTTTTGGCCTTATATATATAATTTTGCAGGGAATCAAAATTGCATGGAAGAAAAAGTATGGAGTACAGGCTGAAAGTATGCCTACTGAGTCATAACTTGGCGGGTCCCTATTTTTCATGTAGAGGATGATTTTCTTTAGCAAAGTATAATAAGTCCATTTGCCCTCCAAGATATTTAGAAGGCTTGTGAAAAAGTCCAGGGAACACCCAAGCCATTTAGCAACCCTTTTGAATTATCTCGAGTTCATTTGAACTTATTATATAGCTAAATAATTCATCCACAATAAACCCTTGTGTTTAGTAAACCTTGATGTTTTAATTATCCTTTTAAATGGGGTAATCATCACATGACATTTTACTTAAGAATTATGTAGGTGAAGGCCTCTAAGGGCAAATTAGTTTATTAAGAAGTTTAGCCAATTAGTTTATAGTTGGTCTTGTAGTGTTTCAAAGTTATTTTAAGTTTATTATATTTCCTTTTCTAAACTCGTTAGTCCAATCTAGATTAAGCCTTGTTCACTACTATGCCCTTGAGACTTAATGGGTAGATTTTTAATTTTAAGAAAGTTAAGTTATGTAATCTTAATCCTTATCAAAACATTGAATTTGCATTCAAACATCACCTAGGGGTATTAGATTAGTGAGTTATTAACTTCTAAGGTCAAACCCCTAACCTTAGTATCACTTCATATAATCGACTCCCAAATCATAAGAAATTTATGAAATTACAATTTTACCCTTTTAGAGGAAAAGGTGAGATTTGTTCCTACCTCTTATTCTCTTTGTGTTTCAATCATTGATCATTCATTACCCGTTTACCCTTGATTAGGCCTAAATGTTAATTAAGGCTTAAATTTCATAATTATAATTTTGCCCCTAAAGGCCTTATCACTTCATAATTCATTAAATTTAACTCAAATGACTTTAGATTTTTTATGTTACTCAACTTGTGGGTTAATTAAAACATTAGAGAAGAATGTGATTTTTATGAATTTATTTAATTTTTATAATTATTTAAACACAAAAATAGGAATTTTCAAAGTTAATTCAATAACTCAACCAAAACAAATTATCTGTCCTTAAGAAAATTATTGGAGGCTTCACTTGTTCAGAGTACCACTTAGGCTAATTTTCAATATTTTTTAAGTTTTATTTTAATTATAATATATATTTTTTTGGTTTTGGGTATTAATTAAATATTAGATATTACTTAAGTTGATAATAAAGTTATATATTTTTTCATAAATCTCTCTAAAGTTATAGAACCCAGAGAAACAAATCCCATATTTTTGTGGTTTATATTTTAATTATTGAAATTATTTTAGCAGAAAATTAGAAGAAATTCAATTTAAGCCTTTAAAAATTGATATATTTACTTAGAAAATTAGGAAAATTAATTTAATTACTCCCAAGTGATCAGGAGACCAAATGTGACATTTTCGTGTATCTTTGTATTTTAGTAATTTTTATGATTGTTAAAGATTTTTTAATTATTTTTAATTATTTAAATATAAAAAATAGGCTTAAATATAAAGTGTTTATTTTAATTCCAATTTTATTTTTCTAAAATTTCTTTGGTCATTAGGAGCTCGCAAAACCAATTTTATAATTTTTTACTTACATTTTAATTATTATAATTATTTTAATGTTTAAAATGTCATTTAACTTGAAAAATCCATTTTAGTGGGTAAATTAATTCCAATTGACTTCAATCTTTTATGGGAGCTCCTCTGTTTATTGTTTACATTGTGAAATGATTTTTACAATTATATTTTAATTATTTTTTTATATGATTTTAATGAGTTAATTACCATTAGTGTCATTTAAAATTATTTAAATCCATTTTATATTTTTCCTAGGGTCCTCTGACCACAGTGAACCTACCAAAATAAACTTTGCATTTTTTAATTTATATTTTAATTATTATAATTTTTAAATCAAAATAAAGGGGGGATTAACTTGAAAATTAGGGATCTCTAGCTAGAGATGTCCTCTGACCTTGGAAAAATCAAAGAAGATCCCTAAACATAGATCCTTTAAGCACTCCAAACCTCATGTCATGGTGAAATGTTTATGCTAATTTATGACTTAAACAATGTTTACTATAATTTATTAATTTAAAAATAAATATACGTCAACAAACCCTAAATTTATTTCCACACTGTTCTCCTCTATTCACTGAGCAACGGGGTATCTTTATTTTATTTTTATGATTTATTTGCACCAAGTATGCATTCTTAAAGGTGGTTGAATTAAATAAATATAGAAAATCTTTATTTTTCTACTTATCCACGCGACAAATAACTCAACCTACGGTGCTCAGAAACTCCACGTGTCACAACACTACTGACAACTCCATCCAAGTCAGCTATGCACTTTATGCATTAGTCCTCCGTCTGACTACATCAGCGCCATCCATCTGATACATGTATGATCCGACGGATCTTGGTCATCATCCCCAACTGACCTAGCCCGTGAGAGGTCCACACTAAAATCCTATGATCTCTAGCTATACTCAACCAAATCACTTTGGGTTTGTTCCTATAGAAGAATCTAGTCATGAAGAACACATCTATATGGTTTATGCGGTATGAAATACAATATACAAATGTGTAGACTCAAACCGAGCTCGGCTTGGGGGAGAGTTCAATACCTTGGTTTGAGAGGTGTAGCATTATTTAAAAGTGTTCAGGATGTTTGTTGTGACCTCGCGAAGCTCATACAAGCACCAATTTGGGCTCTTATTGGGTTTGCACTAGAACTTGATAAGGAGGGGATTTCAGATCTAATGAAAGTCTAGGCTGGAGAGGCTATGTGATGTGGTTGTCTTGGGGGATCATCATTATTTGGTTAGTGGATGGTGAGGAGCAACTCAATTTTGGTGCACTTTGGTGGAGTGACAGAATATTTCCTAGTTTTAGGGCAGATTTCAGTAGGGAAATTGGCCTCAGGTGGTGGCTGTGGGTGGCTGAGAACAAGAGGATTGAGCTTATGAGGACTGTGTGATTCTTTGGGAGCAGTTGGACAGAGTTTCCATTAAGGTTCAGTCAGTTCTCCTTACTTGTTTGTTAAGAGGTAAGTTTTAAATAGCCATGTCTATGGTGGAGCTTAGGACTTACTAATATACCTAAAATATATAATATTTTTTTATACTTATTTTTGATGATATTTGTGTGCTTTTATTTCAGGTACACTTAAATGGACTAAATATCTCAATAAGGGTGAAAAGGGATCAAATTTGGAGCAAAAATGTAGAAGGTGTTAAAATGAACTGGGGCGCCTAAGCGCCCAGATCTGGCGCATAAGCGCCAACAGACAGAGAAAGCCGCGGCTTAGCGCCAAAACCCTGTGCTTAAGGGCTAGGTAGTTACTTTGTAATTTTAAAGAATTTTTGGTAAATTTTGAAGAGGTGTTTGAGGCATCGTTTGGTACAAACGTGAGAAACTGATCAAGGGTGTCAAAAGACATTCAAATTTCACTTGAAAGGGTGCATCTTTTGGGTAGATTCATTGAATATGGACACATTTTGAAGAGACACCAAGGCACATTTTGAAGAGACACCAAGGCACCCTTTGAGAAAGTATAAAAGAAAGACTTGAAGAGAAGTGTGTGTGTGTGTAAAGAGGCTATTTGAAAGAAGAATTATTCTGTTCTTACAGAGTTTAGAGATTAAGAGTTGAAGGATTCTTACTTAGGTTTTTTTCACACTTTTCTCATTCTAGTGATAGAGAAAGTGAGTAGGAATTCTTAAGTAAAAATTCATTGTTATAGAGAGATTTAAACCCTCTTAGATTGGGTGACTAGTCCAAGGGATTCTTGTAAGAGAAAGAAAGAGAGTCAAAAGAACTTCAAGAGTTTTGTGGAGAGGAACTTGAGATAAGTTTTGCATTTGTACTTCATTTGGTTTTGATTGAGACTTCTTGTGTTTTCTACATGGTTTCTACTTTTAAAACTACTTTTTGTTCTATTTTCTCCATGAATTCTGAGTAATCCTTTTTATCTATTATCATAAAATGAAAAGTAATTAAGTGTTGTATGAAAGTTGTGGAAGTATTGATCTTTAATGCTGGAAAAAGTTATGTTGATTTAATCCTTGCACTTCATTTACTTCTTGATTTGGCCAATTAAGATATTAACATTTGTTGTGAGAACATGTAAGATCCTAGTAGGTATTGTCTCAATCAACGATAGGCATGAATCACATAGGATTGTATGGATGAGAAAGTAATTCATATAATTTTGTGTAAATAAATAGGAAAATATAATATGTATGTAGAGTTAGAGCTTTAGGGTGACAGACTAAAGCCCCTAATTTGGTTTATTATCTTAGATTTTCATGAGAGAGTTAGCCCCCAGGTGGAGGCAAAGGAAGGACCTCTGTGAGAGCTAGTATCTTCCCTACCTAACCCGTCTTCAAAACTATTCAAACTTTAAACTAGCCAATGTTATTTATAGCATCTCTAGTAAGGGTAAACAATAAAATTGCTCCTATTTGACACAACACATTTTGACAATTTCCACCACAGAACTCCTGTACTTATTACTTATTCATGATAAGGAAAAAGATATTTTAATCTACACTTCTTTAATCTTACAAAAATCTCTTCATAGTTATAAATTGTTTACTTTATTTCAAAATTTAAGAAAATACCAAAAGAAATTGTATTTCTAATTTTATCTGATATCCAGAACTGTTTAACTAAGAGTATTTTCTAAATAGATTTTGTGATCTAAAAACCTTTTTATCTTTTATTATCCATAAATTTTCCCCGTGGGATCGATATTTTGGGGCTTAATCAGAAAGTCCAATATTACTTGATAAAGATATGTATACTTGCATAGAATCCCAAAATTAAAATATCAATGTTGTATTCTTATTTACATCAGGATTAAGTTTTTGGCTCTGTTGTAAAAAAGGATATTTTTATATCAAAAATATAAGTATAATCTGATTACCACAAGCATAACTTTAACAGTATTCATTTGGTAGTAAAAAGAATTGGGATCACTTACTGATGGGTGTAAATAGCTTCTTAGGTGGAAGGCTAAAAGGCATCATTGATCAATTGGAGTTGGACAGCTCAGAGGAGTGCAATTGAATTTTGTTCAATTGGATGTCTCTCTCAGTTTTGGCTCCTCCAGTGACTAGGCCTACCGGGCAGGCTAGGGGAGCTGGCTAGGAGGTCAGGTGAGCCAGAGGTCAGGCCATTATGGTGATGGTTTCGGCTGGTGATGGCATTGGGTAAGAAATCCTTTTGGTTTAACCAAATCAGAAAGGAAATCTACCCTTGGTCCATGGATCAACTAGGTTGCACTAGATGGGTCTAAACCAATCCCTATGGTCCAAATGTTAGCTTTAGTGAGCTTGGCTTGGTCAACTTGGCTAGGTTTGGATGACATTGGGTCTTGGTTAAAATTTGGGGCAATGGGGTTAAGGTTGAGCTAGGTTGAGTTTGAGTTTGATTTGGATCAAATTGATTGTTCAAATTGATTTGAATGATTTTCATGAAGGGTTTAAAAAGGATTGGGCTGATTTTGAATTGATTTGGAAGGTCAATTTGGTGGAATTTGGGCATTTGATCAATTTTGGGACATTTGGGCTAGACTTGGGTTTAAATTGGGCTACGGTTTGGCTATAATCCAATTGATGGTTCCAAATAGTCCAATGGATGTTATGAAGAGTTTTAAGTATGAATTGGGTGGAAATTTTAGGGTTACGTCATTCAATTTGGTGACATTTGAGTATGTGGATAATTTAGGGCAAAATTAGGGATTTTTTCTTAGGTTGAATTTGAGTGAGAGTTGGGTTCAAATGTGGGTCAATTGTTCAATCAATTTGGTTTATAGTAATGTTAGGAGGAGTTTAGAATTCAATTTTGGGGAAATTGACTTGGCTATAGGGTCAATTTGGAGAAATTTGGTCATATAATCAAAATTGGGGCTTTTTTATGTGGGTTGAAATTGGGTTTGTAAATTGGTTCAATTGGACTTGGATTTGGTTTAGATTAAGATTGTTCATGATGAATTTTGCTTTAGAATTAAAATTGGGGAGGATTGAATTCAATTGGGTGGACATTGGGGATGATTTGGGCACTTTGGGCCTTAAGGGGCAATTAGAGGATTTTGGTCAATATAGGTCAATTTGGTCAAATTAGGCTCAATAACATGCTTCAAATTAATTTTGAGATTACTTGGAATGATTTTGGAAACGCTGAGAATTTTTGAAATTTTTGGAATTTGAGGGGCATTATGGTCATTTTGGCTAATTTTGAGGCTTTTTGAGAACATTGGTCAATTTTGAGTATTTTAGTCAATTTGGGTGGTGGGGAACATTTTCAAATGATTTTTTGAGAGAATTTAGGTAATTTTAGGATTTTTGGGCAAATTTTGGGTTTAGGGGTAGTTTGGGTAATTTGGTGGAGTTTGAGGGCTAAGATGGTCAAAGTTGGAATTTGATCAAATTTGGTACCAATTTAGAATCTCAACCTACTTGAGACATGAGACTATGGGAAATCCCATTTTGGATCATCCACGTGGTTGTCCTACCCAAACCCTATCCTAGGGCTAAGAGTTTGGGGAACCACCCACATGAGATTCCAAATGAGTAGGGGATCAATTTTGGGGAAGCTTGGTTTAGGGTTTAGGGTAGTGTGTGTAAGTGTAGTGTAGGTATCAATGTGTGAGCTAGCTTAACCACAACCAGAACACCTAGAGTTTACCCTATGGCTTGACCATCCTATAGTGGACTCCTCTTGAGCTTCCTTAAGTACTAGAGGTTAGCCTTAAGCATATGAAACTCCGAGTGAAGCAAATAAGCATTCTGAATTTCTAAGGGGGATGGTTCCACCACCAGTCTTCTAGGATAGTCACCAAGAAAGCCTTATGGCAAGATCCTAGGTTCTTCTAAAGAAAGACTAGACCTCAATAAAAGTGAGGTCAACAAATGGACCATCAATAGGTGTGGTGTGTCGGACGAGCACACCGCATGTATTGGCATTGACCGATAAGATCAACAGAACCAACACAACTCTTTGAGCCAACCGACTTAAAACAGGATGTAGAATTAGCGAGAAAGTGTTTGTTGAGGATTATCTAGTAGAAACCTTCAAACACTAGAACTCTCGCTGGAGAAAGTAGGTATAATCTTTCAAAATGCAGGAGTGAATTCAAGCTTCAACATTCTGAAGGGAGTCTGATCCGATTTGATTTCTAAATTTTGATTTGAAATTTGATTTTAGATTTGTATTTTAGATTTTAATTTGAATCTTGATTAGAGATGAGTTTGTATTTATGGGAATATGAGTTAATGGAATTTTAAATTTGCGAAATTTTACTTTGATTGAGAATTTAAATTTACTGGGTGAATTCAAAATTGACCGAGCGTAAGAGGAGATTCAGAATTTTTGGTACCAACCTCAAAAGTAGGGAATAAGAATTTAGGTACTGACCCCAAATAACGAGAACATGAATTTAGGTAAGTCTCCGAAATGAGAATCAGAACATAGGTACCGATCTCGAAGGAAGGGCATCAGAATTTAGGTACTGAACCTGATAGGATGAGAACTGGAATTTTGATGCCAGTCTCAGGAATATCGTGTATGTGGAGAATTTGTGTAATTTGAATCAGTTAGACGACCCTGCACTGACCCTAGACCTTATGGAGGTTGGAAACTTGTGGAAGAGGGCAGTGGAAATTTATGGAAATTTAGAAGAAATCGGATGACCTTGCACCTACCTTGGAATTTATGGAGGGTAGAAATTTGTGCAATGCGTATGTGAAAATTTAGGGAATTTTAGAAGGAATCAGACGACCTTACACTGACCTGGAAATTATGGAGGGCAGAAACTTGTGGAAGAGGGAAGTGGAAATTTAGGGAAATTTAGAAGGAATTAGACGACCTTGCACCTATTCTTGAATTTATGAACAGTGGAAACTTGTGGAAGAGGGAAGTCGAAATTTATGGAAATTTAGAAGGAATCGAATGACCTTGCATCGACCTTGGAATTTTTGGACGGTGAAAACTTGTGGAAGAGGGAAGTGAAAATTTAGGGAAATTTAGAAGGAATCGAACGACCTTGTACCAATTCTAGAATTTATCGAGGGAGGAAACTTGTGGAAGTGGGAAGTGTAAATTTATGGAAATTTACAAGGAATCAGACAACCTTGGAATTTATGGGTGGTGGAAACTGGTTGAAGAGGGAAGTGGAAATTTAGGGAAATTTAGAAGGAATCGGACGACCTTGCATCGATACTAGAATTTATGGAGGGAAGAAACTTATGGAAGAGGGAAGTGGGAATTTATGGAAATTTAGAAGGAATCGGACGACCTTGCACCAATCATGGAATTTATGGAGGGCATGAACTTGTGGAAGGGGAAGTGAAAATTTATGAATATTTAGAAGGTTTATGGAAATTGCAGAGATTTATGTAAATTTGTGGAGATATATGGAAATTTGTGGAAAATTGTGGAGATTTATGGAAATTTATGGAGAATTTGAGTGAATTTGAACATAGGATTCAATGAATTATACAAAGAACTTGTATTTATATAATGAGCAAGGAACTCGAGACGGTGTAGAAACTTATACTTATTTTCTTTTCTTTGTTCGTTTTTTTTTTCTTATGAGCTTTCTTTCCATTCTTACATCACCTTTCTTTTCTTAAGAGAATTTCTTCGGTTTTAGTTCTTTTACGTTTCATTTCCATCTTTGATTTTGATTTCATTGTCATTCTTTGTTTCAATTTCATTTATTTTCAAGTTTTCTTTCTTTTTATATCGTTCTTTGTTCATTATATTTTGGAACCGGTACATGGTCTTGCGGCTTTTCATCCATAGTGCAATTAGAAGTACATTTCAAGAACACACTCTGAATTACAACAAAAAAATCTTCATTAATTTTTTTCTGAAATGTGGTAAAACTGATTGAATGCTGATAAGAATCAATACATCGGAAGTACAACAGAGTAGTAACTGAAAACATCATATTATGTATGTTGTCTCCAAAAAGCAGTGAGTGCATGTCCTTCAAGGTTGCCCTGTGATCAAGCTAACCACCTAAGCTTCGCTCTGAGACAAAACTCTCACGTACACTTAAAGGTACAGCTATGTCACAGCTCCAGTGGTCGGAGACTCTCCAAGTATGGGTCTGGCTCATATCCATATTGTGATGTATCTTCATTCATTCTTCAGAAGGTGACTAAAACTCTGAGCTATTCAACTCCAAGAATGCACTGTTTTGATAAATCTGCTCCATTTCCTTTCAATATTAGAATTGATCCAACTGGCAGCAGTATCTCTATAGAGCCTTTGAACTCCCTAGATCCAATAATTTGTATTTCTCTTCCAAACAGGATATTGCTCTTTCTCATGAACAAGACTGTGTAGAATGGCCTGACAAAGTCATGGTGGTCAATATGAGGAGGAATGTAATCTCCCTCCTCATATATATTAATAATGTTACTGTTTAGAATGCAGTATGCAAGCAGTACATGTCATTCCACCATTTTCTTGATTATTTTCTTTATTGACGATGGCATAGGGTCCACTTCATTATTTTGTAAAACCTTTGTGGGATTTCCTTATCTGTCCTTCATGAAGTTGTAGCAACAACCACACTAAATCATGATCCCACCCTTTCCCTTTTTCCATTTCTGCGGCTCTAAGTAGGTTCTTTCCCTCAGGCAACCTGCTCTGCCCAAGTCTTGAAGAGTGAAGACGCAATCCAAAATCTTTTCTTCATCACTTCTCAAGAAAACATTATTATATAGTTCCAATCCTTCCAGAATGTTGATGAACATTCCCTATGTTTCCTCATAATGTTCAAATTATTTTCTTCTGACTCTTCGTATATGTGCCATCACGCAGTCTGGGACTATCTGTTGTCATTGTGTCTCCATGAACTGTGTTACGTATGGCTCCACGTTAGGGTGCTCTCTGATTCTTATTAACATCGAGGCAGCTACATATACATCAAAGGTCCCATACTCTTCCAAGTGAAAAACATTACAGTCTAGACATTCTGAAAATCCTCCCATAAGTGACGGCTGCCTAGGTAAACCCGAGCTACAAGTCTGATGCCCAGTGAAAATCTCCTTGAGCGGATCCCAGGATGGAATAAGCTCTGTAGTAAAGGCTGGCTCAGTTTTTGTAGCAGGTTAACTGGTAGAGGTTTCTTTCATTTTTGCATTGTAACTTTGTTCATCAGAAATTGGTGAAAGCTCCATAGTTGTTTCCCTAGTTTATCTCCTCTCAAGCTAGTCCAAGGCTCGACGCTTGCGGTGGATGGCATTTCTTCTTTAGGTAAGCCTCATCGGCGTGTCTGGAGCTCTCTCTGCGGTAGTAGTAACTAGCTCTCATTCCGGTGTAGTGATCATTGATGGTATGTGTTTATTCCTTAGTGCCAAGAGGTGTGAATCTATAAATCCTCTAGTATAGTTCTATTTCAACGTTTTTTCTTCTTCTTTTTTGACTAATCCTGACTACAGACTGCAAGCCTCCCTATGGCTGACCAAGTCCATTAAGGGGCCCTCTTAGTAAACGTTGACTTGGGCAAAATCCAAGTCGATGTTTATCATACCTCCTTCTAGTTTTTTCTCTTTGTTGAGTACTAGATTCAAGCCGTCTTTAAACAAAAAAAATAGCTTTCTTCCTGACATTTTTCTACATAAAACAGGAGAAACGTCAGTGAGGTGGTATTTTGCATGAACATGAACAATAACAATTTATTATTCAGTGAATGTTAGATGCCATTATCTTATTTAATATGACTTTTATAAAATTTGAAATTTAAACCAAAGATTTCAGGTTGCACATTTTATTTCATAGAAAACTTATTTTTATTTCACTTGATTTTATTCCAAATTTTATTTTAATTTCAGACCCAGTCACAGACACTGGCCATTTAGCTATTTTGGAACAGGTGTCATCTCTCGAATTTATCATGTTGCGTAGTATTTCTTTAAATATCTTCAATTAATTGGCAACATGGGCCTTTCTCCTCGAGAATCCACCAGCTGGTATGCTCCTCCGGAGTAAACTTTCTCTACCATGAATGATCCTTCCTAGGTCGGTTCAAATTTTCCACTTATCTTGCAGTGTGCAAGAATAGGCCTTCTAAGAAAGAGAACAATGTCACCAACTTTGAACATCCTCGAGCGTACCAATTTATTCTGGGCTTGGATCATCTTTCCTTTGTAGAGCTCCAAGTTCTGTTGTGCTAGCAATCTCTTCCCTTCGAAGCTATCCAATTCTACAAGTAAGAGATTGGCATTTTTTTCTACTATAATTTGATTGGCAATGGCGATCCTGAGCGTACTTCTAATGGAAGCACTACCTCTGACACATACACGAGTGTGTATGGTGTATATTGTGTCGGTGTTATGACGGTTGTTCTGTATGCCCATAAGTCTTCCAGTAACTTCTCGTACCATTATCTTTTGTTGTCATATAATATCTTGTTCAAAATCTGAACTAGTGTTCTGTTGAAAGCTTTTGTTCCATTTGCCCTTGGGTTATAGATCGTAGAGTACCTCCAGTCTATCCCATGTCGTTTGACAAAGTTATTGAACTTGGTACTCTTAAAGTTGAAAACCTTTTTGGAGATGATCCTGCGCGGTACACTAAAATGGTAGACAATTTGATTCTTGAAGAGTTGTAGCACCTGTTGCGTTATGACTTCTAGTAACAGAACTACCTCTGACGATTTGGAGAAATAGTTCGCAGCTGCAAGTATGAACATGTGTGCTTTAGAGGATGGAGGGTCTATCAGACCTACTATATCCGTACCCCAACACTCAAATGGCCATGATGCAACCGTGGGTGTAGAACATTCGAAGGTTGGTGCAAGACCACACTTGGCACTGGTGACATTTCTTAGCTATATCCATGCAGTCTGTTGATGCACAAAAAATATGTTGGCTTTTTCATATATATTTTGTACTCATTTTTTATGATATTGCACTTTAAAGAAAGGTAATTTTCATGTTTTGTTGCAGGTTTGATGATTTTAGGCATTTGGAGCAAAAAGAAGCAAAAAGGAACGAATTTGGAGTCAAAAGTGGAAAAATCCAGAATTTTGCTTTATGGCGCCGTCTGCGCCAAAGCGGGCGCCGATGGCACCCAAATCCAAAGAGCAAAAAAAAATTAAAATTCTCTGCCAAATGTCAGTGGAGGCCAGATTCAATGTATTTTGATGAATTTTTGAGGGTTGCTTGAGGCATCTCTTGGGGAATTCATCCCTAGACTATATTAAAGTGAATTTGGTGCCGGAAAAGTGTGTGAAAGTGTGTAGAAGTCAGAGTTTGGTCATTGTAGAGAGCTTAGAGTCTAGCATTTGGTGTGTGAAAGTGTTTTTTTGGTGGGGGATTCTTCTCTAAGAGTTGTAGGAGGAGAAGAAAAGTGAGAGATTGCTTCTTCCTTACTTTTCTAAGAGGGAAATGTGTGTTGTTGTGAAGAGGTAAAGAGATTCAAAGGAATTTCAAGGGATTTTCTTAGGGATGAAATTGAGATAAGTTGTGTTTACTTCTTATTGTTTGTATGACTTTGCCTTTATACATAAAATTATCGTTTTGTCGTATCTTCCTCATAAATTCTAAGTAGATTTCTTTGTCTTTCTTCTTACAGTGAGATATGGTGAAGTAATGATTTAGATTGGATGTGCCATGTGAATGCTAAGAAATTGTGATGATTTTTCACTTCGTACTTCACTTACTTTTTGATCTGGCCAATTGAATTGTTAAAATTTATTGTGAAACATACAATCCGAGAAGACTATGTGTTCTACAACAAAAGTGAAGATCACATTCAATGTCCATGAACGAGTGATGTAGTTCATGGGGGTTGGGTGCAAATATATAGGGAAGTATGGTTTATTAGGCGTAGAATTGAAGATTTTAGGGTGACGGACTAAAATCACAAATTTGGTCCTAGTGTTTGGAAACTAAAGCGAGAGTTAGCCTTCAGGCGAAGGGAAGTGGGAGCGCTGGAGTGAGAGCCAGTATCCTCCCAACCTAACCATGGATTTAGGGACTAAACCTAGGATTAGTCTGTGTTCTTTATAACACTCGGAAGAGGGTAAAGAATAGGTATTCTTCTATTTGGCATAATACAAAATTTCACCAATCTTTATCATTCACCCATCATAATATCAAGATAATGGAGAGGACACTTTCTCCAAATTTGAACCTTTCAATACAACTATTAGTTTAGTTATAGTTAACTTTATTTCGAAGTTTAGAAAGTACTTTAGTTATCTTAGAATTTTTAGCATCATTAAACTTTATCAACTTTAATATTTACTGTACCTGCATTGTAATTTGAATATTGGATTTCTGTGCTACGCTTTAAAATTTTACGTCTTCCATGTGGGATCGATAACAAGGACTCCATTAGAGCTTTGTATTACTTGAGTGATATGTATACTTGCGTATAGATTGGCTGCTTTCTTATTAAATTGATTATACTTTGTGATTGAACTGAAAATGCTTCATAAACGCTTATTTAAGATGGCCGCGATCAATTTTTTGGCACCATTGCCGGGGAGGTAATAATAAATTTAGTAGTAATTGAAAACCTTTATTCATAATTTTTAATTGTGTGTGCTTACTTACTTTTAAGTGTGCTTACTGTGTTTATGTATGTGTAGTATTGGATCTGAAGGTTTAGTACCTTACGATTTAGAGTTAGAACATACTATTAGAAAATTTTGAAAACAACAAAAAGAATTTACAAATTTGAAAAAAACGGCAAACAATATAGATAATCATAGAAATGAAAATAAACATTAACCTAGACCTTTAAGAGATTATGCTAACCCTACAACAGATGAAATTCACTTAACTATTCAAATTCTTGATGTAGTTGCTAATTAATTTGAATTTAAACCTGTTATTATCCAAATGGTACAAAATAATCAATTTTGTGGAACACCGAATGAAGATTCTATTTTAAATCTTGCTAATTTTCTAGAATTGTGTGTTACATTTAAATATGACGAAGTGTCAAACGATGCTGTCAGACATAGACTTTTCCATTTTCATTTAGGAATAAAGTTAAGGTGTGGTTAAACTTGTTAGCACCTGGATCTATCAGAACTTGGGGAAAACTATCACAAAACTTTTCGTCAAAATATTTCCCTCCATAAAAAACTGATAAGCTTACAAACGATATTACATATTTCTGTCAATTTGAAGGGGAATCAATATATAAAGCATTGGAAAGATTTAAAGATCTCCTTAGGAAGTATCCACATCATGCTTTACCAGATTGGTTAATAATTCAAACATTTTATAATGGATTAGTGGGATCTCTTAGATCAATTATTGATGTTGTTACTGGTGGATCATTAATGTCAAAACCTTTTGATGAGGCATATTTTTTAATAGAGTAGATGGCTACTAACAATTATCAATGGTTTTCTTAATGGGTAAATACGAAAAGAGTAGCTAGAATTCATGATTCTGATGCAATATCTATGTTGACTTCTCAAATTGCCGCTATTTCAAAAAGAAAAGATTAATTCAGAACAAACTACTCTCAAACACCTCAGGTGTCAGAGGAAAATTCATTGGGACAAATAATATATTCTCAGTCATCTTATGAGACCTTTAATGCTATAGATAATAGTCCCAACAATCCTTATTCAAATTATTTTAATTTTGGTTGGAAAAACCACCCAAACTTAAACTAGAATAATAACACTGTCATTATTAATCCGCAGTGGGGGAACAATTCAATGAACTCATTAAGAAATTTGAACAATCAGGGAAACACTAACTATAGACCTTCTTATCCTCTAGGTTTTAATAGTAACGCGCAATTTAAGTAGAAGAAATTATTTATGGATGAATTAATATTAAACATGGGTAATCAGTTACAAAGTCAAGGTAATCAATTACAAAGTCAGGGAGCTGCAATTAAAAATAATGAAAAGCAATTAGCACATATTGTTACTGCACTTAGTAATAGAACTTCAGGAACTCTTCATAATAATGTTGAAGTTAACCCAAAAAAAAAGTAAAGACCAAATTAAGGCTATACAATTAAGAAGTAGAAAATAATTGGAAATGAGAGTGCAAAAAGAAGCTGAAGTTGAGAAAGAGCATATATCTAAATTTAAAATATCCGCTTAGATTGATGAAAATTGCTGTAGAAATACCACCACCTCCATTTCCTCAAATATCGAAACAACAAAAGAGATATTACGTGAAGTTTATGAAGGATATACTTAATAAGAAAATTAACAATAAACATTCCCTTCAAAATTTTTAGAAATCCTTAAAAATATAGCAATAAAAATTCCCTTCATTTAAGCCTTAGAACATATATCTAATTATGTGAAGTTTATAAAGGATATACTTAATAAGAAAAGGAAGTTTACAGATAACAAGACTGTTATACTCAGTGAAGAGTGTAGCACAATTATTCAGAAAAAATCGTCCTAAAAAACTTAAAGATCCTATTAGCTTCACTTTACAGTTTGTTATTGTTGAAAAATTTTTTGGAAGAGCATGATGTAATTTGGGAGCCAGTATTAACCTCATGCCTCTATCAAATTTTAAAAGGTTGGGAATAAGAGAAATTTCCCCTACTTCTGTAACTCTTCAGTTTGATGATTTTTTCATTACTTATACTAAAGAAGTTGTAGAAGATGTATTAGTAAAGGTTGATAAATTTATATTTCTTGTGGATTTTATTGTTTTATATATTGAGGAAGATAAAGCAATTCCTATTATTTTGAGAAGACTATTCCTTGCAATAGGAAGAGCTGTGATAGATGTTAAAAAAGGAGAATTAACTATGAGGGTAAATGATCAAGAGATAACATTTAACATTACAAAATCAATGAAATATCCCGCATAAGAAAAAGATGATGAATGCTTTCGAATGGAAATTTTTTATTATTTAAAAGATGGTCATTTTAAGGAAAAGTTTGAAGAGAAAAAAGAGCAAGAAGATTTGAAATGCGAGGATGAAAATGAAATGGTTAATAAATATGATGAGATAGATAATGAAGAACTGGATTATGTTTAGAAAAGATTTGAGATTTTGGATACTACAGAAAATGATAATAAAAGTTTAATTCCATCTATCACAAAATCTCTTGAACTTGAAATCAAAATACTTCCTAGCCATTTAAATTATGTTTTCTTAGAGAATTATCTAAATTACCAGTTATTGTATCCTCAGATTTAAATGACTTACAAAATAAAGAAATTATTAGATACATTAAAAGAAACAATAAAAGCTTTTTGTTGGACCTTATCTGATATTAAAGGACATGATGGTTTCTACAAATTATATATTAAAGATTTTTTAAAAATTACTAAGCCTTTGTGCCAACTTTTAGAAAAAGATAAGAAATTTGGTTTTAATGAAGAATATTTAAATGCCTTTGCATTACTGAAAGAAAAATTAATCACTACTCTTATAATAGTTTCACCTGATTGGGAGAAAGCATTTGAACTATTGTGTGATGCCAGTGATTATGCAATTGGAGTTGTTTTAGGGCAAATGTATGATAAAATTTTTAAAAGTTATATATTATGCTAGTAATATTTTAAATAATGCTCAAATTAATTATACCACTACTAAAAGAGAGTTATTAGCTATTGTATTTTATTTTGAAAAATTTAGGTTATATTTAATTGGGACTAAATGTATAGTGCATACAGATCATTATGTTATCAAATATTTAATGTAAAGAAGGATACTAACCAAGATTAATCAGATGGGTACTTCTAATGCAAGAATTTGATTTCACGATAGTGGATAGAAAAGGAACTGACAATCAAATAGTTGATCATTTATCCAGGCTAGAACAACATGAACTTTCTGATTTTGAAGATGAAATTACATAAACGTTTCCTGATGAAAAACTTTATAATATTAAGGAATGGAATTTACCGTGGTATGCTGATATTGTGAATTATATTGTGAGTGATATTTTACCACTTGAATTAACAAAACAACAACATAAGAAATTTAAGTAGGATGTCAAATTTTACTTTTGGGATGACCCATATTTATATATATAATGTAAGGATCTAGTTATTAGGATATGTGTGCCTTATGATGAAATTGAACCAATTATTCAGAGATGTCATGATTCTGAATTTTGGGGACATTTTGGAACTGACAAAACTGCACATAAGATTTTTACAATCTTGATTTTATTGGCTTACTCTTTTTAGGGATGTTAATAGATATATTAAAACATTTGATTGATGTCATCGAGTAGGTAATATTTCTAGAACAGATGAAATGGCCCTAAATTTTACATTAGAAGTTGGGATCTATGATGTTTGGGGATTAGACTTCATGGGACCATTTATTCCTTCATTTGGGAATATATATACATTGATTGCAGTGTACTATGTATTAAAATGGATTGAATCAATAGCTTTACCCAGATGTGACGCTCGGAGTGTTTCAAAATTTTTAATGAAAATATTTTTACAAGATATAGAATGCCGAGAGTTATCATTACTGATGGTGGATCTCATTTTAGGAATAATTTGATTCAAAGAATAGTTGAAAAATATAATGTTATGCATCGAATCTCAACTGCTTATCATCCTCAGACTAATGGTTTAGCTGATGATCTAATCGTGAAATTAAACGAATTTGGAGAAAACTGTAAATCCCCACAAATTAGATTGGTCTGCTAGATTAGATATTGCATTATGGTCATATAGGACTGCTTATAAAACTCCTATAAAATGTCTTCTTATTGATAAAGTTTTTGAAAGACTTGCCACTTATCAGTAGAACTGGAACAAAAAGCATATTAGGCAATAAAAGAGTTTAATTTCAATTTAAAAGATGCTGGTGAGAAAAGATTATTACAACTTAATGAATTTGAAGAAATTATAAATGAATGTTTTAATAATTAGAATTTATAAGAAGAAAATTAAGATATGGCATGATCGAAAGATTATAAGAAAGAAATTTGAACATGGAAAAAAAATTTTGTTATACATTACAAGATTGAGATTATTTCTTGGAAAACTAAAGTCAAGGTGGGTAGGACCTTTCACTGTTATAAAAGCTTACCAATTTGGAGATGTTGATATTGAAGATCATTAAACTGGAATAACATTTAAAGTGAATGGGCATAGATTAAAACCATATTTTGAGGGGTATCGACTAAATTTTAAAGAAGTTTTAATGTTGAGTCATCCTGAATAAAACTTAATTTTGTTGGGCTGGAGACATTAAACCAAGTGTTTTATGGGAGGTAACCCATTGTTATCTTTGTTATTTAGTTTGTTTGAGTTGGTTATAGTTGATATTATTATTAGTTAATTATATATTTGAGTCTTACTCAATCATAAAAATCATAAATGATGATAATTATTGGATTGTATCAAAGATTCAGAATTTATATGGACCAAAGTGAAGTTTGGAGCAAAGCTGCATTCTGGTGCCGACGTCGCCAGACTAGGCGCCAACAATGCCCTTTTTCAGAGAGTATCGTCAAATTGCAGAGACGGCACTGATGGTTCTGGTGAAAATTTTGGAGTTTCAAATGGTGGATTTTGGCAATTTTAAGCGGGATTTTCACCCTTATAATTCCCCAAACTCGATTTTAAATGCTTGTACTTTAGAAAAATGAAAATATAGTTCCCAAATTCACACCCCATAGCTTCCAACTCCTTAGGATCTCCAAGATTTAGAGTTTTCAATAGAATGAAGTTCATCAGTTTCGAGGCGCAACGACTTTGCAATAAAGTTCTTGTGAAGAGGAGGTTAATCATGGAACGAGGCTTTTCCAATCGTGGTTTGAATGTTCCAAGTAATTTAGTAGAAAAGATTATTATGCAAAGGCGATGGAAAGTTTTATGCTACACTACTGCCGTAGTAGTCGTTCCTGTAGTGAAAAAGTATTATGCAAATCTTCATGGAACTAACTAAGGAGACGTCCATGTGCAAGCCAGGTGGGTACCATTCACTCCTACAAGGATTAATAAAATTTTCATGATAGAAAATGTGCCAATCTACCATTACACAAATTTTGCCCCTACGAGAGACAACATGAATGAAATTTATCTATTTTTTATGGATGAAAGTGAAGATTGGGAGATAATAGACAACATGTATGTAAATTTCTCTGTTTCACTCTTGAATCCTGTGTCAAAGCAATGGCATTTTTTTATATCTATGAAATTACTCCCAACTATAAAAATTAGCAATGTGACGAAGGAAAGAGCAATATTGAAGTATTGTACTCAAATGGGAAGGCCTATTGATATTGGTACCATAATTGTGAAATTTGTCTTGGGCTTGATTGTACATTGATCAAATTATGACAAAGGATATCCTTCTACCATATTTCTTTTCTGGAGCCAGTCACAAGTACCATATGAAACCTGGGAAAAAGTGCTTCTTTTTTGGAAGCCCATGAAACCAACTAACATTTATGACTGCCAAGTAGTTGGGGATGGGAATGATATGAGCGTAATTGTTGACCAACCATCTCAGAGTTCACTACCTATTCAACCTCGCTTTCCCGAAAGTTTGCAGTTAATTATGAAGATGATCAAGAAGCTGGAGAAAGAGGTACAAAATCTTATAAATACAATTTATAATGTTTCTAATTTATTTGATCATCTGAATTAGAGTATGAAGGAGCAATTCGATCATACGGGGTGTATTGAAGAAGGCTTGATACGTTTGATGAAAAAAAAAAGGCTTGGATTAAATAGGATTTGACTGACGAATTCCTATATCGACCCTTCTACATATTGTTCGTGCACCACCAATCCATTGGAGATATCAGAAGAGAAGATAACACTGACACTGATGAAGAGTAGTAACTTTATATTATATCCAATATTTACTATTTGAACTTTAATATGCTTAGGTGGGTTTAGTATTTGGTTTTTTTTTATTGTGTAATTTCAGACTTATTATGTTTAGGATTTGAGTCTATGTTTAGTTTTCAGCATTTGAGTGTTGTGTTTTGATTACGATGCTGAATTATTATATGGTAGAGTGATTTATATGTGTATGTTTGTAATAATGGATTTTATATATAAAAGTGATGTTTTGTGTTGTTTGTGTAAAATTTATATTAATTGATCACTTGATTATGAAAATAGATGCATAAAAAGGATAAGTAGATGATTATGTAACTTAGAAATGATCAAAATCGCAAAAGAATATTCGGAGCCAGAAAATCGATCTGGCGCCGACGGAGCCCAAAACCAGAAACTTGATTGTTCATTTTCAAATTGTTAATTTGAGCAGTTGACCACATTTTGACCATCTTTAAGCTCTAGCCAAGTCCGAAACCTACATCTAGGGCTTGCTTGCATTTGTATTAGAGGCAATTTCAAGTTTAAAGAGGTTGAATCTCATCTTCACTTGCTAGGATCCCTACTTTAAACTAAATATTTTTTTCACCATGGAAATCTCCTACATTGGGGAGATTTAAAAATTTGGAGTTTTTAAAGAAAGCTTTGAGATAATCCATGGTGTAAAGTTCTTACCTATTATTTTTGTCTATGGAGTTTACTACATTGTAATTTGGAATTTATTTGGATTTATTTTCACATTTTCTAGAAATTTTGAAATGGATCCAAGAATGAGTAAGGAGAAGACAAAGTTGAATTTCGATGATAAGAAGTTTGTTAATATTAAAACACAATACCACTTCAACTCTAGCCTTCACAATAAAAAGTTTATACAGGATCGAGCATTTGAAAATTCAGGCAGAGTTGTGGAACAGGTAATTGTTGTTCGGCATTTTGAGACATTCTGTTATTTTTCTGCCAATGCGATTGTGGATGTGGTTCGTGAATTCTATGCTAATATGCGGTGGACAAAAGTTAAACATGTGCTTGTTCGAGGAATAAAGGTAGAGTTTACCCCAGACCAAATCAACACTTTCTACCAGTTAAGGGGTGCTTCATTCTGTGAGTATAAATCCTTTGGTAATATGGATGCTAATTTAAATGAGGTAATTGGTTTTTTTACTGATGGAAAAGGGGACTGGAAAACAAAGCAAAGGTAAAAGATAAATTTTCTTGCTTCTATGTTAAATGTCGCATCTAAAGCCTGACACTATTTTATTTCTACAAGATTACTACATATCTACCATCATAGCGAAGTTACAAGAGATAGAGCTATTTTGAATTACTGTATTCAAAATATGAAAATGATTAATATTGGTGCAATTATTTATAAGAGTATTCAGACTATGGCTAAGGGAGAAACCACTAGAGGATTAGGTCATCCTACTCTGATTTACACATTATGTGTACAATCTGGAGCTGAATTTGATAGTAGTGAAAATTTGGTCCATCCTTTAAAGCTTATCAGTAAGCCTAACATTTGTACAAATGAATCTCATGTAGGATGGAGAGGTGGTAGTAAGAGTAGTGATTTTCCTTCTACTAGTCATGATATACCTTCTACCTCTAGAACTCCTTCTCTTTCTGATGTTATGAAGCAGTTGATGATAGAACAGGCTGATATTGTGAGGCTCCATAATGGAAGTGGTGGATTAGAAACAAGGAATAATATTAATGATGATTATCAGAAGAGAAAAGTTGAGTACGATATAGTTTACCATGATGCTTAGATGAGATTCATGAGGGGGATTCTGGTGTGATATTTCCTACTTGCCCCCGATATGTTTCATACTGGCCTGAAGTAGAAGATAAAGCAGAAGAAGAAGAAGAAGAAGAAGAGGAGGATGACTAGTAGAGTAGTGTTCTTTTAGTTGATTAATCATGTGTGAACTTGTGTGTTTGTTACTTGCTTTTATGTGATTGATGGGTGTGGTGCTTGTACTTTGTTATGTTAGTAAAGTTGTGATGAATTTGTGTTTGTTAGTTTATTTGTTTGGAATGAGACTGTAATGATTATATGTTTGCATTAAATGTTTAAAGTTTATTTTTAAAAATTTTCTTCACCCTGCAAATCTCTGATATATTATTTGTAACAAAGCTTCTAACTGTTTTATGCCTGCTAATTTAAATTATTGATTAATACCTACATAGCTTCAGAATTTCAAAAGCCCGACATAAAAAGGTTAGTTTTTTTTTTCTTTCTCGTCTACTAATTTCATATATACTTAAAAACTTAAGTTTGGGGGAGGAAAGATTTACTTTTATTTGTTTTCAATTAAATATATTTTCAAAATAACTTTAACATGACTTCTGGTAGTAGAGATTTACTTTAGATAACTAAATTTTTGGTTTTATTTAAATATTATAGTAGATTTAAAAGAATGTTTTTAGTAATGAAGGTTAACTTTATGGGCTAAGATATTTAGTATAAGAGGATTAGATTATAGTTAACTATTTAAATTAAATAAAATAGTATTTTTAAAATACTAAGAGTCTTAGAATTTTATGTGAGAAGAAAAGATTGGTACTCTATGATGAATCATTTAAAAGCAAATATATATCTATAAAGTAGAGAAATGTTACAAGTTCCAACTTCAGGGGGAAGAGAGTGAATTTCAAAATTATTAAAGGCTAATCAAATATAGTGATCCTCATTTAAAAAGAAAAGAAATGATTGAAAAGAAATCCCAAAAAAAAAATTAAAAAGAGGAAAGAAAAAAAGGATTGAAAATCAATCCATATATATAAAAGAAAAATAAAATATATGTGAGGAGAAGCTTGAGGGGATGCCTAATTAAAAATTGTCTTCACTTGAATCAACTTAAAGGAAGAGCTTAATTGTATTTCTAAATTTATATCTAAGTATTAGCATCCTTACTAATAGAGTTCTCTTAAGCTTCATTTTCATATGATCCTTCAAAGCACCCTTAATGTGATAAATTATGGTTATTCTTGAAATGAATAGGAGACTAGAACTCTTAGACTTGATGACTAAATTTTCTTACACCTTTAGTTTCGACCTAAGTTATTGAAAATCTTTATAAATGTCTTACTATTATATTCATTTAAATAAAAAATCAAGGTATTCTTTAAGTAAAGTTCACAACTATGAGTCATATTTTTATGTAGTAAAAGGATTACTTGAGGATAAGTAATAGTTAATTTTGGGTGATTTTGATGCACCAATAGTATGTCAGCTTTTTCATATATATTTTATACTCATTTTTTGTAATATTGAACTTTAAAGAAAGGTACTTTTCATGTTTTTTATTGCAGGTATGATGATTTTAGGCATTTGGAGCAAAAAAGAAGCAAAAAGGAACAAATTTAAAGCGAAAAGAGGCAAAATCCAGAAGTGTGCTTTCTGGCACCAACGGCGCCCAAATCTAGAGAGCACTAGAAATTAAAATACTTTAGGCGGACAGCACCAAAATTTTGGTGGATACCAGATTCAATGTATTTGGATGACTTTTGGAGGTTTGCTTAAGGCCTCTCTTGGGGAATTCGTCCCTATACTATTTTAAAGTGAATTTGGCGCCAGAAAAGTGTGTGAAAGTGTGTAAAAGTCAGATTTTGGTCATTGTAGAGAGCTTATAGTCTAGGGTTTGGTGTGTGAAAGTGTTGTATTGCGAGAGATTCTTTTCTAAGAGTTGTAGTAGGAGAAGGAAAGTGAGAGATTCTTCTTCCTTAATGTTCTAAGATGGAATTGTGCGTTTTTGTGAAGAGGGAAAGAGATTCAAAGGAACTTCAAGGTATTGCTTAGGGAAGAAATTGAGATTTGTTGTGTTTACTTCTTATTGTTTATATGACTTTGCTTTATATATAAAATCCTTGTTTTGTCGTATCTTCCTCATGAATTCTGAGTATTCTTTTTCTTTCTCCTTATAATGAGATATGGTGAAGTGATGATTTAGATTGGATGTGTTATGTGAATGGTAAGATATTATGATGATTTTTCACTTCGTACTTCATTTACATTTTTGATCTGGCTAATTGAATTGTTAAAATTTGTTATGAAACATATGATCCAAGAGGACTATGTGTATTAGAACCAAAGTGAAGATCACATTCAATGTCCAAGAATGAGTGATGTAGTTCATCGGGGTTAGGTGCAAATAAATAGGGAAATATGGTTTATTGGGCGTAGAATTAGAGATTTTTAGGGTGAAAGACTAAAATCCCCAATTTGTTCCTAGTGTTTGGAAACTAAAGCGAGAGTTAGCCTTCAGCCGAAGGGAAGTGGGAGCTCTATAGTGAGAGCTAGTATCATCCCAGCATAACCATAGATTTAGGGATTAAACCTAGGATTAGCCGATGTTCTTTATAGCACTCTGAAGAGGGTAAAGAATAGGTATGCTCCTATTTGGCACAATACAAATTTTCACAAAGCTTTATCATTCACTCATCAAAACATCATTGTAAGGGGGAGAACACCTTCTCTAAATTTGAACAATTCAATACAAAAGTTAGTTTAATGATAGTAAACTTTATTTTGAAGTTTAGAAAGTACTTTAGTGATCTTAGAATTTTTAACATCACTAAAATTTATGAAGTTTAGTTTTTACTATACGTGCATTGTAATTTGAATATTGGATTAATGTTCTACAATTTAAAAATTTACATCTTCCCTGTGGGATCAATAATAAGGACCCCATTAGAGCTCTGTATTACTTGAGCCATATGTATACTTGCGTATAGATTAGCTGTTTTCTTATTAAACTGATTATACTTTGTGATTGAACTGAAAATACTTATTAAAAACTTATTTAAGACAGCTGCGATCGTCTATCATCATTGCTGGCCAATAATATCCAAGCCTCACGATTTTCATTTTCATCATCAGCCCGACTGGTGAGCTCCACACAACCCGGCATGCACTTCTTTGACAATTTTTTGTGCTTCTACTCTGCTCAAACATCTTAACCACATCGGATTGAATGATCTTCTATACAAGATGTTTTTTATTAAGGCATATGACATTACCATTTTTTGAATCTGATGCGCAACTGACTTGTCTTCTGATAGTTCTCCTGTTTGCAAATATTCTACGAACAGTTAGCACCAATATTCAACATCATCTGCCACTGTAGCTACCAATCCTTCTTCTCCTAATTTTTGTAGAGTGTCGAGGTCGATTTGTGATAACACCTGACGTCCTTGTATTGTAATGTTTATGGAATCCTTATGTGGACTTGCAAATTCTTTAGCTATTTTAGCTAAAGCATCTACATGAGTATTATCCATTCGAGGAATCTTATAGAACGTTGTACTTGGTTGCTCAAGTAATTTCATCGTATAATTATGATATTTTTCAATTCTCGGTTTTAGAGTCTTGTATTATCCGGTCACTTGCTAAATGAAGAGTTGGGAGTCGCCATAAATGGTAATGTCAGTTATTTCCATTAGTATTGCCAATTCTAATCCTATTATTAGTGCTTCATATTCTGCTTTATTGTTAGTACACAGCTCTATCATGTGGTAGGAAAACCTTACCATTGCTTGATATGGTGTAAGGAAGATAAGACTGATTCCTGCTTTTCTTAGTATTATTATTTGTAGTTCTTTGTATTTCCTGGATGATGAAGCTCCGTCAAAATACATCTCCCAACATTGAGCATTGGGTTTATCTACTTGCATTATTTTCTCATTTAACAAGTCATCGTTGAGAGGGGACCTAGTTAGTTGTGGGTGTGCTGCAAGGAAGTCTTCGAGAATCTACCCTTTGATAGCGTAAAGGGGCACAAAAGTTATATCAAATGCAATAAAATCAGTGACCACCGTACTAAACATCCAAAAAGTGTTGGTCAGGTCATCAAATCTTGCAATGGATTAACTTTTGAAATCAAGTTGACCTTATAAGACAACATGTTATGTCTAAGCTTCTAGGCAGCGAAAACCAAAGCTAGACAATGTTTCTCAATAGTAGGATACTTTATCTCCGCCTGTATTAAATGTCGACTCAATTACTAGAGTGTATTTTCCTTACCCTCATCATTGACTTGGGCTAGTAAGGCTTCGAGAGATTCGTCTAAGGCTGCGGTATAAAGTATCAACGGTCTACCCGGGATAGAGGCTATTAAATCAAAAGGTGTCATTAGGTATCGCTTAATATCTTAGAAAGACCGTTGGCATGGCTCTCCCCAAATGAATTTGACATCCTTTCGAAATAAATTCGAAAAGGGTAAACAACTTCCTAACAGAATGGATATAAAGCCTCTTAGATATGCCAATTTACCTTGAAACAATGTAGTTCTTTCAAGGCTTTAGAAGGAGGCATTTCTAAGATTGCTTTAATCTTCTCTGGGTCTATCTCGATTCCTCGATGACAGACAACGAATCCTATAAATTTCTTGGAGGTGACGCCAAAGGCACACTTTAAGAGATACATCTTGAGATTGTATTGTCGTCATCATTCAAATATGATCCTCAAATCATACATGTGGTTTTTCTTTACTTTCTGTTGATGAACAAGTCTTCCATGTAGCATTCCACTTAGTTGTGAATGAGGTCATCAAACATCCTTATCATTGCTCATTGGTAAGTTGTTTCGACATTCTTCTGACCAAATGGTATCACATTGTAGCAGTAGACCCTAATCGGCGTTCTGAATGCTGTAAGTGTTGCATCTTCTGGAGCCATCATGATTTGTGTGTAGCCTAACGATCCATCCATGAATGAGAAAATCTCATGCATAAACGCAATGTCCACCATTAACTCTGGTATTGGTAACAGAAACTCATCCTTTGGACATGCCTAGTTTAAATCCCTAAAGTCGACACACACTCGTATATGTCCATTCTTCTTCTTAACTGGTACAACATTGGATAACCATGTGGGGTATTGCTCTTTCTGCAATAAGTTAGCATCTATCAATTTATTCACCTCAAATGTGACTTGTTGTTCGATATCGAGGCACATTCTTCCGGGAGCTTGTTTCACTGGCGTCATATTCTGATCCATTTGAAGTCGGTGAATTGCAACATCTGGAGACGAATCTAGCATTTTGTTGTAGCTCCAAGCAAAACTATCCTTGAATTCTGACATTATCTTGATTAAATTTGTGGATTCTTCTTCGTTTGGTAGCAAATTTATGAAAGTAGTTTGGGGTTATTCCTTAGTCCCGATATTGGTTTCCTTTAATTCATCAAATTTTGACTTGATTTCTTCCTCAAATTCTTGGGGAGCATCGTCTATCAGCATATCTTCACAATCATCTTCGACGTTGAAGCATTGCTCTTTTAACTAGCTAGTAACAACCATGCAAAATCTTGAGTCATCGACCAGTCCTATCGTACTGAATCCGAGACCCTCATTCGATTTGAGATTTCGTCCCTTAGTATTCCATAATTTTTCAAAACGTTGCAACCTATTATTTGGCATTTGTCTTGGCACATAGCCTTGTTGAATTAATTTTTGTACATAAGGGGAAAAGTTACCAAATGGTAAATCCATTATTCCATTAGAATTATCTTCTTCAAGATTTATACAAGTTTCAGAAGTAGAAGGCAAAGCACGATAAAACTAGATCGATTTGAAACTACCACTACGGACTTCCTTGAAAGCCATACTCTCAATCTTTTAAGGGTGGATCACATTTAGGGTCATGGCTTCAACCTCATGGTTAATCTGATCGTACATCGACTCATATTCACTTTTCTCTTTATCCTCTAATGAAATATCAAACTGAGGCTTCTTCTATCTTATAATCATCATTTGTTTATCAGATCTATCTTCCTCAGAGCTTCCTTCTATATCAATGTTGATCGTCGTCTTTGTCCGTTCAATAACCTTGTGAGTTATTTCTCGCTCACGTCCCCGGCGTCGATCTCTAATACGCAGCTAAAAGAATCTCCACTGACTCATTGCAAAGGAGTGGTGGGAGATTTTTGAAGTGGAGATAAATACTATTTTCTTTGAGGGAGCATAGTAGGCGGCGTCCTCCTGGATGCCTACTTCATGTATTGAGAACGGTTGTAAGTCTCCCTTGATGCAGTGCTATTGTCCATCCTTATAATACTTGATACACTAATGTAGTAATGATAGGACCATATTGTACGCAGGAAGCTACGGCTGACCAAGTAAAGTGTTCAACGAAGTTTTCACATCCATGACATGGAATTTTGCTGTTGTTACTAGATCTCTAACTTCCATTAAAAGTGTAATTGATCCAAGTGCTCTTTCACCCTTCTGTTTGAATCCTCTTAGCATCATCTTATCTGAAGTGAGTTTATTTGCATTGATATCCAAATATACCAAAGTCCATAAACTCATTATGTTGAGTGACACCCCCGGATCTACCAAAAATCTGGAAAGTCAAACTTGTCGATGTTAACGGAAATGTAGTGCAGTCGATTGTGGTCGGCAGTACCGAGTAGCAAGTCTTCGTTATTGAAGGTTACGTCAGGCTATTCCTTCAAAGCACAAAATCCATTTGAGAACGTTATAGCCAACTGTGCTAAGCAAATTTTTGGATCATGCAGAGCCTTGATCAACTTTTTGCTGATCCCCTTTGACAATATCAGAGTGTCGTAGATTCTTAGTTTGACTGGCAACTTCCTAATATGAGCTAGTACATTATAATCCACTTTATTTGAACCTCAAATTTCTTCTTGAATGTGTGTTTCTTTTATAAGTGGAGGTGGCTCCTCTCAAATAACTACTTGCTTTCCTTTGTCCAACAAAGTTATTCTTGGGGGTAATAAATTTTCAGACCTTAGATTCACTTTTGTGATTTCTTCAACATCTAGACTCGGCTTATAGTTATGAATCTGAACAATCCATGTTGATATTGATTGGAGTTTTTTTGCACTCGAGGACTGGCTCCTTGCTTTCCACACTATCATACCCGCTGTTGTTGATGTTTTCGTCATTTTCGTCATTGCTCTTGTCGGGGTTAATTATAATTGGAGGATCATTTAGGGAATCTAAATCAGGGATTAGATGGGTTGTGATTTGTTACGTCATCACTAGAGATAGTTAACGCAACCAAAATCATCACTCTTATAATTATAAGACCCTAGAGGGGTGAAGAAAAATTATTCAGAGTAAACGAGACAGCCAATCTAACAGGGGTAGCCTCTATCCTATCCTTTGCGCTATCAATCTTCACTCAATCTATGATCTCTCTCTTACCGATCCTCTATTGCAGCGGTTTCTCTGGTGTGATCCCTATCTTTGGCTTGGGAGGTAGCAGACTCTGTGCAGCGGCTTGCTCTGAAGAGGTCTGTATCTGATCCAGTATCTTCTTGGAGGACTTCATCCAGACTGTGCTCCATCCATCTCTACCGGCATATGGATCTATCGGATAGATTGGCTCTCCTAAAATCATATTTACAAAACCTCTTTCAGGTTCTTTTAAATATTCTTTCAGTATTTTTACATTTTCATCTTTGTAGTTTCTCTTGAGCCAATCCTTAAAGCTGAAGCAATTCTCTATGGTATGTCGAAGTAACCTGTAGTACGGGTAATAGTTGGGCTGATCCATCAGGTTGACTTCTTCAAATTTCTTCGGCTTAGGCAACTTGAACTTTGGTTTCTTTATCAAATTCTGGAACATCCTTGCCACGACATCATCTTTGAAGGAGTAATTCTTGTTTAGCCAAGCTGCTATCATCCGACTCTGTCTTCCATCTGTCTTGTATGGTCTTTGCTGGAAAGACTACTGACCCGACTGATTGTGTTGCTGACTATACTACCAAAGAAGGGGTTGGCTGTACTGCTGAGGCTGAGCATATTGTAGTGGAGGGTGACTGTACTGTGGTGACTGCTGCTCTATCTGAATCCTTATCAGCTGCTTGCCCTTGTCGATTGAACACGCCTAATTGATGTCGGTGCACTGCCTCTAACGTAAATATTCAAATGATAGCTTCAATTCAATTTCACAATAAGATCAATTTAATAATTAGGCAGTCACCCATATACGCAAGTATACGTATCGTTCAAGTAATACAGGGCTCTATTGGAGTCCTGATATTCGATCCCACGAGAAAGGTAGGAACTTTGTCAAAATATAGTAAAGATTTGAAATCCAATACTCAATTCGCGATGCATGTTCAAGTACTATTTAAGTTTCTAGTGCAAAGATAACTACGGCTAAATTAACTAAAATTACTTTCTAAATTTCTAAACAATTAACTAACACACACTAAGTTTTGTATTGAAAGGTTCTAATATGGAAAAGTATATTTCCTCTTGCAAAGATTCTGTGATGAGTGATTGATATAGATTGATAATAAATTTGTATTGTGCCAAATAGGAGCAAGTATATTCTTTACCCTCGTCAGAGTACCCCCTCTTCCAAGTATGAAATGAACATTGGAAAATCTTAGGTTTAATTACTAAATCCAAGGTTAGGCTGGGTGGATACTGGCTCTCACTTCAGACCTCCCACTTCCCTTCACCTGAAGTCTAACCCTCGTTTTAGTTACCAAACTTTAGGATCAAATTGGGGATTTTAGCCTGTCACTCTAAAATCTCCAATTTGAAGCCCATCAAACCACATTTCCCTATTTATTTGCACTAAATTCCCATAGACTACGAAACTCATTCATGAACATTGAATGGATTCTCCACTATTATTGTAGAACACTTAGTCTTTTCGGATTGAATGTTTCACAATAGGTTTTAACAATTCAATTGGTCAGATCAAAAAGTAAATGAAGTTCAAAGTGAAAAACCATCACAATTTCTTAACATTTTTATGGCACATCAAATCCACATCAACACTTCACCACATCACATTGCAAGAAGAAAGACAAAGAAATCTACTCAGAATTCATGAGAAAGATACAACAAAATAAGGATTTTATATATAAAAACAAAGTCATACAAACCACAAAAATAAATACAACTTATCTCAATTTCTTCCCCAAGCAAATCCATTGAAGTTCCTTTGAATCCTTTTCTCTCTTCTCTACAACACTCAATTCTCTCTTTAGAATAGTAAGGAAGAAGCAAACTCTCACTTTCCTCCTTCTCCTACACTCTTTAGAGAAGAATCTCGCTCAAAACAACACTCAACACACACTCTCTACAAACTCTAACACAATCTCTTCACTTCTCTCCCTCTTCTTTCTTTAACACACACCACACACCCTTTTTTGGGCATCCATAACTGTCTATAATAATCTAGTAACGAATTCCTCAAGAGTTTCCTCAAGCAACCCTTCAAAAAGCATCCAAATACATTGAATTTTGACTTTTACTGACAATGGGCGCCGGCGGCGGTGGATAGGGCGTCGACAGTGCTGGATAGGGCGTCGGTGACACTGGATAGGACTTCGGCCGTGCTAGGCTGCTATTTAATTTTGAACTCTCTAGAACTGAGTGCCGGAGTTGCCCACTTTGGCGTCGGTGGTGCCAGAAGACTGTTTTCTCCATTTTTCCTATTTTTGCTCCAAATTCTTTCATTTTCGCTATCTTTTCCTCTAATTACCTAAAATCATGATACATACAATAAAACATGAAGAATACCTTCCTTTAAAGTGCAATATTGCCAAAAATAAGTACAAATTATATAGCAAAAACCTAACATATTTTGGTGCATCATCGATCGTTGCCACTATGTCAAATTTCTTCTCATATGCCTTAGTTTACCTAGGCTTTTCTATCTTTTTCGCAGGCTCCATATGTCCGACTTCTTCTTTTAAACTGTTGGCCTTACTGAGTAAATTCCCAAAGGACTTAATAGTGAGAACTTTGAGCATGAAGGCTACTGGACCAAGGATACTCTTGAGTAGTATCTCGATCGCACTTATAACTGAGGCTCACACTTCATGTTAAGGTTCCTACATCTCAAAATGTAATCCACTAGGGTCTTGTTAGGCTTTTGTCATTCCACTACAAAATCTTCTATGGTGACATGTTGTTGTGCACCGGCAATCTCTTCACGAACATGCTTACCATTTCTACAAAGTTCTTGACTGATCAGTTGGGCAATTCAGCGTACCAATTGAATGCTATTCCTGAAAAACTACTGACAAACTATCTGAACAATAATGCTTCATTATCTCATGTATTGTAACTGCTTGTATTCAAATGGGCAACATGCTGTCGAGGATTTTCGGTCCCATCGAACGTCTTGAAAGTAGGGCACAAAGCCTTTGGGTTAAGGCATGGCATTGAACTCTTTCAGGTAGGGTCTACCCTTTTAAACTGAAGCACCTCTTTTAGATTGGGATAAGGCCTCTCGTACTTGTTGTTTGACCATTTGCCTAATGTTTTTTTCCGTTATACTATGAATTTGATCTTTCTTTAGCAGCTCATCTTCTCTAGCAGAAGAGACCTCTCTTCTTTCATCTATGTTATGTATGATTTCGGGTTAATTGACCTCTGGAGATGCTGTTGGTCGTGACTGTGACTATCCATTCATTGTGGCCATGGCGGTCATGGTAGTGGCCATTTTCTCCAATTTTTTCTCCATCTGACTTATCTGTTCATCTCTCATCAAAATGGACCTCTAGCACTCTTCTAGGGCATTCTCCTAAGACGAGCGTCACGCGTAAATGACATGGCCCTGCTTTCAACAACATTGATCTCCATGAACTCTTCCTCCATGTAATCTGATATATAGTGGTCCTCATCATCGACGTCTAATCTTCGTTATTATGCTAGTTCTTAATCAGCTCAAAGCTTTCAGACTTTATCATTAACAGCTTTCTCTTTAATTAACTTTAAATCTGTATGGTTCCTTCGACTGTCACCTCTTTCTGCAATTGACTCAGAAGCAATGGTGGTAGAGGCAGCTAAAATATCAAACTCATGCTCCACAAACTTCTTAGAATGTACTGTTACTGCAACCTTCGGTACCTACACTTTCCTCTAAAATTCGATGCCTTGAGATGGAGTGTCTCGGTGGGGAAATCAGAGTGATGAGAAGTGGGCTCCCTAGGGTGCAGACCATGTACAGAGGAAAATAATCCTCTCCTACCATTCTTCTTCGGGATTTCCTTATAATCTTTGGTAGATGGTACTCTCGGACCCAGCCGAGACCTGACCGATCTACACTCTACGGGTGTCGAAGCGACAGTAGTAGTATCTGTGGTGGTGGTAGTGGTACCAGCACATTTCTTTAAGTGGAGCTTGATGGGAACATGGGCTGACGGTGCTTCAGACAAATTCTATATTGAACGATCTGGTTCTTCATTCCTTAGAATCTCATTCTTCATTTTTAGAGATATTGCACATCCCATTCTCTCAAGTATTTTGGCAACTGAGCACCCTTCCTTATCGGCCAACCTCTAGAATACAGTACAAACTTAGGTGACGGGGGTGGACTTTTCCCTCACCTCGTCACGAACATGAAGCGGTGGTAAAGTAGAAGCAATCCTGTGTAGGCTTTCATCTCCGGTAGTATCCATTAATGGATGGAACCTAATCACTCAAAGGAGCAGTGATGTTTGGCACACTGAGTTCTTTCTGTTGAGGAATCTCATCAATCACTGGCAGACCTACAACTTGAGCCCTGATGGCTTTCAGGTTCTTGCAGCTGCTGTTCCTCTTTTGAGATCTAGTTAGCGCAGCAACTCGGGAGCAAGAACAAAACTAAAAAACTGACGATAAGGCAGCACCTCAGTAGCTGGATCTTCAAACAGAATCTCTTTCCCTTTAGCAGGCAGAAAGGTAGGAGCAATGACGATAAAACCAGTAGCGATAGAGGTGACGACTCTCTTGGGAAAGGAGATGACTGACTTAATGGGGGTGGGGGCGACCTTCACCTTTTTAGCAGAAGGGAAGTTCTGGTGAGAGTTCAGATCAAACTTAGCAGACGACTCTTGTACCTCTAGGGTGGCTATCTTCATTATCACGAACTGGACTTTTCCAAGAACGACTTTAAACTCACTAAAGTTGGTCTCGAGTTGAATTATAGGTGCCACAAGACGGCCCTCACAAAGTGGTGGGTGAGTTGCAGGAGAAAGTGGTCATTGAGGTTGACATCGTTACTGTCGATTTAAAAAAAGGTTCTAAAAGTTAGTGAAGGGTTAAACCTTATAATCATAGTGCAAACACTACGAATTAACAGAGGTTGTTTTGTGGACTGGGTACACATTTATTTTCTTTTCATTTCATTTCATTTTCAAGTCTTTAACACATTTTCAATTTTATCATTTACTATATTAAAGAGCTTAGATTTGATTTTTAAGAGTTAAATGGAGTTTAAGATTTGACAAGAGTTGGCTCAATTTGCCGATATCAAAGATTGAACCCAAGAGGTATGAAAGAATGAAACTGAAGTGTGGGACCTTTTCCAGAATCCCCCTCAGAAAGCACATTGCTTTAGCAAAGCTTGTTCACCAACACACCTATTGGGGGTCTGACCCCACACAAAAGGAAGAAAATCCAAAAGACTCCTAAACCCCTTTATTTAAGAATGGTTAAACACATGGTCCTAGATTCTAGGAGAGTTGACCGTACCTTCCCAAGAAAGAACTGGGTAAAGTATGTCAACAGAAGAATGGCAATCCGGTTCATGAAGGACATGAACCTATCACTGATGTATGAAAACAAACTTTTCTGATCTTAATGGAGAGAAAAATTAATCTCCAATGAAGTCGCCAGAAATATGTCGGTCGTTAAAATTTAATTTTTGATTAAATTTATGTATATATATCTATATTTAATGTAGAGAATTTGGAAAATATTACTTTAATTTTAAAATATGAAATCAAACTGATCTCATATATGCAATAGTTTAAATAATCAAGCACTACACCACAAGCCATGTATCTATCGTGAAGAACAGATACATATCTTGGCGGTATGGCTTGATCAAATAAACTAAAGAATCCATGACATCCGTTTGGTCTGCGACCATTTATGTTGACTGACAAATTCCCTTATCTAATATGAAGCAACTAGATGGGGATTATATTAGCTGGGTTCTTAAAGTTTCCTATAAGGGCAAGCCCTTATAGTTAATTATATCCTAAATGACTGAAGTCACTCAAGAAAAAACTCGATTTAGATCAAGAAATTTTGTTTTCATGACTTCCAAAAGGTAGGAATTCAAGGTAGTGTGTGGGATAATAGTAAATTCAATAGGTGAGTGACTCAATTTTGCAACATTTTATTTTCAGAATCCAAAGGAAGAAAAGTAGGGGAAGTCACAAATCCTAAGGAAAACCTTAGAAACTAACCAACCTATCTTATGGTTCGGCTTCGATTTAGAAGAGATATTATCATATGTTTCATCCTGCCCATTTTTCTAATTAGGGCTTAAATTTTCATAATACTGCTTATGCAAACAGACTGGAAGATTAGAGGATTTATGTCACATCGGATGACAACCTCAAAAATCTAAGACGAGTTAAGGTTTATATTGCACGAGGTGCAAAGGCCTAAAGAGATAGATTGAGGGTTTATGTCATGCTAGGAAAACTACCTCGAAGTCTTATGACTTGTTTATTTCTGAGAAAGATTTATTGTTAAAGAGTTGTCCACTTTCTCGTCATGCTGCCCATAATGTATGCTCTGAGCTCCTCGTTGCAGCAGGTTTAGTTTTAAAAGTGTCAAATGTAATAGGTTGAGAGGAGTATCATGGTTTAGACTCAAATTTTTCTAATATGTCAAGTTTAATGTCACATGTCTTATTAGGGGGAATTTAAGTTGATTATAGCGACACCAGTTAGGATTCCATGGTTCCCACATTTCAGTAGCACTATTTTCTTCGAATTCACTTAGTCTAGATGAATTTACCAAACACAAATAAATTAATTCAATACTTTCATCCAAACTGTAGGAAATCTCATTAGCAGCCGTAGGTTGCCTCATCCGAGGGATTCCTGATCATCCAAAGAGACATTTAATTTAGTTACAATTATTGAGTTTTGTTTTGTTTGTGATTAAATTTTAAGTTGTCTTATATTTTTACTTGTTATGGATGGATTTTGATTTTGGGTTTTGATTTATGTGGCTACCCTAAAAGTTTTAGTTTTTGATGTGTAAGTTTGGTTTTGTTGTTTTCATATGCAGGTTTATAAGCAAGAAAATGCAGTAAAGTAAGTGCAAGGAAGGAAAGTATGGTAAAGTAAAGTACTGTAAACTCTAAAAGCATACCAATGCTCTTCTCGCACACCAGCTGAAAGATTAGCTTTTGGCATTGTATATATAATTTTGCAGGGAATCAAAATTGCATGGAAGAATAAGCAGGAAGTAAGGGCTTGAAGTATGCCTACCTAGTTATAACTTGGTGGGTCCCAATTTATTCATGTAGAAGTTGATTTTCTTTAGCAAAGTATAATAAGTCCAGTTGCCCTCCAAGATAACCAGAAGGCTTGTGAAAAGATCTAGGGAACTCCCTAGCCTTTTCACAACCCTTTTAATTTATATCGAGTTCATTTGAACTTATTATATTGCTAAATAATTCATCCACAATATACCATTGTGTTTAGTGAACCTTGATATTTTAATTATCCCTTTAAATGGGCTAATCATCACATGACATTTTACTTAAGAATTATGTAAGTGAAGGCCTCTAAGGGCAAATTAGTTTATTAAGAATTTTAGCCAATTAGTTTAGAGTTGGGCTTGTAGTGTTTTGAAGATGTTTGAAGTTGATTATATTTCCTTTTCTAAACCTCGTTAGTCTAATTTGGATTAAGCCTAGTTCAATACTAAGCCCTTAAGACTTAATGGATAGATTTGTAATTTTAAGAAATTAAGTTATGTGATCTTAATCCTTATCAAAACTTTGAATTTTCATTCAAACATCAACTAGGGGTATTAGATTAGTAGGTTATTAAATTTCAAGGTCAAACCCCTAACCTAGTATCACTTCATTTAATTAACTCCCAAATCATAACAAATTTAGGAAATTGCAATTTTACCCATGTAATGGAAAATGTGAGATTTGTTCCTACCTCTTAATTCCTTTGTGTTTCAATCATAGAAAATCCAATTTATGATCATTCATTACCCATTTACCCTTGATTAGGCCTAAATGTTAATTAAGGTTTAAATTTCATAATTACATTTTTGCTACTAAAGGCTTATCACTTCATAATTCATTTAATTTAACTCAAATGACTTTTAAATTTTTATTTTGCCTCACTTATGGGTCAATTAAAACATCAGATAAGAAAACATGATTTTTTTGAATTTATATAATTTTTATAATTATTTAAATACATAAATAGAGATTTTCAAAGTTAATTCAATAACTTAAACAAAACAAATTATTTGTCCTTAAAAAAATTATTGGAGGTTCCACTTGGTTAGAGGGCCAATTAGATTAATTTTCATGATTTTGTTAGCTTTATTTTAATTAATATAATTATTGGTTTGTTTTGGGTATTAATTAAATATAAAATATTACTTAAGTTGAAAATTAACTTTTATATTTTTCTTAAATCTCTCTTATGTTAGAGAACCCATAGAAACTAATTTCATATTTTTGTGATTTATTATTTAATTATTGGAATTATTTTAGTGGAGAATTAAGGGAAATTCAATTTAATCTTTAAAAATTGATATCTTTACGTAGAAAATTAGGAAAATTATTTTAATTGCTCCCAAATGAACAATAGACCAAATGTGACATTTTGGTGTTTTTTTACATTTTAGTGATTTTTATAATTTTTAATTTTTTTAAATTATTTTTAATTATCTAAATATTAAAAATAGGCTTAAAAGTGAAGTGTTTATTTTAACACCAATTTTATTTTTTTTTTGAAATTCCTCTGGTCACTAGGAGCTCCCAAAACCAATTTTATAAACTATTTACTTACATTTTAATTATTATACTTATTTTAATGTCAAAAATTTCATTTAACTTGAAAAGTCCATTTTAGTAGATAAATTAATTCCAATTAACTTTAAATTTTTATGGGGAGATTCTCTGTTTATTATTCATAGTGTGGAATGATTTTTTTTTATTTTTCCATTTATAATTTATTTTTTTTATTTTTAAATGATTTTAATGAGTTAATTAGCATTAGTGCCATTTTAAATTATTTAAATTTATTTTATATTTTCCTAGGGTTCTCTGACCACAGTCAACCTACCAAAATAAACTTTGTATTTTTTTGATTTATAATTTAATTATTATAATTTTAAAATTAAAATAGTGGGGTTAACTTAAAAATTAGGGATCTCAAGCTAAGGATGTCCCCTGACCTTGGAAAAATCAAGGAAAATCCCTAATCACAGATCCTTTAAGCCCTCTAAACCATATGCAATGGTAAAACATTTATGCTATGTTATGACCTAAACAATGTTTACTGTGTTTTATTAATTTAAAAATTAATATAGATCAAATAACCATAATTTTATTTCCACATTGTTTTACTCTCTTTGCTGAGCAACAAGGTATTTTTATTTTATTTTATTATTTTTCAACATCAAGCTATGCATTTTTAAAGGAGGTTGAATTTAATAAACACAGAAAAAGCCCAAATTTTCTACTTATCCATACGACAGTCAGCTCAACCTACGACGCTCTGAAACTCCACGTGTCACCACACTACTGGACAACTCCATCCAAGTGAGCTCCGCTCTTTATGCATTAATCCTCCGTCTGACTGCATCTGCGTTGTCCATCTGGTACTCGCGCAATCCAACGGCTCCTGGTCATCGTCCCCAACTAACCTAGCCAGTAAGGCATCCACACTGAAGCCCTAAGATCTCAAGCTAGACTCAACCAAAACACTTCGAGTTTGTTCCTATAGAGGAACTAGTCATGACAAACACATCTACATGGTTTATATAGTATGAAATACAGTATACATTTATGTAGACCCAAATCGAGCTCAGCTTGGGGGGAGAATTCTATACCTTGGTCTGAGAGGTGTAGAAGTGTGTAGCACATTCGTTGTGACCTCATGAAGCTCCTGCATGCATCAATTTGAGCTTTTGTTGGGTCTGCACCAGAACTTGATCAGGAGGGGATTTCGAGTCTGATGGAAGTTTAGGTTAGAGAGGCTTCCAAGGGGGATCATCTTCTTTTGGACAGGGGATGGTGAAGAGCAAATAAATTTGAAGTTTGGTGCACTGTGGTGGAGTGAGAAAAGTTGTCCTAGTTTAAGGGTAAATTGCAGTGGGGAAATCGACCTCACGTCGAGGCTGTGGGTGGCCGAGAAAAGGGGATTGAGCTTAGGAGGACTGTGAGAAGCTTTGGGAATAGTTGGACAGAGTTTCTCCTAGGTTCAGTCAGTTCTCCTTACATGACCATGAAGAGATAAGGTTTAAATAGCCATGGCTATGGTGGAGCTCAGAGCTTAGTGGTGGGTGTAATTATTTGCTTAGGTGGAAGGCTAAAAGGCACCTTTGATCAATTGGAGTTGGACAGCTCAGAGGAGTGCAAATGGTTTTTGTCCATGGGAGGTCTCTCTTGGTTTTGGCTCCTCTGGCAACGAGGTCGGCTGCCAAGCCAGGGGAGATGGTCAGGCGGTCAGGTGAGCCAAAGTTTAGACCATTATGGTGATGGTTTGAGCTGGTGATGGCTTTGGGTAAGAAATCCTTTTAGTTTAACCAAATAAGGAAGGAAATCCTTTAAATTGGGGGACTCTTTGCCCATGGCTCAACTAGGTTGGGCTAGATGGATCTAGACTAGTCCCTAGGGTCCAAATGTTGGTTGTGGTGGGCTTGACTTGGTCAATTTAGCTAGGTTTGGGTGACACTAGCTCTTGGTTAATTTGGGGTAATGGGTTCAAGGTTGGGCTAGGTTGAGTTTGGGTCTGATTTGGATCAAATTTATTGTTTAAATTGATGTGAATGATTGTCATGAAGGGTTTAAAAAGGATTGGGGTGATTTTGAATTAATTTGGAAGGTCAATTCGGTGGAAGTTGGCATTTTATCAATTTTGGGACATTTGTGCTAGACTTGGGTTTAAATTGGACTAGGGTTGTGCTATGATCCAATTGATGGTCCCAGATTGTCTATGGGATGTTATGAAGAGTTTTGAGCATGAATGGGGGGGGGGAATTTTTGGGGTTAGGATCAATTTGGTGACATTTGGGTATGTGGCTAATTTAAGGCATGATTGAGGATTTTGGCTTGGATTGGATTTGAGTGAGACTTGGGTTCAAATTTGGGTAAATTGGTAGATCAATTTGGTTTACAGGAATGTTAGGAAGAGTTTAGAATTCAATTTTGTGAAATTTGACTTCGCTATGGGGTTCAATTTGGTGGAATTTGGTCATATGGTCAAAATTTGGGCTTTATATTTGGTTTGAAATTAGGTTTGGAATATGGTTCTATTGGACTTGAATTAGGTTTAGATTAAGATTGGTTATGATGAAATTTGGATTATAATTGAAATTGGGGAGGATTGAAGTCAAATGGGTAGACATTGAAGATGATTTGGGCACTTTGGGTCTTTAGGAGCAATTTGGGTTTTTGGTCAAAATAGGTTAATTTCGACAAATTAGGCTTAATGAAGTGGTTCAAATTAATTTTGAGATTATTTGGAATGATTTTGGAAACTTTGTGATTTTTTGGAATTTTTGGATATTGAGAGGCATTTTGGTCATTTTGGCCAATTTTGGGGCTTTTTGGAAATTTTGGTTAATTTGGCATATTTTGGTCAATTTGGGTGGTAGGAAATTTTTTGGAATGATTTTTGGAGAGAATTTGGGAATTTGGGACTCAGTGAAGTGGTTCAAATTGATTTTGTGATTATTTGGAATGATTTTGGAAACTTTTGTGAATTTTTGAAATTTTTGGAATTTGAGAGGCATTTTGGCTAATTTTGGGGCTTTTTGGGAATTTTGGTTAATTTGGAGAATTTTAGTCAATTTGGGTGGTAGGGAACATTTTGGAAGGATTTTTGGAGAGAATTTGGGAATTTGGGTAATTTTGAGATTTTTTTGGCAAATTTAGGATTTAGGGATATTTTGGGTAATTTGGTGGAGTTTGAAGGCTAAGATGGTCAAAGTTGGAATTTGATCAAATTTGGTACCAATTGAGAATGTCAACCTACTTGAGCCATGAGACCAAGGGAAATCCCATTTTGGATCCTCCATGTGTTGGTCCTAGCTAAATCTTAACCTAGGGCTAAGTGCTTGGGGAACCACCCACATTAGTTTCTAAAGGGTAGGTGATAAAGTTTGGGGAAGCTTGGTTTAAGGTTTGGGGTAGTTAGTGTAAGTGTAGTTTAGGTATCAATGTATGAGCTAGCTTAACCAAGACCATAACTCCCAGGGTTTACCCTAAGGCTTGATTATCCTATAGGGGACTCCCTTTGTGCTTCCTTATACTTAGCCTAATCCTACTAAGTGCTAGAGGTTAACCTTAAGCATATGAAACTCCAAGTGAAGCAAATAAGCATTTTGAATTTCTATGGGGGGATGGTTCCACCACTAGTCTTCTACGATAGTCACTAAAAAAGTCCTATGGCTAGATCTCAGGTTCTTCTAAAGAAAGACTAGACCTCAACAAAAGTGAGTTCAACAAATTTAATTTAATTATCTTCCAAATTTTCAATAATTCAAAGAAATTACAACTTTTCCCTTATGGTGAAAAAGGTGAAGTTGCTTTTTAACATTTAATCTCTTATGTTCTGATCATCTAGAAGAGTCAATGATGATCATTCATTACCCCTTTACCCTTTGATTAGGCCTAAATGTTAATTAAGGTCTAAATATCATAATTACTATTTTGCCCTTCAAGGCCTTTACACTTCATAATTCATAAGGTCAAACTCAAATGACTTTGAAATTTTTATATTATCCTACACATGGGTCAATTAAAATATCAGAGGAGAAAATGAGATTTTTCTATTTTTTTTATTTTATAATTATTTTAATGCAAAAATAGGAATTTTCAATATAAATTCATTTGATTAATCAAAACAAACTATCTGATCTTAAGAAAATTATTGGAGGTTCCACTTAGTCAGAGGACCATCTAGACCAATTCTCATGATTTGTTTTATTATAATTATATAATTATTAAATAATTTTGAGTATTAATTAAATATAAAATATTATTTAGGTGGAAAATTAAGTTATATATTTTTATTAAATCTCTTTGAGGTCAGGGAACCCAGAGAAACCAACTTCATATTTTTCTAAAATATATCTTAATTATTAGAATTATTTTAGTGGAAAATTAGAGAAAATTCATTTTAAGCCTTTAAAAATTAATAACTTTACTTACAGAATTACAAAAATTATTTTAATTGCTCCCAAGTGATCAAGAAACAAAATGTGACATTGTGATGTGTTTTTACATTTTAGTGATTTTTATGATTTTAATTAATTTGGAATTATTTAAATATTAAAATATAGCTTAAAAATGAATTATTTATTTCAATTTCAGTTTTATTTTTCTTAGGTTCCACTGGTCACAAGGAACTCCTAAAACTAATTCATAATTTTTTGACTCATATTTTAATTATTATAATTATTTTAATTCAAAAATGCTACCTTAGAAAATTCATTTTAGTGATTAAATTTGTTCAAATTGACTTGAAATTTTTATAGTGGGTATAATTACAAATTATAGTGTGGAATGATTTTTGTGAATTTTTTATTTATATTTAAATTATTTAATTTTTAAAGGGTTTTAGTGAGTTAATTACTTAAAGTGATATTTTTAATGATTAAACCCATTTTATATTTTTCCTAGGGTCCTCTGACCACAGTGAATCTACCAAACTCATTTTACATTTTTTTTATTTATATTTTAATTATTATAATTTTTAAACCAAAACAGAGGGGATTACCTTGAAAATTAGGGATCTCTGGCTAGAGATGGCCCCCTGAACTTACAAAATTTAGGGAAGATCCCTAACCACAGAGGCCACAAAGTCCTCCAAACCTCAAGTCGTGTAAAATATTTGTGACAAGTAATGGCCTAATTATGATTTACTATATTTAATTAATTTAAAAATAAATATAAGTCAAACAATACTAATTTTATTTCAACATTGTTTTGCTTTGTTCACTGAGTAACATGTTTTTTTTTTTATGATTTTTCTAAAACCAAGATATAAATTTATAAAGTTCTAGGTATTAAATAGATCAAAAATAGACCTAATTTTCTATTTATCTTGAGCAGCGCCGTTTCATCCTTGGCATCTGCTAAAGCTCACGCGTCCCCTTCTCATTTGGCACTGCCATCTCAGTCAGCCTACGCTTTGTGTCTTGTCATTCTTTACGGCGCAATCTCAGCCCTCCACCTGATACCCGGGCGATCGAACGGCTCCTATTCATCATCTCTAATTGACCTAACATGTAAACTATCCACAATAAAACATTAAGATCTCGAGCTATACTCAATTAAATCAGTTCTGGTTTGTTCCTACATATGCATCTAGCCTAGACAAACACATATATATGGTTTATGCAGTATGAAATTGAGTGCATTGCCACAAACATAAAAAAAGTTTGGTTTAGGGAGAGAGTTCAATATCTTTGCCTGAGAGGTGTGGCCTCAATCAGGTGATTTTAAAAGCCTAAGCGGACTCTAGAGAACCTTCTAGAAGTGATGTTGAGCTCTAGTGAATTGTCTAGATATGAAATCGATCAGACCAATTTGGATGCTTTGATGAAAGTCTAGGTTAGAGGAGCTCTATGTTGGCGCTTCTACGGGGGATCAACTTCGTTTGGCCTTGTGATGGTGCGGGCAAAGTTAATTTGATTTTGGTGTAGTGTGGTGGAGTGGAGAAATGTGTCCTAGTTCCAGCTGATTTTTTAGCTTTGAAATTGAGCTCAAAAAGAGGGAATTAGAGATGGAAAATGGTGGGGATGAGCTTTCTATGTTGCAAGGAGTTCTGGTAAGATTTTTGCAAAGTTTTGTTTAGGTCTTGTGCATTCTCTCCTTTCAATCTTGAAGAGGAGGAGTTAAATGGGCATAGCTATGGCGGTCACCATGGCTAGCCAGTGGGCGTAAAAGCTTGCCCATGTGGAGGGCGAAGCGGCACAACCAAGCAATGGAGATGGGCCACATTTGATGGGTCAATTTGGGTTTGAATTTAGAGAGAGGCTCTCTCAGTTTTGGCTCCTCTGGTGACTAGGCCAGCCGGCTAGGATGGTGCTCAGGCTAGGGTGGTCAGGTGAGCTAGTGAGCAGGCCTTAATGGAGAACAAGATGGATGGTGATGGCTTGCGGCAAAGATTTTATTTGGTTTAGCCATTTAAGGAAGGAGATCCATTAATTTTGGTAATCCTTGGTCCATGTATCATGTTAGTTGGGCTAGGTTGATCTATACCAGTCCACAGGGCTTAAATGCTGGTTGTGGTGAGCCTAACTTGGTTAATTTGGCTAGTTTGGTTACATTTGGGACTTGGGCTCAAATTTGGGTCCTTTGGGTCGTGCTTGGGCTTCGTTTGGTTTGGGCTTGATTTGAGGTCAATTAATGGATCAATTTGATGGGGATAATTTTCATGAAGAGTTTGAGAGCAATTTGGGTGATTTTGAATTTATTTGGGAATTCAATTTGGTGGGATTTGGACATGTGGTCAATTTTGGGGATTTTGGGTTAGACTTGGGTATGGGTTAGCCTAGGTTTTGGCTATGGTTCAATTGATGGTTTAACTTTATGTGGGTGATTCTTATGAAGAATTTTGGAAAGAAATTGGGTGAAAAATTTTGTAGTTGGGCATTCAATTTTGTGACATTTGGATGTGTGGCTAGTTTGGGGCAAAAGTGGGGATTTTGATTTAGGTGGGATCTGGGTTCAAATGTGGGTCAATTAATGGCTCAATTTGGTTTAGGGGAATGTTATGAAGAGTTTAGAATTTAAATTTGGGGAGCTTGATAATAGGGCTCAATTCGAGGGAATTTGGTCATGTTGGCTTTTTGGTTTAGGTTATAAATTGGGTTTGGAAATTGGTTCAATTTAACTTAGATTTAGTTTAGATTGAAGTTATTCATGATGAATTTGAGTTTGGAGTTGAAATTGGGGAGATTGAGGTCAATTTGGTGGAAATTATGGGTGATTTGAGCATCTTAAGCCTTCAGGGGCAAATTGAGGATTTTGGTCAAAATGGGTCAATTTGGTCAAATTGGGCTCAATGGAGTGGTTCAAATTGGTTTTGGAGAGATTTGGGATGATTTTGAGATTTTGGACTTTTTTTAATTTTTGGTAATTTTGGTGGGTAAGGGGCATTTTGGTATTTTTGGCTAATTTTGGGGTATTTAGGGAATATTGGGTATTTTGGTGGATTTTTTCCAATCTGAGTGGTTTGGAATGGTTTGAGATAATTTTGGTGGAAATTTAGGGGATTTGGACAATTTTGGGAATTTTTTGGGAGAATTAGGGCTTAGTGGTATTTTGGGGATTTTAGTGAATTTTTAGGGTTAAAGGATGCAGGTTGGAATTTTTGTAGAATTTGGTGTCAATTGAGGATGGCAACCTATTTGACCCATGAGACCAAGAGAAATCCATTTCATATCCTCCATGTGCTGGTCCTAGCCATCCAAGCCATAGGCCTAGGGTTTATTGGACCACCACATGAGTTCTTAAAAGGATAAGGGAGAAAAGCAAGCAAAGTTTGGTTTAGGGTTTGAGGTGGTGTGTGAAAGTGTGGTTGTAGGTGTCTCTGTGACTCTAGCTTGCCCAAGAATTGACCATCCAGGGCTAACCCTAAGGCTTGACCATTCTATAGAGGACTCCTCTTGTGTTTTATGCTTGGCTCCATCCTACTAAGTGCTAAAGGTTGGAAGAAAGCATATGAAACTCCAAGTAAATCAAAGAAGCATTTTGAATTTCTAATGGGGAGGGTTTCACTGTTAGTTTTCTAAGATAGTCACCAGGATCCTATAGCTAAATTCTAGGCTTTTAAATAAAGACTCTACCTCAACAAAAGTGAGGTCAAAAAATGAACCCCCAATAGGTGTATTGTGCCGGACGAGCACACCGCACGTATTGGTGTTGACCGAAGAGATCTACAGAATCAATACAAACATCTGAGCCAACATGCTCGGGGCGAAGCATAAAATCATTTTCGCTAGGGAAAATGCAGGAGTAATATCTGCTGGCAAATATCCGGTGAAAACTATCAAATTTCAGGAGTCTCGTCGGGGAAGAAAAGAAAGGAAGTGAAAAACCTTCATCATGGAGCTATGAATTTCAAGCTTTCCCAATTTGAAGGTGACTTGATTCGGATCAATTTTGATTTCAATATCGACTTTAATTTAGTTTTGAAATTTTTGAACTTTGATTTGATTTTGATTTTGATTTTAATTTTGAACTTTGAATTTGAAATTTGATTTTGATTTTTTAAGTTTTTGGAATTTCGGATTTTGAATTAGATTTTTTTTGAAGTTTTGACTTTGTGAAAGATTTAAATTTAAGAGAGTGTGGAAAAAAGAGAATCATAATTTCAGTACCGATCTCAAAAGTGGGAATCATAATTTAAGTACTGTCCATGAGGGATGAGAACTAGAATTTGGGCACCATTCTCGGAATGAGAATCAAAATCCTTGCACCGATCTAAAAAATTTAATGTGAAGGAATCAAAAACCTTGCATCGATACTGAAAATATCATGCGAGGGAATTGAAAACCTTACATCGATCCAAAAAATATCATGTGAGGGAATAAAAAACCTTGCATCGACCCTGAAATTATCATGTGAGGGAACCAAAAACCTTGCATCGATCTCAAAATCATCATGTGAGGGAATCAAAAACCTTGCATTGACCCCGAAAATATCATGTGAGGGAATTGAAAACCTTGTATCGATCCCGAAAATATCATGTGAGGGAATCGAGACCTTTCATCGATCCAGAAAATATCATGTGAGGGAATCGACAACCTTGCATCGATTCTGAAAATATCATGTGAGGGAATCGACAACCTTGCATCGATCCCAAAAATAGCATTTGAGGGAATCGAAAACATTGCTTCGATCCCAAAATATCATGTGAGGGAATTGACAACCTTGCATCGTCCTCGAAAATATCATGTGAGGGAATTGAAAACGTTGCATAGATCCCGAAAGTATCATGTGAGTGAATCAAAAACCAAGCATCAATCCCAAAATATCATAAAGGTGGAAAATATCTTGGAAAGAGGGGTGGAGAATATGTGGAAACTGTAAGGAATCAGAATCCTTGCACTCATCCTTGAATATCATGGAGGTTGAAGATATCTTGGGAAGAAGGTGGAAAATATGTGGAAACTGTAAGGAATCGAAATCCTCGCACTAATTCTTGAATATCGTGGAGGTGGAAAATATCTCAGAAAGAAGCTGGAAAATATATGGAAATTGTAAAAAATCAAAATCCTCAACCGATCCTTGAATATTGTGGAGGTGAAAAATATCAAGGAAAGAAGGGTGGAAAAAATGTGGAAACTGTAAGGAATCATAATCCTCACACTGATCCCTGAATATCATGGAGGTGGAAAATATCTCGGAAAGAAGGGTGGAAAATTTGTGGAAACTGTAAAGAATAGGAATCTTCACACCGATCCTTGAATATTATGTAGGTGGAAAATATCTCAGAAGGAAGGGGCAAAATATGTGAAAATTTTAAGGAATCGGATTCCTCGCGCCGATCCCTAAATATCATGGAGGACGAAAATATCTCTGAAAGAAGGTGAAAATATGTGGAAACTTTAAGGAATCGAAATCCTCGCACCAATTTTTGAATATCATGGAGGTGAAAAATATCTCAGAAAGAAGGATGGAAAATATCTGGAAATTGTGAGGAATCAGAATCCTCGCACCAATCCTTGAATATCGTGGAGGTGGAAAATATCTCGGAAAGAAGGTGGAAATATGTGGAAACTTTAATGAATCGTAATCCATGCACCGATCCTCGAATATTGTGAATGCAAAAATTATCTCAGATATAAGGTGAAAAATTTGTGAAAGGAGTCAAAATCCTTACATCGACCCTCGAAGTTTGAATTTGAAGGTTTGCGACACGGGGCAGCCCCTAAAGTAACGCAGAATCGAATGTCAAATCCTCATCCTTTAGAATTTAGTGTTTTGAATTTGAAAGAAAATGACGATGAATTCTGTAGAATTTCAAGGTAAAGGAGAAGTTGTGCAATTTGTGTGAAGTTGTGGAGATTGTATAAGATCATGAGACTTTCATATTTGTGCGAAGTGACGTTGTGGAAATGCAAATGTGAGATTTGTGCAGTGTTCGAGGAACGCAGAATTGTTCAACGAGTGAGGAACTCGAGATCGCGGAAGAAAGTATTTATCATTTGTTTTCTTATTTGCTTTCTTTTCATTATTATATCATATTTCTTTTTTCGAGATAATTTTTTTAATTTCAATTTTCTTTTATTTCACATTTTAGCTTTTAATATTGATTTTATTTATTCTTCAAGTTTCTTTTGTGTCGTTCTTTGTTCGTTTAGAATTTGGGACTAGCGTGCAGTCTTACGGCTTTTCATACAGTGCACAATTATGGCACATTCAAAGAATATATGTTGAACTAAAATATCTTCATTAATTCTAGCTGAAAACACAATAAAAATCATCGTATGCTGACAAGCATCCCAAAATATCAGAAGTACGTTTAAGAACATCATAATCTGTCTGTCTTGACATAGTACAAAAAAGTAACAAATGTCAGTTCTGCAAGGTCGTCTTGCGATCGAACTAAACTCCTAAGATTCACTTTGGGATGGAAGTCCCCTCACGTACACTTAAAGGTACAGCTATCTCACAGCTCCAGTGGCTGAAGACTCTCCAAGTCTGGGTCTAGCATATATCCATATGGTGCTTTATGTTCATCCATCCTACGTAAGGTAACTGAAACTCTAGGCTTTGTGATTCCATGTATGCAATGCTTGGAAAAATCTGATCAGTTTCCTTTCAAGACCAGAACTGATCCGACCAGTAGTGGAATCTCGATTGATCCTCTAAATTCTCCAGGTCCAACAATCTGTATTTCCCTTCCAAACAGAATATTGCTCTTACTCATGAATGAGATTGTGTAGAATGGCCTGATGAAATCATTGTGGTCTATAAGAGGCGAAATGCAATCCCCCTCCTCATAAATGGTAATAATGCAGTTGTTCAGAAAATAGTCTGCTGGCAGTACGTGCCACTCCACCATTCTCTTGATCTTTTTCTTTATCAGGGACAACATGGGGTGTACTTCATCATTTTATAAAATTCCTTAGGGATTTCCTTTTCTGTCATTTGCAAAGTTGTAGCAGCAACCACACTGAATCATGATCCTACCCTTTCCTCTTTTCCATTTCTGTAGCTTGGAGTAGGTTCTTTCCCTTAGGCGACCTGCCTGACCTAAGTCTCTAAGACTGAAGACGCAATCCAATATCTTTTCTTCATCATGTCTTGGGAAAACATTGGTGTAGAGCTCCAATCCTTCCAGGATGTTGATGAATCTTCCCTAGATCTTTTCATAATGCTTAAACTCTTTCTTTCCGACTCTACAAAAATTTTGGCTATTACGTAGTCTGAAACCTATAGTCGCTGTTGAGGCTCTACAAACTGTGGTATTTATGGCTCCATGTCAAGGTGCTCCCTGCTTCTTATCAGCATTGAGGCAGCTACGTATGCCTCGAAAGTTCCATATTCTTTCATATGCAGAACATTGCAACCTGGGCATTCTAAAAATGCTCCCACTGACAGATGTCAAGGTAAACCCAAGCTCCATGTCGGGCACCCGGTGAAGATCTCCTCAAGTGGATCCCATGATAGAAAAAGCTCTGTCGTAAGCTCTGGTTCTTCCTCTCTAACTGGTTGACTGGCGGGGGTCACTTTCATCTGTGCATCATAATATTCTTCTTGAATCAGAGGAAGCTCGGCAACTATCTCCCTAGCTTGTCTCCTCTCAAGCCTATCCAAGGCTCGATGCTTGTGACGATTAGCATTTCTTCTTTGAGTACTTCTCAGTGGCTCAGTCAGAGCTCTCTGTAGCGGCATTAACAAGCTCTCTTTTTGGTGTTATAATCATTGACAATATGTATTTATTTCTTCGTGTATGGAGGTGTGAATCTGTAAATCCTCCGGTATCTTTTATTTTGATGTCTCTTTGGCCTTCTTGTGACAGATTCCAACCACGGATCGCATGCCTGTAACTTCCCTATGACTGACCAAATCCATTAAGGGACCCTCGTAGTCAACATTGACTTGGTCAAACTCCAAGTCGAAGTTGATGACACCTCCTTCTGGTGTTTTTTTTCTTCATTTAGCGTTAGATTTAAGCCACCTTTGAATGCAAAAACCAGTTTTCATCCTGACATTTTTCTGCATAAAATAGGGAAACGTCAGTGAGGTGGTACTTTGCACAAACAACAACAATAACAAATTATTATTTAGTGCATTTTAGATGACATTTTCTTATTTAATTAACTTTATGAAATTTGTTATTATTAAAAACAAGATTTCAATGTGTATATTTTATTTCACATAAAATTTATTTTATTTCACTTGATTTTATTACAAAACCTTTTTCTCTTGAACACAGTCACAAACACTGGCCACCTAGCTATTTTGGAACAAACACTGTCTTCTGGATTTTTCATGTTGCATAGTATTTCTTTAAATATCATCCATTGATTAGAAACGTTGGTCTTTCTTCTTGGGAATTTACTAACTGGTATGCTCCTCCAGAGTAAACTTTTTCTACCATGAATGGTCCCTCCCATGTCAGTTTAAATTTTCCACCTATCCTGCGGTGTGCAAGAATAGGACTTCTGAGAACAATAACATGTTCACCAATTTTGAACATCCTCGGGCGGACCAATTTATCGATGGCTTGAATCATCTTTGCTTGGTATAATTCCAAGTTCTACTGTGCAAGCAAGTAGCTTCCTTCCGAGGCCTTCTAACTATGTAATTCAAAGTTTGGCATTATCTTCTATTGTAATCTGATTGGTGATGGTAGTTCTGAGAGACGATATCTGGAACTCTAACGGAAGCACTGCTTCGGACCCATACACCAGTGCGTAAGGTGTAGAATATGTCGGCATTCTGACAGTTGATCTGTATGCCTGCAGTGCGTCTAGTAATTTCTCATGCCACTATCGCTTGTTTTCTTTAAGTGTCTTCTTCAAAATCTGTACCAACATCTTGTTGAATGCTTCTGCTAATCCATTCACCCTTGGGTAATAGCACGTAGAGTATCTCTAATATATCCCATGTCATCTTACGAAGCTATTGATTTTCAAACTCTTGAAAGCTTACCTATTTTTAGAAATGATCCTGCATGGGATGCCGAAAAGGATGACTATGTTGGTCTTGAAAAACTGCAGTACGTGATGCGTTGTAACTTCCCGTAATGGTACTACTTTTGCCCACTTGGAGAACTAATCTGTTTCTACGAGTATAAATCTGTGTTCTTTAGACGATGTAGGGTCTATCGGACCCACTATATCCTTACCCCCAACACCCAAATGGCCACGATGCGATCATGGGGTGTAGACATTCGGTAGTTGATGTAGGACCACTCCATGCACCTGGAATTGATGATATTTCTTAGTTGTTTCCATACAATCTGTCATCATTTCCGGCCAATAATATTTGAGTCTCGTAATCATCATCATCATCATCGGCTCTGACTAGTGAGCTCCACACATTCAGGCGTGCACTTCTATGATGATATTTTGTGTTTCTGTTCTGCTCAAACATCTCAACCACATCTGATCAAATGATATTCTGTACAGAACGTTTTCGATTAATGCATATGACATTACCCTTTTCTGAATCTGATGTGCCACTGACTTATCTTCTAATAGCCTTCATGTTTGTAAATTATCTATTAATGGTTAACCTCAGTCTTCTGTATTTTCTATCACTACAGCTAATATCTCTTCCTTCTCGAGCTTTTGTAAACTGTCGAGGTCGATCTGTGACAAAAACTGAAGTCCTTGTATCATAATGTCTATGGAATCTTCTTGAGGGCATGCAAATTATTTAACGAGCTTAACTAAAGTGTCTGCGTGGGCATTATCCACTCAAGGATTCCTATAGAACGTTACACTTGGAATCTATTCTAGTAATTCATCGTATATTTGTGATATTATGCGAGTATTGGCTTTAGAATCTTGTACTATCCTGCCACTTGTTGAATGATGAGTTGTGAGTTGTTGTAGATGGTAATGTCAGTTATTTTTATTAATATTGTTAACTTTCAACCTAGTTATTAGTGCTTCATACTCTGCTTTGTTGTTGGTGCACAGCTCGGTCAGGTGATAGGAAAATCTTAACATTCCTCGATCCAGTTTAATGAAGATTAACCCAATTCCACGTATCCCTGTTTGCAATCCTTTATCTTTCCTAGCTGACGAAGCTCAATCAAAGCACATCTCCTAACGTTGAGCATTGGGGTCTTCTACTTTCATTATTTGCTCATCTAGTAAATCATCATAGAGAGGGGACCCAGCTGGTAGTGGGTGTGCTGCGAGGAAGTCTGCCAAAATCTGCACTTTGATAATGCGAAGGGGCACAAAAGTTATATCAAATTGAAATAAAATCATCGACCACCTTGCTAAACGTCCAAAATGTGTTGGTCGGGTCATCAAATATTGCAATGGATTAACTTTCAAAAGTAGTTGACCTTATGAGATAACATGTAGTGTCTAAGCTTTTGAGCGGCAAAAATCAAAGCAAGACAATGTTTCTCAATAGGAGGATACTTTACCTCCATCGGTAATAGACGTCAACTCAAGTAGTAGAGTGTGTTTTCTTTACCCTCATCATTGACTTGGGATAGTAAGGCTTCGAGGGATTTGCCTAAGACCGCAGTATAAAGTATCAACGGTCTACCTGGGATAGGGGCTACTAAAAAAAATGTCGTTATGTATCGTTTAATATCTTCGAAAGCACGTTGGCAAGGCTCCTCCCAACAGAATTTAGAATCCTTTCAGAGTAATTTCAAATAGGGTAGACACCTTCCTGACATATTGGATATAAAGCATCTTAAGTATGCCAATTTACCTTGAAAAGAATGTAGTTGTTTCAAGGATCTAGGAGGAGGCATTTCTAAGATTGCTTTAATCTTCTCTTGGTTGATTTCGATTCCCCGATGAAATTCAATGAATCCTAGAAATTTCTCAGAGGTAACACCGAAGGTGCACTTTAAGGGATTCATCTTGAAGTTGTATTGTCCTAATCGTTCAAATACGATCCTCAAATCATATAAATGGTTACCCTTTAATTTGCTCTTAAGGTCCAGGTCGTCCATGTATCATTCAATTTGGTTGTAAATGAGGTCATTGAAGATTTTTATCATTGCTCTTTGGTAGGTTGCTCCAGCATTCTTCAATCCAAAATGCATCATGGTGTAGTAGTACATTCCAATCATAGTTCTGAATGATGTATGTATTGCATCTTTTGGAGCCATCTTGATTTGGTTGTATCACGATGATCCATCCATGAAGGATAAAATCTCGTGTGACGATGCGATGTCCACCATCAATTCTAGTATCGGTAATGGAAACTCATCCTTTGGAGATGCTTTGTTTAAGTCCCTGAAGTCAACACACACTCTAATCTGTCCATTCTTCTTATTTACGGGCACGACGTTAGCTAACCACGTGAGGTATTTCTCTTCTCGTATAAAGTTAGCGTCTATTAATTTATTTACCTCGGATGTAACTTGTTGTTCTATATCGAGATGCATTCTTCTGGAAGCTTGTTTCACTAGGTTTACATTCTGATCCACTCAAAGTCGGTGAACTGCAACTTCTAGAGATAGTCCTGGCATTTCATCATAGATCCAAGCAAAGCAGCCTTTGAATTCTGACAATAACTTGATCAAATTTGTATATTCTTCTTCACTGAGTAGAGAACTTATAAAAGTTGGTCGAGGTTGCCCCTCTGTCCCGAGGTTAATTTCCTTTAATTCATCGATTATTGGCTTGATTTCTTCCTTAAATTCTTAAGGAGCATCATCTATCGGCTGATGTTCATAATCATCTTTGACGTTTCTATCTGGCTAGTAACAATCATGTAAAATCTTGAGTCATCAATCGGTCCTATCATACCAAATCCAAGACCTTCATTTTATTTGAGAGTTCGACATTTAGTATTCCATAATTTCTCAAAAATTTGTAGTTTATTCTTTGCCATTTTCTTTGGCACGTAACCTTGTTGAATTAACTTTCATACACATGGATAATAGTAACCAAATGGTAATTCCATTTATTCATTACAATCATTCTCTTCTATATTTATACAAGTTTCAGAAGTAGAAGGAGAAGCACGGTAAAAACTGATCAGTTTGAAATCACCATTACGAACTTCCTTGACCTCCAAACTCATGATCCTTTTATGATGGATCAGAGTTAGGGTCATGGCATGCACGCAACGGTTAAAAGCGATCGTACATCGATTCATATTCACTTTTTTCTATATCTTCTAAGGAGATTTCAAAATGAGGTTTCTTCTAGCTTACTGTCATCGTTTCTTTATCAGACCTGTCTTCCTCAGAGCTTCCTTCTATGCTGATGCTGATTGTTGGCTTCTTCCGTTTAACAATCTGGAGAGTTCTTCCTCACCCGCGTCCCTGGACTTGATCTCGAATGTGTGGGCTAAAAGAACCTCCACCAACTCTTTGTAAAGGAGTGGAGAGAGATCGTTGAATTGGAGTTGAATGGTCCTGCTCTTGTGATATTTTTGAATCTTCAACCTTATTTTGCATAACTTCTCTTGAAAAGAAAGTTTTCCTTGGGAGAGCATAGTAGGTGGCTTCTTTATGGATGCATGCTTCATGTATTGAGAATGGTTGTAAGTCTCATTTCATATAGTGCTCTTTTCCATCTTCATAATACTTAATATACTGATGTAGCGATGACGGGACCATATTATCCACATGAAGCCACGGTCGACCAAGTAGAGTGTTGAACTAAGTTTCTGCATCAATGACATGGAATTTTGCGATTTTTATTAGATCTTCAACTTTAATTAAAAGTGTAATTGATCCAAGTGCTCTTTCACCCTTCTGATTGAATCTTCTTAGCACCAACTTATCTGAAGTGAGCACTTGTTCGTCGATGTCCAAGTATACTAACATATGTAGACTCTTTATATTGAGTGATACTCTTGGATCTACCAAAACTTTGGAAAGTACAGAAATGTAGAGTGGTCGGTTGTGGTCGGTAGTACCAAGTAACAAGTCTTCATCAGTAAAAGTTACGCTAGGTTGTTCCTTCAAAGTACAAACTCCATCCGAAGGAGTTCTAGCCAACTACGCTAAGCAACTGTCTGAATTAAGTACATTTTTTCTCATCTCCTCTGACAGAATGTGAGCGTCGTAGATGTTTTGTGTGACTGAAAACTTCCTGAGATGAGCTTGTACATTGTAATCCACTTTATTTAAACCTCTAGTTTCTTCTTGAATATTTGTGTCTTCTAATGGTGGAGGCAGCACTTCTCGAATAACTACTTGTTTTTCCTTTTCCATCGGAGCTATTCTCGGGGGTAATTCCTTTCCACTCCTTAGTTTCTCTTTCGTTATCTCTTCTACTATAGAAGCTAGTTCTTCATGTGTTGATTCTGAAACTAAATAGTCCAGGTCGATGGTGATCGGTGTTCCTTTGCACTCGAGGACTGGCTCCTCGCTTTCTGAACTATTGTACCCAGCTTTATCGATATCTTCTTTGTCTTTGTCAATATCTTCATAGGGACTTAATATGATTTGAGGATCATTCTGGTAATCGAAATCAAAGTTAGATGGGTTTTGGTTAGTTACATCATTACTGGAGATAATAAAAAAGTAGCCAAATCATCACTCTTATAATTATAAGACCTCGGAGGGGCATAGAGGAAATTATACAGAGTAAGCAGTTCGAGGGATTTTTCCGCTAAATTTGAAACAACCAATCTAACGGGGGGCAGCACCTATCATATCCTTCGTGCTATCAAACTTCATCTCGTTTCTGATCTCCTTCCTCTTCATTATTTGTTGTGACAGCTTCTCTGATGTAAACTCCATCTTTGGCTTGGCAGGTAGCATACTCTAAGCGGCAGCTTGCTCTGAAGCGGTCTGTATCAGATCTAGTATCTTCTTTGAGGATTTCATCCATACTGTGCTTCACTCATCTTTGTCAACATATGGATCTATCGGACTAATAGGCTTGGCTGAAATCATATTCACAGAACCTCTTTCAGGTTCTTTTAAATATTCTTTCAATATAATTATATTTCCTTCTTTATAGTTTCTCTCGAGCCAATCCTTGAAGATGAAACACCCCTCTACAGTGAGTCCGAGTAGCCTGTGGTACAGGCAATAGTTGAGCTGGTTCCTCTTATTGGCTTCCTTCAGCTTCTTCGACTCGGGTAATCTGAACTCTAGATTCTTTAAAACATTTTGGAACCTCTTTTCCACAGTGTCATCTTTGAAGGAGTATACTTTGTTCAACCGCTCTAAAATCATCGGACCCTGTCTCCCATCTGTCCAGTACGGCCTCTTCTGGAAAGACTGCTGACCAGACTGACTGACTACTGACTGTACTGCTGCGGATGTGGTGAGTAGTACTGTTAAGCCTGAGCATACTGCGGCGAAGGCTGACTGTACTGTGGTGGCCGCTACTCCGTCTGAGTCCTCATTGGATGTTTCCCCTTGTCGACCGTTGCCACTACTCTAGGCCTCTTTTCATATGCCTTGGCTGACCCGAGATTCTATGTCTTTTCTGAAGGCTCCATATGTTTGACTTCTTCTTGTAAGTTGTTGGCCTTACTGAGTAGCTTCTCGAAGGATTTAATAGTGAGACCCTGAGCTTGAAACCTACCGGATCGTAGATACTCTTGAGTAGTATCTCGATCACATGTTGTTCTTGTAGCTGAGGCTCACACTTCATGCTAAGGTTCCTCCATCTTAAAATATAATCCACTAGGGTCTCGTTAGGCTTCTGCCGCTCCACTACGAGGTATCCTATGGTGACATGATGATGCACTCTGACAAATCTCTTCACGAACATGCTTTCCAATTCTGTAAAAGACTTAACTGATCCATTGGGCTACTCTGCATACCAATCAAATGCATTCCCATTTGAAACTGATGTACCTCCTTTAGATTGGGCTAAGGCCTCTCGTACTTGCTGCTCGACCATCTTCTTGATTTCTTTCATTGGTAAACTATGAATCGGATCTTTCTTTGGTGGCTCATCTTCATTAACGGAAGCAACTTCTCTTCATTCATTGGTGATATGGATAGTTTTACGCTAATTCACATCTGGAGACCCATTTATATTTTAATTATTTAATTTTTGAATGGTTTAGTGAGTTAATTACTTAAAGTGATATTTTTAATGACTTAAACCTATTTTATATTTTTCATATGGTCCTCTGATCACAATGAACCTACCAAAATTATTTTATATTTTTCTTATTTATATTTTAATTATTATAATTTTTAAACCAAAACAGAGGGTATTATCTTGAAAATTAGGGATCTCTGGCTAGAGATGCCCCTTGACCTTGGTAAAATCAAGAAAGATCCCTGACCACAGAGCCCACAAGCCCTCCAAACCTCATGTCATGGTAAAATATTTGTGAGAAGTTATAGCTTAATTATGATTTACTATACTTAATTAATTTAAAATAAATATAAGTTAAATAACAATAATTTTATTTCCAAAATTTTCTCATATGTTCACTGAGCAATATGGTGTTTTTCTTTTATTTTTATGATTTTTCTTCACAAAGGTATGGATATTTAAAGTCCTGGGAAATAAATAAATAAATAATACCATTAATTTTCAATTTATCCAGTGCGGCGCCGTGTTATCCTCGGCAGCTGCTAAAGCCCATGTGTCTCCTTCTTATTCAGCACCGCCATATAAGTCAGCCTACGCTTTATGACCAGCAGTTCTGTCCAACGCAATCTCATCCCTCCATCCAATACACGTGTGATCGGACGGCTCCTGGTCATCATTTGCAATAGATCTAACTTGTAAGCCATCCATACTAAAATCTTAAGAACTTAAGCTAAACTCAACCAAATCACTTTAGTTTTGTTCCTACAGATGCATCTAGCTTGGAAGAACACATCTATAAGGTTTATGCAGCATGAAATTGAGTGATTGCCATAAAAGTAAAAAACAAGCTTGGTTTGGGGAAAGAGTTCAATAACTTTGCATGAGAGGTGTGGCCTCAATTAGGTGCTTGTAGAAGCTTCAGAGGACTCTGGCAAACCACCTTGAAGTGTTGTTGAGCTCTAGTGAATTTTCTAGGTATGAAATTGATCACACCTTTTTAAGGGCTTTGATGAAATTCTAGGTTAGAGGGGATCTGTGATGGAGCTTCTACAAGGGATCAACTTTGTTTGGTCTTGTGATGATGTAGGCAAAGTTATTCGATTTTGGTGTAGTGTGGTGAAGTGGAGAGATGTGATCTGGTTTCGGTCAATTTTTAAGCTCTGAAATTGAGCTCAGATAGAGGGAATTAGGGCTGAAAAACGGTGGGCATAAGTTTCTCTATGTTGCAAGGAGCTCTAGTGAGATTTTGGCAAAGTTTCGTTTAGGTCTTGTGCACTCTCTTCTTTTGGTCATGAAGAGGTGGAGTTTAAATAGACATAGCCATGGTGGTCACCATGGCTGGCCAGTGGGTACAAAAGCTTTACCATGTGGAGGGCTAAGTGGTACAACCAAGTAATGGAGGTGGGCAACATTGGATGGGTCAATTTGGGTTTGAACTTAGAGGGAGGCTCTCTCGATTTTGGCTCCTCCGGTGACAGGCCAGTTGCCCAGGGTGGTGCTCAGGGTAGGGTGGTCAGGTGAGCCTGTGAACAGACCTTAATTAAGAACAAGATGGCTGGTGATGGATTGGGGCAAAGATTGTATTTGTTTAGCCATTTAAGGAAGGTCATTGATGCGATGCGACTTTATATATGCTTTAAAATACAAGAATTTGATACCACTTTTTAGAATATTTAATTTCCAGCAAATGGCTTTAAAAACTTGACGTGCAAGGTTTACTTTTATAATTTTATATTTAGATTTATTATTGTAAAAGTCACAATTTTAAACGCAAGTATACGTATCTTTCAAGTAATACAGGGCTCTAGTGGAGTCCTGGTTATCGATCCCACAAGGATAGAGAATTTTATAAAAAGTAAGAAATATAAGTAATATTTTAAAATTTTCAAAATGCAATTTATATATAATTTATTTTTACATATATATTCAAATTTAATTAACTAATAATTTTTACTAAAAGAAAGTAAGCAATAAGCAGTAAAGTAAGCAGTAATTAAATTTCAATGCAAGTATAAAAACGACTTTCTCCTTTTTCAACTAATCCAAGAATTATAGAGTAATTATCTTTTGTAGGGAATTAAGATTATGGTATTGTGCCAAATAGAAGCATTCCTATTCTTTACCCTTTAGTCTAGGTGCAAAGAACATTGACTAATCTATAGATAGGCTCAGGATGTTTTATTAGTACAATGAGTTAATCTAGGCTCACACTACTAGATTTTCAAGGGTGGCTATGGTAGGCCCTACCAGTGACCTGTTACCTTTCTATAAACTAAATTATTTAAATTTAGTCTGTCACTCTAAAAACTAATTAATTTTACGCCCAATAAATATTATCTTCCTATTTATTTGCACTTCACATTAAACAATCCGCGTATAGCCTGCGATTACCTAAGGATTAATGTGATATCTACTAGTTAAGAATTTATCTTCGGATAGGTCTCAAAATTCTTCAACAGGTTTTAATAAATTAAATGGCCAATTGAAAAAGTAAACTAAGATCAGGTGTTAATATCATCATAATATTTTAAAATATTTTATATTTAATTCTCCTACAAAATTTAATTAATTTATAATCTTTTCATAGTTGAAAGGAGAAAGATAACTAACTACTCAAAACACATTGAAATAACACAACAAAACATATTTATAAAACTTTGAACCAAAGTACAAATACTTATCTGAAGTGTTCCTTCAAGTGATCCACTGACTTCTACTAACTCCAAAGCAATGATGAAAGACTCCAACAACAATAACACACCATAAACACTCAAAATAAACTCACTAGATACAAAATAAAGTGGCACCCTAAGTACGGAAGAGACTAAATAAAACTAGAGATGAGAGAGAAGATACTTAAATGGGTATGTGTACTAAGAGGGGGGCTTTTTGTGCCATTTTCTCTGTAGAATGGGCTCCTATTTATAGAGCTCTGAATTTGACCAGGGGTTGCTTAAGGCACCTCTTCAAAATTCGTCCAAATTCAATGTATCTTCTAGAAGGTAACTATCGTGCCTAGGCGTCAGGATTTGGTACCTAGGTGCCGGACTCTGTGACCAGGTCTTTCGCACATCTTCACTTTGGGTCGCTCTCTTCGCGATCCAGATCGTTTCCTTGTGTCCAAATACATTGCATTGCATGTCCTATATATTAGGAGTAACTTCCAGTCTTCTAGAAGCTCCAATAATCGCTTAACACCATCAAAATAACTGCTCAAAGTCATCAAAAAAACTTGACAGCGTTTGTAAGGAACTGGCGCTTAGGCGCCAGATTCTGGCTCCTAGGCGCCAGACCAATAATTCCAAAATTTTGCTCCATAAGCTCCATTTTTGCTCCCTTTTACTTCTTTTCTTTCTTGGACTCTTTTTAAATCATCTACATCCAAAAATATGAAAATACCTTTCATTAAAGCATAATATCCATAAGAATTGAATCATAAATAAGGCATAAAAATGAGTATTTTTTAGGTGATCAAATTCTCCCAAACTTAAATGTTACTTGTCCTCAAGTAACCCTTTTAATTACATAAAATAGATAATATTTGGAATGAATTTAAAATATTTAAGATTCCTTACAAATTTTGGTTTTATAAATGCTTTAGCAAATCATTAAACAAATTTCACTAATTAAGTTTTATTTTAAGAATTTAAGAATATTTAACTACCAAATCATAAGACTTCCAATTTTTCATTTATTTCAAGAATAATTGTAGTTTATTATATCAAGGTCACATAGAATATTTACAAGAAAAAGATTTTCATAAAATACTTTTCTAGTAAAAATATATGTACATAGAAATTAAGTTAAAAATATAATTAGTTTTCTTACTATAATATAATTCAAGTGAAGCCATTTTTTGATTAGGCATTTCCTCAAGCTTCTCACTTTTTTTTCTGGATTGTTTTGCAATCCCTTTTTTTTAATGAGGATTACTATTTTTGAATAGTCTGTTAATGATTTTGAACTTCACTATCCTTAACTTATTTTCAAAAACTTATACATTATTACTTAATGAATATGACATTAATAATTTATTATTTTTCAAATCTTATATCAATCTTTTTTTTTAAAGCAATAATTTTGATTCCTTAGTATTTCAAAAATACAATTCTCTTTACTATAAATGGAAAATTTTTTATCTTATTATTCTTTAAGATAAATAATTCTATTCTTAAAATTAATCAAAACTTTTGAAATTTTAGTTAAGTTTACTAAATTATTTATAAATTCAAAAATTTAGGTAACCTTAAATAGATTTTTCATTCCTTATGTTATGTTAATATATTTTTAAAGAAAATATTAGTTCTTAAAGGACAAATAATATTTAAATATTATAAATGTTTTCCCTTCCCCCAAACTTCAGCTTTAGTATAAATATGAATTATGAAATTTTCTAAAGCATGAGAGAAAGAAATAAACATGAATTAATCTAAGTACAATAATGATGTAGTAAGGAAAAACTAACTTCTAATTCTACACATGCTTCAATATGAATATAACAGAAATGATTAAGCATATACAAAAAAAGTTTTGCAGAGTAGGAGTTAATTTCTAAAAATAAATCTTCTTTTTTTTCATTGAACATGCAAATTTACTAACTATTCATGAACACTAAACAGTAGGCTGAAACAAAAATAAACTTTTATAGAAATTCATTCACTTTGCAGTCTTAAACACACATCAGATAATCTAAAAACACTTTTAACATAAAAAGTTCACAATAACACTAACAAATAACATCACACTAAACATCACAAGAAACTAGAAAATACACTAAAAACAGAATCAACAATCTCTAGAGATAAGTCAAGCTACTAATCATTGTCTGTAGCTTCATCATCGTCATCAACAAAAGAAAACTCCATATCCTTAGGTCAACATAAGGTGAAAATCTGGGATAAGTAGGGAACTGAACATCGTGCTCATCCTTCAGAAATCTCACTAAAGACTCTGAATACTTAGCATCGTAATCACTCTTTCTTTTTGTATACTCAAAAAGATGATCAATCTTCTTTTCTATCGTATCTACTCTGTAGTGAGTTAAGAATAACTCATACTGCTGCTCTATAAACTAATCATGCATGGTTTCCCAAAAAGTAGATGATGGCTCAGCAGAAGTAGATGGTCTAGAAGTAGAAGCTCTACCTGAAGTAGGTAATGAACCAGCAGGTGCAGTAGAACTCTTACCTCGCAGTCGATCATAAATGTTGACGCTTTCTCTTCTTATAGGCTTTGTCGACTTGAGCTTTTCCTCAGAAAGCTCAGCAACTACTCCAGCACTTTCACATAGAGAATAGATCAGAGATGGAAAACCAAGTCTAATAGAAGTGCTAGAACGAGCAGTAGCCTCCACAGAATCATAGATAATGCTCCCTACATCAATAGACTTCCTCTCTTGAATGCAGCAGCTAACAATAGCTCTATCTTTGGTAACTTCGCTCAGATGATTGGATGGAAGGAGACGAGCAGAAATAAAGTAGTGTCATGCCTTGGAAACACCATTAAGCTTAGAAGATGAAAAATTTACCCTTTTTCTCTTCCGAGTCTTCCAGGCTCCAGTACTATCAGTCAGGTAGGCAATGATCATATCCAAATCTCCCTCGGATGGAGATAATCCAGAGTAATAACACTCTATGTTTGGCGGCAGGCCATAGAAAATATTGATGCGTTCAGGACTGAATCCTACTCCAACTCCTCGAACGAAAATCTCGCATTCCTCCGCATCCACGAAATTAGCATAAAATTCTGTAACAACTGGGATAACGGCAACAGCAGTGAAATAGTAGAATCGTTGCTAGTTTAGTGCAATGATTGTTTCCTCAATTCTTCCACCAGGATTATAAAAACTTCGCTCCTAGATAAATTTTCGAGTCATAGCAAAATCATTGTATCGGAAGTGTGCAGCAGCAGTGACGAACTTGCTACGATCAAAATTTTCTCATTCCTTTCCTCTCTTAGATTTGGGTGCCAGCTAAACGTGAAAATAAAAACGCGAAATAAATTCAACGGATCTAGGAAAATAAACTAATTTAAGCTTTTCAAACTTGAAAAAGCTCAAAAATTCATGGATTTAACCATAAAAAAAATCAAAATTTTTCTCAAAATTTCAATTTTTCTAAATGAGATCAAAATCCATGGTGAAAATAAAAAATAATGAGTTTAGAATGTAGATCTGACCTCGAGATGAAGAAATCGGGTGATTTCAAGCCCAAAAACTTGAAAATCCTGCTCTAAATGGGATCTCTAGTTGGTATTTTTGCGAAAAACAGTGGAGAAGGAAGCTTATGCGTCAAAAATGGTGGGGGGGGGTTTAAGAAGATGAGTTTTCGGGTTTAGGCTGAACCGGAGCCTAGGCGCCAGACTCACCTTTCCAAAAATTCGATTTAAATTAAATATTTTCCACCAAATCTTATCAAATTTGACTCCTAATTACTCTTATGAGAGTATTAATCCATTTTTTAACCTCCAAATATTTTCACAATCAATTTAAAATGGTAGTATAGATCCACATAAATGTATCCAAATTCTTCAATTCTAAATCCTAATATCCAATCCAAATTCAATAACTTTCAGTACAAGACTGTATCAAGGTTCATCGTTTTATAAATAACACAAAGAACAACATATTCAAAGTAAATATTCAAATCCAACAACACACATTGAACAATTAAGCAAACACACAAATGAGATATTCAACACACTAAAACAAGACTCGATCACACCTAAAACACATATAAGATCTATTAACACCGATCTTCAATTTCCATCTCTTTCACAATGAAGTTCGCTAGGACCGAAGGGGTAGAACACCAACGCCCTTGGAAATTCCAAAGTTGTCTTTTCATCAATCTACTTGTTCTTCGCGTACATTTCTACTTGAGCATCATGATAGGCAGCCATATGATCAAACTAAAGTTTTGTTTGCCATTCTAAGTGTTCGTATTGGTGGTACATCTCATGGAGACGATTACCAATACTTTGAAGTTCCGCTTCAATCTTGTCCAATCGACTAAACAATTTCTCCAGACTAACAGCAATAAAACCATTAAAATAAGGCTGAGGATCTTTAGGAGATTTGTCTCTTACCTCATTTCCATGATTTCGTATATCCATTGCCTCCAAATCCTTTCTAAATCCTCTAAAATGGCTTACTCTGGTCGAAATCAGTGTTTCTATGGGATTGAGAACAAAAAATAGGCTATATATAAAGAGATTTCATGTGAAAAACTGAAGAATTTCGGTTTTTCTACAATCTGTAATCGCGGCGCTTGGGCACCTGAATCCGGCTCTTGGGCACCGGAATCCGGCGCCTAGGCGCCGGATCATCGACACGCAAGTTATTCTGGCGCTTAGGAGCCAACTTTTGGCACCTATGCGTCGGAACCTCGATTGACTCTGATTCGCCTATCATCAAATTTTGCAAAGTTTCGGTCGTAAAAATAGGTCTAACAAACGAATATGATCAACACACAAACATAATTACAAAAAATTCAGATCACAAACAATCATAAATGAAGATTAACTCTATATCCTTTTTACTCACAATTGACATGGAGTGGTCCAAGTCCAAATTCTATATACTTCAAGAAAATGTTTAGCTTAAGCCAATACAGACTTGTTAGCCTTCTGTTTCTAGAAGTTATATACAAATTCAGTCAAGACCAAGGCATAACCTTATAGCAATAATTAAACTCAAATTAATAAATATGGGTTGCCTCCCACAAAGCACTTAGTCTAACGTCGTCAGCCCGACCTAATTAATTGAATTAATCGGGTAGACTCAGCTCATAAGCCTCTTTGTAATTTAATTTCCTTTTCTCCCATATAAGGCTTCAGTCTTAATTTGTTAACTTTAAATACTTTTCCAGTTTTGGGTACTTTAATATCCACAGCTCCATAGGTATACTTTCTCAATTATAAATGGTCCCAGCCATTTAGATTTTAATTTTTCAGGGAGAAGTTTTAAACGAGCATTAAATAATAATACTTCTTGTCCAGGCTCGAATATTTTCCTTGAAATAATTTTGTCATGCAATTTCTTCATTCTTTCCTTATAAATTCTTGCATTTTCATAAGACTCATTTCTTATCTCTTCCTTTTCATTCAGTTTTAATAATCGTTTTTCTCCTGCAGTATTTAAATTATAATTGAACTCCTTTATCACGCAAAAAGCTTTATGCTCCAGTTCAACAGGTAAGTGACAATGTTTACCATGAATTAACCGATAAGGAGACATTCTGATAGGTGTCTTATAAGCTGTTTTATAAGCCAATAATGCAGAATCAAGTCTATCAACCCAGTTAGTTCTTTTAGGATTAACAATCTTTTACAATAATCTTTTAATTTCTCTGTTTGACACTTCTGTCATTCCACTTGTTTAAGGATGATAAGCAGTTGCAATTCTATGCTTAATTCTGAATTTTTCCAGCAATGATTGAATTCTTATATTTTTGAAATGACTTCCTCCATCTGTGATAATTATCCAGGGCATTCCAAATCTTATAAAAATCATTTTCTTTAAAAATTTCGAAATACTTTTGGAATCACAGTTAGATAAAGCTACAGCTTCGATCCACTTTGAAACATAATCAACTACTAATAAAATATAAATCTTTCCAGATGATGGTACGAAAGGTCCCATAAAGTCTAAACCCCATACATCAAAAATTTTGATTTCTAATATAAAGTTTAGAGGCATTTCATCTTTTATGGATATATTTCCCATTCTTTGACATCGATCACAAGTTTTCACATAATGTCCAACATCTTTAAATAAAGTAGGCTAATAAAATCCAGAATTTAAAATTTTAAATGCAGTTTTATCCACTCCAAAGTGTCCTCCAAATTCATAATCGTGACATTTTTGAATAATTGCAAAAGTTTCTTCATAAGGTACACATCTTCGCATCACAGAATCTCTTCCTAATTTAAATAAATGAGGATCTTCCCAAATATATGATTTACAATCATTCTTGAATTTCTTAATGTATTTACTATTCATCTCATAAGGTAAAATATTGCTAACCAAGTAGTTAACTATATCTGCATACCAAGGCATTTGTAATCCTTGAATGACATATAATTGCTCATCCAGGAATTTCTCATTTACATTTTCTTCATAAATTTTCTCATTATTATTTTTGATTCTTGATAAATGATCAGCAATTTGGTTGTCACTTCCTCTTCTGTTCACAATTTCAAAATAAAATTCTTGTGAAAGTAAAACCCATCTGATCAATCTAAGTTTAGCATCCTTTTTAGATATTAAATACTTAATAGCAGAATGATCAGTGTGCACAATACATTTTGTTCCAAGAAGATATGGTCTAAATTTATCGAAGGCATATACTTATTGTTAAAAGCTCTTTTTCGGTAGTAGTGTAATTTATTTGAGTTTCATTAAGAGTTTTGCTAGCATAGTATATAACTTTGAAAATCTTCTCATATTTTTGTCCTAATACAGCTCCGATTGCATAATCACTTGTATCACACATTAATTCAAAAGGTTTATTCCAATCAGGTGCAACAATGACAGGTGCAATGATTAATTTTTCTTTCAGAATATTGAACGTATTCAGACAATCTTCATTAAATTCAAATTTAGCTTCTTATTCCAATAAATGACAAGGTGGTTTAGCAATTTTAGAAAAATCTTTTATATATCTGCTATAAAATCCAGCATGACCCAGAAAACTTCTTACATCAGTAATAGTAGTAGATGGTTGAAGTTCAGCAATAATTTTCACTTTTCCTTGATTAACTTCCATCCCTATTTGTGAAACTTTATGCCCAAGTACAATGCCTTCTATGACCATAAATTGACATTTTTCCCAGTTTAGAACTAAATTTTTTTCTTCACATCTCTTCAAAATTTTCGTTATATTTTCCAAGAAAGATTCAAAAGAAGTTCCAAAAACTGAAAAATCTTCCATAAATACTTCAATTCCTTTATTAATCAAATCACAGAATATTGACATCATACACCTTTGAAAAGTTGTAAGTGCATTGCATAAACCAAAAGGCATTCTTCTAAAGGCAAATGTTCCATAAGGACTTGTAAATGTTGTCTTTTCTTGATCCTCAAAAGCAAAGGATAATTGATGATAACCAGAATATCCATCCAGAAAATAGAAATATTAGTGTCCAACTAGTTTATCCAACATTTGATCCAAGAAAGGTAAAGGAAAATGATCCTTTCTAGTGGCGTTGTTTAATTTTTGATAGTCAATGTAAATTCGCCATCCAGTAACTTGTCTTGTTGGGATTAATTCATTTTTTTCATTAACAACGACAGTTACTCCTCCTTTCTTCGGAACACAATGAATAGGACTCACCCATTGGCTATCCGAAATAGGATAAATAATTCCAACATCTAACCATTTCAAATCTCTTTCTTAATAACCTCTTTCATAATTGGATTTAATCTTCTTTGCGGTTCAAAAGTGGGTTTACGATTTTCTTCCATTAAAATCCTATGCATACAGATTGAAGGGTTTATTCCTTTTATATTTGCAATAGTCCAACCAAAAGCTTTCTTATAATTCTTCAGAACTCCTATTAATTTTTCTTCTTGATCTTTGCTTAATTCTGAAGATATAATCACAAGTAAAGTTAATGAATCTCCAAGAAATGCATACTTTAAATGTGCAGGTAACATTTTTAATTCCAGTTCAGGGGCTTTTTCAATTGAGAGTAAAAGTATATCATTTTTAGTTGTGTCTAAAATTTCCTAATTTTCATGAATATAACGAGTTTCTTCAGATAAATTTTCTTCATTCAATGACTAATTATATAACATAGATTATTTATCTTTATCATCAGAAATGACCTTACATTTTTCTTGGTAATGCTTTTCAAATATATAATCAAAAATATCCATTCGATGGCACTTTTCTTTTTCAGGATACCTCATTCATTTCAGAACATTTAATGTTATCTCTTGATCATTAACTCTCATCGTTAATTCTCCTTTTTACATATCAATCATAGCTCGACCGGTAGCTAGAAAACTTCTCCCTAAAATAATAGGTATTTCTTTATCTTCTTCCATATCTAGAACAATGAAATCCACAGGGAAGATAAATTTATCTACCTTAACAAGAACAACCTCTATAACTCCTTTAGGATAAGTGATCGATCGATCGACTAGCGAAGAGTTATAGTGGTAGGAGAAATCTCTCCTAAATCTAACCTTCAAAAGATTGAAAATGGCATGAGATTAATGCTAGCTCCTAAATCACATAAGGCTTTTCCACAAAATTCTTCTCCAATAGCACATGGTATAGTGAAACTTCTAGGATCTTTAAGTTTCTAAGGTAATTTCTTCTAAATTATTGCACTAAATTCTTCACTTAATACAGCAGTTTCATAAGCTTTAAATTTTCTCTTCTTACTTAAAATATCCTTCATAATTTTGCATAGCTTGGCATTTGCTTCAAAGCTTTAGCAAAAGGAATGTTGATGGTAAGTTTCTTAAAAATTTCAAATAACTTAGAAAATTGATGGTCAAGCTTCTTCTGTTTAAGTCTTTGAGGAAAAAGTGGTGGTGGTCTATCAATTGCCACTTCAATAGGTACAACAGTATGATATTTACTTTGAGAAAGGGTATCTTTAGGTTTTTCAATCTCTTCAACTTCTTTCTTATTTACAATCTCATTCTGTGTTTTCTCCTTTAATTCATTTCCACTTCTGAGTTGTACAGCTTTTGCTTGTTCATGTTCTTTTCCAGATCCTTTAGGATTAATTTTGACATTGCTAGGTAGTGTTCCTTGATGTCTGTAATTAATGAAATTAGCAATTTGACCCATCTGATTCTCAATATTACGAATAGCAGTGTTTTGACTTTGTAGCAGATTGCTTAGTTGCAAGATTAATTCTTCTACAGACAACTTATTCTGCTGATTGTTATAACCAGGAGGATAAGTTGGTCTATAGTTTGAATTTCCTTGATTTTTCCAATTTGGATTAACCTGATGTCCGTTACTCCAATTAAAATTAGGATGATTTTTCCAACTAGGATTATAATAATTAGAATAAGGGTTATTAGTTTTACTAGCAATAGCTTGCAAAGTTTCCATTGTTTGAGAATCATCAGAATTTGCAGAATTAACATTACTTACATGCGATATAATAATAGCAAAATTATCTAATTTCTTAGATATCACAGCCGCTTGTGAAGCTAAAATAGAAAAGGTTTCATTATCATGAATACTGTCCATTCTTTTAGGATTAACCCTTTCAGAAGGCCATTGAAAAGTATTATTAGCCATTTCTTCGATTAAAGTGTAGGCTTCTTCGAATGTCTTAGCCATTAAAGAACCACTAGGCAACGACATCGATAATAGAACTAAGTGATCCAATAAGTCCATTATAAAATGTTTGAATAATTAACCAATCTAGTAAAGCATGATGAGGAAACTTTCTTAATAGTTTCTTAAATCTTTCCCAAGCTTTATAAATTGTTTCTCCATCAAATTGCGAAAATGAAGTAATATGATTTCTCAATTTAGCAGTTTTAGAAGGAGGAAAATATTTAGCAAGGAATTTTTGTGCCATATCTGCACATGTTTTAATAGAGAAAGTTGCTAATGAATTAAGCCACATCTTTACTTTATCTTTTAAGGAAAAAGGAAAGAGTCTAAGCCTAATAGCATCATCAAAAATATTATTATATTTAAAGGTAGCACAAAGTTCTAAAAACTAGCAAGATGTAAATTTGGATCCTCATTAGGTGTTCCTCCAAATTGATTGTTTTGAACCATTTGAATAAAAGAAGGTTTAAGCTCAAAAGAATTAGCATCTACAGCTGGAATTTGAATACTAACATGAAGTTCATCAGCTGTAGGGTTTGCATATTCCCTTAATGGTTTATAAATATTTTTTTTCAGTGATTTCGATTGGATTTTGATTATTATTATGTAAGTTAGTCATTTTTTGAAGTTTTGAAATTTATTTTCCTTTTTTAATTCTTTTAATTGTTCTTTCTAATTCAGAATCAAAAGATAGTAATCCTTCAGATCCAGAACTACGCATAAAAATTTAAAGAAAATATTTTTGTTTTGTTTTGTTTTTGTTTTATGTTTTTTTTTTCTTTATTAAATTCTAATTTATCTCCGGCAACGGTGCCAAAAACTTGATGCGATGCGACTTTATATATGCTTTAAAATACAAGAATTTGATACAACTTTTTAGAATATTTAATTTCCAGCAAATGGCTTCCAAAACTTGACGTGCGATGTTTACTTTTATAATTTTATATTTAGATTTTATTATTGTAAAATTCACAATTTTAAACGCAAGTATACGTATAGTTCAAGTAATATAGGGCTCTAGTGGAGTCCCGGTTATCGATCCCATAGGGATAGAGAATTTTATAAAAAGTAAGAAATATAAGTTATATTTTAAAATTTTCAAAATGCAATTTATATATACTTTTTTTTATAAATATATTCAAATTTAATTAACTAATATTTTTTACTAAAAGAAAGTAAGCAATAAGCAGTAAAGTAAGTAGTAATTAAAATTCAATGCAAGTATAAAACGACTTTCTCCTTTTTACACTAATCCAATAATTATAGAGTAATTATCTTTTATAGGGAATTAAGATTACGATATTGTGCCAAATAGAAGCATTCCTATTCTTTATCCTTTGGTCAGAGTGCAAAGAACATTGACTAATCTATAAATAGGCTCGGGATGTTTTATTAGTAGAATGGGTTAATCTAGGCTCACACTACTAGATGTCCAAGGGTGGCTATGGTCGGCCCTACAAGTGACCTGTTACCTTTCTATAAACCAAATTATTAGAATATAGTCTGTCACTCTAAAAACTATATAATTTTACGCCCAATAAATATTATCTTCCTATTTATTGCACTTCACTTTAAATAATCCGCATATAACCTGCGATTACCTAAGGATTCATGTGATATATAATAGTTAAGAATTTATCTCCGGAAAGGTCTCAAAATTCTTCAACATGTTTTAACAAATTAAATGGCCAATTTAAAAAGTAAACTAAGATCGGGTATTAATATCATCACAATGTTTTAAAATATTTTATATTTAATTCTCCTACAAAATTTAATTAATTTATAATCTTTTCATAGTTGAAAGGAGAAAGATAACTAACTACTCAGAACACATTGAGATAACACAACAAAACATATTTATAAAACTTTGAACCAAAGTACAAATACTTATACGAAGTGTTCCTTGAGTGATCCGTCGACTTCTGGCGACTCCAAAGCAATGATGAAAGACTCCAAGAGCAATAACATGGCAATAAACACTCAAAATAAACTCACTAGATACAAAATAAAGTGGCACCCTAAGTATGGAAGAGACTAAATAAAACTAGAGATGAGAGAGAAGATACTAAAATGGGTATGTGTACTAAGAGGGGGGTTTTGGTGCCATTTTCTCTGTAGAATGAGCTCCTATTTTTAGTGCTCTGAATTTGACCAGGGGTTGCTTAAGGCACCTCTTCAAAATTCATCCAAATTCAATGTATCTTTTAGAAGGCAACCGTCGTGCCTAGGCCCTGGGATCTAGCGCCTAGGCACCGGACTCCGTGACTAGGTCTTTCGCACCTCTTCACTTTGGGTCGCACCTTTTCGCGATCCAGACCATTTCCTTGTGTCCAAATACATTGTATCACATGTCCTATATATTAGGAGTAACTTCCAGTCTTCTAGAAGCTCCAATAACCACTTAACACCGTCAAAATAACTGCCTAAAGTCATCAAAAAAACTTGACAGCGTGAATTTGAATTGATTTGGGAATTTAATTTGGAGAGATTTGGACATATGGTCAATTTTGGGGATTTTGTGTTAGGGATTGAGTTAGGCTAGGTTTTGGCTATGGTTCAATTGATGGCTTAATTTGATGTGGATGATTATTATAAAGAGTTTTAGAAAGAAATTCGGTGGAAATTTTGGTGGAGTTATGGCATTCAATATGTTGACATTTGGATATGTGGCTAATTTGGGGCAAAATTTAGAATTTTGATTTAGGTGGGATTTAGGTTAAAATGTGGGTCAATTAGCAGCTCAATTTGGTTTAGTGGAATGTTATGAAGACTTTAGAATTCAAATTTGGGGAAATTAGTTTGATAATAGTTTGGGGGAATTTGGTCATGTGGTCAAAATTGGGGCATTTTGGTTTAGGCTTGAAATTGGGTTTGGAAATTGGTTCAATTGAACTTGAATTTGGTTTAGATTTAGATTGGTTGTGATTAACTTGAGTTTAGAGTTAAAATTGGTGAGATTAAAGTCAATTTGGTGGAAATTTGGGGTGATTTGGGCATCTTGGGGCTTTAGGGACAATTTGGGGATTTTGGACAAAATGGGTCAATTTGGTCAAATTGAGCTTAATGAAGTAGTTCAAATTGGTGTTGGAGAGATTTGGTATGAGTTTGGAGATTTAGGGAATTTTTGGTATTTTTGGAAACATTGGGGTGTAAGGGGTATTTTGGTAGTTTTGGCTAATTTGGGGGTATTTACGGAATGTTGGGTTTTATACTGGATTTTGGCCAATTGGAGTGGTTTGGAATGGTTTGAGATAATTTTGGTGAAATTTTTGGAAATTTGGACAATTTTAGGAATTTTTGGGCAAATTAGGTCTTAGGGCTATTTTGTGGATTTTGGTAAATTTTTAGGGTTAAAGGGCCAAGGTTGGAATTTTGGTAGAATTTCATGTCAAGTGAGGATGTCAACCTATTTGACCATGAGACCAAGGGAAACCCATTTCAGGTTCTCCATGTGCTATTCCTAGCCATCCACGCCATAGGCTTAAGGTTTAGAGAACCACCCACATGAGTTCTTAAAAGGATAGGGTAGTAAGGAAAGCAAAGTCTGGTTTAGGGTTTGGAATGGTGTGTTAAAGTGTGGGGTGTTGGTGTGTGTGTGAGTCTAGCTTGCCCAAGACCAGACCATCCAAAGCTAAACCTAAGTCTTGATCATCCTATAAGGGACTCCTCTTGAGTTTCCTTATGCTTGGCTCCATCGTACTAACTGCTAGAGGTTGGTAGGAAGCACATGAAACTCCAAGTGAAGCAAAGAACCATTTTGAATTTCTAATGAGGAGGGTTCCATTTTTAGTGTTCTAAGATAGTCACCTGGAAATTCTATAGCTTGAACCTCGACTCTTAAAGAAAGACTAGACCTCAACAAGAGTGAGGTCAATAATGGCTTCTACTCTTGGCCCTCTAGGGTTTCCACATCATTTTTGGGTTGTTTTGGGTTCCTAGGCATGAGGACCAAGTGCTAGAGTGTAAGGCTCTAGCGTTGGGGTGTCAAAGTCCCATATAAGGGCACTGGGCTGGCCCAATAAGAATTGATTTGAACAGAAAAATGTTCCTAAAGGGTTTTTTTTGTTTTAAGCTCTAGGAGAATATGTATCATTGGAATATTATTCTATAGCTTCGAAAATACATATTTTTATTGGTCTTTTATTAGAGACCACAATGTGAATAGATTCCCTAAACCAATGAGCGCGTGCGACGCCCTAAACCCTGAATCTCAAATCCACATAAGGGAGGGTTTATGGGTTCCTGGACCTTTAGAGGATACTTAGGACAATTTAATATTTTGCACATCTGGGTGGACACTTAGGACGCGCTATTTTAGACAAAAAATTGTTGTTTAAGGATAGGTCTGGCTTGAATGGTCCATAACTCACCAGAATGTCTGTAGGAAGGTTTTCATTGTTATGAAGGATAAGGGAAGCCATGTACCACTAAATTATGATCTAGTAATTTCGAAATGAGAATTCTATAAGTTTTAGTTTGGGGATTTAGTGCCAACGAGCGTCTTCGACCCCCATGCAGTTGGCTTTGTCTGAAATAATATTTTTCCAAAACATGCATGGAAATCTTTTAAGACATCCCTTGGCCACGGAAGGCTTTGAATGGGTGGAGAATAGCCTCTATACATCACAATGATCAATAAATGTGCGTTGAATCAAAACTGACTCCACCAAACAATGGGCTCTCTAATGTAGGGTTTAATCAGCGCCACCCCCTACTTTCATGCTCTAAACATGTACCAGGAGGTCCTAATCTACGTTTGGGACTATAGGAATCATCAAATTAACTAATCAAGGTTTTATAGCGCTCAAGTTGCCATCCTACATTTGTGACATCGAATTTGATGCCAACATTCCATGCTTAACACATCAAAAGAGGAGAAAGTTGTATTTCCTTTACCCTAGCCATTAACTTAGCTCTAGTTAAGCTTTGTTATGCTCCTCAAAGAATTTCCGGAGCATCTCCAAGAAATGCTAGAGCTCCAATGGCCTCCCACAGCCAAAAGGGGTTCAAACCTAAGAGGTCCTGAAGGGGACCAAGTTCTCAATTCGCTCAGTAGAACCTCATAAATTTGTAATAAAAATCTTCCCACTGACCTAATTGGCTGACTCTCACCATTTTTTAAGCCATCTACCCCACTCCTCTACTTTAATTTCATCATGAATATCAAGGGTTTTTCATGGCTTTACAACCAACCACCTCAAAATCCTAAAAAAACTATTCCATTAATCTCACTGAGGTCTAAAACCTCTACCTAAACAAAAATCCCTCTATCCCACACTCTCTACACCATCTAAAAACCAACCTATGCCATCATTTGGCCTTAAGCATACTTAGAGCCAATTTCGAATCTAATTGGAGCTTGTAGGAGGTGCGCATGACCGAGGTGAAGCTTCTCGACACTCCAGTCGAAACATAACCAAAATTAATTGACTTGATTCATTTTAAGTTTATATATACATATACATGCATATATATATATATATATATATATATATATATATATATATATATATATATATATATATATATATATATATATATATATATATATATAGTAATAATTGTAGGAGATGTGATCCCTTTAGATATTTATACTTGTGATGATATGATTTATAATTATAATTATATTTATGATATGATATAAAATACTTATAAAAATTGCCTTCTTTACAATGGTGCCAAAAAATAGATTCTGATGTAAATAAGAAATTAACAGTTATATTTAAATTTAGGGATTCTACGCAAGTATATGTATGTTATCAAGTAATATAGGACTTTCTGATTAAGCCCTGAAATATCGAACCCACAGGGAATCATTAGGATATAATTATAAGAAATTATATCACAAATATATTTAGAAAAAGACACTTGCTTAGACAGTTTAAGATATCAGACAACTCGAAAATGCGATTCTTTTTGGTATTTTCTTATATTACGAAATAAATTTAATAATTAACTAACCATAACTAGATTTTTGTAAGATTAAAGAAGTATAAATGAAAATATCTTTTTTTCCTTTTCATGAATAAATAATAAGTGCAACAGTTCTCTTGTGGAAGTATTCAAAATTTGTTGTACCAAATAGGAGTAATATTATTCTTTACCCTTACTAGTGATGCTATAGAGAACATTGGCTAGTTTAAAGTTTTAATAGTCTTGAAGATGGGTTAGGTAGGGAAGATACTAGCTCTCAGTCTATAGTTCCCACCTTTCCCTCCACCTGGGAGCTAACATCTCGTATCAAAACCTGAAACAATAAACCAAATTGGGGGGTTTTAGTCTGTCACCCTAAATTCCTCTAATTTTACACCCATTAAAGTATGTTTACTCATTTATTTGCTCAAAATTATATGAATTACTTTCTCATCCATGCAATCTCGTGTGATTTCTATCAATAATTGACTGACACAATACCTACAAGGATCTTACATGTTCTTACAACAAATGTTAACATCTTAATTGGCCAATCAAGAAGTAAATGAAGTGCAAGGATTAAATCTTCAACTTATTCCAACATTAGAGATCAATACTTCCACAACTTCCATTCAACATTTAATTACTTTTCATTTTAAGGAAAAAAATAAAGAAAACAACTCAGAATCCATGGAGAAAACACAACAACAAGTAATTTTAAAATTAGAAATCATGTAGAAAATACAAGAAGTCACATTTAAAACCAAATGAAGTACAAAGATAAAAACTTATCTCAAGTTTCTCTTCACCAAACTCTTGAAGTTCCTTTGAATCTCTTCCTTTCTCTTACAAGACACCCTAAGACAGTCGCCCAACCCTAAAGGGTTAAAATCTCTCTAGAATAATGGATTTTTACTTAGAAATCTCTACCCACCTTCCCTTTCACTAGGAATGAGATAAGTGTGAAGAAACCCTAATTAATAATCCTACTACTTCTGAATATAACTACTCTTTCCTCACTCTCTCTACACACACTATTTACAAACTCCTCCAGTCTGCCTAAATTCTTTTTAAGTCCTTCCTTTTATATTTTCTCAAAAGGTATCTTGGTGTATCTTCAAAATGTGTCCATATTCAGTGAATCTTCCCAAAAGATGCATCCTTTCAAGATTTTTTTGAATGTCTTTAGGCACCCTTGATCAGTTACCCACATTTGCACCAAAGTTTGCCTCAAACACCCCTTCAAAATTTGCCAAAAATTCTTTGAATTTGCAAAGTAACTACCCTACGCTTAAGTGCGAAGCCTTTGGCACTTAGGGCGGGTGCTTAAGCGCCCCATTTCAATTTAACACCTTCATTTTTGTTCCAAATTTGATCATTTTTCACTCATTTTAACATATTTAGTTCATTTAATTGTACCTGAAGGAAAAACACACAAATACCTTCCATTAAAATGCAATATGATTAAAAATAGATAAATAAATGTGTACAAAAATATTATATATTATAGGTATATCAAGATGTTAGCTGCTACATCCTCCTTCCTACTTAGGTTTTGAACATGCCATGGTTTTATCTTGGGCTTGTTAGCCTCATTTTTGGTTGGAGGTCTCTATTTCCACTATCTTTTGCTTGCTCTTAGTTAGTTTTTTCTTGTTTAAAGTGATTACTGTTCATTTGAATTTGGGTACTGTTCCATTTTTGCAAACTTCTATTTTTGATTTTTTTTAGTTGGCTACCCTTTTTGGATGGATATGGAAAACCCTTCCTAGCTTGAGGTTTTAGGGACGACACTACCACTCACAACCAAGCTTTTAAATCAGATGTGGCTCAACTATTTTTCCTCAACAATTTCATTGAAGATTTTAGCAGGGAGAGGATTCATGCTTTATTTTAAAAAAAGCAAGAAAAAATGGAAAACCTGCACTATATTTCTATAATTTTGATTCAAATAATCCAGCTGAACCTCTAAATTCATTTAAGTTGGAAAGTTTACCTTTTCACACCCAAATATGGAAGTTATCAAAAAATTCTTTTGGATTTTAAGCTAGAGGGAAATTGGAGTGTTGGACTTATTTATGGGAGACACATAATGATTAAAATTGAAAAGAAGTTTGACTATGGACTCATTTTGTTAAGAAAAGTATTCTACATTAAAGGTATCATAATGAAGGTGCGTAAGTGGACTATTTATTTTGAAACACATGAATAACCTCCCAGAGTTCCAATCTGGCTTATGTTTTATGGCCTTATACTCCATTACATTAATAAAGAAGTGCACTTCGCCCTTGGTGCAAATATTGGGAAGCTTATGAAGGTTTGAATGGCCACCCACAAGTTCTTTATACCTTCTATGGAAAGGGTTTTGGTAGAGAGTGATATTACATTGCCTATTGTGGATTCTGTCTAGCAAGGTAATCCTAATTCATGTTATTGGTAACCTGTAATTTTTATTTCGTCCCTCATTATTGCACAAAGTGCAAAAATTTTGGTCATACCCTCACTCCGATGGAAAAAAACCTTTGATTGTTGGTTATGTTACTATTGTATATCTTAACAGTGATAAGATTGATCAGGAGAATATGGTTGATAATTAGATGGAGGAGGAAGTGGAGGTAATACCACTGATTATGAAGAACTTTAATATGAAGATTTAGTTAACGTTAAGGCTATTATGGAGGAGAAATGACTAATTCAGAAGTCTAGGAAGAGAAGAACCAAAGGGTCTAGGAGCTATTACACCTTAATCCCCCAGCTAAAATGTTACAGGACTATTACAGAGAATAGGAAAATGTTAGGAAACTCTTACTTCTGGGGCCATTAGAGGGTCCAAAAAATATCATTTTAATGACATATAAGCTGCTTGTGTTAGAGGCGTAGCCAGTGTTAACGGCTCTAATAGGTGGCAAAATATTATCAGAAGTCTTAATATCCTTCTTTATCAATTTTAGAACTGGTTTCTACTGAGATTTAAGGAATTTAGGTACGTTCAACTTTGTATGCAATTTCAACAATAAAATATGGCTTCTTTGGAAGCATCATATGGTGTTGGAGCTCATACTTTCTAATGACCAGTTTCTTCATGCTAGAGTTACAATATATCAATAATCCTTTCTATTTACTATGGTTTATATTAGTAGCTATAAAGAAGGTAGAGGACAGGTATGGGATTACATGGTTGAATTTGGGTCTTCATGTCAAGATCCCTGGCTGATTGACGAGGATATTAATATGATCTCATTTCATGTGGAAAGAGCATGAGGGAGACCACCATTATGTAAGTTTGTCTTTTTTTTCTATTTGGGTTTTACAAGTTCTATATTTACATGGAGAATGGCAGGCTATTCTAAATACTTGACAGATTTTGTAAGCTAATGCCACTTGGATTAATGGACACAATATCTTTAAAGTGTTGCATCTTCCCAGAACAAAATCTGACCATCCATCCCCTTCTGTTAGAAGTTCATGATACCACTAAACCTAAACACATCCCATTAATATTTTTAAATGTCTGTTCTACCATCAAGACTTCCATAACATTGTTAGTACTCATTGGACCTGTTAGTATGGTAGGAACCCTTAGGTGAATCTTTGGCAGTTGCACAAGAATTTGGAGATAGCTCTAAAGAAATGGAATTAGAAGGTTTTTTGGGATTTCCATTGGAAGATCCAATAGGCATAATTGTCTATGCAACATATGGAGGAAGAAGACTATCATGCCAGATTTTCTATTACAACTTTATCCACTACTTAAGGACAACTTCAAGAATCCAACAAGATTGAAGAGAATTATATGAGCCAGAAGGCTACTATTCATCTCTTCTTTTATGGGGATAGAAACTCCAAATATTTCCATGCTTTCATAAAGAGAAGAAGAAAAAGGAATGTTATTATCAGCATTAAAATGTAATATGGTTGTTGGCTGTCTAAGAAGCGGGCTGCTATTGTTGATGGGATCTAACATTTTAGAAAACTAGTTAATGCTACATTTGTGACTATCCAGGGATTCAAATCTAAATTATTCACATTTTTTACTGTTTCTACATCAAATTTGCAGTTCACTCACTCACCCATCATAGAGGAAATCAATATTGCTACATGTGATATGACTGATGGGCCTGATGGGTTCACAGCTCATTTCTACCAATCTTACAGGTGAATTATCAAGGAGGACATCTGCATGGCCATCAAAGTCTTTTTTGTTGGTCAAGACTTCCACAAATATTTTAAAACATCAATCATTACACTTATACCCAAGTGGCCTTCTGATATTATGTTGTCAGATTTTAATGTCTACTATGTCTCTAAAATTATTAGCATGATTTTTGTGCCAAACTCTCATCTATCATGAATACTCTTATCAGTCCATATCAATCAGCTTTCATTAAAGGTAAACTCATCCATGATAATATCTTAATCACTCAGGAGCTTGTGCAATATTTTTATAAAATTTATAGAGGGAAAAACATGATTATCAAAATGGATATTAAAAAAGCAGCAGTAGGGACACCCATTGATTTCTCACTTCAGTTAAGCAAATTTTCTGATAATCTTTTCTAATGCTTCAAAAGTTTTAATTACAAGACTTGTTGCATTTCTTCTTAACTTTTATTAAGTCTCTGGAATGGAATTCAAAAAGAACAAATGTTCATCCATCACTGGTACAATTTTCCCTCTTTCCAGATGTGAGTGGATTGTTGAGCTGACTCGCTTTTCTAAGAATTATTTGCATATCTCCTATATTGGTGTCAAGGTTAGCAAGGGTATGAAAAACTACTTTTTGTTTGAGGGATTTCTTGAAACTATATCATGCATATTATTCTTTTTGGAGAATAGTTATTTTATCTCATGGTGACAGGGTTACTTTAATCAAAACTATTTTGACCTATATTCCTCTATATTCTCTGCAAATGTTTAAAATGTCCAAATCCATTATTAACAATTTGAAAAGGATGTTCGATAAATTTCTTTTGAGTGGCTTCTCTTCTTAAATCCATTAGACCCATTGGAAGAAGCTGTGCAGGCCTGTTAATGAAGGTGGGTTTGGTTTTAGATCCATTGAGGACACCATGATGATCAATGCAATCAAGCTTTGGATTAGATATAGATCAAAAACATCTCTTTGGGCTGACTATATGTGGAAAAAATATTGTGTTTCCTCCCATCCCTTGCCATATAATCAGTAATGAATGACTCCCCCATTTGGAAACAAATGGATCATCATAGGGAAACTACTACGCATTTTATTTTATGAGATTTGGGAGAAAGTAATCTATGTTTTTAGTGTGATGATTGGACAAATTTGGATCCTTTAGCTAATATCTATGGATGACCTATGGACCTGAATGCCACTGTGAAGGAATGTTGGAACAATGTTGACTGCGACTTGGCTAAAATCAGATGCTTGGTATCTCCCCTTGATACTACTGCTATTTGTATAATATCTTTTGATAGAACTCAAAGGGATAAAAAGTTTTTCAAAACTAATCCTGGATTTTTTATGTCCAAGTGTTTGGATAAAAGTCTAAAATCCCCTGCATCCACTAATAGAAACTTGAAATTGCTTTGGAACTCTTTGTTGAAACCACCTATTTCCCTTTTTAGGATTACGCACTGATTTATTCCAATGAATGACATATTGATGCTTATGGGTTTAAGTGCCCTTCAATCTGCTTACTATGTAAAGCCGAGGACATACCCCACTTACTTTTGACATGTGTGGTTACAATGGGAATATGGCACCATATTTATAACAAGATGGGCATTGATTTTTCTGCCAAGGTTTTTTATAGTATCCCTTCAAATATCTTTCTATCGTTGTGTCATGGTTTATTTAGAGGGTCAGGCATAACATAAAACATGGGCATTCTAACCAGGAAGATGTTATATCCTTAATTTTTAGGTTTGTTTTTAGCTATCTACAGAAAATGGTCCTGTTTCGCAAAATTAAGGACGAATTTTTGGCTTAACTTGCTCCCATTGGATTTTCCCATACCAACCCCTATCAGAATAATTTTTGGCAGCCACAACTAAGTTTTTGGAATAAACCTCTCCCTTATCATGGATTAAATTTAATATAGATGGCATTTTTGCTGCTAATCATGCAGAGGTTGGGGGTGTTTTTTGAGGGATCACATTGGTAAGACCCTTCTTATGTTTTCATCACATATTTGTGCTACCTCCCCTCTCATTATTGAAGTTCAAGCCTTGTTGTTAGCTATCAAACTTGCTTCCTTATTCAATTGAAGGAATATGATTATTAAAATGGACTAATTATATCTTTGGAATGGCTACATTTACTTTTCTAAAGCTCACTAGCAGATTATCACTCAGTTAAAATTGGTAGTTGTGGTCACTCAGTGCTCTAACGTTAAATGGTTTTTTACTCTTAAAGATAGCAATTAATAAGCTGATTGGTAGCTTAAGCATCCTACATCTTCCCAGTTGGTCTATTTTGGTACTATCAGCACACTACCACCAACCCCGCCACCACACACTTCCCGTACCCGCCCCCGATATACCTAAAATATATAGTGTTTTTATGCCATTTTTATAACTATTTTTGATGATATTTCACATTAATGGAAGTAGTTTCTTGATTTTCTTACAGGTATGATTAAAGTGAGTGAGTGTGATGAAAGGAGAAAGAAGGGATCAAATTTAGAGCAAAAATGAAAGGTGTGCAAAATTAGCCTCTGGCGCCTAAGCGTCGATGGCTGGAGCTAGGCGCGACAGTTAAAAGTGACGAATTAAATTAAATTTGTTGTCATTTCTAAGGGGTGTTTGAAACAACTTTTTATTTAAACTTTCTTAACTTCTTTTAGGCAGCAAATTCAAATGAAGAGATGCATTTTTTGGTAGATACATTAAATCTGGACATGATTTGAAGAGACACCAAAGCACCTTTTGAAGAAATATTAAAATGAAGGCTAGAAGATGAAAAAAGGAGAAGATTTTTGAAGGGAAGTACTAGCTGGAGAAGTTGGAGAAAAGCTTGAAGTGGTTGAATGGAAAGAGGAAGAAAGTGAGTCTTCTTCTTGCCATACTTTCTTTACTTTTCCACTTTACTTTATCATAGATTGTATTAGAATCTAGGAGAGTGAATCCTTAGAGTTGGATGCCACCCCCTAAGGAAATATTTAGTGAAAATAAAAATTTCAGATAAAAATTTCAGAGGAACTTCAAGAGTCTTGTGGAGAAGATTTTTAGATAAGTTTTTATCTTTGTTTTTAAATTTGATTTTAAGTAAGACTTGTTGTGTTTTCACTATAATTTATACTTTCAAATCAAATTGTGTTTGTCTTTTCTCCATGAGTTCTAAGTAGTTTTCTTTTTTTTTTCCTTTCAAATGATGAAGAAATTAAATTATGGAAGGAAGTTGTGTGAAGTATTGATGTTTAGTGTTGGAAGAAGTTGTTACGATTCCACTACCTTGCACTTCATTTACCTCTTGATTTGGCCAATTAAGATATTTAAATTTATTGTGAGAATATGTAAGAACCAATGTGGTATTGTTTCAAATAACAATTGGAGTGAATCACATGAAATTGTATGGGTGAAAATTGTAGTTCATATAGTTGAGTGCAAATAAATATGGAGACATGCTTTTTAATGTGTGTTGAATTATAGGACTTTAGTGTGACAGGCTAAAGTCCCCCAATTTGGTTTGATGTTTTAAGTTTTGTTATGAGATGTTAGCCCCCAAGTGAAGGAAAAAGAGGGAACCCTAGAGTGAGAGCTAGTATCTTCCCTGCCTAACCCATCTTCAAGATTTCAAAACATCAAATTAACATATCTTCTTTATAAAATCAAGTAAGGGTAAAGAATATAACTGCTCCTATTTGGCACAACACATTTTGATACTTCCACAATGAAATTCTATAATTATTACTGATTCATTGAAAGTTGAAAAAGATATTTTATTCTAATTTGCTTTCATATCATTTAATAGTCTTGTTAATTTTAGTTGCTTACTTTACTTTTTCTAAAAAAATTAGCAAAAAGAATTTAAACTTTTTAATTACAAAACATAACTTGCAAAATTATTTTGAAAAGTAAAAAAGTTGTTTTTCTACTTCTTTAAACTTTTAGAACATTTTCCTGTGGGTTCAGTATATCGAGGCTTAATCAAAAAGTCTTGTATTACTTGATAAATGATATGTATATTTGCGTAGAATCCCATATTAAAAATAATTAAAGTTGATATTTTATTTGCTTTGGAATCAAGTTTTTGGTACCATTGTAAAGAAAGAGATATTATCATTAAGAAGAAATATAAAGTGTAAAATGTAAGCATAAATAATCGGGATCAAGTTTTTTGTGTCGTGGCCAGGGAAATTAATTAAAATATTTTTAAAGAAAATTTAAGAAAAACCAAATTTTTACTTTTTCTCTATTTCCTTATTGCATTTTATCTCATTTTGTTTTATAATTGTGTATGTGTAGTTCAGGTTCTGAAGGACTTGTGCCTTACGATTCTGAATTAAAAAGAACTATAAGAAAAATCAGAAAAATAAATAAACTGAAAAAGACAAAAATATTCAAGAAATGGCAAATCAAAATGCTGAAATCCATCAAGAATTCAGACCTTTAAGAGATTATGCTAGCCCTACAGTAGATGAACTTCATGTTATTATTCAAAACCCTGCTATAACGGCTATTTCATTTGAACTTAAACCTGCTATTGTCCAGATGGTATCTAATAATCAGTTTGGGGGACCACCAATTGAAGATCCTAATTTACATTTTGCCAATTTTCTAGAATTGTATGCTACTTTTAAATACGATGGTATTTCAGACGATGCTATTAAACTTAGACTTTTTCCTTTCTCACTGAGAGATAAGGCTAAGATATGGTTAAATTTGTTAGCACCTGGATCTTTCAAAACTTGGGGTGATTTAGCGCAAAAATTCCTTGATAAATATTTTTCGCCATCAAAGACTACGAGACTTAGAAATGATATTACATCTTTTTTTCAGTTTGAAGGGGAATGTATTTATGAAGCATGGGAACATTTTAAAGATCTCCTAAGAAAGTGTCCACATCATTCAATACAAGATTGGTTAATAATTCAAACTTTTTACAATGGATTAGCTGGATATCTTAGATCTATTATCGATGCCGCTACTGGTGGTTCATTGATGTCTAAATAGTTTTCTGATGCTTATGCTTTAATTGAAGAAATGGCTACTAATAATTTTCAATGGCCTTGTGAAAGGTTAAATCCTAAAAAGGTAGCCAATATTCATGAAAATGATGCTTTTGCATTGCTAGCAAATTAAGTTGCTGCAATTTCAAGGAAGACAATTCGAAACGAATTTTTCTCAGCCAATTTCCATGATTGAAGAAAATTCATTAGGCCAAATGGTTGATTCTCAAACATTATTAGAAACTTTAAATGTCATTAATAAGCCTAATAACCCATATTCGAATTATTATAACCCGGGTTGGAAGAACCATCCAAACTTTAACTGGATCAACAATAATCAGGGTGGTAGTAATCAACAATGGGTGAATAATCAAGTAAACCCATTGGGGAACTGGAACAACTAAGGGAATAATAATTATAGATCAACCTATCCTCCAGGTTTTAACAATGCTTCACAATTTAAGGAGAAGAAGTTGTGTATACAAGAAGTGGTGTTACAAATGGGAAATCAATTGCAAAGTCAAGGAGCTACAATCAGAAATATTGATAATCAATTAGGACAGATTGCCAATTCATAAACTAATAGACCCCAAGGAACACTTCCTAGTAATACAGAAATAAATCTAAGAGGCAAGAATAAAGAGCAAGTAAAAGCAATTCAGTTGGGAAGTGGAAGAAAGTTGGAAGGTAGAGTTCAAAAAGAGATTGAAGTAGAGAAAGAAGAAATTGAAGAACCCAAAGAGGACGCTTTGAAAGGTTGGGAAAGACCTATTTCTCCACTTAAGATTGATTTAGAAAAGTAACCACCTCCATTTCCTCAGAAATTTTGACAAGAAAAGTTGGATAAGCAATCTTCAAAGTTCTTGGAAATATTTAAGAATCTTACAATCAACATTCCATTTGCCGAAGCCTTTGAAAAAATTCCAAGCTATGTGAAATTTATGAAGAATATTCTAAAAAGAAAATTGAAGTTTGAAGATAATGAAACTGTTGCACTTAGTAAGGAGTGTAGTGCAATAATTCAGAAAAAGCTTCCTAAAAAGCTTAAAGTTCCTAGTAGTTTCACAATTCCATGTGCGATCGGAGATAGATTTCATAGGAAAGCTTATGTGATTTAGGTGCAAGAATTAACCTTATGCCATTATCTATATTCAAAAGACTAGGATTAGGAGAAATAATCCCGACTACTGTAACTCTATAATTAGTGGATCTTTCGATCACTATCCTAAAGGAGTTATAGAAGATGTTTTATTGAAGGTGGATCAATTTATCTTTCCTATGGATTTCATTATGCTAGATATGGATGAAGATAATAAGATGCTCATAATTTTAGGGAGACCTTCCCTAGCCACAGGCAGAGCAATGATAGATGGGGAAAATAGGGAATTAACTATGTGTGTAAATGATCAAACTATTACATTCAATATCTCAAAATCAATGAAATATCCTGCAAGAGGTAAAGATGATGAATGCTACAGAATGGATGTTATCAGATATCTAAGTGAATGCCATTTCAAATCAACTTAAGAAGAGAAATCTAAAAGTGAAAAATTAGAACACGAGCAAGAAGAGGAATTACAACATTATGAAGATTTTCATGATGAAGATTTAAGTTATGTTCATGAAAATTTTTGAATTGTTGGACATGACTGAGAAAGATGAATCTTTTAGTCCATCAATTGAAAAACCTCCTGAACTTGAATTAAAGATGCTTCCTACTCATTTAAAATATGCATTTTTAGGTGATAAATCAACTTTGCCAGTTATAATTTCCTCTCAATTGACTGAAAAAGAAGAAGAGAGTTTGCTTGAAGTTCTAAAGAAATATAATAAAGCCTTTAGATGAACAATAGCTGATATTAAAGGAATCAGTCCTTCAATTTGTATGCATAGAATCCTATTGGAAGAGAATTACAAACCTCGAGCTAATCCTCAAAGGAGATTAAACCTATCATTAAAGATGTTGTTAAGAAAGAAATTTTAAAGTGGTTGGATGCTGGAATTATCTACCCTATTTCAGATAGTACATGGGTTAGTCTTATTCACTGTGTTCCTAAGGAAGGAGGAGTTACTGTGACTGAAGACAAGTTATAGGGTGGTGAATATGTATTGATTATAGATAAACCATGCCACAAGGAAAGACCATTTTCCACTACCCTTTCTCGATCAGATGTTGGATAGACTGACTGGGCATAAATACTTTTGTTTTCTGGATGGATATACCGGTAACCACCAAATACAAATTACTCCTAAGGATCAAGGTAAAACAACGTTTACTATTTCTTATAGTACATTTGCTTTTAGGAGAATGCACATTGGTTTATGTAATGCCCTTGCTACATTTCAGAGATATATGATGACAATTTTCTGTGATTTAACTGAAAAAAGAATTGAAGTTTTTATGAATGACTTTTCAGTGTTTGGAATTTCATTTGAATCATGTTTAGAACATTTATCAAAAGTTCTTAAGCACTATGAAGAAACTAATTTAGTCCTTAACTGGGAAAAATGTTAATTTATGGTAGCAGGAGGAATTGTATTGGGACATCATATATCAGAAAAAGGTATGGAGGTAGATCGTGCAAAAATTTAAGTGATCGCTAATTTACCTTGCCCTACTTATGTAAGGGAAATTAGAAGTTTAGGACATTTTGGATTTTACAGGCGTTATATTAAAGTCTTTTCAAAGATTTCAAAGCCTTTATACCGTTTACTAGAAAAAGATGTGATTTTTTTATTTTGATGAAGAATGCCTAAAAGATTTTAAATCATTAAAAGAAAAATTAATTACTGCACCTGTTATAGTTTCACCAAACTAGGAAAAACTTTTTGAATTAATGTGTGATGCAAGTGATTGTGCTACTGAAGCTATTTCAGGTAAGAAATATGATAAGATTTTGAAAGTGATCTACTATGCTAGTAGAACTCTTAATGAAGTTTAAATTAATTATACCACAACTCAGAAAGAGATACTAGCTATAACATTTGCCTTTGATAAATTCAGATCATATTTAATTGGAACAAAATGTGTGGTGCATACTGACCATTCTGCTATTAAGTATTTAATGACAAAGAAGGATGCAAAATTGATACTGATAAGATGGATTCTTCTTTTACAAGAATTTGTTTTTAAAATAGTAGATAGGAAGGGTGCTGATAATCAAATTGCTGATCATCTCTCTAGGCTTGACTTTGAAAAATCTCTCTGCTTTGAAAAGGAAATTAATAAACATTTTCCTAATGAGAAATTGTTCACTATTAATGAGTGGCATGTTCTGTGGTATGCCGACATTGTAAACTTTATTGTCAATGATATTTTGCCTATGGTTTGACATACCAAGAGAGGAAGAAATTTTTATCTGAAGCTAAGAATTATTTTTGGGATGACCCTTTTTTATATAAACAAGGAAAGGATCTGATTATTTAAAGATGCGTGGCTTTAGAAGAAACTTATGAAATTATTCAAAAATGTCATAATTCTGATTCGGGGACATTTTGGTGTTGATAAAACTGCATATAAAATATTATATTTGGATTTTATTGGCCTACAATTTTTAAGGATGTTAATGCTTATATTAAAAATTGTGATTAATGTAAACGTGTAGGCAATATTTCGAGAAGAAATAAGATGCCCCTCAATTATATGTTGGAAATTGAAATATTTGACATTTGGGGATTATATTTCATGGGACAATTTATACCATCTTTCAGAAATATATACATTTTGATAGCAGTAGACTATGTATCCAAATGGATTGAAGCTATTGCTTTACCTTGATTTGATCCTCAAAAGTGTTGCAAAATTTTTAAGAAAGAATATATTTTGCAGATTTGGAATATCAAGAGTTATCATAGCTGATGGGGGAAGTCATTTTAGAAATGCGATTATGGAAAGCTAGTAAAGAAATATCATATTATCCATCGCATTGTTACTGCTTATCGTCCACAAAATAGCGGTTTAGTTGAATTATCCAATCGTGAAATTAAAAGAATATTGGAAAAGACTGTTAATCCAAACAGGAAGGATTGGTCAATCCAACTGGATTACGCTTTGTGGGCCTATAGGATTACATACAGAAATTCTATAGGAATGTCTCCATATAGGCTAATTTTTGGGAAAGCTTGTCATTTACTAGTTGAATATGGCATAAAGCATATTGGGCTATTAAAGAGTTCAATTATAATTTGAAAGATGCTGGTGAAAGGAGATTGTTGCAATTAAATGAGCTTGAAGAAATAAGGAATGAATCTTATGAAAATGCTAAGATTTATAATGAAAAGATAAAGTTATGGCATGATCGGAAGTTTCTTACTAATAATCTTGAGCCAGGACAACAAGTTTTGTTATATAATACTAGATTGAAAATAGTTGCTAGAAAACTTAAGTTCAGGTGGATGGGCCCATTTATTGTGATGAAAGTTTATTCCTATAGAGCTATGGATATTAAAGATCCTAAGACTGGAAAAATATTCAAAGTCAATGGTCATAGACTAAAACCCTATTTTTCAGTCGATCAGTCTAAATTTGATGATATCTGATGTTGGATCACTCAGAATAAGCTTTGGGTATGTCGGGCTGAAGACGTTAAACCAAGCGCTTTATGGGAGGCAACTCATATTTATCGGTGTGCTTTACTTCAAGTTTGTTTTGAATGCTTTTGTTTGGTTTGATTTGAGAAAATGTGGTAGTATTTTGAAGTTCTTATGATATTGTGGTGTTTCTTGGACTTAATTGATGACTTAGATAAGTCAGAATGAAGATTTGGACGTTTAGCTGACCTGCGTTAAAATGAGCACCGGCGCTTATGCGCCAGATGTTGGCGCTTAGGCACCACAGTTATTAAAAACGTGATAAATGTGGTTCTAGAAGCCTAAATCGTGTGTAAGTGGTTTTGGGAGTTATTTGGGAATTAAAACATGTATAGGGTCGATTTTTTAGACTTCCCAAGTTTATAAAAAGGCCCAAAATTAAGAGATACTTGCCCCAATTTTTATTTTCACTTCTGAGCCTTAAGGAAGAAAATTTTGAGAGCCAAAATGTCTTCTTGGAAGAGCGAAGTTAAGAAGAAAGAGGAAGCCAACATGAAGAAGTTCATTTGTGAGAATGCACAAGAGTTATACAATGGGTTTCTAGCCGTTAGTATTCAAGGAATCACAGAAAGGATATCGAAGATCGAGGCTGATGTGGCTTCAATCGAAGCAAAGGTAAATGAAACTAGCGCATATTGGATGGCAACTCAAAATGAAATTCTGTCATACAAGTCATGTGGAAGAAGCGGATAAAGCGATGTATCTCAAGAAAAAATGGTTAGAAGAAGATATGAGAGTTTTCAACCATCGCCTGTTTTATCAAATTTACATTCCAGATGGTTCAAATGGAACTAATGATGGTTCAAGACATATTCCACTTAATGGAGAATGGAATTAAATTTAATTGTGGTCTTGTGATTTAGTTATCTATGTTTAGTATTTAATGTTTGTGATTTTTGTAATGTTTGTTTAGTGTTTGTATTTTAAGTGTGTTTCATCTTAATTATGTATTTTTTTGTTTATTTATATGTGTAGGGAGCTTTTATTTTGGGAAATTTCATCCAAGGGTTTTGGATCAAAATTTTTAGTTGTATTAAGTGTTTTGATTTTAATGAAATATATGTTTGTGTCTGAAATTTGTTTGAATCAATTGATATTTAAGTGAGATTTTGGAGTATATAAGTAGGTATGGGGTATAAATAATTATTTAAATAGTTTAAGTGTGATTAACTAGGCATATTAGTGCAATTCAATTAAACGTCGAAATCTGCAAGGTTGGGCCTACGTGTCAAACCCTCGGCGCTTAAGCGCCAGCACTCACGGCTAAGCGTCGTAATTGTGTGCATAGGCGTCGGTTTGGGAAAATTGTTTTACAGGCGTTAAAATCCTAAAAATTGACATTTTTTTACCTCACTGTCACTTTCAACCTCCCAAAGTCGAGATAAGCTTCCTAGGGCTTTGATCCACATAAAAATTATCTATTTTTCAGTGTACATTTCAAGCTCATTTTATGCATATTTTTAATGATATTACACTTTAAAAGAAGGTATTTTGCATATTTTTATCTCAATTATAAAAATATGATTTTAGAGAAAATGAAGCAAAAACTATGCAATTTTGAGCCAAAATGAGCAAGGAAGAAAATTTTGACTTGGCACATATCGATATGTCTTTCTATACTTAATATCTTTTATATTTCTCACATGTTTTTAGATGAAATTATACTTTTGAGAAAGGTTGTTTTTATGTCTATTTTGTAGGTGAAGATATTAGAAACGCTACGCAACTGAAATGGGGCGAAACGGAGTAGAAACGGAGCCAAATGGAGAAAAACAGATGAGCTACGTACAGGGTGGCGCCTAGGCGCCAAACCTGGCGCCTAGGTGCTAGGGACAACAAGAAAACGGCTCCTAGGAGCCAGAATCAAGGCCTAGGCGCTAGAACCCGTCTAGGGGTGATTTTGGACTGTTATGGACAGTTATTGAACTGTTTTGGGTGGTTCCAAAGCATTCTAGAAGTCTCTGGACGAAATCCTACATGTCAGCAACTAATACAATGAATCTAGACACATTAGAGTGGTTTTTAAATGAAGAGGTGTGTCTCTTAAGTGAAGGGGTCCGACCCTTCACATAAATGATCTAGCGCCTAGGCGCCAGAATTTGTTTCTAGAAGATTCATTGAATCTGGACCGAATTTTGAAGAGCTGTCTGAAGCAACCCTTGGTCATTTTCGAAGCTCTATAAATAGGGACCAATTCTACAGCAAGGCGGTCTCTCTCTCTCTCTCTCTCTCTCTCTCTCTCTCTCTCTCTTTCTTCCCCCTTAGTCATTTTAGAGTCATTTTAGAGTCATCAAGATGTAGATTTCTACATCGTATGGAGAGATTGGTGAGGTATTTTGAGATATTTATGTATGTACGAGCAGCGCATGGATCGGTGGGAGACTTTGGTGGAGAGATTTTCTTCTTTCCTTCAGAGGGAAAAAGCTAAGTACTTGTTCTTCATTCTCTTGTAATTGTTGCAAACACATTCTAGTGGACTTTCTTTATTTTAAACTAAGTTTTCGGTCGTGAATTATCCGTGCTTCGTAAGTGATTTTTTTTACTCTTTCTTTTAATATGAAGTAGTGGCATGTGTAGGTGTTGACCTCATTTTTGATGAGGTCTTTTCTCTTCTCTCTCCTTAGTACTTAGGATCTAGCCATAGGGCTTCACCTTAAATATCTTAGAAGATTAGAAATGGTACCCATCACTTTAAAAATTCAAACACTTCTTGGCTCCCTTCAAACCCAACAAGTTTGATTACAAACCCCTAAGGCACTTGGAGGGTTAAGATCAAATGTGGAGGTTTAAAGGATGAGTTTCCTATAGAACTCTTTGGCCTTAGGATTACCCTGGGTGGCCTGGTCTTGTGAGGGTTGACTTGCACACACCTCACTCACACACACACATTCCAATCCATAAAACTACCTTTAACCAATTTGGCTTCCTGACTCATGTAGGTAATTCATACGGATAGTCCTCAACCCCTAAGCCCCTGGTTAAGAGGGTTAGGAACAACATATTGAGTGCCTAAGATGAGTCCTCTCATGGCTCTTGTGAGCTTAATATGGCTTCATGGCTCAATCAAATGGTTTCATATCACTCACACTTGAACAACCTTCATTTTTCCAAAATTTCAATTTTTGACCCCTGGGACCCTAAACCCACCAAGCCTACCAAATGCCCTTGAAATTGCCCGAAATTTGCAAAATTGCCTAAATTACCAAAAATTCCTCAAAATCAATCCTAAATATTCCCACCCCCCCACTCAAATTGATCATCCATGACCAAATACACCAAAAATTTCCAAATACCCCCTCAATACCCTCCAAATACCCAAAATACCCTTTTAACTCAAAAATTCCAAAAATTCAGAAAATTCCCAGAAAATTTCAAAAAATCCCAAAAATTTCCAATTTCATTTTGTTTAACTACACCATAAGCTAATTTTGTCAATTTAGCCCACTTTTACCAAAACCCCCAATTTGACCTATTTTTAACCTAAGAGAGCCCAATGTCCAAACAAACCACACCAATTGACCTCAATTTTGATCTAATTCAATCCTAAACTTCAATTTAATATCCCCAATACCAATTTAGACCAAATCCAAACCCCATTTCATCAACATGTTGATCCAATCTCAATCTGAAGGTTAAAGCCCAATTTTGGCCCATAACTTAAACTTGGACCAAACCAAACCAACTCAACTCCAATTAACCCCAAATCTTTTCCTAAAACTTCCTAGCATCCCCACAAACAAAACACTAACATGATTTGCACCAAATTTGAAACCATACTCCACCTAAATCTGACCCAAACCAAAAATCCCCAATTTGGCCTAAATCCATCATGAACCCAAATGAGCCCAAATCCCAAAATCAAAGCCCAACCAAAGTTGAAAACTCTTTGTCACACCCACAAAAATATTTTTCAACATTAATTTTACATCAAACCCAACATTGGCCCAACCTTAACCCAAGTTAGCCCAATTTGATCCACTTTGGCCTCATTACCAAAAAGCCTAAATTAAACCCAATTCAACTCAAAATCACCCCAAACTTGTTCCAAATTACTCATGGCACATTCTTAAACCAATCCCAACATTTACTTGACACAACTGTACGGCTTATTTTTAAGTTTGTGTTGTATTTTGAAAAGGAGGTCGCCTATAGAAATTGTCGGCGAAATTTAAATTTTAAATTTAATTTAACTATATATATAATTTAGAAAGTAGTAGTTGATTTTGAAAATAATTTTAAATTTGAAAGTTTTAAGATATGAAATCAAAACTATCTCACATCCCAAATAGTTTATATAAACGAGCACCGCACCACAAACCATATATCTATCCCGAAGAATAGACACACTGCTTGATGATGGGGCTCGATTAAATAAACTAGGAGATTTGTGACATCCGTTTGGTCTGCGAACCAATTTTATAAGCCGACAAGTTCCCCGCTTAATATAAAGGAATTAAGCGGGGTTTATATTACCAGGTTCTTAAAGTTCCCTATAAGGGAAAGCCACTATAGTTAATCACATCTTAAATGACAGGAATCATTTAAGAAAACTCTCGATAATGATCGGTGGTTTTGCTCTCGAGAATTTCAAGGTTTAAGGTTTTCAAAGGATTGGGTTTTGGAATTTTCAATAGGGATTAGCTGAAATTTGGAACAGTTCGTTTTAAGAGTCCAAAGGAAGAGAAGTAGGAGAAGCCGAGGATCCAAGAAGAATCTTGGCAACTTCTCAAACTATCCTATTATTTAGTTTGAATTTGAGAATATCATTTAATGTTGTAATCTTGCCAATTTTAGTTAATTAGGACTTATATTTGTATGACACAATCATACAAATAGCCTCGAAGATGTGAGGGTTTATGTCGTACCAAACGACTACCTCAGACTCCTGAGACCGGTTAGGGCTTAATTTGCATAACATGATTATGCAAATGCCTAACAAAGAGTTGAGGATTTATGTTGCACTAGGAAAACTACCTCGAAGTCCTATGGCTTTGTTATTTAATTATAAGAAAGTTTTACTGAAGTAGATCCGAGTTTTACTGATGATGATGGCCGTGCTGTCCACTGTGCTCCAAGCTCCTTGTTGTTGCAGCGGTTTAATTTTAGAAGTCATAAATCAGGAGATGAGAGACGTGTTTTGGTTTAGAGAAAATCTTAAAATCCAAGTGTTCTTAATATTTAATTAAAACAAATCTTAAAGTTGTTTAAACAGAACCGATTAAGATCCCACGGTTCCGTCATCCCGGCACCATTATTTTCATTGAATTCACCTAGTCTAGATGAATTTGCTAAACTCAACTGAATGAGTTCCACACTTTCATTTAGACCGTGGGAAATCCCGTTAGCAATGTGTGGGTTACAACATTCCAGGTATTCCTGATCATTCAACGAGACGTTTTAATTTAGTTTTAATTATAGTTTTGTTGTTCTGTTTGTGATTAAATTTTGAATTGTTTTATATTTTGAAATGTTGTAGCGGTGAATTTTATCTTGCAATGACTTTTAATTTAGTTTTGGTTTCAGTTCAGGGACTATCCTAAAGGTTTTGGTTTTCATGCAACAATCTTATTTAACATGCAAGAAAAGTAAAGTACAGTGCATGTAAGTAAATTGCAATAAAGTAAAAGCGTACCTGGAGGGTCTTCCGTCATCCCAAGCTGCACTTGAAACACATGTTAAGACATTTAAATATTTTGCAAGAAATACTTAGGTAAAGCTAAGGGAAAGGGTTTTGGTTGTCTACCAAGTTCCTAATCCTATAACTAGTCATCTCCTATGACGTCTAGGTTCTTGGTTTGGTTCAAGGATGATTTTCTTCATCAAAGAATAACTAGATTCTATTGTTCTTCTAAAACATCCCTTCATATTGAGGAAGTGCTTAGGACGAGTCCTAAACATCTTTTCAATATTTCTGGGATTGTTTTGAGTCCAAGTAAATTTAGTTGCACAGGTGAATTAATTATCCAGGGGTTTAAGTTTTGTTCCCTTGCTCAGTGAACTAGGACATTTGAATATCCTATAAGTGAAGTAACACTTCACTTAAGCGTTATAATAATAAGAGCTTTAAAAGGGCAAATCAACTTACTAAGTATTTTAATGATTTAAACTTAATGATTTAATTTTAATTTTGACTTAATTATAAAAAATTAGTTTAAGTTTGGAATAGTGTTCAAGTCCTTTATGTTTTAAGTTTATTTTAAGTGTTTGGTTTAACTCTTAATGATTTCATTTAGGTGTGTTGTTGAATGATTTTAATTCAATTTAATTTTAATTTAATTTAAGTTTAATTTAATTTAATTTAATTTAATTTGATTTAATTTAATTTAATTTAATTTTAATTTAATTTGATTTAATTTAATTTTAATTTAATTTTAATTTAATTTGGTTTAATTTAATTTAATTTAAATTTTAATTTAATTTAATTTTAAATTTTAATTTAATTTAATTTTAATTCAACTTAATTTGATTTAATTTATTTTTGATTTAATTTTAATTTTTTATCTTAATATATCAAATATGATTTAATTTAATTATTAAATTGTTTAGCATTTTAAATTTTAAGTTAGGATTATCCTTTTAGTTAAGAATTAGATATTATTGAAGTGATTAATTTAGGGGTTCATAAATTAAAGAATAAATATTCTCTTAATAATATCCCTACTTTAATAATTCCAATTTCTATTATTCTTCCAAAATTTCAATTAATTAATTAATTAAAGTTTTATTTTAATTAGATTTGAAATGGTTAGTAGGTTTCTACCCTCAATCATTTAAGTTTCAATCATCCAAAATCAGTTTAAAAATCAAATATTTTACCCTCCTCTTTTTTATTAGTCCTAAAATTTTAATTAAGGGTTGAAATTTTTAATTACCCTTTTGCCCTTCAAGCTTAATAATTCTATAACTCACTAAACTAAGCTCAAGTGAACTTGAAATTTTTATGTAACCTCACTCACATGTCAATTAAGACATTAGAGGAGAAAATATGATTTTGCTATATTTAATTTATTTATGTAATTATTTTTAATGGAAAATAGGGGTTTTCAAGGAAAATTCAATAACATGACCAAGGAATTGTTTCTGTCCTTAAGAAAATTATGGGATATTCCTAATGATTAGAGGACCATTTGGGTTAATTTTGGTGATTTTTTGAATTATATTTTATTTATTAGAATTATTTTGAGTTTTGGAGTATTAATTAATTTAAAAAAGAAATAAAAGTTGAAAAATGGATTTTATATTTTTCAAAAATCTCTCTAACCTCAGGGAAATTAGAGAACCAAAATTTATATTTTTCTGATTTTTCTTTGATTTATTAGAATTATTTTAGTGGAAATGTTAAAGAAAATCATTTTTTTAATTCAAAAATTGTTTTAAGCCTTTAAAATTCAATATCTTACCCTAGAGACTTAGGAAAAATATTTGGTTTGTTCCTAGGTGATTAGAATTCAAAATGTGACATTTTGGTGATTTTTAATATTTTTATGATTTTTATTATTTTTTAATTATTAAAAATATTAAAATAATGATAAAAATCAACTTTTTTAGAAAATTACAATTTTAATTTTCCTAAATTCCTCTAATATTAGAGAAGCCCCAAAACTATTTTTGTGAATTTTTGAAAATTATTTTGTGAGTTATGAATTTTTAAAGTTTAATTTTGGTTATGTGACTTAATTAATCCATTTGATGGGGTTAATCAAATCCAATTGACTTCAAATTTTTATTGGGGATTCTTCTGACCCTAAAGAATAATAGAGAATTGTTTTCAAGTCAATTTGATGTGTAGTTAACCCTAATTAATTAAAATTCAATTTTGGGTGTTAAGGCTAATTAGGGTTATTCCAAGTGAATTAATTCAAAATCTATTTTTCCTAAGTTCCTCTGGTCATAAGAAACATCACCAAATTTTCCTAGAATTTATTTCTTAACATGCTAATTATTGGAATTAAAATACTCAAAACAGTAACATGAACTTGTAAAATCAATAATTTCTCATAGGGATGGCCTCTGACCTTGGCAAATTCAGGGAATGTTCCTAAGTTTAGAGGCTTCAAAAGCCCTATGGTCTCATGCCATGGTGAATTGTCTATGCAAATGAAGAATTAAAATAATGCAGAGAGTAAATAAATCATTAAAAATAAAATTCTTGATGAAATTACTTGATTTCTTTTCCACATTATTCTCCTCTGTTCACTGAGCAAGAGGGTATTTTTATTTTATTTTTGTGATTTTTCTACACAAAGTTATGAATTTTTGAAGTTTCTGGTATTTAATAAATTCAGAAAATACCTAATTATCTACTTAACCCAGTCAGCGCCAACGCATCCTTAGTCTCCCTGAACGGCCACGCGTCGTCTCTCGGTTCGGCGTCGCCTCCTGAGTCAGCTCGCCATGGGGCCCGCGGTTCACGTACTATCTCCCGGTCCGACGCCATCTGAGCAGTCCGTCCAATACACGCGCGAATGGACGGCATCCGTTCATCGTCCCCGATCGACTTCACCTGAGAGCCGTCCATCTTCCAGGCTTGATATCTCTCTTGATTCATAACCGATTTCTACGTTCTTATACTCTATGGATTCATCTTGAAGAGGCGAACACATCCATATGGTTTATGTGGCATGAAATTAACCCAATCAAAATAGAGAATGTTCAGAAGCTCGGGAGAAGAGAGAGCTCATACCTTTGCTCAGAGAAGTGTGGCTTCGATCTAAGAGTTGTGTCACCTTCGATTGAGTCCAGATAAGCTCCAGATGAAGTCTCTGGCCCTGGGGAATTGTCTAGACTTGAATTCGACCAGACCTGATTCCAAAGCTTGGGTGGCCTGGAGAGGGGGCTTCCACTGGGGAACTCCTTCTCTTGATCTTGTGCAGGTTTGGGTGAGTTTAATTTGAGTTTGGTGGAGTATTGGAAAGTGTCCTGGTTTTGGGTGGAATTTTGGCTGAGAAATTGAGCTCTGTAGATGGGGATTAGGGCAAATTATCACTGGGGATCAATTGCTCTAAGTGTGGAGGATGGTCTAGAACAATGTTGGCAGAGTTTCTGTATGGTTTGGTGCAACTCTTTTTTTTGCCGAGAGGGGGTGGGGTTTAAATAGGAGTGGCTGGAGGGCCTCCCAGGGGGAGTTAATGGCTGGGATCAGCTGCTCTGGGCAAGGGAAGAACAGCTCCAATGGCCATTGGGCATGGGGCAGCTCAGCAAGAGAGAATTTCAATGTTGGGCTCACATGGTGCTCTCGGCCATGGCATTTTTTGGCTGCTGTGGTGGCTGGCCGGCCATGCATGGGTCACCCTCAGGGTCAGTGAGGTCAGAGCTTGATTCCTGTGAGTTCAATTGATGTTTGTCATGTGTAAAGGTGGTGAATTGAAATGGAATGGGAAAGGGATGATTTTGGGTTTCATTTGGTCAACCCATTGTTTAGGGCTTGGTGCACCCTCCAAGGGACTTTGGGTGTTGTGGGGAATCAGGTAAGTCAGCTGGTTTTGAGTGGAGAAGTCCCCATCCAAACATATTTGGATTATTTTTGAGTTAAGGGTAATCATGGTTAAGGTTAATGACCTTAAGGGAATCTAGAAAGAGCTTCCTCCATTTGCCCAATGTGGTATGGTCACATGTCAAACCTTTCATGGCTCCACATGGGGATTAAGGATGGCTTCATGGCTCTTATATGGCTTGGGAAAAGTTGGCTTGGTTTCATGGAAGTAGGTTTTAGGAATTTTGGTATTTTGGTGTGAAATTTGGATGGTTTGTCATATAGCTTAGTTTAGAAAAGTTTGATTGTTGATTTAGAACTTAGGTTTGATATTAATTGAGTGAGGATGAGATGAGATTGTAATGTGGGCCTTAGGATGGGTTTGGGCTTTTAAAATTTAGTAAAGGTGGGCTTTTAAAATGGTTTAAGGGAATGGGCTTTTATGTTTCAAAATGGGCTTTTAGATGAAAAATTTTGCGAAGGGCCATGCTAAATAAATGTTGGGTTTGATTTAGGGATGTGTCATGAGTGATTTGAGACAAATTTGAGGTGATTTGGAATTGAATTGAGTTTATTTTGGGTCCCCTTGGTGATAGGGTCAAAATAGATCAAAATGGACTAACTTAGGCTAAGTTTGGGCTAATGTTGAAATTGATGTAAAATTAATGTTGAGAAATGTTCATGGGAGTGTCACAAAGAGTTTTCAACCTTGGTTGGGGTTTAATTTTGGGATTTGGGCTAAGTTAGGGTTAAGCTTGGGTTTAGGCTAAATTGGGGATTTTGGGTTTGGGTTGAATTTGAGTAAGGTTTGGGTCCAAATTTTGGGCAAATCAAGTTAGTATTTTGTTTATGGGGGTGTTAGGAAGGTTTTAGAAAAGATTTGGGATTAATTGGAGTTGAATTGGGTTGGTTTGAGCTAGGTTTAGGTCATGGGTCAAAATTGGGCTTTAAGCTTAAAAATGAAATTGGATTCAAATGTCAATCAAATTGGACTTGGATTTGGTCTGGATTGATATTGGGGATATTGAATTGAAGTTTAGAATTGAGTTGGACCAAAATTGAGGTCAATCGGAAAGGTTTGGTTTGACATTGGGTTCATTTGGGTTTGACTTTTGGGCAAATTGAGGTTTTTGGTAAAAGTGAGGTAAATTGGCAAAATTGGCCCATGGTGTAGTAGAACAAAATGAAATTGGGAATATTTGGGATTTTCTGGATTTTTCTAGGAATTTTTGGAATTTTTGAATTTTTGGGTCAAGTGGGGCATTTTGGTAATTTGCAGGGTATTGGGGGTACTTTTGGAAATTTTGGTATTTTTGGCTGTAAATGATCAATTTGATTGGTGGAGAAATTTTCAAGGTTGATTTTGGAAAATTTTTGGGTGATTTGGAAATTTTGGTGTTTTTGGGTAGTTTCAAAGGGCTTTTAGTAGGTTTGGTGGGTCCGGGGCCCCGGGGGTCAAAAATTGAAATTTTGGAAAAATGAAAATTGAGCAAGTGTGAGTGAAATGGAATCATTTTGGTTGAGCCATGAAGCCATATTAAGCCTATAGGAGCCATGAGAGGACTCATTTGAGGCATTCACTATGTTGTTCCTAACCCTCTTAGCCAGGGGCTCAGGGGTTAAGGACCATCCATGTGAATTACCTACATGAGTCAAGAGGTCAAGTTGGGTATAGGTGTGGTTTTTTTTTAGGATGTGTGTGTGATGGTGTAGTGTATGTGTAAGTCAGCTCTCATCAGACCAGGCCACCCAGGGTGTTCCTAAGGCCAAAAAGTCCTATAGGGAACTCATCCTTTAAACCTCCACATTTGATTTCAAACCTTTAGGTGATTAGGGGTCTACAATCAAGCTTGTGGGGTTTGCAGGGAGTCAAGAGGTGTTTGAGTTTCTAAAGGGTGGGTTCCACTTCTAGTCCTCTAAGATAGTCAAAAGGAAAGTCCTAAGGCTAGATCCTAAGTACTAAAAGGAGAAGAGAAGACTCATCAAAAATGAGGTCAACAACAACCCCTCACCAATTTTTATCCATCAATTTATTTCAAACCTAAAAGCCCACTTCCTTAAACCATTTTAAAAGCCCATCCAAAATGATTTCAAAAAGCCCAAGACTTATTCCAAAGCCCACATGAAGTTTCCTCTCATCATCCTTTTAATTGAAATCATCCCTAAGTCCTAAATCAATAATAAAATCATTCCACATCAAGCTTCATCCAAATTTCCACCAAAATGCCAAAATTCCTAAAATCCATTTCCATGTAAGTGAGCCAAGCCACTCCTAAGCCAAATGGAGCCATTGAGCCATGCACAAGCCACATGAGAGCCATGGAAAATACTTTACACATCACCAAGCCATTAATGGTAAGAGAGGGGAGCTCTTTCCTAACCTATGATTAAACATTTTAACCTTACCCATGCTTCACCTAAACCCAAAATTAATCTAAATAAGCTTGGATGGAGACTTCTACACTCAAAATCAGCTGACTCACCTGACTCTCCACAGCACCCAAAGTCCCTTGGTGGGTGCACCTAGCCCAAAAGCATGGTTTGACCAAACCAAACCCAAAATGAGCCTTAACCCATTCCACTTTAATAAACTCCTTTACACATGGCCAAAGCCAATTGAGTTCACCAAACCCCAGCCCTGACATCACTGGTCAAGATGGTGACCCATGCCTGGCCAGCCAGCCACCACAGCCGCCGGAAAACACTATGGCCGAGAGCTTCGTGTGAGCCAAATTTTCAAATTCTTCCTTGCTGAGTTGCCTTAACCCAATTGGACTCCACATCTGTTCTTCCCTTGTCCTGAGCAGCTGATCTCAAGCCCTAATTCCCCCTCGGAGGCCCTCCAGCCACCTCTATTTAAACACCACCACCTCTCGGCCAAAAAAGGTGCTGAATAAAACCTTACCAAAACTCTGCCAAAATCACTCCAGACCCTTCTCCAAACACAGAGCACTTGATCCCCACTGAAATTCAACCCTAAAACCCCCTCTGTGAGCTCAATTTCTCAGCTCAAAATCCACCCAAAAAACAGGACACTTCACCACAATGAGCCAATCCTCAAATTGATTGACCCTACACCTTCACCAGACCAAGAGAAGAAGTTCCCCAACAAAAGCCCCCTCTCCAGGCCAGCCATTTCTTCTATCGGTCAAGCTTTGAAATTGGGCTTGGTGGAAGTCTGGTCTAGACAATTCACGAGGGCCAGAGGCTTCATCCCTAGACTCCTCCAGCTCCAACGAAAATGCCGAACACATTCAGTCGAGGCCTCACCTCCTGAACCAAGGTATGGAGACTTCTCTTTAACCCGAGCTTCTAGCGACTCCATTTCATTTGAGTTAATTTCAATGCATGTTAGCCGTATAGATGTGTTCGTCTCTTTAAGACGAGTTCATAGAGCATAAGAACATGAATTTTGGTTAAGAAATGAGGGAGATCTTAGGGTTTTAGTGTGGACAGCTCTCGGGACACACCAGTCGGAGACGATGACCAGCAGTTGTCGGATCGCACGTGTATCGAATGGACGATCCAGATCGAGCCGGACGAGGAGATGGAGCGAGACCGCTGGACTCGTGGCTGCTGACTCAGGTGGCGGCGTCGAATAGGAGCGCGCCGCGTGGGGCTTCGGAGCTGCCGAGGTTGACGCGGCGCTGACTGGGTTAAATAGAAAAATAAGGTATTTAGGAATTATTTAAATACTAGAAACTTCAAAAATCCATATCTTTTTGTAGAAAAATCACAAAAATAAAATAAAAGTACGCTCTTGCTCAGTGAATAGAGGAGAACAATGTGGAAAAAGAATTAAGTTATTTTGATAAGCATTTTATTTTTAATTAATTATTTACTGATTTCAGTATTTTAATTCTCCATGCATTTATACAATTCACCATGGCATGAGACCATAGGGCTTTTGTAGCATCTGTTCTTGGGAACATTCCCTAAATTTTCCAAGGTCAGAGGCCATCTCTGTGGTAAGATATTGATTTTTCAAATTTATGTGTCTGTTTTGCCATTTTAATTCTAGTAATTAGCATGTTGCTTAGAAAATTCTAGGAAAATTTATGGATGTATCTTATGACTAGAGGACCCTAGAAAAATTTTGGTTTGGTTTAATTCCTTAAGAATAACCCTAATTGGTCTAAACACCCAAAACTAAATTTTAATTAATTAGAATTAACCACACATCGAAATTACTTGAAAATAACTCTCCAATGTTACTTAGGATGTAGAGAACCCCATATAAATATTTGAAGTCAATTGGAAATGATTTAACCCATTAAATGAATTAATTAAGTGACATAGCTATTTTAAAAATTAAAAAATTCACAAGACCCAAAATATTTTTTAAAAATTCACCAAAATGATTTTGTGGGCTCTCTGATATCAAAGGAGTCTAAAAAAATTAAAATTGGAATTTTCTGAAAATTTACATTTTTAATCATATTTTTAATATTTTAATAATTAAAAAATAATAAAAATTACAAAAATATTAAAAATCATAAAAATATTATATTTTGCCTCCTAATCACTTAGGAACCATTCCCATAATTTTCTTAAGTCTCTAGGTTAAGAAATTGAATTTTAAAGGCTTAAAACAATTTTTAATATTAAAAAATGGATTTTTCAACATTTTCACTAAATTAATTCTAGTAAATCAAAGAAAAATTAGACAAATATAAAATTTGCTTCTTTAAACTCCTTGAGGTTAGAGAGATTTATGAAAAATATAAAATCCATTTTTCAATCTTAAATTTATTTTATAATTAATTAAAACTCCAAAACTAAAAATAATTATAATAAATAAAATATAATTTAAAAAATCATCAAAATTGATCCAAATGGTCCTCTAGTCAATAGGAACATTCCATAATTTTCCTAAGGACAGAAACCTTACCTTGGTCATGTTGTTGAATTTTCATTGAAAACCCTCATTTTCTCACCAAAATAAATATATAAATTAAATTAAATTCAGAAAAATTACATTTTCTCCTCTAGTGCCTTAATTGACATATGAGTGAAGTGACATAAAAAATTTAAATTCATTTGAGCTTAATTTGATGAGTTATGAAATAAATAAGCCTAAAGGGGCATAAAGGTAATTAAAGACTTTAACCCTAATTAATATTTAGGTCTAATCAAAGGGAGGGTAAAATATCTGAACTTAATTTTTCTATTAGATGATTGAAACTTAAATAATTAAGGGGTAGAAACCTATTAATCATCTTGAAAATATTTAAAGTAAACCTTAATTAATTAAATAATTAAAATTTTGGAAGAATAATCAAAATTTAGATTATTAAAGTTGGGGATGTGACTTGGGAAGATACCAATTCTTTAATTTGAAATCCCTAAATAAATTACTTTGATAATATTTAACTATTAATTAAACTTAAGATGATAATTGGAATTAATAATTAAATAATTAAAAAGAAAATAACCCTTAATTAAATTAAACTTTAAAACATTGAATGATTTAACAACTAAATAAAAATAAATTTTAAACATTTAAAATTAATTTGAAAATCACTTAAAAAACAAACTTAAAAAAAAATTGAAACCTTAAGTAATCTCAAAACAATTCATAATTAAAAATATGAAAATTAAACTAATTAAAATCAACCTAAAGTATCACAATTAATCCAAATTAAGTCATCAAAATTTAAAGAAATAAATAATTTAAACACCTTTTTCAACCTAAGCAAATTTAAAACAGTACAACTAATTTGAAATGTTAAGATCATTAAAATATAAAGATTTGATAGAATTAAAATAACTTGAACGCTATTCCAAACTAAAAATTATTAATTGAAATTTTATAACTAAACCAAATCACTTTAAATCATCAATTCCAATTTTAAATTAAGAACGGTTAATTTCTTCAACAAGCTAATTTCCCCCTAAAGGTTTTCATCATCATAACTCTTAAATGAAGTGTCAAGTGACAAGTTACGTTACTCATAGGATAATCAAACATCTTAGTTCACTGAGCAAGAGACAAAACTTAACTAAATTCTTGGATGATTAATTCACCAGTACAATAAAATTCATTTGGACTCAAAATAATCTCAGAAGTATTAAAAAGATGTTTAGGACTCGTCCTAAGCACTTTCTCAATATGATGAGATGTTTTAGAAGAACAACTAAACTTAATTGTTTTTTGATGAAGAAAATCATTCTTAACAAAACACAAGAACCTAGACGTCATAGGAATTGACTAGCTACAGGATTAGAACTTTGGTAGACAACCAAAACCTTCTCTTAGCTTTACCTAGGTGTTTTCTTGCAAATATATAAATGCTCTAACATGTGTTTTAAGTGTAGCTTGGAATGACGGGAAGACCCTCTAATTACGCTTTTATTTTATTGCAATTTATTTACCTGCACTGTACTTTATTTTTCTTGCATGTTAAACAAGAATGTCACCCTGCATGAAAACTGAAACTTTTAGGATAGCCGCAAAACTGAAACCCAAAACTAAATTAATAGTCACAACAAGATAAAATTTATCGTCACAACATTTCAAAATATAAAACAACTCAAAATTTAATCACAAACAGAACGTAAAACTACAACTACAAATAAATTAAAACGTCTAGTTGGATGATCGGGAATACCTCGGATGATGTAACCTACGTGTTGCTAACGGGATTTCCCACGGTCTAAATGAAAGTGTGGAACTCATTCAGTTGAGCTTAGCAAATTCATTTGGACTAAGTGAATCCGATAAAAATAACGGTGCCGGAATGATGGAACCGTGGGATCTTAACCGGTGTTGTTATAATCAACTTTAAGATTCCCCTAATAAAACACTAAAATATTTGGACTTTAAGATTTCTCTAAACCAAAACACTTCTCTCATCTCATGATTTTCACTTTCTAAAACTAAACCTCTGCAACAAGAAGGAGCTTAGAGCATAGTGGGCAGCACGGCCATCGTCGTCAGCAAAACTGGAATCTACATCAACAAAACCTTTCTTAGTTTAAATAACAAACCATAGGATTTTGAGGTAGTTTGTCTAATGCAACATAAATCCTCAACTCTTCGTTAGGCATTTGCATAATCATGTTATGTAAATTAAGCCCTAACCGGTCTTAAGACTCTGAGGTAGTCGTTTGGTACGACATAAACCCTCACATCTTCGAGGCTATTTATATGATCATGTCATATAAATATAAGTCCTAAGTAACTAAAATTGGCAGGATTACAACATTAAATAAACTCTCAAATTGAAGCCAAACAATATGACAGTTTGGGAAGTTACCAAGATTCTTCTTGGATCCTCAGCTTCTCCTACTTCTCTTCCTTTGGACTCCTAAAAATAATTGTTCCGAATTTGATCCATTCCATATTGAATCCTCCAAAATTCAATCCTTTGAAAACATTAAACTTTGAAATTCTTGTGAGCAAAACCATTGATCATTATCGAGAGTTTTCTTGAGTGTCTTCGGACATTTAAGATGTAATTAACTATAGGGGCTTGCCCTTATAGGGAACTTTAGGAACCCAGGTAATATAAACCCTTCTTAATTCCTTTATATTAAGCAGGGGAACTTGTCGGCTTATAAAATTGGTTCGCAGACCAAACGGATGTCACAAATCTTCTAGTTTATTTAATTGAGCCCCATCATCAAGCAGTGTGTCTATTCTTCGGGATAGATACACGGCTTGTGGTGTGGTGCTCGTTTATATAAACTATTTGGAATGTGAGATCGGTTTGATTTCATATCTTAAAAATTTTCAAACTTAAAATTATTTTCAAAATCAAATGCTACTTTCTAAATTATATATATTTAAATTAAATTTAAAACCTAAAATTCGCCGACAATTTCTGTAGGCGACCCCTTTTTGAAACACAAACCTAAAAATATGCCGACAAATTCTGGCGACTCCGCTGGGGACTAGTTCCTCTCTCTATTTTGATCAGATGGTTTTGCTTTCATAAATCGGTAGTGAGTCCATACCCCTAGTGGATCAAACTACCATTCTTTCCGTTGGCATACCACGTTCATTTCTGTCTTGAACGGGTATAGCCAATTCCTTTTGGATATTGTAGCCACTGTTTAGACACCTCTAAACAGAGAGGTTCCGAAATCCTTTTGCCTATTTCTGAGGTGGGGGGTGTTAGCCTAGGAGCGGTCTTTCGAGTTGAGAAGTCTTGTGAGACTTTCTCTTCCTTTCCAATTCTGAATCGAATCTTTTACTTTTCCTTTAACCTTCCTCCATTAATCATTTTGATCCTAACAAACAAATCCTCTAATAAACAACCTTTTAATAAGCGAACTCTTTTAAATCGCAAATACATTAAGATAAAGTAAAATGAGTTCGGACTCTTTCTTTTCCGTCTTAAGTTTTACGACAAAAGGAAGCATAATTCGGGACTGACATTTGGAATTTACCTACGAGAAAATGAGCGCACCAAAGTTAATTTTCTCCTTCACCAATGGAATGGACTTCGCCGTTTATAAGGATGAACTGCCCGACAATGGAATCATCCGTTTTGGACAAGGATTTGACAATACAGATATTAAGTTCGCTGACGTCACCATCTTCACACTAATGGACAAAGTATCGGAAACTGAGGAGCCCGTAATTGAGTTTAACCTGAAATTTACTCAAGAGTTCCCTCCCCTGCAAAGGGTCCCAGCTGAAGAAATACCACTCTTCGTAGGAGGACTGTTGTCTTTACCCCCACCGGTCTAGTCATCTTTGCACCTACCCCGGCTCCTGCCAAATTGAAGGGGAAGGAAATCCAAGTTTATGATAAGCCTGCCACCATGGAGGGTGCAAATTTCGCTGCAATACCTTCTATTTTCGAAATTGGGTCCAGTTCAAAGTTTACACCCTTAACTCGGACTCAAAGAAGAAATAGGAGCAGAAAGATCGCCGGGATCGAGAAGGCTAAGGCTGCTGAAGTTGCTTTTCTGGAAGAGATTCCTGAGGAGGAGGAAGAACTGCCTAAGTATGTACCCTTGTTGGAAGGAAGTAGGTTTCACCATCTCTCTGCTAAATCGGATGAGGAAGATGTCCGGAGGATCGCCGCTGCATACCCCGACCTGCATACTATAGTGACTGTAAGAGGAAGAGGGCCAAGACTACGCCGCTTACTCAACTGCGAGCCGTAGTAGAGAAACTAGTTAAGAAGGAAGGATGCCTCGTATCAGAGATCTTAAGAAGAATGAGACGAGTTCCAGTCAAATCCCGCCTCAGACCGCGAGTGAACCCCGTCACTGCCCGGAGAGGCCAAGTAAGAAAGTGCGAGCTAGTTCGCCTGTTGTCGTATCGGGACACCATATTAGGGAGGACACCACCTACCGCGCACAGCCGACAGACCATCTGGTCCCAGGCCTTCTACTGCAAGAAGGATGGTGTGGCGACCTATTATTTCTGAACCGATACAAGCACAATGTTTTGGAAAGAAGTCTTGTCAAAAAGCCAGAATCTGAAGAAAGTGTTACTGCATTAAAAGAAACTCCTAAGAAAGAAGTCTAACAGTCATCACATGACAACCGCGAAACCATTTGGAAGAGGCCACTAGAGGATGCCATAGGCAAGCTAAGAACCGACATCCGACGGTTGGCAAAGGAAAGAGGAGAAAAATTGGAAGCGAAGTAGATTCATCAGAATTTATGGATGAAGAGTACGCCGAGATTAATATGGTCGAGACCCGAGCATCGGCAGCTTCACAAGGCGCTCCGTCAGCTTCAGAAAGGGAGAAACCAGAAGTAATGAGAGCACAACTTCAAGAAAAGGATGATACAGTTTCCCAGATGGCAAAAAGGATGGAAGAGATGGCTGCCGCCTTAGCCACTCTCCAGAGTCAGCTACAACCTTAAAAGGAAACACCCTCAGAAATTATTCACATCGCGGATTGAGGAAAGAAGATCACATCTGTTAACGGAGATGAACAACCGAAGAAAGATTCTACACAAAGCATGATTCCCGAAAAGGATGTCAAAAACATGGTAGAACAGCAGGTGCGAGAAGCCTTAGCTCAGTCTAAGAGTGGAGCATCTATCCAGAAGGGTAGACCATACCCGAAGAATTTGATGCGGTCCAATACCCAAAAGGCTTCGTACCACCTCTCGTTCGAAGACTTTTGATGGAACGAGAAACCCCGGCAGCATGTCACACATTTTCGTGCTAGTTGTTGCAATGCCGGTGGGAGCGATGCTTTACTCTTTCGGCAGTTTGTCAGCAGCATATCAGGGATTGCCTTCGACTGGTATGCAGAATTATCAAATGGCTCAGTTAAGACCTTTTCATAGTTAGAAAACCTCTTCGTTAAGCGGTTTGCCGGAGCTCGGCACCACATCACTATCAGTGATTTAGTGGTGGAACAACAGAAACCGAAGAAAACTTTAGTGAATTACATACTTCGATGGAGAAACTTAAGCATGAAGTGTGAACCACAACTTCAGGAACAGCATGTGATCGGTATTTTGCTGAAAAGTATCCACGGCCCGATAGCACTTCTCCTTAAAGGATTTACAGTCAAGACTTTTGAAAAGTTGCTTAGCAAGGCCGGGAGCTTGCAAGAAGAAGCAAAACAGCTAAGTTTCGTGGACAAGACCAATAAGCAAAAGCCTGTAAAAGCATTTGAAAAGAAATCCAGAATCATCGCGGCAGTAGATAAAGGCAAGCAGCCAGTGTAGATACAGCCAGAGCGACCACAAACCACAACGGGTTTATCAGCAACCTCAATAGAACTACCAACAGCATCGACCAAGCAATCAGCCGCCTCAGCATTATGAGCAACCGCTTCGTCCACAGCGTACCTTGAAAGAACTTTTAAATAGGGAATATCCATTCAAAACTAAAGCAGTAGCGAAGATGTTCCGCAGTTTAATGAAGAAACCCAGTTTTCAGCTACCAGAGCCCAAGAGGCCAGAAGAAGTCAACAAGAAAGATCATCTAAACTATTGCCCTTACCACCGCATGCTCAGGCACAAGATAGAGGATTGCATCACTTTCAAGAGTTGGCTTGACGACAATCTCCGGAAAGGGAACATAACGATCTCGAAGGAATGCATGAAGGAACCCCAAAAATGAGGTTTCGTTAATGTTATTTCAACGGATCCTATTGTTCTGATAGACCCTTACACGACCAATGATGGATGGAGTACCGTCTGGACAAAGTCTTCAAAGAAAATCTTGGATCATATCCAGAACGCTTCGGTGCACGCTTCAACTCAAAGTTTGAAACTTGCCGAGCCGGTGCTATCGCTTACGATTGAAGAACCGCCCAGAAGGAGGAGAAGATCGTGGGAGAGAAGAAGACCAAGGCTCCAAAGGGTAGACTAGGGGCTACTTATCCTAGGATGGTTGTTTCCAATTTGGGGGAGAAATCCCTCGAACCTCTGACTTTGTATGATTATTTGCTCGCCCCGGCGGGATCTTATAATGATAAGAGTTTTGGTGTTGGCTACGTTTTGACTGTTTTAACGATAACGTAACTAACGACAACCAACCGAATCCGGATTTCAATCTCAATACGAATAATGATTCTCAAATCATACAAAATCTCGATGACCACGACGAAGAAGAAGACGTTCACAAGAATGGCTACGAAAGCTCGACAAGCAATGAGTCCATTTGTGAATTCCGAGGAGCTCCAATCACGATAGAATTAGAGTTATCAGATTCCGAAGTAACTCCAGAAGAGCCAGTCGTTCCGATTCAAGAGGAGACACCGGCAGATTCAGCACCAGATGCAGAAGAGATAACAGAAGTCAATCTAAGGAGTGGAAAAGTTCTACCCCGAGAATGGGTCCAAAGGATAAAGGAAAGCAGGTGGTTGCTCAGGAGGAGCCAACCCCAGCAGAAGAATTGCCCGTTCGGGAAGAAACCGAGGAACATGGTAATAAAGTAGATTATAACGTGCTAGAGCTACCAGCCAAACTGAGCATATACGACGCTCTGATCTTGTCAAAGGAGATGAGAGAAACTCTGATCAAGGCCTTACTTGATCCAGAAATTTTCTTAGCTCAAATGGCCGGTAATTCCTTAGACGAGGTTTGCTCGTTAAAAGAACAGCGAGGTGTTACCTTCACAGACAATGATCTACTACTGGGAACAGCAGATCACAACCGACCGCTGTACATATCGGTCATTATAGGAAAGTTCACGCTCTCCAGGGTGTTGGTTGATCTGGGAGCATCAATTAACATAATGAATCTTCGGACGTTGGCATATTTGGAAATTGATGCTCGCGACCTCGAAGCGGATAAGATGTTACTAAGATGCTTCAATCAAAAAGGAGAAAAAGCCCTTGGATCGATAACACTATTAATGAAGACCGATGATTCGGCAAAGACAACCACAAAATTCCATATATTGATTCTGAGACATTGTTCAACGCTCTACTGGGTTGGCCATGGATCCATGAAACCGGATGGTATCGTCATCTCTGCACCAATACATAAAGTATTACGAAGGAGGAGAACAGTGTATTAAGGGTGACTTGTAACCATTCTCCGTACATGAAATCAGAATTCATGAAGATGCAACTTACTACACGCCTCCAAAAAAGACAATCTTCTCCAGAAACACTGTACCAAATGAAGCAAAAGAAGTTCAAGACGATGAAGAACCTGAAATTCTAGTCCAACAGTTACTCATCACTCCCTTACGACGAGATGGTGAAGGTTTCTCCATAACTCGCACCTGAGGTCGAGGCCGGGGATGAGGTTGAGGAAGAGACGTTGGAACAGTTGGACAGAAGAAACTGGTCATCGACGTTAATTGGGAGAACAGTTCTGAAGAAGAAGAAATCAAGAAAGAAACAGCGACAATAAGTTAGAAGAAACCACAGTTCAAGATCTCTCTTGAATATGAAGAATACAAATCAATGTACGAAAAGATTAATAACTATGTGCATAATATGACCCTGACTCCGATCCGTTCTAATAAGGTCGAGGGTATGGTGGTCAAGGAAGTGCATGGTGGCGGTACTAAACCGATCAAATTCTACCGTGGTGCTTCTTCTTCCAAAACTGAAAATGATGTACAATTTGAAGATGTTACTTCTTCCGAATTAATGGAACTACCTTTTGAGTGGTATTCTTCCTATGTTCAAAATTTAATTCAACGTGGTGTCTTACCTCGACGATGGACAAAAGGTCAATCACAACACTTTGAAAAATTATGGAATGACGCCAGTCGGCCTCCCAATTTAAAACATGGTCTCGGATTCGACATAGTAGGATCAGTTGATGACACGGGATTTTGCTTGGTTGTCACTTGTGAGCATAATGAAGTCTGCTTAGAAGCCTCAGATGATCTCAAAGATCTGCAAATTGGAAATGCCCCGCCAGAATTTGAAGAAGAAATTAAGTCTACAATAGACGAGTTAATGGAAGTTAACTTAGGTACTAGTGAAGAGCCTAGGCCGACCTTTGTTAGCTCCTTACTCAATAAAGAAGACTCTGAAAACATGATCAAACTACTGATGGAATTTAAAGACTGTTTTGCTTGGAGTTACGATGAAATGCCGGGATTAGCTCCAGAAGTCGCAGTTCACAAACTAGGAGTGGATCACACTGCCGTTCCAGTCAGACAAGCTCCCAGAAGAATGCGTCTAAAGATTGAACAACAAGTTATAGCTGAAGTTAAGAAGCTAATAGACGCTAAATTTGTCCGTGAAGAACAATATCCGACTTGGTTAGCCAATGTGGTACCGGTCAGAAAGAAGAATGGACAAATCAGAATCTGCGTAGATTTCAGGGATTTGAACAAGGCATGTCCAAAGGATGAATTTCCTCTACCAATTCCAGAACTGATGATCGACATCTCTTCGACACATGAAATCTTCTCTTTCATGGATGGATCATCAGGATACAACCAGATAAAGATGGCACCAGAAGATGAAAAGCTCACAGCCTTCAGAACGCCAATCGGAATATACTGCTACACAGTGATGCCTTTCGGACTGAAGAATGCAGAAGAAACTTACCAAAGAGCAATGACGAGAATTTTTTATGATCTCATTCACAACCACGTCGAGTGCTACGTGGATGATGTGGTCATCAAAAGCAAACAAAGAAGATCACCGTATGATTTGAGAATTATTTTCGAGCGATTAAGACAATATAACCTTAAGATGAATCCCTTGAAATGTGCCTTCGGCGTCACCTCTGGTAAATTCTTAGGATTTGTTGTCCGACATCGTGGAATTGAAATTGATCCGGAAAAGATTAAAGCTATCTTAGAAATGCCACCTCCCAAAACTTTGAAACAACTACGATCCTTTAAAGGGAAGTTGGCATATCTTCGACGCTTTATCTCGAATTTGTCAGGTAGGTGTCAGCCCTTCTCGGCATTGGTTAAAAAGGACGCCAAATTCGTTTGGGAAGAAAAAATGCCAACGGGCCTTCGAGGACATTAAGCAGTATTTAATGACACCTCCTGTCTTAGTAGCCCCAGTCTCGGGTCGACCATTAATACTTTATACCGCGGCTTTAGACGACTCTCTCGGAGCCCTGCTAGCCCAGGTCAACAACGAGGAAAAAGAAAATGCTCTCTACTACTTAAGTCGTCGTTTAATTCCAACAGAAGTAAAGTACCCCCCTATTGAGAAGCATTTTTTGGCCCTAATCTTCGCTGGTCAAAAGCTCAGGCATTACATGCTTTCTCATAAGGTCAACATTATTTCAAATTTTAATCTGTTGCAATATTTGATGACCCGACCGATGCTTTCCGGCAGACTTGTCAGGTGGTCGATGATACTATTGCAATTCGATATAACTTTCGTATCGCTTCGTGCCGTAAAGGGAGAAGTCCTAGCAGACTTCCTCGCAGCACACCCTTTACCAGCAGAATAGCTCTCAACGACGACTTGCCTGATGAGAAGATAATGAGCCTACAAGACCCCGACGATCAGCGTTGGGAGCTGTACTTCGATGAAGCATCTTCAGCACAGAAAGACAAAGAATCACAAACGATAGTGCCCGGTAAGGCAGGAATTGGACTAATATTTATAACATCGGAGCGGGAATGTTAAGGTATTCCTACCATTTAACAGAGCCGTGTACGAACAACGAGGCCGTATACGAAACTCTCATAACCGGATTAGAGTTAACTATTCAGATGGGGATAACAGACATCAACATCTACGGGGATTCACAGTTGATCATTCAATAGGTCACCGGACAATACAGAATTTTGAAGCCGAGACTCGAACAGTACTTCCAGTACGCCATGAAATTGTTAGAGCAGATTCCAAATGTAACGATCTACAAGATTCCCAGAAGATAAAATGCTCTCGCAGATGTGTTAGCCCACCTTGCAAAGGAATTTGCCTGATTGCAGGATGAATCAATTGAAGTGTCAGTTCAGGGACGTCATGTTCTCTCGCAGCTTGACATGGACACAATACACAAGTCAGAAAAAGAAGAAGAAACAGTTGCAGCAGTAACAGAAAATGCAAAAGACTGGCGTCAACCACTCATAGACTACCTGCAAACAGGAAACCTACCGGATGATAAGTCATTAGCTCATCAGATTAAGAAAAGAACTCTGCCTTACGCATTAATAAACAATATATTATACAGAAGGTCTTTCGATCAGATGTGGCTAAGGTGTCTGAGCAAGTCTGAAGCTCGTGAAATTGTTAAAGAAGTGCACTCAGAACTTTGTGGCGCTCATCAGTCAGGTTGGAAAATGAAGATGAAAATTAAAAGATTAGGGTACTACTGGCCCTCAATGATGACCGATTGCATGAAGGTCGCCAAGAGTTGTCACCAGTGCCAAGTGCATGGAGTGGTTTTACATCAACCTCCAAATGTGCTACATCCGACAATTGCATCATGGCCATTTGAATGTTGGGGCACAGATATTGTGGGTCCAATAGAACCGCCTTCTTCAAGAGGACATCGCTTCATTCTTGCAGCTACATATTACTTTTCAAAATGGGCAGAAGCTATACTGCTCAGAGAAGTGAAGGCACACCACGTGCTACAGTTCTTCAAGAATCAAGTCGTTTACTGTTTCGGGGTACCGCACAGGATTATCTGAGATAACGGGTCTGCATTCAAAAGCACGAAAATCAACAATTTTGTCAGAAGACACGGGATTAACTGGCGCTATTCGACGATCTACTACCTAAGAGAGAACGGCTTGGCCGAGGCTTTTAATAAAACTCTCGTCCAAATCCTAAAGAAAACTTTGGACGACAACAAAAGAAATTGGCACGAGAAGTTGTTAGAAGCCTTATGGGTATACAGGACGACTTTCAGAACTCCTACTCGGTCTACACCTTACGCTTTGGTGTACGGGTCTGAGGCCGTCTTACCCTTAGAGGTGCAGCTTCCGTCTCTCAGAATTGCAGTTGCGAACAAGGTTACTACAGAAGAAAATGCCAAATTACGACTAGAAGAATTGGAAAGCTTGGAAGGGAAACGACTTTCAGCACAGCAGAATTTGGAACTGTATCAAGCCAAAATGATCCAGGCCCATGATAAACTGGTCCGCCCAAGGACATTCAAAGTCGGTGACTTGGTTTTAATTCTCAAGAAGCCTATTCTTGCACACCGCAAGATAGGGGGTAAATTTGAACCGACTTTGGAAGGGCCATTCGTGGTCGAGACAGTCTACTCTGGAGGTTCCTACCAACAGGTGAATTGCCGTGGAGAATGACCTATGCTTCCAATTAATGGACGATATCTAAAGAAGTATTACGCGACCTGATGTTTCGAAGAATGAATTCCCATTCCTAGAAGCACGGGCACAGTAATCACTTGTAACTGGGTCCGAACCCAAAAACATAAAAATGGATGATAAAAATCATTAACATAAAAAAATGTGTTAAAAAAAAGAAGACATGTGAAATCATAATAATGAAATTTGGATTCCTCATTTTAAATCAACTCATTCTTGATCTTTCCTCATCTCTTCCTACTTTCTTTAAAATTTAAAAGAAATAAATAAAAAAAATTTCATTAATAAATGTTTTCGTATTGTTCTTGTTCTTAGTACAGCCCCTGATCCTTTCCTTGTTTTTCGCAGGGAAATGTCGAACGAGCAGTTGGTTCTGAACTTTAAAAATGGTGTGAGTCTAGCACTTGATGAAAAGAGGGCGAGGGATGGAGCCGTGATTAAGATCGACTCCAATTTCACACCGTACCGGGCTACAATATGAAGAGACCGATTGGACCCCGATTGACCGGGAAGAGCTCCGCAGCCATACAGTGATGAAATTAGGTGGCCTAAGTCAGCAGTCTACCAGCAAGAAAAGAAAAGCAAACACCACTCATGCAACGGGAGAGGATAAGAAAGTTAAGTCCGTGGTTGCTACAACAGAGAGCAGGCTTGTCAGCGCAATGCCCACAGAAATTCAAGAAGTAAGGAGAGCTACTCTCACTCCTACTCAGCGAAGAAACCAGAATCGCCGCATATGCAAGATGCTGACCAAGCTGGCAGCGGATCAGCATGAAGAGACAGTCGCTACCGTCAGTACAAATACTTCAAAGAAATTGGTTCGTCAGGAACTGGAAAAGAGAAATTCAATTCCAAGAACAGCAGAATGGATGAAAGAAATCCCAAGAACAGCAGAAAGGATGAAAAAAACTCTAAAAAGAGCAGAAATAGAATCAGCGCCTCGACTCCAAGCAGATGTACCGGTTCTGAAGAGTCTTGTTGCGAAAGCAACCCTGGAGGATGTCCCGACAGAGACTATCCCAGAGGAGCCAAGACATGTAGGAGAGCGTGCTGGGGTTGAACCATACATCCCATATTACGTTACCAGACCCCGCCGATTGCAGATAATTCTGGAATACGAGCTGGAGAGACTGCAGCAAGTTGAAAAGAAAACCTTCGAATACTTCGAAAGAATCTGAGGTAAGAGGATTAATATCTTGGAAGGCCTTGATCTGCATACAGATGTGTTCTCAGATTATGAACAGCAGCAAATTGTAGACTGCATCGTTGAACTTCAGAAAATGGGTCGAACTGGCCGCCTAAGGGAAAGACCTATTCAGAACCCTGAAGATGGATGCCAAGAAAAGGAAGAGTTACGATCCAATGCGGGTGTTGCTACAACTTCGCGGTAGACAGAAAAGGAAATCCACCAGGGATACTCTATTGCAGTGAGGTGGATCCGATGCCAAGAATTATTAAGAGAATGGTAAAGAGGATGGTGACATGGAGGGTATTGCCCGCATACTGCATACCCAACAGCTGCATCATTAGTATCTACAAGGAGGGCGACTGCCTACCTCCACATATAGACCATCATGACTTCGTCAGACCTTTCTGCACAGTATCTTTTGTCAACTAGTGCAACATCATGTTCGGATCTGACCTCCGGATCACAAGCCCCGGAGAATTCTGAGGGTCGGTGGAGATACCACTACCGGTAGGTTCCGTCTTGGTGTTAAAAGGAAATGGAGCGGATGTAGCAAAACATTGCATTCCAGGAGTGCCTGTTGAAAATCTCCGTCACTTTCAGAAGGATGGATGACAGAAAAATGCTTTTCCACTTTCAGCCAGATCCAGAGTTAGAGAGCCTTCGGCCCTACGAGCTGTGAGCTACATGGGAGATATCACACCTCCAATGCACATCCAAACGGCATTTCCTGCCAAGGGTGGCTTGGAATGTGATGTTATTGTCCATGTAACTCACTATTCAGACATGGGTTTTGACAGATGCTTTTGGAAGAATCAACAAGAATCTTACCCGATCTGTTTTGGATTTATGTGGATTGTATGAGATGTTGAATTCTCAAAGAAAATATCATCTTGTTTTGGATCAAGATTTATGATGTATTTTCGACAAGATTGGAATGAAAATGACCATGTCATGTTTTACCTTCACCTCTTTTGTGCAAATTGACAGGGAAACGCCATTAAGTTAAATGAACTTTGAACAAAGAACGAAGGAAAAATAGAAAATGAATAAGAGCTCTTTTTAAGAATCTGAACGTCAAAACGAACTCCAATTTGACACAAACTCTAAATAAACAACAAAAATGAAATTGAATCACCAAAACAAAAGAAACGTGCCGAAATCTCGAATTGAATTCCGATTTGAATTCATCAATTTGAATCTTTCAATTCTTCTTTCGACTGAAATCCATTTGAAGCTCCTCTAAATCCTCTTTTGAGTTGATTCTTCCCCATGGAAGACTTCAACTTCGGTTTCAAACTTCGAAACTCCGAATCTAAAATTCCCAGCCTCAGGCTATTCTCAAACCTTTTCGACTCTCTGCGATCTCTTTCCTCTTTTGAGAAGGTTGACTGAGTCTACTGACAAAGAACCACGAAAATTTTGATTTGGTTCTGATGGCATGGATTCATATCCTTTGCCAAACAATCAAAATTCGATCAACTCTCCTGGGATGTGAAATACTTTCATGTCTCATTCCAATCTTCCACTAACTAAAATTTCCACAAAATCTTCCAAACCAAATCAAATACAAACTCTTGGGATCAGTACCTAAATTCTGATTCTCTCTTTTGAGACTGGTACCAAATTCCAGTTCTCTCCTTTCGAGGTCGGTACCAAATTCCGACTCTCTTTCCGAGATTGATACTAAATTTCAATTCTCACTTTCGAGACTGGTACCAAATTCCAGTTCTCTCCTTTCGAGGTCGGTACCAAATTCCGACTCTCTTTACGAGATTGATACCAAATTTCAATTCTCTCTTTCGAGATCGGTACCAAATTCCAGTTCTCTCCTTTCGAGGTCGGTACCAAATTCTGACTCTCTTTCCGAGATTGATACTAAATTTCAATTCTCTCTTTCGAGACTGGTACCCAATTCCAGTTCTCTCCTTTCGAGGTCGGTACCAAATTCCGACTCTCTTTGTGAGATTGATACCAAAATTTAATTCTCTCTTTCGAGATGGGTACCAAATTCCAGTTCTCTCCTTTCGAGGTCGGTACCAAATTCCGATTCTCTTTCCGAGATTGATACCAAATTTTAATTCTCTCTTTTGAGACTAGTACCAAATTCCAGTTCTCTCCTTTCGAGGTCGGTACCAAATTCGACTCTCTTTCCGAGATTGATACCAAATTTCAATTCTCTCTTTCGAGACTGGTACCAAATTCCAGTTTTCTCCTTTCGAGGTCGGTACCAAATTCCGACTCTCTTTCCGAGATTGATACTAAATTTCAATTCTCACTTTCGAGACTGGTACCAAATTCCAATTCTCATTTCGAGATCAGTACCTAAATTCTGATTCTCATCCTTTTCAATCAATACTTAAACTCTGACTCTCACTTCGAGGCTGGTACCTAAATTACGAGTTCTCTTTGTAAATCTCGAGGTTGGAACCTAGGTTCCAATTCTCATTTCAAATTCGGAATTTTCTTGAATCGATTTTAAATTAAACTTCAATCGAAACTGAAACTCGAAACAAATCAAAATCCATACTCAACATTAAAACTTGAAATAAAAGATGAAACGAAATCTAAATCAAACTTCTCCAGATCTCGTGATCTGGAATTCACCTCCTTTTCTTCTCCCCAACGAGAATTCTGGAATCTTAAGTCGTGGAGATTTACCAGTTACTCCCCAGCGAAAATTTTTCTATGCTTCGTTCTAAGTGTATCTCTTATACGTCTTTGTTGGTTTTGTTGATCTTTTCGGTCAGCGCCAATACGCGCGCTGTGCTCCGTCAGCACACCACACCTATTGGGGGTCCATTTGTTGACCTCATTTTTGATGAGGTCTTTTCTCTTCTCTCTCCTTAGTACTTAGGATCTAGCCATAGGGCTTTTCCTTGACTATCCTAGAAGATTAGAAATGGGACCCATCACTTAGAAATTCAAAAACTTCTTGGCTCCCTTCAAACCCCACAAGTTTGATTGCAAACCCCTAAGCCACTTGGAGGGTTAAGATCAAATGTGGAGGTTTAAAGAATGAGTTTCCTATAGGACTCTTTGGCCTTAGGATTACCCTGGGTGGTCTGGTCTGGTGAGGGTTAACTTGCATACACCTCACTTCCACACACACATTCTAAGCCATAAAACTACCTTTAACCAATTTGGCTTCCTGACTCATGTAGGTAATTCATATGGATGGTCCTCAACCCCTAAGCCCCTGGTTAAGAGGGTTAGAAACAACATATTGAGTGCCTAAGATGAGTCCTCTCATGTCTTTTGTGAGCTTAATATGGCTTCATGGCTCAATCAAATGGTTTCATTTCACTCACACTTGATCAACCTTCATTTTTCCAAAATTTCAATTTTTGACCCTCGGGACCCTAAACCCACCAAGCATACCAAATGCCCTTGAAATTGCCCGAAATTTGCAAAATTGCCTAAATTACCCAAAATTCCTCAAAATAAATCCTAAACATTCCCCCTCACTCAAATTGATCATCCATGACCAAATACACCAAAAATTTCCAAATACCCCCTCATTACCCTCCAAATACCAAAAATACCCCTTTAACCCAAAAATTCAAAAAATTCAGAAAATTCCTAAAAAATTCCAAAAAATCCCAAAGATTCCCAATTTCATTTTTTTCAACTACACAATAAGCTAATTTTGTCAATTTAGCCCACTTTTACCAAAACCCCCAATTTGACCTATTATTAACCTAAGAGAGCCCAATGTCCAACCAAACCACTCCAATTGACCTCAATTTTGATCAAATTCAATCATAAACTTCAATTTAACATCCCCAATACCAATTTAGTCCAAATCCAAACCTCATTTCATCATCATGTGGATCCAATCTCAATTTGAAGCTTAAAGCCCAATTTTGGCCCATGACTTAAACTTGGCCCAAACCAACCCAACTCAACTCAAATTAACCCCAAATCTTTTCCTAAACCTTCCTAACATCCCCATAAACAAAAAACTAACATGATTTACCCCAAATTTGAAACCAAACTCCACCCAAACCTGACCCAAACAAAAAATCCCCAATTTGGCCTATATCCATCATGAACCCAAATGAGCCCAAATCCCAAAATCAAAGCCCAACCAAAGTTGAAAACTCTTTGTCACACCCCCATAAAAATTTTTCAACATTAATTTTACATCAAACCCAACATTGGCCCGACCTTAACCCATGTTAGCTAAATTTGATCCACTTTGGCCTCATTACCAAAAAGCCTAAATTAAACCCAATTCAACTCAAAATTACTCCAAACTTGTTCCAAATTACTCATGGCACATTCTTAAACCAATACCAACATTTATTTGAAACAATCCCTCACCAATTTTCATCCATCAATTTATTTCAAAACCTAAAAACCCACTTCCTTAAACCATTTTAAAAGCCCATCCAAAATGATTTCAAAAAGCCCAAAACTTATTCCAAAGCCCACATGAAGTTTCCTCTCATCATCCTTTTAATTGAAATCATCCCTAAGTCCTAAATCAATAATCAAATCATTCCAAATCAAGCTTCATCCAAATTTCCACCAAAATGCCAAAATTCCTAAAATCCATTTCCATGTAAGTGAGCCAAGCCACTCCTAAGCCAAATGGAGCCATTGAGCCATGCACAAGCCACATGAGAGCCATGGAAGCTAATTTACACATCACCAAGCCATTAATGGTAAGAGAGGGGAGCTCTTTCCTAACCTATGATTAAACATTTTAACCTTACCCATGCTTCACCTAAGCCCAAAATTAATCTAAATAAGCTTGGATGGAGACTTCTCCACTCAAAATCAGTTGACTCACCTGACTCCCCACAGCACCCAAAGTCCCTTGGTGGGTACACCTAGCCCAAAAGCATGGTTTGACCAAACCAAACCCAAAATGAGCCTTACCCCCATTCCACTTTAATCAACTCCTTTACACATGGCCAAAGCCAATTGAGTTCACCAAACCCCAGCCCCGACCTCGTTGGTCAAGATGGTGACCCATGCCTGGCCGGCCGGCCACCACAGCCGCCGGAAAACACCATGGCCGAGAGCTCCATGTGAGCCAAACTTTCAAATTCTTTCTTGCTGAGTTGCCTCAACCCAATTGGACTCCACAGCTGCTCTTCCCTTGTCCTGAGCAGCTGATTCCAAGCCCTAATTCCCCCTCGGAGGTCCTCCAGCCACCTCTATTTAAACACCACCACCTCTCGGCCAAAAGAGGTGCTGAACAAAACCTTACCAAAACTCTGCCAAAATCACTCCAGACCTTCTCCAAACACAGAGCACTTGATCCCCACTGAAATCCAGACCCTAAAACCCCCTCTGTGAGCTCAATTTCTCAGCTCAAAATCCACCCAAAAAATAGGACACTTCACCACAATGAGCCAATCCTTAAATTGATTGACCCTACACCTTCACCAGACCAAGAGAAGAAGTTCCCCAGCAAAAGCCCCCTCTCCAGGCCAGCTGTTTCTTCTATCGGCCAAGCTTTTAAATCGGGCTTGATGGAAGTCTGGTCTAGACAATTCACCAGGGCCAGAGGCTTCATCCCTAGGCTCCTCCAGCTCCAACGAATGTGCCGAACACATTCAATCGAGGCCTCACCTCTTGAACCAAGGTATGGAGACTTCTCTTTAACCCGAGCTTCCAGCGATTCTCCATTTCATTTGAGTTAATTTTAATGCATGTTAGCCGTATAGATGTGTTTGTCTCTTCAAGATGAGTTCATAGAGCATAAGAACATGAATTTTGGTTAAGAAATGAGGGAGATCTTAGGGTTTTAGTGTGGACGGCTCTCAGGACACACCAGTCGGAGACGAGGACCAGCAGCCGTCGGATCGCGCGTGTATCGAATGGACGATCCAGATCAAGCCGGACGAGGAGATGGAGCGAGACCGTGGGACGCGTGGCTGCTGACTCAGGTGGCGGCGTCGAATAGGAGCGCGCCGCGTGGGGCTTCGAAGCTGCTGAGGATAACGCGGCGCTGACTGGGTTAAATAGAAAAATAGGGTATTTAGGAATTATTTAAATACCAGAAACTTCAAAAATCTATATCTTTGTGTAGAAAAATCACAAAAATAAAATAAAAATACCCTCTTGCTCAGTAAACAGAGGAGAACAATGTGAGAAAAGAATTAAGTTATTTTGATGAGCATTTTATTTTTAATTAATTATTTACTGATTTCAGTATTTTAATTCTCCATGCATTTATACAATTCACCATGGTATGAGACCATAGGGTTTTTGTAGCCTCTGTTCTTGGGAATATTCCCTGAATTTACCAAGGCCAGAGGCCATCTCTGTGGCAAGATATTGATTTTTCAAATTTATGCGTCTGTTTTGCCATTTTACTTCCAGTAATTAGCATGTTGCTTATAAAATTCTAGGAAAATTTAGGGAGGTATCTTATGACTAGAGAACCCTAGCAAAATTTTGGTTTGGTTTAATTCCTTAAGAATATCCCTAATTGGTTTAAAGACCAAAAACTAAATTTCAATTAATTAGAATTAACTACACATCAAAATTACTTGAAAATAACTCTCCAATGTCACTTAGGATGTAAAGAAGCTCATATAAAAATTTGAAGTCAATTGGAAATGATTTAACCCATTAAATGAATTAATTAAGTGACATAGCTATTTTAAAAACTAAAAAATTCACAAGACCCAAAATATATTTTAAAAATTCACCAAAATGATTTTGTGGGCTCTCTGATATTAGAGGAGTCTAATAAAATTAAAATTGGAATTTTCTAAAAATTTTTATTTTTAATCATATTTTTAATATTTTAATAATTAAAAAATAATAAAAATCACAAAAATATTAAAAATCATAAAAATGTTATATTTTGCCTCCTAATCACTAAGGAACCATTCCCATAATTGTTTTAAGTCTCTAGGTTAAGAAATTCAATTATAAAGGCTTAAAACAATTTTTAATATTAAAAATGGATTTTTTAACATTTTCACTAACTTAATTCTAGTAAAAAAAAATTAGAAAAATATAAATTTTTTTCTCTGAACTCCTTGAGGTCAGAGAGATTTATAAAAAATATAAAATCCATTTTTTAACCTTAAATTTATTTTATAATTAATTAACACTTCAAAATTAAAAATAATTATAATAAATAAAATATAATTCAAAAAATGACCAAAATTGGTCCAAATGGTCCTCTAGTTAATAGGAACATCTCATAATTTTCCTAAGGATAGAAACCTTAACTTGGTCATGTTGTTGAATTTTCATTGAAAACCCTCATTTTCTCACAAAAATAAATATATAAATTAAATTAAATTCAGAAAAATTATATTTTTTTCCTCTAGTGCCTTAATTGGCATATGAGTGAAGTGACATAAAAATTTTAAATTCATTTGAGCTTAATTTGATGAGTTATGAAATACATAAGCCTAAAGGGGCATAAAGGTAATTAAAGACTTTAACCCTAATTAATATTTAGGTTTAATCAAAGGGAGGGTAAAATATCTGATCTTAATTTTTCCATTGGATGATTGAAACATAAATAATTAAGGGGAAGGAACCAATTAATCATCTTGAAAATATTTAAAGTAAACCTTAATTAATTAATAAAATAAAACTTTTGGAAGAATAATCAAAATTTGGATTATTAAAGTTGGGGATGTGACTTGGGAAGATACCAATTCTTTAATTTGAAAACCCTAAATAAATTACTTTGATAATATTTAACTCTTAATTAAACTTAAGATGATAATTGGAATTAATAATTAAATAATTAAAAAGAAAATAACCCTTAATTAAATTAAACTTTAAAACATTAAATGATTTAACAACCAAATAAAAATAAATTTTAAACATTTAAAATTAATTTGAAAATCACTTAAAAAACAAACTTAAAAATAAATTTGAAACCTTAAGTAATCTCAAAACAATTCATAATTAAAAATATGAAAATCAAACTAATTAAAATCAACCTAAAGTATCACAATTAATCCAAATCAAGTCATCAAAATTTAATGAAATAAATAATTTAAACACCTTTTTCAACCTAAGCAAATTTAGAACAGTAAAACTAATTTGAAATGTTAAGATCATTAAAATATAAAGATTTGATAGAATTAAAATAACTTGAACACTATTCCAAAGTTAAAATTATTAATTGAAATTTTATAACTAAACCAAATCACTTTAAATCATCAATTCCAATTTTAAATTAAGAATGGTTAATTTCTTCAACAAGCTAATTTCCCCCTAAAGGTTTTCATCATCATAACTCTTAAATGACGCATCAAGTGACAAGTTACGTTACTCATAGGATAATCAAAAATCCTAGTTCACTGAGCAAGAGACAAAACTTAACTAAATTCTTGGATGATTAATTCACCAGTACAATAAAATTCATTTGGACTCAAAATAATCTCAGAAGTATTGAAAAGATGTTTAGGACTCATCCTTAGCACTTTCTCAATATGATGAGATGTTTTAGAAGAACAACTCAACTTAATTGTTCTTTGATAAAGAAAATCATCCTTAACAAAACACAAGAACCTAGATGTCATAGGAATTGACTAACTACAGGATTAGGACTTTGGTAGACAACCAAAACCTTCCCTTAGCTTTACCTAGGTGTTTTCTTACAAATATATAAATGCTCTAAAATGTGTTTTAAGTGTAGCTTGGAATGATGAGAAGACCCTCCAGGTACGCATTTATTTTATTGCAATTTATTTACCTGCACTGTACTTTATTTTTCTTGCATGTTAAACAAGAATGTCACCCTGCATGAAAACTGAAACTTTTAGGATAGCCGCAAAATTGAAACCCAAAACTAAATTTAAAGTCACAACAAGATAAAATTCACTGCCACAACATTTCAAAATATAAAACAACTCAAAATTTAATCACAAACAGAACGCAAAACTACAACTACAACTAAATAAAAATGTCTCGTTGGATGATCGGGAATATCTCGGATGATGTAACCTACGTGTTTCTAACGGGATTTCCCACGGTCTAAATAAAAGTGTGGAACTCATTCAGTTGAGCTTAGCAAATTCATTTGGACTAAGTGAATCCGATAAAAATAATGGTGCCGGAATTATGGAACCGTGGGATCTTAACCAGTGTTGTTATAATCAACTTTAAGATTCCCCTAATAAAACACTAAAATATTTGGACTTTAAGATTTCTCTAAACCAAAACACTTCTCTCATCTCATGATTTTCACTTTCTAAAACTAAACCTCTACAACAACAAGGAGCTTGGAGCATAGTGGGCAGCACGGCCATCGTCGTCAGCAAAACTGGAATCTACATCAACAAAACCTTTCTTAGTTTAAATAACAAACCATAGGATTTCGAGGTAGTTTGCCTAACGCAACATAAATCCTCAACTCTTTGTTAGGCATTTGCATAATCATGTTATGTAAATTAGGCCCTAACCGGTCTTAGGACTCTGAGGTAGTCGTTTGGTACGACATAAACCCTCACATCTTCGAGGCTATTTATATGATCATGTCATATAAATATAAGTCCTAAGTAACTAATATTGGCAGGATTACAACATTAAATAAACTCTCAATTTGAAGCCAAACAATAGGACAGTTTGGGAAGTTGTCAAGATTCTTCTTGGATCCTCAGCTTCTCCTACTTCTCTTCCTTTGGACTCCTGAAAATAATTGTTCCGAATTTGATCCATTCCCTATTGAATTCTCCAAAATTCAATCCTTTGAAAACCTTAAACATTGAAATTCATGAGAACAAAACCACTGATCATTATCCAGAGTTTTCTTGAGTGTCTTCGGACATTTAAGATGTAATTAACTATAGGGGCTTGCCCTTATAGGGAACTTTAAGAACCTGAGTAATATAAACCTCGCTTAATTCCTTTATATTAAGCGGGGGAACTTGTCGACTTATAAAATTGGTTCGCAAACCAAACGGATGTCACAAATCTTCTAGTTTATTTAATCGAGCCCCATCATCAAGCAGTGTGTCTATTCTTCGGGATAGATACACGGCTTATGGTGTGGTGCTCGTTTATATAAACTATTTGGAATGTGAGATCGGTTTGATTTCATATCTTAAAAATTTTCAAACTTAAAATTATTTTCAAAATCAAATGTTACTTTCTAAATTATATATATTTAAATTAAATTTAAAACCTAAAATTCGCCGACAAATTATGTAGGCGACCCCTTTTTGAAACACAAACCTAAAAATATGCCGAATGTAGGAAAATCATTTTTATGATAGAATTATCTTTATTTCATAATTCTATCAATTCTTTTACTTCTTTTGCCATTATTTTCATTTACTTTTGTTTTGTAATGAAATAGATGCATGTTTAGGAATTAAGATTTGCTTAGATATTCTCTTATTAAATTATGGTGATGATATTCATACCAAATCTTCATTTACTTTACAAATTGATCACTTGTATTGTTAAAATCTGTTGAAGAATTCTGAGACCTAACCGGAGATGTGTTCTTAACTAGTAGATATCACATGGATCTTCGGGTAATCGAAGGCCTTGAGCGGGTTATTCATGGTGAAGTGCAAATAAATAGGGAGATATTATTTACTGGGCGCAGAATTGATTTGTTTTTAGAGTGACTGACTAAATTATAATAATTTGGTTTATAGAAAGGGAACGGGTCACTAGTAGGGCTGACCTTAGCCACCCTTGGACATTTAGAAGTGTGAGCCTAGATTAACCCATTCTACTAATAATACATCCTGAACCGATCTATAAATTAGCTAATGTTCTTTATACTATCGAGCAAAGGTAAAGAATAGGAATGTTTCTATTTGGCACTACTACATAAAATTCTAAGCATTTCTTTCCTACACATTATCTATGTAATTGCAAGACAAAGGTAGTTTTTAATATCTCAAAATTCTCCAAACCAATTTATCCAGATAAGTTATCTTTTTATTTAAGAACTTTATTTAGGATTAGTTATTAGAAAACCCATTTTAATCAACATTCCAAATTTAGGCCTTATAGAAATAGACTGGAATTAGCCTAAAGGATTGCTTACCTCGCTTTTCTGTGGGATCGATACTGGGGTCTTAACAGAAAACCGTATATTACTTGAAACGATACGTATACTTGTGTAGTACCCCTAATGTGTAAAATATTTTCTAAAATTTTACAACATTTTAATTTTATACACTAGCCGCTATTTATAAATTGAGTCAAGTTTTTTGCCATCTTTTGGAAGCAAAAATTACTTTGTTATTGCGGGTGGGGTCAAGTTTTTGGCGTCGTTGCCGGGGAAGCAATGGTATGAACTTTTAGGTGAATTTTAGTTAAACCTGTAAGACTTAGTTTTGGAATTTATATTATTATTATTATTATTATTATTATTATTATTATTATTATTATTATATAGTGTGTTTAATTATTGTGTGTTTATTTTAAAATTAAAAATACCAAAAATATTTTTGATATCTATCTTTTTAGTTAAATCTTTAGATTTGTACGTGTCAGATTGAGAGAGAACTTTTAGGAGGATGTTGAATCATAAAAAACTCCATGAATTTAATGTAAAAATGGCAGATCAACAATATAATGAATATTCAGATTTGGATTATAAATGGATGGAAACTAACCATGAGATGCACTATTCTTATTTTGATTATTACAACCTAGGTTGGCAAAATTATTCAGTAATTTTGGAGGAGAATACCAATTTTGGGAAGATAATCAATTTATTCAGATATGTGATTGGAAGTATCGGGACGACTTAAATGATGAACTTTCTTTTTCTTATAGATTTAACTCCAGCCTACTAGATGAGGAGAAGGAATTATTATTAGAAAATGTTGTTAATCAAATGGCGAGTCAATTGAAAAGTCAAGAGGTCGCAATAAGGAATATAGAAAACCAATTGGGGCAGATTGTTAATGTAATCAAAGTTACCCCCCAGATATTTTACCTAGTGACTCTGAGATAAACCTTAAGGAAACGAATGATGAACAAAAGAAAGATTTCGAACTAAGACTTAAAAGAGAATTTGAGGATATGTTTCAAAAGTGCTTTGAATTGAGAATTGAGGATAAAGAATTAGAAGATAATTTGAATCAAAAAAGCAATCTAGAAGAATTTGATCCAGAATCTGAATTATCTAACAAGAATCCGATCGAAAATTTGGGAGATCTTGAACTATCTTATAGAGATCCATTTCTTATAAATTTCAAGGATGATATTAACGCGCAATTTCAGAAAATCAATAGAAGGATATTATATCTAGAAAGAAACTTGAGGAACAATGATATAAATTAATTTGAGATGGGAAAGCTGTCTGAAAAATTTAAATTTGAGAATTTTTTTAGGAATTCCTGGATCTGAAAAAGAATGGGCAATTGATCAAGGTTTATTAAAATGGAATTTTGATCCAGGAAACATTTGTCGGGCTGACGACGTTAAACCTAGCGCTTTATGGGAGGCAACCCATAGTTATCAATTGTCCGGCTGACAACATTAAATCAAGCGCTTCATGGGAGGCAACCCATGGTTAACTTTGCTAGTATGTTTATGTGTTCTTTTGTGTTTGCTTTAGTGTGGATTATATTATTGTTGTGAGGTTATGCCTTGGTCTTGACTAAATTTGTATATGACTTCTACTAACAGCAGGCTGACGAGTTTGTTATGACTTAGTTCTCAACTGGAGCTGAGCATTACCTTGAAGCATGTAGAGTTTGGGCTTGGACTACTCCATGTCAGCTCTATTACTTCCTTTATCTAACTTTGTTTTCACTAAGTAAGGTCATGAAATTGCTTAAAGAACAACATATGAATGAATTTCATTATTTTTATTTATCAGATTATCGTTATTAGTGTAGTTTCTTCCGTTAGAAATTGAAAGTAAGGAGGGAAAATTTGAGTAGAAAGGAGATTAAATTAACCTTAATTGATATTTGTTTATGAATCTGCGAGTCTAGGTACTTTAGTTTGTGTGTTTATGTTTATGTTTGTGTTACAACAATTTAGAGATTTGAATAATACTTAAATATATATTCCTATATCGATACATGTCCTGCTTATTTGACCTTTCTTTAGTTTAAATTTACTCTAGCATGTTTAGTTTAGATTTACTTTATATTGCAAATTGTTATGTCCTGATGAATATTTGTAGATGTTTTTGATAAACATTTGTGGTAGATAGAATTTTTGAACTATTCTTCTTCCTACTTATATTTTCTGTGTTGAATGTTATACATGTTCAAATTCAAGTTTGGGGGTAGGAAGAAAAATATATTTTAAAGTTAATATACTTCCTTTAAGTTTAATATTATAACAAGCATGTTTTAGGCTAGATTTACTTTCTCGTGCAGTCATTCTATCATGATTATGCATGCATATAAATTTGATAGGATGTTGTAGTAGTTAGTAAATTTAACTTTTAATTTTCTTCCTACTACATTTTATGGAATTAATTGCAAGTTATTTTAAAATTCAAGTTTGGGGGAATGAAAAACAATTTTCAAAAACTTAAATTTTATTTTTCCTCAAAAATTTTATAAATAAATTTGATTTTTGATTGAAAATAATTATATGTACGAAATTATATTAGGGAAATAAAATTTTGAATATAGAAATGAGTAAGAAAATTTAGTTAAAATTTATAGTTGTGATGAAAAATTTAAAGTTAAATTTTTCTTAGTGAAGAAATGATAAATATTGTGTAACCATCTTTAGTAAGAAAAGTTGTATTTTTAGAAAAATAGAAGGATTAGACTTTTGTTTTCAATATTTAAATTTCTTTTATTGAAAAATAATTTTCAAAACCATTATTATATTTCTAAGTAAAAGATATATATCTACCTTATGCTTTAGGAAAGGAAGGGTGGAATTCAAAATTATTAAGGTCTATCCAGATATAGTAATCCTTGCCTGAGAAAAGAAAAAGTAAGAAAAGAAAAAGAAAAATAAAAAGAAAAGAAAATAAATAAAAGTATAGTATGTGGAAAAAAAAAGGAAGAAGAAGCTTGAGGATTAATGGGCCTAATCAAAAATTGGTTCCACAACTGAGCTTTTTAAAGTATAAGATTTGAGAAAATCTTAAGTTTAAAAATATAATATAGTTAGTATAATTATTTTTAATAAAGATATTTATGTAAAGAAAATAAAATGCCTAACCCCTATATTTTGAAAAATTTACAAGCATTTCTAAATTAGATAGCAACACATACTTTCATACTCTTTCATCTAAGAGATTTCTAAACTTTAAATTGGTCTCATTTACTAAATTTTTTTTCTAAATTGGACTACTTTATTTCTCAAATGAAATTTTATAAACTCTTAAAGAAACTCAAACAAATGATTTACTTATGTGGTTTTACATGATTATAGTGTTACTTGAGGACAAGTAACATTTAAGTTTGGGGGAATTTGATCCACTTAAAAATTATAAATTTTTCAGTGTACATTTCAAGCTCATTTTATGCACATTTTTAATGATATTACACTTTAAAGGAAGGTATTTTGCATATTTTTGTCTTCAAGTATAAAAATATGATTTTAGAGATAATGAAGCAAAAACTATGCAATTTTGAGCCAAAATGAGCAAGGAAGAAAATTTTGACTTGACACATATTGATGTCTTTCTATGCTTAATATATTTTATATTTCTCACATATTTTTGGATGAAATTATACTTTTGAGAAAGGTTTTTTTTATGTTTATGTTGTAGGTGAAGATGTTAGGAACGCAACTTAACTGAAATGGGGCGAAACGGAGTTAAAACGGAGCCAAACGGAGCAAAACAGTGGAGCTACGCACAGGGTGGCCCCTAGGCGCCAAACCCGGCTCCTAGGCTCCAGTGACGACGAGAAAATGGCGCCTAGGAACCAGAATCAAGGCCTAGGCGCCAGAACCCGTCTAATGGCGGTTATGGACGGTTAATAGACGGTTTTGGGTGGTTTCAAAGCATTCTAGAAGCCTCTGGACGAAATTCTACATGTCAGCAAGTAATACAATGAATCTAGACACATTGGAGCAGTTTTTAAATAAAGAGGTGCGTCTCTTAAGTGAAGGGGTGCGACCCTTCACATAAATGATCTGGCGCCTAGGCGCCAGAATTTGTTTCTAGAAGATTCGTTGAATCTGAACCGAATTTTGAAGAGGTGTCTGAAGCAACCCTTGGTCATTTTCGAAGCTCTATAAATAGGGACCAATTCTACAGCAAGGCTCTCTCTCTCTCTCTCTCTCTCTCTCTCTCTCTCTCTCTTTCTTCCCTCTTAGTCATTTTAGAGTCGTTTTAGAGTCATGAAAATGTAGATTTCTACATCTTATGGAGAGATTGGTGAGGGATTTTGAGATATTTATGTAAGGGATGTACGAGCGGCGCATGGATCGGTGGGAGACTTTGGTGGAGAGATTTTCTTCTTTCCTTCAGAGGGAAAAAGCTAAGTATTGTGTTCTTCATTCTCTTGTAATTGTTGTAAACACTTTCTAGTGGATTTTCTTGTTTTAAACCGAGTTTTCGGTCGTGAAGTATCCGTGCTTCGTAAGTGATTTTTTTACTTTTTCTTTCAATATGAAGTAGTGGCATGTGTAAGAAAATCATTTTTATGATAGAATTATCTTTATTTCATAATCTTATCAATTCTTTTACTTCTTATGTCATTATTTTCATTTACTTTTGTTTTGTAATGAAATAGATGCATGTTTAGGAATTAAGATTTGCTTAGATATTCTCTTATTAAATTATGGTGATGATATTCATACCGGATATTCATTTACTTTACAAATTGATCACTTGTATTGTTAAAATCTGTTGAAGAATTCTGAGACCTAACCGAAGATGAGTTCTTAACTAGTAGATATCCAGGCCTTGAGCGGGTTATTCATGGTGAAGTGTAAATAAATAGGGAGATATTATTTATTGGGCGCAGAATTGATTTGTTTTTAGAGTGACGGACTAAATTCTAATAATTTGGTTTATAGAAAGGGAACGGGTCACTAGTAGGGCTGACCATAGCCACCCTTGGATATCTAGAAGTGTGAGCCTAGATTAACCCATTCTACTAATAATACATCCCGAACCGATCTATAAATTAGCTAATGTTATTTCTACTATCAAGCGAAGGTAAAGAATAGGAATGCTTCTATTTGGCACTACTACATAAAATTCTAAGAATTTCTTTCCTACACATTATCTATGTAATTGCAAGACAAAGGTAGAGTTTTATATCTCAAAATTCTCCAAACCAATTTATCCAGATAAGTTATCTTTTTATTTAAGAACTTTATTTAGGATTAGTTATTAGAAAACCCATTTTAATCAACATTCCAAATTTAGGCCTTATAGAAATAGACTGGAATTAGCCTAAAGGATTGCTTACCTCGCTTCTCTGTGAGATCGATACTAGGGCCTTAACAGAAAACCCTATATTACTTGAAACGATACGTATACTTGCGTAGTACCCCTAGTGTGTAAAATATTTTCTAAAATTTTACCACATTTTAATTTTATACACTAGCAGCTATTTATAAATTTAGTCAAGTTTTTGGCCATCTTTTGGAAGAAAAAATTACTGCGTTGTTGCGGGTCTTGTTAGGCTTCACTTAATTTGATCAATTCAGAGCTGATTTTGATGAAATTTGTTAGATCTCAAGTCCATAAGGTATGAGCACTTCTCCAAAGCAAAAATTTTTTATTTTCATTATGTATTTTGAGTACATTCTTGTGAAATCCAAAATTACTATTCATTGTGAAAATTTAAGAAAAAGCATGAGAATAGCTTGGATTAAGTAGATTGTGCCTTTAAAACTTGAGTTTAGAAAGTTTAGTTTTATTTTGGAAATTGTGGTGAATATTTTTGCAATTTTTAGAAATGGCTCCAAAATTGAAGCGTTCGAAGGGAAAGGATAGATTCAATTCAGACAAGTTCGTCAGTTCTAGAGCTGAGGATCGTTATGTTAATATGTTGTCATCACGTAATTTGATTCATGAGTGAGTTTTTAGTAAACCAAGAGTAGATATTGATGAAATGATTGCTCGAAGAAACTGGAGAAATTACTATTGCTTCAAAGCTATTATTGTTGTTTTTGTGGTAAGGGAGTTCTATGATAACTTGCCTGCAGCAGAGGAAAATTTGGTGATAGTTCGAGAACAACAAGTTGATTTTTCTTCTGCAGTAATCAATACATTTTACCTAGTGCCTCCTGAAATATTTTATTATTATGCAAATTATCATCCTACATAAGGGGAATTAGATGAGATTATGTCTTTTCTGACTGATGGAAGAGGTCTTTAGCAAATCGCAAATGACAGGAGAGTGAATTTCCAAGACTTGAAGTTAAATGCCACCTCCAAGGCTTGGCATTATTTTATCTCACTAAGTTATTAACATCGAATCATGTTAGCGATGTTACGAGAGAAAGAGCTGTTCTCAATTATTGTATTCAGCAGGGAAAGCTGATAGACATTGGAGCTATTATTTTTTGCTATATCATCAACTGTGTCAGAGCTGTTTCAACTGAAAGTATGGGATTTTCTTCCCTGATTCATTCAATTTGTGAGCAGTCTGGTGTAGACCTATTAGTAGTGTAAATGTGAACACTTACACTGTGCATTCAGAATTTGGCTGGAAAGGAGGATTTGTTAGAGCTCCTAGTTATGTTGCTTCTACTTCGCAAGCATCATCATCTAGAGGTGAGTTTTATGATTCACAGATTGGATTGTTATAGAATATTTTGAAGGCATTAAGTCTAACCAGAGAACATATTAAGGATATAGAGGTGAGTTTTCTGATTCACAGATTAGATTGATATTTGCTGAGTTTATGATGTTTTTATTTGTGTTTTGTGATGTTTAGACATTTTATTGTTTGATGTTTTTTTTTTTTGTGAACTCTGATATGTGTGGTTTATAGTTGGATTATTTCTGTTATGCAGATTAAGATATATTTGTGTTGGATTGATGTTTTTTTATAGTTATAATTTATGTGATGTATTGTTGAAATATGTTTGTGGTAGTAAATGTTTTAATGTAGTTATAGTGTATTTTGTTTTTAGTAGTATATAATTTAATTCCAAAAACTGTTAGGAAAATTTAGAACACTATTAGAAACCACTATTTAAATTGCATGTTTAAACTTTTCAAGATTTGATACCATACATTTTCTAGTATTGTTGTGATTTATGTTATGTTAAGTTGGTGTGTATTTGCTTTGAAAACCTCCACTACTTTAGAAGTCCTTTGAAAATTCTATTTCATGAAAAATTAAAAACTTAAATTTGATTTTTGTTTACTTCTGTTTTTAAATTGTTGTACTTGCATATTGAGGTTATGAAGATTCCTATAAGCACGTTATTTTTGTTTTTAATTTTTACCCATGTATAATTTCTTATGCTTAACTGTTTTATCTTAATTAAAATTTTAATGTTTGAGGGGAATTTAAAAATAATTTTCAAAAATTAAAATTTTATTTATTCTCAAGAATACTATAAATAAAATTTGATTTTTGATTAAAAATAATTATGTATATGAAGTTATATTAGGGGAGCAAAAATTTAAATATAGAAATGAGTAAGAAAATTTAGTTAAAATCTATACTAATTGTGAAAATTTTAAAGTTAAAATTTTCTTAGTAAAGAAATGTTAAATATAGTTAAACTATCTTTAGTAGCAAATGCTGTATTTTTGGAAAAATAGAAGATTTAACTTTTATTTTTAAAAACTTAAATTTCTATTATTAAAAAATAATTTTCAACACTATTATTATAATTTTTCAGTGAAGGATATATATCAAACCTTTGATTAAATGGAAGGGTTGAATTCAAAATCATTAAAGGTCTATCCAGATATAGTAATCCTTGCCTTATAAACAAAAAAAAAAGAAAAAGAAAAAGAAAAAGAGTAAAAAAAATAGTATGGTAAAAAAAGGAAGAGAAGCTTGAGGATTTAAGGGTCTAATCAAAAATTGGTTCCACACCTGAATTTTAAAATACAAGTTTTGAGAGAATCTAATGCTTAGAATATAATATAGTAAGTAAAATTATTTTCTAATAAAAATTTTTAAGTGAGGAAAATAAAATGCTTAAATCTTATATTTTCAAAAATCTATAAGTATTTATGAATTAGATAGGAACTCATATTTTTCATGATCCTTTACTTAAGAACTTTCTATACTTTAAGTTTGTCTCATTTACTAAAATTTTTTCTAAATTGTACTATTTCATTTCTAGAACAAAATTTTGAAATCATCCTAAAGATTTCATTTGCATAATTTTCATGTTTAATTTTTATATGATTATAGTGTCACTTGAGGACAAGTAATATATTAAGTTTGGAGGACTTTGATATACCTAAAATATATAGTGTTTTTATGCACATTTTTATAATTATTTTTTATGACATTACACTTTAATGGAAGGTATTTTCATGTTTTTCTTGTATGTATGATTAAAGTGAGTGATTGTGATGAAAGGAGCAAAAAAGGATCAAATTTGGAGCAAAAATGAAAGGTGCGCAAAATTAGCCTCTGGCGCCTAAGCGCCGATGGCTAGCGCATAGGTGCGACAGTTAAAAGTGACAAATTAAATCAAATTTGGTGCCATTTCCAAGGGGTGTTTGAAGAAACTTTTGGTTTAAACTTCCTTAACTTCTTTTGGGCAGCAAATTCAAATGAAGAGATGCATCTTTTGGTAGATACATTGAATCTGGACATGATTTGAAGAGACACCAAAACACCTTTTGAATAAATATTAAAATGAAGACTTGAAGATTAGAAAAGGACAAGAGTTTTAAAAGGAAGTATTGGCAGGAGAAGTTAGAGAAAAGCTTGAAGTGGTTGAAGGGAAAGAGCAAGAAAGAGAGACATCTTCTTGCCATACATTCTTTACTTTTCCACTTTACTTTATTATAGTTTATATTAGAATTTAGGAGAGTGAATCCATAGAGTTGGATGCCACCGTATAAGGAGTTATTTAGTGGAGAGCAAAAGTTTCAGAGGAACTTCAAGAGTCTTGTGGAGAAGATTTTTAGATAAGTTTTTATCTTTTTTTTACATTTGGTTTTAAAGTAAGACTTGTTATGTTTTCACTATGATTTCTCTACTTTCAAATCAATTTATGTTTGTGTTTTCTCCATGATTTCTGAGTATTTTCTTTATCTTTTTCCTTTTAAATGATGAAGTAATTAAATTATGGAAGGAAGTTGTCCAAAGCATATATGTTTAATGTTGGAAGTTGTGTTGATTCTACTACCTTGCACTTCATTTACCTCTTGATTTGGCCAATTGAGATGTTAAAATTTTTTGTGAGAACATGTAAGAACTAATGCGGTATTGTCTCAAACAAAAATTGGAGTGAATCACGTGAAATTGTACGGGTGAAAATTGTAATCCATATAGTTGAGTGCAAATAAATAGGGAGATATGTTTTTTAATGGGTGTAGAATTAGAGCATTTTAGTGTGTGATCACAGGGAAATGTATTGAGATATTCATACCAATTTTATATGAAATTGCACTTTAAAGAAAGGTATTTTTATGTTTTATTGCAGGTATGAAGAATTATAAGTAATGGAAGCAAAAAGATCGAAAAGAAGCGAATCTGGAACAAAAAGGGCTAAAAGAGATGAAAATTGAACTATCCCACCGACGGCGAGGAATAGGCCGCCGACGGCGTGATTTTCCCCAAAGTTTTTGAATATATTATAAAGGAGCCCGCCGACGGTGAGATCGAGCCCACCAACAGCGAGCCTTAGCAGTTGGCCAATGTTATAGAAGCCCGCCGACGACGCCATCGAGCCCGCCGACGGCGAGAAGGTCGGTTCAAGCAAATGTTCAATGAATCTGGATGCTTTTTGAAGAGGTGCTTAAGCAACCTTTGGAAATATTTCTCCCTCTTTAAATAGAGACAAATTTAGGCCGAAAAAGTGTGTTCTTTTGGTGTGTGTGTGTCTTGATCTGAGTCTGGAGAGTCTGACCATGGAGAGTCTATAGTGTGTGAGTGTGTTCTAGAGAGTTCATTAGTAAGTTTAATTGAGTGTGTTGTACAAGAAGGAAGAGTCAGAGGAACTTCAAGGAGTCTGCTTGGGGAGAAGATTCGAGATAAGTTTTTGTTTATTGTTTTATAGCTTTAAATGAAATCCAAGTTTTGTGTTATTCTTCCTAGGCATTCTAAGTAGTTTTCTCTGTCTTTCTCCTTGTTGTTGAGATTTTGTGAAATGGAAAATTGAATTTGTAGCTGATTTCCTTGATTCTGCAAATGCTGACCCATATTTAATATTAATTCTTCCATAGATAACTTCTTTTCCTTAAATTGAGAGTTATTATTAAATCTAGATGGATAAGAAGGTTTATAATTAGAATTTCCTTGGTTAGATGGATTTCCTAATGGGTTTACTGAGTTGTTCATCCATTGTTGATTAGCAGAGTTGTTATTCCAATTAAAATTTGGATGGTTCTTCCAACCAGGGTTTTAATAATTTGCATAAGTATTATTAGGTCTATTATTAATAGCATTTAAAGTTTCATATGAAGTTTAAGCATCTATAAGTTGTGTTGACCTCATTTTACAATGGGTCAATACCTTTTGACCTAAGAAGTCAACTTTGGTCAAATTGGTCAAACTGCACCCGATGACCAACCACAGTCGACCCCATAGGTCAACCTTTTGACCTAAAAAGTCAACTTTGGTCAAATTGGTCAGACCAGACCTAATGACCAACCCTGTTGACCCCATAGGTCACCCTTATGACCTAAAAAGTCAACTTTGGTCAAACTGGTCAAACCAGACCTAGTGACCTACCCTGTTGACCCCATAGGTCAACCATATGACCTAAAAAGTCAACTTTGGTCAAATTGGTCAAACCAGACCTAATGACCTACACTGTTGACCCCATAGGTCACCCTTATGACCTAAAAAGTCAACTTTGGTCAAATTGGTCAAACCAGACCTAATGACCTACATCGTTGACCCCATAGAGTCACCCTTATGACCTAAAAAGTCAACTTTGGTCAAATTGGTCAAACCAGACCTAATGACCTACACTGTTGACCCCATAGATCACCCTTATGACCTAAAAGGTCAACTTTGGTCAAACTGGTCAAACCCAAACCCTAGTTAGGTCTAACCCTTAGACCTAATTAAACCATTAAACCTTAACTAACTAAGGTTTAATCAAACCTAAACCCTAATTAGGTCTAACCCTTAGACCTAATTAAACCATTAAACCTTAACTAACTAAGGTTTAATCAAACCTAAACCCTAATTAGGTCTAACCCTTAGACCTAATTAAACCATTAAACCTTAACTAACTAAGGTTTAATAAAACCTAAACCCTAATTAGGTCTAAACCATTAGACCTAATTAAACCATTAAACCTTAACTAACTAAGGTTTAATCAAACCTAAACCCTAATTAGGTCAAACCCTTAGACCTAATTAAACCTTTAAACCTTAACTAACTAAGGTTTAATCAAACTTAAACCCTAATTAGGTCTAACCCTTAGACCTAATTAAACCATTAAACCTTAACTAAGGTTTAATCAAACTTAAACCCTAATTAGGTTCAACCCTGGACTCTAATTAAACCATTAAACCTTAACTAACTAAGGTTTAATCAAAATTAAACCCTAATTAGGTCTAACCCTTAAACCTAATTAAAACCATTAAACCCTAACTAACTAAGGTTTAATCAAACTTAAACCCTAATTAGGTCTAACCCTTAGACCTAATTAAACCATTAAACCTTAACTAACTAAGGTTTAATCAAACCTAAACCCTAATTAGGTCTAACCATTAGACATAATTAAACCATTAAACCTTAACTAACTAAGGTTTAATCAAACCTAAACCCTAATTAGGTCTAACCCTTAGACCTAATTAAACCATTAAACCTTAACTAACTAAGGTTTAATCAAACTTAAACCCTAATTAAGTCTAACCCTTAGACCTAATTAAACCATTAAACCTTAACTAACTAAGGTTTAATCAAACCTAAATCCTAATTAGGTCTAACCCTTAGACCTAATTAAACCATTAAACCTTAACTAACTAAGGTTTAATCAAACTTAAACCCTAATTAGGTCTAACCCTTAGACCTAATTAAACCATTAAACCTTAACTAACTAAGGTTTAATCAAACCTAAACCCTAATTAGGTCTAACCCACTATACCTAATTAAACCATTAAACCTTAACTAACTAAGTTTTAATCAAACCTAAACCCCAATTAGGTCTAACCCTTAGACTCAATTAAACCATTAAACCTTAACTAACTAAGGTTTAATCAAACCTAAACCCTAATTAAGTCTAACCCTTAGACCTAATTAAACCATTAAACCTTAACTAACTAAGGTTTAATCAAACTTAAACCCTAATTAGGTCTAACCCTTAGACCTAATTAAACCATTAAACCTTAATTAACTAAGGTTTAATCAAACTTAAACCCTAATTAGGTCTAACCCTTATACCTAATTAAACCATTAAACCTTAACTAACTAAGGTTTAATCAAACCTAAACCCTAATTAGGTCTAACCCTTAGACCTAATTAAACCATTAAACCTTAACTAACTAAGGTTTAATCAAACCTAAACCCTAATTAGGTCTAACCCTTAGACCTAATTAAAACCATTAAACCTTAACTAACTAAGGTTTAATAAAACTTAAACCCTAATTAGGTCTAACCCTTAGACCTAATTAAACCATTAAACCTTAACTAACTAAGGTTTAATCAAACCTAAACCCTAATTAGGTCTAACCCTTAGACCTAATTAAACCATTAAACCTTAACTAACTAAGGTTTAATCAAACCTAAACCCTAATTAGGTCTAACCCTTAGACCTAATTAAACCATTAAACCTTAACTAACTAAGGTTTAATCAAACCTAAACCCTAATTAGGTCTAACCCTTAGACCTAATTAAACCATTAAACCTTAACTAACTAAGGTTTAATCAAACCTAAACCCTAATTAGGTCTAACCCTTAGACCTAATTAAACCATTAAACCTTAACTAACTAAGGTTTAATAAAACCTAAACCCTAATTAGGCCTAACCCTTAGACCTAATTAAACCCTTAAACCTTAACTAACTAAGGTTTAATAAAACCTAAACCCTAATTAGGTCTAAACCATTAAACCTAATTAAACCATTAAACCTTAACTAACTAAGGTTTAATAAAACCTAAACCCTAATTAGGTCTAACCCTGTACCTAATTAAAACCATTAAACCTTAACTAACTAAGGTTTAATAAAACCTAAACCCTAATTAGGTCTAAACCTTAGACTTAATAAGACCATTAAGCCTTAATTAACCAAGGTTTAACAAAAATCAAACCTGACTTAAGTCTAACCCATTTAGACTTATGTCAAACCAAACTTAGTTAGATCTAAGTCAAACTTAAATCCAATCTACACTGAACCTAAATCAAACCTAAATCTAACTTAAGTCTAATCTACATTAGATTTAAGTCAAACCAAACTTAGGTTCAACCCACACTGAACCTAAATTAAACTTAAACCTAACTTAAGTCTAACCCATTTTAGACTCAAGTTAAACCAAACTTAGTCAAACATAACCTAACTTGAATCCAATCCAACTTGAACTCAAGTTAACCTAAACCTTAGGTTCAACCCTCATTGAACCTAACCTAAACCTAATCTAACTTGAGTCCAACCTAACATGAACCCAAGTTAACCAAAACCTTAGGTTCAACCCACATTGAACCTAACCTAAACCTAATCTAACCTGAGTCCAACCTAACTTGAACCCAAGTTAACCTAAACCTTAGGTTCAACCCACATTGAACCTAACCTAAACCTAACCTAACTTGAGTCCAACTTAACTTGAACTCAAGTTAACCTAAACCTTAGGTTAAACCCACATTGAACCTAACCTAAACCCAACCCAACTTGAACTCAAGTTAATCTAAATCTTAGGTCCAATCCACATTGAACCTAAATTCAACCCAAACCAAAGTTAAGTCTAATCTACATTAGACTTAAATCAAACAGTAACTTGAGTTCAACCCCTAATGAACTTAAGACAATCCAAGTCCGACAAAATAGACTTGATTAAGACTTAAACCTTACCTAAAATGGATTTGAATGGTCTATAATTCTAATTAAGTCTAATTTATTAGGCTTGATTAACCTTTAAATCCTATTTAAACAAGGTTTAAAATTTAATTAAGTCCATCCAAAACCAAACCTTTTAACTTAAGTTCAAACAGACATGAACTCGAGTTAATCAAATTCAATCAACATTGAATTTAACTTAGATTCAATTAGACATGAATCCAAGTTAATTCAATCAATATTGAATTTAAACCTTTTAACTTAAGTTCAAACAGACATGAACTCGAGTTAATCAAATTCAATCAACATTGAATATAACTTAGATTCAATCAGACATGAATCCAAGTTAATTCAATCAATATTGAATTTAACTTTAAACCTTTTAACTTAAGTTCAAACAAACATGAACTCGAGTTAATTAAGTTCAATCAACATTAAATTTAACTTAGGTTCAACCAGACATGAACCCAAGTTAGTTCAATTAGTATTGAATTTAACTTTAAATCTTTTGATAGACACGAACCTGGAATTTAAGCTCAAACTCAAGATCAATTCAACATAATTCGACTTTCTAAAATTGACATAACTAACATAAATCTGATGTTGACATAATCAACAAAAATTTGACATTTTAAAAACAACATGATTAGCATGAAGTCGACATTTCAAAATAACTTAACATTCAAAAAAAATATTCCGTGATATTATTTCGACGATATTTTCTTCGCAGGATGAAGACAAGAAATTCCGTTTAGAATTTCTTTGCATGTTATAGGGTGTGCTAACTCTGTTTTGCAGGACGCCGACGACGGAATATTAGCAACAAAACAAAACAAAACTTTTAGGTTAAACATATAACCTAAAATTTTTCAACACAACAACGACATGACAACAAAACCAGAACCTTTAGGTTAGACATAATACCTAAAGTATTCAATAACATGATATAACAACATTTGGGAGTGATAGTGGGTACATCTCTCCTTAAAATAAATCTTTTAGAAAACAAATGATTAACATTAATCGAAGTTTTCTTAAACAATCGAGAATTGTTTAAGATGTAATTAACTATAGAGGCTTACCTCTATAGGAGATCTAAAAGAACCCAAAACAGAAATCTCTGGTTTACCTTGATTTTCTTAATATGAAAATTCTAGAATACGTTATCCTAGGATATCCTCATATAAGAATTATCATAAACACCTTTTTCTACTATTAGTCCTAAAAATTCTCTAAATCCTTCATAGGATTTATACGAATAAAACTAGGTTAATATTAGATGTCGACTCCTTGACATTGATATGATATATTGGATGGCGATGACATGATGACATCATCATCATCAAACACAACGACGATAATTTTCTTTCCATCGCCACCAAGTTGTCCAGATGAATTTTCTTCTATTATATTAGGAGAATAATTCATTCCAAGATGATATAATTTCTTAGATGTAGCAGTAATCTGAGAAGCTCACATAGATATTGCATCAGAGTCATGGATACTAGCTATTTTTTTAGGATTTAACCTTTCTGAAGGCCATTGAAAATTGTTGGTAGCCATTTCTTTAATTAATGAATAAGCCTCATCAAATGGTTTTGACATTAATGAACCTCCAAAGCAGAAGCATCTATAATAGATCTAAGAGATCCTACTAATCCATTATAAAAAGTTTGAATAATTAACCAATCTGGTAACGCATGATGTGGGCATTTCCTAAGAAGATCTTTAAATCTCTCTCAAGCTTCGTATATTGATTCTCCATCAAACTGACTAAAAGATGTTATGTCATTTCTAAGTTTCGCAGTTTTTGAAGGAGGAAAGTATTTGGATAGAAATTTTTGTAGCAATTCTCCCCAAGTTTTAATAGATCCAGGTGCTAACGAATTTAACCACATCTTAGCCTTATCCCTTAAAAAAAAGGAAAATGCCTAAGTCTAACAGCATAATTAGATACTCCGTCATATTTAAAAGTAGCACAAAGTTGCAAAAAACTAGCAAGATATAAATTAGGATCTTTGTTTGGTGAACCACTAAATTGATTATTCTGTACCATTTGGATAATTTCAGGTTTAAGCTTAAATGAATTAGCCGCTACATCAGGATTTTGGATAGTTAAGTGAATTTCATCTAATGCAGGGTTAGCATAATCTCTTAAAGGTCTTGGTTGATTTGTATTTTCAATTGCTGGATTATTTGCTATTTGATTTAAATTTATAATTTCCTTTTTCTATTTTCTAATTCTTTTAATAGTGCGCTCTAATTCTGAATTGTAAGGTATTAAACTTTCGGTTCCAAATTTACACATACACAACTTAAGTAGATTTTAAAATAGTTTGTTATTCTAGTAATTATCTTTAATAATTATTTTGTTAATTACCATAATAATTACTTTACTTCCCCTGCAACGGCGCTAAAAACTTGACTACACAGGTGGCACGCACAGGGTGGATATGTTTGCAGAGCTTTATAACTATATAAGTGTTTAACAGAGTAAAAATAGCAAATGTGCCCCTTTTTATCAATGCAAGTATACATATCGTTCAAGTAATAAAGGGCTCTAATGGAGTCCTAGATATCGATCCCACATGGAAGTTTAGAGATTAAGAACTAATTTCAGCAGATACAATGACTTCTAGTATACGGAAATAAAGAACGCTTATACTAAACTATATTACTTAATGGAAGAGTGTAATTTAGAAAAAGTATCTTTCTCCTTGTTAAGAGAATTAAGTGAATGGATAATTAATTTAGTTAGAATTATATTGTGCCAAATAGGAGCATTCCTATTTTTTACCCTTTGGTCCAGGCATAAAGAACATTGACTAATCCTATGCTTGGTTACTGAATCTGCGGCTAGGTTGGGAGGATACCCCCTGCCACTTCGGAGCTCCCACGTTCCCCTCGCCTGAGGGCTAACATCTACACTTCAGCTCCCAAACGATAGGACCGAATTTGAAGATTTTAGTCTGTCACACTAAAATATCCAATTCTACGCCCGATAAATAATATTTCCCTATTTATTTGCACCCTCCTTTCAAGGCTTTTGATTTCCCTGAATTTTGGATGTAATCTTTACTATAGTTGATAATTCAACATATTTTAAAGTTCAATTGGCCAAATTGAAAGTAAATTAAGATTTTAAGTAAAAGATTATCACAATTTTTTTATTTAATATTTAAGGCACAACTACTTCAATTTTCCATTTCACAAAATCTCAACAACAAGGAGAAAGACAGAGAAAACTACTCAGAATGCATAGGAAGAATAACACAAAACTTGGATTTCATTTAAAGCTATAAAACAATAAACAAAAACTTATCTCGAATATTCTCCCCAAGCAGACTCCTTGAAGTTCCTCTGACTCTTCCTTCTTGTACAAGACACTCAATTAAAATTACTAATGAACTCTCTAGAACACACACACACTACAGACACTCCAGACTCAGACTCTCCAGGCTCAGATTAAGACTCACACCCCAAAAGAACACACTTTTTTGGCCTAAATTTGTCTCTATTTAAAGAGGGAGAAATATTTCAAAAGGTTGCTTAAGCACCTTATCAAAAAGCGTCCAGATTCATTGAACATTTGCTTGAACCGACCTTCTCACCATCGGCGGGCTCGATGGTGCCGTCGGCGGGCTTCTATAACATTGGCCAACTACTAAGGCTCGCTGTCAGCGGGCTCGATCTCGCCGTCGGTGGGCTTCTTTATATTATATTCAAAAACTTTGGGGAAAATCACGTCGTCAGCGGCCTATTCCTCGCCGTCGGCGGGATAGTTCAATTTTCATCTCTTTTAGTCATTTTTGTTCCAGATTCACTTCCTTTCGATCTTTTTGCTTCCATTACCTATAATTCTTCATACCTGCAATAAAACATAGAAAATACATTTCTTTAAAGTGCAATTTCATATAAAATTGGTATTAATTTCTCAATTCATTTTCCTGTGATCAGTGTGACAGCCTAAAGCCACCAATTTGGTTTGATATTTTAAGTTTTGTTATGAGATGTTAGCCCCCAAGTGGAGGGAAAAGAGGGAACTCTATAATGAGAACTGGTATCTTCCCTGCCTAACCCATCCTCAAGATTTCAAAACATCAAATTAACTTATGTTCTTTATAGAACCAAGTAAGGGTAAATGATATAACTACTCCTATTTAATACAACACATTTAGATACATCCACAAAAATATTTCATAATTATTACTGATTCATTGAAAGAGAAAAATATATTTTATTCTCATTTGCTTTCATATCATTTAATAGTCTTGTTAATTTTAGTTGCTTACTTTACTTTATCTAAAAAAAATTAACAAAAAGAATTTAAACTTTTTAATTATAAAACATAACTTGCAAAATCATTTTTAAAAGTAGAAAAGTTGTTTTTCTGCTTTCTTTAAATTTTTAGAATATTTTCTTGTGGGTTTGATATCTCAGAGCTTAATCAGAAAGTTCTATATTACTTGATAAACGATACGTATACTTGCGCAGCATCCCATATTAAAAATAATTAAAGTTGGTCTCTTATTTGCTTTGGAATCAAGTTTTTGGTACTGTTGTAAAGAAAGAGATATTATCATTGAGAAGAAATATAAAGTGTAAAAACGTAAGCATAAATATTCATGGATCACCCCCCCCCCACCATCTTTCTCTTTTGGTACATGGGGATCTACTCTACCATTCTTTCTTAAGATCCCATTTTTTTAACCCTTACTATTTATTGCATGAATCTTATTTGGGGTTAATATATATATATATATATATATATATATATATATATATATATATATATATATACACACACACACACACACGCGCGCGCGCACACACACGCGCACAGTAGTGCAGAATTATTACAGCCAGATGAGGCTCTATTAGGGTTATACTGAAGTTAAAGTACCACTGCAGTTCTCAATGAATCAGTTAAGTAACAGTTATATTTCTTTTTTTCTTGGTAATTTATGGTTGTTCCCACATTCATGAATAGTATGGTGGCTTTCCCTTCTTCAAACAAGCTCAATAGTGCCCCTCTCATTTTTCTCAACATTGCCATGACAATATGGACAAAGGAGGTGATGAAGGTTTGTTAAGGGAAGCAATAAAAATGATAAACCAGTTTAAATCCTAATTAAAGAAGAAAACTCAAATTTATTCAATCCATTGAAGTTCTCCTTGATTAGAAAATTCCAAATGAGTCATCCAAGGTTGGAGCTCATCCACAAACATTTTGATGATATGAAGCTCACAGGTGAATGGAGAGTAAGAAGATTCTACAATAGACACATCCTGATTCAATTCATTTGAGCTAGGAGGAAGATTATTCTAGAGACTTTTCTTCTTGTTTTTCAATATAGGGACATCAAATGAGAATTCCAAAATAATCACTTGAATTTGATCTAAGTGCGGAATCCCCAATTATGCCTATTTGGTTTAGGTTTCCAAAAACTAAATTATATTTTGATAACAAGCAAATCCACTTCTCGATTAGAGCATTATTTGGTAAACCCAAAAATTGGATCTCCAAGCTTTTAAAATGTCAAGGCCTTATGTGGCACGAATACTCATAGAGAATGATGTTACAGTTCCTGTAACTGAGGAGTTTTTGCTAGGCACACAATATAACTGATATTGGCAAAACGTTGGAGTGGAGCAAAAACCATACTATTGCACAAGATGTAGAATGTTTGGTCACACTTTGGTGGGTTTTTCTTTTGGTCATCTATAATTAGGACAACAAAGAAAGAGCAATCCAATAAGAGAAAAGATTCAGGGATTGAGCCAGGAAATCAGGAAAAAGAAACAGGGCTAGCGAGTTAGACAAATGAAGGCAACTGTTAGCCAAATTATACCTGGGGAAATAATGAAGATCAACTAGAAAACTTTGTGGAAGAGAAAGATGGATCTATGAGTAATAGAGGACTGATGGGATAGGCAAAAGGTAAGCACTAGACCCACTATATGATCTCATGACTGAAGAAAACCAAGCTAATAATTATGATGAAGAGGCGTTAGGAAAAGAAAATGTAAGAGCTTTTTTAGTGCAGGGAATCACTCAAAGTAATGGAGAACGTATTGAGGCTGTAATGAATATGTTGGAAGAAGAATGGCAAGTGCAGAAGAGCAAAATAAATAAACCCAAATGCACCAAAGAATTGAATAATTTTGACCCCCTCAATATTATTAAAAGGCAAGGAGATTCTCAGCTCAGACCAAGATCTGCTGATGGAGGCCTCTCCTCTTTTAGAATTACTAGAAGAAGGAAGACTAAACATAATGATTAAGGTTCTTCTTTAGAGTGTTAGAGGAATTGCAAATCCTTGTTCCTCTACAGCTTAAGTCACTTAGTTAGGATCCATAGAATTTCTTGTTTAGCAGTTTTTGAGCCATTGGTACAGAAAAAAGGAAAAGAAAATTCTTATAGGATGAGGTGGGTTCGGTCACTTTAAAATTGTAGTAATAAAATTTGCTTTATTTTGAGAATAGGATATTCAAATTCATATCTTACTTAATGAGCCTCAATCCATACATCTAATTTTTTCCTGTGCGGTTTCCAATGTTAGGCTATCATAGTATATGCTAGTTGCACTAGGGAAGCTAGGCTTGAGCTGGGAAACTAGATGAGACACATTGGGAGTATGACTCAAGATGCTTGTTTCATGGGGGGAATTTTAATAGGATGCCTTCTCATGAGGAGATAAATGGATGAAGGAGAGCTAGCAATTCTGTAATAAATCAATTCAATGAGGATATTAAGGAAGTGGATTAATTTGATTTGGGCTATAGAGGATCCACTTTCACTTGGTAAAGAGGAAACATGTGTACAATATTAGATAGGGTGCTCATTAGTTAAGCCTGGTTCAATGTTATTTCAGTTCTCTGATATCTAACATTTGTAAAGATTGGGGTATGATCATTGCCCACTTCTTCTCATAGTTGCCAATTAGTAGAAACCAAGAATTAAACCATTTAGATTTTTGAATATTTGGACTAATCACCCAGTGTTCTTGGAACTGACACAGCGGGCTTGGAAGACTGAGTTTACTTGTGATGCATGGTGGAGGTTGTGGAAGCTATGTAAGATTGTGGCCCAACAGTTGAAGCCTAAAATTGGAATTTTTTTTGAATTTCTCCAATGCTATCAAGGAAACTGAGTGAAACCTTTGTATAGTAGAGGAACATGCCATCCATGAAAATATTAATGACCAAGAACTATTGGAAGCCCAAATCAAGAGAAAAAAAGCCATTCAAGTTGTACAGGAGTTCTTGTGATAAAAAGTTGCTTCTAGCCAATGCATTGAGGGTGATAGGAACTCTAAATATTTCCACGAATGCATTAAAATGAGCAGGCAGCGAAATGCCATCCTAAAGATTTAAAATGTGTGGATATGGATCTCTAAACCACAGCATATTATTTGCTCAGAGCTGAATTATTTCCAACAAATGTTCAGGAAAGGTAATGCTAGGTCTAATATGATTGACACTCCTATTTTTTATGGGACCAGAAATTTTGTTAATAATCTGAATCTAATTGAAGTTCCTACTGAAGTGAAGATTTGGTTGGGCCTCCAATCAGTCAATAACAGCAAGGCAGCTGGACCATATGGATTCAGTTCTAAGTTTTATAAAAATTGTTGGGAAATTTTTAGTAAAAATGTTATCAAGGTCATTCAATGATACTTCTATAGGGAGGAACTATGATAAAACTTCAACACATTAACTACTTTTCTTATTCCAAAGGATAGTGAAAAAGAATGCTGGGAACATTTTCATCCAATTAGTCTGACAATTGTGATCACCAAAATCATCAGTAAAATTCTAGTCACTCAGCTACAACCACATCTCCCTCTTCTTATTTCTGCTATGCAATACACTTTTAATTAGGAAAGGAATTTTGTGGATTATATTCTATTGGCCAAAGAGCTAATTAATGGTATGAACAAGAAATGCATGGGAGGTAACCACATTATCATGTTAGACTTGTAGAAGGCTTATGATAGGGTGGATTGGTCTTGTATTTTGGCCAAATTGGAAGTATATTCATGTGGAGATGGATTCATTTGGCATAACATTCTAAACAAAAAATCTAAGATCCCTTGATAGATGATGTACGCTTTGAATATGACTACTGCTCTACTACAGCAGATTAATGTGTTTTAGACAGAAATACATAGAGAGGGGAATCAGGTTACTGACTGGCCAGCTAAAGTGGGAGCCCATTCTTCTTCTTGCAATTTAAATTATATTGTAATTCGGGGGGATAACCTCAGAATTCCTTATATCCGAGTTAACCCCCACTCTTGTATTCTATTTTTTGGTGAATGATGACGGCTCTATTTTTTTAACTTGGAAGAAGGAACAACATTCAAAATAGGTTTAGAAAGCAAAGAACCTTCCTTGGCCAGCCAATCAGCAGGCTGGTTGCCTTCAAAATATGCACTTTTGAAGATATAACCTTGATCTGCTGCATCCAGTACAGTATATGCCAGGGAGGTTCTGTTTGGGCTGTCACCATATCAACTAGACAGGCTGAATCGGATACCAGATGCAAATGATGCCAATTTAGGTGTTGAGCAATTTTAAGGGCAGAAACCATGGATTGAGCTTCAGCTTGCATTAAATTCTCAGCCGTGATTGGAGACAGGAAGTATGAGAGGCAATTACCATTGTGATCTTTGAAAAATCCATCCATACCAGCTTTAGATGGCGTGTTGCTTCCATCAATGTTGACTTTTATCCAATGCTTATGAGGTTCTCTCCAACTGATTATTTGAATACATATAGCTTTGCTGCATTTGCATTTGATTGAAGGGCTTTGGCTATACTGTCAATGTTGAAATTCATGCTTGTGCATCTTTTTTTAATTTATGCCAGACTATTAATACAGTTCTTTTGTTGATTAGCAGATTCATCATCATATTTGAGTTTATTTCTTACCATCCAGATAAACTAATATATATATATATATATATATATATATATATATATATATATATAAATAGAAGCACATGCGTACACACCGATTTACTAATGAAGGAGAGAAAATGTGAATTATTGAATGGCCGTGCCCCCACTCTTTTTCATTTATACTACTCCCTTGGTTTTTGAAGATTTTCGAACACTTTGATTGTTCCCACATATTGGAAGGCATGATGCGGCAGCCCATGCAATCTCCTTCAATCCAGCACCTCTGTTTATCTTATGTCTTGTTCACTCTTCTTCCATCTCCCACCAATGGCAGAGCACACTCTTGGCTTTCCCCTTCCCCCGCTCCACTCCTCTCTCCTCTGGTTAATCACGTTTATTCACCTCCCGTTTTTATTGCACCTTCCCCGATAGGTAACTGCTCTTCCATTTTCTTCTTCCTTTCTAGTTATGCGATTTTTTCTCTCCCATTTCTACTCAGTTGCATCTTGGAATGTTGCCTTATTTGTGAGTTTCGGTAACTTGGTTTAAGCCTTGAGCTCCTCGCACTAAAATCTCAACTTTTAAGTAACTTAAATGGGTTTCGTTCAATTTTGACTTACTAGAGCTTCCATGTTGCTCCTTTCTGTAGATCTCGTATTTTTCTTAACAGCTAAAGAAACTTTTTCACTTGCATTAAGCTTATGATGTTTCTGCTTGCAGCAAAGAAGGTATTTGTTATGGTTCAGCACCACCATTCGAGCAGAGAACTGATCATCGTCGTCTCACTTTCATTCGTTGCCATCTCAGTTATTGCTTTATTTATCATTCTCCTCTTGGTCACTTGGCAAAGGCATAAACTAGTTCGAAGCTTCAAAGAGACGCAAAACTATGGTACTTCCAAACCTTCTCTTAGCTTGAATTTTTAGAAACAATTTTAAACATTTCATTCTGCTTCATTTAAATTACACTTGGTGTAGATTATGCTGCTAAAGGTCTTCATTCGGGTCCAACTTTTAGCAAGCTAAATTCAATAAAGACGGTGAACAATAAATCATTGGTTGCAATGATCGAGTACTCATCCTTAAAGTCAGCCACCAATAATTTTGATGAGAAATATATTTTGGAAGAAGGGAGACTTGGCTGTGTTTATCAATCTTGCTTTGATGGAGTTCCTGCAGCAATAATGAAGTTAGATGGATGTGGGCGGGATCATGCGAGAATACTTGATGTAAATTTATAGTGCAATCTCTCAAATTTTGAATTTTTTTGTATTAGTTAACAATTATACTCTGCAAATAATAACTTTTTTTTATTGCAGAATGAATTGGATTTGTTGGGAAGAATCAGACACCCAAATATCGTCTCACTTTTGGGTTATTGTATGCATGGGGAGACCAGATTTCTAGTCTACGACTTGCTGAAAAATGGTTCTCTACAAACACAACTGCATGGTACTTTCTCTTCATTGTCTTGGAATAAAAAAAAATAATTAAAAAAAATCCTGAAGTTAATTTTATGATTTATATTTCGCTTCCAGGATCGAATAATGGATCAGCTTTAACTTGGGATTTGCGAATGAAAATTGCACTTGACACAGCAAGGTTAGGCCTCGAAGCTCTTTAATAGCCTATTTAATCTTATTTGTAATTCTTTGATTCATATAGGGGGTTAGAATATCTTCATGAGCACTGCTACCCTCCTGTGATTCATGGAGATTTGAAGCCATCTAATATTCTTCTTGATTTGGACTTCAATGCCAAGGTATCAGATCCTTCTACAATGTCATCTTACTGGTTTTCATCAGGAAACTATTCCTTCAATAATTTACTACTCCGAAAACAGATTTCAGGATTTGGCCTTGCTGTTAGTGATGCTGAGCAACATAAGCGTATGGCCAAACCTTCTGGAAAGCTAGATTATGCAGCTCCAGAATATATTTTAGATGGTTAGTCATTTCAATTCTATTACATTGATTTATCTGTAATTTTAAAATTACATTGATTTCAGGCAAGCTTAGTGAGAAAAGTGATGTCTATGCTTTCGGAGTTGTTCTGCTTGAGCTGCTGATTGGAAGGGAGAATTTTGAAAAAATTGCACCAACTCACTGCCAATCTCTTGTGACTTGGGTACTCTTGTGATTATGAAATTATAATATGTGATTAGTTGTTCAAATTTTTATTTCTATGACATTGTTTCCTATGGTATTAGATATAGTATTTTTCATGATGCAGGCCACGCCGCTGCTGACAGACCGGATGAAACTACCCGTTATTGTAGATCCTGTGATTAGGCATACAATGGACCTAAAACATCTATACCAAGCAAGTTTTCTCTTATGCTATTACTTATTTCTTCTTTTCTTCTACGAGATTTTAAGGTTTATCTTGTTTGTAGTCATGTCGCAGCTTTGTGTTTTATTTTTTTTCAAACTGGAATCATCGAAAGTTTAAAATTTTTTTCAAATGTTTTTTTTTTCTTACAAAATTAAGTTCAAATGTCCGGTCTTGATTAATGCGTAGAGGAGATCCAACAGATTGCACGAAGAAGGACACAACAAAAGATCGAGCAAACCAGCATCATTCCAGTTAGCCAAATTTTGGGCTAACCGAACGTTAGTCCAACTGAATCAAGAAGTGTCACACATCTATACAATAACAACATCACTGACACAAGGGCATTCACAAGATAAACTGTCCTCTGGTAGGAACTCTTATACAGACTCATTGACCTAAGTTAGGTTTCCTATCAGATATGGTAATGCACTCTCTGCCTGATGGACTAGTCCTTACAAAGAACAATGAGCCTTCACAGTGAATGCCCTCAAAATAGGAGATGAATGATCGTTCAGTCAGTTGAATGAATTTTAGTCGACTGAATGAATACCAAATGATCAAGCCAAGCGATTACTGTTGACCTCACTTTTGGTTGAGATCTAGTCTTTTTTTAGAATAGCCTAGGGTCTAGCCATAGGACTCTTTTGGTGACTTTCTTAGAAGACTAGTCATGGAAACCCTCCCTATAGAAATTCAAACTTTTCTTACTTCACTGGGAGTTTTCATATGCTTAAGGCCTAACCTCCAGTTTTGGGAGGAAGAGACCAAGCATAAGGAAGCCCAGGGGAAGTCCCCTATAGGTGATCAGGCCATAAGATCTACCTGGGAGGTCTGGAGCTTACACCACACTCACACTACACACTACACACTCACAAACCTAAACAAAGCACATCACCTTCGATCCCCTAACTCTTTGGAAACTCATTTAAGTGTTTTTCCCAAGCTCTTAGCCTCGGGCTAGTGTTTGGCTAGTACCAACACATAGAGGACCAAATGAGGGTGACCCTTGGTCCATGGCTCAATTTAAACAATTCCATGTTACTCATTACTCAACCAATCCCAATTTTTGCCAAAAATTCAATTTCTAACCCTTTTGCCCCAAAATACCCTAAATACCTAAAATACCCTTAAAGCCCTAAAATCATCCAAAATTCCCCAAAATTCCCCAAAAATTACTCAAAATTTCTCCAAATCATTTAAAAATAGTTTCCATCTCTTAAATCCACCAAAATACCCCAATACACTCGAAATAACCTCCATTTACCCTAAATACCCCTCTTGGCCCAAAATTCCAAAAATTTCAAAAATTCCCAAAAAAATTCCAAAATCTCCCAAATATTCTCAATTTTATTTCTCTCAACTACCACATGCCCTAATTTGGCCAATTTAGCCCAATTTAACCAAAAGACCCAATTTGACCCATTTAACCTAAAAGTGCACAAATTAAACCTAAAGTTTACCCAATTGATCCCAATCTTGCCCAATTTCAATCCCAAACTTCAATTCAATATCCCCAATATCAATCTAAACAAAATTCAATCCCAATTTGACCCACATTTGAGTTCAATTCCACTTGAAATCCAAAATCCCTAATTTTACCTAAATAATCCAAAATCCCCAAATTGACCTAATGTCAACCAATTCCCCCAAAATTCAATCCTAAACCCTTCATAACACTTCCCTAAATTAAATTGAATAATCAATTATCCCCAATTTGAGCTCAAGTCTCACCCAAGTTCACTTAAAGTCCAAAACTCCTAATTTTAACTCAATTCCAACATATGCCCAAAATCTCCCAAATTAATTGCCCTATTCCTAAAATTTTCACCCAATTGATGTTGGTGACTCTTTACCACGTTCCCCTAAACCATTTAAAACCTTCAATTGGGTCTAAAACCCACCCTAGCCCAACCTAAACCCAAACTTAGCCAACTTCCCCAAATTGACCAAAATCCCAAAATCCACCAAATTAAACCCCCAAATAAACTCAAAACCACTCCAAGTCTTCATGAAAAATCTTCCTTACAATCATATACACAATGTTGCTCAATCAATTTGGTCCAACTCAAGCTCAAACCCAAGCTAGCCTAACCTTAACCCAATGTGACCTAAATTGAACCTATGACCTAATGACACTTAAATTGAACCAATTTGACCAAACTAACTTCATGGCAGCCAACTTTAAGCCTCCTAGGACTGGTTTGACCTGACCAAACCCAAATCCCTTGAGCCATGGACCAATGGTCCACCACTTTGGACCATTGGGTTTAGCCACTTGGCTAAGCTTAAGTCCCATCCTTAAACTCATGTTTTAGCAACTTCCATGCCAAATTGAATGCACTGAGCCACTCCCCCATTCCTTTTCAGCCTGCCAGCCACCTGCCCTGTCCTTGCCGGCCGCCCTAGCCGTCGGAATAGCTCAGCCCAAGCTCCCCCTTGCTTCTTTAAACCCAAAATTGGACCTTATCAGTGAGGGATCACCTTAGTGATCAATGGCCCTGCTCTGCCTTCACCCTAAGCGGCCTAAACCACCCAAAGCCTGGCCCTGAGCTCCCCTCTCCAGTCAGCTCTATAAAATGGTTCCCCCACGACCAAATTTCAAGTGCTGAAATTTTCTCCACAAATCTCTCCCAAACTACTCCCAGACCCAATTTCAGCCAAGTGAAGAAGATCCCCACCATTTTCCTGCCCTAAATTCCACCACCCGAGCTCAATTTCTCAGTAGAAATTCAGGCCAGAAAAAGGACACTCCTGGAACATTCACCAAAATCAAATTAAACTCACCCACACCATCCCCACACCAAGAGAAGAAGCTCCCCAGTGAAAGCCCCATAACCAGGCCACCCACCTGTGCTATCGGCCATAGCTCCAAATCGGCCTTGATTGAACTTGGGTCTAGGCAATTCACCACGACTAGAGGCTCAATCCGTAGGCTCCTTGGACCTCCACGAAAGTTCCAAGCATCTCTGATTGAGGCCTCACTTCTCAGAGCAAAGGCCTCCTGAGCTTCCACGGATTCTCCATTTCATTATACTTAATTTCAATGCATGTTAACCGAATGGATAGCTTCGTCTGGGCTAGTTTAGCATGTGGAAACAAACCTCACTTGATTTTGTTGAGAAATGAGGGAGATATTAGGGTTAGAAAACATGCGGCTCTCGGGTTGAACCAGACGGAGACGATGAGCCGGAACCGTCTGATCGCTTGTATATCCAGTGGAGGGCTCAGACTGCGCCAGACCAGGAGACGGGACGAGACAATGGAACGTGTGGCTGCCGAGTCAGACGGCGGTGCCGAATCAAACCGCGCCGCGTGTGCTTTCGATCCGCCGTAGGATCTAGTCAGCGCCGCGCTGGATAAGTAGGTAATTGGGCATTTTCTTATTTATTTAAATCATAAAACTTTAAAAATGCATGTCTTTGCATAGAAAAATCATAAAAATAAACTAAAAATACTCACTTGCTCAGTGAACAGAGGAGAACAATGTGAAATTAAAATCAAAATATTTTGTTGAGTATTTAATTTTTAATTAATTATTCACTGATCTGAGTATTTCAATTCTCCATTCACATACACAATTCACCATGACATGAGATTATAGGGCTCTTGTAGCCTCTGATCTTGAGAACATTATCTGATTTTCCAAGGTCAGAGGCTATGTCTAGAGGTAGTTATCTATTTTCTAAGTCTAAGGCCATTTTCTTGAAGATTAATTATGAAAATTAGCATGTTGATCATAAAAATCTAGAAAAATTAGGGGAAGTACCTTAGGACTAGAGGACCCTAAGAAAATTATGGCTTGACTTAATTCACTAAATAAACCCTAATTTGACCAAACACTCAAAACTGAAATTAAATTAATTTGGAGTAATCACACATCAAAATGACATGAAATCAATTATCCAATGTGCTCTAGGATTAGAGAAACCTCACATAAAAATTTTAAATCAATTGGAGTTAATTCAACCCATTAAATGAATCACCTAAGTGACATAATCATATTTGAAATTAAAAAAATTCATAAAACACAAAATATAACTAAAAAATTCTCTAAATCAATTTTGGGAGTTCTCTGAGATCAGAGGAGTCCAGGAAAATTAAAATTGGAATTTTCATTAAATTTTTATTTTTAAACTATTTTTAAATATTTAAATAATTAAAAAATTGTAAAAATCATAAAAATATTAAAATTCATTAAAAATGTCATATTTGAGCTCCCAATCACTTGGGAACTAACAAAAATATTTTTCCTAAGTCTCTAAGTAAAGATATTAAATTTTAAAGGCTTAGGGTAATTTTTAATATTAAAAAATGGATTTTTCAAGACTTTCACTAAAATAATTCTAATAATTCAAAAAAAATCAATAAAATACAAAATTTGTTTCTCTGAGTTCCTTGGGTTCAGAGAGATTTAAGAAAAATCTAAAACCTAATTTTTCCCTTCAATTTGATTTTATAAATAATTAATACTCCAAAATTTAAAATACTTCTAATAAATAAATTGAAATTCCAAAAATCACCAAAATTGGTCCTAGTTGTCCTCTAGTAAGTAGGAAGCTCCCATAATTTTCATAAGGACAGAAGTTTCAGCTTGGTCATGTTGTTGAATTTTTATTGAAAACCCCTATTTTCCACAAAAATAATTATATAAATTAAATTAAAAATAGAAAAATCATATTTTCTCCTCTAATGTCTTAATAGACATGTGAGTGAAGTGACATAAAAATTTCAAATTAATTTTTAGTGAATTATGAGATGAACAAGCTTAAAAGGGCATAAAGGTAATTAGGAAATTTTAGCCTTAACTAATATTTAGGCTTAACCAAAGGATAGGGTTAACATTTGATCTTGATTTTCCTCTTAGATGATTGAAACAAAGGAAACTAAGGGGTAGAAACCCATTAATCATCTTTAATGTTAAAAAGGGAAATCCTAATTAATTAAGCCATCAAACTTTGGAAGATAATTAAAGCATAAATTGTTAAGGTTAGGGAATGTGATATAAGAGGATTCTAATTATTTGAAATTGAACCCCTAACCAATAAATTAATCAAACATCACCTAACTCTTACTAATGAAATCATAAAATGATAATTAAAATAATGATTTTGAAATCTTATAATTAAACTGAAACAAATTTAAAATATTAAAACCTTGAAAATTAATATGAAATAATTCAAAAATTAAATTAAAACAATTTTAAAATATTAAGACTAATTTAAAAATAATTCATGATTAAAAATATTATAATTTAAACATTAAAATTGATTAAAACATCATAATCAAAACCAATTTGAAATAATTTAAAATTAAACTAAATTAATTTGAAATAATTCAAAAGAGAGTCTATAATATTAAGATTAACTTTGAAATAATTCATAATTAAACTAAATCAATTTAAAATATTGAAATTAATATGAACATTTTAATTAAATTAAAACAGTTTAAAATGGTTAAAACTTAACTAAATTAAAAGATTTAAACACTTTTCCAATTTAAAATAATCTAAAAATATTTAAAAATCAACCAAAACTTTGTAACTAAATTAAATCATTAAGAATGGTTAAGTTCCTTATAAACTAATTTGCCTCATAAAGGCTTTCATCGTCATAATTCTTAAATGAAATGTCAAATGAAATGTCACCTTACTCATAGGATAATCAAACATCCAAGTTCACAGAGCAAGAGCCAAAACTCAACTGAACCCCGGATGACCAATTCATCCAAATGATGAAATTCATTTGGACTCAAAATGATCCCAAAGCATTGAAAAGATGTTCAGGACTCGTCCTAAGCACTTTCTCAATCCAATGAGATGTTTTAGAAGAACAATTGAACTTCATTGTTCTTTGATGAAGAAAATCATCTTCAAACACACCTTAGGAATTGACTAGTGATAGAACTAAGATTTGGTAGAAAACCAGGACCTTTCCTTAGCTTTACTAGGTGTTTTCTTTCAAATACTTAAATATCCTAACATGCGTTTTAAGTGTAGTTGGAAATGACGAGAAGCCCTGCCAGGTACACTTTTATTTTATTGTAATTTACTTACCTGCGTTTTACTATACTTTCCTTTCCTTGCAAACTTCCATGTTAAAACAACAATGTCACCCTGCATGAAAACTGAAACTTTTAGGATAGCCACAAAAATTAAACCAAAACTAAACTAAAAATCACAACAAGATAAAATTCACCTCCACAACATTCAAATATAAAACAACTCAAAATTTAATCACAAACAAAACAAAAATTACAATTGCAACTAAATTAAAACGTTTCGTTGGATGATCGGGAATTCCTTGGAGGATGTAACCCACAAGTTGCTAACAGGGTTTTCCCACGGTCTGAATGAAAGTATGGAACTCATTAAGTTGAGTTTAGTAAATTCCTTTGGACTAAGTGAATCTAATGAAAATAACAGTGTCAAGATGATGGAACCGTGGGATCTTAACCGGTGTTGTTATAATTAACTTTAATTTCCCCCTAATAAAATATTAAGACATCTCAATTTTAATATTTATAAAACATGATACATCTCTTTTCTCCTTAATTGACACTTCTTTAAACTAAACCTACTACGACGAGGAGCTTGGAGCATGCATCGTGGGCAGCACGACCATCTTCAACAACAAGACTTATCTACATTTCCTTAGTCTAAACAACAAGCCATAGAATTTCGAGGCAGCTTGCCTAATGCAGCATAAATCTTCACCTTTTTTGTAGGCCTTTATACAGTTCTGCTGTGCAATATAAGCCCTAATTCTCTTTAGGATTCCGAGGTTGTCGTCCGGTACGAAATAAATCCTCCCATCTTCCAAGTTATTTGCATAATCGGACATTATGCAAATGTAATCCCTATAATTAATTGGCAGGATTGAAATCTAAATAACTTCATTTCTAAGATTTAAAGCCAAACTATAGGATAGTTTGGGAAAAAATCGAGATTTTTTCTTGAGTCTATGTCCTTCTCCTACCCTTCTCTCCTTTGGATTCTGATAAAATAAAATGTTCCAAAATTTAAGTCATTCACCTATTGAATTTCCGACTATTACATTTTCTTAGAAAACAATATAAATATTTTCTGATCTATATCAAGAGTTTTCTTAGGTAACTTTTGTTATCTAGGATGTAATTAACTATAGGGGCTTGCCCTTATAGGAAACTTAAAGACCCCATATTAATATAAACCCTATCTAATTCCTTCATATTAGATAGGAAAAATTGTTGGTCAAAATGGTTCGCAGATCAAACGGATGTCATAAATTCTTTAGTTTGTTTGATCAAGCTTCACCTCAAGCTATGTATTTATTCTTTGGGATAAGTACATGTCTTGCATTGAAGTGCTTGATTATTTAAACTATTATTTATATGAGATCGGTTTGATTTCATAAGAAAACTTTCATATATATTAAATTAAATCAAAATTCTATTTTTATAAAATTAAAACCTTTTCTAAAACAAAACACCCAAAACATATTTTAAAGTATCAACCTCAACACAATCAATAAAAAAAATGCGACCGAGAGTTTTCTTGTAACTCCGCTGGGGAGTAGTTTCTCTCTTCATTAAGATTAGGAAATATTATATTCATATATCGGTAATGTGGTCGTGTCCCTTATGAGTCAGATTACCATTCTTCCGTTGACATACTTCACCCATTTCTTTCTTGGGAAAGTATGACCAACTCCTCTGGATTTCAGGACCGTCTGTTTAGTCACTCCTAAACAGAAGGGTTCAGGAGTCTCAAGGTTTTCCTTTTGATCTTGTGGGGTTGGACCCCCAATAGGTGTGTCAGCGGGCAAATCTCGCTAGGGCAATCTACGTTGTGAAGGGGACCCCCGATAGGATCCCAAACTTCACCTCCTTTCTGTACCCCTCGGGTTCAATCCTGTCTTCGGTAGATTGACCCACTCTTCTTTAAACCTTAAAACTCCTTTAAACCAACACGTGAAAATCTAAAGAAATGAAATAAAAAGATAATAAAATGAAAATTTTCCTAGTCCACAGAACAACCTTTTTCGTAGTGTTTGCACTATGATGACAAGGTTTTTGGCCCTCACTAATCTTCGGAATGCTTCATCGGCAGTTAAAGATGTCGGCCCCTACACTGACTTTCTCCTGCAACTTGCTGATGCGAATTTTTTATATGCAAGGATTTATGAACAATAAATATATAATAATTTTTATAAAGTCACAATGATCCAACGCAAGTATACATATCATATCAAGTAATACAGGACTCTAATGGAGTCCCGTTTATCGATCCCACAGGGAAGCCAGGTAAGTGGACCTTACTCAAATTCTAGTCTACTACTAACAGCCTTAGTTAGAAATGGTGATATAAGTGGTGTTTCTAACAACTACTTCTAAATGCAGATAATTATATGTAAGGATAATAACTACTCCTAAATGTAAATATTACTTCTAAAGATAACCCTTTTTGGATAAATTGGTTTGGTGAATTTTGAGATAATAAAATCTACTATTCTTATGCAATGAATTGGATAACGTTTATGAATGAGATGCATTAAATATTGTATGTGTCAAATAGGAGCAATCCTATTCTTTAACCTCTTCCGAGAACCCCCTCTTCAGAGTGTTATAAAGAACATTGGTAAATCTTAGGCTTAGTCTCTAAATCCAAGGTTAGGCTGGGAGGATACTAGCCTCCACTTCAGAGCTCTCACTTCCCTTCACCTGAAGGTTAACCCTAGCTTTAGTTACCAAAAAATAGGACCAAATTGGGGATCTCAGCCTGTCACCCTGAAACCTCTAATTAGACGCCCATGAAACCATATTTCCTTATTTATTTGCACTCAATCCCCATGAACTACGCAATTCATTCACAGACATTCCCTTACAGATTCTCTCAAAATCCCCTCACTAATCTCTCTAAAAAGGTAGAAATCTACATTTCAACTCCTATTCTAAGATCTTTAAGCATTCTCCAAGTTTTCCCTAACATCTCCTCTATTTTTTTGGCTTCAAATTCAGTTTAAAATAGTGTAGGGACGAATTTTCCAAGAGGTGCATGAAGAAACCCTCCAAAAAGCGTCCAGATTCGATGTATATGGCCAATAACCGCTCAATTTCGCATCCAGACCGTCTTAGGCGCCACCGGCGCTGAATAGGGCGCTGCAGGCGCCCTATTTTCGTGCCCTCGGGTTTATGGCGCCGCCGGCTCCCTATCGGGCGCCGCCGGCTCCCATTCTGCACAGCTCCACCATTTTGCTCTGTTTGGCTCCGTTTTTGCTCCGATTCGCCCCGTTTCAGTTGTGTTACGTTCCTAACAAATAACCCTACAAAATAAGCATAAAAATAACATTTCTTTAAAGTGTAATATCATTCAAAAATATGCAAGAAGTGTAAAAGAGATTAAACATAGAATGACTTATCGACATGTGTCAAGCCAAAATTTGCTTTCTTGCTTGTTTTTGCTCCAAATTGCACCATTTTTATTTTCTTTTGCTCCAATCACCATTTCTTGTACCTAAAACTAAAAAACATACAAAATACCTTCCTCTTAAAGTGTAATATCACCAAAAATAAGTAAAATTATATAACAAAAATCGGATATATTTTAGGCGTGTCAATACCCCAAACTTAACTGTTACTTGTCCTCAAGTAACATTATAACTTTAAAAACCAAATATGTTGACTTGTGGTTGTGGGTTTCAATAGAGTTTTCTATAATTTCTTCTCAGAAATGTGATAGTATAACATAGGAGAAATTCTAGCAAATCAACCTAGGACTAGAGTGTAAGAATATCTCATATTCAACTTAGAAATCCTGATTTTCTATTTACTTCAAAAGTGATTGAAAATTGTCAAACTAAAGATTCATAGATAGTATAAAAATGGAATTTAAGCTCCTTATATATACCAATTAAACCAATACCATTTGAAATAAGAATAAGCTTAGGATTATTTTTAAGTCTTTTCATTTAAAAAGATTCAAGTGAAACCAATTTTTTATTAGGCTTCTCCTCAAGCTTCTCCTCACTTATTTTCTTTTCTTTTTTTTTTCTTTACTTTTGGGATCATTTTCAATCCCCTTTTTTTCACTTTTTTTTTCTTTCTATCGGGATCATTTTTAATCCCTTATTTTCTTACCTTTTTTTTATGTGAGAATTACTATATCTGGATAGGCCTTCAATACTTTTGAATTTCACTATCCTCTCTCTAAAATCCAAAACTCAAAACTTTCCCTCACTTTTTATAAGTGTGAGTATTAGTTCGAAAATGGTTTTCAATAAAGGCTCGATTCTCATTATGTATAAATCTAAGAATTTTAGCTTTTCAAATATTCAACTCTTTTCTACCATAAATAGCAAAATCATTTTCCCAATATTTCCTACAAAATATCTTAACTCTAGAACAGTTTCTTCACATAGGATTTCAACTAAGTTATTTTTCTAAAATTCCTAAAATTGAAATTATAGTAACTTAAAGGTAACACCACATACCACAAGTCATTTTAAAAGTGATATCAAATCAAATACAGGCTACTGAGGACAAATAAAGTTACATTTTAAAAATTTTTCTTCCCCCCAATCTTAAATTTTAAAATATTTTGCAATTAATTCCATAAAATGTTGCAGGAAGAAAAATTAAAGGTTGAATCTACTTACTACAACGACATCCTATCAAATTCATATACATGCATAATCAGAATAGAATGACTGTAGGAGAAAGTAAATCTAACCTAAAACATGTTTGCAATAAAATTACACTAAATGAAAGTATTTTCACATTAAAATTTTATTTTTCTTCCTACCCCCAAACTTAATTTTTAACATATATAGCATTCAGTACAGAACATATAAGCAGGAAGAAAAAACAATTTAGAAATTCTATCTACCACAAATGTCTATCAAAAATATTTACAAGTATTCATTAGGACAGAACAATATGCAGCAGAAAGTAAATCTAAACTAATCATGCCAGAATGAAATTCACTAAATAAAAGTTTAACTAGCATATCAGGTATCAGCAAGGGAATATAAAAATGTTCTTTAATTATTATATAAAACTGTAACACAAACATAAACACACATAAGATAAATGAGGTCAATTCTTCCATTAACTCATCATATCACACTGATTTACTTCCAATTTCTAACGGAATCACTACACTAATAAATTAGGTACATTTTAAAATGATTTTATAGATTATAATCCCAAAGATAATATTATTCCTGATAAATTGACTCCCAGGCACCAATCTCAGGCGTCATCTAATCCCTATAATTAAGCACCTCTAACTGTTATAAATTGCAGTGTAAGATCATCCACAAGTTATTCATCAAATAGGTTCATGACTCCTATCAGATGAAAACAAAGTTAGAGAAAGGATGTAACAAAATTGAGATGAAGCTGTCAATGTTCAAATTCATGATACTCTTGTAAAACTCAAGTACGAGTAAGACCAGAGTTATAGTGAACTCGTCAATCCAACTACTACAAGAGAACATACAGGTCTAACCATAATAAGAAGTTAAGGAATCACCTCCCTCATGAAACACAAAGATCAAATCTAACCACTAACAATCCAAACATCTACCAACAACAATCAACTGATCAATCCATAATGACACATAAAGATAAAGTCAATCTACTAATCCAAACATGAATTAAGCTGATCAATCCACACTAAAGAAAACACAATACAATACTAACAATCATGACTCTCAAGCATACTAAATTAAAGCACACTGATAACTATGTGTTGCCTCCCATAAAGCGCTTGGTTTTAACGTCGCGGGCCCGACAAAATATTCCTCTTGGATCAAAATTCAAATTATGTAATCCTCGATCAATCGCCCAATCCTTTTCAGATCCATGAATTCCTACAAAATCCTCAAATTGTAATTTTTCATTCAGCTTTTCCTTTTCAAATGGATTTATATAATTGTTCCTCATATTTATTTCTAGATCCAATATTCTTCTATTGATTTTCTCAATCCGCATATTAATATCATCCTTGAAATTTATAAGAAATGGATTTGTATATGATAATTCAAGATCTCCCAAATTTTGGATCAGATTCTCTCTAGATAATTCAGATTCAGGATCAAATTCTTCTATGTCACTCTTTTGTTTCAAGTTATCTTCGAATTCTTCCTCTTTATAATTATTAAATGATGGAGGATCTATCTTAGTTGAGGAAATATGTTTTTCTAATTCCTTAGGAATTTCTTCCAATGGTCTTCCAATATCCTGATCCTCTTTTCTCAACTCAAAGTTCTTTTGAAATTTATCCAAATTCTCTTCCAAGTCCTAGTTCAATAACTTTATCTTGTTCATCATTCAATTCAGGTTTTTCTTGTAATTAAGTTGAATATGAAGATATAAAGACTGGAGGTGTAGATGAATTCCCTAAATAGGCAGGCTTTAAAATTGTATGGGGTACATCCATCTTAAATTCAAGAGATTTTTCAACAAATGGAATTACAAATTCACTATTTTTGGCAGCTTTCATCATTTCACATCTCTCTTGAACATACATACAATCTTCTTTAGATAACGTTTTCAACTCATCATGAAAATCCATTCCGACCTCATCTGTTATCTTACTCTCAAAATTTTCTTGGAAATGGTATTTACGTAGATAATCAATTTCATCCATCCAAAAATATTCATCATCTTTTCTCTCAGTTGGAAATTTCATAGTCTTCAACACATCAAAAGTGACTTCCAGGTCATTAATATTCATAATCAATTCTCTTTTTTGCACATCTATCATAGTTTGTCCAGTAACAAGGAATAGTTGTTCATTATCGTTCTCTTTAGGTTTGATCTCAGTGTTGCTAGGAAGTGTTCCTTCGGGTCTATTGCTAAGTGAATTAGCAATTTCTCCCAGTTGATTCTCTATGTTTCTAATCACAGCATTTTGACTTGCAACTGGTTTCCCACTTGCAATACCACTTTTTCTATAGACATCTTCTTATCCTCAAATTATTAATCAATATTAGAGTGCAGTGGATGTGAAGGCCTATATCTTGTGTTACCCTACCTATTCCAACTTCCATTAGGATTTGCATGATTGTTTTCCCATTGTTGGTTTCCACCCTCAGTAATATGATTCCAGTTAAAATTAGGATGGTACTTCCAACATGAGTTGTAAAAGTTAGAATATGGGTTGTTTATGGTATTTAAAGTCTCATATAATAAGTTGAAATCAATCATATGTCCTAATGAACTTTCCTCACTTACAGGAGTAAATTGAGGTTGGTTCATTCCAAATTGGTCCAACTTCCTTGATATTGCAGCAACCTGAGATGCAAGAATTGCAATCGCATCTGTATCATGAACACTAGCTACATTTTTATGATTTACCCTTGCAAAGTGCCACTGAAATTCATTTGTAGCCATTTCTTCAATTAATGCATACACTTTATCAAATATTTTTGACATTAATGAACCACCAACAGCAGCATCAATAATGGACCTAAGGGATCCTACTAACCCATTATAAAAAGTTTGAATGATTAACCAATATGGCAGAGCATGATGTGGACATTTTCTTAAGAGTTCCTTAAATCTTTCCCAGGCTTCGTATATTGATTCCCCTTCATACTGACAAAATGAGATAGTATCGTTTCTAAGTTGAGTAGTCCATGAAGGTGGAAAATACTTAGCTAGGAATTTTTGAGTTAACTCCTCCCAATTTTTAATAGAACCAGGTGCTAATGAGTATAACCACATTTTAGCCTTATACCTTAGTAAGAAAGGAAAAATCCTTAGCCTAATAGCATCGTCTGACATGCCATTATAACGAAATGTAGCACAAAGTTCTAGAAAACTAGATAAGTGTAAATAGGGATCTTCCGAAGGAGTTCCCCCAAACTGGTTGTTCTGCACAAGTTGGATAATCACTGGATTTAGTTCAAACAAGTTAGCTTCTACAACAGGGTTTTGTATACTTGAGTGAATTTTATCTATAGTAGGATTTACATAATCCATCAATGATTTATGATGATTTTTCAAGTTATTATTTTGAATATTTTCCATTTCCATTTCTAGTTTTTCGAGTCCATTCTATTTTTTTATTTTTTTTCGTTTTTCTAACTCGGGATCATAAGGCACAAGTCCTACAGATCCTTTGTTTTGCATAGGTAACACAAAAAATAATACATTAACAATAAAACAAATAAAACAAAAAATATATTCAACACAACAAAACATTTTCACAAACACCTTATTTTTCACACAAACAATTTTTTTTTCACAACACTTTTTCATACAGAAAAAAAACTTTTAACACAAACACAATTTTATGACACTAAAGTTTTCCAATTCTAAGCCTAATTACTTCGACTAAAATTCTCCTAAAATTCTTACCGAAGCTTCCCGGCAACGGCGCCAAAAACTTGATGCGGCTTTTTTATATGCAAGAATTTATGAACAATAGATATATAATAATTTTTATAAAGTCACAATGATTCAATGCAAGTATACATATCATATCAAGTAATACAGGGCTCTAATGGAGTCCCGTTTATCGATCCCACAGGGTAGCGAGGTAAGTGGTCCTTAGTCAAATTCTAGTCTACTACTAACAACCTTAGTTTTGAATGGTGATATAAGTGGTGCTTCTAACAACTACTCCTAAATGCAGATAATTATATGTAAGGATAATAACTACTCCTAAATGCAAATATTACTTCTAAAGATAACCCATTTTAGATAAATTGGTTTGATGAATTTTGAGATAATAAAATCTACTATTCTTATGTAATGAATTGGATAAAGTTTAGGAATGAGATGCATTATATATTGTATGTGCCTAATAGGAGCAATCTTATTCTTTACCCTCTTCCGAGTACCCCCTCTTCAGAGTGCTATAAAGAACATTAGCAAATCCTATGCTTAATCCCTATATCCAAGGTTAGGCTGAGAGGTTGCTGGCTGCCACTTCAGTGCTCCCACTTTCCTTCACCTGAAGGCTAACCCTAACTTTAGTTACCAAACTTTAAGACCAAATTGGGGATCTCAGCCTGTCACCCTGAAACCTCCAATTCGACGCCCATGAAACCATATTTCCCTATTTATTTGCACTCAATCCCCATGAACTACGCAATTCATTCACGGACATTGAATGTGGTTCCACTTTGTTGAGAATTACACTGCCCTTTTGGGACAATGCAATTACAACGACTTTTAACAATACAACAAGCCTTTTTGTAATGTAAATGAAGTGCAAGTAAAAACATCACATTTATAATTAAAACATCTTTTAGCAAGTATCCCAATATCCTAAACATGAATCCTACTCATTGCAAAAGAAAAGTAGAGTGAAAATAATGGCATAAACTTCATATGCCACTATTTCCAAACAAGAAGAAAGAGTAAGAGAAAGACATCACAAAGCACGAAGAAAACACAACGAAAAACTTCATTTCAAAGCAAATCCACAAAATAAGTGTTTACAAAATCATAAGATAATGAAGAACACAATACTTAGATTTTTCCCTTGAAAGAAAGAAGAAAATCTCTCCCGTCTCCCGCCGATCCATGCAATGCTAGAACATTCCCTTACAGATTCTCTCAAAATCCCCTCACCAATTCCTCCAAAAAGGTAGAAATCTACATTTCTACTCCTATTTTAAGATCTCTAAGCATTCTCCAAGTTTTCCCTAACATCTCTATTTTTTGGCTTCAAATTCGGTTTAAAATAGTTTAGGGACGAATTTCCCAAGAGGTGCATGAAGAAACCCTCCAAAAAGCGTCCAGATTTGATGTATATGGCCAATAATCGCTCAATTTTGCATCCAGACTGTCTTGGGCACTACCGGCGCTAAATAGGGCGCTGCCAGCGCCCTATTTTCGTGCCCTCAGGTTTCTGGCGCAACCGGCGCCCTATCGAGCGCCGCCAGCGCCCATTCTGCGCTTCTCCACCATTTTGCTCTGTTTTAGCTCTGATTCCCCCGTTTTAGTTGCGTTGCGTTCCTAACAGATAACCCTACAAAATAAGCATAAAAACAACATTTCTTTAAAGTATAATCTCATTCAAAAATATGCAAGAATTGTAAAAGAGATTAAACATAGAAAGACTTATTGAAAGGTGTCAAGCCAAAATTTACTTTCTTGCTCGTTTTTGCTCCAAATTGTACCATTTTTACTTCCTTTTACTCCAATCACCATTTCTTGTACCTAAAACCAAAAAAATATTCAAAATACCTTCTTTTTAAAGTGTAATATCACCAAAAATGAGTAAAATTATATAGCAAAAACCGTATATATTTTAGGTGTGTCACTTGCCTTCCTCCCGCGAAGCCCATCCTGCAGCACCGATAATTCAGTTCGGGACCGGCTTCAATGAGTTTGAAGACATAATTGGAAAAGCTCCGTTCGTGGTCGTGAAAGTTGCCACTCCTGAAATTCAAGAACCATCTGCTGAGTTTGATTTGAACTCCCACGAAGATTTCCCTTCTGCTAAGAAGGTGAAGATAACCGCTGCCCCTGTCAAGTCAGTCGTCTCCGTGCCTAGGAGACTTGTCGCCTCTACTGCCACCGGCTTCGCCGTCACTATACCTACATTCCTGTCTGCCAAAGGGAAAGAAATTCTACGAGAGGAGGATTCTGAAGATACCCTCACTGCTCCGCTGCCAGTCTACGAAGTTGGATCGAGTTCTAGACCTTCCCTGCTGACCAAATCTCAAAGAAGAAACTACAACCACAGGATTCGCAGGGCTACCAGAATGCAAGTCACAGATCTGCCAGCAATTGATGAGATTCCTCAACAGGAGGAACTCGGTTTACTGGACACCTCTTCTCTTCTTCGAGGTAGCAGGTTCCACCCGTTAGCTGGCACTACTGGAGATGAAAGCCTCCATAAGATTGTAGCTACGCTTCCATCGTCACACAGTCGTGATAAGGTGAGGGGAAGGCCCACACCTATTATTCGTGCTCACACCCTTCTATGAAGGTTGTCTGAATTAAAGGGTTGTTTCGTCGCCAAGCTTCTCAAGAGAATGGGATGTGCAATATCCCCTGAAATCAAGGATAAAATTCTGGAAATGGAAAGACCCATCCAAGTTTCCGTCAAAGGCCGTTAGGGAAAATGTGTTGATACAGCTGCTACAGATGATACTACTATAAGCAAGTCAGTCAAGTCTTGGCTAGGTCCGAGAGTACCAGCTATTGGTAATCATAAGGAATCCCGGAAGAGAAAGAGTAGGAGAGGATTATTCTCCTCTGTACATGATCTACACACTAGGGAGCACACTTCCCCTCGTCACCCCGATGTCCCTGCTGAGACACCTCGTCTAGAGACGTCGACTTTTAAGAGGAAGGCATGGTTACCGAGAGGTGTTGTAACTGTACATTCTGAAAAGTCCGTTGACCACAGAATGGATCATGTGTCTGATGTTCCCGTTTCCACTGCCGCCATTGCTTCTGAATTAGTTGCAGAGAAGAGTGATAGCGCAGGGAAGCCTACAGACTTAAAGCTGACTGAGAAGGAAATAGTTGATGATAGAGTTCGAAAGCTCCGGGTAGAAATTTCTGAGCTAGCCAAATAGCAAGGGTTGGATGTAGATGACGACGATAACTTCTTATCAGATTACATGGATGAAGAATTAATGGAAATCAATATGGTCTAAACTCGGTCCACGTCATCTGGGCGCGATGCTCCTAGTGAGGAGAACACGATGGATGAGCTGCGAAGGACCATCCTAACAAGAGATGAACAGATTGACCATCTGGAGAAAAGAATAGAGGAGATGACCGCTGCCATGACCGCCATGGCTACACTCCATGGACAGTCACAGCCACGACCTGCAGCATCTCCAGAAGTCAACCAGCCTGAGATCATACACATCGCCGATGAAAGAAGGGAGGTCGCTTTAGCCAATGAAGACGAACCACCGAGTAGAAATCTGACTCTGAATCCTCCATAAAAGGATATTAAACAGATGGTCAAACAGCAAGTTCGGGAGGCTTTGGCTCAGTCCAAAAGAGGTGCATCAGTTTCAAAGGGTAGACCCTACCTAGAGGAGTTTGATGTTGTTCCTTACCCCAAAGGCTTCGTGCCCCCGACTTTCAAGACGTTCGACGGGACAAGAAATCCTCGTCAGCACATAGCACATTTCAGAGCTAGTTGTTGCAATACAGGAGGAAGTGAAGCTTTGTTGTTTCGTCAGTTTGTCAGCAGCCTGTCAGGAATAGCTTTCGATTGGTATACTGAGCATCCCAACGGATCAATAAAAACTTTTACAGAAAAATATTCGCCGATGCCCGACATCATGTTACCATAGGAGATCTCGTAGTGGAGCGGCAGAAGCCTGACGAGTCCTTGGTTGACTATATTCTGAGATGGAGAAGCATGAAATGTGAACTTCAGCTACAAGAACAGCAAGCGATCGAGATACTACTCAAGAGTATCCATGATCCGGTGGACTTCATGCTTAAGGGTCTCACCATCAAGTCCTTCGAGAAGCTACTCAGTAAAGCCAGCTGCCTACAAGAAGAAGTCAAGCACATGGAACCTGTAGAAAAGACAGAGAAGACAAAACCAACTAAAGCATACGAGAAGAGGTATGGCGTAGTGGCAACGGTTAACAAAGGAAAAAACCCAATGAGGATTTAGCTCGAGCGACGGCACGGTCGATCACCTCAATACGGTCGACCTCGAGCGGTATGGTCGGCCTCGTGCACGGCGAGAGCGATCAACTCGGACGACGGCAGAGGACATACAGGACATATGGACGACGGGGTTATACAACGTAAGAACGGCTGTGCAGAAACTACTCCTTCAAAGACGACGCTGTAGCAATGATGTTCAGAAATTTAATGAAGAAGCCCGAGTTCAGATTGCCCGAGCTGAAGAAGCCGGAAGAGGTGGACAAGAAGGATCAGCCCAACTTCTGCCCTACCACATGATGTTCGGAAACACTATAGAAAACTGCTTTGGTTTCAAGGATTGGCTCGAGCAGAATTACAAAGAAGGAAATATAACGATACTAAAGGAATACTTGAAAGAACCTGAAAGAGCTTCTATAAATGTGATTTCAGCTGAGCGGATCTCTCCGATTGATCCGTATGTCGGCAAAGGTGGATGGAGCACAATTTGGAATGAGCTCAAGAAAGTCCTGGATCAGATCTAGTCTGCTCCAAAGAAAGCTGCTGTCCGGAGTCTACTGCCAGCACATTCTAAGACGAAAGTTGCGCCAAGAAAACCACCGCGAAAAGAATGGAGGAACAAGCGGATCGTGAACGAAATTAAGGACGATAGCGTGAAGGGTAGGATAGAGGCTGCCCTTGTTAGATTGGTTGTTTCAGATTCAGGGGTGAAACCCCTTGAACCCCTGACTTTGTACCATTACCTTTATGCCCCTTCAGGGTTTCATAATGATAATATAAACGATGTTGGCTACGTTCTTACTGTCTCTCGTGATGACGTAACTAATCACAATCTCTCTAGCCCCGATTTCGATTCCCAAAATGATCCTCAAATCGTGATTGTTTCCGACAAGAATGTTGACGAGAATGAAGAAGACATCGACAACAGCGGCTATGATAGCACCGAAAGCAACGAGCCAGTCCTTGAATGCAAAAGAACTCCACTTTCCATCATTGTGGACTTCTCAGATACAGAAGAACCAGATACAGTGATAAAAGGATCTCTGGGTCCAGAAGAAGAAGAAATAACAGAAGTGCACTTGAGAGTGGCAAGATGCTACCGCCAAGGACAGCTCCAACGGATAAAGGAAAACAGGCAATTACTTAAGAAGAAGTGCCTCCATCAACGGAAGAAGTACAAGTGCGAGATGAAATTGAAAATTCAAGCAAAGTAGATTACAACGTGCTAGCTCATCTTAGGAAGTTGCCTGCCAAACTAAGCATTTTTTACTCTCTGATCCTATCCTAGAAAATTTGATCAAGGCTCTACTTGATCCAGATATTTGCTTAGCACAACTGGATAGCACATCCTCAGATGGAGTTTGCACTTTAAAAGAATAACATGGTGTAACCTTCACCGATGACGATTTGCTACGCGGTACAACCAATCACAACCGTCCGCTCTACATTTTCGTCATCATCGGCAGGTTCGTACTTTCCAGAGTGATAGTAGATCATGGAGTGTCGCTCAACATAATGAGTATACGGACGTTAGTCTACCTGGACATCGACGCTCGAGAACTTTCCATGGATAAAATGATGCTAAGAGGATTCAACTAGAAAGGAGAAAGAGCCCCCGGATCTATAAAGCTACAAATGAAAGTTGGAAATCTAGTAACAACTGTAAAATTCCATGTCATCGATGCGGATACATCGTTCAATACCCTGTTTGGTCGGTCGTGGCTTTACTAGTACAATATGGTCACGTCGTCACTTCACCAATGTATCAAGTACTACAAGGATGGACAAGAACATTACATTAAGGGAGATTTACAACCTTTCTCAATACATGAAATAGAAATTCACAAAGACGCCGCCTAGTATGCTCCCCCAAAGAAAACAATACTTTCAAGAGAAATTGTGACAAGTAAAGCAGAAGATTCAGAAGAACTACGAGAACGGGACCATACAGCTCTAGTTCAACGATCTCCTGCCACTCCTTCGCAACGAGTTGGTGGAGGTTCTTTTAGCTCACGCATCTCAGGTCGAGGCCGGCGACGTGGTCGAGGGAGAAATCACCAGATTATTGAACGAATGAAGCTGCCGATCAGCATTGAAGTAGAAGGAAGCTCCGAAGAAGATAAAGAAACAATGATGATAAGTCAGAAGAAGCCTCAGTTCAAAAATTCTACAGATGACACAGAAAGAGATGAATATGAATCAATGTATGATCGGATTAATCATTATGTTCAAGCCATGACTCTAACTCTGATCCATCCTCAAAAGATAGAGAGTATGGAAGTCAAGGAAGTCCATAATGATGGTCTTAAACCAATCAAGTTTTATAAAGCTTCTCATTCAACTTCTGAACCTTGTATATCTCTCGAAGAAAACGATTCTAATGAATTAATGGAACTACCTTTTGATTACTTTTTGCCCTATGTACAAAAGTTAATTCAACAAGGACATGTGCCAAAAAAAATGCCAAAAGATAAGTTACAATCGTTCGAAAAATTATGGAATACCAAAGGAAAGAAACTCACCTCAAAAGAGGGTCTTGGGACTCAGGATTTTGCATGGTTGTTACTAGTCAGCCAGTGGAAGATTGCCTGAACGTCCAAGATGAATACGAAGATCAACCACTAGAAGAGGCTCCGCCAGAATTCGAAGAAGAAATCAAATCAACTGTGCATGAATTAAAAGAGATCAATCTCGGGGCTGTGGAGTAGGCCCGGCCAACTTTCATAAGTTTGTTGCTTAACAAAGAAGAGGTTATAGACTTGGTCAGGTTACTATCAGAATTTAAAGATTTCTTCGCTTGGAGTTACGATGAAATGCCTGGACTATCTCCGGAGGTTACAGTTCACCAACTAGGAGTGGATCAAAGTACAATACCAGTAAAACAAGCTCCCAGGAGAATGCACCTCAAAATTAAACAACAAGTTACAGCAAAAATAAAGAAATTAATAGACGCTAACTTTTTTCGAGAAGAACAATATCCGACATGGCTAGCCAACGTCGTGCCAGTAAAGAAGAAAAATAGACAGATCCGCGTGTGAGTTGACTTCAGGGACTTGAATAAAGCATGCCAGAAGGATAAGTTTCCATTACTGATACCAGAGTTAATAGTAGACATCGCGTCGCACAAAATTTTCTCTTTCATGGACGGATCGTCAGGCTACAACCAAATCAAGATGGCTCCAGAAGATGCAACGCTTACAGCATTCAGAACTCCGATCGGGATTTACTGCTACACCGTAATGCTGTTTGGATTGAAGAATGCAGCAGTAACATACCAAAGAGAAATGACCAAGATCTTTGATGACCTCATTCACAACCAAGTGGAATGCTACGTGGATGACTTGGTCATTGAGAGCAAAGTAAAGAACAATCATCTAAATGATTTGAGGATCGTATTTGAACGATTACGACAATACAATCTAAAGATGAATCCCTTAAAATACGCTTTCGGCATTACCTCTGGGAAATTTCTAGGATTTGTTGTCCATCATCGGGGAATCGAAATTGACCCAAAAAAGATTAAAGTGATATTAGAAATTCCTTCTCCCAGAACCTTGAAATAATTACGTTCTTTTTAAGGAAAATTGGCATATCTGAGATGCTTTATATCTAAATTTGTCAGGAAGGTGTCTCCCCTTTTCAAATTTACTTCGAAAGGATGTCACATTCGTTTGGGTTAAGCCGTGTCAATGAGCTTTTAAAGATATTAAGCAATATCTAACGACACCTCCTGTTTTGATAGCCCATATCTCGGGTAGACCGTTGATACTTTATACTGCGGCTTTGGACGAGTCCCTCGGAGCCTTACTTGCCCATGTAAATGATGAGGGTAAAGAAAACACACTCTACTACCTGAGTCGACGTCTAATACCGACAGAAGTAAAGTATCCTCCTATTGAGAAATATTGTCTAGCTTTGGTTTTCGCCGCTCAAAAGCTTAGACACTATATGTTGTCTCATAAGGTCAACCTGATCTCGAAAGTTAATCCGTTGCAATATTTGATGACCCGACCAACGTTTTCTGGATGCTTAGCAATTTGGTCGATGATCTTATTGCAATTTGACATAACATTTATACCCCTTCGTGCTATCAAAGGACAGATTCTCACAGATTTTCTCACAGCACACCCACTGCCAGCTGGGTCTCCGCTCAATGACGAACTACCAGATGAACAGATACTACAAGTAGAGCAGCCCAGTGCCAGATGTTGAGAAATGTACTTCGAAGGAGGGTCAATAGCCCGAAGAGACAAAGGACAACGGACAGTGATACCCGACAACGCCGGAATCGGTTTGGTCTTCATAACTCCAGATCAGGCAATGCTAAGATTCTCTTACCACCTGTCAAAGTCGTGTACCAATAATGAAGCAGAATAAGAAGCTCTAATCACCGGTTTGGAATTAGCAATACTAATGGAAATAACGGACATTACCATTTATGGTGACTCACAACTCGTCATTCAACAAGTGGCAGTACAATACAAAATTCTAAAATCGAGATTAGAAGAATACCACCAGTACACGATGAAATTACTCGAGAAAATTTTGAGTGTGATATTCTATAGAATTCCTCGAGCAAACAACACCCGCGCAGATGCTTTAGCTAAACTTGCTAAAGAGTTGGCTTATCCAACCGAAGACTCTATAGATATTATGGTACAGGGACGCCAGGTTTTGTCACAAGTTGACCTCGACAATTTGCACAAGCTTGGAAAAGAAGATATAGCAGCCACAGTGGCAGAAGATACAGAAGATTGGCGTCAGCCATTAATAAAATATTTGCAAACAGGAAGGTTACCAGAAGACAAATCAGTAGCGCATCAGATTCAGAAAAGAGCTCTCTCATAGGTCTTAATTGATAGTGTTCTGTACAAAAGATCCTTCGATCAGATGTAGCTCAGATGCCTCAGCAGAGCAGAAGCACAAAAAATCGTCAAAGAAGTATATGCCAGATTGTGTGGTGCTCACCAATCAGGACCAAAAATGAAGATGAAAATCAAGAGACTCGGATAATACTGGCCAGCAATGATGACAGACCGCATGGATACAACAAAGAAATGTCATCAATGCCAAGTGCACGGAGTGGTCTTGCACCAACCTCCGAATGTTCTATACCCCACGATCACCTCGTGGCCATTCGAGTGTTGGGGTATGGATATAATGGGTCCGATAGACCCTCCATCTTCAAAAGGACACAGATTTATACTTGCAGCTACAGACTACTTCTCCAAGTGGGCAGAGGCAGCTCCGCTACGGGAGGTTACAACACAGCAAGTTCTACAGTTCTTCAAAAACTAGGTTGTCTACCGCTTCGGTGTGCCGCGAAGAATCATATCCGACAACAGGTCCGCCTTCAAGAGCACGAAAATCAACAGTTTCGTCAAAAGACATGGTATAGATTGGAGATACTCGACAATTTACTACTCCAAAGCGAATGGCTTGGCAGAAGTCTTCAACAAGAAGCTCATTCAAATTCTACAGAAGACGCTCGACGACAACAAAAGAATATGGCATGAGAAATTGCTAGAAGCTCTGTGGGACTACAGGACGACAGTCAGAACGCCGACGTAGTCTACACTGTATGCACTTGTGTATGGTCTGAGGCAGTCTTTCCGCTTGAAGCTCAACTACCGTCACTCCGGATCACCATCGCCAATAAAATTTAAGCAGAAGAAAACGCCAAACTACGACTGGCAAAACTGGAAAGTCTCGAAGGAAACAGATTGCTTGCACAGCAGAATCTGGAGCGCTACTAAGCAAAGATGATTCAAGCCCATAACAAATTGGTCTGCCCGAGATCGTTCAAAATTGGTGACCTTGTGCTCGTTCTCCGAAGGCCTATTATTGCACATTGCAAGATAAGCGGAAAATTTGAACCGACCTAGGAAGGACCATTTGTGGTAGAGAAGGTTTACTCTGGAGGATCGTACCAGTTGGTATATTCTCAAGAGGAGAGACTCATGTTGCCAATAAATGGACGATATCTCAAGAAGTACTATGCGACATGAGGAATCTGGAGGAAGATTTCCATTCCAATGTAGAGTAGGGCCAGCATCTGTGACTGGGTCCAAATCTTGTAATGAAATAAAAATTAAATAAAATAAAGTAAAATTTTCTCACATAATAAAATACGCTTGTTGAAATTTCTAAATCTAAAACTCATGAAATTATATTAAATAAGATAATGGCATCAAAAAAAATTATAAAACTTATTAAAACTTGAAAGATAATGATTTTTTTCCTTGTTCTTGTTCATGCACAACACCACCCACTGATATTCCCCCTACTTACTTGTGTAGGCGATGTCGGGTACTTACTTGTGCAGGCGATGTCGGGTTGCGAGTTGGTGTTTACTTCCATAAACGGCTTGTACTTTGCGTCTTGAAAAAGAAATAAATGAAAAGAAGGCTATAGATATGAAATCAATGAGGAAAAGTGGTCGTAGAGAGACCGGACATACGTCAGGATACGGAGGAACTGGGGGATTCATCGACCTACACCTCCTCGACACGAGACATACTCAGATTCCATCCATGATTACTACTCCAGAAGGTGATCTTTTTGCTGCTTCAGCCGAGAGAGCTCCAGATGCGCCGTTGGCACTAACAAAGAGAAGAAATGAAAATTGACGTAAGTGTCGCCTCTTGGATAGGATGGAGAGGAGACAGGCTCGGGAGCTAGCCGCCGCGCTATCTCCCATTCCAGAAGATTAGACTGAGTGTCCGACTTCCAACTCGGGTTTACCCAGGCTGCCTACAGTGTCAGGGGTATTTTCAGAATGCCCAGAATGTCATGTATTATAGCTTGAAGTATATGGCACAGTTGAGGCGTACATAGCTGCCTCAATGTTACACAGGAGCTGGGAATATCCTAAGGTAGAGCCATATGTACCACAGTTTGTCCTACTGCCGCCACCGCAAGGAGTTCTGGACTACATCATGGCAAAGATTAGAAGAATCAGAAAGCAAGAATTTCAACATTACGAAGCAATACACGGAAAGTTTGTCAATATCCTGGAAGGACTCGAGCTATACACTGACGTATTCTCAAGGAAGGACGAAGAAGAAATTTTGTACTGCATCGACACCCTGCAGGCATTGGGCAGAGCAGGCCGTCTGAGGGCGAGGACCTATACAGAGCCATCAAAATGGAAAAGAGGAAAAGGCAAAGTCACTATTCAGTGTGGCTACTGTTACAACTTTGCGATAGATCAACAAGGTAATCCCCTGGGGATCTTGCAACATGATGAGGTGGATCCGATGCCACCACAGATCAAGAAAATGATAAAGAGGATGGTCGAGTGGCATGTGTTGCCAACAGACTGTATTACCAACAGCTGCATCATAAATATTTATGAGGACGAGGACTGTATCCCGCCTCATATCGACCACCATGACTTTGTGAGACCCTTCTGCACGGTCTCCCTTATAAGTGAAAGTAATATCTTGTTTCGAAGAGAGATCTAGATCATTGGACTGGGAGAATTCCGAGGTTCTGTTGAAATTCCCCTGCCAGTCGGATCAGTGTTGGTATTATAAGGAAATGGAGCAGATTTAGCAAAGTACTGCATTCCAGGAGTCTGAAAAAAAGGGTGTCAGTCACTTTCAGAAGGATGGATGAAGATAAAGCATCGTTTTACTACAAACTAGATCCAGAACTGGAGAAACTTCGTCCTTTGCCACTGTGACGGCTGTACCTCCGGGTGTTCACGAGGGGACTTTTGTTCCAGAGCGTAACCTTAGCAGGTTGGCTCGTCCCCGCAACAGTCTCAGATAGCAAAAATCTACTACCGCTTTCAACGGGTCATGACAGTCGGTGTCGCCACTCTTTTGTAGCACTCAGATGATATGATATGTCAGCTTTGTTCAGTTTTGTACGCATGATCTACTTTTGGGATACTCGTCAGCATGTGATCAGTTGTACTACTTTCAGCAGAATTAATGAAGATTTTTGTTTTCAGAAATGCTTTCTTTTCAGCGCGATAGTCGAAAGCCATTGAACCACGTGTTTGGTTCCAAAATGAAAAGGAAAAAAAATAATAATGTAGAAGAAAAGGATAAAATCATAACAAAGTGAAATTAAAACTGAAATGAACCCCAAAACTTACGTCAAATTACGAAAATGAACTCAAATTTGAAACTTGAATTTGAAATTTAAAATCAAAATTAAGTCAGATGAAACATAAAACAAATTGAAAGAAAATGATAAATTAAAAACAAACAAATGATAATGCTCTTTCTCTCTCTCAAAAACCTACAAATCTTGCAATGACTACTAGTCTTGGCCAAGTTGCATCAATTCTACCTTCTCTGAAAGGTCAACATCAAGCTTTCTCCAAATCATTAAAATTTCGGGAGCAGTACTTGATTTCAGCTTCCCTTCCTTTACCTCTTAGGTTGGATGTGAGTCCTTGAGCTTTCCTCTCTGACATTATGCTATCTTCTGAGTTGGATGTGAGTCCTTGAGCTTTCCTCCTCAATGTGATAAAATTTCCCTAATTTTCCATCATCCTTCCGAGAAATTTTTTCCACCCTCCATGAAATTCCGGGAACGGAGCTTAGTCATCCGTTTCCCCCAAATTTCCCTAATTTTCCGCTTTCCTTCTGAGAAAATTTCCACCTTCCATGAAATTCCGGGAATGGAGATTAGTCATCCGATTCCCCCAAATTTCCCTAACTTTCCATCTCATTTCAGAGAAATTTTTCCACCTTCCATGAAATTCCAGGAACGGAGCTTAGTCGTCCGATTTCCCCAAAATTTCCCTAATTTTCCATCTTCCTTCCAAGAAATTTTTTCACTCTCCATAAAATTCCAGGATCAGAGCTTAGTCGTCTGATTTCCCCCAAAATTTCCCTAATTTTCCATCTCGTGTCCGAGAAATTTTTCCGCCTTCCATGAAATTCCGAGAACGGAGCTTAGTCGTTTGATTCCCTCAAAAATTCCCTAATTTTCCATCTTCCTTCCAAGAAATTTTTCCACCCTCCATGAAATTCAAGGATCGGAGCTTAGTCATCTGATTTCCCTCAAATTTCCCTAATTTTCCATCTTCCTTCTGTAAAATTTTTTCACCTTCCATGAAATTCCGGGAACGGAGCTTAGTTATCCGATTCCCCCAAAATTTCCCTAATTTTCCATCTTCCTTCCTTGAAATTTTTCCACCCTCCATGAAATTCCGGGAACGGAGCTTAGTTGTCTGATTCCCCCAAATTCCCTAATTTTCCATTTCCCCTTTGAGAAATTTTTCCACATCCACCAAAACTCCAGGATCGGTGCTGAAATTCCGATTTCCCCTCTACACTCGAAATTTTCCCACAAAATTAAAATCTCCAAATTTAAAAAAAAAAGAAAAAAAAATTTCGTAAATTTTGAAATTTCCATGAATTCCATAAAATTTAAAATTAAAATTTAAAACTCAAAATCAAATTGAAATTCAAACTCAAAATTCCAAAATCAAATCAAATTCTAAATCCAAATTCCAACTCCAAATCTCTCATGAATGTATTCCATTTTCCTTCCCCAGCGAGAGTTCCCGAGACTTGAAGTTCTATCTCCTAAGCCCCAGCGGAAACTTCCTCACTAAATTCTGTGTTTGTCTTGAGTTTTGACTCAGACAGTTGTGTTGGTTTTGTTGATCTTGTTGGTCAACACCAATACGTGTAGTGTGCTTGCCCATCACACCACACCTATTGGGGGTCCATTTGTTGACCTCACTTTTGGTTGAGTTCTAGTCTTTATTTAGAATATCCTAGGGTCTAGCCATAGGACTCTTTTGGTGACTTTCTTAGAAGACTAGTCATGAAACCCCTTCCCGTAGAAATTCAAACTTTTCTTACTTCACTGGGAGTTTTCATATGCTTAAGGCTAAACCTCCAGTTTTGGGAGGAAGAGTCCAAACATAAGGAAGCCCAGGGGAAGTCTCCTATAGGTGGTCAGGCCATAGGATCTACCCTGGGAGGTCTGGAGCTTACACCACACTCACACTACACACTCACAAACCTAAACAAAGCACATCACCTTTGATCCCCTAACTCTTTGGAAACTCATGTAAGTGGTTTTCCCAAGTTCTTAGCCTCAAGCTAGGGTTTGGCTAGTACCAACACATAGAGGACCAAATGAGGTGACCCTTGGTCCATGGCTCAATTTAAACAGTTCCATGTTACTCATTACTCAAACAATCCCAATTTTTTGCCAAAAATTCAATTTCTAACCACTTTGCCACAAAATACCCTAAATACCTAAAATACCCCCAAAGCCTTAAAATCATCCAAAAGTCCCCAAAATTCCAAAAAAATTATCCAAAATTCCTCAAAATCATTTCAAAATAGTTTCCACCTCTTGAATCCACCAAAACACCCAATACACTCCAAAAAACCTCCACATACCCTAAATACCCCTCTTGGCCCAAAATTCCAAAAATTCTAAAAATTCCCAAAAAATTCCAAAATCTCCCAAATATTCCCAATTTTATTTCTCTCAACTACCACATGCCCTAATTTGGCCAATTTAGCCCAATTTAACCAAAAGCACCAATTTGACCCAATTAACCCAAAAGTGCCCAAATTATACCCAATGTCTACCCAACTGATCCCAATCTTGCCCATTTTTAATCACAAACTTCAATTCAATATCCTCAATATCAATCTAAACCAAATTCAATCCACATTTGAGTTCAATTCCACTTGAAATCCAAAATCCCCAATTTTACCTAAATAATCCAAAATCCCCAAATTGACTTAATGGCAACCAATTCCCCCAAAATTCAATCCTAAACCCTTCATAACACTCCCCTAAATTAAATTGAATATTGTCCCCAATTTGAGCTCAAGTCTCACCCAAGTTCACTTAATGTCCAAAACTCCTAATTTTAACTCAATTCCAACATATGCCCAAAATCTCCCAAATTAATTGCCCTATTCCTAAAATTTTCACCCAATTGATGTTGGGGACTCTTTACCACATTCCCCTAAACCATATGAAACCTTCAATTAGGTCTAAAACCCACTCTAGCCCAACCTAAACCCAAACTTAGCCAACTTTCCCCAAATTGACCAAAATCCCAAAATCCACCAAATTAAACCCCCAAATAAACTCAAAACCACTCCAAGTCTTCATGAAAAATCTTCCTTACAATCATATACACAATGTTGCTTAATTAATTTGGTCCAACTCAAACACAAACCCAAGCTAGCCTAACCTAAACCCTATGTGACCTAAATTGAACCTATGACCTAATGACACTTAAATTGAAACCAATTGAACCAATTTGACCAAACCAACTTCATGGAAGCCAACCCTAAGCCTCATAGGAATGGTTTGGCCTGACGCAACCCAAATCCCTTGAGACATGGACCAATGGTCCATCACTTTGGACCATTAGGTTTAGTCACTTGGCTAAGCTTATGTCTCATCCTTAAACTCCTGTTTAAGCAACATCCATGCCTAATTGAATGCACTGAGCGAGCCACTCCCCCACTCCTCCTCAGCCTGCCAACCGCCTGCCCTGTCCTTGTCGGCCGTCCTAGCCACCGGAACAGCTCAGCCTGAGCGCCCCCATACTCCTTTAAACCCAAAATTGGACCTTGTTAGTGAGAGATCACCTCAGTGATCAATGGCCCTGCTCTGCCTTCACGCTAAGTGGCCTAAAACACCCAAAGCCTAACCCTGAGCTCCCCTCTCCGGCGAGCTCTATAAAATGACTCCCGTAGAGCCAAATTTCAAGTGTTGAAAATTTCTCCACAAATCTCTCCCAAACTACTCCTAGACCAAATTTCAGCCAAGAGAAGAAGATCCCCACCATCCTCCTGCCCTGAATTCCACCACCTGAGCTCAATTTCTCAGTCGAAATTCTGGCCAGAAACAGGACACTCCTGGAACCTTCACCAAAATCAAATTAAACTCACCCACACCATCCCCACACTAAGAGAAGAAGCTCCCCAGTGAAAGCTCCATCACTAGGCCACCCACCTGTGCTATCGGTTAGAGTTCCAAATCGGCCTTGACCGAACTTGGGTCTAGGCAATTCACCATGACTAGAGGCTCAATCTGTATGTTCCTTGGACCTCCACGAATGTGCTGAGCATCTCTGATTGAGGCCTCACCTCTCAGAGCAAAGGTATTGAACTCCTCCTCCTCCCTAGCTTCCACGGATTCTCCATTTCATTATACTTAATTTCAATGCTTGTTAACCACATGGATAGCTTCGTCTAAGCTAGACGAGCATGTGGAAACAAACCTCGCTTGATTTGGTTGAGAAATGAGGGAGATATTAGGGTTAGAAAACGTGAGGCTCTCGGGTTGAACCAGATGGAGATGATGATCCGGAACGATCCGATCGAGTGTATATCCAATGGAGGGCTCAGATTGCGCCGGACCAGGAGATGGGACGAGGCAGCAAAACGCTTGGCTGCAGAGTCAAATGGCGGCGACGAATCAAACTGCACTTCGTGTGCTTTCAATCTTCCATAGGATCTAGTCAGCGCCGTGCTGGATAAGTAGGAAATTAGGCATTTTCTTATTTATTTAAATCACAGAACTTTAAAAATGGATATCTTTGCATAGAAAAATCATAAAAATAAACTAAAAATACCCTCTTGCTCAGTGAATAGAGGAGAACAATGTGGAATAAAATCAAAATATTTTGTTGAGTATTTAATTTTTAATTAATTATTCACTGATCTTAGTATTTCAATTCTCCATTCACATATACAATTCACAATGACATTAGACTATAGGGCTCTTGTAGCCTCTGATCTTGGGAACACTCTCTGATTTTTCCAAGGTCAGAGGCTATGTCTAGTGGTAGTTATATATTTTCTAAGTCTAGGGCCATTTTCTTGAAGATTAATTATGAAAATTAGCATTAAAATTGATTAAAAAATCATAATCAAAACCAATTTGAAATAATTTAAATTTAAACTACATTAATTTGAAATAATTTAAAAGAGAGTGTTTAAAATATTAAGATTAACTTTGAAATAATTCATAATTAAACTAAATCAATTTAAAATATTAAAATTAATCTGAAACATTATAATTAAATTAAAACAGTTTAAAAATATTAAAACTTAACAAAATTAAAAAATTTAAACACCTTTCGAGTTTAAATAATCTAAAAATATTTAAAAATCAACCAAAACTTTGTAACTAAATTAAATCATTAAGAATGGTTAAGTTCCTTATGAACTAATTTGCCCCTAAAGGCTTTCATCGTCATAGTTCTTAAATGAAATATCAAATGAAATGTCACCTTACTCATAGGATAATCAAACATCCAAGTTCACTAAGCAAGAGCCAAAACTCAACTGAACCCCGGATGACCAATTCATCCAAATGATGAAATTCATTTGGACTCAAAATGATCCCAGAAGCATTGAAAAGATATTCAGGACTCGTCCTAAGCACTTTCTCAATCCAATGGGATTTTTAGAAGAACAATTGAACTTCATTATTCTTTGATGAAGAAAATCATCCTCAAACACACCTTAGGAATTGACTAGTGATAGGACTAGGATTTGGTGGACAACCAGGACCTTTCCTTAGCTTTACCTAGGTGTTTTCTTTCAAATATTTAAATGTCCTAACATACGTTTTAAGTGTAGTTGGAAATGACAAGAAAACCCGCCAGGTACGCTTTTATTTTATTGCAATTTACTTACCTGCGCTGTAATATACTTTCCTTTCCTTGCAAACTTGCATGTTAAAACAACAATGTCACCCTGCATGAAAACCAAAACCTTTAGGATAGCCAGAAAACTTAAACTAAAACTAAACTAAAAATCACAACAAGATAAAATTCACTGCCACAATATTCAAAATATAAAACAACTCAAAGTTTAATCACAAACAAAACAAAAACTACAATTGCAACTAAATTAAAACGTCTCGTTGGATGATCGAGAATTCCTTGGAGAATGTTACCCACGTGTTGCTAACAGGGTTGTCCCATGGTCTGAATGAAAGTATGGAACTCATTAAGTTGAGTTTAGTAAATTCATTTGGACTAAGTGAATCCGATGAAAATAGCGCTGTCGGGATGTTAGAACCGTGGGATCTTAACCGGTATTTTTATAATGAACTTTAATTTCCCCATAATAAAATGTTAAGACATCTCAATTTTAATATTTCTAAAACATGATACTTTTCTTTCCTCCTTAATTGACACTTCTTTAAACTAAACCTGTTACAACGACGAGCTTGGAGCATGCATTGTGGGCAGCACGACCATCTTCAATAGCAAGACTTGTCTACATCAGCTAAACCTTTCCTTAGTCTAAACAATAAGTCATAGGATTTCGAGGTAGCTTGCCTAGTGCAGCATAAATCCTCGCCTTTTCTGTAGTCTTTGTATAGTTCTGTTGTGCAATATAAGCCCTATTTCGCTTTAGGATTCTGAGGTTGTCATGTAGTACGACATAAATCCTCCCATCTTCCAAGTTATTTGCATAATCGGACATTATGCAAATGTAATCCCTATAATTAATTGGCAGGATTGAAATCTAAATAAATTCATTTCAAAGATTTAAAGCCAAACTATAGGATAGTTTGGGAAGACATCGAGATTTTTCTTGAATCTATGTTCTTCCCCTACCCTTCTCTCCTTTAGATTCTGATAAAATAAAATGTTCCAAAATTTGAGCCATTCATCTATTGAATTTCCTACTATTACATTTTCTTGGAAAACTTTACCTTTGGAAGTCATGAATATAAATATTTCTGGATATATATCAAGAGCTTTCTTAGGTAACTTCGATTATCTAAGATGTAATTAACTATAGGGGCTTACCCTTATAGAAAACTTAAAGACCCCGGATTAATATAAACCCTATCTAATTCCTTCATAATAGATAGGGAAAATTGTCGGTCAAAATGGTTCGCAGATCAAACCGATGTCATAAATTCTTTAGTTTATTTGATCAAACTTCACCTCAAGCTATGTATTTATTCTTTGGGATATATACATGTCTTGCGGTGAAATGCTTGATTATTTAAACTATTATTTATATGAGATCGGTTTGATTTCATAAAAAAATTTTCATATATATTAAATTAAATCAAAATTCTATTTTTGTAAAATTAAAACCCTTTTTAAAACAAAACACCCAAAACATATTTTAAAGTATCAACCTCAACACAATCAATAAAAAAAAATTCTGACAATTACAAATTGATCTAGTAGCATTTTCTTGTAGAAATGACCTTCATATTTATAAGTCATAGAAGGGGTCTAATAAATTACATGACCATCCTCATTTAATAGGAATGTTATAATCATTTATGAGCAACTAGACCTTTATATATTTGTACCTTTATATATTTGTACCTCTTGTCCCATAAAATTAGTGCTATTTGTGCCTCATTCTTTCTTTCTCCTACTTTCTTTTATTCCTCTCATCCAAGCCAAGCTCCATCCCTTTGGTGTGACCAGAGGACATTTTGTAATTCAAGAGGCAATTGGGCGAACTTGCTCTAGTCTGTCCTATGTGTTCTATGAACCACTCCATCATCAGTGACCGTACAAACACTCTACATGTTTTCTTGTGGGATGGAAGCAATGCTACCAATCAAGTACAATCACCATAGCCAAAAAGTTGTCACTGCAACTACTTTCAACCAAGAGAAGCTAAATGACCAGCAACATGCAAATGGCGAATGAGTTTTCACTCACTCTAAACTTGCTAGAAGTTTGAAAAAATGCAACACTACAGCTAAAAGAAATAAAAAGAAGAACCACCCAATATAACAATAAGAATGTCTGAGAAAAGGCCTTCTTTAGTGGCAACCTAGCCCAAAATAAAGTCAATCCTACTAGGCAGGGATAGTCTTTCAGCAAGCTCGATCAGACCTGAACTGGTCCTTGCATCGTCGACTAAAAAGTTACCTTAGGTGCTTACAATCTAAAATCCTACACGGTAAAAATGCTCCACTGAAAGTGGAATGAAGATGATCTCAATAATTTTTTTCTTGAAAAAAAAATATTACTTTATATCTCTTTTTGAGAAAGTCAATCTTAATTTACTTCAAATAACTTCTTATCTTATTTTTTTATGAAAAACCTGGCTGTAATGTTATAATTCAAAATCTCAAAATGACGCTTGAATAACCAAAAGATTGATGGACCTCGCGTTACAATGAGAATCGGGGAACTAGTTTACCCATAAAAAGACGACAAAAAAAAAACATTCCAATGCTCGCTCACAACGAAATAAAAAGATGATTAAAAAAGCATTCTGACACTCAGACGAAATGAATGAATACATGAAGCACTCTGACATTCAGTCGTAAATCTCGTGCTTGAAATTTTTTCTATGTCCTGAGTCAATTTTCGGAGGTGTTCACTTTTCCCATAGTGACAAAACTCCACAAAGAGACCATGAGAATCCCTCTGAAGAAATTATAATCGACTACCCTACGAGAAGTAGAGTGATTGAACATAATTTTGGGTTTAGTCATATAAAACTCAGATCTGCCTAAGAATTGACGCCCATGCAACAACATGGTGTTCTGTTACACAAAATTTTCTTTTCAATCTCTGGTGACAAAGGCAGATGAATGATGAAATTTAATTATAGTATGACTGACAAAAGTTGGTGACCACAAGCCAAAACAACCAAAAGTTTAAATTTCATTTTTATATTTGTACGTTAAAAAATCATTGTTTCTATCATCTTGAATGCATGAAAAAAGAGAAAGAAGAAGAGAATCTGAATATAAAAATCTTTAGGTTGAGTGTTAAATGAATCTTCATCCACCTCATCTCCCTCGGATTCATCACGTTGTTTAAACGCTAAGGAAGCATCAAAAAGCTTTTTGACTCCTTAATGATAGAATACTTATGATCGACCATCCTCACTTTGACAAATTGATCAATGGAAATCCTTCTGCCCCCTTCCAAATACTAGACCTAAGTGTTGAGGAGTTCCTCAGTCGTCTTTATGATGGATATTCACTTGGTTAAATCAACATTCTCCTCCTGGACTATGGATACCCACTCAGATGCAATCTCCAGCTCCACCCTAGCGCCCTTAAGATCAGCCCCCGCTTCAGTCACCCTCATCATTGCCAGCTTCCCCCACTCCCAATATTTTCAAGCCTTCCTCCTAAGACTTTGCAACCTCTCCCTCATATCTTGGTAGGGTGATGTTAAGTGATGATTCAAAGCGTAGCAGAAAGCTAAATACGGTCGATTGATTGGCACAATTTAACCGGGCAGGATATCCAAGTGATTTTCCAAGCCAACCGACCATAAAATATCTTTTATGATAGAAGCATACCCAGCTAACTCAAAGTACAAATAGAATCAATCCCTCTCAACATTTATTAGACTGAGGCTGAAATCCAAGTTCATGAATACCTTTGGTCTCTACTTTTGCATTGAGATTCAATGCTCTTGAACCCTTTTCTTATTCCTTAAAGGTGTGGAAAGGAAGCAGTCAGGCTCGGAAGCCATTTCCATGCTTTTTCAACTACACCAGGCTTACTCAGCTGACTTAAAAACTTCGTTCAGATTTTCCTCCGAATGTTCCTCAACTAGCTCCTCATTAACTTGCACAGTTGGAGTCAAGGATGATTGAGGAAACTGTCAGCTTGCCTTGACTTTCTCTAACAAAGGAATGAAGCCTGAAATCAACAGTTAGGAAACGTACTGCTGGAGGGACCCTCTAAAGATCCCCCAATCTCTGACTGAGAGGAAGATGAACTTGGCTCTTTCCTCAAACCACCAAAATTCACATTAGCAAGTTTTCGTTAGATTAAATTGAATTTACCAGTAACATTGTTTTTGAATAAATACATAAGTTTTGGAGACTAAGTGAATAAAGTCCAAACCTAGAACATGGCCCCTTGATGGACCACCTTTCCTTTGTTTCCACGTCTATTCCTCTTATAGAAGAGCCACCCACTCTCTTCTTTTTTCTCGTCTTCTTCATTGAGAATCTGATGACCTTTTCTAGCTACCTCTTCTCCTCTACATCATCAGAGGAGGCCTACAGCTCTGGTGTCATCGAGTCGTACTCACTCGGGTTCGACACCCAATTCACGGTCATGAGATTGGTATATTGAACCACCGACAACTGCTTACTAAGGATGACTGATTCTAGTGAATTAATTCAGGGAGAAACCTTGTTTTTCTTCTTTTAAGGGTTGCCAATCACTCTAGTTGAGATGCTTTAGTCATCACAGCTACCTCTTAAGAACCATAACTTACAGTCTTTTATCTTATTTTCCAAGTCGATCAGGTGAAACATTTAAGTGGTGCCAAAAACAACATACTTGTCTGGTTCAACCCTTACAAAAAACATATTGGAGAATAACTCCCATGACCTTGAGACCACCATCTGGCACAAATAATTACATAAGTTATCACTGTTGCGACAGAGTTTGTATTAAATTGGTTTGGTGTGACTCCATAGTGGTTGAAGATTGGCCAAAGCTCTATACACAGAGGTAGTCAAAGCCCACAATGGAATTGATCCTCATAAAAGATCAGGTCATCGCCTAGTAGTCAGTGGCACAAAACTTCGCATCCACTCAATGGAGAATGATACTTGTGTCGTGCACACATGTTATCTAGCAGTATAACGTTGATGTCTATCAAGATCGATCTCTTGGTCGACCTCACCGAACTAAACATTTGAGGAGAATATTTCCATGTCATTGAGCTCCGGAAAGACAAATGATGGCATGAAAAATGATTTTTTTTCTGCTGAGTCATCACTCAACCATGTATAGTGGGTATGCAAGGAAGTTGAAATGCCTCAAATCCAAACATCTATCTTCGAAAATAACTCACATCAGTGCTACAACAGAGGATGCATAATGTTTAAAATTTTTTAAAATTTGGCAAAAGTTAGAATTTCATTTATAATAAAAATTATTTTACAACAGGGTCATCAGCCGCCTTAGGCAAGACTAGACCTCGACTCATTAAACTCACATACAATGCATGTCCAACAAATTTCTATTTTTCTATTTTCTCCTATTTTGTTCAGATATGGGAAATCAGGCTAGCTTCCCATACTCAAAGACTTTCCACCTTGACTAGGAGAGTCTCTATATCAGCATAAAGAGTCAACTCCATGCGTATGATCGAAATGACGCCTCTCTCTGAAGACCCACTGCCAGAGCAAAGGCGTCTATGGTTTATTACATATGTCAGGCTAAGGATTTTTTTGACCCTGTCGGTCGTCCGTCTTTCTCTCAAGATCAGCGAAAGTAGGCGATGGATAGACTCCACTTCAACCCAGGCAGGAGCAGAAGGAGCAACGAGCACCTCCAGTTTGGGAAGCTGCACGCCCCTTGTGGGCATGGTGTTGATAATTTCCAAGTCTCATCTACAACATTAGAGTTTGAACCATTAGAATAAAATAGAGAACCAAAAAAAGAAAATTCAAGTTACCAACCATTCATTCCAACTCCGACGTACGAAGAACTTTCACTAATGGGTGGTGGAGCATCACCTTGAACAACCTCTCCGATTGAAGGCAGAGGCAGGGTACCTTCCAACAGTGGGGCATAACCCTATACAACCTTTCCCATCAAATGCTAAGGCATGGCACCTTCCAATGACGGGGCATCACCCTAGACAAACTTTTTAGAGAAAGGCTAAGTTAGGACACCTTTTAGTGATGGAGCTTCTGTAGCCATTTCCACTTGCCCCTACTTCTAGGACAGTTGCTAACCAGAATGTTTGCTAATTGGCTCAAGAGCCAGAACAGGCGCATTAGCAATGTCCACTCCCATCTGGTTCCTCATCGCGAGCAGCGGTAATGAGTTGGAATACTCTTCAATCTCCTTCACCCTCTATTTCTCCGCAACTGGTTGCTTCACAACTTGGACCCCTAAGGCCTAGTCCCTTCAGTGGGTCCTTTGGTACCAGTCATTTTCCTCTCATCTCTCAACCTCTTCTTGGCTGATTGGCTCTCTTCGTCAGTTTTCCTCTTCGAGGTAGAGCGAGAACTAACCGGTTTCCTCTTCTTTTCACCCCCATAAGGGTGGATCTTTGAAGTGGAAAGCTCGAAGGTCTTCATCAATGCTTCCACACAAGCTTCTTAGCACCTGACATACTTGTCCTTTGCTATAAATGTCTGAAGGGCAAGATAAAATCAAAAGATAAGAAGGAAAGTGCTGGTTGCCCCCTATTTATAGGAAGAAACATCATGGAAATCTATGTAGTACAATTATTGACACCACTTATTATTGTTTATTTAAATCTGTAGTTCTTATGACAGTTGTCACTTTCAAAGAAGTAAGAGAATCGGGAACTAATTATGTACATCAGAAATGTGGCTGCATAAATCTTGTGGAGATCTAATGAATCGCACAAAGAAAGCAGCAGAATATCGAACAATCCAGCATCATTCCAGTCAAACTAATTTTGGGTTGACCAAACATTAGTCTGATAAAACCAAGGAGTGCCACACTCCTATACCAATAACAATTTAACCGACACAAGCATATTCGCAAGATAAATCGTCATCTGGTGGTTACTCCTATATAGACTCGTTGAACGAAGATAAGCTGTTTGTCAGATTATGGTAATGCACTCTTTATTTTATGGAATAATCCTTTCAAACACATAGAGCTCGTATAATAGTCTTTGACAATTCCTTTGTATTTTTTTAATATATATATATATATATATATATATATATATATATATATATATATATATATATATATATATATATATGAACAAGTAGTGATTTGAACTTAGCCGAAAAGATGTTTGTTTGTCTATTGTTTTCTTTTTCCCCTTTGAAATTCGAAATAAATATTTGTGTTTAAATGCATCCGGCTAAAAAAATTCATTGATTTCTAACTCCAACCATTTGAAGGAGGCCTTATGAGAATCTTGATGGCATTGTTTAGGTTGCTGCTGTAGCTGTGCTGTGTGTCCAACCTGATCCAAATTACCGGCCTTTGATTACTGACGTATATCACTCTTTAGTACCACTGGTGCCAGTTGAGCTAGGAGGGACACTTCGAATTTCAGACAGGTTGCCCAACGCAAATCAAATTGCCTACGCATATTAATTATAAAAGCTTTGTTCAAATTTAACAAATTTTGAATGACTTTAGCTATGATTTGACAGTTTTGAGAAGGGTTATTAGCTTAGATTAAAAAATTTCATGCTATAGCTGACGTAACTTAACATTTATGACTGCAGAAAACAGTCACCTATTTTAATAAAATTATTCATTTATTGAGATTTTGACAAATTTAAAGTCAAAATCGATATTTATATATATATATATATATATACCAATTATGGCCAAATTTAAAGAAAAAAAATTCTCAATTGTAATGCAGATTGTAGAATGGTGATTTAAGTGTCAAAAGATAATAAAATAATATTTAAATAAATTATTATTAAATTTCTTAGAAAGATTATTATTTAAAGTTTGAATATTTTTAATTATAAAACTTTAGAATAATAGTTTTGTAAAGTATACTTGAGTGGAAAATTGATTAAAATAAAAATCATATTTATATTTAAATTTTGAAATATTTACATATTTTAATTTAATTTGTTATAAACAATATAATACGTGCTCATATTAAATTTTGATATGAAATATCGGTTTTTAAAAATAGTTTATGGTTTAGAGATATGACATATTTTTTTCATATATGAGCTAGAAGAGAAAGTAAAAATGTATAATAGTTTTGTTATGTAATATATAAGTACAAATAGTTTTATTGTTTTTGTTGTTGAAGTTAGAAGCTATGATCTTTAAAATTATTATAATTATTAACTGTTTTTTTTAAGTTAATAGTACATTTTAATGTTATACCAGAAAAACTATGTCATGACCAAACTCTCCTTAAGCCATGTGATTTATTTCGCGTACTTTTATAAATATTCAAATTTATATCTAAAATTTCTCTAAATGCATATTCAAAATGAAATTTAAGGCTAAGAGAACTTCGAGGTAAGGAGGGATAATATTAAATTGAAAGTGTTTACCTTTGTCCTTCATTGATTCATTGTGATTGATCCACATATTAGTCCACATTTTTAATGTAATCATATTATTGTTATTATTCCTTCAAGTTACTTCAATTTAAAAATATTACTATTAATATTTTTTATATTTAATTATAATAATGTTATTGTTATTATTCAAATTATTATTATTATTATTATTATTATTATTATTATTATTATTAATAGTAGCAATATTATTATTATTGTTATTATTTTTGTTTACTATCTTGAATTTTTTATTATTATTAAAATGTGTGTTTTTCGCTTTTGGGATTCAAAATTATCATTATTCTTATCTATAAAATTATTAATATTATTTTCTGTTTTTTCCGACTTTGTTATTATTCTCAATTATTTAATTATTAATATTACTTCATTTTTTTCTTTTTTCTTGGGATAAAAACTAATATTATTCTTAATTATTAAATTATTAAAATTATTTTATGTTTTCTATGTATTTTAATTAAAAATGTTTTATTATTCCTAATTATAACATTATTAATGTTATTTTTTATATTTTAAATTTTTTATTTTATCATTATTATTATCTCAAATATAAAATTATTAATATTATTTTATATTTTTGGTTTATTTTTTTTGGATTTAATAACTATAATTAATCTTAATTAAAACATTATTAATATTTGTTTTTATTTTTAGTTTTCTTTTTTTAATTAATATTAATTATTTGCTTATTCTTATTATTATTATTGTTGTTGTTGTTGTTGTTGTTGTTGTTGTTGTTGTTGTTAAAGTTAAAAACAAAATAAAAATACTAAATATCTAAAAAAATATTAATAATGTTAAGGACAATAAAAAATACTAAAACATTAAATAAAAATATGAAAGCAGTAACACAATTAAAATATACTAAAATATTAAATAAAAAGACCAAAGCAATAGAAAATTTTACAAAAAAAATTAAATAAAAAAAAAACCTCCTTTAAGTTGAGATATAGTGCTAACTCTCCTAAGAAAAGATCTCTTTTTAAGCCATGAGCCTTAAAAAAAAAAATTATACTCTTCCATCATCAACCCATGAAGTTTTATAGGCTCAAAAAATCTCTCACCTGCCTACCAACTACCACAAGCTCAACTATTGAGCTCTTACTAAACTTAAAACAGAGTATATATCACTTTTGACTAATCAAAGTCATAACGGCACATATATATACACATTTATCCATTTGGATCTATGTTGTCTGTGAACTCTGTTATTTGAATGTTCTCTTGGAATGCATTTAGTCATTTCTTTAAAAAGGTGGAGGTGAGGTTTTTTTTTTGAAATTTATTTATTTAATATATTTTGTTGACATTATTGAGTTTTTGACCTCTTAAAGTTTCTAATATCGCTTGAGATTTTCAAGAAAATTACACTTTATAGGGATGAAAAATAATTTACATACGGAGTACAGACGTAATTCTAGACTTCAATACTACCGCGACAAGTGTATTTTAGTGGGTGTTTCTTTACAAAAAAAATACAAATTTATGAGTCAAAATAGAAACAATGTTTTAAATTTTATACACATGACATTATCATATTGGAGTCCGGATTCAGAACTACGCTCAGACTAGCATTAAGTAACAAAAAAATAACCTACTATGAGGTCTTTTTATTATAATATCCAAACAATTAGACTTTTCAACGAAACATTAAGTTTTCAATAACAATTCACTGTAAACGCAACTCGTTGAAGTATAAATATAATTCTATAGCTAAAGTCTCATTAAATTTCATCAACATGTTATAATTTGAATATCAATAAAATTGTTATATTTAAACTGTTTTCTTATTATATTTTTCGATTCTTATTTTAAAATAATTATAATTGTATTTTGAATTATTTAAAATGACGGTTTAAATAAATTTTTTGGTTATTTAGTGTCATGGTGTTAGATATGATTTTAATGGTTGTGAAACCAGACTTCTTGTTAGACTTTCATTTTATTTAATTTAAATGAGTTCGATTTTAGTTGTTAATAATTGAATGGAATTATGTTTGTGTAGTAATATGCCTGATTAGCTTATGTAAGTTGACACAACTAATAATATTTGAAGAGTATAATGTACTTCTCTTGGGTGGCAGAAGGTCCGCGGTGGTAAAATAATGAATTAAGATCTTAGCTTTGAATGGAAACCCGATGCAAACTCTGTTAATTAAAGAGATGCAAGATGTGACATCTCAATTTTTGCGTGCAAAACAACAAAAATAGAAAAAAAAAATCATAGTGGCTAGCCCAGTTAAAATAATTTACTATGAATGGTTAGTACACAAGTTCACTCTTCTCTAAATTAAGGAAGAAGGAGTAACAAAATTTTTCATTGTAAATGTACAATAGTAGTTCATCGACAATAGTCTGTTTGTAATTCTCAGTGATTCACACTACAAGGGCCAAATTCGATTGCTAGGGAGATATTAGTTAGCATGAATGTTGCAGACAACTATAACGCCAGCTTGTCATATAAGTCATAGTTGAAAATCACTGCAGTAGTTAGTCATGTGGACTGTAGATGATTGCTTTAGGAGTGTATGTTGGCCACAGAGATTGTAGCAGAAAGCTGCAGGACTTGTGAGACGTCTAGGTCGTATTTGGTCACATAGATCATAGTGGTGAGCTTCGATGACGTCCGTAGACCATAGGGACCGTAGTCGGGAGATGCAGGAGCTGTGAGCCATGTAAATTAGAGTTGTGAGTTGTGATGATGTCCGTCATAGAGATCAGAGTCAGGAGCTGCAAGAGCTATAAATGACATATGTTGTAGTTAGTTTCGTAGGTCGTAGTGGTGCATTGTGATGACGTCTGTAGGCCGTAACGATAGAGATCAGGAGCTGCACATGTTGTGGTCTACGTAGGCCATAATTGGTCATGTAGACCGTTGTGGTGAGTTGAATGATGTCCGTAGACCGCATAAATTGGAATAAAGTGCTGCATGAGTTGTGGATCATGTAGGTCATAGTTGGTCACGTTTGGTGTGGTGGTAAGTTATGATGACGTCCGTATGCCATAAGGGCCACAGTCAGGAGCTAAACAAATTGTGAACCATGTAGGCTATAATGGTGAGTTGTGACGACATTTGTAGTCTACAAGTGCTGGAGTTGGGAGCTACACAAGTTGTGGACCACGTAGGCCATACGACTTCACATAGACCGTAGTGGTGGGCTGAGAGAAAATAATTTTAGGTGCCCATAGAAAGTCACTTTCATTGGGGTACATTGTTACACTATTTTTGGGAGGTTTCGTTGCAACTATAAAGGGTGGGTTGTTTTACCATCTTCGAATGGCGTCATTACACCATATTCGGGATGCATTGTTATAATGTCATCAGGGTGTGTCACTGCATGGTTACCGTTATTAGAGTGTATCGTTGCACCATATCTGAGGTACGCTGTTACACCTTATTGGGAAGGCATAATTATATTGTATCAATGGTGTGTTGTTAAGACTATCATTGGGGTGTGTCATTGTAGAATGTCAAGGGAGGCATTATTACACCATCTTTAGAGGCTTCATTACATCATATTAAGGTTATGTTGTTGCACCACCTTGGGTGCTTTATCGTTCTGCAACAAACATTGGAATTCTGCAATATACATTGTGACTCCACAAGAGAAATTGCTGCAAGGTGCAAGTGGCGGCTAATGGTGGTCCCCAATTGTCAACAGGTAGTTGTCAGAGTTAGCCGACTATGATAGCTAAAGCTAGCCACAAGCGGTAGTGGTGGTGGCTGTCTGTGTTGGTGGTGGCCAAAGGAGGGATAGAGTTAGCTTGTTGCACCAGTAGTGATCAGAATTGGCCTGCAATAGCGGCAGTCAAAATTGATCAACAACAGCGACTAAAGTTGGCCGGCAGTGGTGACCAAACGTGGCGGCCAGTTTTGGCAAGATTGGAGGCATTTGTCGAGTCTACTATGCATAAGAGATGTTGGACTCCAACTCCTCCTCAAGGCTTCAACCTTCTTTTGGCTCAATGTCTCTCCCCCCTTTCAAGAGAGGAGTAGGCCACTCTTTATAAAATCTAGTTTACAAATATGGAAGGATTTTGGGACACCCTGATCAGACTGTCAAGAAATATTCCCTCGACCAGAGGGTGTTCTACGAGCATTTAAGTGCCTTATTGATGTCAAAATTGAGTAATCTTGAGCTCGTTAGATTTATCTCACAGAGATGTCCATTTGACTATAAGCATACTAGATTTGAATCTACTTGACATTCCAATTACATTCAAAAATCTCTTAAATGGGTTTAATAACTTGATGTGGGCTTGATTTGATTCGGAATTGACCAATTTTGGTACCATTGAGTCCATTTCGTCAAGACAATCAGTTTTACTGTGAGTTGGCTGAAATTGGAGTTCTGGATAACCATTTATCAAAGTTTGAACATTTCAAGCTCAAAAAGTTACCTTGAAATGTTTGGCATGCTTTGAGAATAATGCATGAGATGAAATTTATCAATGGTGCATCAGTTGCCCTCTGTTTTCAGAAGAAATTAACAGCCACATGAAAATATCAAAATCCGATGCACTTTATATTTTTCATTTTCTATATATATATATATATATATATATATATATATATTGTAGGAATTATGTTGTATGGAATATATACATTTATTTCAAAAGCACATTTGGAAAGAAATTAAAGCAAATTTAACTTTTAATAATTAATTAGGAAAAATTGAGGGAATTTTCCTCTTTAATCTTATTTAAAAAAGAAAATAATATTTTTTTAAATTTTAGATTTATTTAGAATATTATTTTTCATTTTTTATCTTTTTTTCCCGACTAATAAATAAATCAATAAGAGGAGGAAGGAGGTGGAGTCCCCTCGGCCTGCTAACAGATGATTAATGTGACATTTCAAAAAGAAAAAGTTGTCATCGACCCTGCCTAGCAGAACATTCGAGATCTTTGTTCGTGTTGTGGTCAAAATTTCTAGAAGGAGAAGAAAGTTGTACTCGACATTGCCCAGCAACTTATCTGGGATTTCCTAGAAGAAGAAAGTTATGCTTGACCCAATTATGGGAATTTTTGTATCCGCCATGGATTTTGAGAAGAATTCTTTCTAAATGATTAGTCTCATCATTTAAAAAATGAAATACTTTCCTGAGGGTTAAAAATATTACCTTTCAATGGGATAGATCTCTCAAATGAGAAAAATCTCCTGAACTAGTGGGTCTATGAAACTAGGGGTCTTTCCCTTACCTTACATGCTTAAGATAAAGTTTAATCTATTTTGGAGTCTTAACTTCTTTATGAGGAGGTACCCTCATAGTTAGTTACATCTCATGAGTTTTAGTTCCTAATAATACTCTTAATTAAGAATCTGGCTTATATCATGCAAAATCAACAGTAAGAATTAAGCAAAAAATTGTGGTGGACTTTCTGAAAATTTATGGTGCAACTTTAAAGATAATGGTGGATTCTTAAATTTGTAAGTTGAGGTGAGTGGGTTATACTTATTTTTTATGTAGGCTGGCTGAAGATCTTCCTAGATTTGTCCTTGCTTTGCATTGAACCATGCTTTCTTCCTTGATCTGATGGTTAGATGATGGAGGAAGAAGAAGTGGTTCTCCATTTTTGGAAGGAGAGGAGAAGAAAGAAGTTTTTGGCTCGGGTCTTGAGAAGGAGGAGATTGTTGGATTTCTTAGAGGAGAGGGCCTTAGGATTTGAAATTTGGAGATGGTGGCTGATAGATTTTGTTCAAGGAAATAAGGGAGGAGGAATTTTTAAAATTGGTTAGAAATCTTATTGGAAAGAAGGGATTTTCAATTCAATTATTTCCATTAAAAGAGGGGGCACTTTTAAGCTAGTGACTAAGGAGGGAAATAATGAGAGTTTTGAGACAAAATAAAAATGGAACTAGATGGAGAGGGTCACCGCTAGGCTAGGTGGAGCAATAAGAGGGAGAGGTGGATTGATGAGGTGTGAAAGTGACAAAGGTTGGATGAAAAGTGATATGGAGGGTGGAGATAAAAAAGTGCATGAAGAGCAAATTTTTGGAAAGGTTTATTAATTCAACCATTTATAGAAAGTGTAAGAAAATGAAAGTTGATGTCATTTTGAAGAGAACAAAGCAAGGAATCCAATGGTTCAAAAAATTTTAAATAAAGGGTCTTGATGGGGGCCGGACTTTATTTATATTGCAAGAACTTATGAACTCAAATATATATATTTAATAATGATTTTATAAAGTCCAAGCATTCAACAGAAGTATATGTATCGTATCAAGTAATACAGGGCTATAATGGAGTCCTGGTTATCGATCCCATGGGGAAGGCACAATTCTTACAATAGATAATGTAATACTGAAATGCAATACTCAAATCACAATTAAGGTTTAAGTTTAATTCTACTAACAAGATGCAGAAAATAGTAACAGTTAAGTAAACTACAATTACTTCTAATATCTTTAAACTAGAATTAACTAACACGCACACTAAGCTTGGTATTTGAAAGGTTTTGATATATATGAAAAGTATCTTTCCTCTTGGAATGAGTATATGATGTGTGAATGATGTAGAATGATTTTTTTATTTTATTGTGCCAAATAGGAGCATAAATGTTTCTTTACCCTCAAAAGAGTACCCCCTGTTCCAAGCATGAAAAGAACATTAACATATCCTAAGTTTAGTCACTAAATCTAAGGCTAGGCTGGGAGGATATCAGCTGTCACTACGGAGCTCCCACTCACCCTTCACCTGAAGGCTAACCTTCGAGTTTAGTTACTAATCTTAGGACCAAATTGGGGATCTCAGCTTGTCACCCTAAAAACTCCAATTTGAAGTCCATCAAAACACATTTCCCTATTTATTTACACTCAAGTCCCATGAACTACACAATTCAACCATGGATATTGAATGGATTCTTCATTATTGTTGTAGGACACTAATTCCTTTCAGAGTTAATGTTCAACAACGGATTTTAACAATTCAATTGGCCAGATCGAAAAGTAAATTAAGTTCGAAATGACAAACCATCACAATTTCTTCATTACTTTAAAAGCACTTTAAATCCACATCATCACATCATTACATCTCTATGCAAGAAGAAAGACAAAGGAGTCTACTCATAATTCATGGAGAAGACACAATAAAACATGGATTTTATATATAAAAGAAAAGTCATACAAACCACAAAAGCAAATATAACTTATCTCTTTCTCTTCCCCAATGCAAATCCCTTGAAGTTCCTTTGAATCCTTTTCTCTCCTCTTTGCAACACTCAATTCTCTCTTTAGAATGGAAAGGAAGAAACAATCTCTCACTTTACTCCTTCTCCTTCACTCCTTAGAGAAGAATCCCTCTCAAATTCTCACTTCTACACACACTCTTTTAAACCCTAACACTCAGCACACACTCTCCCTCTCTAGAACTACACTAAAGACCACAGAACTCCACATCATTTTTTCGTCCAAAAACAGTTACTTATAAGTTAGAAATGAATTCTCAAGAGTTTCCTTAAGCATCCCTTCAAAAATTCACCAAAACACTTCAAATTTGAATTGCACCGTCATTGGGCGTCGGCAGCACCTGATAGGGCGCGGCGGCACTCTATCGCCTGTAAATTTTGGAGCTCTTGGGAAAATGACCCCGGCAGCGCCAGAAGCTGTTTTTCTCCTTTTTGCTCATTTTTGCTCCAAATTCGTTCCTTTTCGCTTATTTTCGCTCCAATCACCTAAAATCATCTTGCCTGCAACAAAATCATGAAAAATACTTTTCTTTAAAGTGCAATATCACCAAAAATGGGTAAAATTATAAAGCAAAAATAATATATATTTTTGGTGCATCAAAATCTCCCAAACTTAACTATTACTTGTCCTCAAGTAATCCTTTTACTACATAAAAATATAACTCAAGGCAATGTACTTTTCACCTGTAGGATACTAAAAGTTTTCATTCAAATGAATATATTGGTTAGACTTTTATAAAGAAATTCAGTAACTCTGGTTAACACTACAGGTATAAGAATATTCAGCAATCAAGTCTAAGGGTTCTAGTCTTCTATTTATTTCAAGATAAACCATAATTTGTCACATTAAGAGTGCCTTGAAAGATTATGTGAAAAAGGAGTTCATGCAAACTTCATGAGAATGTGGGCCAATACTTTAAATATAAATTCAGAAGTGAAATCAAGTTCTCCCTTTAGGGTGACTCAAGTGAAGCAAATTTTTGATTAGGCATCTCCTCAAGCTTCTCCTCATAAATATTTTTCTTTCTTTTTCTTTTCTTTTCTTTTCTTTTCTGGGTTTGTTTTTTCAATCCTTCTTTTTTTTTCTTTCCTTTTTCTCTTTTTCTCTTTTTTCGCTTTTTTAATGAGGATTACTATATCTGAATAGCCTGTAATGATTTTGAACTTCACTCTCCTCTTTCTAAAGTTCAAACTTGAAACACATCCTTACTTTATTTTTAGGTTTGAGCTTTATTATTCATCATAAAGTCATAATCTCTTCTTAACACACAATACTTTAAGTCCCTTAAAATTTCAAAAATATAGTTTTCTTTACTTTAAATAGTTAACTCTAATCAAATCATTTCATACCAAATATCTTACCCTTATAAAATTAACCTTTATTACTAAAAACTTTTATCAAATCCTTCCATAATATTCAACTAATATAAAAAGTTTTAGTTATCTCAAGTGAGGTTCAACTGCCATAAGTTATGCTAATAATTTTTTTTTGAAAATATAATAATTTAGAACAAATAAGAGTTAATATTTTTCTACCCTACCCCAAACTTAAATTTTTCAATAAATTTAAACAGTAGAGAGTAAAAGAAACTAACCTTTTTGTGCTGGGATCTTGAAATCTTCAAAAGCTATCTGGTATTAGTCAAAATTTACAGCTAGCTGGCATAAAACAGTTAGCAACACTGATATAAAATTTTTAAATATTTGCAGGGTAAAGAGATATCAAATTTAAACATCTAAACATACAACAAAACACCATAACTACTAAACAAACTATCACAACACTACACAGTCCAATTAACAATTTTAATTTTTCATTACAACATAACAATACATTAACATGTTTACACATCACATGAAAAAGTAAATAACTATTACATCACAGAAACAACACAACACATAACAAGAAAAACATAAACAGAAACAAACAAACTACCAATCTCCATCACCAGGTTCATCAATAGGGTCAGCAGGATTAGGTCTATACGGTGTATTGCTAGGGCAAGTAGGAAATATCACATCAGTCTCCACCCTCATGAATCTGACCTGAGCGTCATGATAGGCAAAATCGAACTCAACTCTTCTCCTCATATAATCTTTATTCACATCACTTCTAGCCTCAACACATCCATCCTACCATGGAGTCTATCTATAGTAGCACTCTGAAATCTCAGCTACCCCATAATATCAGACAATGTAGGGGGCTCAGATGTAGATGGAATGTATAACTCGTAGTAGGAATATCAGTACTCCTACTCTCAACTCGTGCTCCCACATGAGACTCATAAGTATGAATAATAGTCTTTATAATTGGTCTCAGTGGTATAGCTACCTCTTCAGACTTGTTGAACTCTACTCCAGACTGAACACACAGGGCATGAACTAGGGCAGGATGTCCTAATCCTCCAGTGGTCTCGCCTCTAGCAATAGTCTGAATATTCTTGAAGACAATAGCTCCAATATCAATCTTCTTCATATTCTGAATAAAATAGTTCAGAATTGCTCTATCACTTGTAACTTCACGGTGGTGATAAGAATTTAACAGTCTTGCAGAGATGAAATAGTGCCAAGCTTTAGATGCAACATTTAACGTGGAAGCGAGGAAGTTAATCATCTATTTTTGACTTATTTTCCATTCCTTTTTTCCATCTGTCAGAAAAGCAATCACTTCTTTCATATTTGCCTCTCGAGTATCAAAATTTTTGTATTCGCAAACAAAAGGTTCCCAAGTTTGATAAAATGCATTGATACGCTAAGGGGTGAATTCAACAATTTTTCCTCTTACTAGCACATACTGAGTCTCAGTCTAGGGCACATTTGCATAGAACTCTCTAACAACACCCATAACAGCATTCGCAGTAAAAATAGAATTGAGCGATACTGATAGAATAATGGCAAACACACATCAACTAATATCTCAATTATATCCAATATTTATCAGTTTTTAAAAGCATTTAGGAGCGATTAGGATTCTAAAATAACTATCTAAAAGCACAATTACAATAAACTAGCAAACACACCACTAAGATACATATGGGTTGCCTCCCATAAAGCGCTTGGTTTAACGTCCTCAGCCCGACAAACTATTCAGTTAATCGAGATGACTCAGCATTAAAACCTCTTTGAAGTCAGGTTGAAACCGGTCAAAGTAAGGCTTTAATCGATTCCCATTAACCTTGAAAGTCTTTCCAGTATCAGGATCCTCAATATCAACAACTCCAAAAGAATGAACTTTTAGAACTGTAAATGGTCCCAACCATCTAGACTTGAGCTTTCCAGAAAATAGTTTTAATCTTGTGTTGTATAACAAAACATTTTGTCCCTGTTCAAATTTCTTTTTCAATATCTTCTGATCATGCCACAATTTCATTCTCTCTTTATAGATCCTGTCATTGTGATAAGATGCATTTCTAATTTCTTCCAATTCATTCAATTACATAAATCTCTTCTCTCCAGCATTTTTCAAATTAAAATTCAACTCTTTTATTGCCCAATATGCTTTATGCTCCAATTCAACCAGTAAATGACAAGTCTTACCAAACACTAGTCTATAAGGAGACATTCCAATCGGGGTTTAAAAGCAGTCCTATAAGCCCATAATGCAGTATCTAATCGAGCAAACCAATCTAATTTATGATTATCCACAGTTTTCTCCAAAATTATTTTAATTTCACGATTAGACACTTCTGCTAAACTACTAGCTTGAGGATGATAAGTAGTAGAGATTCTATGAATAATATTATATTTCTCAATCAATCTCTTAATTTGATTATTCCTGAAATGGGATCCACCATCATTTATAATCACTCTCGGCATTCCATATCTCGTAAATATATTTTTCTTTAAAAATTTTGAAACACTCTGAGTATCACATCTAGGTAAAGTAATAGCTTTAATCAATTTCGAGACATAATCAACGACAACCAATATATATACATTTCCAAATGAAGAAGTAAATGGTCCCATAAAATCTAGTCCCCTTACATCAAAAATTCTAACTTCCAAATTATAATTTAGAGGCATTTCATTTCTTCTAGAGATATTACCTACTCTCTGACATCGATCACATGATTTAATTATTTGTATACATCCTTAAAAAGAGTAGGCCAATAAAATCCAGATTGTAAAATCTTAAAAGTAGTTTTATCAACACCGAAATGACCTCCAAATTCAGAATCATGACATCGTTGAATAATTAAATTAGTTTCTTCCTGTGGCACACATCTTCTAATAATCAAATCCTTACACTATTTATACAGATAGAGCTCATCCCAAAAATAAAATTTTGCATCATATTTAAACTTCTTTTGTTGTTGCATTGTTAAATCAGGTGGTACAATATCACTCACAATATAATTCACAATATCAGCATACCAAGGCAAATTTCTTTTCATAATAGTATAAAGTTGTTCATCAGGGAAAGTTTCTGTAACTCCCTTCTCAAATTCAGATAATTTATCATATTCAATTCTCAACAAATGATCAGCTATTTGGTTATCAGATCTCTTCCTATCAACTATCACAAAATCAAATTCTTGCAGAAGAAGTATCCATCTAATCAGTCTAGGTTTTGCATCCTTCTTTTGCATTAAATATTTTCTAGCTGAATGGTCTATATGCACAATAATTTTAGCTCCAATTAAATAAGGTCTAAACTTTTCAAAAGCAAATATTATAGCTAATAACTCTCTTTCAGTAGTGGTATAATTAATTTGATCTTCATTAAGAGTTTTACTAGCATAGTAAATGACTTTGAAAACTTTATCATGCCTCTGACCCAACGCTACTCCGATCGCATAATCACTAGAATCACATATAAGTTCAAATGGTTTCTCCCAATCAGGTGAAACAATTATAGATGCAGTGATTAATTTCTATTTTAATAATTCAAAAGCATGCAAACATTCATCATTAAAATCAAATTTTCTATCATTTTCTAGAAGTCGGCACAAAGGTTTAGTAATTTTAGAAAAATCTTTAATATATCACCTGTAAAATCCAGCGTGTCCTAAGAAACTCCTCACCTCTCTCATGGTAGTGGGTGGTGGCAATCTCTCAATCACTCTAATTTTATAAGGGTTGACCTCCATACCATATTCAGAAATTTTATGCCCAAGCACAATTCCTCCTGCAACCATAAATTGACATTTCTCCCAATTCAGAACTAAATTTGTTTTCTCACAAAGCTCCAAAACTTTTGTTAAGTTTTCCAAACAAATTTTAAATGAAGTCCCAAATACAGAGAAATCATCCATGAAAACTTCTATTCCATTATCTATCATACTGCTGAAGATAGACATCATACATCTCTGAAATGTTGTAGGTGCATTACACAGTCCAAAAGGCATTCTTCAAAAAGCAAAGGTTCCGTAAGGGCTAGTAAATGTTTTCTTTTCTTGATCCTCAGGAGCAATAGGTATTTGATGGTAACCAGTATATCCATCCAGAAATCAGTAGTACTTGTGTCTAACAAGTCTACCCAACATTTGATCGAGAGAAAGGGAAGAGGAAAGTGATCTTTTTGGGTGGCGGCATTTAATTTCCTAGAGTCAATACAATTTCTCCATCCATTAATTTATCTTGTGGGTATAGTTTCATTCCATTCATTCACTTCAACAATCACTTCTCCCTTTGTTGGTACACAATGTATTGGACTCAACCAAGCACTATCCAAAATAGGATAAATAATTCCAGCATGCAGCCATTTTAAAATCTCCTTCTTAACTACTTCTTTCATTATTAGATTCAATCTCCTCTGCGGATCAACTCTTGGTTTATGTTCTTCATCTAATAAAATCCTTTGCATACAATCTGAAGGACTAATTCCTTTAATATCAGCTAAAGTCCATCCAAAAGTCTTTTTGTATCTTTTTAAAATTTCCAACAATTTTTGTTCTTGATATTCATTTAACTCTGAAGGTACAATAACTAGTAGGGTAGATGATTCTCCTAAAAACATATACTTCAAAATGATCATTTCTCAAATATTCACAGACCTCCATCCTAAAACATTCATTATCTTTTTCCATTGAGGGATACTTCATAGATTTCAAAATATTAAAGGTCACCTTTTGATCATTAACTCTCATAGTTAATTCTCCTTTTGGAACATCAATCACTGCTCTCCTAGTAGCAAAAAATGGTCTTCCCAAAATGATTGAAATTTCTTTATCTTCCTCCATATCAAGTACAATAAAATCCGTGGGAAAGATAAATTTATCCACTTTCACTAACACATCTTCCACCACTCCTTTAAGGTAAGTAATGGAACGATTGGCCAACTGAAGAGTCACAGATGTAGGAGAAATTTCTCTTATTCCCAACCTTTTGAAAGTTGATAAAGGCATAAGATTAATACTAGCTCCCATATCACATAAGGCTCTTCCAAAAAAATTTTCACCTACAACACACGGGATAGTGAAACTACCAGGATCTTTAAGTTTTTTCGGAAGCTTCTTCTGAATAATTGCACTACACTCTCTGTTAAGTGCAGCAGTTTCATGATCTGTGAACTTTCTTTTCTTTTTAAGAATATCATTTATAAACTTGGCATAGTCAAGCATTTGTTCTAATGCTTCAATAAAAGGAATATTTATTGTTAATTTCTTAAGGATCTCCGAAAATTTTCCAAATCTGTTATCCCTGTTTTGTTTCTTCAATCTTTGAGGAAATGGAGGCGGTGGTTTTTCAACAGTAATCTTCATTGGTTCAAGAGGATATTCCAAGTCTGGATAAATCTTGTTTGAACCTTTTTCAGTTTCCACCTTCTCCTTTTCTATTTCAACTTCTTTTTGTACTCTTGTCTCCAATTCCTTTCCACTTCTTAATTGAATAGCCTTAAGTTGTTCCTTGTTTTGATCTTTAGGTTGGTCTCAACATTGCTTGGAAGTGTTCCAGAAGGTCTATTATTAAGTGCAGTGAAATTATGCTCCAATTGATTTTCAATATTTTTCATCGTAACAGCTTGAGCTTGTAATTGATTTCTCATATTCAGAATCATTTCTTCAGTAAACAACTTCTTATCCTTAAATTATGGGTTACTATTGAATCCAGGAGGATAAGAGGGTCTAAAATTGGTATTCCTTGATTGTTCAAATTTCCAACTAGATTTATAGAATTGTTCCCCCATTATGGGTTAACATTGGCATTGCAATTATTCCAGTTAAAATTTGGGTGATTCTTCCAACCAGGATTATAATAATTTGAATAAGGATTGTTTGGTCTATTAATAACATTCAAGGTCTCATAAGGTGTTTAAGATTCAGTTATCTGTCCAAATGAATTTTCCTCTAACACTTGGGGTGGTTGAAAATAATTCATTCCATATTGATCTATTTTCTTAGAAAGAGCTGCAATTTGAGAAACTATCATAGTCATCATATCTGAATTATGAATACTAGCTACTCTCTTAGGATTTGCCCATTCAGAGGGCCATTGAAAATTATTAGTAGCCATTTCTTCTATTAATGCGTATGATACATCAAAAGGTTTTGACATTAACTATCCACCAGCAGCAACATCTATAATCGATCTCAATGATCCTACTAATCCATTGTAAAATGTTTGAATTATTAACCAATCTGGTAATGCATGATGTGGGCACTTCCTAGGAAGATATTTAAATTTTTCCCAAGCTTCATATATTGATTCCCCTTCAAACTGACCAAAAGATGTGATATCATTTCTTAGCTTAATAGTCTTTGATGGAGGGAAATATTTTGATAGAAACTTTTGAAAAAGTTCTCCACAAGTTCTATTAGACCCAGGTGCTAACGAATTTAACCACGCCTTAGCTTTATCCCTTAACGAAAAAGGAAAAAGTCTAAGTCTGACAGCATCATTCGACACTCCGTCATATTTAAAAGTAGCACATGGTTCTAGAAAACTAGCGAGATGTAAATTTGGATCCTCACTAGGTGTTCCTCCAAATTGATTATTTTATACCATTTGGATAATAGCAGGTTTAAGTTCAAATGAATTAGCAGCAACATTAAGATTTTGAATAGTCACATGAATTTCATCTGCTGTTGGGTTAGCATAATCTCTTAATAGTCTTGGCAAATTTTCAATATCATTTCTCTGATTATCTTGATTATTCGCCATTTAGCAAGGATTTTTAGTTTGTTTTTGTTGTTTTCTAATTTTTCTAATAGTACACTCTAACTTCAAATTGTAAGGTACTAAACCTATAAATCCACTACTATGCATATAAAATCACACAAATACTATAAAAAGTAAACAAACACACAATTACACACTACAAAGTAAAGGTTTTTAGTTACTATATTATCAATAGATTCCTTTTATACCTTCCCCAGCAACGGTGCCAAAAACTAGATGGGGGCCGGACTTTATTTATACTGCAAGAACTTATGAACTCAAATTTATATATTTAAAAATGATTTTATAAAGTCCAAGCATTCAACGCAAGTATAAATATCGTATTAAGTAATACAGGGCTCTAATGGAGTCCTGGTTATCGATCCCACATGGAAGGCACGATTCTTACAATAGACAACGTAATACTGAAATCCAATACTCAAATCACAATTAAGGTTTAAGTTTACTTCTACTAACAAGATATAGAAAACAGTAACAGTTAAGTAAACTACAATTACTTCTAATATCTTTAAAACAGAATTAACTAACATGCACACTAAGCTTGGTATTTGAAAGGTTTTGATATATATGAAAAGTATCTTTCCTCTTGCAATGAGTAGATGATGTGTGAATGATGTAGAATGATTTTTTTATTCTATTGTTCCAAATAGGGGCATAACTGTTTCTTTACCCTAAAAAAATTAGTCCCTCTCCAGGCATGAAAAGAACATTGACATATCATAAGCTTAGTCACTAAATCTAAGGCTAGGCTGGGAGGATACCGGCTGTCACTACAGAGCTCCCACTCACCCTTCACCTGAAGGCTAACCTTTGAGTTTAGTTACTAATCTTAGGACCAAAATGGGATCTCAGCCTGTCACCTTGAAACCTCTAATTTGAAGTCCATCAAAACACATTTCCCTATTTATTTGCACTTAATTACCATGAACTACGCAATTCATCCATGGACATTGAATGGATTCTTCATTATTGTTGTAGGACACTAAATCCTTTCAGAGTTAATGTTCAACAATAGATTTTAACAATTCAATTGTCCAGATCAAAAAGTAAATTAAGTTCGAAATGAAAAACCATCACAATTTCTTCATTACTTTAAAAGCACTTCAAATCCACATCATCACATCATCATATCTCTATGCAAGAAGAAAGACAAAGGAGTCTACTCAGAATTCATGGAGAAGACACAATAAAACATGAATTTTATATATAAAAGAAAAGTCATACGAACCACAAAAGCAAATACAACTTAACTCTTTCTCTTCCCCAATGCAAATCCCTTGAAGTTCCTTTAAATCCTTTTCTCCCCTCTTTGCAAAACTCAATTCCCTCTTTAGAATGGAAATGAAGAAGTAATCTCTCACTTTACTCCTTCTCCTTCACTCCTTAGAAAAGAATCACCTCAAATTCTCACTTCTACACACACTCTTCTAAACCCTAACACTCAACACACACTCTCCCTCTCTAGAACTTCACTAAAGACCACAGAACTCCACACCATTTTTTGTCCAAAAATAGTTAATTATAACTTAGAAATGCATTCCTAAGAGTTTCTTTAAGCATCCCTTTAAAATGTCGCCAAAACTCTTCAAATTTGAATTGCACCGACATTGGGCACCGGCGGTGCCTGATATGGCGCCGGATGCGCTCTATTACCCAAATAAATTCTGGAGCTTTCGGGAAAATGGCGCCGGTGGCACCAGAAGCTGTTTTTTTCCTTTTTGATCCTTTTTGCTCCAAATTCATTTATTTTCGCTTGTTTTCGCTCCAATCACCTAAAATCATCATACCTGCAACAAATCATGAAAAATACATTTTTTTAAATTACATATCACCAAAATGAGTAAAATTATATTGCAAAAATAGTATATATTTTTTGTGCATCAGGTCTCTAGCACAAGTTATAGTTTTTTGAAGTGATTAGTCATTTTTGGCAGATGGTTGGAAGTGGATCAGGGTCGGTTATGGCCAAATGTCATACTAGGCTCATCTGGAAGAGAAAAACTTGAGGAGTCCATTGGTACAATTGGTTTTGATTGAATCAAATTCCTTAGTGAGATATTCTTGGTCAAAGTGGGTTCAAAACTCTGTGAGAGCTAATAAAGAAACTTTTTGAGCTGTGATATTAATGAATTTTATTGAGCTAGAATGTGTCTTTTTATATTTTGAACAACTTTTATTGTATTTCAACTCAATTTGAAATCATTTTGAAGTAGTTATGCTAAATTATCTTTTTCTATCTCCTAGTTATTGTTTTTCTAAATTGTTGTCGACTCAGGCCTTAAATGAAGCTGGATCTTGACACAGAAGGGCTTATTTGAAAGGTTATGATGAGAAGGATGCAATGGCTCTTTTTTAAAAAATTACTCATTGAAAATTTTTTACGTACGCCCAATATTCATGCATGGAAACTCTAATTGTATAGTTTTATGCAAAAACGACGTATGATGATCACTAAACTTTTTTGCATGCTTTCCGTATATGTTTATGAAAGTTATGCAACTTACAGGATGTAATTTGGATCATCGGTTCGACATATGAAGAAGAACGATAACTTTAGGGTTTTGAAGGCAATATTCATGCATGAAAATTTTGAATTGAAAGATATTACATAAAAATTATGTAAAATGATTGACTGATTTTTTTGTACTATTTTTAAATATAACAATAATAATCATGCAACCTTCAAAATGATGTTCTGAGCCATATAATAATCTCTGGAGAGATAATGATGGTTTTAAGGTTAAGGCTGCTTCAAGGTTTAGCTCAGCATTTAGCTCACGTGAAGCTCAACGAAGTTCAAAAGAAGGGAAAATGGTTGACCTAAAAATGAGGTCAAAAAATGAACCTTCAATATGTTTTATTGCCTATGTAAACTATGACACACAAATTAGTATTGACCTTTATAATCGACCAAGTTTGAGGATACAAACATCAATATCCTACATCTGAGTTTTTGATTTAGAGGATGAATCCCAAGATGTAAAGTTTTTACTTTTCTTTTATTTTTGAAATTTTTTTAACAAGGGATTTTAAGATTATCTTTATTTTTGGTTGAGGTTTCAGTTGTTTGAGATTTCAATTTTGTGTAGAGATGCTCGATTCATTGAGAAGTATTCAATTTTATTAATTCAATTTCAACATAAAAGGTTTCAAAATTTATTAAGGGGGTTTCAATTTTAATAATTCAATTTCATAATGGAAGGTTTCAAATTTCCTTAAGGAGCTTGGTTTGAACACTTTAGGATGAAAAGTGTAATGATTGATGTTCATCCTAGATGATGATTAAAATGATTAGATCAGGATAGACAACATATATGGATTCACCCCTAAATTAAGAGCTAATCAAATAAATTTTGATTCATCAAACTAGAATATTTTAGGGATGAAAGGCGTAAGGATGAGCATTCATTTTAAAGATGAACACGGTGATTAGATCAAGATAAATTGATTGTTGGGTTCGTATTTAAACTTAAAATCTAATTGAAACTAGAGATTACTTAGGGCCAACGGGTCTCCAAAGGAAATACTGTAAGTTTCAATGACTAACATGTAGTTTCAATGGATTTCCTTAGTCAAGGAAATAACTAATGATTCAACCATCGAGAATCATAGTTAATGCATTAGGAGAGAGATTTTTGATAATCATTTGCCTGGGTTTCAATGGCATAACTAAGAAGGTTCGTATAGGATTGATCTAATAGCTTGGTTATGTTAATCCTAGGCATTGTTCTTCTACTGAATCTGGTAATTCAATATAAACAACAGATTTTGCCAATTGTAGCAAGTTTAATCAACATCATAGCTTTATATACATCATTATAATCTCTTCGTTATCAGTGACTGACACTATATCACATAGTTAGAATGGTGCTCTTCTAGACTTACTCAGTCACACCATCAGCTATGTTAGAGCTAGCGTAACCGATAAAAGCTGATATACCCAAGAAAGAAAAACTTAGCCTTTCAGTGAAATATGCTAAGGAAATGTTCCGTGAGGGGCCATAGACTTTACTTAGACTTATTAATCCAAAGAATCAACCTAGGTATTAATGTTTCATTAAACTGATGATAGTCATGCCGACCATATCTTGATGGTGCCCAACAAGATTACTCCAACGTCGAGAGGTCAAAAAGGAGAGAGTATAGTTTTTTTATGAATCAAGCTAAAAAAAGAGAGTGTTAGAAGATGGATTCTACACTTTACAAATCCAAAGGATTGCCTTGCTTATCAGCATTTCACTACATCACAAATCAACCAAACTTGATCAATCATGATGGTTTCACAAAGGGTTTACTCTAAAACTGACGGATCAAAAGGCTGACCCTATGAAAAAATTATTCAAGGCTAGCTTAGGCCCAACCCCCTAATCTAAGGAAGTCAATGATCGATGCCAGTGAATTTCTGCATAATTCTTGCACATGACATAATGGTCAAAGTGCTCTCTTGTTCAAATGGCCTTCCACCAGACTGAGATATATAAGCCAAAGGAAAAGGTAAAGATAATTCATCAAGAGGTTTTTTTAGACCACTAAGTAAAAAAAAGATCCTTGTTCCAATTCTAGATTTATTGGTCTCAAGTGTTGAAGTTCTTAAATATGGCAATCCAACATAAGTAGCAGGCCTCGCAAACCGTGGCAAGTCTAATCAACATTAAAACTTTAACTATGATAATTCAATTTCTTCCCTACTAATGACTGGCACTATATCACATAGCTATAGTGGTGCTACCCTAGAATTACTCAGTCATGCCATCAGCTATGTCAAGGCTGATGTAACCGATAAAGGCTGACAGAACCTGAGAATGTAAAACTTTTGTTTTCAGTGAGCTATGTTAAGAGAAGGGTCTATGTGGGATCATAACCCTTAGTTAGACGTATTAATGAAAATAACCAACTTTGATATTGCATTCCGCCGAACCTAAGCAAATCAACCTGATCATATCGTGATGGTATGAACCACTCCGCGAACTTAATGTAATTTTCATTTTTGTAATAAGTATATAATATATTCTATAATCGCAGAGTTACTACTCAACGCAAGTATACGCATCTCTCAAGTAATACAGGGCTCTAGTGGAGTCTTGGATATCGATCCCACAAGGAATATTTTAGAGGCTATGAACTAGGATTATAGAAACCAATTCAGAATCACAACTTGGAAATCAAAATTGCCTATTTGTCACTAATATGTAATCGAAAGTAATATGAAGACTTAATTAATTAATTATACTCACAGATAACTAATTCTACTAATAAAGTGAAGTTCAAATATATAAGCAATAATCTTTCTCATTTGTTAAGAAATTTAAGTGAATGGATAATTAGAATTAGTTTAAAATGTGTTGTGCCAAATAGGAGCATACTTATTCTTTACCCTTTGGTCCAGGCATAAAGAAAATTGACTAATCTTATGCTTGCTTACTGAATCTGCAGCTAGGTGCGGGAGGATATCGGCTCTCACTTTGTAGCTCCCACGTTCCCCTCGCCTGAGGGCTAACATCTACACTTCAGCACCCAAACTATAGGACCGAATTGAGGATTTTAGTCTGTCACTCTAAAATCTTCAATTCTACACCCGATGAATATTATTTCCCTATTTATTTGCACCTTACTTCCAAGGACTTTGACCTCTCTAAATCTCGAATGTAATCTTCACTTTAGTTGTAAACTCAACATATTTTAACTAATCAATTGGCCTTATTGAAAGTAAATTAAGATTTAAGTAAAATATTATCACAACTTCTTTTATAATTTTCTTTACACAGTAATTCAAATCATCATTTCATAAAAATATCAAAAGAAAGAGAAAGACAGAAAAACTACTCAGATTTCATGGAGAGGATACAATAAAACTTGGATTTCATATATTAAAGCAAAGTTCTACAAAATAAAATAAGTAAATACAATTTATCTTAAATTCCTCCCCAAGCAAACTCCTTGAAATTTCTCTGAATCTCTTTCTTTCTTTTCAGTACACAGAATTCTCCTTCGAAATGGCAATGAGGATGAAATCTCTCACTTCCCTTCCACTCTTACAATCTCTCGAAGAATCCCTCACAAATATCACTATCTGAACTCACTAACTAACACTCTTTTTACTCTTTGGACTCACTAGACTCTCTAGTGGACTAGATGACACGTGGTGGACACAAATGGACGCTAGTGGACCCCTTTTTTGTCCCCAAATTGTTTCTTTTAAAGTAGTTGAAGAGTTTCCAAGAGTTTTCTAAGCATCCTTTCAAAAATTGTCCACATTCAATGTACCTTGTGAGTAAACCGATTTTCGCATCATCGGCGGCCTCGAGCTCGCCATCGGCGGCCTCGAGCTCGCCATCGGCGGCCTTCTAAAATACTTAGCCTTGGACCCTCTTGCATAAGGCCCGCTGTCGGCGGCCTCGATCTCGTTGTCGGTGGGCTTCCTTGTAATATTTTTTGAACTCTCGGGAAAACTACGCCGTCGGCGCCGTCAAGCTTGCCTTCGGCGCCTTAGATCAAATTTTCTTCTTCTTTGTCCTTTTTGCTCCAATTCATCTTTTTTTTTGCATTTTTTCTCTCCATTGTCCATGAATCAACATATCTGCAATAAATCATCAAAAATACCCTTCTTTAAAGTGCAATATCTTCAAAATCAATATAAAATAGGCATGAAAATCTTATTTTAGTGGGTCAAAATCCCCCAAACTTAACTATTACTTGTCCTCAAGTAATCTTTAGTAGTACATAAAAGTTATGATTCATTGTGGTAAAGTTTTAATTCAGAAAGACTTTAATTTTGATTTAAATAAATATCATAGTAAGAATACTTAGAAAGATTTTCAAGTAATTAGATTAACTCTGTAGAAGTAAGGCTATCTTGTTATCAAGTCTAAGAGTTCTAGTCTTCTATTCATTTCAAGAATGACTATATGTTGCAATATCAATTCACTTAGAATATTTAGATGATAGGAAATTCATGAGGACATCACTAGTAAAGAAACTAGTCCATAAATATAAGTTCAGAAATGTATTTAGTTTTCCCTTTAGGTTAATCCAAATGAAGCCAATTTTTTATAAGGCATCTCCTTAAGCTTCTCCTCACTTACCCTTTTTTTTCTTCTTTTTTCTTTTCTTTTGAGGGATTGTTTTTCAATTCTTCCTTTTTCTTTTTCTTTTTCAAGTGAGGATTACTATATCTGGATAGCCTGTTAATAATTTTGAACTTCACTCTTCTTTTCCTAAATTTGAAACTTTAAAACATTCTTTACCTTATATGTAATTTATAGTTTTTACATCATTGAGTCCCAATCTTTTCTTTCTCAACAAAATTCCTAAGATTCGTAATATTTCAAAATATAGTTTTCTTTACTGTAAATAGTTAACTATAGTCTTATCCTCTTATACCAAATATCTTAACCTAAAAAATTGATTTTCATTACCAAAAATATTTCCTTGAATCTTCTATCATATTTAGATAAAGTCTAAATATAGTTAACTGAATTAAATTTTATCACAAAAATCATGTTATAAATTTTGAAAATATTTTAATATGAGAAAATTAATAGTTAATATTTTTCTCCCCCCAAAACTTAAAGCTTTCAATAATAGAAATAATACAGGGTGGAAAGAAAAATTTTGAATATAAATCATACCTTTACACTTTAGGCTTTTTTGTCTTTTTGAAATTTTGCAGGTTCTTCATGAAAATTTTAACTTCAACTGACCTGTAATATTAGAAACTTTTCTACACATATAACAATTTAGAGAATTTGCTGGGTAATGAAATTTTAAAACAAGTATATAAACTAAAACATTTAACAACAACAATTAACTACATAAGACAATACAAAATAACATTTGCATTTCATAACACAGAACAAACAGTCTATTATTTTTAACTTAAAGTTCACAATTACAATTAAAATCGCAATCCATCAGAATCATCCAGAAATGAAAATACAAACTACAAAACAAAACATACATCTCAGAAAATAACATTATTTATAGAATATAAACAATAAAAGTACCGCAACAAAATAAACACATACATCACATCAAATCACAAAGATCATACATCAAAATCCCATGCTAAGTCTTCATCTCCCTGGTCAGCAGGTGGATTGGGTTGATAATGAGTATAAACGGGGCATTCAGGAAAAGTGACATCAGGCTCACCTCTATAGTGTCTAGCCTGAGCATCATAATAAGCAATCTTGAAATCAGAGTGCCGCTGAAGATACTCATTATCATGATCATGTCTTCGCTCTAAACCTTCAATCCTTTGATCAATTCTTTTCAGTCTTTCGTCTAACTTTTTAAAACTTTTTCACTACAGGGTCATTGCATTCATCTAATCATACAGAGTAGGGGAGCTAGAGGCACGAGGGTCATAACTAATAGAAGGGATGTCTCTACTAGTAGAAGGTGCCTTGCTCCTACTCCCAGATCTCCATTCCTCATGGGATTCATAAGTCTTCAAATTAGCTTTACTAATGGGTTTCATAGGGTACACCCATTCTTCATCATCTCTTGCTTTCACTTCAGATAATTGGCAATGTGCATAAATTAGGCCAGGATGTCCAAAATATCCACTTGATTCACTCTTTGTCGTGGCCATAATATTCTGATAAATTATTCTCCCCACATTTATACTTCTATTGTTCTGAATATAGAAATTCAGAACTGCTCTGTCTCTCAATACTTCACTATGGTGATAAATGTGCAGCAGAGTAGAACAAATGAAATAATTTCATGTTGTAGCTGTGACATTCATCATAGATAGAGGAAAGTTAATCCGTTCATGATGCTTAATTTTTCAAATCCCTTTCCCATCAGTAAGAAAGTCAATAACATCATCTAACGGACCTTCCATAGTTCCAAATGTTTCATACTCGTAAGAATAAAAATCGTGAAGCTCGTAAAAAGAATTAATGCGTGTAGCCATAAAATCGACAGAAAATCCTCTTACTTGGACAGGCTCGTCCTCAAGGTGAGTCAGATTAGAATAGAACTCTCTCACAACTTCAATAGAAGCTTTATTGGTAGTGTAACAGAAGTTCTCCCATCTCCTTTCTTTAATAACTCCTTTCACCTCTCCTCCAGGATTATCAAAAACTTGATCTTGAATACACTTCTTTCCTTAGAAGATTGAAGTTTATCTTGATTGGGCCTTTGCATTTATAAATCGAGCCTCGTTAAATTCAAGTCTCCTCTTTTGACGTGGAGCCATTGTTCGATCTATCAAAGTTACAAAAATCTAAACTAAACTCCAAAATAATAATACAATGGCTTCTAAAGGTGATTTAAAGTAATCTAAATCAAGTTTCATGAATTTCTTCCAAGTCTTTTCTCCACATTTTCAAATTTTCTAAAATTCCTTAATGTGGAAGAAATTCGTGGTGAAATTTGATCCATAAAAAAATACCAATTTTTTATGTCTTAATTCTTATCAATTTCAAAGGATATTATGCTTTAATGAAAGGTATTTTTGTGTTTTTGGATGTAGCTGATGTAAAAAGATCCAAAAAAGGAAAAAGGAGCAAAAAGGAGTAAAAAGGAGAAAAAATGGAGCAAAATACAAAAATTATAAAAAAAAATGGCTTGGCGCCTAGGCCCCAGAAGTTGGCGCCTAAGCGCCAGACTCGATACAGAACTGTCAAGTTTTTGACAACGTTTGAACGGTTATTTTGATGGAGTGAGTGGTTATTGGACATTCTAGAAGACTGGCAGTTGTTCCTTGATATTAGGACATGTGATACATTGCATTTGGACGCTCCAAAACGCTTCTAATCGCGAAGAGGTGCGAGCCAAAGTGAAGAGGTGCGAAGAACTGGACGCGGTGTTCGGCGCCTAGGCTCCAGATTCCGGCGCCTAGGCGCCAGACAGACCTTCTAGAAGATTCATTGAATGTGGACATGTTTTGAAGAGGTGCCTCAAGGCAACCCTTGAAGCCTATAAATAGGAGTCCATTTCTTCAGAAAAACGTGCCCCCCATTGTAACCCCTTTCTCTTATCCACTTTAGGATCTCTCATCCTTAGAGAGAGAAATATAGAGAGAAATTTAGGGCCACTTTTGTTTTAGTTTAGAGAGTTTATTTCAAGTTGTTGCATCTGGAGTTCATTATACTGTGGAGTCAGTAGGAATCAGAAGATCTGTAGAAGGAATATTTGAGATAAGTATTTTATATTTGATTCAAAGTTTATTTATTATGTTTCTGTTGTTTATATTCAATGTGTTACGAGTAGTTAGTTTACTTTCTTCCTTCAATTATGAAGAGATAGAAAAGATAATATAAGATTCGATGGAGAATTGAAATTCAAAATATTTTCAAAACATTGTGATGACATTAATACCTGATCTTACTTTACTTTTTAAATTGGCCATTTAAATTGTTAAAACTAGTTGAAGAGTTTTGAGACCTAGAAGGAGAAGAACTCTTAACTTGTAAATGTCACATGAATCCTTGGGTAGTCGAAGGCCATGTGCGGGCTATTCAAGGTGAAGTGCAAATAAATAGGAAGATAAGATTTAAAAGCGTAGAATTGATAAGTTTTTAGAGTGACAGACTAAATTCTTATAATTTGATTTATAGATTAGGAAAGGGTCACTAGTAGGGCCGACCATAGCCACCCTTGGAAATCTAGTAGTATGAGTCTAGATTAACCCATTCTACTAACAATACATCCGGACCTGATATGTAAATTAGCCAATGTTCTTTGCACCTGGATCAAAGGGTAAAGAATAGGAATGCTTCTATTTGGCACAATACCATTAATCAAATTCTCCAACGAATATTAAATTATCTTAAAAATCTTAGATTAATTGAAGGGAAGAAAGTTGTTTGTTTTATATAGTTTTCACAAAATCATTTTCTTATTATTGTTTTCTTTAACTGCATCTAGTAAATTAAAAGTAATTTATAGTTAGATTAAAATACAAAAAGATTTTTGAAATACAATATTTAAAAATTTATTACCATATTTTTTCCCCGTGGGATCGATACTGGGGTCTTTGTTTCAAAGCTATATATTACTTGAAACGATACGTATACTTGCGTAGTACCCAAAAAGTATATAAAATATTTTCTTTTTAAATTATATTTTGCTATATAAACATATATTTAAAAAGTTTTATTTGGTACACATGTATATAGCAAGTTATTCCAGGTCAAGTGTTTAGCGCCTTTGCCAGAAATTAAATTTTCTAGCAGTGGTAACAAATCCTTGTATTAGGAAATACAAAAAGTCGGGTCAAGCTTTTGGCGCCGTTGTCGGGGAAGAAATAAGAATAGTTATAGATTTTTAAATATTATATTTCCAAAAAGATATATATATATATATATATATATATATATATATATATATATATATATATATATATATATATATATATATATATATATATATTATTCCTTGTTTCATTTTTTTGTTTTATGCGAAAATTTGGTTCTGAAAGATTAATACCTTTAGATTCAGAACTAGAAAGAACAATTAGAAAAATTAAAAAGGGAAAAAAATTTAAAAATTTCAAGAAATGACTACTTTACAAAATCCAATTGAACTTAATGATCAAAATGTTTATAAACCATTAAGGGATTATGCTAACCCTACAGTTGATGAACTTCATAATAGTATTCAAATACCCATTGTAGATGCTAATTCTTTTGAACTTAAACCGTCTATTATTCAAATGGTGCAAAACAATCAATTTGGTGGAACACCAAATGAGGGTTCCACCAAATGAGGATCCAAATTTACACCTTGTTAGTTTTTTAAAACTTTGTGCTACCTTTAAATATAACAATGTTTCTGATGATGCTATTAGACTTAGACTCTTTCCTTTTTCTTTAAGAGATAAAGCAAAGATGTGGTTAAACTCATTAGCAACTGGTTCTATTAAAACATGGGCTGAAATGGCAAGAAAATTCCTTGCTAAATATTTTTCTCCATGTAAAACTGCTAAATTAAGAAATAATATTACTTCGTTTAGTCAATTTGACGGGGAGACAATATATGAAACTTGGGAAAGGTTTAAAGAACTATTAAGAAAATGTCCTCATCATGCTTTACCTGATTGGTTAATTATTCAAACATTTTATAATGGATTAATTGGATCTTTAAAATCAATTATTGATCTTCTATCTTGGAGGTTCTTTAATGTCTAAATCATTTGAAGAAGCTTACACTTTAATTGAAGAAATGGCTAATAACAATTTTCAATGGCCTTCCGAAAGGATTAATCCTAAAAAGATGACAAGTATTCATGATAATGAAGCCTTTTCTATCTTAGCTTCACAAGTAGCAGTAATGTCTAAGAAATTAGATAATTTTGCAATTAATATTTCACATAATAACTCTGCTAATATTGAAGATTCTCAGACTATTGAAACTTTACAAGCTATGGCAAGTAAAAATAATCCTTATTCAAATTATTATAATCCTGGGTGGAAAAATCATCCTAATTTTAACTGGAATAATTCACAACAACAATGGGGTAATAATCAATCTCATCCCACTGGAAATTGGAATAGTCAAGTTAATCCAAATTATAAACCTCCTGGATTTAATAATCAACGAGAAAAAAGTTATCAATAGAAGAATTAATTTTACAAATGAATAATCAATTACAAAATCAAAATACTGCTATTCGTAATATTGAAAATCAAATGGGGGCAAATTGCTACTTTAATTAATAACATACTCGTAGGAACACTTCCTAGTAATGTTGAAATTAATCGAAAGGAAACTGGAAAAGAACATGAACAAGTTAAAGGCGTGCGACTTAGAAGTGGAAAAGAATTAAAAGAAAGAATGCGGAATGAAATTGAAAAAGAGATTGAGGTTGAAGAGATTGAAAAACCTAAAGAAACTCTATCTCCTAGTCAAGATCGATCGTTATACCTGTTAATGTGGAAGTTGAAAAACCATCACCACCTTTTCCTCAAAGACTTAAACGGCGAAACTTGATCATCAATTTTCTAAGTTCTTTGAAATTTTTAAGAAACTTACTATTAACATACCTTTTGCTGAAGCTTTGGAACAAATGCCAACTTATGAAAAATTTATGAAGGATATTTTAAGCAAGAAACGAAAATTTGAAGCTTTTGAAACTGTTGCATTAAGTGAAGATTCTCAAATATTGATTCTAAAATATTAATTATTTTTCAAATTTTTGTGATTTCGATCAATTTTAAGCCTCGTCGTCATTTGTTCGATCATTTTAATCATAATTTTTAAGTGATTTAGTGATGTATTAACACAAATAAAAATACACACAACAAAACTTCCCAATTATATATTAAATCCAAGTGTAACAATACACATTACATAACACATATAAGCAGGTATTTTCTCAACCTAAATTCATCTAATCAGCGTCGCAATCCAAGCCATAACACTTTAAATGCTGATAAAAAAACATTCCAAACATAATCTCAACTATTAAAAAGCAAAATAAGAAAGCAAACACACAAATATAGTTCAAATCAAGTTCTACATAAAGAAACAAATAAAGCAATTATACTACTCTTCTGAATCAGTGCTAGTTTCTCCTCTGATATCACCCATTGCTTGAACATGGACGAACATGTTATAAAAAGGTCGGAATGAAAATTCTTCAGTTGAATCTTCTTCAATCCATCTCATCCTTCTCATTAGGCATAACAAACTTGCTTCGAATTGCCCAGTATGATTAAAATGTTATTTCATCCTCCAATCGATATAATCAAAGAAACCAGACATATTGTTAATTGTACTCATTAAATTTTGTACCTAATTCTCCAGATTCTTGATTCTGTGTAAGATCATCTGTGTTTTGTCCGCTACTAGAGGTCGAATATGAATAGAGTTTTGTGATGCTTGATCCATAATCACGCCCATATCATTCTCTTCATCATTGGTTGGGAACATTCGGGTTGGGTCTAAAGGTTTCCAGGGTAGTAGTACCTTCTCCCAAATCTTGTATGATACTTGAAACAGACTGATTGAGAAAATTGTTGAAGGATGTCCAAGCCCTTGAGATGATCCTTGAACGATCAGGCCAAAAATAGACTTCACAATAATTGATCCAATATCAATTAGCCATCCCATTTGAATGCAGTAGTTCAATATAGCATTACCTTTCGTAACTTTACCAATTTTCATTATCGGTAATAATTTTGCATATATGAAAATGTTCCAATGTTTCGAAACGGGATTTAAAAGTGTTGCAGAAAAACTGACGTACCCATTTTCTCTAACTTCCCAGTGTTCAGTTTCGTCCATCAAATATTGGTAAATTTCATTCATCTTATCTCTCGTCGGCATGAAATTTGATTAATGGCAGACAGGAACATTCTTAAGCATGAAAAATTCATTAATTCGTCCAAAATTAAATGTTATCCACCTACCTCACACATAGATGCTTCTTTGGTTGATTCCATGCAAATTGGCATAGAACTCCTTTACCACTGGAACGACTACTGCGGCAATAGTGTAGCAAAATACTTCCCATCTTCTCCGCACGATCATTTCTTCAATTGCTGTCGAAGGATTGCTTAATCCTCGATTGACAAAACCTCTTCCTTTGATTAGCCTCCTTTTTGACATCACCTTGTTGAAAAGCCGTTGTGCCTCGGCACTGACGAACTTTCTCTAGTTGTACACTCAAAATCTAGGGTGATCTATTGAATTGTAATCCATTAGAGAAGAATTCAAGGGAGTTCCCATTCAATTTTGAGAACTATAGAGTTTTGGAACGTCCATGGAAGTTTATAGGGGACAAATTCTCTAAAAATCGCCAAAAACCATTGTTTCAAACTCGAAAAACTACTCACTCACTGATCTCGCTGTCGGCGGCCTCGATGGCGCCGTCGGTGAGCTCTGTGCAATTAAATTTAGGGCCCTCAAGAAAAACCCGCAGTCGGCAGCATCGATCGCACCGTCGGCGCCTTAGGCAAAATTTTTGCACAAAAAATGTCGTGGTCAAATACGTTCTAAATTTTCTCTATGGATCTAAATTCTTGATAATCAAAGGGCAAATACAAGTAGTAGAATTCAATATTATTACAAACTAATGATAAATTCAAACAAACACTTAAACAAATAAAGATAACTATGAGTTTCCTCTCATAAAGCGCTTGATTTAACGTCGTCAGCCCGACCTATTCAAGTGTTATTCAGGTTGACTGAGCATTAAAACCTCTTTAAAGTTTGGTCTTTTACCCTCAAAATATGGTTTTAATCTATGTTAATTTACTTTAAATCTATTCCCAGTCTTTGGATCTTCAATTTCAACAGCTCCATAAGTATAAACTTGAGTTACAGTAAAGGGTCCTAACCAACGAGACTTTAATTTCCCAGGAAATAACTTTAACCTTATATTGTAAAGCAAAACTTCTTATCCTAGTTCAAAGTTCTTCTGGTTAATCTTTCGATCATGCCTTAACTTCAATTTTTCTTTATAAATTATGTCGTTATCATAAGATTCATTTCTTAATTCTTCTAATTCATTCAATTATAATAATCTCTTTTCACCAGCATTTTTCAAATTATAATTGAATTCTTTAATCGCCCAATATGCTTTATGCTCCAATTCTACTGGTAAGTGACAAGTCTTTCCAAAAATAAGTCTGTAAGGAGTCATACCAATAGGATTTTTATAAGCAGTCATGTATGCCCATAATGTAGTATCCAGTCTCGTAGACCAATCTACTCTACTAGGATTTACAGTCTTTTCTAAAATTTGTTTAATCTCACGATTAGAAATTTCAGCTAATCCATTGGTTTGAGGATGAAAATCAGCAGAGAATCTATGAATGATATTAAAATTTTCTACTAATCTCTGAATATATTTATTCCTAAAATGGGATCCTTCGTCAGTGATAATCACTCTCGACATACTGTATCTTGTGAAAATATTTTTCATTAAGAATCTTGAAACTCTTTTAGCATCACAATGAGGTAAAGCTTGTGCTTCAATCCACTTTGATACATAATCAGCTGCAATCAAAATATATAAGTTCCCAAATGAAGGAATAAATGGTCCCGTGAAATCTAATCCCCAAACATAAAAAATCTCTACTTCTAACATGAAATTTAGAGGCATTTCATTTCTTCTAGATTTATTACCTACTGATTGGCATCTATCACATGTTTTAATATATCTATAAACATCTCTAAAGAGAGTAGGCCAAAAAAATCCAGCTTGTAAAATTTTATTCGCAGTTTTGTCAATCCCAAAATGTCCTCCAAATTCATAATCATGGTATTTTTGAATAATCAGTTCAGTCTCTTCATAAGGCACACATCTCCTAATAATAAGATTGTTACATTGCTTATAGAAATATGGTTCATCCAAAAAATATGCTTTTGCATCATGAACAAATTTTTTCTGTTGCAGCAGTGTTAGCATAGGTGGCAAAATATCGCTTACTATAAAATTAACTATATCAGTATACCAATGTATTTTGCACTCATTAATATGATAAAATTGTTCATCAGGGAAACTATCTATTATTTCATTGTCAGTGTCAGATAATTCATGATATTCTAGTCTCGACAAATGATCAGCAATTTGATTGTCAATTATCTTTATATCAATTACCACAAAATCAAATTCTTGCATTAAAAGTACCCATCTGATTATTCTTGGTTTAGTATCCCTCTTTTGCATCAGATATTTAATAGCAGAGTGATCAATATGCACAATACATTTAGTCTCAATTAAATAAGATCTGAATTTATCAAAAGCATATACAATAGCCAGTAACTCTTTTTTAGTAACTGTATAGTTAATTTGAACATCGTTAAGAGTTCTACTAGCATAGTATATTACTTAAAAAATATTATCATATTTTTGACCAAGAACAGCTCCAATAGCATAATCACTAACATCGCACATTAATTCGAATGATTTCTCTCAGTTAGGTGAAACTATTACAGGTATTGTGATTAGTTTTTCCTTTAATAGCTCAAAGGCATTTGAGCAGTCTTCAGTAAATTCAAATTTCTTGTCCTTTTCTAAAAGTTGGCATAGAGGTTTGGTAATTTTTGAAAAATCTTTAATATAACGCCTGTAAAAACCAGCATGTCTAAGAAAACTTTTTACCTCTCTCACTATAGTAGGAGTTGGTAATTTAGTTATAACTTGAATTTTTGCAGGGTCTACTTCCATGCCATTTTCTGAAATTTTATGCCCTAATTCAATTCCTCCTGCAACCATAAATTGACATTTCTCCCAATTTAGAACTAAGTTAGTTTTTTCACATAACTCCAAAAGTTTTTCAAGATGATTTAAGCATGTGTCAAATGATATCCCAAATACAGAGAAATCATCCATAAATACTTCTATTCCATTATCAATTAACGTACTAAATATAGACATCATACATCTCTGGAATGTTGCAGGTGCATTACATAGTCTGAAAGGCATTCTTCTAAAAATAAAAGTTCCATAAGGACTAGTAAAAGTTGTTTTCTCTTGATCCTCAGGAGCAATAGTAATTTGATGGTAACCGGTATATCCATCCAGAAAGCCGTACTACTTATCTCCAGCAAGTTTATCCAGCATTTGATCTAGAAAAGGAAGAGGAAAGTGATCTTTTCTAGTGGCGGCATTTAATTTTCTATAATCAATACATATACGCCATCTAGAAACTTTTCTGATGGGTATTAATTCATTATTTTCATTTACTTTAATAGTTACTCCTCCTTTCTTAGGAACACAATGAATTGGACTTACCCAAGTACTATCCGAAATAGGGTATACAATTCCAGCATCTAACCATTTTAAAATCTCTTTTTTAACTAATTCTTTTATAATAGGGTTTAGTCAGCTTGAGATCTTAGGGTTTCAGTGTGAACGGCTTACGGGATAGACCAGTTAAAGACGATGAAGGAGCGTCGTTCGATTGCGCGTGTAATGCTTGGACGGCCAGAATGGAGTCGAACGGAGATCAAATACATAAAGCGCAGCCGTGTGGATGTCTAGTCAGATGGAAGCGTTGAATAAGAGCGCGCCCCATGGTCTTTCAGAGTGACTAAGGATGACATGGCGCAGCGCTGGATAAGTAGGAAATTGGGTTTATTTTTGAATTATTTAAATCAGTGAACTCAAAATACATAACTTGGTGTAGAAAAAACATAAAAATAAAAGAAAAATAACTCAGTACTCAGTGAATATAAGAGAATAATGTGGAAATAGTTTGAAGTTTATTTGATGCATGTTTTATTTTTAATTAATTAAATACTGTCTTGAGTCTTTTGATTCTCTATTGGCATAGACATTTCACCATAACTTGAGATTTTGGTATGTTGTTGCCTCTATCTTAGGGGATCTTCCCTAATTTTTTTCAAAGTCAGAAGGGACCTCTAAACAGAGATCTCTATTTTTTAAGTTATCATGCTGTCGGTGTATTTTTTTTAGGTTTTGGTGTTTTATTTTGAAAAGGGGTCGCCTACAGAAATTGTCGGCGAATTTTAATTTAATTTAAATAAATAATTTGAAAAGTAGTATTTGCTTTTGAAAATAATTTTAAATTTGAAAATTTTTAAGATATGAAATCAAACTAATTTCACATCCCGAATAGTTTATATAAACGAGCGCCGCACTATAAACCGTGTATCTATCACGAAGAATAGACATCTCGCTTGATAATGAGGCTCGATTAAATAAACTAGAAAGGTTTGTGACATCCGTTTGGTCCGCGAACCAATTTTATAAGCCGACAAATTCCCCTGCTTAATATAAATGAATTAAGCGGGGTTTATATTACTCAGGTTCTTAAAATTCCCTATAAGGGCAAGCCCACTATAGTTAATTACATCTTAAGTGACGGGAATCACCTAAGAAAACTCTCGATAATAATCGATAGTTACTGCTCTCAGGAATTTCAAAGTTTAAGTTTTCAATGGATTGAGTTTTGGAATTTCAATAGGGAATGGATCAAATTTTGAACATTATATTTTGAGAATCCGAAGGAAGAAATGTAGGAGAAATCACGGATTCGAAGCGAACTTCGGTAATTTCCCGACTATCCTATTTGTTTGGCTCGAATTTAGGAAAGTCCTAATGTTTATTTAATGTTTTGATCTTGCCGATTTTAATTAGTTAGGACTTATATTTGTATGGTAAAATTACACAAATAGCCTCGAAGATGTGAGGGTTTATGTCGTACCAAACAACTACCTCGGAATCCTAAAACCGATTAGGGCTTAATTTACATGACATAATCATGCAAATGCCTAACGAAGAGTTGAGGATTTATGTTGCACTAGGCAAGCTACCTCGAAGTCCTATGGCTTGGTTATTTAGTTCTAAGGAAAGTTTTGTTGAAGTAGATTCGAGGTTTTGCGATGACGATGGCCGTGCTTGCCCATCATGCTCCGAGCTCCTTGTTGTTGCAGAGGTTTAGTTTTAGAAGTCATAAATCAGGAGATGAGAGAAGTGTTTGGTTTTAGAGAAAGTCTTAATTTATCTTTAATATTTTAGTTAAAACAAATCTTAAAGTTGATTATAACAACACCGGTTAAGATCCCACGGTTCCATCCTTCAGGCATCGTTATTTTATCGGATTCACTTAGTCCGGATGAATTTGCTAAACTCGATTGAATGAGTTCCACACTTTCATTTAGACCTTGGGAAATCCCGTTAGCAACACGTAGGTTACATCATCCGAGGTATTCCTGATCATCCAGACAAGACGTTTTAATTTAGTTGTAGTTGTAGTTTTGTTGTTCGTTTGTGATTAAATTTTGAGTTATCTTATATTTTGAAATGTTGTGGCGGTGAATTTTATCTTGTAATGACTTTTAATTTAGTTATGGGTTTCAGTTTTGGTTTCTGTCCTAAAGGTGTAGGTTTTCATGCAACTATTGTTTATCATGCAAGAAAAGTAAGTGCAATGCGATTAAATAAGTTGCAATAAAGTAATTTGCAATTAAAATAAAAGCGTACCTGGAGGGTCTTCTCGTCATCCCAAGCTGCACTTAAAATATAATTTAGAGCATTTAAGCATTTGTAGCAATTTCCTAGGTAAAGCTAAGGGAAGGGTTATGGTTTTCTACCAAAATCCTAATCCTATAACTAGTCATTCCTATGACGTCTAGGTCTTCAATTTTGGTTTTAAGGATGATTTTCTTCACCAAAGAACAACTAAGCTCAATTTGTTCGTGTTTAAGACGAATCTTAAACATCTTTTCAATATTTCGGGAATTGTCCTAAGTCCGAATGAATTCTATTGTGCGGGGTGAATTAATCATCCAGGGTGTTTAAGTTAAATTTTATTTCTTGCTCAGTGAATTAGGATGTTTGAATATCCTTATGAGTGAAGTGACATTTCATTTGATACTCCATTTAGGAGTTATAATAGTAAAAGCTCCTAAGGGCAAAACGATATTTAATGATTTGTGATTCAAATTTAAGTTCAAATTAATGATTTAAGTTTGGAATAGTGTTCAAGTTATTTTAGATTTATTTTTGAATTCTTCATGTCTTAGGTGATGTCATTAATTCAATTTAATTTAACTTTGATTTAATTTAATTTAATTTAATTTAGTATAATTTAATTTAATTTTTAATTAATTTGATTTAATTTAGTTTAATTTTATTTAATTCAATTTAATTTAATTTAATTTAATTTAATATGATTTAATTTAATTTTAATTTCATTTAATTTTAATTTAATTTAATTTGTTTTAATTTAATTTAATTTAATTTAATTTAATATTTTATTTTAAAGGGATTTACTTTAAATAATTTTAACTTTAATTTAATTTAATGATTAAATCTTTTAGCATTTTAAACCTTAAACTTGGATTATCATTTTAATTAAGGATTAAATATTATTAAGACAATTAATTTAGGGATTCTTGAATTAAAGAACAAACCTCTTCCTAATAACATCCCTATTTTAATAATTCCAATTTTATTATTCTTCCAAATTAATTAATTATTTTATTAAGGTTTATTTTAATTATTCTTAAAGTGTTTAGTAAGTTTCTACCCTTTAATTATTTAAATTTCAATCATCCAAATCAGATTAAGATCAAATATTTTACTCTTTAATTTTATTAAGCCTAAAGTTTTAATTAAGGGTTAAAATTTTAATTACCATTTTGCCCTTCAAGCTTAATAATTTCATAACTCACTAAATTGAGCTCAAATGAATTTGAAATTTTTATGTGACCTCACTCATATGTCAATAAAGACATTAGAGGAGAAAATGTGATTTTTTTGTATTTAATTTATTTATGTAATTATTTTTGGTGGAAAATAAGGATTTCCAAGGAAAATTTAATAACATGACCAAGGGAAAGTTTCTATCCTTAAGAAAATTATGGGACATTCCTAATGACCAGAGAACCACTTGGACCAATTTTTGTGATTTTTTGAATTATATTTTATTTATTAAAATTATTTTAAGTTACTGGAGTATTAATTAATTTAAAAAATAGAATATAAGTTGGAAAATGAATTTTATAATTTTTAAAATTCTCTCTGATATCAAGGATTCCAAAGAACCAAATTTTACAATTTTCTGATTTTTTTTTTATTTATTAGAATTATTTTGGTGGAAATGCTAGAAAATACATTTTTTTTTAAATTTAAAATTACCCTAGGGCTTTAAAATTTAATATCTCATTGAATAGACCTGAGAAAAATATGGGGTTTGTTCCTAAGTGATTAAATTTCAAAATATGATATTTTGATGAATTTTATTATTTTTTGTGATTTTTATTAATTTTTAATTATTAAAATATTAAAATAATACTAAAAAATTAATTTTTTTTTAGAAAATTGAAATTTTAATTTTCTTAAATTCCCCTGATATCAGAGAGGCTCCAAAACCAATTTGGTGAATTTTTGAAAGGTATTTTGAAAGTTATGAATTTTTAAGGCTTAAATTGGCTAAATGGCTTAATCGACCCATTTAATAGGGCTAACTCGACCCAATTGACTTCAAACTTTTATGGTGGGTTCCTCCGATCCTAAAGGTCGAGTGGAGAATTGATTTCAAGTCAATTTGATCTATGGTTAACTCTAATTAATTAGGGGTCTATTTTGGGTATTTAAGCCGATTAGGGTTATTTTGAGTGAACTAACTCAAGTCCTATTTTTCCTAGGGTTCTCCGGTCACGGGGAACATCACCAAATTTTCCTGGAATTTATTTCACAACATGCTAATTTTTGGAATTAAAATACTCAAAACGAGCAACATGAATTTGAAAAATCGGTAACTTCTCATAGGGATGGCCTCGACCTTGGAAAATTCGGGGAATGTTCCCAAGTTCAGAGGCTTCAAAGCCATATGGTGTCATGCCATGGTGAATTGTATGAATGCATGGAGAATTAAAACAATGCGGGGAGTAAATAATTAATTAAAAATAAATTACTTAGACAAAATTAATTAATTTCTTTTCCACATTATTCTCCTCCGATTCACTCGAGCAAGAGGGTATTTTTATTTTATTTTTGTGATTCTTCTACACAAAGATATGGATTTTTGAAGTTTAGGGAATTAAATAAATCGGAAAAATCCTATTTTTCTACTTATCCGAGTCGGCGCCGCGTCGGCCTTAACATCTCCGAAGTGCCGCGTGGCGCGCTTCCATTCGACGCCGCCGCTTGAGTCAGCAGCCCGGGTCCCGCCTTCCGCATATCATCTGCCGATCCGACCTAATCTGAGCCGTCCGTCCGCGCGTGTATTAAATGGACGTCATCCATTCATCGTCCCCAAGCGTCCTCACCCGTGAGCCGTCCACACTAAATCCCTAATATCTCACTCGATACTCCATGGATTTTTGTGTTCTTATGCTCTATGGATTCGTCTTGAAGAGACGAATACATCTATACGGTGATCATGCATTGAAATTAAAGCATTTGAAATGGAGAATCTCCAGAAGCTCGGGATGAAGAATTAGCTCATACCTTTGCTCAGAGAAGTGTGGCTTCAATTTGAGGGTTGTGTCACCTTCGATTGCGTCCCAGCAAGCTCCGGATGAAGTCTCCTGGTCGATGAATTGCACAGGTAGGATTTCGACCACAGCCGACCACAAAGCTTGGAGGTCTGAGCAAGCTGGGTGGCACTGGAGATGGGGCTTTTGCTTGGTGGACACCTTCTCTTGGTCCGGTGAAGGTGTAGGACCAATCGATTTGAGGATTGATCCACTGTGGAGAAGTGTCCTGGTTTTGGGTGGAATTTCGGTTGAGAAATTGGATTTTGTCGAGTGGGGATTAGGGCAAATTGACACCGGGGATCAAGCTGCTCTAAGGGTGAAGAAGGGTCCGGAACAATTTTGGCGAGTTTCGGCAAGGTTTGTGCAACTCTCCTCTCATGGCCGTGAGGGGGTGGTGTTTAAATAGGAGAGGGTGGAGGGCCTCCCGGGGAGAGTTAGGGCTTTGGATCACACTGCTCTCGGGCATGGGAAGAACGGCCACAATGGCCGCGGGGATGGGGCGGCTCGGCGGTGAGAATTCCAAAGTTGGCTCACATGTGAGCTCTCGGCCATGGTGTTTTCCGGCGGCCGGGGTGGGCGGCCGGCGAGGCAGGGTCACCCTCGGGGTCGGGTGGGTCGGGGGCTGGGTGTTTGTGCGAAGCGATTGGCAATGGCCGAGTGTAAAAGGCTTGGATTAGAATGGAATGGGAGAGGGCTCATTTTGGCTCAAATTGGTCAACCCCTCCATTTGGGCTAGGTGCACCACCCAAGGCTTTGTTTAGGCTGAATAGAAAGTGATTTAGGTCGGCTTAATCAGTGGGGAATGGTCACCATCCAAGTACAATTAAGCTTAAGCAAGATTAAGGGGAATCATGGGAGTGGTTAATCACCTTTAGGAATTAAGGAAAGAGTCTCCTCCTTTTGCCCAAAATGGCATGGTGACATGTAAAGAGGCTCTCATGGCTTCCATGTGGCTCATGCATGGCTTCATGGCTCACCTTTGGCTTGGGAAAAGTCGAGTCGATTTCATGGAAATGGATTTAAGAAAAATTTTGGTATTTAGGGGTGATTTGGCATGAGGCTTGATTTGGAATTATTTGATGATGGGATTATAACTTAGGGAATGGCTTTGATTAAATGGATGGCAAATGGAAATGTCATGTGGGCTTTAGGGCCAATTTTGGGCTTTTGTATTTGGTGGAAATGGGCTTTTAGGAAGGTTTAGGGAAGTGGGCTTTTGGATTTTAAAATGGATTTTAGGATGGAATTTTAGTAAAAGCTTGGGCCAAATAATTGTTGGGTTGAGCTCATGGATGTGTCATGAGTGACTTGGAGCAAATTGGGAGTGATTTGGGTTTGAATTGGGTTGAATTTGGGCTTCTTTGGTGAATGAGCCAATATAGGTCAAATTGGGCTAACTTGGGCCAATGTTGGGCTAGGGTTGAAATTGATGTAAAATTAATGTTGGGAAATGTTTTTGGGAGTGTTTCAAAGAGGTTTTGACTTTGGTTGGGCTTTGATTTTGGGGTTTGGGCTTATTTGGGTTAGGTTTGGGTTTAGGTCGAAATTGGGCTTTTTGATTTTGGGTTGAATTTGAATAGGGTTTGGGTCAAAATCTTGGGCAAATCATGTTAGTGTTTTGTTTATGGGGATGTTAAGGAAGGTTTAGAAAAGATTTGGGGTTAATTGGAGTTGAATTGGGTGAGTTTGGGCTAAGTTTGAGTTATGGGTCCAAATTGGGCTTTAAGGCCAAAAGTGAAATTGGATCCCAATGCCAATCAAATTGGACTTGGATTTGGTCTAGATTGGTGTTGGGGATGTTGAATTGAAGTTTAGAATTGAATTGGACCAGAATTTGGGTCAATTGGGTAGGTTTGGTTTGACATTGGGTTCACTTTGGGTTAAAATGGGTCGAATTGGGGGTTTTAATAAAAGTGGGGTAAATTGACAAAATTGGCCCATGGTGTAGTTGAACAAAATGAAATTGGGAATATTTGGGATTTTCTGGAATTTTTTGGGAATTTTCTGAATTTTTGGATTTTTTGGTTAAGAGGGGCATTTTGGGTATTTGGAGGGTATTGGGAGGTATTTTTGGAATTTTTGGTATTTTTGGCTATGAATGGTCAATTTGAGTAATGTGGGAATATTTGGGATTGGTCTTGAGGATTTTTGGGTAATTTGGAGGATTTTGAAAAATTTGGGTAATTTCAAGGGTTTTGGGTAGGCTAAGCGGGTGTAGGGTCCCGGGGGTCAAAAATTGAAAATTTGGAAAATTGAAGATTGGGTGAATGTAAGTGGAATGAAATCATTTTTGTTGAGCCATGAAGCCATATCAAGTCCACATGAGCCATGAAGGGACTCATTTGAGGCATACACCTATGTTGTTCACTAACCTCTTAGCGAGGGCTTGGGGGTTAAGGACCATCCATGTGAATGACCTTCATGAGTCGGGAGGTCAAGTTGGGTAGGGGTGTGGTTTTAAGAGGTGTGTGAAAGTGTAGTGCACAGGTGTAGTGTGTGTGCGAGTCGACCCTTCACCGGACCGGGCCACCGGAGGCGGTCCTAAGGCCGAAGAGTCCTATAGGAACTCATCCTTTAAACTTCCACATTTGATCTCGACCCTCTAGGTGATTAGGGGTTTACAATCAAGTTTGTGGAGTTTGCGGGGAGTTAAGAAGTGGTTTGAATTTCTAAGTGGTGGGTCCCAATTCTAATCCTCTAAGATAGTCAAAGGAAAAGCCTAAGGCTAGATCCTAAGTACTAAAGAGAAAAGAGAAGACCTCATCAAAAATGAGGTCAACAAATGGACCCCCAATAGGTGTGGTGTGCTAACCAAGCGCACCGCGTGTATTGGCGTTGACCGAAAAGATCAACAAAACCAACACGGATGTCCAGTGACAAACTTAAGACGAAGTAGAAGAATTTCCGCTGGGGAGTGTCAAATATATCTTTGAGACTGGAGATTCCTGAACTCTCGCTGGGGAAAGGAAAAGGAGGTGAGTCCCAAATCACATGATCTAGGGGAATTTTGATTTAGATTTTTGTTTTGTTTTAGTTTAAGTTTTGATGTGTAAGTTCAGATTTTAACTTGAGTTTCAATTTAGATTGAAGTTTTGTTAAGATTAATTTCGAAGGGATTTGATTTGAAATGAGAATTGAAATTTTGTGGTTTTAGATGTAACATCCTCAACCTAAAAAGAAAATTGAATTGATTGGATTGAATCATTACAATGAGGAGAGATCTCAGAGCAATGCGGTATTGGATGTAAAATTCTTAACCTCAAGGGTTTGATTTGGTGTGCTTCATTGCAATAGGGAGAGAATCTAAAGCAATGCGGTATTGGATGTAAAATCCTCGGCCCCAAAAGTTTGATTTTGATGTATTTCGGTGCAATAGGGAAGAATCCTAAAGCGAGTGCGAGTCTCGGATGTAAAATCCTCGGCTTCAGAAGTTTGATTTTGATGTATTTCGGTGCGATAGGGGAAGAATCCTAAAGCGATGCGGTCTCGGATGTAAAATCCTCGGCTTCGAGAATTTGATTTTGATGTATTTCGGTGCGATAGGGAAAGAATCCTAAAGCGATGCGGTCTCGGATGTAAAATCCTCGACTTCGAGAATTTGATTTTGATGTATTTCGGTGCGATAGGGAAAGAATCCTAAAGCGAGTGCGGTATCGGATGTAAAATCCTCGGCCTCGAGAATTTGATTTTGATGTATTTCGGTGCGATAGGGAAAGAATCCTAAAGCGGTGCGGTCTCGGATGTAAAATCCTCGGCTTCGAGAATTTGATTTTGATGTATTTCGGTGCGATAGGGAAAGAATCCTAAAGCGAGTGCGAGTCTCGGATGTAAAATCCTCGACTTCGAGAATTTGATTTTGATGTATTTCGGTACGATAGGGAAAGAATCCTAAAGCGAGTGCGGTCTCGGATGTAAAATCCTCGACTTCGAGAATTTTGATTTTGATGTATTTCGGTGCGATAGGGAAAGAATCCTAAAGCGGTGCGGTCTCGGATGTAAAATCCTTAACTTCGAGAATTTGATTTTGATGTATTTCGGTGCAATAGGGAAAGAATCCTAAAGCGGTGCGGTATCGGATGTAAAACCCTCGACTTCGAGAAGTTTGATTTTGATGTATTTCAGTGCAATAGGGAAAGAATCCTAAAGCAGTGCAGTCTCGGATGTAAAATCCTCAACTTCAAGAATTTGATTTTGATTGGTAATTGATTTTGCAAAGATTTGTAGTGGCGATTTGAAGAGTGTGGAATTTCGGTGTTTCGGGAATTTCTTGAAAGTTGTAAAAGACTTTGATGGAAGGAAATAGATTAGGAGGGAATATGTAGATGTTGCATATCCCATTCAGAAGAGTTGATTGAAGGTTGCTGGTTTGGATTGGATATGATTCCTCGCCATCAGATTTGATCCGTGTCAATGGAATCAACCGCTTCCATCCCAGACAAGGGAGAGAGTAGAACAGATTGGATTTTCAGATTTGGAAGGGTAAGTTTGAATTTGATTGAGGTTTGATGTGAGATCTGGAAAGATCGAATTTGAAATTTGATTGAGATTTGATTTGAAATTTGGAAAGATTGAATTTGAAATTTGATTAAGATTTGATTTGAAATTTGGAAAGATTGAATTTGAAATTTGATTGAGATTTGATTTGAAATTTGGAAAGATTGAATTTGAAATTTGATTGAGATTTGATTTGAAATTTGGAAAGATTGAATTTGAAATTTGATTGAGATTTTGTGGTCATTTTGTTTGTCTTTTAACGATTCAAATTTTATTTTATCGTGAATTTGGAGTTTATCATTTTTTTTAGATTTTTAAGGAAAGTTTTCTTTTATTCTTTTTGTTTCTTTTCTGTTCTTTGTTCGAAGTTCATTTAACTTTTAATGGCGTTTCCCGGTCGATTTGCACTAAAGAGGTGAAGACCAAAATTGTGACATGGTCACTTTCATTCCAATCATGCTTGAAGATACATCGTACGACTCGATACGGAATACATCTCATACAATCCATATAGACTCGAAACGGACTATGTATGATCTTTGTCGATCCATCCAAAAGGGTATACGTCAAAAATCCATGTACGAATAGTGAGGTACATGGTCGATAACATCACCTTCCAAGCCATCCTTGGCAAGGATGCCGTATGGATGTACGTTGGAGGTGTGATATTTTCCATGTAGCTCGCGACTCGTAGGCGGAGGCTCTCTAACTCCGGGTACAGTTGGAAGAGGTAAGGTGCTTTCTGTCGTCCATCCTTACGAATGTAAGCGAGATCCGCTTCATTGGTACTCCTGGTATGCAATGCTTAGCGACATGCTGCTCCGTTGCCCTTCGGTATCATAACGGAACCTACCGGTAATGGTATCTTTCTCGGCCCTCGAAACTCACTCGGGCACTGCTATCACGGAGGTCGGATCCGAACATGATATTACACTCGTTCGAAAAGAAAGCTGTGCGAAAGGTCGACAAAGTCATGGTGATCTATGTGCGGGGAATGCGATCACCCTTCTTGTAAATGTTGATAATGCAAGCTGTTGGGTATGCAATCTGCTTGGTAATACCCCCATGTTACCATTCTTTTTACCATCCTTTTAATGACTAATGGCATTGGATCCACTGGCCATGACGGAGTATCCCGGTGGGTTTCCCTTCTGTCTTCTGCGAAGTTATAGCGACATCCACATTGTATTGTAATTCTCCCCTTCCCGGCATCCATCTCCGGGGTTACGAGTAAGTGTTTTCTCTTAAGCGACACTGCTCGGCCCATCTTTTTCAAATCCTGGATGCGATCCACGATTTGTTGTTGTTCATATTCGAGAACACGTACGTATGTAGCTCGAGGCCTTCAAGTATATTGATCCTCCCGCCTCGATTCTCTCGAAGTATTCGAAAAGTTTTCTTCGGACATTCCGTATCCTTTCTAGCTCGTATTACGGGATAATTTGTAAATGGCGAGGCACGGTGACGTCTTGTGGGATATATGGCTCGATCCCTTCACGTTCTCCTGCATACTTCGGCTCCTCGGGAATGATGTCCGTCGGGACATCCTCGGGGTTAGCTACGCAACGAGGTCATGCATTACCGGTGGTTTCATCTGGTGGCGTAGTAGCCTTCTTTCTTCTGTTCTTCTTGAGATTTCTCTGGTTTCTTCTGTCATCCTGGGAGTTGGTCTCCTTTCTTCAGGTTCCTGGCGGACCGGTATCTTTGAAGTATATGTACTGGCAGTAGCAACTTCCTCGTCGCGCTGGTCCGCTGCTAATTTAGTTAGCATCTTGCGGATACGACGATTTTTGTTTCTTCGTTGAGTTGCTGTGAGAGTAGCTCTTCATACTTCCTGAATTTACGTAGGTGCGGCGGCGGCAAGCTGCCCTCTGCTGTAGCGACTACGGATTTGATTCTCTTGTCTTCTTCGGTGTTTGTTTTTCTTTTCTTGCTTCTTGGATTAGTGGCTCGGGCCACCCACTTTCATTCTTGTACGTCTGGGCGGTTCCTCTCTGTCGATCGGGACCCGGTCACTTTCCTCGTATTGCGGAGCCTGCCGGTGCGAAGTACGAGTCGATCTCTATTATCGCTCCATCTTTCACCCTCTTTTCATCGAGTGCGAGGCTTACGCCATTTCTAAAGTTCAGGACCAACCGCCCGTTCGACATTTCCCTGCGAAAAGACAAGGAAAAGGATCAGGGGCTGTACTAAGAACAAGAACATTAAGAAAATGTTTATTAAAGACAAAAATTTTATTGCTTTTGTATTTTCAATTCAACAGGAATGAAATGGGATAAGATCAGGAAAGAGATTTGGATTTGGAAGAGAGAAAACAAGGAAAACTTTATTATCATGATTTTGTTTACTTCAGCACATTTTTTATTATTTTTGGGTTCGGACCCAGTCATAAGTAATTACTTCACCCGTGCTTCTAGGGATGGAAAATTCATTCCTTCGAAACATCAGGTAGCGTAATACTTTTTCAAGTATCGTCCGTTGATCGGAAGCATATGTCGTTCTCCTTGGCGGTTCACTAGGCGGTAGGAGCCTCCGAGTAGGTCGCCTCGACTACGAACGGTCCCTCCCGAGTGGGTTCAAATTTTCCTCCTATCTTGCGGTGTGCGAGAATAGGTCTTTGAGAACGAAACTAAATCACCAACTTTGAAGGTTCTTGGGCGGACCGGTCTATCATGGGCTTGAACCATCTTAGCTTGGTATAGTTCTAAATTCTGCTGCGGCTGCAAGTCTTTTCCCTTCCGGGCTTTCCAATTCTTCTAGTCGCAATTTGGCATTCTCTTACGTCGATCTTGTTTGCAACTGCAATCACGAGTGAAGGAAGGCTGGACCTCTAAAGGTAACATCGCCTCGGACCCATACACTAGAGCATAAGGTGTAGCTTGAGTAGGAGTTCTGAAGGTTGTCCGGTAGGCCCATAACGCTTCTAACAACTTCTCGTGCCAATTTCTCTTATTGTCGTCTAAAGTCTTCTTTAAAATTTGAACGAGGGTTTTGTTAAAAGCCTCAGCAAGGCCGTTTGCTCTTGGGTAGTAAATTGTTGAATACCGCCAGTCGATTCCGTGTCTCTTGACAAAATTATTGATTTGCGTGCTTCTGAATGCTGACCCATTATCCGAGATGATCCTGCGCGGCACCCCGAAGCGGTAGACAACTTGGTTCTTAAAAAGCGTAGCACGTGGTGTGCTTTCACTTCTCTAAGTGGAGCCGCACGCCCACTTGGAAAAGTAATCCGTAGCCGCAAGAATGAAGCGATGTCCTTTTGACGACGGTGGTCCTATTGGACCCACTATATCCGTGCCCCGACATTCGAATGGCCACGACGCAATTGTCGGATGTAGCACATTTGGAGGTTGGTGTAGAACCACTCCGTGCACTTGGCCGGTGACGGCTCTTGGCGATTTTCATGCGGTCGGTCATCATCGAGGGCCGGTAGTACCCTAGTCTTTTAATTTTCATTTTCATCTTCGGACCCGGCGGTGAGCGCCACGAGTCTCGAATGCACCTCTTTAACGATTTCACGGGCCTCGGACCCGCTTAGGCACCTTAGCCGCATTTGATCAAAAGACCTTCGTATAATGTGTTGTTTATTAATGCATAGGACGAGTTCTTTTCTTGATACGATGGGCTAACGACCTATCATCTGGTAGTTTTCCTGTTTGCAGGTAATCTATTAATGGTTGTCGCCAATCTTCTGTGTTTTCTGTCACTGCTGCAATTGATCCTTTTTCTTTTTCTGATTTGTGTATCGTGTCTATGTCGAGCTGTGATAGGACCTGACGTCCGTGAACTGACACTTCCACTGATTCATCTTGCAAACAGGAAAATTCTTTTGCGAGACGGGCTAACGCATCCGCTAAAGCGTTTTCCTTTCTGGGAATTTTGTAGATTGTCACATTTGGAATCTGTTCCAATAGCTGTATGGCATACTGGAAGTATTGCTCGAGTCTTGGTTTTAAAATTACGTATTGTCCGGCGATCTGTTGAATGATTAATTGCGAATCCCCGTAGATGTTGATGTCTGTTATACCCATTTGAATAGTTAATTCCAGTCCTGTTATGAGGGCTTCGTATTCTGCTTCGTTGTTTGTACATGGTTATGTCATGTGGTAGGAGTATCTTAACATCCCCCGCTCCGGTGTTATAAAGATTAGTCCGATCCCTGCCTTACCGGGCACTATCACTTGCGATTCTTCGTCTTTATGTCTTCGAAGATGCTCCGTCGAAATATAATTCCCAACGTCGATCATCAGGGTCTTCTAGGTTCATTATTTGTTCATCTGGCAAGTCGTCATTGAGAGGCGATTCTGCCGTCAAAGGGTGTGCTGCGAGGAAGTCTGCTAAGACTTGTCCCTTTACGGCACGCAGAGGCACGAAAGTTATATCGAATTGCAATAATATCATCGACCATCTGGCAAGTCTGCCGGAAAGCGTTGGGCGGGTCATCAAGTATTGCAATGGATTAAATTTCGAAATCAGGTTGACCTTATGAGAAAGCATGTAATGCTCGAGCTTTTGAGCGGCGAAGATCGAGGCCAAACAGTGCTTTTCAATTGCGGGATACCTTATTTCCGTCGGCGATGAACGACGGCTTAGGTAATAAAGAGCATTTTCTTTACCCTCATCATTAACACAGGCTAACGGAGCTCGAGAGAGTCGTCTAAAGCCGCGGTATAAAGTATTAGCGGTCTACACGAGGCCAGGGCTGCTAAGACGAGGAGGTGTCATTAAATATTGTTTAATATCCTCGAAGGCCCTACGGCATTTCTCTTCCCAAATAAATTTGGCGTCCTTTTTAACTAGTGCCGAGAAAGGCTGACACCTACTCGACAAGTTCGAGATAAAGCGTCGAAGATATGCCGGCTTCCCTTGAAAAGATCGTAGTTGCTTTAAGGTTTTGGGAGGCGGCATTTCTAAGATAGCTTTAATCTTTTACGGGTCGATTTCAATTCCACGATGTCGGACAACAAATCCTAAGAATTTCCGGAGGTGACGCCGAAGGCGCATTTAAGGGATTCATCTTAAGGTTAAATTGCCTTAATCGTTCGAAAACAATTCTCAAATCATACGAGGTGGTTTTCCTTTACTTTGCTCTTGATGAACACATCGTCCACGTAGCATTCGACTTGATTGTGGATGAGATCATCAAAAATTCTTGTCATCGCTCTGCGGTAGGTTGCTCCTGCATTCTTCGATCCGAATGGCATCAACGTGTAGCAATATACTCCGATCGGCATTCTAAATGCTGTAAGTTTTTCATCTTCCGGAGCCATTTTTATCGATTGTATCACGAAGATCCATCCATGAATGAGAATATTTCATGTGTTGAAGCAATGTCGATCATTAATTGCAGGATCGGTAGAGGAAATTCATCTTTCGGACATGCCTTGTTTAAATCTCCGAAATCCACACAAATTCGATCCGACCATTCTTCTTTACGATGGTACTACATTGGCTAACCAAGTCGGGTATTGTTCTTCACGGACAAATTTAGCGTCTATTAGCTTTTTAACTTCGGCTATGACTTGTTGTTCGATTTCTAGACGCATTCTTCACGGGACCTTGTCGGCGGAACGAAGCGGGATCCACTCCTAGCTTACGGATTGCGACCTCCGGAGCTAAACACAGCATCTCATCGTAGCTCCAAGCAAAACAGTATTTAAATTCCATTAATAACTTAATTATTTCTTCGGAGTCTTCTTTATTGAGTAAGGAGCGAACAAAGGTAGGTCTAGGTTCTTTGCTAGTACCTAAGTTAACTTCCGTTAACTCATCTATTGTAGATTTGATCTCTTCTTCGAACTCTGGTGGAGCATCTCCAATTTGTAAATCTTCGAGTTCTTCTGTAGTTTCCATGCGAGTTTTCATTAGACTTGCGAGTGACAACCAAGCAAAATTCGGTATCGTCGGCCGATCCTCTCGTGGCGAATCCGAGACCATGTTTTGAATTGGGTGGACGACCGGAGTTATTCCATAATTTTTCAAAATGTTGTGATCGACCTTTTGTCCATTGTCGAGGTAAGAAACCACGGCGAATTAAATTTTGAACACGGGGAGAGTACCACTCGAAAGGCAATTCCATTAATTCGATGAAGTAGCATCTTCAAATTGTACATTATTTTCAGTTTTGGAGGAAGGAGCACCACTGTAAAATTTGATGGGCTTTGCACCACCGCTACGTACCTCTTTGACCTCCATACCCTCGATCTTATTAGAATGGATCGGGGTTAGGGTCATAGTATGTACATAGTGGTTAATCTTCTCGTACATCGATTTATATTCTTCGTTTCTTTCATCTTCGAGAGGGATTCTGAATTGCGGCTTCTTCCTACTTATTGTCACTGTTTCTTGTTTGATTTCTTTTTCTTCTTCAGAACTATCTTCCCAATCAACATTGATGGCTGGTTTCCTCCGTCCAATCGTCCTAACGTCTACGCCACGACCTCGTCCCCGGCCTCGACCTCGGATGCGAGTTGTGGAGAAACCTTCACCATCTCGCCGTAAGGGAGTGGTGAGTGACTTGTTGGACTAGAATTTCGGGTTCTTCGTTGTCCCAAATTTCCTTTGCTTCATTTGTTATGGTATCTCCGGAGAAGATTGTTTTCTTTGGAGGTGCATAATAAGTTGCATCTTCATGGATTCCGATTTCATGTACGGAGAATGGTTGTAAGTCACCTTTAATACACTCGTTCCCCTCCATCGTAGTATTTAATGCATTGATGTAGAGATGATGGTACCATCCTGTTTTCATGTATCCATGGTCGGCCCGAGTAGAGCGTTGAATGACGTTTCGAATCAATTATGTGAAATTTCGCGGTTGTCTTTGCTAAGTCACCGGTCTTCATTAGCGAGTGTTATTGATCCGAGGGCTCTTTCTCCTTTCGGTTGAATCCTCTTAATAACATTTTGTCCGCTTCGAGCTCGCGAGCATCAATTTCCAAGTATGCTAGTGTTCGGAGATTCATTATATTGATTGATGCTCCTGGATCCACCAATACTGCGGAGAGTGTAAACTTCCCGATTGTAAGCCGAAATGTACAACGGTCGGTTGTGGTCTGCGTCATCCCAAGTAGTAGGTCGTTGTCAGTGAAGGTAACACCTCGTTGTTCCTTTAACGAGCAAACCTCATCTAAGGACTCTCAGGCCATTTGAGCTAAGCAAATTTACTGGATCGAAGTAAGGCCTTGATCAGAGCTTCTCTCATCTCTTTTGATAAGATGAGAGCGTCGTAGATGCTCAATTTGGCTGGTAGTTTCCTAAGATGGGCTAGCACGTTGTAGTCCACTTTGTTTTCATGTGCCTCGCTTTCTTCTCGAATGGGTATTTCTTCTGCCGGGGTTGGTTCTTCCTGAACAACCACCTGCTTTCCTTTGTCTTTTGGACCCATTCTCGGGGGTAGAACTCTTCCACTTCTTAAGTTGACTTCTGTGATTTCTTCTAAGTTTAGCATTGAGTTTGCTGGTGTCTCCTTCGAATTGGAATGACGGATTCTTCGAGATTAGCTTCGGAGTACGAAGGCTCTAACTCTATTGTGAGTCGGAGCTCCTCGAAACTCGCAAATAGATTCGTTGCTTGTTGAACTCTCGTAGCCTTCTGGTGGATGTCTTCTCCATCATTGTGATCGTCGAGATTGTGTATGATTTGAGAATTGTTATTTGTATCGGAATCGACGTCCGGATTAGGTTGATTGTCGCTAGTTACGTAATCGTTAGAAACGATCAAAACGTAGCCAACGCCATAACCCTCATCATTATAAGATCCCATCGGAGTGAGCAAATAATCATACGAGTCGGAGGTTCGAGGGATTTCTCCCCGAATCGGAAACAACTATCTAGGATAAGCAGCCCCTAGTCTAGCCTTAGGTGCCTCGGTCTTCTCTTCTTCGTCAATTTTCTTCTTTTCTTCAATCGTCTCTTGTTGAGGTTGTTCTTCTATCGCAAGTGATAGGGTCAGCTTGACAGTTTTCGAACTCTGAATTAAGGCTTGCACTGAAGCGGTTTGGATGTGATCTAAAATCTTCTTTGAAGACTTTGTCCAAGCGGTACTCCTCTCAGCTGGAACCCTTTGCAGAGGGGGAAATTCTTGAGTTGATTCAAGGTTGAACTCAATCATGGGTTTCTCAGTTTCTGACGCTTTGTCCATCAGTGCAAAAAGAGTAACGTCAGCGATCTTGACATTTGTGTTTTCGAATCCTTGTCCAAACCGGATGATCCCATTGTCGGGTAGCTCATCCTTGTAAACAGCGAAGTCCAGTCCGTTGGTGAAGGAGAAAATCGGTTTTGGGGCTTCCATTTACGCAAGGTAGATTCGATTGTCGAGTTCCAAGTTATGCTTCTTCTCATCGGGACTAAAAGATAGGAAAAGAGTCCGAACACATTCTTGTTCATGTATATTTGTTAAAAGAGTCATTCATTAGAGGGTTTGTTTATTTAGAACGGAATGTTCAAAGGTGTAGAGAAGATAATGAATCTGATTCAGAATTAGAAAGGGAGAGAAAGTCTTATGCAAGACCTCTCAACTCGAAGGATCACTCCTAAACTAACACCTATTGGGGGTCCACCCCACCTCAGTAATGAGGTAAAAGGATCTTGGAACCTCTCTGTTTAGGGGTGTCTAAACGATGGCTCCTAAATCCGAGAGAATGTTGGCCATACTCGTTCGAGGTAGAAATGAACATAATATTCCAACGGAAAGAAGGGTAGTTTGATCCATTAGGGACATGGATACACTACCGATTTTTGAAAGCAGAACTATTTGATTAAAATGGAGAGAGGAACTATTCCCCAGCGGAGTCGCCAGAAATATGTCGGCGTATTTTTTTTAGGTTTTGGTGTTTTATTTTGAAAAGGGGTCGCCTACAGAAATTATCGGCGAATTTTAATTTAATTTAAATAAATAATTTGAAAAGTAGTATTTGCTTTTGAAAATAATTTTAAATTTGAAAATTTTTAAGATATGAAATCAAACTAATTTCACATCCCGAATAGTTTATATAAACGAGCGCCGCACTATAAACCGTGTATCTATCACGAAGAATAGACATACTGCTTGATAATGAGGCTCGATTAAATAAACTAGAAAGGTTTGTGACATCCGTTTGGTCTGCGAACCAATTTTATAAGCCGACAAATTCCCCTGCTTAATATAAATGAATTAAGCAGGGTTTATATTACTCGGGTTCTTAAAATTCCCTATAAGGGCAAGCCCCTATAGTTAATTACATCTTAAGTGACGGGAATCACCTAAGAAAACTCTCGATAATAATCAATAGTTCTGCTCTCAGGAATTTCAAAGTTTAAGTTTTCAATGGATTGAGTTTTGGAATTTCAATAGGGAATGGATCAAATTTTGAACATTATATTTTGAGAATCCGAAGGAAGAAATGTAGGAGAAATCACAGATTCGAAGCGAACTTCGGTAATTTCCCGACTATCCTATTTGTTTGGCTCGAATTTAGGAAAGTCCTAATGTTTATTTAATGTTTTGATCTTGCCGATTTTAATTAGTTAGGACTTATATTTGTATGGTAAAATTACACAAATAGCCTCGAAGATGTGAGGGTTTATGTCGTACCAAACAACTACCTCGGAATCCTAAAACCGATTAGGGCTTAATTTACATGACATAATCATGCAAATGCCTAACGAAGAGTTGAGGATTTATGTTGCACTAGGCAAGCTACCTCGAAGTCCTATGGCTTGGTTATTTAGTTCTAAGGAAAGTTTTGCTGAAGTAGATTCAGGTTTTGCTGATGACGATGGCCGTGCTGCCCATCATGCTCCGAGCTCCTTGTTGTTGCAGAGGTTTAGTTTTAGAAGTCATAAATCAGGAGATGAGAGAAGTGTTTGGCTTTAGAGAAAGTCTTAATTTATCTTTAATATTTTAGTTAAAACAAATCTTAAAGTTGATTATAACAACACAGGTTAAGATCCACGGTTCCATCCTTCGGCATCGTTATTTTATCGGATTCACTTAGTCCGAGATGAATTTGCTAAACTCAGTTGAATGAGTTCCACACTTTCATTTAGAACTTGGGAAATCCCGTTAGCAACACGTAGGTTACATCATCCGAGGTATTCCCGATCATCCAGACAAGACGTTTTAATTTAGTTGTAGTTGTAGTTTTGTTGTTACATTTTGTGATTAAATTTTGAGTTATCTTATATTTTGAAATGTTGTGGCGGTGAATTTTATCTTGTAATGACTTTTAATTTAGTTATGGGTTTCAGTTTTGGTTTCTGTCCTAAAGGTGTAGGTTTTCATGCAACTATTGTTTATCATGCAAGAAATGTAAGTGCGATGCGATTAAATAAGTTGCAATAAAGTAATTTGCAATTAAAATAAAAGCGTACCTGGAGGGTCTTCTCGTCATCCCAAGCTGCACTTAAAATATAATTTAGAGCATTTAAGCATTTGTAGCAATTTCCTAGGTAAAGCTAAGGGAAGGGTTATGGTTTTCTACCAAAATCCTAATCCTATAACTAGTCATTCCTATGACGTCTAGGTCTTCGATTTTGGTTTTAAGGATGATTTTCTTCACCAAAGAACAACTAAGCTCAATTTGTTCGTGTTTAAGACGAATCTTAAACATCTTTTCAATATTTCGGGAATTGTCCTAAGTCCGAATGAATTCTATTGTGCAGGTGAATTAATCATCCAGGGTGTTTAAGTTAAATTTTATTTCTTGCTCAGTGAATTAGGATGTTTGAATATCCTTATGAGTGAAGTGACATTTCATTTGATACTCCATTTAGGAGTTATAATAGTAAAAGCTCCTAAGGGCAAAACGATATTTAATGATTTGTGATTCAAATTTAAGTTCAAATTAATGATTTAAGTTTGGAATAGTGTTCAAGTTATTTTAGATTTATTTTTGAATTCTTCATGTCTTAGGTGATGTCATTAATTCAATTTAATTTAACTTTGATTTAATTTAATTTAATTTAATTTAGTTTAATTTGATTTAATTTTTAATTAATTTGATTTAATTTAGTTTAATTTTATTTAATTCAATTTAATTTAATTTAATTTAATTTAATATGATTTAATTTAATTTTAATTTCATTTAATTTTAATTTAATTTAATTTGTTTTAATTTAATTTAATTTAATTTAATTTAATATTTTATTTTAAAGGGATTTACTTTAAATAATTTTAACTTTAATTTAATTTAATGATTAAATCTTTTAGCATTTTAAACCTTAAACTTGGATTATCATTTTAATTAAGGATTAAATATTATTAAGACAATTAATTTAGGGATTCTTGAATTAAAGAACAAACCTCTTCCTAATAACATCCCTATTTTAATAATTCCAATTTTATTATTCTTCCAAATTAATTAATTATTTTATTAAGGTTTATTTTAATTATTCTTAAAGTGTTTAGTAAGTTTCTACCCTTTAATTATTTAAATTTCAATCATCCAAATCAGATTAAGATCAAATATTTTACTCTTTAATTTTATTAAGCCTAAAGTTTTAATTAAGGGTTAAAATTTTAATTACCATTTTGCCCTTCAAGCTTAATAATTTCATAACTCACTAAATTGAGCTCAAATGAATTTTAAATTTTTATGTGACCTCACTCATATGTCAATAAAGACATTAGAGGAGAAAATGTGATTTTTTTTTGTATTTAATTTATTTATGTAATTATTTTTGGTGGAAAATAAGGATTTCCAAGGAAAATTTAATAACATGACCAAGGGAAAGTTTCTATCCTTAAGAAAATTATGGGACATTCCTAATGACCAGAGAACCACTTGGACCAATTTTTGTGATTTTTTGAATTATATTTTATTTATTAAAATTATTTTAAGTTCTGGACTATTAATTAATTTAAAAAATAGAATATAAGTTGGAAAATGAATTTTATAATTTTTAAAATTCTCTCTGATATCAAGGATTCCAAAGAACCAAATTTTACAATTTTCTGATTTTTCTTTGATTTATTAGAATTATTTTGGTGGAAATGCTAGAAAATACATTTTTTTTTAAATTTAAAATTACCCTAGGGCTTTAAAATTTAATATCTCATTGAATAGACCTGAGAAAAATATGGGGTTTGTTCCTAAGTGATTAAATTTCAAAATATGATATTTTGATGAATTTTATTATTTTTGTGATTTTTATTAATTTTAATTATTAAAATATTAAAATAATACTAAAAAATTAACTTTTTTTTAGAAAATTGAAATTTTAATTTTCTTAAATTCCCCTGATATCAGAGAGGCTCCAAAACCAATTTGGTGAATTTTTGAAAGGTATTTTGAAAGTTATGAATTTTTAAGGCTTAAATTGGCTAAATGGCTTAATCAACCCATTTAATAGGGCTAACCCAACCCAATTGACTTCAAACTTTTATGGTGGGTTCCTCTGATCCTAAAGGTCAGTGGAGAATTGATTTCAAGTCAATTTGATCTATGGTTAACTCTAATTAATTAGGGGTCTATTTTGGGTATTTAAGCCAATTAGGGTTATTTTGAGTGAACTAACTCAAGTCCTATTTTTCCTAGGGTTCTCTGGTCACAGGGAACATCACCAAATTTTCCTGGAATTTATTTCACAACATGCTAATTTTTGGAATTAAAATACTCAAAACAGCAACATGAATTTGAAAAATCAGTAACTTCTCATAGGGATGGCCTCTGACCTTGGAAAATTCAGGGAATGTTCCCGAGTTCGGAGGCTTCAAAAGCCCTATGGTGTCATGCCATGGTGAATTGTATGAATGCATGGAGAATTAAAACAATGCAGGGAGTAAATAATTAATTAAAAATAAATTACTTGGACAAAATTAATTAATTTCTTTTCCACATTATTCTCCTCTGTTCACTGAGCAAGAGGGTATTTTTATTTTATTTTTGTCATTCTTCTACACAAAGATATGGATTTTTGAAGTTTAGGGAATTAAATAAATCAGAAAAATCCTATTTTTCTACTTATCCGAGTCGGCGCCGCGTCAACCTTAACATCTCCGAAGTGCCGCGTGGCGCGCTTCCATTCGACGCCGCCGCTTGAGTCAGCAGCCCGGGTCCCGCCTTCCGCGTATCATCTGCCGATCCGACCTAATCTGAGCCGTCCGTCCGCGCGTGTATTAAATGGACGGCATCCATTCATCGTCCCCGAGCGTCCTCGCACGTGAGCCGTCCACACTAAATCCACTAATATCTCGCTCGATACTCCATGGATTTTTGTGTTCTTATGCTCCATGGATTCGTCTTGAAGAGACGAATACATCTATACGGTGATCATGCATTGAAATTAAAGCATTTGAAATGGAGAATCTCCAGAAGCTCGGGATGAAGAATTAGCTCATACCTTTGCTCAGAGAAGTGTGGCTTCGATCTGAGGGTTGTGTCACCTTCGATTGCGTCCCAGCAAGCTCCAGATGAAGTCTCCTGGTCTGGTGAATTGCCTAGGTAGGATTTCGACCACAGCCGATCACAAGCTTGGAGGCTGGAGCAACTGGGTGGCCTGGAGATGGGGCTTTTGCTTGGTGGACACCTTCTCTTGGTCGCAGTGAAGGTGTAGGACCAATCGATTTGAGGATTGATCCACTTGTGGAGAAGTGTCCTGGTTTTGGGTGGAATTTCGGTTGAGAAATTGGATTTTGTCGGTGGGGATTAGGGCAAGTTGACACTTGGGGATCAACTGCTCTAAGGGTGAAGAAGGGTCCGGAACAATTTTGGCGAGTTTCGGCGAGGTTTGTGCAACTCTCCTCTCATGGCCGTGAGGGGGTGGTGTTTAAATAGGAGAGGGTGGAGGGCCTCCCGGGGAGAGTTAGGGCTTTGGATCACCTGTTCGGGCATGGGAAGAACAGCCACAATGGCCGCTGGGGATGGGGCGGCTCGGCGGTGAGAATTCCAAAGTTGGCTCACATGTGAGCTCTCGGCCATGGTGTTTTCCGGCGGCCGGGGTGGTTGGCCGGCGAGCGAGGGTCACCCTCGGGGTCGGGTGGGTCGGGGCTGGGTGTTTGTGCGAGCAATTGGCAATGGCCGAGTGTAAAAGGCTTGGATTAGAATGGAATGGGAGAGGGCTCATTTTGGCTCAAATTGGTCGACCCCTCCATTTGGACTAGGTGCACCACCCGAGGCTTTGTTTAGAGTTGAATAGAAAGTGATTTAGGTCGGCTTAATCGGTGGGGAATGGTCACCATTCAAGTACAATTAAGCTTAAGCAAGATTAAGGGGAATCATGGGAGTGGTTAATCACCTTTAGGAATTAAGGAAAGAGTCTCCTCCTTTTGCCCAAAATGGCATGGGGACATGTAAAGAGGCTCTCATGGCTTCCATGTGGCTCATGCATGGCTTCATGGCTCACCTTTGGCTTGGGAAAAGTCAAGTCAATTTCATGGAAATGGATTTAAGAAAAATTTTGGTATTTAGGGGTGATTTGGCATGAGGCTTGATTTGGAATTATTTGATGATGGGATTATAACTTAGGGAATGGCTTTGATTAAATGGATGGCAAATGGAAATGTCATGTGGGCTTTAGGGCCAATTTTGGGCTTTTGTATTTGGTGGAAATGGGCTTTTAGGAAGGTTTAGGGAAGTGGGCTTTTGGATTTTAAAATGGATTTTAGGATGGAATTTTAGTAAAAGCTTGGGCCAAATAATTGTTGGGTTGAGCTCATGGATGTGTCATGAGTGACTTGGAGCAAATTGGGAGTGATTTGGGTTTGAATTGGGTTGAATTTGGGCTTCTTTGGTGAATGAGCCAATATAGGTCAAATTGGGCTAACTTGGGCCAATGTTGGGCTAGGGTTGAAATTGATGTAAAATTAATGTTGGGAAATGTTTTTGGGAGTGTTTCAAAGAGGTTTTGACTTTGGTTGGGCTTTGATTTTGGGGTTTGGGCTTATTTGGGTTAGGTTTGGGTTTAGGTCGAAATTGGGCTTTTTGATTTTGGGTTGAATTTGAATAGGGTTTGGGTCAAAATCTTGGGCAAATCATGTTAGTTTTTGTTTATGGGGATGTTAAGGAAGGTTTAGAAAAGATTTGGGGTTAATTGGAGTTGAATTGGGTGAGTTTGGGCTAAGTTTGAGTTATGGGTCCAAATTGGGCTTTAAGGCCAAAAGTGAAATTGGATCCCAATGCCAATCAAATTGGACTTGGATTTGGTCTAGATTGGTGTTGGGGATGTTGAATTGAAGTTTAGAATTGAATTGGACCAGAATTTGGGTCAATTGGGTAGGTTTGGTTTGACATTGGGTTCACTTTGGGTTAAAATGGGTCAAATTGGGGGTTTTAATAAAAGTGGGGTAAATTGACAAAATTGGCCTATGGTGTAGTTGAACAAAATGAAATTGGGAATATTTGGGATTTTCTGGAATTTTTTGGGAATTTTCTGAATTTTTGGATTTTTTGGTTAAGAGGGGCATTTTGGGTATTTGGAGGGTATTGGGAGGTATTTTTGGAATTTTTGGTATTTTTGGCTATGAATGGTCAATTTGAGTAATGTGGGAATATTTGGGATTGGTCTTGAGGATTTTTTGGGTAATTTGGAGGATTTTGAAAAATTTGGGCTATTCAGGGCTTTGGGTAGGTTGGCGGGTGTAGGGTCCCGGGGGTCAAAAATTGAAAATTTGGAAAATTGAAGATTGGGTGAATGTAAGTGGAATGAAATCATTTTGTTGAGCCATGAAGCCATATCAAGTCCACATGAGCCATGAAGGGACTCATTTGAGGCATACATTATGTTGTTCCTAACCCTTGCTCGAGGGCTTAGGGGTTAAGGACCATCCATGTGAATGACCTTCATGAGTCGGGAGGTCAAGTTGGGTAGGGGTGTGGTTTTAAGAGGTGTGTGAAAGTGTAGTGCACGGGTGTAGTGTGTGTGCAAGTCGACCCTTCACCGGACCGGGCCACCAGGGCGATCCTAAGGCCGAAGAGTCTATAGGAACTCATCCTTTAAACTTCCACATTTGATCTCGACCCTCTAGGTGATTAGGGGTTTACAATCAAGTTTGTGGAGTTTGCGGGGAGTTAAGAAGTGGTTTGAATTTCTAAGTGGTGGGTCCCAATTCTAATCCTCTAAGATAGTCAAAGGAAAAGCCTAAGGCTAGATCCTAAGTACTAAAGAGAAAAGAGAAGACCTCATCAAAAATGAGGTCAACACATGCCTGTTTTGGTAAAATAATTAGAATAAATAAAATATTAATCAAAAAATTTAAGATAAATTTTGGTAGGTTACTTATGACCAGAGGACCCCAGGAAAAATAATATCTTGGTTTACATCATTAAGTACAACCCTAATGGTAACTAAGACCTAATAATTAAATAAAAATAAAATGAATTAAACATAAATGAAAATAACTTGATTTTTATTCTCCACTGTAATTTAAGGTTAGAGAAACCCACTATAAAAATTTCAAGTCAAATGGAGTTAATTTAAATACCTAAATGAATTTTTCATGTTAAAACACATTTTTGGCAATCATATAATTATAATAATTAAACTACAGTTCAAAATTTTACCAAATTATTTTTGGGAGTTCTTTAAGATTATAGGAGTCTTATAAAAATAAAAGTGCAATTAAAATAAAATTTTCATTTTTGAGCATTATATTAATATTTAAATAATTAAAAATTTAATAAAATCATAAAAACAATAAAATGGTTGGAAATTTTCTAAATTGTCTCCTAAGTATTTAGGCATAATTGGGATATTTTCCTAATTTTCTAAGAAACGATATCAATTTTTAAAGGGTTAAAATCAATTTTGAAAGGCAAAAATGGAACTTCCTGAAATTTTCACTAAAATAATTTTAATAATTAAAAGAAAAATCAGAAAAATATGAAATTTGGTTCTCTGGATTTCCTGACCTCAGAGAGATCTAAGAAAAATACAACACTTAATTTTTTAAGTTAAATAATATTTTATATTTAAATAATACTCTAAAAATTAAAATAATTTTAATAATTAAATTAAAGCTCAAAAAATCATGAAATTTGGTCCAATTAGTCCTCTTGTCAAGATCTACCTCTAATAAAAATTTCAAAGTCAAAGGTTTTATTTTAGACAAATTATTGAATTTCTATTGAAAATCTCTATTTTTGCAGAAAAATAAATATGTAAATTAAATTAAATTTTGAAAAATCACATTTCCTCCTTTGATGTTTTAATTAAACCATAGGTAGAGTCACATTAAAATTTCAAAGTCATTTGATAATGAATTATGAAGTGACAAAGGCCTTTAGGGGCAAAGTGTAATTTTTAAGAATTCAATCTTAATCAATATTTAGGCTTAATTAAAGTGGGAAAAGGGCAATAAATGATCTTGATTATTATGCTTGGATGATTGAAACATAAAGAGATAAAGTGGTAGAAACCCATCTCATTTTTGTCACATTAAATGATAAAGTTTATGATTTAATTAATCATTATGATTTAAAAGAGATTAAAAAGACTAAATTAAAAGATCCTTAAGGTTAGGGGTTGATTTTCGAAGTTGGTGTTCCATTAATTTAATAACCCTATTTAAATGATAATTCAATATTTTTGATAAGAATTATAATCATGAAAGTCACTCAACTTTCTTTTCTAAAGACATAAATATACCCACTAAAATCTTAAGGGCTTAGTAGTGAGCTAGGCTTAATTAAAAAATTGACTAATGAGGAATAGAAAAGGAAACACAGTTATTCTAAAACAACTCTTGCAACATTACAAGCCCATCAAAAATTGATTAAAATCTTCCATCAATTAAGTTTTCCTCTAAAGGCACCCATTTACATAATTCATAAGTAAAATATCGAATGATAACCATTCTGCCTTCCGGGAAGATTAAAACATTGGTTCACTGAGCATAGAGATATAAAAAGGATGAATCATTTAATAATTATGATAAGTTCAAATGAACTCAAGAAAGCTCAAAAGGATTGTGAAATGTCTAGGTACCTCCTAGGCCTATTTCACATATCTTCTGGACACCTTGTAGGACAACCATACCTATCATATTTATTAAATAAAGAAATTCCTTAAATAATTGAATAGGACCCACCAAGTTATGACATAGGGTTTGGTAGGCCTGTGATGAAACCTATCCATAGGTTTCATTTTCCTGCAAATATAAATATTTATTAAAAAGATACTAAAGACTCAGGTGGAGGAACGAGAAGACTCGCCAGGAACGCTTTTATAGTTTACAACGCTTTCTTTTCTAGCACTTTCCTTACTTTTTCTTGCTTATAAGCTTGCATGTTAAACAACAATGTCACCCTACATGAAAACCAAAACTTTTAGGATAGCCACCAAACCAAAACCAAAATAAGAATTAAAAATCAAAATGAGATAAAATACACCACCAAAACAGTCAAAATATAAGACAACTCAAAATTTATTCACAAACAAAACAAAAATCTTAACTACAACTAAATTAAAATGTCTCGTTCGATGATCGGGAATCCCTCCGAAGATACAACCTACGGTTGTTAACGGAATTTCTCATAATCTAAATGAAAGTATGGAACTCATTCAATTGAGTTTATTAAATTCATTTGGACTAAGTGAATCCGATGAAAATAGTGGTGCCAAGATGATGGAACCGTGGGATCTTAACCGAAGCTTGATGCTTCTTTAAACTGATAAAACATTTAGACACCTCAATTTAAATATTTTCAAAACATGACACTTCTCTTTTCTTACAATTGATGCTTCTTTAAACTGAAGCTTCTGCGACGAGGAGCTCGGAGCATGCATGATGGGCAGCACGGCCATCTTCAACAGCAAAACTCCTTAGAAATTAAGACAACAAGCCATAGGACTTTGAGGTAGCTGGTGCGACTTTTTTAATTTGCCAAAATTTATGAACTCAGATTTAGATAAATATATTGATTTATTTTTATAATGAGTCACACATTTAAACACAAGTATACATATCGCTCAAGTAATACAGGACTCTAGTGGAGTCCTGAAATATTGATCCCACAGGGAGGCTTCAATTTTATGGGGTAGCATAGAAATCACTTATCGAATCACAGCACAATTACAAGTAAGTTTAATTCTTAAAATAAAGAAAAACAGTTGTAGTTACTATTTCTACCAAAATACATTCTAAACTCTAACAAGTTAAACTAACACAAGACTAAATTTATAACAAATTTCAATTGCAAGAAAGAGACTTCCTCCTTTCCAATCATAATGTGATGATTATTCTGACATAGATATATTTCAGCGTATAAAGAACATTGGCTAATCCTAAGTTTAGTCCCCAAATCCGTAGTTAGGCTGGGAGGATACTGGATCTCACTTCAGAGCTCCCACTTCCCTTCATCTGAAGGTTAACTCTCGCTTTAGTTTTCAAAAATTAGGACCAAATTGAGGATTTCAGCCTGTCACTTTGAAATCTCCAATTCTATGCCCATCAAAGTATATTTCCCTATTTATTTGTACTCAATCCCAATGAACTACATCTCTCATTCATGGACATTGAATGTGACCTTCACTTTTGTTGTGGAACTCATAATCCTTTAGGAAAATATGTTTCCCAACAATTTTTAACAATTCAATTGGCCAGATCAAAAAGAAAATGAAGTTTGAAGTGAAAGTCATCACAAATTCTCCATAATAAATCGGCACATCATTTCCATATCACAACATCAACACATCACATGAAAAAGAGAAATACAAAGAAATCTACTATATACTCATGAGAAAAGGATGACAAAACATGGACTTTATATATAAAAACAACGTCAAACAAACAGAGTAAAGTAAAGACAACTTATCTCAAACTCTTCCCTAAGAGAATCTCAAGGAATTACTTTGACTCCTCTTCTTTCTTCATCACAACACACAATTCTCCATCTAGATAAGTAAGGAAGAAGAAATCTCTCACTTTCCCTCTCCTCTCCCACTCCTTAGAAGAGAAAACAAAAAAAAATCTAGACTTCCTAAACTAAATAAGAAGACACTCTCTCTAAACTCCTCTCTTTTCTTCTTCCCCTCCAAACTTGGCTCCAAAAGTGTTTAAATTCAGCCAAAACTGAATTCTTAAGAGTTTCCTAAAGCAACCCTTCAAAATCAGGCCAAATACATTGAATGTAGTTCAAAATTAGGACAGTGCGCGGTCCGGCGCTGGATAGGGCGCCGTTAGGTGCATTATTCCGCCAAAACAATTGTAGCTCTCTGTAAAATGGCGCGGTCCGGCGCTGGTGACACCGCCGTTTGACCGCGATTTTTACTATACTTAAAAATATAATAATTCAACACCACTACTAGAAGATCTAAATCCTCAGCAATAGCGCCAAATGACTTAACTTGGTGCGTAATTTTAATTTTAGTAACAATTATATATTATAATCTTTTAATCGTAAAGTTACCTTTAAACGCAAGTATACGTATCGCTCAAGTAATACATGGCTCTAGTGGAATCCTGGATATATATCCCACAATGAATATTTTAGAGGCTACAGACTAGGATTATAGAAATCAATTCCAGAATCACAACTAAACCGAAATAGCCTATCTGTCACTAATACGCAATCGACAATAATATGAAATTTAAATTAAACTAGTTCTACTAATAATTAACTAGTACTACTAAAATTAAGTTTAAATATATATAAACGAGATTCTTTCTCCTTTGTTATGATATTTAAGTGAATAGATAATTAGAATTAGTTTTTAATTGGTGTTGTGCCAAATAGGAGCATACCTATTCTTTACCTTTTGGTCCAGGCATAAAGACCATTGACTAATCCTATGCTTGGTTACTGAATCTGTGGCTAGGCTACGAGGATACCGGCTCTCACTTCGGAGCTCCCACGTTCCCCTCGCCTGAGGGCTAACAATCTACACTTCAGCACCCAAACGATAGGACCGAATTGAGGATTTTAGCCTGTCACTCTAAAATCTCCAACTTTACGCCCAATGAATATTATTTTCCTATTTATTTGCACCCTGATTCCAAGGATTTTGATCTCCCTGAATCTCGAATGTAATCTTAACTATAGTTGTCAAACTCAACAGATTTTAACTTTTCAATTGGTCGGATTGAAAGTAAATTAATATCTAAGTTAAAGATTATCACAACTTATTTAGATCATTTATGGCACATTAATTCTATTTATCATATCACAAGATCATCAAAACAAAGAGAAAGATAGAATAACTACTCAGAATTCATGGAGAGGATGTAATAAAACTTGGATTTCTTATATAAAAGTAAAGCAATACAAACTAAATTAAATAAACACAACTAAATTAAATAAACACAACTTATCTTAATTTTCTCTCGAAGCAAACTCCTTGAAGTTCCTCTGATCTCTTCCTTCTTTACAGTACACGGAATTCTCCTTCGAAACGGCAATGCAGAAGAGATCTCTCACTTCCCTTCCACTCTTACAATCCTTCGAAGAATTTCTCTTGATATCTCTCTTTGAACTCACTAATTAATGCTTACTAATAACATTGGACACTAGTGGACTCTCTAATTGAACACTAAGTAACTATTAGAAATCTCTAATATTACTTTTTACAGACTCTTAGTGACTTTTAGAGGACTCAAAAAGGACAATGTTTTGGCCTAAAATGGTTCTTTTTAAAGTTGTTGAAGAGTCTCGAAGGTTTTCCAGGCATCCCTTCGAAAATCATCCAGATTGGACGAATATTGTGAAAGAACAGTCGATCCCGCCGTCAACGGCCTCAAGCTGCGTCGTCGGTGGCCATCTAGAAGCTGTGCTTTAAACTGACCTCACCGTCGGTGACCTTGAGCTCCACCGTAGCGGCCTTCCTTGGAATATATTCTGAACTCTCGGGAAAATCACGTCGTCGGCGCCCTCAACCTCGCCATCGGCGCCCTAGGTCAAATTTGTATATTTTAGCTTTTTTTGCTTCAACTTCGCTCTTTTTTGCATATTTTTGCTCCTTTGTCCTTAAATCTTCATACCTGCAGAAAAACACCAAAAATACCCTTCTTTAAAGTGCAATATCATCAAAATCAGTATAAAATAGACATGAAAATCTTAACCTTTTTTTCTTGGGTCAAAATTCCCCAAACTTTAACCATTACTTATCCTCAAGTAATCTTTTAATACTACATAAAAGTTATGATTCGTTGTGGTAAAATTTTAATTCAGAAATACTATAATTTTGATATAAATAAATATTATAGCAAAAATTCTTAAAAAGATTTTCATGTAATTATATTAATTTTGCAGGTATGAGGCTATCTAGTCATCAAGTCTAAGATTTCTAGTCTTCTATTCATTTCAAGAATGACTATATGTTGCAATATCAATTCACTTAGAATATTCAGAAGATAGGAAATTCATGAGAATTCTATTAAGTAAGAAACTAGTCATAAATATAAGTTCAGAAATGCTTTTAGTTTTCTCTTTAGGTTAATCCAAGTGAAGCAAATTTTTGATAAGGCATTTCCTCAAGCTTCTCCTCACTTACTTTTTTTTCTTTTCTTTTGGATTGTTTTTCCAATCCTTTTTTTCTTTTCTTTTTTCTTTCATTTTCTTTTTCAAGTGAGGATTACTATATCTGGATAGCCTGTTAATAATTTTGAACTTCACTCTTCTTTATCTAAATTTGAAACTTTAAAACATTCTTTACCTTATATGTATTTCATAGTTTTTACATTATTGAATCCCAATGTTTTCTTTCTCAACTAAATTCCTAAGATTCTTAATATTTCAAAATATAGTTTTCTTTAATTTAAATAGTTAACTATAGTCTTATCCTTTTATACCAAATATCTTAACCTACAAAATTGATTTTCATTACTAAAAATATTCCTTTGAATTTTCTATAATATTTAGATAAAATCTAAACATATTTATCTGAATTAAATTTTATGACAAAAATCATATTATAATTTTTGAAAATATGTTATTTGAGAACATATAATAGTTAAGATTTTTCTTCCCTCCCCCGAACTTAAAGTTTTCTATAATTGAAATAATACAGGGTAGAAAGAAAAATTCTAAATATATATAAAACTCATACCTTAGCACTTTAGGCGTTTTTGTATTTTTAAAATTTGCAGGTTCTTCTCAAAATATTCTTACTTCAACTGAACTGTAATATTTAAAAACCTTTCTACACACGTAACAGTTTATAGAATTTGCTGGGGTAATGAAATTTTAAAACAAGTATATAAAACTAAACATCAAACAACAACAAACTAACTACACTGCACAGGACATATGCATTTCACAACACAATAACAATTTACTATTTTAAACTAAAAAATTCACAAATACAATTAACAATCACAAATATCTCAAATATCCAGAAATGAAAATACAAATTGCTAAACCAAAACACATATCTCAGAAACAAGCATAGTCCACAGAATATAATAAAAATCAAAGTACAACAAAAAAACTAAAACAAACAACATATCACATCACATCAAAAAGATTAATCAAAATCCCATACAAAGTCCTCATCACCCTGGTCAGCAGGAGGATTGGGCTGATACTGAGTATACCGGGGGAATTCTGGAAAAATCACATAAGGCTCTCCTCCGTAGTACCTGGCCTGAGCATCATAATATGTCATCTCAAAATCAGAGTGCCTCTGAAGATACTCACTATCATGATCGTGTATTCTGTCTAAACCTTCAATCCTATGATCAATTCTCTCTAATTTTTCATCCAACTGCTCAAAACTTTTCCTCTGCAGGGTCATGACATTCATCAGATCATATAAGGTAGGGGGACTAGAGGCAGGAGGGTCATAGCTAGTAGAAGGAATGTCTCTACTAGTAGAAGGTGCCTTGCTCCTACTCCCTGTTCTCCATTCCTCATGGGATTCATAAGTCTTTATATTTGCTTTACTAATGGGTTTCATCGGATACATCCATTCCTCATCATCTCTCGCTTCAACTCCAGATAATTGACAAAGTGCATAAATAAGGTCAGGATGCCCTAAATATCCACTCGACTCACTCTTTGTAGTGGCCATAATGTTCTTATAAATTATTCTCCCCACATTAATGTTTCTATTGTTTTGAATACAGAAATTCAGAATAACTCTATCTCTCGAGACTTCACTGTGATGGTAGGTGGGTAGCAGCGTCGAACAAATGAAATAATGTCATGCCTTATAATGCACCAAAAATATATATGGTTTATGCTATCTAATTATACTTATTTTTGGTGATATTTCACTTTAAAGAAAGGTATTTTTCATGATTTGTTGTAGATATGATGATTTTAGGTGATTGGAGCGAAAAGAATAAAAAAAGAATGAATTCAGAGCGAAAAGGAGCAAAAAGGAGCAAAATGGTGGAAAAGGTATTCTGGCGCTGCTAGCGCCAAAATGGGAACCGTCGGCGCCCAAATCCAGAGAGCTCAGAAAATATTATGGACAATAGAGTGCCACCGGCAACCTATCTGGCGCCGCCGGCACCCAAGGTCGGTGCAATTAAAATTTTGAGAGTTTTGGCAAAATTTTGAAGGGATGCATATGGAAACTCTTGGGATTTCATCCCTAACTCTTAAATAACTGAATTTAGAAGATGGAAGAGAGTTCTAGAGGAGTTCTAGAGAGTTTTAGAGTGTGCTCTCTTGCATTCCATTACTTTCTCTTAGTTTTTAGTGTTACGGTTTAGTGTAGAAGAGAGGGATTCTTCTCTAAGGAGTGAAGGAGGAGTAAAGTGAGAGATTGCTTTTTCCTTTTCATTCTAAAGAGAGAATCAAGTGTTGTAAAGAAGATAAGAGGATTCAAAGGAACTTCAAGGAGTTTGCATTGGGAAGAGAAAGAGATAAGTTGTATTTCCTTTTGTGGTTTGTATGACTTTTCTTTTATATATAAAATCCATGTTTTATTGAATCTTCTCCATGAATTCTGAGTAGTCTTCTTTGTCTTTCTTCTTGCTTAGAGATGTGATGATGGTTTGAAGTGGATTTGATGTGATTTTAATGTGATGAAGAAATTGTGATGGTTTTTCTTTTAGAACTTAATTTACTTTTGATCTGGCCAATTGAAATGTTAAAATATGTTGTTGAACATTACGTTTGAAAGGATTTAATGTCCTACAACAATAATGAAAGATCCATTTAATTTCCATGGATGAATTGCGTAGTTCATGATAATTGCGTGCAAATAAATAGGGAAATGTGTTCTCATGGACTTCAATGTGGAGATTTCAGGGTAACAGGCTGAAATCCCCAGATTGGTTCTAAGATTAGTAACTAATATCAAAGGTTAGCCTTCGGGTGAAGGGTGAGTGGGAGCTCCGAAGTGAAAGCCGGTATCCTCCCAACCTAGCCCTTGAATTAGTAACTAAACTTAGAATGTGTCAATGTTCTTTTCTTGTTTAGAGGAGGGGGTACTCTTCTAAAGGTAAAGAATCATCTATGCTTCTATTTGGAACAATAAATTAGATAATTAATCCATATCAATCCACACATCATACTCTCATTGCAAGAAGAAATATACTTTTCTCATACATCAAAAACCTTTCAAATATTTAGTTTAGTGTGTCTGTTAGTTAATTTTGTTTTCAAAGTTATTAGAAGTAATTGTAGTTTAGTTGGTTGTTACTGTTTTCTACATAGTAGTAGAGTGTTAGAAGAAAGTTCTAGTGCTTTATTCTAATTTATTAAAACTTTCACTTTGCTTCAACTTAAAACCTCCCTGTGGGATCAATAACCAGAACTCCACAAGAGCCATGTATTACTTGATACGATACGTATACTTGCGTTGAATGCTTGGACTTTACAAAATTATTATAAATATATAAATTTGAAGTTAACAAAATCTTACATTTAAAAATAAAGAAGTAAATCCTGGTTGCATCAAGTTTTTGGCGCCGTTGCTGGGAAATTATATCTCCTAGTAGTGGTGCCGAATTCATGTATTCAAACCAATCACATCAAGTTTTTGGCGCCGTTGCCGGAGAGGTAACGAAGTCAAAGTAAAAAAAAAGTGTTTGTGTGATTGTATATGCATAGTAGTGGATCTATATGTTTAGTGCCTTACGATTCAGAGTTAGAGCGTACTGTCAGAAAAATTAGAAAATAACAAAAACAAATCAAAAATTATTGCGAAATGGCGAATATTCAAGATAATCAGAGAAATGATATTGGAAATTTGCAAAGACATTTAAGAGATTATGCTAACCCAACAACATATGAAATTCATATAACTATTCAGAATCCTGGTGTTGCTGCTAATTCATTTGAACTTAATCCTGCTATTATCCAAATGGTACAAAATAATCAATTCGCTGGAACTCCTAATGAGGATCCAAATTTACATCTCGCTAGTTTTTTAGAACTGTGTGCTACTTTTAAATATGATGGAGTGTCTAGCGACGCTGTCAGATTAGACTTTTTTCCTTTCTTGTTAAGAGATAAAGCTAAGGCGTGGTTAAAATCGTTAGCACCTGGATCTATTAGAACTTAGGGAGAATTATCTCAAAAGTTTCTATCAAAATATTTCCCTCCATCAAAGACTGCTAAGTTAAGAAATGATATTACAGCTTTTTTTCAGTTTGAAGGAGAGTCAATATATGAAGCTTGGGAGAGATTTAAAGATCTTCTTAGGAAGTGCCCACATCATGCTCTACCAGATTGGTTAATAATTCAAACATTTTATAATGGTTTAGTGGGATCATTAAGATCTTTTATAGATGCTACTGCTGGTGGATCATTAATGTCAAAACCTTTTGATGAAGCATACGCATTAATTTAAGAAATGGCTACTAATGATTTTTAATGGCCCTCTGAACGGGTAAATCCTAAGAGATTAGTTAGTGTTCATGATTCAGATATGATGACTATGGTAGTTTCTCAAATTGCAACCCTTTCTAAAAAAATAGATCAATATGGAATGAATTATTCTCAACCACCTCAAGTGTTGGAGGAAAATTTATTTGGACAGATAACAAAATCTCAAACGCCTTATGAGACTTTAAATGCTATTAATAGACCTAATAATCCTTATTCGAATTATTATAATCCTGGTTGGAAGAATCACCCAAATTTCAATTGGAATAATAACAATGTTAATGTTAACCCGCACTGGGCTAACAATTCTATGAATCCAATTGGAAATTCGAACAATCAAGGAAATCCTAATTTTAGACCATCTTACCCCCTGGATTTAATAGTAAACCACAATTTAAGGATAAGAAGTTGTCTACTGGAGAAATGATTCTGAATATGAGAAATCAATTACAAGCTCAATTTGTTGCTATGAAAAATATTAAAAATCAATTAAGACATATTTTCACTTCACTTAATAATAGACCTTCTGGAACACTTCCAAGCAATGTGGAGATCAATCCAAAAGATCAAAACAAGGAACAACTTAAGGTTATTTGTTGACCTCATTTTTGATGAGGTCTTCTCTTCTCTCTTTAGTACTTAGGATCTAGCCTTAGGCTTTTCCTTTGACTATCTTAGAGGACTAGAAGTGGAACCCACCCTTTAGAAGTCCAAACACCTCTTGACTCCTTGCAAACCCCACGAGGCTTGATTGTAGACCCCTAATCACCTAGAGGGTTGAAATCAAATGTGGAAGTTTAAAGGATGAGTTCCTATAGGACTCTTTAGCCTTAGGACTCGCCACAGGTGGTGCAGTCTGGTGAAGGGATGACTTACACACACATTACACTTATACACTACACTTTCACACACCTCCTAAAACCACACCCATACCCAACTTGACCTCCTGACTCATGCAGGTGATTCACATGGATGGTCCTTAACCCCTAAGCCCTTGGCTAAGAGGGTTAGGAACAACATAGTGAATGCCTCAATGAGTCTCTTCATGGCTCATGTGGGCTTGATATGGCTTCATGGCTCAACCTAAATGATTTCATTCCACTTACATTTACTCAATCTTCAATTTTCTAAATTTTCAATTTTTGACCCCTCTAGCCTACCCAAAACCCTTGAAATTACCCAAATTTTTCAAAATTCTCCAAAATCACCCAAATTCCTCAAAATCAATCTCAAACATTCTCCCACCACTCAAATTGACCATTTTTACCCAAAATACTCAAAATTCCAAAAGATACCCCCAATACCCTCCAAATTACCAAAATGCCCCTCTTGACCCAAAAATCAAAAAATTCAGAAAATTCCCAGAAAATTCCAGAAAATTCCAAATATTCCTAATTTCATTTTGTCCAACTACACCATGGGCCAATTTTTTCAATTTACCCCACTTTTGTCAAAATCCCCAATTTGACCCATTTTAACCCAAAGTGAACCCAATGTCAAACCAAACCTACCCAATTGACCCAAATTCTGGTCCAATTCAATTCTAAACTTCAATTCAACATCATGGGTTGACCAATTTGAACCCAAAATGAGCCTCTCCCCATTCCATTTCAATCCAGCCCCTTTACACATGTCAAACTCCACTGAGCGCACCATTGCCAACCCCCGACCCCACCGGGTCAAGATGGTGACCGGTGCTTGGTCGGTCAGCGACCAGGCCGCGAGGAAAACACCATGGTCGAAAGCTCACATGTGAGCCAACATTGAAATTCCCCTTGCTCGAAGTGTCCCGGCCGATTGAACAGCATGGTTGTTCTTCTCTTGCATGGAGCAGCTAATCCCAAGCCTTAAACCCCCCTGGGAGGCCCTCCACCCTCTCCTATTTAAACCTCACCCCTCTCGGCCATGAGGAGGTGCTGAACCAACCTTAAGGAAACTCTGCCAAAATCACTCCAGACTCTCCCCCACACTTAGAGCATTTGATCCCCACTGTTCTATTGCCCTAATCCCCACTAATCGAGCTCGATTTTGGAGCTCGATTCTCGAGTCGAACGAGGATATTCCCAAATCCTCCACCAAAGTCAAATTAAACTCACCCACACCTGCACAAGACCAAGAGAAGGAGTTCCCCAGTGAAAGCCCCCTCTCCAGGCCACCCACCTGTTCCAGACTCCAAAGGTTGAAATCTGCTGTGGTCGAAATCATACCTAGACAATTCACCAGGCCAAGGGACTTCATCTGGAGCTTGCTTGGACCCAATCGAAGGTGACACAACTCTCAGATCGAAGCTTCACTTCTCCGAGCAAAGGTATGGACTCACTCTTCTTCCCGAGCTTACAGAGATTCTCCATCTAATTTGAATCAATTTCGATGCATGTTTATCAGTATGGATGTGTTCATCTCTTCAAGACGAATCCATAGAGCATAAGAACACAAAAATCTGTTGAGAATCGAGTGAGAAATTAGGGTTAGAAGGTTGATGGTCACGGCTGCACACCAGTCGTAGACGATGACTGGGAGCCGTCGGATCGAGCGTGTATCGAGCGGACGGTCTGGATCGAGCCGGACAGCGGATGGTACATGAACCGCGGGCCCCTGGAGCGCTGAGTCGGATGGCGGCGCCGAATCAGAGCGCGCCGCGTGGCCCTTCGGAGCTGCCGAGGATGGCGTGGCGCCGCGTGGATAAGTAGAAAAATAGGGATTTTTCTTATTTATTTAATTACCAAAACTTAGAAAATTCATAACTTTGTGTAGGAAAATCCTAAAAATAAAATAAAAATACCCTCTTGCTCGATGTAAGAGGAGAATAATGTGGAAAAGAAATCATTTAATTTCATTGAATATTTGATTTTTAATGATTTATTTACTCTCTGCACATTTTCAATTCTCCATGCATGTATACACTTCACCATGGCATGAGACCATAGGGCTTTTGAAGCCTCCGAATTTGGGGACATTCCCCGAATTTTCCAAAGTCGAAGGCCATACCTATGAAGAGTTATTGATTTTTTAATTCTAGGTCACTATTCGAGTATTTTAATTCCAATAATTAGCATGTTGTGAAATAAATTCTAGGAAAATTTGGTGATGTTTCTTATGACCAGAGGACCCTAGTGGAAAATAGGTTTTGAGTTGACTCACTTGTAATAACCCTAATTGGCTTAAACACCCAAAATGGAGCTTTAATTAATTAGAGCTAATCATACATCAAATTGACTTGAAATCAATTCTCCACTGACCTTTAGGATCAGATGAACTCACCATAAAAGTTTGAAGTCAATTGGACTTGGTTAGCTCTATCAAATGGGTTGATTAAGTCATTTAGCTAAACCTAAACTTCAAAAATTCATAACTTTCAAAATACTTCTCAAAAATTCACCAAATTGGATTTGGAGCCTCTCGATATCAGGGGAATTTAAGAAAATTAAAATTGTAATTTTTCAAAAAAGTTGATTTTTTTTGCATTATTTTAATATTTTTAATAATTAAAAGATAATAAAAATCACAAAAATAATAAAATTCACCAAAATGTCACATTTTGAATTTTAATCACTTAGGAACAAACCCCATATTTTTCTTAAGTCTCTATGATGAGATATCAAATTTTAAAGCCCTAAGGTAATTTTAAAATTAAAAAAAAATGTATTTTCTAGCATTTCCACTAAAATAATTCTAATAAATCAAAGAAAAATTAGAAAATTATAAAAATTAGTTATCTAGTTTCCTTGATATCAGAGAGATTTTTGAGAAATATAAAATTCATTTTTCAACCTTTATTTTATTTTAAAATTAATTAATACTCAAAAATTCAAAATAATTATAATAAAAAGAATATAATTCAAAAAATCACCAAAGTTGGTCCAAGTGGTCCTCTGGTCATTAGGAATGTTCCATAATTTTCTTAAGGACAAAAACTTTCCCTTGGTCATGTTGTTGAATTTTCCTTGAAAATCCTTATTTTCCACCAAAAATAATTACATAAATAAATTAAATACAGAAAAATCACATTTTCTCTTCTAATGTCTTGATTGATATATGAGTGAAGTCACATAAAAATTTCAAATTCATTTAAGCTCAATTTAGTGAGTTATGGAATTAGTAAGTTTAAAGGGCAAAATGGAAATTAAAATTTTAACCTATAATTAAAAATTTTAGGTTTAATTAAAAGGGTGGGTAAAATATTTGATACTAAGTTGATTTTGGATGTTTGAAACTTAGGTAGTTAAAGGGTAGAAACCTACCAAACAATTTGAAAATAATTAAAATAAACCTTAATTAAATAATTAATTAAACTTGGAAGAATAATAAAAAATTAGAATTATTAAAATAGGGATACTATTAGGAGGAGATTTGTTCTTTAATTTAAGAATCCCTAAATTAATCACCTCAATAATATTTAATTCCTAATTAAAATAATAATCCAAATTCAAGATTTAAAATGCTAAAAGACTTAATCATTAAATTAAATTAAAGTTAAAACATTTAAATTAAATCCTTCTAAGATTTCAATTAAATTAATATTTTAACAATTAAAATTAAATCATCCTTAAAGCATAAAAAATAAAATATTAAATTAAAATTAAAATTAAATTAAATTTAAATTTAAATTAAATTAAATTAAATTAAATTAAATTAAATTTAAATTTAAATTTAAATTAAATTAAATTAAATTAAATTAAATTAATCTAAATTCAATTAAATTAAATTAAAACATATTAAATTAAATTAAATTAAATAAAAAATAAAATCAAGTTAAAATAAAATTAAAATTAAATTAAAAAATTAAATTAAATTAAAATTAAAACTAATTCAAATGAAATTAAATTAAAATTAAATTAAATTAAATTGAATTAAATATAACATCACCTAAGACATAAAGAATTCAAAATAAATCTAAAACAACTTGAACATTATTCCAAACTTAAACCCATTAATTGAAATTAAATTAAATCACAAATCACTTGAACATCGATTTGCCCTCAAAAGCTCTTGTTGTCATAACTCCTAAACGGAGTATTAAGTGAAGTGTTACTTCACTTATAGGATATTCAAATGTCCTAGTTCACTAAACAAGAGAACAAAACTTGAACTCCTGGACTATTAATTCACTTGTATAATTAAATTCTCTTGGACTTAAAACAATCCTACAGAGGTATTGAAAAGATGTTTTAAGACTCGTCTTAAGCACTTCCTCAATATGATAGGATATTTATAAGAACAATTGAACTTAATTATTCTTTGATGAAGAAAATCGTCCTTAAACCAAAACACAAGAACCTAGACGTCATAGGTGGTGACTAGGTATAGGATTAGGAACTTGGTAGAAAACCAAAACCTTTCCCTTAGCTTTACCTAGGTACTTGTTGGAATACTTAAATGCTCGATATGTGTTTTAAGTGCGGCTTGGGATGACAGGAAGACCCTCCGGGTACGCTTTTATTTTATTGCAATTTACTTTATTGCAATTTACTTAATCGCATCGCACTTACTTTTCTTGCATGATAAACAAGCCGTTGCATGAAAACCCACACCTTTAGGATAGTCCCTAAAACTGAAACCAAAACTAAATTAAAAATCATTACAAGAAAAAATTCACCACCACAACATTTCAAAATATAAAACAACTCAAAATTTAATCACAAACAGAACAACAAAACTACAACTACAACTAAATTAAAACGTCTTGTTGGATGATCGGGAATACCTCGGATGATGTAACCTACGTGTTGCTAACGGGATTTCCCACGGTCTAAATGAAAGTGTGGAACTCATTTAGTTGAGTTTAGCAAATTCATCTGGACTAAGTGAATCCGATAAAAATATCGATGCCGGAAGGATGGAACCGTGGGATCTTAACCGGTGTTGTTATAATCAACTTTAAGATTTGTTTTAATTAAAACATAGAAAACACTATGGAAATTAAGACCTTCTCTAAACCAAAACACTTCTCTCATCTCTTGATTTATGATTTCTAAACCTCTGCAACAACAAGGAGCTCGGAGCATGGTGGGCAGCACGACCATCTTCGTCAGCAAAATAACTCTACATCAGCTAAACATTTCTTTGAATTAAATAACTAAACCATAGGACTTCGAGGTAGTTTGCCTAGTGCAACATAAATCCTCAACCTTTTGTTAGGCATTTGCATTGCAAATTAAGCCCTAACCGGTCTTAGGATTCTGAGGTAGTCGTCCGATACGACGTAAACACTCACATCTTCGAGGCTATTTATGTGATCACATCATACGAATATAAGTCCTAATTAATTAAAATTGGCAAGATCAAAACATTAAATAAACATTAGGACTTTCCAAAATTCAAGCCAAACAATAGGATAGTCGGGAAATTACCGAAGTTCGCTTCGAATCTGTAATTTCTCCTACCTTTCTTCCTTTGAATTCCCAAAATAAAATGTTCCAAATTTGATACATTCCCTATTGAAATTCCAAAATTCAATCCCTCGAAAACTTAAACTTTGAAATTCTTGAGAGCGGAATTACGATTATTATCGAGAGTTTTCTTAAGTGATTCCCGTCATTTAAGATGTAATTAACTATAGGGCTTGCCCTTATAGGGAACTTTAAGAACCCGAGTAATATAAACCTTGCTTAATTCCTTTATATTAAGCGGGGAACTTGTCGGCTTATAAAATTGGTTCGCAAACCAAACGGATGTCACAAATCTTCTAGTTTATTTAATCGAGCCCCATCATCAAGCAGTGTGTCTATTCTCCGGGATAGATATACGGTTTGTGGTGTGGTGCTCGTTTATATAAACTATTCGGGATGTGGGATCAGTTTGATTTCATATCTTAAAATTTTCAAACTTAAAATTATTTTCAAAATCAAATGCTACTTTCTAAATTATATATATATATTTAAATCAAATTTAAAATCTAAAAATATGCCGACAATTTCTGGCGACTCCGCTGGGGAATGGAAATTCCTCTCTCCATTTTTAATCAAATAGTTCTTCTTTCAAAAAAATCGGTAGTGTATCCATGTCCCTAGTGGATCAAACTACCATTCTTTCTGTAGGAATACTATGTTCATTTCTACCTTGGACGAGTATAGCCAACATCCTTTCGGATTTAGGAGCCACTATTTAGACACACCTAAACAGAGAGGTTCCGAGATCCTTTTAACTCATTTCTGAGGTGGGGTGGACCCCCAATAGGTATTAGTTTAGGAGCGGTCTTGCGGGTCGAGAGGTTCCTACAAGACTTTCTCTTCCTTTTCCGGTTCCTATTCAATTCCTTTACCCTTCCTACAACTCTCCTTGTTTTAATAATTCTCTGTCCTAACGAACAAATCTTTTCGAAAAACAATTATCTAAATAAATTTTCTTTTAATACCACAAATACACTAAGATAAATGGAAATGTGTTCGGACTCTTTCCTTTTCGTCATAAGTTTTACGACAAGAAGAAGCACGATTCGGGGACTAACACTTGGAATCGCCCCTGCGAAATAGAAGCCCCAAAACTGATCTTCTCCTTCGTCAATGGACTGGACCTGGCTGTGTTCAAGGACGAACTGCCTAATAATGGAATCATTCAATTCGGACAAGGATTCGGGGACAGCGACATCAAAATCCCCGACGTCACTCTCTTTTTCACTCGCAAGCAAAGTACCGGAGACTGAGAAGCCGTTGATTAAGTTTAACCTCAAGTCAACTCATGAATTCCCTCCTCTGCAAAAGATTCCAACTGAGAGGAGCACTGTTGTTCTGCGAAGGACTCGTTGTTGCTACTCCCACCGGCCTAGTTGTCTCTGTACCTACCCCGACTCGCCGTACAAAGGGGAAGGAAATTCAGAACTGTGATGAACCTGTGGAGGGTACAGATCTTCCTGTGAGACCTTCTATTTTCGAGGTCAGGTCCAGCTCGAGAATTCCACCACTAACACGGACTCAGAGGAGGAACAGAAGTAGAAGGATTGCTAGAGAAGCCAGAGCTGCTGAAGTTGCTTTCCTGGAGGAAATCCCAGAACTGCCCGAGTATACACCGCTGCCTGAATACATACCACTTTTGGGAGGAAGTAGGTTCCATCCCCTCTCCACCGCAGAGGACGAGGAAAATGTCCGTAAGATTGCTTCTGCATTGCCTCAGCCCGCATATTACAACGACGGCCGTAAGAAAAGGGCTAGAATTACGCCATTTGCTCGACTTCAGACCCTGATAGAGAAGTTAGCAAAGAAAGAAAAATGCCCTGTATCAGAGATTTTAAGAAGAATAGGGCGGGTGCCGACCAAATCCCGTCTTGGGCCGCGAGTAGAACCTGCTATCGCTGCAGAAAAGCCGAATAAGAGAATGAAAGCTAGTCCACTCGTCGTTGTTTCGGGACTACAAATTAGGGAGGATACCACCTTCCGAGCATTTGGTCGACGGACCATCCGGTCCTAGCACCTTCGTCGCTAGAAGGATGGTATGGCGTCCCACTACCGGACAATTAAGATTAAAACAACAACCTGAGAAGGAAAGTCTCGTCAGGAGACTTGAGTCCGAAGAAAGTGCTACTGCAATGAAGGGTACTCATGAGAAGGAAAACCGACAGTTATCGCATGACAACTGCAAGGATGTACAGAAAAGACCATTAGAAGATGCTATGGAAAAGCTAAGAACTGATATTCAGCGATTACCAAGAGAAAGAGAAGAAAAATTTGGAGATGAAGTCGACTCGTCAGAGTTCATGGATGATGAATATGCGAAATTAACATGGTTGAAACACGAGCTTCGTCAACTTCACAAGGTGCTCCTGCAGCCGCGTGAAGAGAGGAGCCGGAAGTGATGAGAATGCGGCTTCAAGAGAAAGATGATACGATCTCCCAAATGGCAAAGAGGATAGAAGAGATGGCCGCAGCCCTAGCCACTCTCCGTAGTCGGGTTCAACCCCAAAGAGAAACACCCCCGAAGTTATTCACATTGTAGACGAGAGGAAAGGAGATTACATCCATCAACGGGGATGATCGGTTAAAAAGGATGCAATACAAAGCATGATTCCGGAAAAGGATATCAAGAGCATGGTGGAACGACGGAGTGCGAGAAGCCTTGGCACAATCAAAGAGCGGGACATCCATTCGGACGGGTAGGCCTTACCCCAAAGAATTCGATGCTGTCCAATATCCGAAAGGCTTCGTACCACCTATGTTCAAGACCTTTGATGGAACCGGAAACCCTCGACAGCATGTTGCACATTTTCGTGCCAGTTGTTGCAATGCCGGCGGAAGTGATGCTTTACTCTTCGGACAATTTGTCGGCGACTCGTCGGGGATCGCCTTTGATTGGTATGCGGAATTACCGAACGGTTCGGTGAAGACATTTTCGAATTAGAGAACCTCTTCATCGAGCGATTTGCGGAGCTCGGCACCACATCACTATAGGTGATTTAGTGGTAGAGAAGCGAAGCCGAACGAAACTTTGGTGGACTACATACTTCGATGGAGGAATCTAAGTATGAAGTGTGAGCCACGACTACAAGAACAACATGCGATCGGCATTTTACTTAAGAGCATTCATGGCCCGATAAGCACTTCTCCTCAAGGGATTTACTATTAAGACTTTCTAGAAGTTGTTAAGCAAGGCCGGAAGCTTGCAAGAGGAGGCGAAGCAATTAAGTTTCACCGAGCAAACGGACAAACAGAAGCCCGTGAAAACTTTTGAAAAGAAGTCCGGGATCGTCGCAACGAGTCGATAAAGGCAAGCGACCAATACAAATACCGCAAGAACGGCCGCAAGCAAATTCAACGAATTACCGACGAACCCCGACCCGGCTATCGGTCATCTCAACGAGTATGAACAACCGCCTCATCCACAACGTACGTTAAGGGAGCTTCTGAGCAGGGAGTATCCGTTCAAGAATGAGGCAGTGCCGAAAATGTTCCATAGTCTGATGAAGACTCCAGATTTCCAACTGCCAGAGCCTAAGAAACCAGAAGAAGTCGACAATAAAGGTGATCCCAACTTTTGCCCTTACCACCGGATGCTTGGACACAAGATAGAAGATTGTATTACCTTCAAAAGTTGGCTCAACGACAATCTCCGAAAAGGGAACATAACGATCCCGAAGGAATACAAGAAGGAACCCCAGAAAGGAGGTTCCGTCAATGTTATCTCGACGGATCTCATTGTTCCGATAGATCCCTATGCGACTGATGATGGATGGACTACCGCTTGGGCAAAGTCTTCGAAGAAGATTTTGGATCGCATCCAAACCACTTCGGTGCGAGCCTCAATTCAGAGTTCGAAACCTGTCAAGTCGGCACTATCACTTGCGATAGAAGAACCACCTCAACAAGAGACGATTGAAGAAAAGAAGAAAATTGATGAAGAAGAAAAGACCGAGGCTCTTAAGGCTAGACTAGGGGCTGCTTATCTTAGGATGGTTGTTTCCGATTCGGGGGAGAAATCCCTCTAACCTCTGACTTTGTATGATTATTTGCTCACTCTGGTGGTATCTTATAATGATAAGGGTTATGGCGTTGGCTACGTTTTGACTGTTTCTAACGATTACGTAACTAGCGACAACCAACCTAATCCGGACATCGATTCCGATACAAGTAACAATTCTCAAATCATACACAATCTCGAAGATCACAATGACAAAAAAGACATCCATCAAGGAGGCTACGAGAGTTCAACAAGCAACGAATCTATTTGCGAGTTTCGAGGAGCTCCAGTCACATTAGAGTTAGAGCCTTCGGACTGCGAAGCTAATCCGGAAGAACTCGTCATTCCGATTCGAGAGGAGACACCAACAAACTCAATACTAGATTCGAAGAAATTACGAAGTCAACTTAAGAAGTGGAAGAGTTCTACCTCCGAGAATGGGTCCAAAGGACAAAGGAAGCGGGTGGTTGTTCGAGAAGAACCAACCCCGACAGAAGAAATACCCATTCGGGAAGAAACCGAGACACATGAAAATAAAGTGGACTACAACGTGCTAGCCCATCTTAGGAAACTACCGACCAAGCCGAGCATCTACGACGCTCTCATCTTATCAAAGGAGATGAGAGAAGCTCGATCAAGGCCTTACTTGATCCGAAATTGCTTAGCTCAAATGACCGGGAGATTCCTTAGATGAGGTTTGCTCGTTAAAGGAACAGATGAGGTGTTACCTTCACGGATAATGACCTACTACTGGGACGACGGACCACAACCGACCGTTGTACATTTCGATTACAATTGGGAAGTTTACACTCTCCGAGTATTGGTGGATCCAGGAGCATCAATCAATATAATGAATCTTCGAACGCTAGCATACTTGGAAATTGATGCTCGCGAGCTCGAAGCGTACAAAATGTTATTAAGAGGATTCAACCGTGAAAGGAGAAAGAGCCCTCGGATCAATAACACTGCTTAATGAAGACCGGTGACTTAGCAAAGACAACCGCAAAATTTCACATAATTGATTTAGAAACGTCATTCAACGCTCTACTGGGCCGACCATGGATACATGAAAACCGGATGGTACCATCATCCCTACATCAGTGCATCAAATACTACGATGGAGGGGAACGATGGCATCAAAGGTGACTTACAACCATTCTCCGTACATGAAATTGGAATCCATGAAGATGCAGCTTATTACGCACATCCGAAGAAAACAATCTTATCCAGAGATACCATAACGAATGAAGCAAAGGAAGTTCAGGACGACGAAGAACCTGAAGTTCTAGTCCAACAGTCACTCACTGCTCCCTTACAGCGAGACGGTGAAGGTTTCTCCACAACTCGCATCCGAGGTCGAGGCCGGGGAAGAGGTCGTGGCAGAGACGTTAGGACAGTTGGACAGAGGAAACCAACCATCAATGTTGATTGGGAAGACAGCTTCGAAGAAAAAGAAATCAAGCAAGAAGCAGCGACAATAAGTCGGAAGAAGCCGCAATTCAGGATCTCTCTCGAAGATGAAAAGAACGAGGAATATAAATTGATGTACGAGAAGATTAACCACTATGTACATACTATGACCCTGACCCCGATCCATTCTAATAAGATCGAGGGTATGGTGGTCAAAGAGGTACGTAGCGGCGGTGCAAAGCCCATCAAATTCTACTGTGGTGCTCCTTCCTCTAAAACTGAATACAATGTACAATTTGAAGATGTCACTTCTTCCGAATTAATGGAATTGTCTTTTGAGTGGTACTCTCCCTGTGTTCAAAATTTAATTCAGCGTGGTTTCTTACCTTGACAATGGACAAAAGGTTAATCACAACATTTTGAAAAATTATGGAATAACTCTGGTCGTCCACCCAATTCAAAGCATGGTCTCGGATTCGGCACAGTAGGATCAGTTAACGATACTGAATTTTGCTTGGTTGTCACTTGCGAGTCTAATGAAAACTGCATGGAAACTACGGAAGAACTCGAAGATTTACAAATTGGAAACGCTCCACCGTAGTTCGAAGAAGAGATCAAATCTACAATAGATGAGTTAACGGAAGTTAACTTAGGTACTAGCGAAGAGCCTAGACCTACCTTTGTTAGCTCCTTACTCAATAAAGAAGACTCCGAAGAAATAATTAAGTTATTAATGGAATTTAAAGACTGTTTTGCTTGGAGCTACGATGAGATGCCGGGATTAGCTCCGGAGGTCGCGATCCATAAGCTAGGAGTGGATCCTACTGCATTCCGATCGACAAGGTTCCAGAAGAATGCGTTTAGAAATCGAACAAGTCATAACTGAAGTTAAAAAGCTAATAGATGCCAAATTTGTCCGTGAAGAACAATACCCGACTTGGTTAGCCAATGTGGTACCAGTCAGGAAGAAGAATGGTCGGATCAGAATTTGTGTGGATTTCAGAGATTTAAACAAGGCATGTCCAAAAGATGAATTCCCTCTACCAATCCCAGAATTAATGATCGACACTGCTTCAACACATGAAATATTCTCATTCATGGGTGGATCTTCGAGATACAACCGGATAAAAATGGCTCCAGAAGATGAAAAACTTACGAGCATTCGAACGCCGATCGGAGTATATTGCTACACAAGTAATGCCATTCGGATCGAAGAACGCAGAGCAACCTACCGGAGAGCGATGACAAGAATTTTTGATGATCTCATCCACAATCAAGTCGAATGATACATGGATGATGTGGTCATCAAAAGCAAAGTAAAGGAAAACCACTCGTATGATTTGAGAATTGTTTTTGAACGATTAAGACAATTTAACCTTAAGATGAATCCCTTAAAATGCGCCTTCGGCGTCACCTCCGGAAGTTCTTAGGATTCGTTGTCCGACATCGTGGAATTGAAATCGACCCGGAAAAGATTAAAGCTATCTTAGAAATGCCACCTCCCAAAACCTTAAAACAACTACGATCTTTTCAAGGGAAGTTGGCATATCTTCGACGCTTTATCTCGAACTTGTCGAGTAGGTGTCGACCTTTCTCGGCATTAGTTAAAAAGGACGCCAAATTTATTTGGGAAGAGAAATGCCGGAGGGCCTTCGAGGACATTAAACAATATTTAATGACACCTCCTGTCTTAGCGACCCCGGTCTCGGTGTAGATCAGTTGATACTTTATACCGCGGCTTTAGACGACTCTCTCGGAGCCTCGTTAGCCTGTGTCAATGATGAGGGTAAAGAAAATGCTCTTTACTACCTAAGCCGTCGTTTACTTCGACGGAAATAAAGTATCCCACAATTGAAAAGCACTCGTTTGGCCCCGATCTTCGCCGCTCAAAAGCTCGGGCACTACATGCTTTCTCATAAGGTCAACTCGATCTCGAAATTTAATCCATTGCAATACTTGATGACCCGTCCAACGCTTTCGCGTAGACTTGCCGGTGGTCAATGATATTATCGCAATTCGATATAACTTTCGTGCCTCTTCGTGCCGTAAAGGGACAAATCCTAGTAGACTTCCTCGCAAAGCACACCCTCTCGCCGGCGAATCTCCTCTCAATGACGACTTGCCGGATGAACAAATAATGAGCTTAGAAGACCCCGATGATCGACGTTGGGAATTATATTTCGACGGAGCATCTTCGACACACAAAGACGAAGAATCGCAAGTGATAGTGCCCGGTAAGGCGAGAATCGGACTAATCTTTATAACACCGGAGCGGGGATGTTAAGATACTCCTACCACTTAACGAGCCGTGTACAAACAACGAAGCGTATTACGAAGCTCTCGTAACGAGACCGGAATTAACTATTCAAATGGAGATAACAAACATCAACATCTATGGGGATTCGCAGTTAATCATTCAGCAGATCGTCGGACAGTACAGAATTTTAAAGCCAAGACTCGAGCAATATTTCCAGTATGCCATACAGTTGTTGGAACAGATTCCGAATGAGACGATCTACAAAATTCCCAGAAAAGAAAACGCTTTAGCAGATGCGTTAGCCTCGCAAAAGAATTTTCCTGCTTGCAAAATGAATCAGTGGAAGTGTCGGTTCACGTGACGTCGAGTCCTATCACGACTCGACATAGACACAATACACAAATCGAAAAGAAGAAGAATCGGTTGCAAAGCAGTGACGAGAAAACACGGAAGATCATGGCGACGACCATTATCGAACTACCCGCAAACAGGAAAACTACCGGACGATAGGTCGTTAGCCCATCGGATCAAGAAAAGAACTCGTCCTACGCATTCATAAACAACACGTTATACGAAGGTCTTTCGATCAAATGTGGCTAAGGTGCCTAAGCGGGTCCGAAGCCCGTGAAATTGTTAAAGAGGTGCATTCGAGACTCCGTGGCGCTCACCGCCGGGTCCGAAGATGAAAATGAAAATTAAAAGACTAGGGTACTACCGGCCCTCGATGATGACCGACCGCATGAAAATCGCCAAGAGCCGTCACCAATGCCAAGTGCACGGAGTGGTTCCACACCAACCTCCAAATGTGCTACATCCGACAATTGCGTCGTGGCCATTCGAATGTTGGGGCACGGATATAGTGGGTCCAATAGAACCACCATCTTCAAAAGGACATCGCTTCATTCTTGCGGCTACGGATTACTTTTCCAAGTGGGCAGAGGCGGCTCCACTCGTAGAAGTGAAAGCACACCACGTGCTACAGCTTTTCAAGAACCAAGTTGTCTACCGTTTCGGAATGCCGCGCGAGATCATCTCGGATAATGGGTCGGCATTCGAAGCACGCAAATCAACAATTTTGTCGGGAGACACGGAATCGACCGGCGGTATTCAACAATTTACTACCCAAGAGCAAACGGACTTAGTCGAGGCTTTTAATAAAACTCTCGTTCAAATTTTAAAGAAAACTTTGGACGATAATAAGAGAAATTGGCACGAGAAGTTATTAGAAGCCTTATGGGCTCTACCGGACAACCTTCGTAACTCCTACTCAAGCTACACCTTACGCTCCGGTGTATGGGTCCGAGGCGGTGTTACCCTTAGAGGTCCAACTTCCATCACTCGTAATTGCAGTTGCAAACAAAATCACAACGGAAGAGAATGCCAAATTACGACTAGAGGAATTGGAAAGCCTGGAAGGGAAAAGACTTGCAGTGCAGCAGAATTTAAAACTATACCAAGCTAAGATGGTTCAAGCCCATGACAGACTGGTCCACCCAAGAACCTTCAAAGTTGGTGACTTAGTTCTCGTTCTCAAGAGACCTATCCTTGCACACCGCAAGATAGGAGGAAAATTTGAACCCACTTGGGAAGGGCCGTTTGTGGTTGAGGCGATCTACTCGAGAGGCTCCTACCGCCTAGTGAATTGCCAAGGAGAACGACATATGCTTCCGATCAACGGACGATACTTGAAGAAGTATTACGCTACCTGATGTTTCGAAGGAATGAATTTTTCATCCCTAGAAGCACGGGTGAAGCAATTACTTATGACTGGGTCCGAACCCAAAAATAATAAAAAAATGTGCTAAAATAAATAAAATCGTGATAATAAAGTTTTCCTTGTTCTCTCTTCCAAATCAAAATCTTTTCCCGATCTTTTCCCACTTCATTCCCGTTGAATTTAAAATACAAAAGGAATAATAAAAAAAAGAGAAAAAAGAAAACTCGTCTCTAATAAACATTTTCTTAATGTTCTTATTCTTAAGTACAGACTCTCGATCCTTTTCCTTGTCTTTTCGTAGGGAAATGTTGAACCGGCGGTTGGTCCCGAACTTTAGAAATGGCGTAAGCCTCGCACTCGACGAAAAGAGGGTGAAAGATGGAGCAATAATAGAGATCGACTCGGACTTCGCACCGGCAGGCCTCGCAATACGAGGAAGGTGACCGGGTCCCGCTGACCGAGAGGAACCGCCCGGTCGGACAAGAATGAAAGTGGGTGGCCCAAGCCACCAACCCAAGCAGCAAGAAAAGGAAAACAAACACCGAGGAGGACAAGAGAATCAAGTCCGTAGTCGCTACGGCAGAGGGCGAGCTTGTCGGTCTTCGCGCCCACAGAGATTCGGGAAGTACGAAGAGCTACTCTCACAAAGAATCTCGGCGAAGAAATAAAAATCGCCGTATCCGCAAGATGTTAACTAAACTAACAGCGGACCGGCGCGACGAGGCGATCGCTACTACCGGTGCATATACTTCAAGGATACCGGTTCGCCGAGAACTCGAAGAAAGGAGGCCAGCTCCGAAGATAACGAAGAGACCGGGGAAATCTCAAGAAGTTCGGAAGAAGGAAGGCTACCACGCCACCGGATAAAGCCACCGCAATGCATGACCTTGTTGAGAAGCAACCCCGGAGGATGTCCCGATGGAGACCATCCCCGAGGAGCCGAGGTATGCAGGAGAACGCGAAGGGATTGAGCCATATATCCCACAAGACGTCACCAGGCCTCGCCATTTGCAGATTATTCCAGAATACGAGCTAGAAAGAATGCAGAATGTCGAGAAGCAAACTTTTGAATACTTCGAGAGAATTAGAGGCAGGAGGATCAATATACTAGAAGGCCTCGAGCTACATACAGACGTGTTCTCAGAATACGAACAACAACAAATCGTGGACTGCATCCAGGATTTGAAAAGGATGGGTCGAGCAGGCCGCCTAAGAGAAAACACTTACTCGGAACCCCGGAGATGGATGCCGTGGAAAGGGAGAATTACAATACAATGTGGATGCTGCTACAACTTCGCGAGAAGACAGGAAGGAAACCCACCGGGATACTCCGTCATGGCAAGGTAGATCCAATGCCATTAGTCATCAAAAGGATGGTAAAGAGAATGATAACATGGAGGGTACTACCGGCAGATTGCATACCCAACAGCTTGCATCATTAACATTTACAAGAAGGGTGATCGCATACCCCCGCACATAGATCACCATGACTTTGTCGGACCTTTCGCACGCTTTCTTTTCGAACGAGTGTAATATCATGTTCGGATCCGACCTCCGGATAGCGAAGCCGAGGTGAGTTCCGAGGGCCGATAAGGATACCATTACCGGTAGGTTCCGTCATGATACTAAAGGGAAACGGAGCAAATGTCGCTAAACATTGCATACCGGGAGTACCAATGAAGCGGATCTCGGCTACTTTCGAAGGATGGATGACGAGAAAGCACCTTACCACTTCCAACAAGACCCGTAGCTAGAGAGCCTCCGCCTTACGAGTCGTGAGTTACATGGAAAATATCACACCTCCAACGTACATCCATACGACATCCTTGCCAAGGATGGCTTGGAAGGTGATGTTATTGACCATGTACCTCACTATTCAGACATGGATTTTTGACAGATGCCTTTTTGGATGGATCGATAAAGATCATACATAGTCCGTTTTGAGTCTACATGGATTGTATGAGATGTATTCCAGATCGAGTTGTCCGATGTATCTTCAACATGATTGGAATGAAAGTGACCATGTCACATTTTTTGCCTTCACCTCTTTTGTGCAAGTCGACTCAGGAAACGCCATTAAAGTTAAATGAACTTCGAACGAAGAACGTAAAAGAAACAAAAAGAATAAAAGAAAACTTTCCTTAAAAATCTAAAAAAAAATGATGAACGCCAAATTCACATGAACATTAAATGAACGATAAAGCAAATTTGAATCGTTAAAGGACAAATAAAATAAACACAAATTTTAAATCAAATCTCAATCGAATTCAAATTCAACCTTCCAGATCTCAAATCAAATCTCAATCAAATTCAAACTCAACCTTCCAAAACTGAAATCCAATCCGTTCTACTCTCTCCCTTGTCTGGGATGGAAGCGGTCGATTCCATTGACATGGAGCCACGAGGTTTTCGACTTGGATCTGATGGCGAGGAATTGTATCCAATCCAAACCAGCAACTTTCGATCAACTCTTTTGAATGGGATATGTAGCATCTACATATTCCCTCCTAATCTGTTTCTTTCCACAAAAATCTTTTACAACTTTCATGAAATTCTCGAAACACTAAAATTCCACACTTTTCAAATCAACACTACAAATCTTTGCAAAATGAAATACATCAAAATCAAATTCTTGGGGTTGAGGATTTTACATCCGATACTGCATTACTTTAGGTTCTTTCCCTATCGCAATGAAATACATCAAAATCAAATTCTTGGGATTGAGGATTTTACATCTGATACTGCATTGCTTTAGGTTCTTTCCCTATCGTAATGAAATACATCAAAATGGAATTCTTGGGGTTGAGGATTTTACATCCGATATCTGCATTGCTTTAGGTTCTTTCCTATCGCAATGAAATACATCAAAATCAAATTCTTGGGGTTGAGGATTTTACATCCGATACCTGCATTTCTTTAGGTTCTTTCCCTATCGCAATGAAATACATCAAAATCAAATTCTTGGGGTCGAGGATTTTACATCCGATACTCGCATTGCTTTAGGTTCTTTCCCTATCGCAATGAAATACATCAAAATCAAATTCTTGGGGTTGAGGATTTTACATCCGATACCTGCATTGCTTTAGGTTTTTCCCTATCGCAATGAAATACATCAAAATCAAATTCTTGGGGTCGAGGATTTTACATCCGATACCGCATTGCTTTAGGTTCTTTCCCTATCGCAATGAAATACATCAAAATCAAATTCTTGGGGTTGAGGATTTTACATCCGATACTGCATTGCTTTAGGTTCTTTCCCTATCGCAATGAAATACATCAAAATCAAACTTTTGAGGTTAAGGATTTTACATCCAATACCGCATTGCTTACGGTTCTCTCCCTATTGCAATGAAGCACACCAAATCAAGCTGTTGAGGTTAAGGATTTTACATCCAATACCGCACTGCTCTGAGTTCTTTCCTCATTGTAATGGTTTAATCCAATCAATTCAAATTTTTTGAGGATGAAGATGTTACATCTAAAACCACAAAATTTCAATTTTCATTTCAAGTTTAAATCCCTTTAAATTAATTTTAACAAAACTTCAATCTAAATTGAAACTCAAACTAAAATCTGAGCTCACACATCAAAACTTAAACTGAAACAAAATGAAATCTAAGTCTAAATTCCCCCAGATCATGTGATTTGGGATTCACCTCCTTTTCCTTTCCCCAGCGAGAGTTCAGGAATCTCCAGTCTCAGAGATATACTTGACACTCCCCAGCGGAAATTCTTCTACTTTGTCCTAAGTTTGTCACTTGGACATCTGTGTTGGTTTGTTGATCTTTTCGGTCAACGCCAATATGCGCGGTGTGCTTGGATAGCACACCACATCTATTGGGGGTCCATTTGTTGACCTCATTTTTGATGAGGTCTTCTCTTCTCTCTTTAGTACTTAGGATCTAGCCTTAGGCTTTTCCTTCGACTATCTTAGAGGACTAGAAGTGGAACCCACCCTTTAGAAGTCCAAACACCTCTTGACTCCTTGCAAACCCCACAAGCTTGATTGTAGACCCCTAATCACCTGGAGGGTTGAAATCAAATGTGGAAGTTTAAAGAATGAGTTCCTATAGGACTCTTTAGCCTTAGATCGCCTCAGGTGGTCCGGTCGCGGTGAAGGGCTGACTTACACACACACTAGACTTATACGCTACACTTTCACACACCTCCTAAAACCACACCCATACCCAACTTGACCTCCTGACTCATGCAGGTGATTCACATGGATGGTCCTTAACCCCTAAGCCCTTGCTAGAGGGTTAGGAACGATATAGTGAATGCCTCAAATGAGTCTCTTCATGGCTCATGTGGGCTTGATATGGCTTCATGGCTCAACCAAAATGATTTCATTCCACTTACATTTACCCAATCTTCAATTTTCTAAATTTTCAATTTTTGACCCCCGGACCCCGGACCCGCCTAAACTTACTCCAAAACCTCGAAATTACCCAAATTTTTCCAAATTCTCCAAAATCACCAAAATTCCTCAAAATCAATTTCAAACATTCTCTCACCACTCAAATTGACCATTTTTACCCAAAATACTCAAAATTCCAAAAGATACCCCCAATACCCTCCAAATTACCAAAATGCCCCTCTTGACCCAAAAATCTAAAAATTCAGAAAATTCCCAAAAAATTCCAAAAAATCCCAAATATTCCCAATTTCATTTTGTCCAACTACACCATGGGACAATTTTGTCAATTTACCCCACTTTTGTCAAAATCCCCAATTTGACCCATTTTAACCCAAAGTGAACCCAATGTCAAACCAAACCTACCCAATTGACCCAAATTCTGGTCAAATTCAATTCTAAACTTCAATTCAACATCCCCAACACCAATATAGACCAAATACAAGCCCAATTTGATTGGCATTTGAATCCAATTTCACTTTTGACCTTAAAGCCCAATTTGGACCCATGACCCAAACTTAACCCAAATAGACCCAAACCCCAAAATCCAACCCCAACAAAAGTTGAAACCTCTTTGAAACACTCCCATAAACATTTCCCAACATTAATTTTACATCAATTTCAATCCTAGCCCAACATTGGCCCAAATTAGCCCAATTTGACCTACATTGGCCCTTTACCAAAGAAGCCCAAATCCAACCCAATTCAAACCCAAATCATTCCAAACTTGTTTCAAATCAATCATGACACATTCTTAGACAAAACTCAACATTTATTTGGCATGGCCCATTGCAAATTTTTCTATTCAAAAGCCCATTTTCAAACCTAAAGGCCCACTTCCTCAAACCACTTTAAAAGCCCACCCAAGACCATTTCAAAAGCCCAAGTTTTCAATCCAAAGCCCACATGACATTTCTCCATATCATCCATTTAATCAAAATCACCCCTAAGTTTCAAAATCATCATTAAACCATTCCAAATCAAGCTTCATGAAAATTCTCCACCAAAATACCAAAATTCCTAAATTCTACTTCCATGAAATTGACCAAGCTTTATCCTAAGCCATAGTGCAAGCCATGAAGCCATTCTTAAGCCACATGCAAGCCATGTGAGTTGTTTACATGTGACCTTACTACATTGGGCAAAAGGAGGAGGTCCTTTAAGCACTTCCTAAAAGCCATTAACCTTACTTATGATTCCCCTTAACCCAAATATAATCCAAATATTCTTGGATGGAGACTTCTCCACTTAAGACCAGCTGACCCAACTGATTCACCCAGCCCAAAACCAGGTCTTGGGGAGGTGAAACGAACCCAAAATCATGGGTTGACCAATTTGAACCCAAAATGAGCCTCTCCCCATTCCATTTCGATCCGACCCCTTTACACATGTCAAACTCCACTGACCGCACCATTGCCAACCCCCGACCCCACTCGGTCAAGATGGTGACCGGTGCACTGGCCGGCCGGCCACCGAGCCGCGAGGAAAACACCATGGCCGAAAGCTCACATGTGAGCCAACATTGAAATTCCCCCTTGCTCGAAGTGTCCCAGCCCAATTGAACAGCATGGTTGTTCTTCTCTTGCATGGAGCAGCTAATCCCAAGCCTTAAACCCCCTCAGGAGGCCCTCCACCCTCTCCTATTTAAACCTCACCCCTCTCGGCCATGAGGAGGTGCTGAACCAACCTTAAAGAAACTCGCCAAAATCACTCCGTACTCTCCCCCACACTTAGAGCATTTGATCCCCACTTGTTCTATCGCTCTAATCCCCACTAATTGAGCTCAATTTTGGAGCTCAATTCTCAGGTCAAAACAGGACATTCCCAAATCCTCCACCAAAGTCAAATTAAACTCACCCACACCTGCACAACACCAAGAGAAGGAGTTCCCCAGTGAAAGCCCCCTCTCCAGGCCACCCACCTGTTCCGGACTCCAAAGGTTGAAATCGGTCGTGGTCGAAATCATACCTGGCACCGTGCCGAGGACTTCATCTGGAGCTTGCTTGGACCCAATCGAAGGTGACACAACTCTCAGATCGAAGCTTCACTTCTCTGAGCAAAGGTATGGACTCACTCTTCTTCCCGAGCTTACAGAGATTCTCCATTTAATTTAAATCAATTTCAATGCATGTTTACCGTATGGATGTATTCGTCTCTTCAAGACGAATCCATAGAGCATAAGAACACAAAAATCCGTTGAGAATAGAGTGAGAAATTAGGGTTAGAAGGTTGACGGTCACGGTGCACACCAGTCGTAGACGATGACTGGGAGCCATCGGATCGTGCGTGTATCGAGCGGACGGTCTAGATCGAGCCGGACAGCGTGATGGTACATGAACCGCAGGCCCCTGGAGCGCTGAGTCGGATGGCGGCGCCGAATCAGAGCACGCCGCGTGGCCCTTCGGAGCTGCCGAGGATGGCGTGGCGCCGTGTGGATAAGTAGAAAAATAGGGATTTTTCTTATTTATTTAATTACCAGAACTTAGAAAATTCATAACTTTGTGTAGGAAAATCCTAAAAATAAAATAAAAATACCCTCTTGCTCGAGTGAACGGAGGAGAATAATGTGGAAAAGAAATCATTTAATTTCATTGAATATTTGATTTTTAATGATTTATTTACTCTCTGCACATTTTTAATTCTCCATGCATGTATACAATTCACCATGGCATGAGACCATAGGGTTTTTGAAGCCTCTGAATTTGGGGACATTCCCTGAATTTTCCAAAGTCAGAGGCCATCCCTATGAAGAGTTATTGATTTTTCAATTCTAGGTCACTATTCCGAGTATTTTAATTCCAATAATTAGCATGTTGTGAAATAAATTCTAGGAAAATTTGGTGATGTTTCTTATGACCGGAGAACCCTAGGGAAAATAGGTTTCGAGTTGACTCACTTGTAATAACCCCGATTGGCTTAAACGACCAAAATGGAGCTTTAATTAATTAGAGCTAATCATACATCAAATTGACTTGAAATCAATTCTCCACTGACCTTTAGGATTAGAGGAACCCACCATAAAAGTTTGAAGTCAATTGGACTTGGTTAGCCCTATCAAATGGGTTGATTAAGCCATTTAGCCAAACCTAAATTTCAAAAATTCATAACTTTCAAAATACTTCTCAAACATTCACCAAATTGGTTTTGGAGCCTCTCTGATATCAGGGAAATTTAAGAAAATTAAAATTGTAATTTTTCAAAAAAGTTAATTTTTTGCATTATTTTAATATTTTTAATAATTAAAAAATAATAAAAATCACAAAAATAATAAAATTCACCAAAATGTCACATTTTGAATTTTAATCACTTAGGAACAAACCCCATATTTTTCTTAAGTCCCTATGATGAGATATCAAATTTTAAAGCCCTAAGGTAATTTTAAAATTAAAAAAAAATGTATTTTCTAGCATTTTCACTAAAATAATTCTAATAAATCAAAGAAAAATCAAAAAATTATAAAAATTGGTTCTCTGGTTACCTTGATATCAGAGAGATTTTTGAAAAATATAAAATTCATTTTTTAATCTTCATTTTATTTTTAAATTAATTAATACTCCAAAACTCAAAATAATTATAATAAAAAGAATATAATTCAAAAAATCACCAAAATTGGTCCAAGTGGTCCTCTGATCATTAGGATTGTCCCATAATTTTCTTAAGGACAAACTTTCCCTTGGTCATGTTGTTGAATTTTCCTTGAAAATCCTTATTTTCCACCAAAAATAATTACATAAATAAATTAAATACAGAAAAATCACATTTTCTCCTCTAATGTCTTGATTGTTATATGAGTGAAGTCACATAAAAATTTCAAATTCATTTAAGCTCAATTTAGTGAGTTATGGAATTAGTAAGTTTAAAGGGCAAAATTGTAATTAAAATTTTAACCTATAATTAAAAATTTTAGGTTTAATTAAAAGGGTGGGTAAAATATTTGATACTAAGTTGATTTTGGATGTTTGAAACTTAGGTAGTTAAAGGGTAGAAACCTACCAAACAATTTGAAAATAATTAAAACAAACCTTAATTAAATAATTAATTAAACTTGGAAGAATAATAAAAAATTGGAATTATTAAAATAAGGGATACTATTAGGAGGAGATTTGTTCTTTAATTTAAGAATCCCTAAATTAATCTCCTCAATAATATTTAATTCCTAATTAAAATGATAATCCAAATTCAAGATTTAAAATGCTAAAAGACTTAATCATTAAATTAAATTAAAGTTAAAACATTTAAATTAAATCCTTCTAAGATTTCAATTAAATTAATATTTTAACAATTAAAATCAAATCATCCTTAAAGCATAAAAAATAAAATATTAAATTAAAATAAAAATAAAATTAAATTTAAATTTAAATTAAATTAAATTAAATTGAATTAAATTAAATTTAAATTTAAATTATATTAAATTATATTAAATTAAATTAAACTAAATTCAATTAAATTAAATTAAAACATATTAAATTAAATTAAATTAAATTAAAAATAAAATCAAGTTAAAATAAAATTAAAATTAAATTAAAATTAAAACTAAACCAAATTAAATTAAATTAAAATTAAATTAAATTAAATTGAATTAAATATAGCATCACCTAAGACATAAAGAATTCAAAATAAATCTAAAACAACTTGAACATTATTCCAAACTTAAACCCATTAATTGAAATTAAATTAAATCACAAATCACTTGAACATCAATTTGCCCTCAAAAGCTCTTGTTGTCATAACTCCTAAACGAATATTAAGTGAAGTGTTACTTCACTTATAGGATATTCAAATGTCCTAGTTCACTAAGCAAGAGAACAAAACTTGAACTCCCTGGACGATTAATTCACTTGTATAATTAAATTCTCTTGGACTTAAAACAATCCCAGAGGTATTGAAAAGATGTTTTAAGACTCGTCTTAAGCACTTCCTCAATATGATAGGATATTTATAAGAACAATCGAACTTAATTGTTCTTTGATGAAGAAAATCGTCCTTAAACCAAAACACAAGAACCTAGACGTCATAGTGGTGACTAAGCATAGGATTAGGAACTTGGTAGAAAACCAAAACCATTCCCTTAACTTTACCTAGGTACTTGTTGGAATATTTAAATGCTCTGACATGTGTTTTAAGTGCAGCTTGGGATGACGGGAAGACCCTCCAGGTACGCTTTTATTTTATTGCAATTTACTTTATTGCAATTTACTTAATCGCATCACACTTACTTTTCTTGCATGATAAACAACTGTTGCATGAAAACCCACACCTTTAGGATAGTCCCTAAAACTAAAACCAAAACTAAATTAAAAATCATTACAAGATAAAATTCACCACCACAACATTTCAAAATATAAAACAACTCAAAATTTAATCACAAATAGAACAACAAAACTACAACTACAACTAAATTAAAACGTCTTGTTGGATGATCGGGAATACCTCCGATGATGTAACCTACGTGTTGCTAACGGGATTTCCCACGGTCTAAATGAAAGTGTGGAACTCATTTAGTTGAGTTTAGCAAATTCATCTGGACTAAGTGAATCCGATTAAAATAACGATGCCGGAAGGATGGAACCGTGGGATCTTAACCGGTGTTGTTATAATCAACTTTAAGATTTGTTTTAATTAAAACATAGAAAACACTATGGAAATTAAGACCTTCTCTAAACCAAAACACTTCTCTTATCTCTTTATTTATGATTTCTAAACCTCTGCAACAACAAGGAGCTCGGAGCATGGTGGGCAGCACGGCCATCTTCGTCAGCAAAACAACTCTACATCAGCTAAACATTTCTTAGAATTAAATAACTAAACCATAGGACTTCGAGGTAGTTTGCCTAGTGCAACATAAATCCTCAACCTTTTGTTAGGCATTTGCATTGCAAATTAAGCCCTAACCGGTCTTAGGATTCCGAGGTAGTCGTCCGATACGACATAAACCCTCACATCTTCGAAGCTATTTATGTGATCACATCATACGAATATAAGTCCTAATTAATTAAAATTGGCAAGATCAAAATATTAAATAAACATTAGGACTTTCCTAAATTCAAGCCAAACAATAGGATAGTCAGGAAATTACCGAAGTTCACTTCGAATATGTAATTTCTCCTACCTTTCTTCCTTTGAATTCCCAAAATAAAATGTTCCAAATTTGATCCATTCCCTATTGAAATTCCAAAATTCAATCCCTTGAAAACTTAAACTTTGAAATTCTTGAGAGCTGAATTACTGATTATTATCGAGAGTTTTCTTAAGTGATTCCCGTCATTTAAGATGTAATTAACTACAGGGGCTTGCCCTTATAGGGAACTTTAAGAACCTAGGTAATATAAACCCTGCTTAATTCCTTTATATTAAGCAGGGGAACTTGTCGGCTTATAAAATTGGTTCGCAAACCAAACGGATGTCACAAATCTTTTAGTTTATTTAATCGAGCCCCATCATCAAGCGATCCGTCTATTCTCCGGGATAGATATACGGTTTGTGGTGTGGTGCTCGTTTATATAAACTATTCGGGATGTGGGATCAGTTTGATTTCATATCTTAAAATTTTCAAACTTACAATTATTTTCAAAATCAAATGCTACTTTCTAAATTATATATATATATATATATATATATATATATATATATATATATATATATATATATATATATATATATATTTAAATCAAATTTAAAATCTAAAAATATGCCGACAGTTTTTCAATTAAGGAGTGGAAAAGAATTGGAAACTAGAGTGCAAAAAGAAGTTAAAGTAGAAAAGGAGAAGGTGGAAATTGAAAAAGGTTCAAACAAGATTTATCCAGACTTGGATTATCCTCTTGAGCCAATGAAGATAACTGTTGAAAAACCACCTCCTTCATTTCCTCAAAGATTAAAGAAACAAATTAGGGATAACAGATTTGGAAAACTTTTGGAGATCCTTAAGAAATTAACGATAAATATTCCTTTTGTTGAAGCATTAGAACATATGCCTGACTATGCCAAGTTTATGAAGGATATTTTGAGAAATAAAAGAAAGTTTACAGATCATAAAACCGTTGCACTTAGCGGAGAGTGTAGTGCAATAATTTAGAAGAAGCTTCCTGAAAAACTTGTAGATCCTAGTAGTTTCATTATTCCGTGTGCTATAGGTGAAATTTTTTTCGGAAAGGCTTTATGTGATCTGGGAGTGAGTATTAATCTTATGCCTTTATCAACTTTCAAAAGTTTGGGAATAGGAGAAATATCTCCAACATCTGTGACTCTTCAGTTGGCAGATCGTTCCATTACTTACCCTAAAGGAGTGATGGAAGATGTGTTAGTAAAAGTGGATAAATTTATCTTTCTTGTGGACTTTATTGTACTTGACATGGAGGATTATAAAGAAATTCCAATCATTTTGGGAAGACCATTCCTTGCTACTGAAAGAGCGGTAATTGATGTTCAAAAAGGAGAATTAACTATAAGAGTTAATGATCAAGAGGTGACCTTTAATATTTTAAAACCTATGAAGTATCCCTCAATGGAAAAGATAATGAATGTTTTAGGATGGAGGTCTGTAATTATCTGAGAAACGATCATTTCAAGAATATATTTGAAAAATAAGAAGAATATAAAAAAAATATTTGAAGAAAAAATTAAAGAATTGGAGTATGTTCAGGAGAGATTTGAAATATTAGACACTATGGAAGGTGGAAATAAAAGCTAATTCCATCTATCAAAAACCCTCCTGAACTTGAGATGAAAATTCTCCCTAATCATTTAAAGTATATGTTTTTAGGAGAATCTTCTACCATGCCAGTTATAGTATCTTTGGAGTTAAATGATTATCAAGAACAAAAACTATTGGAAACTTTAAAAAGATACAAGAAAGCTTTTGGATGGACATTGGCAGATATTAAGGGAACTAGTCCTTCGATTTGTATGCACAGAATTTTATTAGATGATGAACATAAACCGAGAGTTGATCAGCAAAGGAGACTGAACCCTATAATGAAAGAAGTAGTTAAGAAAGAGATTTTAAAATGGTTGGATGCTGGAATTATTTATCCTATTTCGGATAGTGCTTGGGTAAGTCCAATACATTGTGTACCGAAGAAGGGAGGAGTGACTGTTGAAGTGAATGAAAATAATGAAATTATAACCACAAGACAAATTAATGGACGGCGAATTTGTATTGACTATAGAAAATTAAATGCCGCCACCAGAAAAGATCACTTTCCTCTACATTTTCTCTATCAAATGCTAGATAGACTTGCTGGACACAAGTACTACTGTTTTCTGGATGGATATACTGGTTACCACCAAATACCTATTGCTCCTGAGGATCAAGAAAAGACAACATTTACTAGCCCTATGGAACCTTTGCTTTTAGAAGAATGTCTTTTGGACTATGTAATGCACCTGCAACATTTCAAAGATGTATGATGTCTATCTTCAGTAGTATGATAGATAATGGAATAAAAGTTTTATGGATGATTTCTCTGTATTTAGGACTTCATTTGAAATTTTCCTGGAAAACTTAGCAAAAGTTTTGGAGCTTTGTGAAAAAACAAATCTAGTTCTGAATTGGGATAAATGTCAATTTATATTTGCAGGAGGAATTGTGCTTGGGCATAAAATTTTTGAACATGGTATGGAGGTTGATCCTGCTAAAATTAGATTGATTGAGAGATTGCCGCCACCCACTACTGTGAGGGAGGTGAGGAGTTTCTTAGGACACATTGGCTTTTACAGGTGATATATTAAAGATTTCTCTAAAATTACTAAACCCTTGTGCCAAATTTTATAAAATGATAGAAAGTTTGATTTTAAGGATGAATGCTTGAAAGCTTTTGAATTATTAAAAGAAAAGTTAATCACTGCACCTATAATTATTTCACCCAACTGGGAGAAACCATTTGAACTGATGTTTGATGCTAGTGATTATGCAATCGAAGTAGCATTGGGGCAAAGGTATGGTAAAGTTTTCAAAGTTATTTACTATGCTAGTAAAACTCTTAATGAGGCTCAAATTAATTATACCACAACTGAAAGATAATTATTAGCTATAGTATTTGCATTTGAAAAATTTAGATCTTATTTAATTGGAACTAAAAGTATTGGGCATACAGACCATTCAACTATCAAATATTTAATGCAAAAAAAGGATGCAAAACCTAGACTCATTAGATGGATACTTCTTCTGCAAGAATTTGATTTTATGATAGTTGATAGGAAGGGAACTGATAACAAAAGAGCTAATCATTTGTCCAGAATAGAAAATGATAAATTATCTGAATTTGAAAAAGAAGTTATAGAAACTTTCCCTGATGAGCAACTTTATATTATTATGGAAAGAAATTTGCCTTGGTATGCTGATATTGTGAATTATATTGTAGCGATATTATACCACCTGATTTAACAAGGCAACAACTCAAAAGTTTAAATATGATGCAAAATTCTATTTGTTAGATGAGCCCTATCTATATAAACAGTTAAGGATCTGATTATTAGGAAATGTGTGCCACAAGAAGATACAAATTCGATTATTCAACAATGTCATGATTCTGAATTTGGAGGTCATTTTGGTGTTGATAAAACTGCTTTTAAAATTTTACAATCTGGATTTTATTGGCCTATTCTATTTACAGATGTTTATAGATATATTAAATCATGTGATCGATGTTAGAGAGTAGGTAATATATCTAGAAGAAATAAAATGCCTCTAAATTATAATTTAGAAGTTGAAATTTTTTATGTATGGGGATTAGATTTTATGGGACCATTTACTCATTCATTTGGAAATATATATATTGGTCGTTGTTGATTATGTCTCGAAATGGATTGAAGCTATTGCTTTACCAAGATGTGATGCTCGGAGTGTTTCAAAATTTTTAAAGAAACATATATTTACAAGATATGGAATGTTGAGAGTGATCATAACTGATGGTGGATCAAATTTTAGGAATAATCAAATTAAGAGATTAATTGAAAAATATAATATTATTCATAGAATCTCTACTGCTTATCATCCCCAGACTAATGGTTTAGCAGAAGTATCTAATCGTGAAATTAAAAGAATCTTGGAGAAAACTGTGGATACTCATAAATTAGATTAGTCTGCTCGATTAGATACTGCTTTATGGGCTTATAGAACTGCTTTTAAAACCCATATAGGAATGTCTCCTTATAGACTAGTGTTTGGTAAGACTTGCCATTTACCGGTTGAATTGGAGCATAAAGCATATTGGGCGATAAAAGAGTTAAATTTTAATTTGAAAAATGCTGGAGATAAAAGATTTATGCAATTAAATGAATTGGAAGAGATTAGAAATGCATCTTATCACAATGATAGGATTAATAAAGAGAAAATGAAGTTATGGCATGATCAGAAGATATTGAAAAAGAACTTGGAAATTAGACAAAAAGTTTTATTATATAACACAAGATTGAAGTTATTTCCTGAAAAGCTCAAGTCTAAATGGTTAAGACCTTTTACAGTTGTAAAAGTTCATTCTTTTGGAGCTGTTGATATTAAAGATCCTAATACTAGAAAGATTTTCAAGGTTAATGGGCATCGATTAAAGCCTTACTTTGACAGATTTCCACTTAATTTCAAAGAAGTTTTAATACTGAGTCATCTCGATTAACTAAATGGTTTGTCGGGCTGACGACGTTAAACCAAGCGCTTTATGGGAGGCAACCCATATGTATCTTTGTGGCGTGTTTGCTTGTTTCTTGTAGTTGTGCTTTTTAGATAATTGTTTCCTAATCCTAATTACTCCTAAATACTTAAAAAATTGATAAATGATGGATCGAATTGAGATATTGGAACATTTTGGATCAAACGAAGTTCGGTGTAGTTTTTGACCACTAGCGTCGCCGATGCCAGAATGGGCACCGCCGGCTTCCTATCATTTATACCCAAATGAACTTATCTTCTTTAGCGTCGTCAGCACCCTATCAAGCGCTGCCGGTGCCCAAAATCTGCCTGACAGTTTTTAAGTTTCAAAATGCAAGTTTTGGCGGTTTTTGGCGGGATTTTCATCCTTAAAACTCCCCAAACTCCATTTTTGACTTCTAAACTTCAGAAAAATGAAAACCACCAATACCCATTCGGTTCCTATGGATTCCTATGCCAATGAAACCTCTCGATCTCGCATTTGCAATAGGAGAAAGTTCATCAGTTTTGAAGCCCAGTGTTTGTTCAACAAAGTGATGGTGAAAAGTCGAATTATCAAGGAACGTGGCTTCATTAATCGAGGTATGGATAATCCTTTAACTAGAACTGAAGAAATTATTAAGGAGAGACGTTGGGAAGTCCTTTGTTTCACTACCGCCGCCGTTGTTTTTCCCGTCGTGAAAGAATTCTATGTGAATCTTCACGGGATCAACCAAGGGTTTGTGTTCATGCATGGTAGATTCGTGCAATTCACTCCTGCACGAATCAACGATCTCTTCATGATTGAAAATGTTCCTATTTGCCACTATTCAAATTTCAATGCCACTCGAGATAATATGAATGACATGTATCAGTATCTGATGGATGAGAGTGAGGAATGAGAAATCAGGGAGAATGGATATATAAGTTTTCCATCCGCATGTCTCAATCTAGTATCAAAGCAGTAGCACAACTTCATTTCGACAAAATTGCTTCCTACATTGAAGATAAGTGAGGTGACCAAGGAAAGCGCCATTTTGAATTTCTGCATTCAAACTGGAAGGCCGGTTGACATTGGCAATCTTATTGTGAAATCAGTACTTGGACTAATTGTGCATGGATTGAAATATAGGCTTGGACATCCATCCACTATATTCCTGTTATGTACTCAGTCACAAGTACTATATGAAAGTGGGAAAAGGTTATTCTTCCATGGAGACCTATTGATCCAACCAATCTATACGACTACCAGACAGTTGGAGATGAGGATGATATCAATCTACTTACTGATCAACCGACGGAGAATTCTCAGCCGATTCAACCCTACTTTCCTGAAGGTTCAAGAATTATATTGCAGAGGATCAAGCGATTGGAGAAAGAGGTATGAAATATTATGAATGCGATCAACAACATTTCTGATTTGTTCGATCATCTAGATTGGAGAATGAAAGAGCAATTCGATCATACTGGTCGAATGGAAATGGGCTTGGTCAATTTGATGAAGAAGAATGTGGTCGTTGCTGAAGAATCATTTGACGAATTTCCAATTCGTCCATTTTATAACCTGTTTATGCATCAGTAATCAATTGGAGATATTAGAGGAGAGGAGAGTTCTAATACTGATCTGGAGTAATTTGGATGGATTCTACTATTATGTTGTGTGTTTGATTTGCTATGCTTAGATATGTTTGGTTTGAGTATTACTTGCTTTGAAATTTGAACTTGGATTGGGATGTGTTTACTTTTAGTGTGTGCTTAGATATTAGTGCTTGCCTATCGTAGAGTACTTGCTACACTAAATATCTAAGAATTATTGGATTGAATGAACTTATTTAGTGTGTTTGATGTAACTTGGATTTTATATATATAAGATTTTTGTGTGTTGTTTGTGTATTGAAATGTGTTAAATTTTGCTTATGGGATGATGTAAAAGCCTATTGAAGTGATAAACATCATTGTGGACATCAAAACGATCAAAATTACGAAAAAATTTTCGGACTAGAAGATATTTTAGACAGGCGCTGCCAACGCCTAAATCCAGAGAGTTTTGCTAATTTATTTAAATAGAGCGTCGCCGGCACCCGAACCCAGAAATTAGCTTTAAACCCTCGATTTCAAGATTTTTTCCCTGGGACCCACAAATTTTTCCATTTCCTTCGTCTTCTACCTCTATTTTCACGACTTTGAAGGTCCAGGGCTTGCTAGATCTTGGATTTAAGGAGAGTTCAAGGCTATTCGACACCGGATTTGCACTTCTCTTGGTAAGAGCTTCACTTTAAGTTAAAATTTTTGGATTTTCACCATGGAAATTTCTCACATTGCTTATGGAGGAATTTTTGGAGATTTAAAGAAATGTTGAGATTTCCATGATGAAATTTGCTCTTACTTGTTTAGAATAGTGTTTGGAGTAGATACATTGTGAGTTTTAGATTTATTGGAATATTTTTGCAAATTTTAGAAATTCACATGGCTCCAAGAGGAAAGAGGAAATTGGATTTTGATGAGGAGAGATTCGTCAATGTCAAAGCCCAATTTCGCTATAACTCTATCCTTCACAATAAGAAGTGTATTCAGGATCGAGCTTTTGATAGTCCTGGCGGAACTGTAGAACAGTTAATTGCAGAGCGAAATTGGGAAATATTTTGTTATTTCACTGTGAATATTGTTATGGGTGTTGTTCGAGAATTCTACTCAAATTTACCCTGGACTGAGACTGAGTATGTGCTTGTTAGAGGAAAGATGGTTGAGTTTACTCCTCAATGCATCAATGTTTTTTATCAGACTCGGGAACAGTTCGTATGTGAATATGAATACTTTGACACTGGAAGGGAGAATATGAGAGAAGTTATTGCTTTTCTGACTGACGGGCGAGGAGAGTGGAAAGTAAGTCAAAAATAGTTGATAAATTTCCCCGCCTACACATTGAATGTTGCTTCAAAGGTATGTCATTATTTCATTTCTGCAAGGTTATTACCATCTTACTAGAGGTAGAGCGATTCTGAACTACTGCATACAGAAAATGAAAAAGATTGATATTGGATTCATTATTTACAAGAATATTCAGATGATTTCTAGAGGTGAAATGACTAGAGGAATATGACATTCTGCTTTAGTTCATGCCCTCTGTGTTCAGTTTGGGGTTGCGTTCAGTAGTTTTGAGAAGTGGCTGTACCATGAGACCTATCACAAAGAATATTATTCGTACTTATGAGTCTCATGTAGGAGCTAGAGTTGAGTGTAGGAGTACTGATATTCCTACTACGAGTTATGATGTTCCATCTACTTCTGAGCCACCTACTTTATCTAAATCATGGAGCAGCTGAGACTACAGAGTACTAGTATGGATAGACTCCATGGTCAGATGGATGTATTTGAGGTGAGGAGTGATGTAAATGAAGATTATCTACATAGGAGAGTGAGTTTGATATTGCTTATTATGATGCTCAGGTTAGATTTACGAGGGGGGAGTCTGATGTAATATTTCCTACTTGCCCCAGCTATACACCATATAGACCTGACCCTGCTGATGACCCTGCTGCTGATCCTGGTGATGGAGACTGGTAGATAGTTTTTTTGTTTGTTATTTTTGTTGATCTTGTTGTAATGTGTTGTACTGATGTGATATAGTGGAAATTTACTTTTCATGTGATGTGTACACCTATTGTTTTGTACTGTGTGATGTTGTGTTATTTACTTTCCATGTTGAACTGTTGTGTTGTACTAAAACATTAAAAATTGTTTGTTTCCTATTGTAGTGTTTTGTTGGATTTTTAGATGTTTACTATCAATTTCTCTTTACCCATGCAAATATTTAAAAATTGCTATATCACTACTACTAATTGCTTCATGCCTGCTAGTTATAAATGTAGTTTAATACCAGATAGCTATTAAAGATTTCAAGATCCCAGCACAGAAATGTTAGTTTTCTTTTACTCTAAACTGTTTAAAATTCATTGAAAAAAAAATTTTAAGTTTGTGGGAGGGTAGAGAAATACTAAACTTTTATTTGTTCTCAACTGTTATATTTTCAAAAATTTATTAACATAACTTCAGGCAGTTGAACCTCATTGTAAGATAACTAAAACTTTTAATTTCTGTTGAATATTATGGAAGGATAAGATGAAAATTTTTGGTAATAAAAGTAGATTTTATAGAAGTAAGATATTTGGTATAAAAGGATTTGATTATGGTTAACTATTTAAAGTAAAGAAAACTGTATTTTAGAAATGTTAAGTGACTTAAAGTGTTGTGTGTTAAGAAGAGATTGTAACTTTATGAAAAATAATAAAGCCTATACCTAACTATAAAGTAAGGAGGTGACTTAAGTTTAAACTTTATAAAGAGGAGAGTGAAGTTCAAAATCATTAAAGGCTATCCAGATATAGTAATCCTCAAGAAAAGAAAAGAAAAGAAAAGAAGAATTGAAAAACAATCCCAAAAAGAAAAAGAAAAAGAAAAGAAAAAATAAAAGAAAAATATTTATGAGGAGAAGCTTGAGGAGATGTCTAATCAAAAATTGGCATCAGTTGAATCACCCTAAAGGGAAAACTTGATTTCACTTCTGAATTTATATTTAAAGTACTAGCCTACATTCTAGTAAAGTTTCCATGAACTCATTTCTCACATAATCTTTTAAGACACTCTTAATGTGACAAATTATGGTTCATCTTGAAACAAATAGAAGACTAAAACTCTTAGACTTGATTACTGAATATTCTTATGCCTGTAATTTTGACCTAAGTTACTAAACTTTTTTATGAAAATCTAACCACTATACTCTTCTGAATGAAAATTTTAGTGTCTTACAATTAAAAAGTACATTGCCTAGAGTTACATTTCATGTAGTAAAAGGATTACTTGAGGAAAAGTAATAGTTTAAGTTGGGGATTTTGATGCACCAAAAATATATATGATTTATGCTATCTAATTTTACTTATTTTTGGTGATATTGCACTTTAAAGGAAGGCATTTTTCATGATTTGTTGCAGGTATGATGATTTTAGGTGATTGGAGCAAAAAGAATAAAAAAGGAACGAATTCGGAACGAAAAGGAGAAAAAAGGAGCAAAATTGTGGAAACGGTATTCTGGTGCCGCCGGCGCCCAAATCCAGAGAGCTCAGAAAATATTATGGATGATAGAGCACCGCCGGTGCCTTATCTGGAGCCGCCGGTGCCCAAGGTCGGTGGAATTCAAATTTTGAGAGTTTTGGCCAAAATTTTGAAGGGATGTCTATGGAAACTCTTGGGATTTCGTTCCTAACTCTTAAATAACTGAATTTAGACGAGGGAAGAGAGTTTTAGAGGAGTTCTAGAGAGTTTAGAGTGTGCTCTCTTGCATTCCATTACTTTCTCTTAGTTTTTAGTGTTAGGGTTTAGTGTAGAAGAGAGGGATTCTTCTCTAAGGAGTGAAGGAGAATGAGTAAAGTGAGAGAATGCTTCTTCCTTTCCATTCTAAAGAGAGAATCAAGTGTTGTAAAGAAGAGAAAATGATTCAAAGGAACTTTAAAGAGTTTGCATTTAGGAAGAGAAAGAGATAAGTTATATTTCCTTTTGTGGTTTGTATGAATTTTCTTTTATAAATAAAATCCATGTTTTATTGTATCTTCTCCACGAATTCTGAGTAGTCTTCTTTGTCTTTCTTCTTGCTTAGAGATGTGATGATGGTTTGAAGTGGATTTGATGTGCTTTTAATGTGATGAAGAAATTGTGATGGTTTTTCATTTAGAACTTAATTTACTTTCGATCTGGCCAATTAAAATGTTAAAATATGTTGTTTAACATTAAGTTTGAAAGGATTTAATTTCCTACAACAATAATAAAATATCCACTCAATTTTGCATAAATGAATTGCGTAGTTCATGGGAATTGCATGCAAATAAATAAGGAAATGTGTTCTGAAGGACTTCAATGTGGAGATTTCAGGGTGACAGGCTGAAATCCCCAGATTGGTTCTAAGATTAGTAACTAATATCAAAGGTTATCCTTTGGTTGAAGGGTGAGTGGGAGCTCCGAACTGAGAGCCGGTATCCTCCCAGGCTAGCCCTAGAATTAGTAACTAAACTTAGAATGTGTCAATGTTCTTTTCTTATTTAGAGGAGGGGGTACTCTTCTAAATGTAAAGAATCATCTATGCTTCTCTTTAGCAAAATAAATTAGATAATTAATCCATATCAATCCACACATCATATTCTCATTGCAAGAAGAAAGATACTTTTCTCATATATCAAAAACGTTTCAAATATTTAATTTAGTGTGTCTGTTAGTTAATTCTGTTTTCAAAGTTATTAGAAGTAATTGTAGTTTTGTTGGTTTTTACTGTTTTCTGCATAGTAGTAGTAGTGTTAGAAGAAAGTTCTAGTGCTTTATTCTAACTTGTTAAACTTTCACTTTGCTTCAGCTTATAACCTCCCTTTGGGATCGATAACCAGGACTCCACTAGAGCCATGTATTACTTGATACGATATGTATACTGCGTTGAATGCTTGGACTTTACAAAATCATTATAAATATAAAAATTTGAAGTTAACACAATCTTGTATTTAAAAATATAGAAGTAAAGTCTGGTTGCATCAAGTTTTTGGCACCGTTGCAGGGGAATTATATCTCCTAGTAGTGGTGCCGAATTCATGTATTCAAACCAATCACATCACCTTAGCTGTGGCATTCATCATGGACAATGGAAAGTTAATTCCTTCACAATTTTTAAATTTCCAAACTCCTTTCCATCAGTGAGAAAGTCAATAACAACGTTCAACGAACCTTCCATTGTCCCAAATGTTTCATACTCGCTAGAAAAATAATCGTGAAGCTCGTAAAAAGAGTTAATGCGGTGAGCATTAAATTTGACAGAGAATCCTCTTACTTAGACTGGTTCATCCTCAAGTTGAGTAAGATTGGAGTAGAACTCCCTCACCACTTCGATAGCAGCTTTGTTGGTTGTATAACAAAATTTCTCCCATCCTTGCTCTTTGATAACTCATTCCACTTCTCCAGGATTCTTGAAAACTCGATCTTGGATACACTTCTTACTTTGAAAGAGTGAAGCATACCTTGATTGTGCTTTTGCATTTATGAATCTAGTTTTGTCGTGTTCGAGTCTTCTCTTTTATCGTGGAGTCATTTCTTGTTCTATCAAAATCACAAAAATCCAAACTAATCTAAAAAAAATAATAATACAATGGCTTCGAAATGGCGTTTAAAGCAATCTAAAACAATTTCCATGAATTCCTTCCAAGTCTTTTCTCCACATTTTCAAATTTCCTAAAATTTCTTAATGTGGAAGAAATTCATGGTGGAAATGTAAAATTTTTACATATGAGTGAAGCTCTTACCAAGGAAAGATGTATTTCGGTGTTAGATTTTGTTGAAATCGCTCCAAATCCGAGATCTATCAAGCCCTAGGTCGACTTTTCGGTAAAAACGGCAAGGAAGAAGATGAATAGTGGCATTTGACCGGTCAAAATCGCGATAAATAGGTCTTTTTTGTGATTTTGCTGTTAGCGGGGTCGTGCGTGCCATCAACGGGCTCTATTGAACTAAATTCCATTCCTCTCAGGAAAATTGCGCAGTCGGCGAGATTATAAAAAATTGATCATTTTTCAAATTTTTGTGATTTTTATCAATTTTAAGCATGTCATCATCTGTTCGATCCTCTTAATCATATATTTTAGTGATTAAGTGATGTATGAACACAAATAAACTTACACACAACAAAACTTCACATTTATATATTGAATCCAAGTGTTTACAACACACAATATATAACACTCATAAATAGGTATTTTCTCAACCTAAACCCATCTAATCAGCGTCGCAATCCAAACCACAACACTAAAAATACTGAGAACAAACATTTCAATCATAATCTCATCTATATTGAGATTAAAAATCAAACACAAAAGCAAACACACAAACAAAGTTCAAATTAAACACAACATAATGAAACAAATAAGCAAATCAATTCTACTACTCTTCAGAATCTGTACTGGTTTCTCCTCTGATATCACCCATTGCTTGAACATGGACGAACAGTTTGTAAAAAGGTCTGAAAGGGAATTCTTCAGTTGAATCTTCATCAATCCATCCCATCTTCTACATTAAGCGTATAAAACTCACTTCAAATTACCCAGTATGATCAAAATGTTCTTTCATCCTCTAATCAATATGATCAAAGAAATCAGACATATTGTTAACTGTGCTCATTAAATTTTGTACCTGTTTCTCCAGATTCTTGATTTGGTGTAAGATCATCGGTGTCTTGTCCGCTACTAGAACTTGAATAGGAACAAAATTCTGAGATGCTTGATCCATGATCATGCCTGTGTCATTCTCTTCATCATTGGCTGGGAACATACGAGTTGGGTCTAAAGGTTTTCAAGGTAACAAAATTTTCTCCCAAATCTCGTATGAAACTTGAAACAAACTGCATATTGAAAATATTGTGGAAGGATGTACAGGCCCTTAAGATGATCCTTGAATGATCAGGCCAAACACAGACTTCACAATTATTGATCCAATATCAATGGACCATCCCATTTGAATGCAGTAGTTCAAAATTGCACTTTCTTTAGTGACTTTGCCGATTTTCATCGTCAGCAATAATTTCACAGATATGAAAAAGTGTCAATTCTTTAAAATGGGATTTAACAGTGTTCCAGAAAAATTAATGTATCTGTTTTCTCTAACTTCCCAGTCATCGGTTTCGTCCGTAAAAAATTGGTATATTTCATTCATATTGTCTCTCGTCAGCACGAAATTTGAATAATGGCTGTCAGGAACATTCTTAAGCATATATAACTCATTAATTCTTCTAGAATTGAATGTTATCCACCTACCTCACAAATAGACGCTTCCTTGGTTGATTCCATGTAAATTAGCGTAGAATTCTTTAACCACTGGAATGACTACCGCGGCAGTAGTATAGCAAAATACTTCCCATCTTTGCCTCACAATCATTTCTTTAATTGGTGATGAAGAATTGCATAATCCTCTATTGACGAATCCTCTTTTCTTTATTAGCCTTCTCTTGGGCATCACCTTGTTGAAAAGTCACTACACCTCGGCACTAACGAAGCTTCTCTGGTTGTAAACTTGAAATCTTGGGTAATCTACTGAATTGGAGGCCATTAGAGAGGAATTGAACGTGGTTTCCATTCATTTTTGGGATTTGGAGTGTTTAGGAACCGTTCATAGGAGTTTATAAGGGATGAATTCGCTAAAAACCACCAAAATCCGCCAATTCAAACTCGAAAAACTGCCCACTCACCGATCCGGTGTCGTCGGCGACCTCGAAGGCGCCGTCAGCGAGCGTAGTGCAATTAATTCCAGGGCTCTCAGGAAAAACCCGCCATCGGCGGCGTCAAGCTGGCCGTCGGCAGCGTCAAGCGCGCCGTCGACGGCGTCAAGCGCGCCGTCGGAGGCGTCAAGCGCCGTCGGCAGCGTCAAGCTCGCCATCGGCGACCTAGGCAAAAATTTTGCACTTTAGGCCGTGGTCTTTCATGTTCCAAATTTTCTCTATAGATCCAAATTCTTGATAAGCAAAGGTCAAATTCAAGTAGTAGAATTTAATATTATTACAAACTAATATCAAACTCAAACAAACACACATACAAATAAAGATAAATTTGGGTTGCCTCCCATAAAGCGCTTGGTTTAACGTCGTCAGCCCGACCTATTCAGGTATTATTCAGGTTGGCTGAGCATTAAAACCTCTTTATAATTTGGTCTTTTACCCTCAAAATATGGTTTTAAACTATGTACATTCACTTTAAATCTATTCCCAGTCTTCTGATCTTCAATTTCAACAGCTCCATAAGTGTAAACCTGAGTCACAGTAAAGGGTCCTAACCAACGAGACTTCAATTTCCCAGGAAATAATTTCAACCTTATATTATAAAGCAAAACTTCTTGCCCTGGTTCAAAGTTCTTCTGGTTAATCTTCCAATCATGCATTAACTTCAGTTTTTCCTTATAAATTCTATTGTTATCGTAAGATTCATTTCTTAATTCTTCTAATTCATTCACTTGTAACAATCTCTCCTCACCAGAATTTTTTCAAATTATAATTGCATTCTTTAATCGCCCAATATGCTTTATGCTCTAATTCTACTTGTAAGTGACATGTTTTTCCATATATAAGCCTGTAAGGAGTCATACCAATAGAAGTTTTATAAGCAGTCATGTATGCACATAATGTAGTATCCAGTCTCGTAGACCAATCTATTCTATTAGGATTTACAGTGTTTTCTAAAATTTGTTTAATCTCACAATTAGAAACATCAGCTAAACCACTGGTTGAGGATGATAGACAGTAAAGAATCTATGAACAATATTAAACTTTTCTGCCAATCTTTAAATGTATTTATTTCTAAAATGGGATCCTCCGTCAGTGATAATCACTCTCAGCATTTTGTATCTTGTGAAAATGTTTTTCATTAAGAATCTTAAAACACTATTAGCATCACAACGAGGTAAAGCTTATTCTTCAATCCACTTTGATACATAATCAACTGCAATTAAAATATATAAATTCCCAAATGAAGGAATAAATGGTCCCATGAAATCTAAACCCCAAACATCAAAAATTTCCACTTCTAATATGAAATTCAGAGGCATTTCATTTCTTCTATATATATTACCTACTGTTGACCTCATTTTTACAATGAGTCAATACCTTTTACCTCAAATGACAATTTTGGTCAAAATGGTCAATCCAGACCCAATGACCAACCCTGTTGACCCCACATGTCAACCTTTTTATCCCAAAATGACAATTTTGGTCAAAATGGCCAATCCTGACCCAATGACCAACCCTGTTGACCCCATAGGTCAACTTCTTGACCTAAAATGACAATTTTGGTCAAAATGGTCAATCTAGACCCAATGACCAACCCTGTTGACCCCACAGGTCAACCTTTTTATCCAAAATGACAATTTTGGTCAAAATGGTCAATCCTGACCAAATGACCAACCCTGTTGACCCCATAGGTCAACTTTTTGACATAAAATGACAATTTTGGTCAAAATGGTCAATCTAGACCCTATGACCAACCCTGTTGACCCCATAGGTCAACCTTTTGACCTAAAATGATAATTTTGGTCAAAATGGTCAATTTAGACCCTATGACCAACCCTGTTGACCCCATAGGTCAACCTTTTGACCTAAAATGACAATTTTGGTCAAAATAACCAATCCAAATTCAATCACCAACCTTATTGACCCAATGGGTCAACACATGACCTAAAAAGTCAATCTTGGTTAAAATGATCAATTTTTCATCAAATAACTAATGACATGTTTGAAAGCCCACAATGGCAAAGATTAATTAATTTAATTTCAAAAATTATTTTAATTAATTAAATTGACTAATAATTTGATTTTCAATATTTTAATTCATCAAATGACATGATTAATTAAAATGAAAATTAAATTAAAAATCATAAAATGACAAAATTAATCAAATAATTGATTTCAAAATTATTTTGATTAATTAATTGGCTAATGAATTAATTTTCAAAATTTTAATTAATGACATAATTAATTAAAATGAAAAATTAAATTCAAAAGCCATAAAATCAAAAAATCCACAAATTGATCAAAAAATAATGGAATTAATCAAATAATTAATTCCAAAATTATTTTTAATTAGTTAATTGATCAATAATTTAATTTTCATATTTTAATTAATGACATAATTAATTAAAGTAAAAATTAAATTGAAAAGCCATGAAAAGAGACAAAAATCAATTTTAATGACATGGATATTAATCAAATAATTAATTTAGAATTATTTCTAATTAATTATTGATTAATAAAATAATTTTCAATATTTAATTAATGACATAATTAATTAAATATGGAAATTAAAATGAAAAGGGCATAAAATGGAATTTTAACCCATGAAACCATGATTTTCAAATTTTCAAATATCTTTATGACATCATAAATGACCTCATCAATGGGTTATTCATGACTCATGCGACTTATTAGGTGTAGGTTAACACATTAAAATAACCTATAACCTATCATTTTAACCATGGTTAAGGAAGGTAATCATGAGAGGAAATGAGGTGTCATCCTCTCATGAAATTAAAATTTGAGGTGGCTTATCCTCATGAACTCACCAATAAAAATTAGACACCAATTAAACCAACATGATTAAAATACTTAACCATGGTTATAACCAAATTTTAGGAATTTTGCATGAGAAAAATATGTGTCACCCTCTCATCTAAACCTTAAATGACATGTTGGAAGGGGGAGGGCTCACTCTCATGACTCATCCTTCACCTCTTAGATCACCCAATGGAGAGGAGACAAGAGGCTAACACATCCCACACCTTGGTTGAGAGCCATCATGGCTAAGGCTTGCATGAGATGAGTGAGAGGCTTGTGTGTCACCATTTTCTCAAATAGAGCAAATCACCTTGAATGCCATCTAGGGGACGTGGATTCAACAAGATTTGCCCAGCCAAATCCACCTCACAATGGACCCAATGGGGGCAAGACAAGAGCCCAACTCCAAATCCTCACCATAGTTAAACCTATGAGGCCTAGGCTAGGACATTCATTACCCTAGCCTAAAAAATATTCTAAAAGAATAATAGGAGAGTTAAAACCTTCCCTAAGTGAATTGAAAAGAGTTAAAGCCAGCCATGACCTCCCCATGGCTATAAATAAGCCATACTTTAGCTTATGTGAAGAGAGAGAGCAGAGGTAATGGAGGCCCATACCTTGCTCAAATCCTCTGACCCTCAACATAAAAAATCTTGCTTAAGACCCAAATAGCAAGACCCAACCAAGATTTGACCAAATTGGCCACCTGATCGAGCCAATTTGATCAAACCGAACCCAGATTTCAAATTAGCCACTTTCTCAAAATTCTCCTCCAAGGCTAGCTATAAACCCAAATTGGAGCGGCAAAGATCTTCCTTGGGAGTCCTAGAAGCCAGCCATAAAGTCTGATCAAGCTTGATACACTTGTGGCCAAGGTATGGAATTATTTTCCCCAAAATAATTCATGTTTTCGAAATATCATGGGTTATACTAGCCCAAAAATGTATCATCACCGTATAGATACAATCTATACGTCTAGATGATTCCATAGGATAAAAAATCACTCAATTTCGTTGAGAAATGAGTGAGATATAGAAGTTTGAAGCTTAACGGTTCGAAATTTTTTGAATTTTCAAGCGATTTTTCTCCGCCGTCCGTTCCTGTGTTTTGAAACGGACGGCGCTGATCTTCCCTACTGGTGTCTGATGTTCCGCGCCGCACACCGGATCCTCCCGCCTATTCGACGGTACGTGGACACGTGTCGCTCCGTGGGATTTTCTGGAATTAATAAATTCCAGAAAACCTTAAAAACTTCAACAATTCATATCTTTTGATCCAGAGGTCACAAAAATAAAATAAAAATACCTCTGGAAAGCTCCTGAAGAGAAGAAAATTATGAGACCAAAATCATAATTTTATTCTCAGTATTGAATTTTTAATTAATTAAATACTCTCTGGAGTATTTTAATTATTAAAAATTATTTACATGTCAGAAAAATATGAAATTTTTAGGGAATTACCTTTAAGTCCTTAGGCACATCTTCTGATTTTTCTAAGCTAGGATAGCTCTCTAGGATATGATTTCCTAATTTCCATGATATTTTGTAATTATTTTCAAAAATAATTTTAAAATTTGGAAAATTGGAAAATTTAAATGTAAAATGATTGAGAACAATAGGATAACAGACAACAATCCTAAAACAACAATTCTCAAGTCATCAAAATAATCTAAAAGACATTTTGAAATAAGGTTAAGATTTATTAGTTTTAAAATTAATAATTCAAAACCTTCTCTTCACATATTTAATCCATCTCATCATGGATTAAGCAAGTGATGAATCCAACTCAAATCAAACAATAATTAGGTTTATAGATAACTTAAACCTAGTTAAACCATTAAGCCTTAGTGTTTAAGACAAAAAAATCAAATTCTTTTATTAAGTTTAAGGATATATTAAACTTAAATAACCAAAAATCAAAACCCTTTAATTAAGTTTAAGGACATATTAAACTTAATTAACTCATTGTTGGCATATTTTTAGGTTGAGTGTTGTATTTTCAAAAGGGGGTCGCCTACAGAAATTATCGGAGTTTTTTTTTTATTTTAAATTTAATTTAAATATATAGTTTAAAAGATAACATTTGATTTTGAAAGTAATTTTAAGTTTAAAAGTTTTAAGATATGAAATCAAACCGATCTCACATCCCAAATAGTTTATATAAACGAGCACCGCACCACAAACCGTGTATCTATCCCGAAGAATAGACACACTTCGCTTGATGATGGGGCTCGATTAAATAAACTAGGAGATTTGTGACATCCGTTTGGTCTGCGAACCAATTTTATAAGCCGACAAGTTCCCCTGCTTAATATAAATGAATTAAGCAGGGTTTATATTACCTGGGTTCTTAAAGTTCCCTATAATGGCAAGCCCCTATAGTTAATTACATCCTAAGTGACGGGAATCACTTAAGAAAACTCTCGATAATGATCAGTGGTTTTGCTCTCAAGAAATTTCAAAGTTTAAGGTTTTCAAAAAATTGGATTTTTGGAAATTCAAAAGGGAATGACTCAAAATTTGGAACAATTTATTTTTGAGAATCCAAAGGAAGAGAAGTAGGAGAAGCTGAGGATCCAAGAAGAATCTTGGCAACTTCCCGGCTATCCTATTGTTTGGCTTCATTTTAAGAAAATCCTAATATTATCTGATATTCCGATCTTGCCAATTTTAATTAATTAGGACTTATATTCGTATGACACAGTCATGCAAATAGCCTCGAAGATGTGAGGGCTTATGTCGTACCGAACGACTACCTCGGAGTCCTAAGACTGGTTAGGGCTTAATTTGCATAACATGATTATGCAAATTCCTAACGAAAAGTTGAGGATTTATGTTGCACTAGGCAAACTACTGTCGGCATATTTTTTAGGTTATGTGTTTTATTTTGAAATGAGGTCGCCTACGAAATTGTCGGCGAATTCTTAATTTAATTTAAATAAATAATTTGAAAAGTAGTATTTGATTTTGAAAATAAATTTTAAATTTGAAGATTTTAAGATATGAAATCAAACTGATCTCACATCCTGAATAGTTTATATAAACGAGCGTCGCACTACAAACCGTGTATCTATCCCGAAGAATAGACATATTGTTTGATAATGAGGCTCGATTAAATAAACTAGAGAAGTTTGTGACATCTGTTTGGTCTGCGAACCAATTTTATAAGCCGACAAGTTCCCCTGTTTAATATGAAAACATTAAACAGGGTTTATATTACTCAGGTTCTTAAAATTCCCTATAAGGGCAAGCCCCTATAGTTAATTACATCTTAAGTGACGGGAATCACCTAAGAAAACTCTCGATAATAATCGGTAGTTCTGCTCTCAAGAATTTCAAAGTTTAAGTTTTCAATGGATTGAATTTTGGAATTTCAAAGGGAATGGATCAAATTTGGAACATTATATCTTGGGAATTCAAAGGAGGAAAGGTAGGAGAAATCACAGATTCGAGGCGAACTTCGGTAATTTCCTGACTATCCTATTGTTTGGCTTGAATTTAAGAATGCCCTAATGTTTATTTAATATCTTGATCTTGCCAATTTTAATTAATTAGGACTTATATTCGTATGATAAAATCATACAAATAGCCTCGAAGATAGGAGGGTTTATGTCGTACCGAACGATCACCTCGGAGTCCTAAGACCGGTTAGGGCTTAATTTACATGACATGATCAAGCAAATGCCTAACGAAGAGTTGAGGATTTATGTTGCACTAGGCAAATTACCTCGAAATCCTATGGCTTTGTTGTTTAGTTCTAAGGAAAGTTTTGCTGAAATAGACTCAGGTTTTGCTGATGACGATGGCCGTGCTGCCCACCATGCTCCGAGCTCCTTGTTGTTGCAGAGGTTTAGTTTTAGAAGTCATAAATCAGGAGATGAGAGAAGTGTTCGGTTTTAGAGAAAATCTTAAAATCCAGGTGTTTTTAATATTTTAATTAAACAAATCTTAAAGTTGATTATAACAACACCGATTAAGATCCCACGGTTCCATCCTTCCGGCATCGTTATTTTTATCGGATTTACTTAGTCCAGATGAATTTGCTAAACTCAGTCGAATGAGTTCCACACTTTCATTTAGACCGTGGGAAATCCCGTTAGCAACACGTAGGTTACATCATCCAAGGTATTCCCGATCATCCAACAAGACGTTTTAATTTAGTTGTAGTTGTAGTTTTGTTGTTACGTTTGTGATTAAATTTTGAGTTGTTTTATATTTTGAAATGTTGTGGCGGTGAATTTTATCTTGCAATGACTTTTAATTTAGTTTTGGTTTCAGTTTAGGGACTATCCTAAAGGTGTGGGTTTTCATGCAACGGTTGTTTATCATGCAAGAAAAGTAAGTGCGATGCGATTAAATAAATTGCAATAAGGTAAATTGCAATAAAATAAAAGCGTACCTGGAGGGTCTTCCCGTCATCCCAAGCTACACTTAAAACACAGTTAGAATATTTAAGCATTTAAAACAAGTTCCTAGGTAAAGCTAAGGGAAGGGTTATGGTTTTCTACCAAGGTCCTAATCCTATAGCTAGTCATCTCCTATGACGTCTAGGTTCTTGTATTTTGGTTTGAGGACGATTTTCTTCATCAAAGAACAACTAAGTTCAATTGTTCTTATAAATATCCTATCATATCAAGGAAGTGCTTAAGACGAATCTTAAACATCTTTTCAATATTTCTAGGATTGTTTTAAGTCCAAGAGAATTTAATTATACAAATGAATTAATCGTCCAGGAGTTCAAGTTTGTTGTCTTGCTCAGTGAACTAGGACATTTGAATATCTCATGAATGAAGTAACACTTCATTTAACACTCCTTTTAAGAGTTATGACATCACGAGCTTTTGAGGGCAAATGGATGTTCAAATGATTTATGATTTAATTTAATTTCAGTTAATGGATTTAAGTTTGGAATAGTGTTCAAGTTGTTTTGGATTCATTTTGAATTTTTTTATGTCTTAGGTGATGTTATACTTAATTTAATTTAATTTGATGTAATTTAACTTGATTTAATTTAATGTGGTTTAATTTAATTTAATTTAATTTAAGTTAATTTAATATAATATGATTTAGCTTAATTCAATTTAATTTAATTTAATTTAATTTAATTTAATTTAATTTAATTTAATTTAATTTAATTTAATTTAATTTAAATTTTAATTTGATTTAATTTAATTTAATTTAATATGTTTTAATTTAATTTAATTTAATTTAATATTTTATTTTAAAAGGGTTTGATTTAAATAATTTAACTTTAATTTAATTTAATGATTAAGTCTTTTAGCATTTTAAATCTTAAACTTGGATTATCATTTTAATTAGGAATTAAATATTATTGAGATGATTAATTTAGGGATTCTTAAATTAAAGAACAAATCTCTTCCTAATAACATCCCTATTTTAATAATTCCAATTTTATTATTCTTCCAAATTTAATTAATTATTTTAATTAAAGTTCATTTCAATTATTTTGAATTGTTTAATAGGTTCCTACCCTTTAATTATTTAAACTTCAATCATCCAAATCAAATTAAGATCAAATATTTTACTCTTTCATTTTATTAAGCCTAAAGTTTTAATTAAGGGTTAAAATTTTAATTACCATTTTGCCCTTCAAGCTTAATAATTTCATAACTCACTAAATTGAGCTCAAATGAATTTGAAATTTTTATGTGACTTCACTCATATGTCAATAAAGACATTAGAGGAGAAAATGTGATTTTTCTGTATTTAATTTATTTATGTAATTATTTTTGGTGGAAAATAGAGATTTCCAAGGAAAATTTAATAATATGACCAAGGGAAAGTTTCTGTCCTTAAGAAAATTATGGGACATTTCTAATGACCAGAGGACCACTTGGACCAATTTTGGTGATTTTTAAAGTTATATTCTTTTAATTATAATTATTTTGAGTTTTGGAGTATTAATTAATTTAAAAATAAAATACAGGTTGAAAATGAATTTTATATTTTTTAAAATCTCTCTGATATCAAGGAAATCAGAGAACCAATTTTCATAATTTTCTGATTTTTGTTTGATTTATTAGAATTATTTTAATGGAAATGCTAGAAAATACATTTTTTATTTTAAAATTACCCTAGGGCTTTAAAATTTAATAACTCATCATAGAGACCTAGGAAAAATATGGGGTTTGTTCCTAAGTGACTAAAATTCAAAATGTGACATTTTGGTGAATTTTATTATTTTTGTGATTTTTATTATTTTATTAATTATTAAAATATTATAATAATACAAAAAAATCAACTTTTTTAGAAAATTGAAATTTTAATTTTCTTAAATTCCCTTAATATCAGAGAGGCTCCAAAACCAATTTGGTGAATTTTTGAAAAGCATTTTGAAAGTTATGAATTTTTAAAGTTTAAATTGGCTAAATGGCTTAATCAACCCATTTGATAGGGCTAACCAAACCCAATTGACTTCAAACTTTTATGGTGGGTTCCTCTGATCCTAAAGGTCAGTGGAGAATTGATTTCAAGTCAATTTGATGTATGATTAGCTCTAATTAATTAAAGACCTATTTAGGGTGTTTAAGCCAATTAGGGTTATTCCAAGTGAATTAATTCAAAACCTATTTTTCCTAGAGGTCCTCTCGGTCATAAGAAACATCACCAAATTTTCCTAGAATTTATTTCACAACATGCTAATTATTGGATTTAAAATACTCAAAACAGTAACATGAATTTGAAAAATCAATAACTTCTCATAGGGATGGCCTCGACTTTGGAAAATTCAGGGAATGTTCCCAAATTCAGAGGCTTCAAAAGCCCTATGGTCTCATGCCATGGTGAATTTCCTATATGCTTGGAGAATTAAAACAATGCAGAGGGTAAATAAATCATTAAAAATAAAATACTGAATCAAATTAAATGATTTCTTTTCCACATTATTCTCCTCTGTTCATTGAGCAAGAGGGTATTTTTATTTTATTTTTCTGATTTTTCTACACAAAGTTATGAATTTTTTGAAGTTTAGGGAATTAAATAAATAAGAAAATACCCTAATTTTCTATTTAAAACGGCGGCGCTGACTCATCCTAGGCAGCTCCGAAGCACTGTGTGGCGCTTTCTGATTCGACGCCGCCATCCGACTCAGTGATCCAGGGGCCCGCGGTTCATGCACCATCGCGCTGTCTGGCTCGATCCAGACCGTCAGCTCGATACACGCTCGATCCGACGGCTCATGGTCATCGTCTACGACTGGTGTGCACCCGAGACCGTCAACCTTCTAACCCTAATTTCTCACTCGATTCTCGACGGATTTTCGTGTTCTTATGCTCTATGGATTCGTCTTGAGGAGACGAACACATCCATACGGTAAACATGTATTTAAATGGACTCAAATTAAATGGAGAATCTCTCGTAAGCTCGGGAAGAAGAGTGAGTCCATACCTTTGCTCGGAGAAGTGAAGCTTCGATCCGAGAGTCGTGTCACCTTCGATTGGGTCCAAGTAAGCTCCGGATGAAGTCCTTGGCCCGGTGAATTGTCTAGCTATGAAAGTGACCACGGCCGATCACAAAGCTTGGAGGCTAGAACAACTCGGGTGGCACTGGGATGGGGCTTTCGGTGGGAAACTTCTCCTCTTGGTCCGGTGAAGGTGTAGGACCAATCAATTTGGGGATTGGCTCACCGTGGAGAAGTGTCCCGGTTTTGGGCTTGAATTTCAACTCCGAAATCGAGCTCGCGAGAGGAAGTGGCAGGGGGATTTCAGTGGGGATCAAGTTCTCTATGTGTGGGGAGTAGTCTGGAACAATTTTGGCAGAGTTTCCTTAAGGTTTGTTTTTTCAGCACCCCTCATGGCCGAGAAGGGGTGGTGTTTAAATAGGCATGGCTGGAGGCTCTTCCAGGGCGAGTTAGGGCTTGGGATCAGCTGCTCTGGTGATGAGAAGAACAGCCATGGTGGCCATTGGGCATGGGGCAGCTCAGCAGGTGAGAATTCCAAGTTTGGGCTCACATGTGAGCTCTCGGCCTGGTGGTTTCCGGCGGCTGTGGTGGCTGGCCGGCCAGGGTCAGGTCACTGTTGTCATCAGGGAGGTCAGGGTTGGGACTTAGTGTAGTCAATTGGCATTAGCCATGTGTAAAAGTGTTGAATCAAAGTGGAATGGGGAAGAGGCCATTTTGGCTTGATTTGGGTCAACCCATCCTTTTGGGCTAGGTGCACCTCCCCATGGCTAGTTTGGGTCGAAGAGAAAGTGGTTTAGGTCAGCTTGATTAGTGGGGAAAGGTCACCATCCAAGTACAATTAAGATCAAACATGGTTTAGGGGAGACATGAACATGGTTAATCACCTTAAGGGAATATGGAAAGGACCCCCTCCATTTGCCTAAGATAGCATGGTGACATGTAAAGGGCTTTCATGGCTTCCATGTGGCTCATGCATGGCTTCATGGCTCATCTTTGGCTTGGGAAAAGTTAAGTCAATTTCATGGAAAAGGGTTTTGTGAATTTTGGCATTTTAATGGGAATTGGTATATGGCTTGATTTGGAACCATTTGATGATTGATTTGAACTTAGGGATGATTTTAATTAAGAGTATGATGATAAGAATTTGTCATATGGGCCTTGGCATGAAGTTTGGGCTTTTAGGAAGGTTTAAGAAAGTGGGCTTTTGGTTTGGAAATAAATTTATGGATGGGAAATTTGTGAAGGATTGGGCCAAACAAATGTTGGTTTTAGCTCATGGATGGGTCATGAGTGATTTGAAGCAAATTTGGGGTGGTTTGGGTTTGAATTGGGTTGGATTTGGGTTTCTTTGGTGAATGGGTCAACATAGGTCAAATTGGGCTAACTTGGGACAATGTTGGGCTAGGGTTGAAATTGATGCAAAATAAATGTTGAAAATGGCTTATGGGGCTGTTTTAAAGAGTTTTCAACTTTGATTGGGTCTTGATTTTGGGGTTTGGGCCTATATGGGCTAGGTTTAGTGTGTAGGCCCATTTAAGGGATTTTGGCTTTGGGTTGAATTTGAGTGGGGTTTGGGTCTAAATTTTGAGCAAATCATGTTAGTGTTTTGTTTGTGGGAATGTTAAGGAAGGTTTAGAAAAGATTTGGGGTTAATTGGAGTTGAATTGGGTGAGTTTGGGCTAAGTTTGGGTCATGGGTCCAAATTGGGCTTTAAGGCCAAAAGTGAAATTGGATCCAAATGTCAATCAAATTGGACTTGGATTTGGTCTAGATTGGTGTTGGGGATGTTGAATTGAAGTTTAGAATTGAATTGGACCATAATTTGGGTCAATTGGATAGGTTTGGTTTGACATTGGGTTCACTTTGGGTTAAAATGGGTCAAATTAGGGATTTTGACAAAAGTGGGGTAAATTGACAAAATTGGCCCATGGTTTAGTTTAACAAAATGAAATTAGGAATATTTGGGATTTTCTGGAATTTTCTGAGAATTTTCTGAATTTTTGGATTTTTTGGCTAAGAGGGGTATTTTGGGTATTTTGAGGGTATTGGGAGGTATTTTTGGAATTTTTGGTATTTTTGGGTATGGATGATCAATTTGAGTAATGTGGGAATGTTTGGGATTGATTTTGAGGAATTTTGGGTAATTTAGGTGATTTTGCAAATTTTGGGTGGTTTCGAGGGTTTTGGGTAAGTTTAAGCGGGTGTAGGGTCCGGGGGCAAAAATTGAAAATTTGGAAAATTGAAGATTGGGTGAATGTAAGTGGAATGAAATCATTTTGGTTGAGCCATGAAGCCATATCAAGCCCACATGAGCCATGAAGGGACTCATTTGAGGCATCCACTATGTTGTTCCTAACCCTCTTAGCTAAGGGCTTAGGGGTTAAGGACCATCCATGTGAATCACCTTCATGAGTCAGGAGGTCAAGTTGGATATGGGTGTGGTTTTAAGAGGTGTGTGAAAGTGTAGTGCATAGGTGTAGTGTGTGTGTAAGTCAACCCTTCACCGGACTGAGCCACCAGTGGCGGTCCTAAGACCAAAGAGTCCTATGGGAACTCATCCTTTAAACTTCCACATTTGATTTCAACCCTCACAGGTGATTAGGGGTCTACAACCAAGTTTGTGGAGTTTGCAGGGAGTTGAGAAGTGGTTTGAATTTCTAAGTGGTGGGTCCCAATTCTAATCCTCTAGGATAGTTAAAGGAAAAGCCTAAGGCTAGATCCTAAGTACTAAAGAGAAGAAGAGAAGACCTCATCAAAAATGAGGTCAACAACTACCTCGAAATCCTATGGCTTGGTTATTTTATTCTAAGAAAGTTTTGCTGAAGTAGACTCAGGTTTTGCCCTATTTGTTGCGATTAGAGGTTTAGTTTTAGAAGTCATAAATCAGGAGATGAGAGAAGTGTTTTGGTTTAGAGAGAATCTTAAAATCCAAGTGTTTTTAATATTTTAATTAAAACAAATCTTAAAGTTGTTTAAACAGAACCGATTAAGATCCCACGGTTCCGTCATCCCGGCACCGTTATTTTCATTGAATTCACTTAGTCCAGATGAATTTGCTAAACTCAACTGAATGAGTTCCACACTTTCATTTAGACCGTGGGAAATCCCGTTAGCAACACGTGGGTTACCTCATCCGAGGTATTCCCGATCATTCAACGAGACGTTTTAATTTAGTTGCAATTGTAGTTTTGCGTTCTGTTTGTGATTAAATTTTTGAGTTGTTTTATATTTTGAAATGTTGTGGCGGTGAATTTTATCTTGCAGTGATTTTTAATTTAGTTTTGGTTTCGGTTTTAGGGACTACCCTAAAGGTTTTGGTTTTCATGCAACAGTTGTTTATCATGCAAGAAGAGTAAAGTGCATTTGCAATAAAGTAAATTGCAATAAAATAAAAGTGTACCTGGAGGGTCTTCCCGTCATCCCAAGCTGCACTTAAAACACATGTTAAGGCATTTAAATATTTCAACAAATACCTAGTTAAAGCTAAAGGAAAGGTTTTGGTTGTCTATCAAAGTCCTAATCTTATAGCTAGTCATCTCCTATGATGTCTAGGTTCTTGTATTTTGGTTTAAGGACAATTTTCTTCATCAAAGAACAATTAAGTTCAATTGTTCTTATAAATATCCTATCATATTGAGGAAGTGCTTAAGACGAGTCTTAAACATCTTTTCAATACCTCTAGGATTGTTTTAAGTCCAAGAGAATTTAATTATACAAGTGAATTAATCCTCCAGGGAGTTTAGTTTAGTTTTGTTCTTTTGCTTCAGTGAACTAGGACATTTGAATATCCTATAAGTGAAGTAACACTTCACTTAATACTCCGTTTAGAAGTTATGACAACAAGAGCTTTTGAGGGCAAATTGATGTTTAAGTGATTTGTGATTTAATTTAATTTTAATTAATGGGTTTAAGTTTGGAATAGTGTTCAAGTTGTTTTAGATTTATTTTGAATTCTTTATGTCTTAGGTGATGTTATATTTAATTCAATTTAATTTAATTTAATTTAATTTAATATTAATTTTAATTTTATTTTATTTTTAATTTTAATTTAATTTAAATTTTATTTTAATTTGATTTTTTTTTTTTATTTAATTTAATTTCATTTAATATGTTTTAATTTAATTTAATTCAATTCAATTTAATTCAATTTAATTTAATTTAATTTAATTTAATTTTAATTTTAATTTTAATTTTATTTTATTTTTAATTTTAATTTAATATTTTATTTTTTTATGTTTTAAAGATGATTTAATTTAATTGTTAAAGTATTAATTTAATTGAAATTTTGGAAGGATTTAATTTAAATGTTTTAATCTTAATTTAATTTAATGATTAAGTCTTTTAGTATTTTAAATCTTGAGTTTGGATTATCATTTTAATTAGGAATTAAATATTATTGAGGTGATTAATTTAGGGATTCTTAAATTAAAGAATAAATGTCTTCCTCATAATATCCCTATTTTAATAATTTCAATTTTTATTAATCTTCCAAATTTAATTAATTAATTGGTTAAGGTTTACTCTAATTAATCTTAAAAATGATTGATGGGTTTCTATCCTTTAATTATTTAAATTTCAATCATACAAATCAGATTAGGATCAAATATTTTACTCTCTCATTTTATTAAGCCTAAAGTTTTAATTAAGGGTTAAAATTTTAATTACCATTTTGCCCTTCAAGCTTAATAATTCCATAACTCACTAAATTGAGCTTAAATGAATTTGAAATTTTTATGTGGCTTCACTCACATGTCAATTAAGACATTAGAGGAGAAAATGTGATTTTTCTGTTTTTAATTTATTTATATAATTATTTTTTGTAGAAAGTAGGGATTTCCAAGGAAAATTCAATAAGATGACCAAGAGAATTTTTCTGTTCTTAAGAAAATTATGGGGCACTCCTAATGACCAGAGGACCATTTGGACTAAATTTAGTGATTTTTTGAATTATATTTTATTTACTAGAATTATTTTAAGTTTTAGAGTATTAATTAATTTAAAAATAAAATAAAGGTTGAAAAATGAGTTTTATATTTTTCAAAAATCTCTCTAATATCAGGGAAACTAGAGAACCAATTTTCATAATTTTCTGATTTTTCTTTGTTTTATTAGAATTATTTTAGTGAAAAAGTTGGAAAATACATTTTTTAATATTAAAAAATACATTAAGCCTTTAAAATTCAATATCTTATCCTAGGAATTTCAGAAAAATATTTGGTTTGTTCCTAAGTGTTTAGAATTCAAAATATGACATTTTGGTGATTTTTAATATTTTTATAATTTTTATTATTTTTTAATTATTAAAAATATTAAAATAATGATAAAAATCAACTTTTTTAGAAAATTACAATTTTAATTTTCCTAAGTTCCTCTGATATCAGAGAGGCTCCAAAACCATTTTTGTGAATTTTTGAAAAGTATTTTGTGAGTTATAAATTTTTAAAGTTTAATTTTACCCATTATTACTTAAGAGGCTTAATCAACCCATTTGGTGGGGTTAATCAAGTTCAATTGGTTTCAAATTTTTATGTGGTGTTCTCCTATCCCTAAAGGACAGTGGAGAATTGTTTTTAAGTTAATTTGATGAGTGGTTAACCCTAATTAATTAAAGTTCAATTTTGGGTATTTAGGCCAATTAGGGTTGTTCAAAGTGAATTAGCTCAAAAATTATTTTTCCTAGGTTCCTCTGGTCACAAGCAACATCACCAAATTTTCCTAGAATTTATTTCTCAACATGCTAATTATTGGAATTAAAATACTCAAAACAGTAACATGAACTTGAAAAATCAATAACTTCTCATAGGGATGGCCTCTGACCTTAGAAAATTCAGGGAATGTTCCCAAGTTCAGAGGCTTCAAAAGTCTTATGGTTTCATGCCATGGTGAATTTCCTATATGCAAGGAGAATTAAAATAATGCAGAGAGTAAATAAATCATTAAAAATAAAATATTTAATGAAATTACTTGATTTCTTTTCCACATTATTCTCCTCTGTTCACTGAGCAAGTGGGTATTTTTATTTTATTTTTAGGATTTTTCTACACAAAGTTATGAATTTTCTAAGTTCTGGTAATTAAATAAATAAGAAAAATCCCTATTTTCCTACTTATCCACGCGGCGCCACGCCATCCTCGGCAGCTCTGAAGGGCCACGCGGCGCGCTCTGATTCGGTGCCGCCATCCGACTCAGTGCTCCAGGGGCCCGCGGTTCATGTACCATCGCGCTGTCCGGCTCGATCCCGACCGTCCGCTCGATACACGCTCGATCCGATGGCTCCCAGTCATCGTCTACGACTGGTGTGCACCCGTAACCGTCAACCTTCTAACCCTAATTTCTCACTCGATTCTCAACGAATTTTTGTGTTCTTATGCTCTATGGATTCGTCTAGAAGAGACGAACACATCCATATGGTAAACATGCATTGAAATTAATTCAAATTAAATGGAGAATCTCTGTAAGCTCGGGAAGAAGAGTGAGTCCATACCTTTGCTCAGAGAAGTGAAGCTTCAATCTGAGGGTTGTGTCACGTTCGATTGGGTCCAAGCAAGCTCCAGATGAAGTCCCTTGGCCTGGTGAATTATCTAGGTATGATTTCGACCACAGCTCGATCACAAAGCTTCGGAGGCCGGGAGCAATGGGCTGGCTCGGTGAGGGGGCTTTTGTTGGGAAACTTCTCCTCTTGGTCCGGTGAAGGTGTAGGACCAATCAATTTGGAGATTGGCTCACTGTGGTGAAGTGTCCCGGTTTTGAGCTTGGATTTCAACTACGAAATTGAGCTCGCGGAGAGGAAATGGCAAGGGGATTTCAGTGGGGATCAAGTTCTCTATGTGTAGAGAGTGGTCTGGGATGATTTTGGCAGGGTTTCAGTAAGTTTTGGTTCAGCACCTCTCTTGGCCGAGAGGAGGTGGTGTTTAAATAGGAGAGGGTGGAGGGCCTCCCAGGGGGTTTAAGGCTTGGGATCAGCTGCTCCATGCAAGAGAAGAACAGCCATGGTGTTCAATTAGGCTGGGACAACTCAGCAAGGTAGAATTTAAAAGTTTGGCTCCTCCCAAGGTCTCGGCCATGGTGTTTTCCGGCGATCCAGTAGCTGGCCGGCGTGCATGGGTCACCCTCGGGTCCGAGTGGGTCGTGGCTGGAGGTTTGTGCAGTGCAATTGAGCTTTGCCATGTGTAAAGAGGATGGCTTGAAATGGAAATGGGTAAGGGCTCATTTTGGGCTCAAATTGGTCAACCCATGATTTTGGGCTTGGTTCACCTCCCCATGACCTGGTTTTGGGCTGGGTGAATCAGTTGGGTCAGTTGCCATGGAGTGGTGAAGTCTCCATCCATGGTGAGGTGGCTAAACTTGGTTTAGTGTGTGACATGGTTATGGTTAAAAAGGCTTAATGAAAGGTTAGGAAAGGGGGCCCTCCTTTTGCCATGAATGGCTTGGTCACATGTCAAACCTTCCATGGCTTCATATGGCTTGTAAATGGCTTGCTCATGGCTCCATGTGGCTTGGGACAAAGCTTGGTCATTTACATGAAAAAGGGTTTTAGAAATTTTGGTAATTTAGGGGTGATTTGATGGGATTTCGCATATGGCTTGATTTGGAATTATTCCATCATGGATTTAGAACTTAGGAGATGGTTTTATCAAATGGATGATGATAGAGGATTGTCATGTGGGCTTCAAGATGGATTTTGGGCTTTTTGAGTTTGGTTAGGAATGGGCTTTTAAATGTCCTTTAGAAATGGGCTTTTAGATGAAAATTTTGCAAAGGGGCCATGCCAAATAAATGTTGGGTTTAGTTTAAGGATGTGTCATGAGTGATTTGAGACAAGTTTGAGGTGGTTTGGGCTTGAATTGGGTTGAATTTGGGTTTCTTTGATAAATGGGCCAATGTAGGTCAAATTGGGCTAACTTGGGCCAATGTTGGGCTAGGGTTGAAATTGATGTAAAATTAATGTTGGGAAATGTTTATGGGAGTGTTTAAAAGAGGTTTTAACTTTGGTTGGGTTTTGGTTTTGGGATTTGGGCTTATTTGGGTTAGGTTTGGGTTTAGGTCAAAATTGGGCTTTTTGGTTTTGGGTTGAATTTGAGTGGGGTTTGGGTCCAAATTTTGGGCAAATTATGTTAGTGTTTTGTTTATGGGGATGTTAGGGAAGGTTTAGAAAAGGTTTGGGGTCAATTGAAGTTGAATTGGTTTGGTTTGGGCTAAGTTTGTGTCATGGGTCCAAATAGGGCTTTAAGGTCAAAAGTGAAATTGGACCCAAATGACAATCAAATTGGACTTGGATTTGGTCTAGATTGATATTGTGGATATTGAATTGGAGTTTAGAATTGAATTGGACCAAAATTGGGGTCAATTGGGTAGGTTTGGTTTGACATTGGGTTCACTTGGGTTAAGAATGGGCTAAATTGGGGGTTTTGGTAAAAGTGGGGTAAATTAACAAAATTGGCCCATGGTGTAGTTGGACAAAATAAAATTGGGAATATTTGAGATTTTCTGGAATTTTCTGGAAATTTTCTGAATTTTCGGATTTTTTGGCTAAGAGGGGCATTTTGGGTATTTGGAGGGTATTGGGGGTATTTTTGGAATTTTTGGTATTTCTGGCTATGGATGATCAATTTGATTGGTGAGGAAGTGTTCAAGGTTAATTTTGGGGAATTTTGGGTGATTTGGAAATTTTAGAGGATTTGGGCAATTTTAAGGGTTTTTTTTTTTGTAGGTTTGATGGGTGTAGGGTCCCCGGGGTCAAAAATTGAAATTTTGAAAAAAAGAAGATTGATCAAATATGAGTGAAATGGAAGCACTTTGATTGAGTCATGAAGCCATGAAGCCATGAAGCCATGTTAAGCCTATATGAGCCATGGGAGGACTCATTTGAGGCATTCACTATGTTGTTCCTAACCCTCTTAGCCAGGAGCTTAGGGGTTTTGGTCCATCCATATGAATTACCTACATGAGTCAAGGAGCCAAGTTGGGTATGTGTGTGGTTTTAGGATTTGGATTGTGTGTGTGAGAGTGTAAAGTATGAGTGTAGTGAGTGTGTAAGTCAACCCTCACCAGACCAAGCCACCCAGGGTGGTCCTATGGCCAAAGAGTCCTATAGGGAACTCATCCTTTAAACCTTCACATTTGATTTCAAACCTCTAGGTGATTAGGGGTCTACAATCAAGCTTGTGGGGTTTGGAGGGAGGCAAGAAGTGGTTCAAATTTCTAAGGGATGGGTCCCAATTCTAGTCCTCTAAGATAGTCAAAGGAAAAGCTTAAGGCTAGATCCTAAACACTAAAGAGAGAAGAGAAGACCTCATCAAAAATGAGGTCAACACCCATTAAACCTTACCTAAATTAGGTTTAATACAAAAATTAAAACCTTTTAATTAAGTTTAAGGACATTTTAAACTTAATTAATCAAAATCAAAACCTTTTATTTAAATTTAAGGACATATTAGACTTAATTAATCAAAATCAAACCTTTAATTAAGTTTAAGGACATATTAGACTTAATTAATCAAAATCAAACCTTAATTAAGTCTAAGGACATATTAAACTTAATTAATCAAAATCAAAATCTTTAATTAAGTTTAAGGACATATTAGACTTAATTAATCAAAATCAAATCTTTTAATTAAGTTTAAAGACGTATTAAATTTAATTAATCAAAATCAAATCTTTTAATTAAGTTTAAGGACATATTAAACTTAATTAATCAAAATCCAAACATTTTAATTAAGTTTAAGGATATATTAGACTTAATTAATCAAAAATCAAACTTTCAATTAAGTTTAAGGACATATTAAACTTAATTAACCTCCTTAAAAATTAGGTTAAGACAAAACCTAAACCCCAATTAGGTTTAACCCATTAGACATAATTAAACCATTAAACCTTAACTAACTAAGGTTTAATCAAACCTAAACCCTAATTAGGTCTAACCCATTAGACCTAATTAAACCATTAAACCTTAACTAACTAAGGTTTAATCAAACCTAAAACCTAATTAGGTCTAACCCATTAGACCTAATTAAATCATTAAGCCTTAACTAACTAAGGTTTAATCAAACATAAACCCTAATTTGGTCCAACTCATTAGACATAATTAAACCATTAAACCTTAACAAACTAAGGTTTAATCAAACCTAAACCCTAATTAGGTCTAACCCATTAGACCTAATTAAATCATTAAGCCTTAACTAACTAAGGTTTAATCAAACATAAACCCTAATTAGTTCTAACCCATTATACCTATTTAAATCATTAAACCTTAACTAACTAAGGTTTAATCAAACATAAACCCTAATTAGGTTTAACCTACTAGACCTAATTAAATCATTAAGCCTTAACTAACTAAGGTTTAACCAAATCCAAACCTAAGTTCAAACTTAACTTAAGTTCAACCCATGTTGAACTTAAGTCAACCCTAAGTAACCTAACTTAGCCCAAGTTAAATCTTAATTTGAGTTCAACCCATATTGAAGTTAAGTCAACTTAAAGTCTAGGTTCAACCTAACTTAATTCAAACCTAAATCCAACCTAAACCTAACTTAAGTCTAACCCACATTAGACTTAAGTCAAACCATACTTAGGTTCAACCCGACATGAACCTAAGTCTAACCCAAACCTAACTTAAGTCTAGCCCATATTAGACTTAAGTCAAACCAAACTTAGGTTCAACCCTACATGAACCTAAATCAAACCTAAACCTAACTTAAGTCTAACCCACATTAGACTTAAGTCAAACCATACTTAGGTTCAACACGACATGAACCTAAGTCTAACCCAAACCTAACTTAAGTCTAGCCCATATTAGACTTAAGTCAAATCAAACTTTGGTTGAACCTGACTTAAACCCAACTTAAGTTTAACCCACATTAGACTTAATTTCAACGCGACATGAACCTAAGTCTAACCCAAACCTAACTTAAGTTTAACCCATATTAGACTTAAGTCAAACCATACTTAGGTTCAACCTGACATGAACCTAACTTAAACTTAAGTCTAACACACATTAGACTTAAGTCAAACCATACTTAAGATCCATCCTGACATAAGCTTAAGTCTAACTTAAACCGAGACATAAACCTTAGGTTCAATCCAAATTAAACCTGAATCGACAACATTGAAAAAAAATCGACATTTCAAACCAAAAATCGACATAACCGACATAAGTTCGACATTTCAAACCAAAATCAACATAAATGACATTAATCGACATTTCAAACCAAAAATCGACATAACCGACATAAATTCGACATTTCAAACGAAAATCAACATAGCTGACATAAATTCGACATTTCAAACGAAAATTGACATAACCGACATAAATTCGACATTTCAAACTAAAATCAACATAATCGACATAAATTCGACATTTCAAACCAAAATCAACATAACTGACATAAATTCGACATTTCAAACCAACATCAACATTGTCGGCATATTTTTAGGTTGTGTGTTTTATTTTTGAAAAGAGGTCGCCTACAGAAATTGTCGGTGAATTTTTAGATTTTAGATTTAATTTAAATATGTATATATGGTTTAGAAAGTAGTATTTGATTTTGAAAAATAATTTTAAGTTTGAAAATCTTAAGATATGAAATCAAACTGATCTCACATCCCAAATAGTTTATATAAACGAGCACCGCACCACAAACCATGTATCTATCCCGAAGAATAGACACCATTGCTTGATGATGGGGCTCGATTAAATAAACTAGGAGATTTGTGACATCGGTTTGGTCCGCGAATCAATTTTATAAGCCGACAAGTTCCCACGCTTAATACAAAGAAATTAAGCGAGGTTTATATTACTCAGGTTCTTAAAGTTCCCTATAAGAGGCAAGCCCCTATAGTTAATTACATTTTATATGAAGTGAATCACTTAAGAAAACTCTCGATAATAATCGGTAATTCGCTCTCAAGAATTTCAAAGTTTAAGTTCTCAAGGGATTGAATTTTGGAATTTCAATAGGGAATGGATCAAATTTGGAACATTTTGTTTTGGGAATTCAAAGGAAGAAAGGTAGGAGAAATTACAGATTCGAAGCGAACTTCGGTAATTTCCCAACTATCCTATTGTTTGGCTTGAATTTAGGAAAGTCCTAATGTTTATTTAATGTTTTGATCTTGCCAATTTTAATTAATTAGGACTTATATTTGTATGACGCAGTCATGCAAACAGCCTCGAAGATGTGAGGTTTTATGTCGTACCGAACGATCACCTCGAAGTCCTAAGACCGGTTAGGGCTTAATTTACATGACATGATCATGCAAATGCCTAACGAAGAGTTGAGGATTTATGTTGCACTAGGCAAACTACCTCGAAGTCCTATGGCTTGGTTATTTAATTCTAAGAAAGCTTTCTTGAAGTAGACTCGAGTTTTCTCGATGACGATGGCCGTGCTGCCCACCATGCCCGAGCTCCTTGTTGTTGCAGAGGTTTAGTTTTAGAAGTCATAAATCAGGAGATGAGAGAAGTATTTTGGTTTAGAGAAAATCTTAAGATCCACGTGTTTTTAATATTTTTTAATTAAAACAAATCTTAAAGTTGTTTAAACGAACCGATTAAGATCCCACGGTTCCGTCATCCCGACACCGATTATTTTCATTGAATTCACTTAGTCCGGATGAATTTGCTAAACTCAATCGAATGAGTTCCACACTTTCATTTAGACCGTGGGAAATCCCGTTAGCGACACGTAGGTTACATCATCCGAGGTATTCCCGATCATCCAACAAGACGTTTTTATTTAGTTGTAGTTGTAGTTTTGTTGTTCTGTTTGTGATTAAATTTTGAGTTGTTTTATATTTTAAAATGTTTTGACGGTGAATTTTATCTTGTAATGACTTTTAATTTAGTTTTGGTTTCGGTTTTAGGGACTATCCTAGAGGTGTGGGTTTTCATGCAACAGTTGTTTATCATGCAAGAAAAGTAAAGTGCATTTGCAATAAAGTAAATTGCAAGGAGGTAAATTGCAATAAAACAAAAGCGTACCTGGAGGGTCTTGCCGTCATCCCAAGCTGCACTTAAACACAATTTAGAATATTTAAGCATTTAAAGCAAGTTCCTAGGTAAAGTTAAGGGAAGGGTTATGGTTTTCTACCAAGGTCCTACTCCTATATCTAGTCATCTCCTATGACGTCCAGGTTCTTGTGTTTTGGTTTGAGGACGATTTTCTTCATCAAAGAACAATTAAGTTCAATTGTTCTTATAAATATCCTATCATATTGAGGAAGTGCTTAAGACGAATCTTAAACATCTTTTCAATACCTCTAGGATTGTTTTAAGTCCAAGAGAATTTAATTATACAAATGAATTAATCATCTAGGAGTTCAAGTTTTGTTATCTTGCTCAGTGAACTAGGACATTTGAATATCCTATGAGTGAAGTAATACTTCACTTAACACTCCGTTTAGGAGTTATGACAACAAAGAGCTTTTGAGGGCAAATTAATGTTCAAGTGATTTGTGATTTAATTTAATTTCAATTAATGGGTTTACGTTTGGAATAGTGTTCAAGTTGTTTTAGATTTATTTTGAATTCTTTATGTCTTTGGTGATGTTATATTTAATTCAATTTAATTTAATTTAATTTTAGTTTAATTTAATTTGGTTTAGTTTTACTTTCAATTTAATTTTATTTAATTTAATATAATTTTAATTTTATTTTAACTTGATTTTATTTTTTTATTTAATTTAATATGTTTTAATTTAATTTAATTTAATTTAATTTAATGTGATTTAATTTAATTTAATTTAATTTAATTTAAATTTTAATTTAATTCAATTTAATTTAATTTAATTTAAATTTTAATTTAATTTTATTTTAATTTTAATTTAATATTTTATGTTTTATGCTTTAAGGATGATTTAATTTTAATTGTTAAAATATTAATTTAATTGAAATCTTAGAAGGATTTAATTTAAACGTTTTAACTTTAATTTAATTTAAACTTTTTAACTTTAATTTAATTTAATGATTAAGTCTTTTAGCATTTTAAATCTTGAATTTGGATTATCATTTTAATTAGGAATTAAATATTATTGAGGTGATTAATTTGGGGATTCTTAAATTAAAGAACAAATCTCCTCCTAACAGTATCCCTATTTTAATAATTCTAATTTTTTTATTATTCTTCCAAATTTAATTAATTATTTAACTAAAGTTTATTTTAATTATTTTCAAATTGTTTGGTAGGTTTCTACCCTTTAATTGCCTAAGTTTCAAACATCCAAAATCAACTTAGTACCAAATATTTTACCCTCCCTTTTAATTAAACCTAAAATTTTTAATTATAGGTTAAAATTTTAATTACCATTTTGCCCTTTAAACTTACTAATTTCATAACTCACTAAATTGAGCTTAAATGAATTTGAAATTTTTATGTGACTTCACTCATATGTCAATCAAGACATTAGATGAGAAAATGTGATTTTTATGTATTTAATTTATTTATGTAATTATTTTTGGTGGAAAATAGGGATTTTCAAGGAAAATTCAATAATATGACCAAGGGAAAGTTTTTGTCCTTAAGAAAATTATGAGACATTCCTAATGACCAGAGGACTACTTGGACCAATTTTGGTGATTTTTTTGAATTATATTATTTTTATTATAATTATTTTGAGTTTTGGAGTATTAATTAATTTTAAAATAAAATAAAGGTTGAAAAATGAATTTTATATTTTTCAAAAATCTCTCTAATATCAAGGAAACTAGAGAACCAATGTTTATAATTTTTTGATTTTTCTTTGATTTATTAGAATTATTTTAGTGGAAATGCTAGAAAATACATTTTTTTTATTTTAAAATTACCTTAGGGCTTTAAAATTTGATATCTCATCATAGAGACTTAAGAAAAATATGAGGTTTGTTCCTAAGTGATTAAAATTCAAAATGTGACATTTTGGTGAATTTTATTATTTTTGTGATTTTTATTATTTTTTAATTATTAAAAATATTAAAATAATGCAAAAAATCAACTTTTTGGAAAATTGCAATTTTAATTTTCTTAAATTCCCCTGATATCAGAGAGGCTCCAAAACCAATTTGGTGAATTTTTGAGAAATATTTTGAAAGTTATGAATTTTTGAAGTTTAGGTTTGGCTAAATGGCTTAATCAACCCATTTGATAGGGCTAACCAAGTCCAATTGACTTCAAACTTTTATGGTGGGTTCCTCTAATCCTAAAGGCCAGTGGAGAATTGATTTCAAGTCAATTTGATGTATGATTAGCTCTAATTAATTAAAGCTCCATTTTGGGTGTTTAAGCCAATTAGGGTTATTACAAGTGAGTCAACTCAAAACCTATTTTCCCTAGGGTCCTCTGGTCATAAGAAACATCACCAAATTTTCCTAGAATTTATTTCACAACATGCTAATTATTGAATTAAAATACTCAGAATAGTGACCTAGAATTGAAAAATCAATAACTCTTCATAGGGATGGCCTTTGACTTTGGAAAATTCAGGGAATGTCCCCAAATTTAGAGGCTTCAAAAGCCCTATGGTCTCATGCCATGGTGAATTGTATACATGCATGGAGAATTGAAATAGTGCAGAGAGTAAATAAATAATTAAAACTAAAATACTTGATGAAATTACATGATTTCTTTTCCACATTATTCTCCTCTATTCACTAAGCAAGAGGATATTTTTATTTTATTTTTAGGATTTTTCTACACAAAGTTATGAATTTTCAAAGTTCTGGTAATTAAATAAATAGGAAATAGCCCTAATTTCCTACTTATCCACGTGGTGCCACGCCATCCTCGGCAGCTCCGAAAGGCCACGCGTCGTCTCCTGATTCGGCGCCGCCATCCGACTCAGCGCTCCAGGGACCTGCGGTTCATGTACAATCGAGCTGTCCGGCTCGATCCAGAGCGTCCGCTCGATACACGCTCGATCCGACGGCTCCCAGTCATCGTCTACGACTAGTGTGCACCCGTGACCGTCAACCTTCTAACCCTAATTTCTCACTCTATTCTCAACGGATTTTTGTGTTCTTATGCTCTATGGATTCGTCTTGAGGAGACGAACACATCCATACGGTAAACATGCATTGAAATTGATTCAAATTAAATGGAGAATCTCTGTAAGCTCGGGAAGAAGAGTGAGTCCATACCTTTGCTCAGAGAAGTGAAGCTTCGATCTGAGAGTTGTGTCACCTTCGATTGGGTCCAAGCAAGCTCTAGATGAAGTCCCTTGGCCTGGTGAATTGTCCAGGTATGATTTCGACCACAGCCGATTACAAAGCTTGGAGTCTGGAACAGATGGGTGGCCTGGAGAGGGGGCTTTCACTGGGGAACTCCTTCTCTTGGTCTTGTGCAGGTGTGGGTGAGTTTAATTTGACTTTGGTGGAGGATTTGAGAGTGTCCTGTTCTGGCCTGAGAATTGAGCTCCAAAATTGAGCTCAATTAGTGGGGATTAGGGCAATAGAACAGTGGGAATCAAATGCTCTAAGTGTGGGGGAGAGTCTGGAGTGATTTTGGTATAGCTTCCTTAAGGTTGGTTCAGCACCTCCTCATGGCCGAGAGGGGTGAGGTTTAAATAGGAGAGGCTGGAGAGCCTCCCAGGGGGGTTTAAGGCTTGGGATCGAGCTGCTCCATGCAAGAGAAGAACGACCATGGTGGCCACTGGACTTGGGGCAGCTCAGCAAGGGGAATTTCAATGTTGGCTCACATGTGAGCTTTCGGCCATGGTGTTTTTCCGGCGGCACAGTGGTGGCCAGCCGGGCATGGGTCACCCTCGGGTTCGGGTGGGTCGGGGCTTCGATGTTTGTGAAGTCAATTGGTGACTGCCATGTGTAAAGGGTTTGAATCAAAGTGGAATGGGGTAAGGGTGTATTTTGGCTCAAATTGGTCAAATGCATGGATTGGGCTAGGTGCACCTTCCCATGGCTAGTTTGGACTGAAGATAAAGTGGTTTAGGTCAGCATAGTTAGTGGGGAAGGGTCACCATCCAAGTACAATTAAGTTTAAGCAAGGTTTAGTGGAGTCATGGAAGTAGCTAATCCCCTTAAGGGAATGTGGAAAGGGCCTCCTCCTCTTGCCATCTTGGGTATGGTGAGGTGGAAAGTAGATCCCATGGCTCTCATGTGGCTCATGCATGGCTTCATGGCTCATCTTTGGCTTGGGAAAAGTTTAGTCAACTTTCATGAGGAAGGGTGTTGGAATTTTTGATGGATTTAAGGAGAATTGTCATAAGGCTTGATTTGGATTTATTTGGTGATAGATTTTAGAACTTAGGAAGTGTTTTAAATCAAAGGGATGATGAGAGAAATTTCATGTGGGCTTTGTCATGGACTTTGGGTTTTTGAATTTGTCTTGGATGGGCTTTTTAGAAAGGTTTAAGAAAGTGGGCCTTGGGCTTTATGGATGGGAATTTTTGTAGAAGGTTGGACCAAATAATTATTGGGTTTGCTTTAGGGATGTGTCATGAGTAATTTGAAATAAATTTGAGGTGGTTTGGGCTTGAATTGGGTTGGATTTGGGTTCATTTGGTACATGGGCCAATGTAGGTCAAATTGGGCTAATTTGGGCCAATGTTGGGCTAGGGTTGAAATTGATGTAAAATTAATGTTGGGAAATGTTTATGGGAGTGTTTCAAAGAGGTTTCAACTTTTTTTGGGGTTGGATTTTGGGGTTTGGGCCTATTTGGGTTAAGTTTGTGTTTATGTCAAAATTGGGCTTTTTGGTTTTGGATTGAATTTGAGTGGGGTTTGGGTCCAAATTTTGGGCAAATTATGTTAGTATTTTGTTTGTGGGGATGTTAGGGAAGGTTTAGAAAAGATTTGGGGTTAATTGAAGTTGAATTGGGTTAGTTTGGGTCATGGGTCCAAATTAGGCTTTAAGGTCAAAAGTGAAATTGGATTCAAATGTCAATCAAATTGGGCTTGGATTTGGTCTAGATTGTTGTTGGGGATGTTGAATTGAAGTTTAGAATTGAATTGGACCAGAATTTGGGTCAATTGGGTAGGTTTGGTTAGACATTGGGTTCACTTTGGGTTAAAATGGGTCAAATTGGAGATTTTGCCAAAAGTGGGGTAAATTGACAAAATTGGCCTATGGTGTAGTTTGACAAAATGAAATTGGGAATATTTGAGATTTTCTGGAATTTTTTGGGAATTTTCTGAATTTTTGGATTTTTGGGTCAAGAGGGGCATTTTGGTAATTTGGAGGGTTTTGGGGGTATTTTTTGGAATTTTGAGTATTTTGGGTAAAAATGGTCAATTTGAGTGGTGCGAGAATGTTTGAGATTGATTTTGAGGAATTTGGGTGATTTTGGAGAATTTTGAAAATTTTGGGTAATTTCAAGGGTTTTTGGGTAGGCTTGGCGGGTCTGGGGTCTCGGGGGTCAAAAATTGAAAATTTGGAAAATTGAAGATTGGGTAAATGTAAGTGGAATGAAATCATTTTGGTTGAGCCATGAAGCCATATCAAGCCCACATGAGCCATGAAGGGACTCATTTGAGGCATTCACTATGTTGTTCCTAACCCTCTTAGCCGGGGACCATCCATGTGAATCACCTTCATGAGTCAGGAGGTCAAGTTGGGTATAGGTGTGGTTTTAGGAGGTGTGTGAAAGTGTAGTGTATAAGTGTAGTGTGTGTGTAAGTCAGCCCTCACCAGACCAGGCCACCCAGGGCAGTCCTAAGGCCAAAGAGTCCTATAAGAACTCATCCTTTAAACTTCCACATTTGATTTCAACCCTCTAGGTGATTAGGGGTATACAATCAAGTTTGTGGAGTTTGCAGGGAGTTTAAGAAGTGGTTTGAATTTCTAGGTGGTGGGTCCCAATTCTAATCCTCTAGGATAGTCAAAGGAAAAGCCTAAGGCTAGATCCTAAGTACTGAAAATAAGAAGAGAAGACCTCATCAAAAATGAGGTCAACAAACATAACCGACATTAAATGACATTAATCGACATTTCAAACCAAATTCAACAATCACCAACATTAAATGACATTAATCGACATTTCAAACCAAATTCGACAATCACCAACATTAAATGACATTAATCGTAATTCTAAACCAAATTAAAAAATCACCGACATTAAATGACATTAATCAACATTTCAAAACAAATACAACAATCGCCGACATTAAATGACATAATTCGACATTCAACATAAATCAATAAGATTTGACATAAACCGACATAAGTTCGACTTAAATCAAACTTAACAAACCGACATAATTCTTAAGTTCGACCTAAATCGAACTTAACACGACAACACTTACTCTTTTTCGAGGATAAATGTTAACCTTAATCGGGAGTTTTCCTAGGCAATATTAATTGCTCAGGATGTAATTAACTATAGGTGCTTGCTCGTATAGAAGATTAAAGAACTCAGGATAGGTATTTCACCTACAAGACCTCTCTGGTTATTCAAGATCTTCATACTATTTTCTTATATGAAAAACTTCAGTAATTACATAATCTGAAGACTTTTTCTATGAGATTATCATTTTGATATCTTTTTCTCTCAATCTCTATCATGATTAATCCTTCTTCAAATTCTCCAAAGACTTCTGACAATAAGTCTAGGAAGGATAAGAATTAGGGTGATAGATAGAGAAAGAGAGTTGCGACTCCATGACATTGACATGATATGAGAATTGACGGCATTCACACCAAGCCAACCAATTCGCTCACCTCCAAAGTCTGGAGACTCCTCTGGGGATATCTACTCTCCCCATCTTTGGTTAATCAATTTATCCTTATGAATATGACAATTTGTCTTTTGAAAGACTAAAAAATCCTTTCTTTAGTTCTATATCTTACTCAATCTCGAGTAAAATAGAACTAATACCTCTTCGATTCAAAGATTTGTTCAGGAAAAACAAATCCTAGAATCTTACATTTCCATAATCGACAGACCAAAACGACATAAAAGACATACAAAAACAACATGTGTTCCCTCCCTTCCCACCCAGGTACGGAGTGTTCATCGATTCTGTTGTCAGACAGACCAATATTACAGTTTTGAATAAGTTCAGGCAAATACTTTCTCAGCCAAACATGCTTAGTTTATCTGGCTTGGTGGTTATACTTTTTATAGCCTCTGAACCACTCCCTTAGGTTATGCCTTTATGGTCTCTGAACCTATTCTTCGTGGTTATGCTTTTTACAGCCTCTGAACCACTCCCTTAAGTTATGCCCTTGTGACCTCTGAACCTATTCTTCGTGTTTAAGCTTTTTTTACAGCCTCTGAAACATTCCCTTAGGTTATTCCCTTATGGCCTCTAAACCTATTCTTCGTGGTTATGCTTTTTACAGCCTCTGAACCACTTCCCTAGGTTATGCCTTTATGGCCTCTGAACCTATTCTTCGTGGTTATGCTTTTTACAGCCTTTGAACCACTCCCCTAGGTTATGTTTTTATGGCCTCTGAACCTATTCTTGGAGGTTATGCTTTTTACAGCCTCTTAACCACTCCCCTAGGTTATGACCTTGTGGCCTCTGAACATATTCTTCGTGGTTATGTTTTTTACAGCCTCTGAACAATTCCCCTAGGTTATGCCCTTATGGCCTCTGAACGTATTCTTCGTGGTTATGCTTTTTACAGCATCTGAACCACTCCCCTAGGTTATGCCCTTATGGCCTATGAACCTATTCTTCATGATTATGCTTTTCACAGCCTCTGAACCACTCTTCTTGATGATCCTTTTCCTACCTTCAAGGTTCTGATTTGTTAATCTACCAAAGACTCTAAAAATCAAAATCATTAATCAAATTTTGGGAAGACGACCGCTTTTGGATGAATTTCATCAAGGGTTTCCCTTAGGAAAGTTTTGCAGAAAGAACAAAATCGACTGAAGAGAAAATCTGATTTATGTCTAGTCTAGTTCTAGGACTAATCAACTAGCATGTCCTCTGTGGAGAAATGAAAATTGATCTGTGACAAGGTATGAAATCTGAAATATTTGGATCTAATATCTTTAGAAATAAAACCCAAATTGATCTGAGAAGAGGAATGAAATTTGAAATCTTTGGATTTAATATCTTTGGAAATATTCTTCTCATTCACCTATTGACAAAAAGACAATTCAGAAAGGAAGAATTCAAGAAAAAAAATTCGGACATTTTAACAAGAAAATTATGATTTCAAGGGGAAAATGAAATTAATGCCCTAACAACTGGGCCCTTTATCTTAAATCTTCATATTGGGTCCTAAATGAAAAATAAAATATTATCAAAATACAAGTAATTAACTAAAAATGTCACGAGCCTCTTAATCTTCTGTTATGTGATTGGGTCCTGACTTCTGAATGAGTTATAATATCCTAGAATTTATCTTAAGAAATATTTGAGAATTATTAATTAGGGGAGTTTGGACATTCAAAACCCTTAAAATATGCTCTACCATATATAGTAATTCTCTGAGAAGAAGCTTGAGGTGAGTAGCAAATCAAAAAATGGTGTTTGAGTTCAGGCATTCAAAATCATTAAAGATTGCCCTACCAAAAAAAAGTTTCTAAAAAGAACCTTAAGGTGGGCATAAAATAAAAAATTAGTGTCTCAATTCAAACATTCAAAATCTTTAACATGCTCCACCAGATATAGTAATTCTCTGAGAAGAAGCTTGAGGTGAGCATTAAATTAAAAATTGGTGTCCAAATTCTCCTCTAATTGATAAATCTTGAAAAACATCTTAAGAAAATTCTTCCGATATTATATTCAGGAAAGAATTGAGTGATCTCGTCTTTTGGTTGACTATTAATTGGTTCAGAAATATCTTTAGAAGATAAAAGATATTTTGATCACATTTTCAAAAAATTCCTAAGACCCAGAAAGAAAGAACTAAGATAAATGGCTTTGTTATTGGAGATTAATGGAAATTATACTCGAAGTCATAATTTTCCAAAGATCCAACCCCAATCCCAATTTGGAAATGTTAAAGTGATTTTTGAAGGACAATCTGAATGATCTTTATAGAATTGGTGATTAATGGAAGCTTTATGAACCTACACGACTGACAAACATTGTACGGACCCATGATGAATTGGTTCACCCTAGGACACTCAGATCAGGGATTTGGATTTAGTACTTCAAACACTTATCCTCATGGGAGGGCCCATATGCTTGTTAAGAAGACACATCTGGGGAAATCTCGTCGGTTGGTAGACTATCAAGAATACATAATACACCCAATCAATGGGAAGTATTTGAAAAAGATGCGACATAAACAAAAATGAATGACTTGTTTTGTAAACTGGGAAAGAAATAACCAAGACAAAAGAAAACGAAATTGACATTTCTAAGAGATAGTGTAAGACCTCCTTAAATGAAAGATGGCATCTACTCTCTTTCTCGCTATTGGATGTAAGACGATCATGACATTGGCTTTCCTTTAGCAATGTTTCTTTAGATAGGATATAAGTCTCATACGTAGTCCTATTCAAAAATTGACATTTTGACATTGACATTTCTAAGAGATAGTGTAAGACCTCCTTAAATGGAAGACGACATCTACTCGCTTTCTCGCTATTGGATGTAAGACCATCATGAAATTGGCTTTCCTTTAGCAATCTCTCATTGCATATGATATAAGTCTCATACGCATTCCTATTCCATAATCGACATTTTGACATTGACATTTCTAAGAGATAGTGTAAGACCCTTAAATGGAAGACGGCATCTACTCTCTTTCTCTCTATTGGATGTAAGACCATCATGACATTGGCTTTCATTTAGCAATCTCTCATTGGATAGGATATAAGTCTCATACGCATTCCTATTCCATAATCGACATTTTGAAATTGACATTTCTAAGAGATAGTGTAAGACCTCCTTAAATGGAAGACGGTATCCACTCTCTTTCTCGCTATTGGATGTAGGACCGTCATGACATTGGCTTTCCTTTAGAAATCTTTCTTTGGATAGGATATAAGTCTCATACGCATTCATATTCCAAAATCGACATTTTGACATTGACATTTCTAAGAGATAGTGTAAGACCTCCTTAAATGGAAGACGGCATCTACTCTCTTTCTCGCTATTGGATGTAAGACCATCATGACATTGGCTTTCCTTTAGCAATCTCTCATTGGATAGGATATAAGTCTCATACGCATTCCTATTCCATAATCGACATTTTGACATTGACATTTCTAAGAGATAGTGTAAGACCTCCTTAAATAGAAAATGGCATATATTCTCTTTCTCGCTATTGGATGTAAGACCATTATGACATTGGCTTTCCTTTAGCAATCTCTCATTGGATAGGATATAAGTCTCATACGCATTCCTATTCCAAAATCGATATTTTGACATTGACATTTCTAAGAGATAGTGTAATACCTCCTTTAATGGAAGATGTCATCTACTCTCTTTCTCGCTATTGGATGTAAGACCATCATGACATTGACTTTCCTTTAGCAATCTCTCATTGGATTTAATATAAGTCTCGTACGCATTCCTATTCCAGAATCGACATTTTGACATCGACATTTCTAAGAGATAGTGTAAGACCTCCTTAAATGGAAGACGACAACTACTCTTTTTCTCGCTATTGGATAAAAGATCATCAGACATTGCCTTTCCTTTAGCAATCTTTCTTTGGATAGGATATAAGTCTTATAGACATTCCTATTCCAAAATCGGCGTTTTGACATTGACACTTTTTTAGAGAAAATTGAATATGACATTTGTTCTCTTTCCTCAATAGTCTACAATACATCGACAGTTCCAAAAATGCCAAAACAAGGATTTTGAATTAAAAATGACAAAAAACTTGTGATGATTAATATCTTTCGACCTGTAAAGGTCAAATCCCCAGTGGATACACTCTTCATCTTGAGTTTTCCACTATTTTCTAGTTATTGGATATAAGTCCTTTCCTGACATGGAATATGGCATTCCTCTAACTTGACATCGATATTTGACATTTTTGAGAAATGGAACATGACATCCATTTTCTCTTCCCAGTTATCGAATGTAAGTCCTTTCCTGACACGGAAGTTATGGCATTCCTATAACCCGACATCGATATTTGACATTTTCAAGAAATGGAAAATGACATCCATTTTCTCTTCCCAGTTATCGGATGTAAGTCCTTTCCTGACACGGAAGTTATGGCATTCCTATAACTTGACATTGACATTTGACATTTTTTAGAAATGGAATACGACATCCATTTTCTCTTTATAACTTCGGATGAAAGTCTTTTTCCTGCCATGGAAATTATGGCATTCCCATAATTTAACATCTCGACATTTGTCAGACATTTCAACATGTGACATATCGACCTTTTGATATTTAACATATCGACAATTGTTATTGACATTTGAGATATCGATCTTTAGACATTTGACATATCAACATCTCGACATTTAACATATCAACATCTCGACATTTGATGTAAGTCCTTTCCTGACACGGAAATCACGGCTTTCCTCTAACCAAATACCGACATTGACATTCTGAGAAATGGAATATGACATCCATTTTCCCTCTCCAGTTATTGGATGTAAGTCCTTTCCTGACACGGAAATCATGGCATTTCTTTAACTAAATCTTGACATTAACATTCTGAGAAATGGAATATGACATCCATTTTCTCTCTCTAGTTATTGTATGTAAGTCCTTTCCTGACACGGAAATCATGGCATTCCTTTAACTAAATCTTGACATTGACATTTTGAGAAATGGAAAATGACATCCATTTTCTCTCTCTAGTTATTGGATGTAAGTCCTTTCCTGACACGGAAATCACGGCATTCCTTTAACTAAATCTCGACATTGACATTCTGAGAAATGGAAAATGATATCCATTTTCTCTCTCTAGTTATTGGATGTAAGTCCTTTCCTGACACGGAAATCACGGCATTCCTTTAACTAAATCTTGACTTTGACATTTTGAGAAATGGAATATGACATCCATTTTCTCTCATAGTAAATCCCTTTTCAGATACGAGAAGGATATTCCTTCTCAGAACCGACATATGAGACATCTGACATTCTCTAAGAGCGGTACGACACCCACCCTTTTCTTGAAACACTTCATAAGACCATTTCGGTTAACGCCAATATGTGCAGAATACTTATACAGTATTCCACACATATTTGGGGCCCTTTTGTTGACCTCATTTTTACAATGAGTCAATACCTTTTTACCTCAAATGACAATTTTGGTCAAAATGGTCAATCCAGACCCAATGACCAACGTTGTTGACCCCACAGGTCAACCTTTTTATCCCAAAATGACAATTTTGGTCAAAATGGTCAATCCTGACCCAATGACCAACCCTGTTGACCCCATAGGTCAACTTTTTGACCTAAAATGACGATTTTGGTCAAAACAGTCAATCTAGACCCAATGACCAACCCTGTTGACCCCACAGGTCAACCTTTTTACCCAAAATGATAATTTTGGTCAAAATGGTCAATCCTGACCCAATGACCAACCCTGTTGACCCCATAGGTCAACTTTTTGACCTAAAATGACAATTTTTGTCAAAATGGTCAATCTAGACCCTATGACCAACCCTGTTGACCCTATAGGTCAACCTTTTGACCTAAAATGATAATTTTGGTCAAAATGGTCAATTTAGACCCTATGACCAACCCTGTTGACCCCATAGGTCAACCTTTTAACCAAAAATGACAATTTTGGTCAAAATAACCAATCCACATCCAATCACCAACCTTATTGACTCAATGGGTCAACACATAGCCTAAAAAGTCAATCTTGGTTAAAATGATCAATTTTTAATCAAATAACCAATGACATGTTTAAAACCCCAGAATGGCAAGGATTAATCAAGTTAATTTCAAATATTATTTTGATTAATTTAAATTGACTAATACTTTGATTTTCAATATTTTAATTAATCAAATGACATGATTAATTAAAATGAAAATTAAATTAAAAATCATAAAATGACAAAATTAATCAAATAATTGATTTCAAAATTATTTTGATTAATTAATTGGCTAATGAATTAATTTTCAAAATTTTAATTAATGACATAATTAATTAAAATGAAAAATTAAATTCAAAAGCCATAAAATCACAAAATCCACAAATTGATTAAAAATACAGGAATTAATCAAATAATTAATTCCAAAATTATTTTTAATTAATTAATTGATCAATAATTTAATTTTCATATTTTAATTAATGAAATAATTAATTAAAGTGAAAATTAAATTGAAAAGCCATGAAAAGAGACAAAAATCAATTTTAATGACATGGATATTAATCAAATAATTAATTTGGAATTATTTCCAATTAATTATTGATTAATAAAATAATTTTCAATATTTAATTAATGACATAATTAATTAAATATGGAAATTAAAATGAAAAGGGCATAAAATGGAATTTTAACCCATGAAACCATGATTTTCAAAATTTCAAATCTCTTTATGAGATCATAAATGACCTCATCCATGGGTTATTCATGACTCATGAGACTTATTAGGTGTACGTTAACACATTAAAATAACCTATAACCTATCATTTTAACCATGGTTAAGGAAGGTAATCATGAGAGGAAATGAGTTGTCATCCTCTCATGAAATTAAAATTTGAGGTGGCTCATCCTCATGAACTCACCAATAAAAATTAGACACCAATTAAACTCACATGAGTAACATACTTAACCATGGTTATAACCAAATTTTAAGAATTTTGCATGAGAAAAATATGTGTCACCCTCTCATCTAAACCTTAAATGACATGTTGGAAGGGGGAGGGCTCACTCTCATGACTCATCCTTCACCTCTTAGACCACCCAATGGAGAGGAGACAAGAGGCTAACTCATCCCACACCTTGGTTGAGAGCCATCATAGCTAAGGCTTGCATGAGATGAGTAAGAGGCTTGTGTGTCACCATTTCCTCAAATAGAGCAAATCACCTTAAATGCCATCTAGGGGACGTGGATTCAACAAAATTTGCCCAGCCAAATCCACCTCACAATGGACCCAATGGGGGCAAGACAAGAGCCCAACCCCAAATCCTCACCATAGTTAAACCTATGATTCCTAGGCTAGGACTATCATTACCCTAGCCTAAAAACTATCCTAAAATAATAATAGGAGAGTTAAAACCTTCCCCAAGTGAATTGAAATGAGTTAAAGCCAGCCATGACCTCCCCATGGCTATAAATAAGTCATACTTGAGCTTATGTGAAGAGAGAGAAGAGGAAATAGAGGCCCATACCTTGCTCAAATCCTCTGACCCTCAACATAAAAAATCTTGCTTAAGACCCAAATAGCAAGACCCAACCAAGATTTGACCAAATTGGCCACCTGATCGAGCCAATTTGATCAAACCGAGCCCAAATTTCAAATTAGCCACTTTCTCAAAATTCTCCTCCAAGGATAGCTATAAAACCAAATTGGAGCAGCAAAGATCTTCCTTGGGAGTCCTAGAAGCCAGCCATAAGGTCTGATCAAGCTTGATACACTTGTGGCCAAGGTATGGAATTATTTTCCCCAAAATAATTCATGTTTTCAAAATATCATGGGTTATACTAGCCCAGAAATGTATCATCACCGTATAGATACAATCTATACGTCCAGATGATTCCATAGGTTCAAAAATCACTCAATTTCATTGAGAAATGAGTGAGATATAAAAGTTTGAAGTTTAACGGTTCGAAATTTTTTGAATTTTCGGGCAATTTATCTCTGCCGTCTGTTCCCGTGTTTTGGAACGGACGGCGCTGATCTTCCCAACAGGCATCCACTATTCCGCGACGCACACTGGATCCTCCCGCCTATTCGACGGTACGAGGACACGCGTCGCTCCGTGGGATTTTCTGGAATTAATAAATTCCAGAAAACCTTAAAAACTTCAAAAATTCATATCTTTTGATCCAGAGGTCACAAAAATAAAATAAAAATACCACTGGAAAGCTCTTGAAGAGAAGAAAATTATGAGGCCAAAATCATAATTTTATTCTCAGTATTTAATTTTTAATTAATTAAATACTCTCTGGAGTATTTTAATTATTAAAAATTATTTACAAGTCAGAAAAATATGAAATTTTTAGGGAATTACCTTTAAGTCCTTAGGCACATCTTCTGATTTTTCTAAGGCTAGGATAGCTCTCTAGGATATGATTTCCTAATTTCCTGATATTTTGTAATTATTTTCAAAAATAATTATAAAATTTGGAAAATTGGAAAATTTAAATGTAAAATGATTGAGAACAATAGGATAACAGACAACAATCCTAAAACAACAATTCTCAAGTCATCAAAACAATCTAAAAAACATTTTGAAATAAGGTTAAGATTTATTAATTTTAAAATTAATAATTCAAAACCTTCTCTTCACATATTTAATCCATCTCATCATGGATTAAGCAAGTGATAAATCCAACTCAAATCAAACAATAATTAGGTTTAAAGATAACTTAAACCTAGTTAAACCATTAAGCCTTAGTCTTTAAGACAAAAAAGCAAATTCTTTAATTAAGTTTAAGGATATATTAAACTTAATTAACCAAAAATCAAAACCCTTTAATTAAGTTTAAGGACATATTAAACTTAATCAACCCATTAAACCTTACCTAAATTAGGTTTAATACAAAAATCAAAACCTTTTAATTAAGTTTAAGGACATGTTAAACTTAATTAATCAAAATCAAAACCTTTGAATTATGTTTAAGGACATATTAGACTTAATTAATCAAAATCAAACCTTTAATTAAGTTTAAGGACATATTAGACTTAATTAATCAAAATCAAACCTTAATTAAGTTTAAGGACATATTAAACTTAATTAATCAAAATCAAACTCTTTAATTAAGTTTAAGGACATATTAGACTTAATTAATCAAAATCAAATCTTTTAATTAAGTTTAAAGATATATTAAACTTAATTAATCAAAATCAAATCTTTTAATTAAGTTTAAGAATATATTCAACTTAATTAATCAAAATCCAAACCTTCTAATTAATTTTAAGGACATATTAGACTTAATTAATCAAAAATCAAACCTTCAATTAAGTTTAAGGACATATTAAACTTAATTAACCTCCTAAAAAATTATGTTAAGACAAAACCTAAACCCTAATTAGGTCTAACCCATTAGACCTAATTAAACCATTAAACCTTAACTAACTAAGGTTTAATCAAACCTAAACCCTAATTAGGTCTAACCCATTGACCTAATTAAACCATTAAACCTTAACTAACTAAGGTTTAATCAAGCCTAAACCCTAATTAGGTCTAACCCATTAGACCTAATTAAATCATTAAGCCTTAACTAACTAAGGTTTAATCAAACCTAAACCCTAATTAGGTCTAACCCATTAGACCTAATTAAATCATTAAGCCTTAACTAACTAAGGTTTAATCAAACATAAACCCTAATTAGGTCTAACCCATTAAACCATTAAACCTTAACTAACTAAGGTTTAATCAAACCTAAACCCTAATTAGGTTTAACCCATTAGACCTAATTAAATCATTAAGCCTTAACTAACTATTTAATCAAACATAAACCCTAATTAGGTCGAACTCATTAGACATAATTAAACCATTAAACCTTAACTAACTAAGGTTTAATCAAACCTAAACCCTAATTAGGTCTAACCCATTAGACCTAATTAAATCATTAAGCCTTAACTAACTAAGGTTTAATCAAACATAAACCCTAATTAGGTCTAACCCATTATACCTAATTAAATCATTAAGCCTTAACTAACTAAGGTTTAATCAAATATAAACCCTAATTAGGTTTAACCTACTAGACCTAATTAAATCATTAAGCCTTAACTAACTAAGGTTTAACCAAATCCAAACCTAAGTTCAAACTTAACTTAAGTTCAACCTATATTGAACTTAAGTCAACCCTAAGTCTAGGTTCAATCTAACTTGAACCTAACTTAACCCAAGTTAAATATTAATTTGAGTTCAACCCATATTGAACTTAAGTCAACTTTAAGTCTAGGTTCAACCTAACTTAATTCAAGCCTAAATCCAACCTAAACCTAACTTAAGTCTAACCCAAATTAGACTTAAGTCAAACCATACTTAGGTTCAACCCGACATGAACCTAAGTCTAACCCAAACCTAACTTAAGTCTAGCCCATATTTGACTTAAGTCAAACCATACTTAGGCTCAACCCGACATGAACCTAAATCAAACCTAAACCTAACTTATGTCTAACCCACATTAGACTTAAGTCAAACCAAACTTAGGTTCAACCCGACATGAACCTAAGTCTAACCCAAACCTAACTTAAGTCTAGCCCATATTAGACTTTAGTCAAATAAAACTTAGGTTCAACCTGACATGAACCTGACTTAAACCCAACTTAAGTTTAACCCACATTAGACTTAAGTTCAACCCCGACATGAACCTAAGTCTAACCCAAACCTAACTTAAGTCTAACCCATATTAGACTTAAGTCAAACCATACATAGGTTCAACCTGACATGAACCTAACTTAAACTTAACTTAAGTCTAACACACATTAGACTTAAGTCAAACTATACTTAGGTTCAACCTGACATGAACCTAACTTAAACTTAACTTAAGTCTAACACACATTAGACTTAAGTCAAACCATACTTAAGATCCAACCTGACATGAACTTAAGTCTAACTTAAACTGAGACATAAACCTTAGGTTCAATCCAAATTAAACCTAAATCGATAACATTGAAGAAAAATCGACATAACCGACATAAATTCGACAATTCAAACCAAAAATCGACATAACCGACATAAATTCGACATTTCAAACCAAAATCAACATAAATGACTTTAATCGACATTTCAAACCAAAAATCGACATAGCTGACATAAATTTGACATTTCAAATGAAAATCAACATAACCGACATAAATTCGACATTTCAAACCAAAATTAACATAACTGACATAAATTCGACATTTCAAGACATAACCGACATAAATTCGACATTTCAAACCAAAATCATGATGACTGACATAAATTCGACATTTCAAACCAAATTCAACATAACCGACATTAAATGACATTAATCGAAATTTCAAACCAAATTCAACAATCACCGACATTAAATGACATTAATCGACATTTCAAACCAACTTCGACAATCACCGACATTAAATGACATTAATCAACATTTTAAACCAAATTTAACAATCACCGACATTAAATGACATTAATCGACATTTCAAAACAAATACAACAATCATCGACATTAAATGACATAATTCAACATTCAACATAAATCGACAAGATTTGACATAAACCGACATAATTTCGACTTAAATCGAACTTAACAAACCGACATAATTCTTAAGTTCGACCTAAATCGAACTTAACACTACAACACTTACTTTTTTTTGAGGATAAATGTTAACCTTAATCGGGAGTTTTCTTAGGTAATATTAATTGCTCAGGATGTAATTAACTATAGAAGCTTACTCTTATAGGAGATTAAAGAACTCAGGATAGGTATTTCACCTACAACACCACTCTGGTTATTCAAGATCTTCAGACGATTTTCTTATATGAAAAACTTCGGTAATTACACAATCTGAAGACTTTTTCTATGAGATTATCATTTTGATATCTTTTTCTCTCAATCTCTGTCATGATTAATCCTTCTTCAAATTCTCCAAAGACTTTTGACAATAAGTCTAGGAAGGATAAGAATTAGGGTGATAGATAGAGAAAGAGAGTGACGACTCCATGACATTGACATGATATGAGAATTGATGGCATCGACACCAAGTGAACCAATTCACTCGCCTCCACCTACTCATTGGCATCTATCACAAGTTTTGATATATCTATAAACGTCTCTAAAAAGAGTAAGCCAATAAAATCTAGCTTGCAAAATTTTTTGCGCAGTTTTGTCAATGCCAAAATGTCCTCAAAATTCAGAATCGTGACTTTTTTTAATAATCTGTTCAGTTTCTTCATAGGGCACACATCTCCTAATAATAAGATCATTACATTGCTTATATAAATATGGTTCATCCCAAAAATATGATTTTGCATCATGAATGAATTATTTCTATTGCTGTGAAGTTAGCATAGGTGGTAAAATATCACCTACTATATAGTTAACAATATCAGCATACCAATGTATTTTTCACTCATTTATATTATAAAGTTTTTCATCAGGGAAACTGTCTGTAATTTCATTGTCAGTATCAGATGATTCATGATATTCCAGTCTCGACAAATGATCAACAATTTGATTGTTAGTTCTTTTTCTATCATTCAGCACAAAATCAAATTCTTGCATCAACAATACCAATCTAATTAATCTAGGTTTAGTATCCTTCTTTTGCATCAGATATTTGATAGCATAGTGATCAGTATGCACAATACATTTAGTTCCAATTAAATATGATCTGAATTTATCAAAAGCATATACAATAGCCAGTAACTCTTTTTCGATAGCTCGTATAGTTAATTTGAACATTGTTAAGAGTTCTACTAGCATAGTATATAACTTTAAAAATTTTATCATATCTTTGACCAAGAACAGCTCCAATAGCATAATCACTAGCATCGCACATTAATTCAAATGGTTTCTCCCAATCAGGTGAAACTATTACAAGTGTTGTGATTAGTTTTTCCTTTAATAACTCAAAGGCATTTAAGCAGTCTTCAGTAAATTCAAATTTCTTGTCTTTTTCTAAAAGTTGGCATAGAGGTTTTGTAATTTTTGAAAAAATTTTAATATAGCTCCTGTAGAAACCAGCATGTCCAAGAAAACTTCTTACCCCTCTCACAGTAGTAGGAGGTGGTAATTTAGCTATTACTTGAATTTTTGCAGGGTCTACTTCCATGTCATTTTCTGAAATTTTATGCCCTAATACAATTCCTCTTGCAACCATAAATTGACATTTCTCCCAATTTAGAACTAAGTTAGTTTTTTCGCATAGCTCCAAAACTTTTTCAAGATGATTTAAGCATGTGTCAAATGATGTTCCAAACACAGAGAAATCGTCCAGAAATACTTCAATTCCATTATCAATTAACTTACTAAAGTAAGACATCATACATCTCTGGAACGTTGCAGGTGCATTACATAGTCCGAAAGGCATTCTTGGAAAAGAAAAAGTTCCATAAGGACTAGTAAAAGTTGTTTTCTCTTGATCCTCAGGAGCAATAGGTATTTGGTGGTAACCGGTATATCCATCCAGAAAGCAATAATACTTGTGTCCAGCAATATCCAACATTTGATCTAGAAAAGGAAGAGGAAAGTGCTCTTTTCGGGTGCCGACATTTAATTTTCGATAGTCAATACCAATACGCTAACCAAAAACTTGTCTAATAGGTATTAATTCATTAATTTCATTTTCTTCGACAGTTACTCGTCCTTTTCTAGGAACACAATGAATTGTACTTACCCAAGTACTATCCAAAATAGGATATATAATTCCAGCATCCAACCACTTTAAAATCTCTTTTTTAACTACATCTTTCATTATAGGGTTCAGTCTCCTTTAAGGGTCAATTCTTAGTTTATATTCTTCATTTAATAAAATTTTGTGCTTATAAATTGAAGGACTAATTCCTTTAATATCAGCTAGAGTCTAACCAAAAGCTTTTTTATATTTTCTAATGTATCCATTAATTTTTGTTCTTGAATTTCACTTAAGTCTGAGGATACAATTACTGGTAATGTTGAAAACTCTCCTAAAAATACATATTTCAAATGATTTGAAAGTTTCTTTAATTCAAGTTCAGGGGGTTTTACAACAGATGGAAATAATGTTTCATTTTCTAGTGCTGTTGAATTGAGCGTTTCAAATTTTTCCTGAATATAATTAGCTTCTTCACTTTCATTTTCATCATAATTATCTTATTCTATATCTTTTTTTTCTTCATAATTTTCCTTAAAAATTCTCTTTTCAGACAATCACATATATCCATTCTGAAACGTTCATCATCTTTTTCTACTGAAGGATATTTCATCGACTTTGAGATGTTAAAGGTTATTTCTTAATCATTTACTCTCATTGTCAATTCTTATTTTTGAACATCTATCATTGCTCTTCCTGTAGCTAGGAATGGTCTTCCTAAAATGATTGGAATTTCTTTATCTTCTTCCATATCTAAAATGATAAAGTCCACAAGAAAAATAAACATATCAACCTTGACCAGAAAATCTTCTACAACTCCTTTAGGATGTGTAATAGATCGATCAGCTAACTATAGAGTTACAGAAGTTGGTGATATTTCTCCAATTCCTAACCTTTTAAAAGTTGATAGAGGCATCAAATTTATACTAGCTCCCAAATCACATAATGCTCGCACATAAAATTATTCACCAATAGCATACAGGATAGTGGAACTACCAGGATCTTTAAGTTTTTCAGGAAGCTTTCTTTGAATTATAGCACTACACTCTTCACTGAGTGCAACTGTCTCATGATCTAGTAACTTCCTCTTTTCGTTGAGTATATCCTTCATAAATTTAACATAATCAGACATTTGTTCCAAAGCTTCAACAAAAGGAATATTTATTGACAATTTTTTTAAATGTCTAAGAATTGAGCAAATCTTTTTCCTTTATCTTGTTGCTTTAGTCTTTGAGGAAATGGTGGTTGAGGTTTTTCAACAGTAATTTTCATAGGTTTTAGAGGAAAGCCAGAATAAAAACTTTCATTTTCTCCTTCAATTTCTTCTTTTTCCTTTTCAACTACGGTTACTTTTTCAACTCTTGTTTCCAACTCTTTTCCACTTCTCAATTGAATAGCCTTAATTTGTCATTTTCCTTGATCTTTAGGATTTACTTCAACATTACTAGGTAAAGTTCCAACAGGTCTATTGCTTAGTGCAGTAGCAATTTGCCCCAATTGGTTTTCTATGTTTTTAATAGCAACTCCTTGACTTTGTAATTGATTACCCATATTCAAAACTAATTCTTCCATAGACAACTTCTTCTCCTTAAATTGTGAATTATTATAAAAACCTGGCGGATTAGAAGGTCTATAATTAGAATTACCCTGGTTGTTTATATTTCCTAATGGGTTTGTAGGATTGTTCCCCCACTGAGGATTAATAGGATTTGCATTACCTTGGTTATTCCAATTAAAGTTTGGATGATTTTTCCAACCTGGATTATAATAGTTCGAATAAGGGTTATTTTGTCTATTATTTATTACATTTATAGTTTCATATGAAGACTGAGCATCTACGATTTTTCCTAATGAATTTTCTTCTAACACTGGAGGTGTTTGAGAACGATTCATTCCGTATTGATCTATTTTCTTAGAAAGAGCAGTAATTTGAGAAACTATCATAGTTAAAGCATCAGAATCATGAACACTGACTACTCTCTTAAGATTTACCTTTTCAGCAGGCCATTGAAAATTATTGGTAGCCATTTCTTCTATTAACGTATAGGCTTCTTCAAAAGGTTTAGACATTAGTGATCCACCAGCAGCAGCGTCAATAATAGATCTAAGAGATCCTACTAATCCATTATAAAATGTTAGAATAATTAACCAATCTGGTAAAGCATGATGTGGACATTTCCTAAGAAGTTCTTTAAATCTTTCCCAAGATTCATATATCGATTCTCCCTCATACTCGATCGAAAGATGTGATATCATTTCTAAGCTTAGCAGTCTTAGATGGTGAAAAATATTTTGATAAGAATTTTTGTGAAAGTTCTCCCCAAGTTCTAATAGATCCAGGTGCTAACGAATTTAACCAAGCTTTAGCCTTATCCCTTAGTGAAAAAGAAAAAATTCTAAGTTTGACAGCATCATCAGACACTCTGTCGTACTTAAAAGTAGCACAAAGTTCTAAGAAACTTGCTAGATGTAGATCAGGATCTTCATTTGAAGTTCCACCAAATTGATTGTTTTGTACCATTTGGATAATTGCAGGTTTAAGCTCAAATGAATTAGTGGCTACATCAGGATTTTGGATAGTTAAGTGAATTTCATCTAATGTAGGGTTAACGCAATCTCTTAATGGTCTAGATTGATGTTCATTTTCTATTCTTTAGTTGTTTACATTGTTTTCCATTGTTTCAGAATTTATAGGTTCTTTTCTTAGTTTTCTAATTCTCCTAACAGTGCGTTCTAATTTCGAATCGTAGGGTATAAGATTTTCAGAACCAAATTTACGTATACAATCGAAATCAGTACACAGTAAAACAGTTAACTAAATAAGTTGCAATTCTATTAAAAAAGTTTTCTAACAGTCCTAAATTGTTCGTTACTCTAATTATATTCCCCGGCAACGGCGCCAAAAACTTGACAGTGATTTTTAATATACTTAAAAAATATAAGAATTCAGCACCACTACAAGAAGAACTAAATCCTCAGCAATAGCGCCAAATGACTTGCTTGGAGCGTAATTTTAATTTTAGTAAAAATTATATATTATAATCTTTTAATCACAGAGTTACCTTTAAACGCAAGTATACGTATCGATCAAGTAATACAGGGCTCTAGTGGAGTCCTGGATATCGATCCCACAGGGAATATTTTAGAGGCTACAGACTAGGATTATATAAATCAATTCTAAAATCACAACTAGATTGAAATTGCCTATCTATCACTAATACGCAATCGACAATAATATGAAATTTAAATTAAACTAGTTCTACTAATAATTAACTAATACTACTAAAATTATGTTTAAATATATATAAGCAAGATTTTCTCCTTTGTTATGATATTTATGTGAATAGATAATTAGAATTAGTTTTTTATTGGTGTTGTGCCAAATAGGAGCATACCTATTCTTTACCCTTTGGTCCATGCATAAAGAACATTGACTAATCCTATGCTTGGTTACTGAATCTGCGGCTAGGCTAGGAGGATACCGGCTCTCACTTCGGAGCTCCCACGTTCCCCTCGCCTGAGGGCTAACAATCTACACTTCAGCACCCAAACGATAGGACCGAATTGAGGATTTTAGCATGTCACTCTAAAATCTTCAATTCTACACCCAATGAATATTATTTCCCTATTTATTTGCACTCTGCTTCCAAGGATTTTGATCTCTGTGAATCTCGGATGTAATCTTAACTATAGTTGTCAAACTCAACAGATTTTAACTTTTCAATTGGCCGGATTGAAAGTAAATTAATATCTAAGTTAAAGATTATCATAACTTATTTAAATCGTTTATGGCACATTAATTCTATTTATCATATCACAAGAATATTAAAACAAGGAGAAAGATAGAATAACTACTCAGAATTCATGGAGAGGATGCAATAAAACCTGGATTTCATATATAAAAGTAAAGTAATACAAACTAAATTAAATAAACATAATTTATCTTAAATTCCTCCCCAAGAAAACTCCTTAAAGTTCCTCTGATCTCTTCCTTCTTTACAATACACAGAATTCTCCTTCGAAACGGCAATGCAAAAGAGATCTCTCACTTCCCTTCCAATCTTACAATCCTTTGAAGAATTCCTCTTGATATCTCTCTTTAAACTCACTAATTAACACTTACTAATAACAATGGACACTAGTGGACTCTCAAATTGAACACTAAGTAACTATTAGAAATCTCTAATAGTACTTTTTACAGACTCTTAATGACTTTTAGAGGACTTCAAAAGGATAATTTTTCAGCCAAAAATGGTTCTTTTTAAATTTGTTGAAGAGTCTCGAAGGTTTTCCAGGCATCCCTTTCAAAATCGTTCAGATTCGACGAATATTGTGAAAGAACCGCCGATCCCGCCGTTGGCGGCCACAAGCTGCATCGTCGGCGGCCTTCTAGAAGCTGTGCTTTAAACTGACCTCGCCATCGGCGGCCTCGAGCTCCGCCGTAGGCGGCCTTCCTTGGAATATATTCTGAACTTTCAGGAAAATCACGCCGTCGGCACCCTCGACCTCGCCGTCGGCGCCCTAGGTTAAATTTGCATATTTTAGCCCTTTTTGCTCCAAATTCGCTCCTTTTTGCATATTTTTGCTCCATTGTCCTTAAATCTTCATACCTGCAAAAAATACCAAAAATACCCTTCTTAAAGTGCAATATCATCAAAATCAGTATAAAATAGGCATGAAAATCTTAACCTTCTTTCCTTGGGTCACCGTTCGGCGCTAGTTCAATGAAATGCACTTTTGTCCCTTTTTTCTCCAAATTTGCTCTTTTTCACTTCATTTTGCTCCAAAGGCCTAAAATCATTGTACCTACATGAAATCATGAAAAATATTTTCCTTTAAAGTACAATATCATCAAAAATAGGTATGAAATGGATAGTAAAAAAGCTATCATATTTTCAGTGGATCAAGATCCCCCAAACTTAACTATTACTTGTCCTCAAGTAATTTTAGTTATTACATAAAATAATAATCCACTACAATAAACTTTCTTTCTATAATACTAGCATTTTGATTTAGATAAGTACAATAGTCAAAATTTCAGAAAGATCTTTGAATAATTCAAGTAAATTCTGCATGTGTAAGATTATCTAGTAGTTAAGTCTAAGAGTTCTAGCCTTCTATTCATTTCAAAAATGACTGTAAATTGTCCTATTAAGGCACATAAAAGAATTACATGAAAAGAAGTTTATGAGAACACTACTAGTAAGGATGCTAATCCATACATATAAGTTCAGGAAAGTAATTAAGCTTTTCCCTTTAGGTAGGTCCAAGTGGAGCCAATTTTTTATTAGGCATCTCCTCAAGCTTCTCCTCACTTCTATTTTATTTTTCTTTTCTTTTCTTTTCTCTTTTCTTTTGCTTTTTTTCTTCTTTTCTTTTAAGTGAGAATTACTGTATCTGGATAGCCTTTAATGGTTTTGAACTTCACCCTTCTCACCCTAAATTTGAAACTTACCACATTTCTATACCTTATAGGCATTTCTTTAGATTATTAATGATTCATCATAGAGTCTTAATCCTTTCCTATCACATAAAATTTTAATATTCTTAATATTTTAAACATACAATTTTTCTTACTTTGAATAGTTGATTATAGCCCTATTCTCTTATACCAAATATCTTATCCTACAAAATTACTTTTCATTACCAAATACTTTCATTCAACATTACAAAATACTTAAATAAAATCAAAATACAGTTATCTGAAATTGAGTTCTATTACAGGAAATCATGTTAATAATTTTGAAAATATTTTTAAATGAGAAAAATTACTAGTTAATTCTTTCCCTCCCGCAAACTTAGATTTTTAAATATTAATACAATTTAACATGGGAAGAAAGAAAAGATATAAACATATAACTCATACCTCAATATGTTGGGCTTTTCATACCTTTGAGTTTAAGCATGTTTTCCTTTATAAAGCATAACAGTAGGCCTGAAGTAATTAGAAGCATTTCTATACACAAATATGGGTTAGAAATTCATAAGAGAAGAAGTTTAAAAACATGAAACATAAACTATGCACACAACATTAACAACCAACTGTTACTATCACAAATTAAACTAGCAAACCAAACACATGAAAACTCTACTATAACATCATATACATCACAAAATTAACATAAAGTCTACTACAAGTACAACCAAATATACATTACATCACAAATACTAATCAGAAAGAGTCTCGGGTACATCACTTATATAAAACACAAATACATAACATAGTATAATGAAAAATAAAAATACACAAACTACCAATCTTCTTCTACAGGAGCTCCACCATCATCAGGTTCTTTAGGCTGATATGAAGTATACTCGGGGTAAGTAGGAAATACAGTGCTAGTATCTCCTCTGAAAAATCTCATTTGTGCGTCATGATAAGCTATCTCATATTCTCTCCACCGCACTTGATAATCATCATGTATCCTGTTCCTTACTTCTAGTCCCTCTACTCTGGTGTTTAACCTTTCCAACTGATCCATAACATCATGCATAGTAGGCTCTCTAGATGTAAATGGTCTATCATGACTAGAAGAAGGCTCATCAGCTTTCTTACTCCACTTCCAACTTACATGGGCTTCATATGTTTTCAGATTTAGCTTACTAATGGGCTTCAGGGGATGGATCACCTCATCATTATCTTCAACTGCTACTCCTGACTGAATACACAAGGCATGAATCAGGCTAGGTGATACACCTAAAATATATAGTATTTTTTATGCACATTTTATACCTATTTTTGATGATATTGCACTTTAATTGAAGGTATTTTGTGTTTTTCTTACAGGTATGATGAAAATGAGTGATTATAATGAAAGGAACAAAATTAGTCAAATTTAGAGCACAAAAAATAAACAAAGAAAATTTGGGCACTGGGCTAAGCGCCGTTGGGCCGGCGCTTAGCCGCCACAGTTAAAAATTGAGTTCAATTTAAATTTGGCACCATTTTCAAAGGGGATGGGATGCAACTCTTGGTGGTAACTTCCATAACTTCCTTTGGGCGACAACTTTGAATGAAGGGGTACATTCTTTGGTGGATACATCGAATCTGGACACATTTTGAAGAGACACCAAGGCACCTTTTGGTTTAATATTTAAAGAGAGTCTTAGTAGAAAAATGGGCTCTTCCTTTGCATTTTGAAGAGAGTTTTTTTTTGAAGTAGGAGTAGAGAGTAGAAAAGAGAAAAGGGTAGGATTGAAGCCTTCTTCTTCCCACTTCTTTTCTTTCCTTTAGTTTAGTTTTTATTGAAGTCTGAAGTCTGTATTCTGAGTCATCGGAGTTGGGAGACTTGCTCTGAGGAGTAGTTTAGTGAAGAGTCAAAGTTTCAGAGGAACTTCCTGAGTCTTGTGGAGAGGATTTTCAGATAAGTGTTTACTTTTGTTCTTACATTTAGTTTTTAATTAATACTTGTTGTTTTTATTAGTTTTCATATGGATTTTAATTTCAAATCAATCTGGTTTTGTATTTTCTCAATGCATTATGAGTATTTTACTTTATATTTTTCTTTCTTAAATGAATAAGTAAGTAATTCATGAAGAATTATTGTGGAAAGTATATGTGTTTAAAGTTGAAAGAAGTTGTGAAAATTGATTCTATAAACTTTATTTAATTCTTAATTTGGCCTGTTAAGATGTAAAATTTGTGGTGAGATTATGTAAAATCCAATGCGGTATTGTCTCATAAAAGTTAGAAAGAATCACATGCAATTATATGGGTGAAAATTGTAGTTCATATAATTGAATGTAATATATTAGAAGATGTTTTAAAAGGGGAGTAAAATTAGAGGATTTTTAGTGTGACAGGCTAAAAGCCCCTAATTTAGTTTGAAGTTTTAAATTTTGTTTTGAGAAGTTAGCCCCCAGGTAGAGGGAAATGAGGGAACTCTAGAGTGAGAGCTGTTATCTTCCCTGCCTAACCATGTTCAAAATGATAAAATTTCAAATTAACCAATGTTCTTTATAGAACCAAGTAAGGGTAAAGAATATATTTGATTCTATTTTTCACAACAAATTTAAACACTTCCACAATAATACTTTCATAATTATTACTACTTTATAAAGGAAAGAAAAAGATATTATAGTTAATAGTATTTTTCAGACCGTGTTTACAGTTATTATCATTTTAATTTCTTGTTTGAATTTTATAAGAAAATTTAAAGAGTGGTATCAACTATCAAACTTTTCAAAATCAAAACATACTTTCAAAAGCCAATTAAAAAAGTAAAAAGATAATTTTCTTATTTCTTTAAAGATTTCCACTTTCCCTGTGGGTTTGATATCTCGGGGCTTAATCAGAAAGTCTTATATTACTTGATAAACGATACGTATACTTGTGTAGTATCCCATATTATAAAATCATAATTTTCATATCTAAATCATCAGCACATATATTTGATGTGGATTCAAGTTTATGACGCACATATATTTATCGGGGATCAAGTTTTTGGTGCTAATGCTGGGGAAAGAAATTAATTAAATTTACATTTTAAAGAAAATTAATAAATTTTAAATTTTTACTTTTCTTTATTTTTGTTAGTGTGTTGTGTTTTGTTTTGTTTTATTGTTGTATGCGTAGTTCAGGTTCTGAGGGACTTGTGCCTTACGATTCTAAATTAGAAAGAACTATCAGAAAAATTAAAAAAATTAAAAATACAGAAAAAGATAAAAATATTCAAGAAATGGCAAATCATCAAGATCAAAATGTTGGCATCCATCCAGAATTAAGACCTTTAAGAGATTATGTTAACTCTACAGTGGATGAACTTCATGGTAGTATTCAAACCTCGCTCGTAGTCGCTAATTCTTTTGAGCTTAAACCTCGCTATTATCTAGATGGTGTCTAATAATCGGTTTGGGGAGCAACAATCGAATATCCTAATTTGCATCTTGCTAATTTTCTAGAGTTGTGTGCTACTTTTAAATATGATGGTGTTTCGGATGATGCTATTAGACTTAGAATTTTTCCTTTCTCACTAAGGGATAAAGCTAAAATATGGTTACATTCATTAGCACCTAGATCAATTAGAACTTGGGGTGAACTGTCACAAAAATTCCTTGCTAAATATTTTCCACCATCTAAGACTGCTAAGTTGAGAAATGATATTATATCTTTTTGTCAGTTTGAAGGGGAATCAATATATGAAGCATGGGAAAGATTTAAAGATCGCCTCAAGAAAATGTCCACATCATTCGATACTAGATTGGTTAATAATTCAAACTTTTTATAATGGATTAGTTGGATCTCTTTGATCGATCATCGATGCTCGCCGTCGGTGGATCATTAATGTCTAAACTATTTTCTGATGCTTATGCTTTAATTGAAGAAATGGCTACTAATAATTTTCAATGGCCTTCTGAAAGGTTAAATCTTAGAAAGGTAGCCAGTGTTTCTGAAAATGATGCTTTTACAATGTTAGCAAATCAAGTTGCTGTTGTTTCAAGGAAGATAGACCAATTTGGGATGAATTTTTCTCAGCCACATTCCATGATTGAAGAAAATTTATTAGGCCAAATGGTTGATTCTTATTCTTCACCAGAAACTGTGAATGTTATAATTAAGCCTAATAACCCATATTCCAATTATTATAACCCAGGTTGGAAGAATCATCCAAATTTTAACTGGAATACTAATAATCAGGGTGGTGTTAATCAACAATGAGGGAACCACCAAGTAAACCCATTGGGGAATTGGAATAACCAAGGAAATAATAATAATAATAGATTAACTTATCCTTCAGGTTAGAACAATGTTGTACAGTTAAAGGAGAAGAAGTTGTCTATTGAAGAAGTGGTGTCAAAATGGGAAATCAATTACAAATTCAAGGAGCAACTATTAGAAATATTGAAAATCAATTGGGACAAATTGCAAATGCCTTAAGTAATAGATCCCAAGGAATGCTTCCAAGTAATACTGAAGTAAATCCAAGAGAAAAGAATAAAGAACAAACAAAAGCAATTCAACTAAGAAGTGGAAGAGAATTGGAAGATAAAGTTCAAAAAGAAACTGAAGTAGAGAAAGAAGAGATTGAAGAACCAAAAGAGGACGCTCCAAAAGGTTTGGAAAGACTTGTTTCTCCACCTAAGGTTGATTTAGAAAAACCACCACCTCCATTTCCTCAGAGACTTCGTCAACAAAAGTTAGATAAGTAATTTTCAAAATTCTTGGAGATATGTAAGAAGCTTACTATTAATATTCCATTTGTTGAAGCCTTAGAATAAATGTCAAGCTATGCAAAATTTATGAAGGATATTCTTAATAAGAAAAGGAAGTTTGAAGATAACGAGTTGTTGCACTTAGGGAGGAGTGCAGTGCAATAATTCAGAAAAGGCTTCCTGAAAAGCTTAAAGATCCTGGTAGTTTCACAATTTCATACGCAATCGAAGACAGATTATATGGAAAAGCTTTATGTGATTTGGGTGCAAGCATTAACCTTATGCCTCTATCAATATTCAAAAGACTAGGACTAGGAGAACTCTGCAATTAGCAGATCGTTCGATCACATATCCTAAAGGAGTTATAGAAGATGTTTTGGTTAAAGTTGATCAATTTATTTTTCCTATTGATTTCATTGTGTTAGATATGGAGGAAGATAAAGAGATACATATAATTTTGGGAAGACCTTTCCTAGCTACAGGCCGAGCTATGATAGATGTGCAAAAAGGGGAATTAACGATGAGGGTTAATGATCAGACTGTTACATTTAATATTTCAAGATCGATGAAATATCCTGCTAGAGGTAAAGAAGATGAATGTTATAGGATGGATGTTATCAAATATTTAAGTGAATGTCATTTCAAGTCAACTTATGAAGAAAAATCTGAAAGAGAAGAATTGGAACATAAGCAAGAAGAGTAGTTATGTGATTCTAAAGATTTTCAAGAGGAAGATTTAAAGTATGTTCATGAAAGTTTTGAATTATTGGAGTTGACTGAAAAAGATGAATCTTATGGTCCATCAATTGAAAAACCTCCTGAACTTGAGTTAAAAATGCTTCCTGATAATTTGAAGTATGTTTTTCTAGGTGAATCCTCAACCTTGCCATTTATAATTTCCTCTCAATTAACTGATAAAGAAGAAGAGAGTTTGCTTGAAACTTTGAAGAAGCACAAGAAAGCCTTTGGATGGACAATTGCTGATATTAAAAGAATCAGTCCTTCAATTTGTATGCACAGAATTCTTATGGAAGAAAATTTCAAACCGCGGGTTGATCCCCAAAGGAGATTAAATCCTATCATGAAAGACGTTGTTAAGAAAGAAATTTTAAAATATAGGATGCTGGAATTATCTACCCTATTTTAGATAGTGCATGGGTTAGTCCTATTCACTGTGTTCCTAAGAAAGGAGGAGTGACTGTGACTGTTAATGAAAAGAATGAAATAATACCAACAAGACAAGTTACAGGGTGGCGAATATGCATTGATTATAGAAAATTAAATCTTGCCACAAGGAAAGATCACTTTCCACTCCCATTTTTGGATCAAATATTGGATAGACTGACTGGGCATAAATACTTTTGTTTTCTGGATGGATATACTGGTTACCACCAAATTCAAATTGCTCTTGAGGATCAAGAGAAGACTACGTTTACCAGTCCTTAAGGTACGTTTGCTTTTAGAAGAATGTCCTTTGGTTTATGTAATGCCCTTGCTAAATTTCAGAGATGTATGATGGCTATTTTTTGTGATTTTATTGAAAAGGAATTGTTTTGGGACATCGAATTTCAGAAAAAGGTTTGGAGGTAGATCCTGCAAAAATTCAAGTTATATCTAATTTACCTTGCCCAACCAATGTAAGGGGAATTAGAAGTTTTTAGAGGCATGCTGGATTCTACAGGCGTTACATCAAAGACTTTTCAAAGATTACAAAACCTTTATGCTGTTTACTAGAAAATGATGCAATTTTTAATTTTGATGATGATTGCCTCAAAGCCTTTGAAACATTAAAAGAAAAATTAATCACTGCACGTGTAATAATTTCACCAAATTGGGAAAAAAACATTTTGAATTAATGTATGATGCTAGTGATTATGCTATTGGTGTTGTTTTGGGTCAAAAATATGATAAAATTTTCAAAGTTATTTATTATGCTAGTAAAACTCCTAATGAAGCTCAAATTAATTATACCACTACTAAGAAAGAGTTATTAGCTATAGTATTTTCCTTTGATAAATTTCGATCATATTTAATTGGAACTAAATGTGTTGTGCATACTGATCATTCTGCTATCAAATACTTAATGAAGAAAAAAGATGCAAAACTGAGACTGATAAGATGGCTTCTTATTTTTCAAGAATTTGACTTTGATATAGTAGATAGAAAGGTTTCTGAAAATTAAATTGCTGATCATTTGTTCAGGCTTGAAATTGAAAAATCTCTCTGTGATGTTGAAGAAATTAATGAACATTTTCCTGATGAAAAATTGTTCACTGTTAATGAGTGGTGTATTTCGTTGTATGCAGATATAGTAAATTTTATTGTCAGTAATATTATACCGTATGGTTTGACATATCAGGAAAAGAAGAAATTTTTGTCTGATGCAAAGACTTATTTTTGGGATGACCCATTTTTATATAAACAAGGAAAGGATCTTATAATTCTAAGATGTGTACCTTTGGAAGAGACTTATGAAATTATTCAGAAATGTCATGATTCTGATTATGGGGGACATTTTGGAAGTGATAAAACTGCATATAAAATCTTACAATCTGGATTTTGTTGGCCTACAATTTCTAAGGATGTGAATGCTTATATTAAAAATTGTGATAGATGTCAGCGTGTAGGCAATATTTTTAGGAGAAATGAGATGCCCCTCAATTATTTATTGGAAGTTGAAATATTTGATGTTTGGGGATTAGATTTTATGGGACCATTTACACCATCTTTCAGAAATTTTTATATTTTGATGGCAGTAGATATGTTTCCAAATGGATTGAAGCTATTGCTTTACCTCGATGTGATGCTCAAAGTGTTGCAAAGTTTTTGATGAAAAATATATTTTGTAGATTTAGAATACCAAGAGTAATCATACCTGATGGAGGAAGTCATTTTAGAAATGTGATTATTGGAAAGTTAGCAAATAAATATCATATTAATCATCGCATTGCTACTGCTTATCATCCGCAGACAAGTGGTTTAGTTGAATTATCCAATCGTGAAATTAAAAAAATATTGGAAAAGACTATTAATCCAAATAGAAAGGATTGGTCAATCAAACTGGATTATGCTTTGTGGGCCTATAGGACTGCCTACAGAACCCCTATAGGAATGTCCCCATATAGGCTGATTTTTGGAAAAGCTTGTCATTTACCTATTGAACTTGAGCATAAAGTATTTTGGGCTATTAAAGAGTTCAATTATAATTTGAAAGATGCTGTTGAGAAGAGATTATTGCAATTAAATGAGCTTGAAGAGATAAGGAATGAATCTCATGAAAGTGCTAAGATTTATAAGGAAAAGATGAAGTTATGGCATGATCGGAAGATTATTACTAAAAATCTTGTGTTAGGACAAAAAGTTTTGCTGTTTAATGCCAGATTAAGAATTTTTTCTGGAAAACTTAAGTCCAGGTGGATGGGTCCTTTTATTGTGATGAAAATTTATTCCTATGGAGCTGTGAATATTCAAGATCCTAAGACTGGAAAAATATTCAAAGTTAAAGGAAAGAGACTTAAACCATATTTTTCAGTCGAGCAATCTAAGTCTGATGAGAATCTGATGTTGGGTCACTCAGAATGAGTTCTGGGTTTGTCAGGCTAAAGACATTAAACCAAGCACTTTGTGGGAGGCAACCCATAATTATCGGTGTGTTTTGCTTTATGTTTGTTTTGTGTGCTTTATTTGCTTTGTTTGGTTTGTTTTTATATTTTAAGTGGTAGTAATTTGGAGTTTTTAAACTAAATAGAGTTTATTTGACCTTATTTGATGACTTAGAAGAGTTAGAATGAAAATTTAGACATTTGACAGACGGGTACTAAAATGAGAATTGGAGGCTAAGCGCCGCCTAGTTGGCGCTTAGGCGCCGGAGTTACAAAAAAAAAACATGAAAAATGATATTCTAGAAGCCTAGATCATGGGGGAGAGGTTTTGGAAGTTATTTTGGAGTTTTAAAACGTCTTTGGGTAGTTTTACCACTTCCCAAGTCTATAAAAAGAACCTGATTTAAGAGAAACACTTGCCCCAAGTCCTATTTTCATTCCTGAGTCTTAAGAAGAGTATTTTGAGTACATCATGTCTTCCTGGGAGAATGAGATTAAGAAGAAGCAAGATTCTGACAAGAGTAAGTTCATTAGTGATTGTGCTAAAGAGTTATTAAATGGATTTCTCGCTGTTAGTATTCAAGGGATTGCAGAAAAGATTGCAAAAATTGAAGCCCGAGTGACTTCAATGGAAGCAAAGATCAATCAAACTAACTTACATTTGGAGCACATGGGATGGCAACTCAAGATGCAATTCAGTCATTCAAGATACGTGGAAGAAGCGGATAAGGCAATGTTTTTGAAGAAAAAATGGATTGAAGAAGAAGATATAAGAATGAACAATTATCATCTGTTCTATCAGATTTATAATCCATAAGGGTCAAATGAGAATAATAGTGGTCCTGGATATAATCCGCCTAATGGAGAGTGGAATTAAGTGTGCTTTGTTCTTATATGTTTTATGTTCTTATGTGTTTTGTTCTTATATGTTTTGTGCTATTATGTGTTTTGTTTGGTGTGTTTAGTGTTTATGTTTGAGTTTTATTTACACCTTACGATGTGATAGTTACATCTTAGAGATGTAAACTTATCAGTTTGAGATTAAGTCTTTTGTATCTAGAGAATTTCATCCTATGTATGTGGATAGAAATTCTAGGATTGTATTTAGTTCTATGTTTGTTTTAATGAATATAAGTTTGTGTTTGTGTGAAATTTGTTTGGAATCAATGAATATTAAACATTTGAATTGGAATATTGGAAGATTTATGGGGAAGAGATAATTATTTTGAAAAGATTAAGGGTGATTAACGAAGTGGTTTAAAGCATATACCTTAATTGTGAAAATCTGGGTATTGGCGGCCAGAGGATCAGCGCTTAAGCGCCAGATTTCGCGGCTAAGCGCCGAGGGGTTCACGCTTGGGCGCCAGTTCGCGAAAATTGGTTCCCAACAATTAAAAATAGGTGAATCGCCATTTTAATCCCCTGTTCATCTTCAACCCATCGTTTTCACGCGAGAGAGAGTCTAGGGCATCCTTGATTTGGACCATTTAAGAGCCGATCTCAAAAAAAATTTGTAGATTTGGATTCCTTGAGGTAAGAGCACTACTCCAAAGCAAAATTTTTTTAATTTTCACCATGTATTTTGAGTACATTTTGGAAAATCTTAAAATCACTATTCATGGTGAAAATTTGAGGAAAAACTTAAGAAATTGCTTAGATTTAGTGGAAATATCTTTTGGAAGATAATTTAGCAAGTTTAGTTTGATTTTGGAATTTATGATAATTTTTTCATGAATTTTTAGAAATGGCTCTAAAATCAAAGCTTGCGAGAGGAAAGACGAAGTTTGATTCCAACAAATTTGTTAATGTGAGGGCTGAGGAACGATATGTTGATGCGTTGCAATCACGTAAATTTATTCCTGAGAGAGTGTTTAGTAAGCCGGGAGAAGTAATTGAAGATATAATTGCTAGGAGAAACTGGGAAAGCTACTGTTGCTTCTCCGCTGTTGTTGTTGTTTCTGTGGTTAGAGAATTCTATGCGAATTTTTCTGCATCAGAAGAGAATGTGGTGATGGTTAGGGGGCAAGATGTGGACTTTTCTTCTCGGGTAATTAACACTTTCTATCAACTGCATCCTGCTATGTTTTGTTTTTATTTTAATTTTCATCCTATGGAGGGAGAGTTAGTTGAGATAATGGGATTTTTGGCTGATGGAAGAGGATTATGGAAAATAACAAATGATAGAAGAGTGAATTCTCCTGCTTCCAAATTAAATGCTACTTCTAAGGCATGGCATTATTTTATCTCTTTTAAACTGTTGCCTTCAAGTCATACTAATGAAGTTATGAGGGAAAGAGTTGTTTTGAACCATTGCATTCAGCATGGGAAGCCTATAGATATTGGAGCGATCATTTATGATTATATTGTAAATTGTGTCAGATCTACCACTACTGCAGGTATAGGATTTCCTTCCCTGATTCATTCATTATGTGAACGGTTTGAAGTGAAATTTGAAACCTGGGAAGAGGTACTTCAGCCTTTGAGACCTATCACCAGTGTAATCATTGGAGCTTACACTGTACATTCAGAATTCTGCTGGAGAGGAGGATTTGGTAGGGCTTCTACTGCTTCTGCTTCTGCTTCTGCTGCATCTACTTCCCGTGCTACTACTTCATGTACTGATTTACAGACTGGTTTATTAAGAAACATTTTGAAGAAAGTGAGTCTTACTCGAGAGCATCTGAAAGATATGGATGGTAAGATGGATAATGTGGAGAGATATATTGTAAAACATGATGAGTATGAGGAGAATTATCAGCATTATTTGGATAGACTGATTAGAGATGACCAGAGTGCTGAGATGCCCCCTCATCCATTCTACATACCTTATGTGCCATCCAGGGATTAGAACGAGCAGGATGATGATGATGATGAGGATGAGGATGAAGAGTAGATGTATGTTGTTTCTTTTAGTTGTTGTGTTTGTTGTGCTGTGTTATTGTGTACTTTGTCTAGTATTTTGTTTGATAATTATGTTGTGATGTGAACACTGATAGTATGCAGATTGTAGTTGTACTATTTATCTGTTATGCATATTCAGATGTATTGCTATTGGATTGATGTTTTATATGTTGCTTTGAGTGTAGTGTGTGTGGTAGTAAATGTTTTAATGTGTATGTTGTACTAGAGTTTTTTAGGGTGTACTTTAATTCTAAAACTGTTAGGAGATTAGAGAACACTATAGAAACTACTATTTAGGAAACTGCATGCTTAAAAACTTTACAAAAATCTACCACTACCATTTGCTATCTAGTATCAGTGTGATTTCAGTTGGTGTGTATTTGCCTTGAAAACCGCCACTACGGTAGAAGTTTTTTGAAACTTTTACTTTTCTTGTTAGAAAAAGAAAATGTTTTGAAAAACTGAATTTGATTTCATTTTACACCTGTTGTTTAAATTGTTATACTTGCATATTTAGGATATTTAAATTCCTGCAAGCATGTTATGTTAGTCTTTAATTCTCACCCATGTATCATTTCTTATGCCTAAATGTTTTATCCTAACTAAAAATTAAAGTTTGGGGGCAATTTTAAAAAAAATTTCAAAAACTTAAAATTTTATTTGTTCTCAAGAATACTTAAAATAAATCTTATTTCTTGATTGAGAACAATTATGTATATGAAGTTATATTAGGGGAACAAAAATTTTGAATATAGAAATGAATAAAAGAATTTAGTTAAAATTTATAGTAATCATGAAAAACTTAAAGTTAAAATTTTCTTAGTGAAGAGATGTTAAATATAGCTATCTATCTTTAGTAAGAAATTTTATATTTTTTAATAAATAGAAGATTTGACCTTTATTCTTCAAATCTTAAATTTCTTTTATTGAAGAATAATTTTCAAATATTATTATTATGATTGTTAAGTGAAAGATATATATCTGACTTTTATTTTAAATGGAAGAGCGAAATTTAGAATCATTAAAGGCATATCCAGATACAGTAATCCTTGTCTTAGAAAAAGAAAAAAATGAAAAGGAAAAAGAAAAAAAGAAAAGAAAAAGAAAAAAAAAAGAAAAAAAAAGGTGAAAAATAATGTGTAAAAAGGGAGGAGAAGCTTGAGGATTTAAGGGCCTAATCAAAAATTAGTTCCATACCTAAAGTTTAACATATAAGTTCAGAGAAAATCTAAAGTTTAAGGTTATAATATAGTAAGTAAAATTATTTTCAAATAAAGATTTTTAAGTGAGAAAAATAAGATGTTTGAATCCTATATTTTGAAGAATCTACAAATATTTCCGAATTAGATAGAGACTTATATTTGTCATTTTTCTTTCCTTAAGAACTTTATAAACTTTAAGTTGGTCTTAATTACTGAATTTTTTTCTAAATTGGACTATTCCATTTCTAGAACAAAATTTTGTTACCTTCCTAAGAAACAAGTTACATAATTTGCATGTTAAATTTTTTCTATAAGAATAACTGTCACTTGAGGGCAAGTAACATTTTAAGTTTGGGGGATTTTGATACACCTAAAATATATAGTATTTTTTATGCACATTTTTATACCTATTTTTTATGATATTACACTTTAATGGAAGGTATTTTGTGTTTTTCTTGCAGGTATGATGCAAATGAGTGATTCTAATGAAAGGAGCAAAATTGGATCAAATTTGGAGCAAAAAAATGAAAAAAGAAAATTTGGGCACTAGCGGCTAAGCGCGGCTGGGCCGGCGCTTAGCCGCCACAGTTAAAATTCGAGTTCAATTTAAATTTGGTACCATTTTTAAAGGGGATGGGATGCAACTCTTGGTGGTAACTTCCATAACTTCCTTTGGGCGGCAAGTTTGAATGAAGGGGTGCATTCTTTGGTGGATACATCGAATCTGGACACATTTTGAAGAGACACCAAGGCACCTTCTGGTTTAATATTTAAAGAGAGCCTTAGAAGAAAAAGGGGCTCTTCCTTTGCATTTTGAAGAGAGTTTTTTATTAGGAGTAGGAGTAGAGAGTAGAAAAGAGAAAATGGTAGGATTGAAGCCTTCTTCTTCCCACTTCTTTTCTTTCCTTTAGTTTAGTTTTTATTAAAGTCTGAAGTCTATATTCTGAGTCATCGGAGTTGGGAGACTTCCTCTGAGGAGTAGTTTAGTGAAGAGTCAAAGTTTCAGAGGAACTTCCTGAGTCTTATGGAGAGGATTTTCAGATAAGTGTTTACTTTTGTTCTTACATTTAGTTTTCAATTAATACTTGTTGTGTTTATTATTTTTCATATTATTTTTAATTTCAAATCAATGTGTTTTTGTATTTTCTCAATGCGGTTTGAGTAGTTTACTTTATCTTTTTGTTTCTTAAATGAAGAAGTAAGTAGTTCATGAAGAATTATTGTAGAAAGTATATGTGTTTAAAGTTGGAAGAAGTTGTGAAAATTGATTCTATAAACTTTATTTACTTCTTAATTTGGCCTGTTAAGATGTAAAATTTGTGGTGAGAATATGTAAGATCCAATGCGGTATTGTCTCATAAAAGTTAGAAAGAATCACATGCAATTATATGGGTGAAAATTGTAGTTCATATAATTGAATGTAATATATTAGAAGATGTTTTAAAAGGGAGTAAAATTAGAGGATTTTTAGTGTGACGGGCTAAAAGCCCCTAATTTGGTTTGATGTTTTGAATTTTGTTATGAGAAGTTAGCCCCTGAGTGGAGGGAAATGAGGGAACTCTAGAGTGAGAGCTGGTATCTTCCCTGCCTAACCATGTTCAAAATGATAAAATTTCAAATTAACCAATGTTCTTTATAGAACCAAGTAAGGGTAAAGAATATATTTGCTTCTATTTTTCACAACAAATTTAAATACTTCCACAACAATACTTTCATAATTATTACTACTTTATAAAGGAAAGAAAAAAATATTCTAGTTAATAGAGTTTTCATACCGTGTTTACAGTTATTATCATTTTAATTTCTTGTTTGACTTTTATAAGAAAATCTAAAGAGTGGTATCAACTATCAAACTTTTCAAAATCAAAACATACTTTCAAAAGCCAATTAAAAAAGTAAAAAGATAATTTTCTTATTTCTTTAAAGATTTTCACTTTCCTGTGAGTTTGATATCTCGGGGATTGATCAGAAAGTCCTATATTGCTTGATAAACGATATGTATACTTGCGTAGTATCCCATATTATAAAATCATAATTTTCATATCTAAATCATCAGCACATATATTCGGTGTTGAGTCAAGTTTCCGGTGCACATATATTTATCGGGGATCACTAGGGTGTCCCAGTCCACCTGTAGTCTCTCCTTTTAAATTTTTCAAAATATTTTTATGAATAATAGCTCCAATATTTATATTATTCATGTTATGAATACAGTAATTCAGAACAACTCTATCAACAGTAATCTTGCTTTGATGGTTGGTAGGCAAACGTCTTACAGAAATGAAATAATGTCAGGCTTTTGACACATGATTCAAAGTAGAAAGGGGGAAGTTAACTTTTAGCCTTTGTTGAACCTTCCATTCCCCTTTTCCATCAATCAAAAGTTTATGATCATATCAAATGCTTCATTCGTGATAGAAAAATTTTCATATTCACAACGATAGGGTTCTCTTAACTGATAAAATGTATTTATGCGGGCAGGGGTGAATTCAACCATTTGGCCTCTAACCAGTATGTATTCACTCTCAGAATAATATTGATTTGCATAAAACTCTCTAACCATACCCAGCATTGCTTCAGCAGAAAAACAACAAAAAATCTCCTATTGATGATTCGCAATCCGTTCTTCAACCACACCTCCAGGATTTTCAAAGGCTCTCTCTTGAATACACTTCTTATTGCTAAGAAATGTATTATAGCGGGAATAAGCCTTGAAATTCACAAATTTACTTTCATCATACTCTAACATCTTCTTCCCCTTTGAAATTCTTGGAGCCATTTGTCTAAAAATACCAAATCTATCCAAATTAATTTTAGAATTACAATGTAAATAACTCCAAGGTAGATTTAAAAAGATAAGAACTCAAAATCCATGAAAAATCCCTAAAGTTTCTCCAAAAAGTTCAAAATTTCAAATCTTCCTAATGTAGGAGATTTCCACTGTCAAAATCAAATAATTTTAGGTTAAAGTGTATCTCTTACAAAGAGAAGATGAAATCCAAACTTTTCTGTCCACGAAATCGCTTCAAATCCAAATGCTAGTGAGCCCTAGGTGCGAAAATAGGCCTTAGCTAGAGGTAGAAGGCAATGGTTTGGGCAAAAATGGCAGGTCTCAGGGTTAAATTGTGAAATTTTAGAGTTTTCGGCCTTTTTCCAGGTCTAGCGTTGTCCAGCGCTAGTGGCAGCATCGTTCGGCATATTTTTCTGCTCCAATGGCCAAACTCTCTGTATTCTGGCTCGGTCCGGCGCTAATAACAGCGTCGTTCGGTGCCAGTTCAAAAACTGGGCTTCCGACTTTCTTTTGTAATTTCAATCTTTTCACGCCCGCTTCGACGTCTAATTAGTCTAATTGAGCATTAAATATCATTCTAAAGCCATGTCAAATGATCTTTTTTAACATAAACAACACAAAACATCACTTTCATATATAAAATCCAAGTGTCAGACACATACACATAACACTAAAAATTACACATTATCAAGCCACATAATCTAAAATTCAGCATCGTACACACCCACAAAACAATAACGCTGAAAACTAAACAAGAAAGCATGTCTAAATATAACATCTAAACAAAGCAAAGCAAAGAAATTAGATACACAAACACAGAAATACAATAATCAAGTTTTCATTCTTCCTCAAAACTATCATCAACTCTAAGATCTTCAAGTGATTGAACATGAACGAACAGATTGTAGAATGGACGAAATGGAAATTCTTCAGTAGAATCGTCTTTAATCCAACCTTTCCTATTCATCAATCGTGTCAAACTTCCTTCAAGGTATCCAAAATGATCAAAGTGCTCCTTCATACTCTAATCTAGATGGTCAAAGAAATCAGATAGATTGTTGATTGCATTCATCAGGTGTTGTACTTCCTTCTCCAATTTCTTAATTTTCTTCAAGATAATCTATGAACTTTCAGGAAAGTAAGGAGGAATAGGTGTTGACCTCTGAGATAGTTGAGCTTCAATAATGCTCTTGTCATTCATATCACCAACTTCCTCGTTATTATATGCAGCTGCTGGGTCTATATGCTTCCAAGGTAGAAGTACTCTTTCCCAGTTTTTATATGGCACTTGTGATTGACTGCAAAGGAGAAATATGGTGGAATGATTTCCAAGCCCATACTTAGATCCGTGAACGATCAATCCCAAAATAGATTTAACAATTATTGAACCAACATCAATAGGCAACCCCATTTGAATACACTAGTTAAGAATAACACACTCCTTAGTTACTTTACTGATTTTAATAGTTGGGAGGAATTTTTCACATATGAAATAATGTAAGTGTTTCGACGTAGGATTTAGCAGTGTGGTCGAGAAACATACATATCTGCTATCTCCTATCTCCCATTCATAACTTTCATCCGCCAGATATCTGTATATATCATTCATATTGTCCTTCGTCGGAGCAAAATTTAAATAGTGGCAGATTAGCACATTCTCAATCATGTATAAATCATTAATCTTTGCAGAAGTAAATGTGATAAACCTACCTCCCACATAGACTGATCCTTGGTTGATTCCACGAAGATTTACATAAAACTCCTTCACAACCGGGACAACTACAGCGGTAGTAGTATAACACAATTTTTCCCAACGTCTCTCAACAATAATTTCATCGATTCTAGTAGTAGGAGAATTCGTACCTTGATTTGCAAAGCCTCATTCCTTAATCAATCTCATTTCTAGATATTCTTGTTGAATAGACGTTGTGCCTCGAAACTGATGAAATTTCTACTGTTGAAATTTTGAAATCTTGAAGTTTCCATTGAGTTGGAATCCATTTGGACAAGATTTGGGATCTTCCTCTTCGTTCCTTTGGTAGTTCTTGCGTCTAGGTGCAGTTTTTGGAAGTTCTAACGGAGGATTTACTGCGTAGAACAGCCAAAACTCAAATTTAAAGACAAGAAACAGTTTTTTGAACAGCGGAGCTGTCCGACACTGATAATAACATCGTTCGGTGCTAGTTCAAATTTCGTCAAACTTCACTTCATCCAAATTCTTTCCAAATTTTGATTTGATTCATTTCTTAAATGTTGTTAATAATATTTAAGGAAGAATAAGACTTAATTAACAAATAAACAAACATAAATAACACATCATACAAAGCAAGCACTCAATAACTGTGGGTTGCCTCCAACAAAGCGCTTGATTTAACATCGTCAGCCTGACATAACTTTTAGTTATTCATGTTGATCCAACATTAAAACCTCTTTAAAGTTAGGTCGATTGCCTTCAAAAAATGGTTTTAATCTTTGGCCATTAACTTTGAATATTCTTCCAGATTTAGGGTCTTCGATAATCACAGCTACAAACTGATATAACTTTACGAAAATGAAAGGTCTTGTCCATCTAGACTTCAGTTTCCTAGGAAAAAATTTTAATCTTGTATTGTATAATAAAACTTTTTGGCCTGATTCAAATTTCTTTTTTACAATCTTCCGACCATGCCATATTTTTCTTCTTTCCTTATATATTCAATCATTTTCATATGATTCATTTCTGATTTCTTCCAATTCATTTAATTGCAACAGTCTCTTCTCACTAGCATCTTTCAAATTAAAATTTAATTTCATTATCGCATAATATGTTTTATATTCTAATTCAACTGGTAAGTGACAGGTTTTTCCAATGATTAATCTGTAAGGGGACATTCCTATAGGAGTTTTATAAGCAGTTATGTAAGCTCATAGAGCAGTATCTAATCTAGCAGACCAATCCAATTTCTCAGGATTAATGACTTTCTCTGAAATTCATTTAATTTCATGATTACACACCTCTGCTAAACCATTAATTTGGGGATGATAAGCTGTAGAGATTTTATGCATAATATTATATTTTTCCATCAATCTCTGAATCAGGTTATTCTTAAAATGGGATCCTCCATCAGTAATGACTACTCTAGGCATTCCATATCTTGTGAAAATATTTTTCTTCAAAACCTCGAAAAACATTTAGCATCACACCTAGGTAAAGCTATTTTCTCAAACCATTTTGATACATAATCAACAGTAATCAGTATATATATATTTCCAAATGAAGGTATAAATGGTCCCATAAAATCTAATCCCCAAGCATAAAAAATTTCAACTTCCAAAGTGAAATTAAGAAGCATTTCATTTCTTCTAGATATATTGCCTATTCTCTGACATTGATCACAAATTTTGATAAATCTATAAACATCTCTGAAAAGTGTAGGCCAATAAAATCTGGATTGCAAAATATTATGTGCAGTTTTATCAATTTTGAAATGTTCTCCAAATGTAGAATCATGACATTCTCGAATAATTCTTTTAGTCTTCATAAGGCACACATCTCCTAATAATAAGATCTTTACATTGCTTGTACAGATAAGGATCGTCCCAGAAATAAAATTTAGCATTATGCTTAAATTTTTTCTGGTATTGCATTGTTAAGTTAATTGGTAAAATATTACTAACGATGTAGTTCACAATATCAGCATACCACGATAAATTTCCTTCAATAATATTATATAATTGCTCAACAGGAAAAGTTTCAGTGATTTCCTTTTCAAAGTCATCCAAATTAGATTGTTCAAGTCTAGATAAATGATCAGTTATTTGATTATTGACCCCTTTTCTATTAACGATCTCAAAATTAAATTCTTGCATTAAAAGCATCCATCAAATCAACCTTATTTTTGCTTCCTTCTTTTGCATTAAATAATTAATAGCAGAATGATCAGTATGCACTATAAATTTAGCTCCAATTAAGTAAGATCTAAATTTTTCAAAGGCATAAACGATCGTTAAAAACTCTCTTTCAGTAGTGGTGTAATTAATTTGAGCATCAGTAAGAATCTTACTGTCGGCATATTTTTAGGTTGAGTGTTGTATTTTTTAAAAGGGGTCGCCTACAGAAGTTGTCGGCGAATTTTAAATTTAATTTAAATATATATATAATTTAGAAAGTAGTATTTGATTTTGAAAATAATTTTAAATTTGAAAATTTTAAGATATGAAATCAAACCGATCTCACATCCCAAATAGTTTATATAAACGAGCATCGCATCACAAACCGTGTACCTATCCCGAAGAATAGACACACCGCCCGATGATGGGGCTCGATTAAATAAACTAGAAGATTTATGACGTCCGTTTGGTCCGCGAACCAATTTTATAAGCCGACAAGTTCCCTCGCTTAATATAAATGAATTAAGCGGGGTTTATATTACCCAGGTTCTTAAAGTTCCCTATAAGGGCAAGCCCCTATAGTTAATTACATCTTAAGTGACGGAAATCACCTAAGAAAACTCTCGATAATAATCAGTAGTTCTGCTCTCAAGAATTTCAAAGTTTAAGTTTTCAAGGGATTGAATTTTGGAATTTTCAATAGGGAATGGATCAAATTTGGAACATTTTATTTTGGGGATTCAAAGGAAGAAAGGTAGGAGAAATCACAGATTCGAAGCGAACTTCGGTAATTTCCCGACTATCCTATTGTTTGGTTTGAGTTTAGGAAAGTCCTAATGTTTATTTAATGTTTTGATCTTGCCGATTTTAATTAGTTAGGACTTATATTTGTATGATAAAATCATACAAATAGCCTCGAAGATGTGAGGGTTTATGTCGTATCGGACGACTACCTCGAAAATCCTAAGACCGGTTAGGGCTTAATTTACATGATATGATCATGAAAATGCCTAACGAAGAGTCGAGGATTTATGTTGCACTAGGCAAACTACCTCGAAGTCCTACGGCTTGGTTATTTAATTCTAAGGGAAGTTTTGCTCGAAGTAGACTCGGGTTTCATCGATGACGATGGTCGTGCTGCCCACCATGCTCCGAGCTCCTTGTTGTTGCAGAGGTTTAGTTTTAGAAGTCATAAATCAGGAGATGAGAGAAGTGTTATGGTTTAGAGAAAATCTTAAAATCCAGATGTTTTTTTTTAATATTTTAATTAAACAAATCTTAAAGTTAATTATAACAACACCGGTTAAGATCCCACGGTTCCATCCTTCCGGCATCGTTATTTTTATCGGATTCACTTAGTCCGGATGAATTTGCTAAACTCAACTGAATGAGTTCCACACTTTCATTTAGACCGTGGGAAATCCCGTTAGCAACACGTAGGTTACATCATCCGAGGTATTCCCGATCATCCAACAAGACGTTTTAATTTGGTTGTAGTTGTAGTTTTGTTGTTCTGTTTGTGATTAAATTTTGAGTTGTTTTATATTTTGAATGTTGTGGTGGTGAATTTTATCTTGTAATGACTTTTAATTTAGTTATGGGTTTCAGTTTTGGTTTCTGTCCTAAAGGTGTAGGTTTTCATGCAACTGTTGTTTATCATGCAAGAAAGGTAAAGTGCAACACGAGTAAATGAATTGCAGTAAGATAAATTGCAATAAAATAAAAGCGTACCTGGAGGGTCTTCCCGTCATCCCAAGCCGCACTTAAAATACAATTTAGAGCATTTAAGCATTTATAGCAATTTCCTAGGTAAAGCTTAAGGGAAGGGTTATGGTTTTCTACCAAGTTCCTAATCCTATAGCTAGTCATTTCCTATGACGTCTAGGTTCTTGTATTTTAGTTTGAGGACGATTTTCTTCATCAAAGAACAACTAAGTTCAATTGTTCTTATAAATATCCTATCATATTGAGGAAGTACTTAAGACGAATCTTAAACATCTTTTCAATATTTCTAGGATTGTTTTAAGTCCAAATGAATTTAATTACACAAATGAATTAATCGTCCGAGAGTTTAAGTTTTGTTGTCTTGCTTAGTGAACTAGGACATTTGAATATCCTATGAGTGAAGTAACACTTCTTTTAACACTCCTTTTAAGAGTTATGACATCACGAGCTTTCAAGGGCAAATGGATGTTCAAGTGAGTTGTGATTTAATTTTAGTTAATGGATTTAAGTTTGGAATAGTTGTTCGAGTTGTTTTAGATTTATTTTGAATTCTTCATGTCTTAGGTGATGTCTTTTAATTCAATTTAATTTAACTTTGATTTAATTTAATTTAATTTAATTTAGTTTAGTTTTAATTTTAGTTTAATTCTGATTTAATCCAATTTAGTTTAACTTCGATGTGAATTAATTTAATTTAATTTGATTTAATTTAATTTGTTTAATTTAATTTAATTTATTTTAATTTAATTTAATTTAATTTGTTTTAATTTAATTTAATTTAATTTAATACTTTATTATTATTATTTTTTTAATTTAATTTAATTTAATTTAATTTAATTTAATTTAATTTAATTTAATTTAATCTTAACATAATTTAATTTAATTATTTAATTTAATTTAATTTATTTATTCAATTTAATTTAATATAGTTTTATTATTATTATATTTTTTTATTTAATTTAATTTAATTTAATTTTTAATTTAATTTTATTTTAAATTTTAATTTTAATTGAAAATTTAAAAAGAGTTTAATAATTTACCTTTAATTCAATTTAAATAATTGAATCTTTTAACATTTTTAAAACTTAAATTTGAATTACCATTTTAATTAAGAATTAAATATTATTGAGACGATTAATTTAGGGATCTTTAGATTAAAGAATAAATCTCTTCCTAATAATATCCCTATCTTAATAATTCCAATTTTATTATTCTTCCAAATTTAATTAATTATTTTAATTAAAATTCATTTCAATTATTGTTGAATTGTTTAATAGGTTACTACCCTTTAATTATTTAAATTTCAATCATCCAAATCAAATTAAAATCAAATATTTTACTTTTTAATTTTATTAAGCCTAAAGTTTTAATTAAGGGTTAAAATTTTAATTACCATTTTGCCCTTCAAGCTTAATAATTTCATAACTCACTAAATTGAGCTCAAATGAATTTGACATTTTTATGTGGCTTCACTCATATGTCAATAAAGACATTAGAGGAGAAAATGTGATTTTTCTGTATTTAATTTATTTATGTAATTATTTTTGGTGGAAAATAAGGATTTCCAAGGAAAATTTAATAATATGACCAAGGGAAAGTTTCTATCCTTAAGAAAATTATGGGACATTCCTAATGACCAGAGGACCACTTGGACCAATTTTTGTGATTTTTTGAGTTATATTGTATTTATTAGAATTATTTTAAGTTCTGGAGTATTATTTAATTTAAAAATAGAATATAAGTTGAAAAATGAATTTTATAATTTTTAAAATTCTCTCCGATATCAAGGATTCCAGAGAACCAAATTTTACAATTTTCTGATTTTTCTTTGATTTATTATAATTATTTTAATGAAAATACTAGAAAATACATTTTTTAATTTTAAAATTACCCTAGGGCTTTAAAATTTAATATCTCATTAAATAAACCTGAGAAAAATATTGGCTTTGTCCCTAAGTGATTAAATTTCAAAATTTGACATTTTGGTGAATTTTATTATTTTTGTGATTTTTATTATTTTTTAATTATTAAAATATTAAAATAATACTAAAAAATTAACTTTTTTAGAAAATTGAAATTTTAATTTTTTTAGATTCCCCTGATATCAGAGAGGATCCAAAACCAATTTAGTGAATTTTTGAAAGGTATTTTGAAAGTTATGAATTTTTTAAAGTTTAAAATAACTAAATGGCTTAATCAACCCATTTAGTAAGGCTAACCAAGTCCAATTGACTTCAAATTTTTATGGTGGGTTCCTCTCGATCCTAAAGGTCAGTGGAGAATTGATTTCAAGTCAATTTGATCTATGGTTAACTCTAATTAATTAGGGGTCTATTTTGGGTGTTTAAGCCAATTAGGGTTGTTTTGAGTGAATTAACTCAAGTCCTATTTTTCCTAGGGTTCTCTGTTCATAAGGAACATCACCAAATTTTCCTAGAATTTATTTCACAACATGCTAATTATTGGAATTAAAATACTCAAAACAGCCACATGCATTTGAAAAATCAATAACTTTCCACAGAGATGGCCTCTGACCTTGGAAAATTCAAGGAATGTTCCCAAGTTCAGAGGCTTCAAAAGCCCTATGGTCTCATGCCATGGTGAATTTTCTATATGCATGGAGAATTAAAACAATGCAGAGGGTAAATAATTAATTAAAAATAAAGTACTGGGCAAAATTAATTAATTTCTTTTCCACATTATTCTCCTCTGTTCACTGAGCAAGAGGGTATTTTTATTTTATTTTTGTGATTTTTCTACACAAAGATATGAATTTTTGAAGTTTAGGGAATTAAATAAATCAGAAAATCCCTATTTTTCTACTTATCCGAGTCGGCGCCGCATCAACCTCGGCAGCTCCGAAGAGGTACGTGTCGCGCTGTAATTGGGCGCCGCCATCTGAGTCAGCTGTCCCGGGGCCTGCGGTTCATGCACCATTGCGCTGTCCGGCTCGATCCAGACCGTCCGCTCGATACACGCTCGATCCGACGGCTCTCAGTCATCGTCTACGACTGGTGTGCACCCGTGACCGTCAACCTTCTAACCCTAATTTCTCACTCGATTCTCAACGGATTTTTATGTTCTTATGCTCTATGGATTCGTCTTGAGGAGACGAACACATCCATAAGGTAAACATGTATTTAAATTGACTAAAACTAAAAAGAGAATCTCTGGAAGCTCGGGAAGAAGAGTGAGTCCATACCTTTGCTCAGAGAAGTGAAGCTTCGATCTGAGAGTTGTGTCACCTTCGATTGGGTCCAAGTAAGCTCCAGATGAAGTCCTCGGCTCGGTGAATTGTCTAGCTATGAAAGTGACCACAGCTCGATCACAAAGCTTGGAGTCCGGAACGGATGGGTGGCTCGGAGAGGGGGCTTTTGCCGGTGGACTTCTTCCCTCGGTCCGGTGAAGGTGTAGGACCAATCAATTTGGGGATTGGCTCACTCGTGGAGAAGTGTCCCGGTTTTGGGCTTGGATTTCAACTCCGAAATCGAGCTCACTTAGAGGAAATGGCAGGGGATTTCAGTGGGGATCAAGTTCTCTATGTGTGGGGAGTAGTCCGGAACAATTTTGGCGCAGTTTCCTTAAGGTTTGTTTCAGCACCTCTCATGGCCGAGAGGGGTGGTGTTTAAATAGGAGAGGGTGGAGGGCCTCCTGTGGAGAATTAGGGCTTGGGATCACCGTTGCTAGGTCGAGGGCGTAACAGCCCATGGTGGCCATCGGGCATGGGGCAGCTCAGGCAAGGTAGAATCCCAAAGTTGGCTCGCATGTGAGCTCTCGGCCATGGTGTTTTCCGGCGACTAGGTGGCCGGCCGGCCGTGCACCGGTCACCATCTTGTTCAGGTGGGTCGTGTCGGGGTTTTGTGTAGGCAATCGGCAAATGCCATGTGTAAAAGGCTTGGATTAGAATGGAATGGGAGAGGGCTCATTTTGGCTCAAATTGGTCAACCCATCCATTTGGGCTAGGTGCACCACCCAAGGCTTGGTTTAGGGTCGAAGAGAAAGTGATTTGGATCAGCTTGATTAGTGGGGTCAAGTCACAATCCAAGTACAATTAAGTTTAAGCATGATTTAGTGGAGTCATGGAAGTGGTTAATCACTCTTAGGAGAGTATGGAAAGGGCCTCCTCCTCTTGCCATCTTGGGTATGGTGAGGTGGAAAGTAGATTCCATGGCTCTCATGGCTCCCATGTGGCTCATGCATGGCTTCATGGCTCATCTTTGGCTTGGGAAAAGTTAAGTCAATTTCATGAAAATGGATTTTAGGAATTTTTTGGTAATTTGATGGAAATTTGTATGAAACTTGATTTGGAATGATTTGATGATGAATTTAGGACTTAGGTATTGAGTTTAATTGAAAGTATGATGAGGGGAAATGTCATATGGGCTTTGGGACCAATTTTGGGCCTTTGGATGTGGTAAAGGATGGGCTTTTAAAATGGTTTAAGGAATGGGCCCTTAAGTTTAAAAAAATGAATTTATGGATGGAAATTTTGTAAAGAGGTTGGGCCAAATAGTTGTTGAGTTTGGTTTAGGGATGTGTCATGAGTGGTTTGGAGTCAATTTGGTGTGATTTGGACTTGAATTGGTTTGAATTTGGGTTTGTTTGGTAAGTGGGCCAATGTAGGTCAAATTGGGCTAACTTGGGCCAATGTTGGGCTAGGGTTGAAATTGATGTAAAATTAATGTTGGGAAATGTTTATGGGAGTGTTTAAAAGAGGTTTTGGCTTTGGTTAGGTTTTGATTTTGGGATTTGGGCTCATTTGGGTTAGGTTTAGGTTTAGGTCAAAATTGGGCCTTTTGATTTTTGGTTGAATTTGAGTGGGGTTTGGGTCAAAATCTTGGGCAAATCATGTTAGTTTTTTGTTTATGGGGATGTTAAGGAAGGTTTAGAAAAGATTTGGGGTTAATTGGAGTTGAATTGGGTGAGTTTGGGCTAAGTTTGGGTCATGGGTCCAAAATGGGCTTTAAGGCCAAAAGTGAAATTGGATCCAAATGTCAATAAAATTGGACTTGGATTTGGTCTAGATTGGTGTTGGGGATGTTGAATTGAAGTTTAGAATTGGATTGGACCAGAATTTGGGTCAATTGGATAGGTTTGGTTTGACATTGGGTTCACTTTGGGTTAAAATGGGTTAAATTGGGGGTTTTGATAAAAGTGGGGTAAATTGACAAAATTGGCCCCTGATGTAGTTGAACAAAATGAAATTGGGAATATTTGGGATTTTCTGGAATTTTCTGGGAATTTTCTGAATTTTTGGATTTTTTGGCTAAGAGGGGCATTTTGGGTATTTGGAGGGTATTGGGAGGTATTTTTGGAATTTTTGGTATTTTTGGCTATGGATGATCAATTTGAGTAATGTGGGAATATTTGGGATTGGTTTTGAAGAATTTTGGGTGATTTGGAGGATTTTGGAAAATTTGGGTAATTTCGAGGTTTTGGGTAAGTGGCGGGTGTAGGGTCTCGGGGGTCAAAAATTGAAAAATTGGAAAATTGAAGCTTGGGTGAATGTAAGTGAAATAAAATCATTTTGGTTGAGCCATGAAGCCATATCAAGCCCACATGAGCCATGAAGGGACTCATTTGAGACATTCATTATGTTGTTCCTAACCCTCTAGCCGAGGGCTTAGGGGTTAAAGACCATCCATGTGAATCACCTGCATGAGTCAGGAGGTCAAATTGGGTATGGGTGTGTCTCTAAGAAGTGTGTGAAAGTGTAGTGTATAGGTGTAGTGTGTGTGTAAGTCAGCCCTTCACCAGACCAGGCCACCCAGGGCAATCCTAAGGCCAAAGAGTCCTATAGGAACTCATCTTTTAAACTTCCATATTTGATCTCAACCCTCTAGGTGATTAGGGGTCTACAATCAAGTTTGTGGAGTTTGCAGGGAGTTAAGAAGTGGTTTGAATTTCTAAGTGGTGGGTCCCAATTCTAATCCTCTAGGATAGTCAAAGGAAAAGCCTAAGGCTAGATCCTAAGTACTAAAGAGAAGAAGAGAAGACCTCATCAAAAATGAGGTCAACAAATGGACCCCCAATAGGTGTGGTGTGCTAACCAAGCACACCGCGCGTATTGGCGTTGACCGAAAAATCAACAAAACCAACACAGATGTCCAAGTGACAAACTTAGGACGAAGTAGAAGAAATTCCGCTGGGGAGTGTCAAGTATATCTCTAAGACTGGAGATTCCTGAACTCTCGCTGGGGAAGGGATAAGGAGGTGAGTCCCAAATCACATGATCTGGGGGAATTTCGATTTAGATTTTGTTTCATTTCATGTTCAAGTCATGATGTGTAAGTTTAGATTTTGAGTTTTAATTTAGATTGAAGTTTGATTTAAAATCAATTTGAGAAAATTTGGATTTGAAATGAGAATTGAAACCTAGGTTCCAACCTCGGGATTGCAAAGAAAACTGGAATTTAGGTACCAGCTGTGCAGAATGAGAATCGGAGTTTAAGTGTTGATTGAAGGGGATGAGAATCAGAATTTAGGTACTGATCTCGAAAGTTTAATGAGAATTGAAACGGAGTTTCAATCTCGAAAGTTTAAAGAGAACTGGAATCTGGTTCCAGTCTCGAAGGTTTAAAGAGAACTGGAATCTGGTTCCGGTCTCGAAGGTTTAAAGAGAACTGGAATCTGGTTCCGGTCTCGAAGGTTTAAAGAGAAATGGAAACTGGTTCCAATCTCGAAGGTCTAAAGAGAAATGGAAACTGGTTCCAATCTCGAAGGTCTAAAGAGAAATGGAAACTGGTTCCAATCTCAAAGGTTTAAAGAGAAATGGAAACCGGTTCCAATCTCGAAGGTCTAAAGAGAAATGGAAACCGGTTCCAATCTCAAAGGTTTAAAGAGAAATGAAAGCCGGTTCCAATCTCGAAGGTCTAAAGAGAAATGGAAGCCGGTTCCAATCTCGAAGGTCTAAAGAGAAATGGAAACTGGTTCAAATCTCGAAGGTCTAAAGAGAAATGGAAACTGGTTCCAATCTCAAAGGTCTAAAGAGAATTGGAAACTGGTTCCAATCTCGAAGGTCTAAAGAGAAATGGAAGCTGGTTCCAATCTCAAAGGTTTAATGAGAATTGGAAACTGGTTCCAATCTCGAAGGTCTAAAGAGAATTGGAAACTGGTTCCAATCTCGAAGGTCTAAAGAGAAATGGAAACTGGTTCCAATCTCAAAGGTCTAAAGAGAAATGGAAACTGGTTCCAATCTCAAAGGTCTAAAGAGAAATGGAAACTGGAAACTGGTTCCAATCTCAGAAGTCTAAAGAGAAATGGAAACTGGTTCCAATCTCAGAAGTCTAAAGAGAAATGGAAAATGGATTCCAATCTCGGAAGTTTATTTGTGAAGAGGGACCCAGTCCCATGTCATCAGAACTGAATCAGACAAAGCTTGTGGCTCCGTGTCAATAGACCTAGTCGATCTCCATACAGGAAGAAAAGGTAGGCCACAAAAGTGGAAATGATTTTGATGTGACGAAAAAGGTTTAGGGTTCTGAAATTGAAGTGTGGGTCTCCTGTGAGGAAGAGTTGTCCCGACAGAGAATTTCAAAGCTTCTTGAGATAAATCTTGATTTGGAGTTGATTTGAAATGTTTGAAAAGATGAATTTTGAGTGGGATCCGATTTGAGATTCATTTTCATTTTGTTTGTCCTTTAACTTTCCAAATGTTCATGTGAATTTTATTTAGCGTTCACGTGGATTTTGAAGTTATTTTTATGTTTGGATTTTTTTTTTTTAGGAAAAATAATTCTCATTTATTATTTATATTTTTATTATTTTATTTTTTTTGTTCTTTGTTCGAAGTTCGTTTAACTTTAATGGCGTTTCCCAGTCAATTTGCACAAAAGAGGTGAAGGCCAAAATTGTGACATGGTCACTTTCATTCCAATCATGTTGAAGATACATCATACAACTCGATCTGGAATACATCTTATACAATCCATGTAGACTCAAAACGGATTATGTATGATCTTTGTCGATCCATCCAAGAAAGTATCTGTCAGAAATCCATGTCTGAATAGTGAGGTACATGGTCAATAACATCACCTTCCAAGCCATCCTTGGCAAGGATGTCGTATGGATGTACGTTGGAGGTGTGATATTTTCCATGCAACTCACGACTCGTAAGGTCGGAGGCTCTCTAGCTCCGGTCCGCTGGAAGTGGTAAGGTGCTTTCTCGTCGTCCATCCTTCGAAAGTAACCGAGATCCGCTTCATCGGTACTCCGGTATGCAATGTTTAGCGATGTCCGCTCCGTTGCCCTTCAGCATCATGACGGAACCTACCGGTAATGGTATCTTTATCGGCCCTCGGAACTCACATGGGCTCGCTATCCGGAGGTCGGATCCGAACATGATATTACACTCATTCGAAAAGAAAGCGTGCGTAAAGGTCTAACAAAATCATGATGATCTATGTGCGGGGGAATGCGATCACCCTTCTTGTAAATGTTAATGATGCAACCGTTGGGTATGCAATCTGCCGGCGTACCCTCCATGTTATCATTCTTTTTACCATCCTTTTAATGACTAATGGCATTGGATCCACTCGGCCATGACGGAGTATCCCTGGTGGGTTTCCTTCCTGTCTTCCGCGAAGTTGTAGCAAGCATCCACATTGTATTGTAATTCTCCCCTTCCCCGGCATCCATCTCCGGGGTTCTGAGTAAGTGTTTTCTCTTAAGTGACCTGCTCGGCCCATCTTTTTCAAATCGCGGATGCAGTCCACGATTTGTTGTTGTTCATATTCTGAGAACACGTCTGTATGTAGCTCGAGGCCTTCAAGTATATTGATCCTCCTGCCTCTGATTCTCTCGAAGTATTCAAAAGTTTTCTTCGGACATTCCGTATTCTTTCTAGCTCGTATTCCGGAATGATTTACAAATGGCGAGGCCCAGTGATGTACTCGTGGGATATATGGCTCAATCCCTTCACGTTCTCCCCGCATACCTTGGCTCCTGGGGATGATGTCCGTCGGGACATCCTCCGGGTCGCTTCGCAACAAGGTCATGCATTACCGGTGACTTTATCCGGTGGCGTAGTAGCCTTCTTTCTTCCGTTCTTCTCGAGATTGCCCTGGTCTCTTCCGTCATCCCGGAGCCGGCCTCCTTTCTTCGGGTTCTCGGCGAACCGGTATCCTCGAAGTATATGCACCGGCGCAGCAACCTGTCTCGTCGCGCCGGTCCGTCGCTAATTTAGTTAACATCTTGCGGATACGACGATTTTTATTTCTTCGTTGAGTCGTCGTGAGAGTAGCTTTTCGTACTTCCCGAGTTTCGCGGGCGCGGCGCCGACAAGCTCGCCCTCCGCCGTAGCGACTACGCGTACTTGATTCTCTTGTCCTCTTCGGTGTTTGTTTTTTATTTTCTTATTCGCTGGATTGGTGGCTTGGGCCACCCACTTTCATTATCGTCCGATCGGCGGTTCCTCTCGGTCAATCGGGACCCGGCCACTTTCCTCGTATTGCGAGCCCGTCGGTGCGAAGTCCGAGTCAATCTCTATTATCGCTCCATCTTTCACCCTCTTTTCGTCGAGTGCAAGGCTTACGCTATTTCTAAAGTTCAGGACCAACCGCCCGTTCGACATTCCCTCGCGAAAAGACAAGGAAAAGGATCGTGGGTCATACTAAGAACAAGAACATTAAGAAAATGTTTATTAAAGACAATTTTTTTTTATTTTTATATTTTTAAATTCAACAGAATGAAGTAGGAAAAGATCGGGAAAGAGATTTTGATTTGGAAGAGAGAAAACAAAGAAAACTTTATTATCATGATTTTATTTATTTTAGCACATTTTTTATTATTTTTGGGTTCGGACCCAGTCATAAGTAATTACTTCTCCCGTACTTCTAGGGATGGAAAATTCATTCCTTCGAAACATCAGGTAGCGTAATACTTTTTCAAGTATCGTCCATTGATCGGAAGCATATGTCGTTCTCCTTGGCAATTTACTAACTGGTAGGAGCCTCCTGAGTAGACTGCTTCAACTACAAACGGTCCCTCCCAAGTGGGTTCAAATTTTCCTCCTATCTTGCGGTGTGCAAGAATAGGTCTCTTGAGAACGAGAACTAAGTCACCAACTTTGAAGGTTCTTGGGCGGACCGCGTTTTCATGGGCTTGAACCATCTTAGCTTGGTATAGTTCTAAATTCCCGCTGCGCTGCAAGTCTTTTCCCTTCCGGGCTTTCCAATTCTTCTAGTCGTAATTTGGCATTCTCTTATGTCGTGATTTTGTTTGCAATCGCAATCCCGAGTGAAGGAAGTCGGACCTCTAAAGGTAACACCGCCTCGGACCCATACACTAGAGCATAAGGTGTAGCTTCGAGTAGGAGTTCGAAGGTTGTCCGTAGGCCCATAAGGCTTCTAATAACTTCTCGTGCCAATTTCTCTTATTATCGTCCAAGGTTTTCTTTAAAATTTGAACGAGAGTTTTGTTAAAAGCCTCAGCTGTACCATTTGCTCTTGGGTAGTAAATTGTTGAATACCGCCAGTCGATTCCGTGTCTCCTGACAAAATTGTTGATTTGCGTGCTTCTGAATGCTGACCCATTATCTGAGATGATCCTACGCGGCACCCCGAAACGGTAGAAAACGTGGTTCTTAAAAAATTGTAGCACGTGGTGTGCTTTCACTTCTCTGAGTGGAACTGCTTCTGCCCACTTGGAAAAGTAATCTGTAGCCACAAGAATGAAGCGATGTCCTTTTGAAGATGGTGGTTCTATTGGACCCACTATATCCGTACCCCAACATTCAAATGGCCACGACGCAATTGTCGGATGTAGCACATTTGGAGGTTGGTGTAGAACCACTCCGTGTACTTGGCATTGGTGACAGCTCTTGGCGATTTTCATGCAGTCGGTCATCATCGAGGGCCGGTAGTACCCTAGTCTTTTAATTTTCATTTTCATCTTCGGACTCGACCGGTGAGCGCCACGAGTCCCGAATGTACCTCTTTAACAATTTCACGGGCCTCGGACCCGCTTAGGCACCTTAGCCACATTTGATCAAAAGACCTTCCGTATAATGTGTTGTTTATTAATGCGTAGGACGAGTTCTTTTCTTGATCCGATGGGCTAACGACCTATCGTCCGGTAGTTTTCCCGTTTGCGGAGTAGTCTATTAATGGTCGTCGCCAATCTTCCGTGTTTTTCGTCACTCGCTTGCAACTCGATCCTTTTCTTTTCTCGATTTGTGTATCGTGTCTATGTCGAGCCGTGATAGGACTCGACGTCCGTGAACCGACACTTCCACCGATTCATCTTGCAAACGAGCAAATTCTTTTGCGAGACGGGCTAGCGCATCCGCTAAAGCGTTTTCCTTTCTGGGAATTTTGTAGATTGTCACATTTGGAATCTGTTCCAACAGCTGTATGGCATACTGGAAGTATTGCTCGAGTCTTGGTTTTAAAATTATGTATTGTCCGGCGATCTGTTGAATGATTAATTGCGAATCCCCGTAGATGTTGATGTCTGTTATCCTCATTTGAATAGTTAATTCTAGTCCTGTTATGAGGGCTTCGTATTCTGCTTCGTTATTTGTACACGGCTCTGTCAAGTGGTAGGAGTATCTTAACATCTCCCGCTCCGGTGTTATAAAGATTAGTCCGATCCCTGCCTTACCGGCACTATCACTTGCGATTCTTCGTCTTTGTGTGCTCGAAGATGCTCCGTCGAAATATAATTCCCAACGTCGATCATCATGGTCTTCTAGGTTCATTATTTGTTCATCCGGCAAATCATCATTGAGAGGAGATTCACGCGCAAAGGGTGTCGCTGCGAGGAAGTTTGCTAAGACTTGTCCCTTTACGGCACGAAGAGGCACGAAAGTTATATCAAATTGCAATAATATCATCGACCACCCGGCAAGTCCGCCGGAAAGCGTTGGACGGGTCATCAAGTATTGCAATGGATTAAATTTCGAAATCGAGTTGACCTTGTGAGAAAGCATGTAATGCTCGAGCTTTCGAGCGGCGAAGATCGAGGCCAAACAATGCTTTTCAATTGCGGGATACCTTATTTCCGTCGGAAGTAAACGACGGCTTAGGTAGTAAAGAGCATTTTCTTTACCCTCATCATCGACCCAGGCTAACGAGGCTCCGAGAGAGTCGTCTAAAGCCGCGGTATAAAGTATTAGCGGTCTACCCGAGACCGGGCCGCTAAGACAGGAGGTGTCATTAAATATTGTTTAATGTCCTCGAAGGCCCTCCGGCATTTCTCTTCCCAAATAAATTTGGCGTCCTTTTTAACTAAGTGCCGAGAAAGGTCGACACCTACTCGACAAGTTCGAGATAAAGCGTCGAAGATATGCCAGCTTCCTCGAAAAGATCGTAGTTGTTTTAAGGTTCTGGGAGGCGGCATTTCTAAGATAGCTTTAATCTTTCCGGGTCGATTTCAATTCCACGATGTCGGACAACGAATCCTAAGAATTTCCCGGAGGTGACGCCGAAGGCGCATTTTAAGGGATTCATCTTAAGGTTAAATTGTCTTAATCGTTTGAAAACAATTCTCAAATCATACGAGTGGTTTTCCTTTACTTTGCTTTTGATGACCACATCGTCCACGTAGCATTCAACTTGATTGTGGATGAGATCATCAAAAATTCTTGTCATCGCTCTCCGGTAGGTCGCTCCCGCGTTCTTCGAGTCCGAATGGCATCACCGTGTAGCAATATACTCCGATCGGCGTTCTAAATGATGTAAGTTTTTCATCTTCCGGAGCCATTTTTATCTCGGTTGTATCCCGAAGATCCATCCATGAATGAGAATATTTCATGTGTTGAAGCAATGTCGATCATTAATTCCGGGATCGGTAGAGGAAATTCATCTTTTGGACATGCCTTGTTTAAATCTCCGAAATCCACACAAATTCCGATCCGACCATTCTTCTTCCCGATCGGTACCACATTGGCTAACCAAGTCGGGTATTGTTCTTCACGGACAAATTTAGCGTCTATTAGCTTTTAACTTCACGTATGACTTGTTGTTCGATTTCTAGACGCATTCTTCCGGGACCTTGTCCGACCGGAACGTAGCGGGATCCACTCCTAACTTATGGATCGCGACCTCCGGAGCTAAACCCGGCATCTCATCGTAGCTCCAAGCAAAACAAGTCTTTAAATTCCATTAATAACTTGATTATTTCTTCGAGTCTTCTTTATCGAGTAAGGAGCTAACAAAGGTAGGTCTAGGTTCTTCGCTAGTACCTAAGTTAACTTCCGTTAACTCATCTATCAGTAGATTTGATCTCCTCTTCGAACTCCGGTGGAGCATCTCCAATTTGTAAATCTTCGAGTTCTTCCGTAGTTTCCATGCAGCTTTCATTAGACTCGCAGTGACAACCAAGCAAAATTCGGCATCGTCAACCGATCCTACCGTGCCGAATCCGAGACCATGCTTTCGAATCGGGTGGACGACCGGAGTTATTCCATAAATTTTCAAAATGTTGTGATCGACCTTTTGTCCATTGTCGAGGTAAGAAACCACGCCGAATTAAATTTTGAACACAGGGAGAGTACCACTCAAAAGGCAATTCCATTAATTTCGATGAAGTAGCATCTTCAAATTGTATATTATTTTCGCTTTGGAGGAAGGAGCACCACGGTAGAATTTGATGGGTTTTGCACCACCGCTACGTACCTCTTTGACCTCCATACCCTCGATCTTATTAGAATGGATCGGGGTCGTGGTCATAGTATGTACATAGTGGTTAATCTTCTCGTACATCGATTTATATTCTTCGTTTCTTTCATCTTCGAGAGGGATTCCGAATTGCGGCTTCTTCCGACTTATTGTCGTCGCTTCTTGTTTAATTTCTTTTTCTTCTTCGTAACTATTTTCCCAATCAACATTGATGGTCGGTTTCCTTCGTCCAATCGTCCTAACGTCTCCGCCACGACCTCGTCCCCGCCTCGACCTCGGATGCGAGTCGTGGAGAAACCTTCACCATCTCGCCGTAAGGAGTGGTGAGTGACTCGTTGGACTAGAACTTCAGTGTTCTTCGTCGTCCCAAATTTCTTTTGCCTCATTTGTTATGGTATCTCCGGAGAAGATTGTTTTCTTCGGAGGTGCATAATAAGCCGCATCTTCATGGATTCCGATTTCATGTACGGAGAACGGTTGTAAGTCACCTTTGATGCACTCGTTCCCCTCCATCGTAGTATTTGATGCATTGATGTAGAGATGATGGTACCATCCCGTTTTCATGTATCCATGGTCGGCCCGAGAGAGCGTTGAATGACGTTTCGAATCAATTATGTGAAATTTCGCGGTTGTCTTTGCTAAGTCGCCGGTCTTCATCAGCGAGTGTTATTGATCCGAGGGCTCTTTCTCCTTTCGGTCGAATCCTCTTAATAACATTTTGTCCGCTTCGAGCTCGCGAGCATCAATTTCCAAGTATGCTAGCGTTCGAAGATTCATTATATTGATTGATGCTCCCGGATCCACCAATACTCCGGAGAGTGTAAACTTCCCAATTATAACTCGAAATGTACAACGGTCGGTTGTGGTCTGCCGTCCCAAGTAGTAGATCATCGTCCGTGAAGGTGACACCTCGTCGTTCCTTTAACGAGCAAACCTCATCTAGGGACTCTCCGGCCATTCGAGCTAAGCAAATTTCCGGATCAAGTAAGGCCTCGATCGAGCTTCTCTCATCTCCTTTGATAAGATAAGAGCGTCGTAGATGCTCGCCTGGTCGGTAGTTTCCTAAGATGGGCTAGCACGTTGTAGTCCACTTTGTTTTCATGTGCCTCATTTTCTTCTCGAATGGGTATTTCTCCTGCCGGGTTGGTTCTTCCCGAACAACCACCGCTTTCCTTTGTCCTTCGGACCCATTCTCGGAGGTAGAACTCTTCCACTTCTTAAGTTGACTTCGTGATTTCTTCTAAGTTTAGCATTGAGTTTGTCGGTGTCTCCTCTCCGAATCGAACGACGAGTTCTTCAGGATTAGCTTCGAGTCCGAAGGCTCTAACTCTATTGTGACCGGAGCTCCTCGAAACTCGCAAATAGATTCGTTGCTTGTTGAACTCTCGTAGCCTCCTTGGTGGATGTCTTCTTCGTCATTGTGATCGTCGAGATTGTGTATGATTTGAGAATTGTTATTTGTATCGGAATTGAGGTCCGGATTAGGTTGATTGTCGCTAGTTACGTAATCGTTAGAAACAGTCAAAACGTAGCCAACGCCATAACCCTCATCATTATAAGATCCCACCGTAGTGAGCAAATAATCATATAGAGTCAGAGGTTCGAGGGATTTCTCCCCCGAATCGGAAACAACTATCCTAGGATAAGCAGCCCCTAGTCTAGCCTTAGGTGCCTCGGTCCTCTCTTCTTCGTCAATTTTCTTCTTTTCTTCAGCCGTCTCTTGTCGAGGTGGTTCTTCTATCGCAAGTGATAGCGCCGACTCGATGCTTTCGAACTTCGAATCGAGGCTCGCACCGAAGCGGTTCGGATGTGATCTAAAATCTTCTTCGAAGACTTTGTCCAAGCGGTAATCCATCCATCATCAGTCGCATAGGGATCTATCGGAGCAATGAAATCCGTCGAGATGACATTGACGGAACCTCCTTTCTGGGGTTCCTTCACGTATTCTTTCGGGATCGTTATATTCCCCTTCCGAAGATTGTCGTTGAGCTAACTCTTGAAGGTAATACAATCTTCTATTTTGTGTCCAAGCATCCGGTGGTAAGGGCAAAAGTTGGGATCACCTCTCTTGTCGACTTCTTCCGGTCTTTTGAGCTCCGGCAGTTGGAAATCCGGAGTCTTCATTGAGTCGCGGAACATTTTTGGCATCGCCTCATTCTTGAACGGATACTCCTCGCTCGAGAACTCCCCGAACGTCCGTTGTGGACGAGGCGGTTGTTCATATTGTTGAGATGACCGATAGCCGGGTCGGGGTTGCCGGTAACTCGTCGAGGTTGCTCGCGGCCGTTCGACGATATTTGTATCGGTTGCTTGCCTTTATCGATCGCTGCGACGATCCCGGACTTCTTTTCAAAAGTTTTCACGAGCTTCGTTTGTCTCGTTTTATCGAGTGAAACTTAATTGCTTCGCCTCCTCTTGCAAGCTTCCGGCCTTACTTAACAACTTCTCGAAAGTCTTGATAGTAAATCCCTTGAGGAGAAGTGCTATCGGGCCATGGATGCTTTTTAGTAAAATGCCGACTGCATGCTGTTCTTGTAGCTGTGGTTCACATTTCATACTTAGGTTCCTCCATCGAAGTATGTAGTCCACCAAGGTTTCGTTCGGCTTCTGCTTCTCTACCACTAAATCACCTATAGTGATGTGGTGTCGAGCTCCGCAAATCGCTTGATGAAGAGGTTTTCTAATTCGAAAATGTCTTCACCGAGTCGTTTGGTAATTCCGCATACCAATCAAAGGCGATCCCCGACAGCCGTCGACAAATTGTAGGAAGAGTAAAGCATCACTTCCGCCGGCATTGCAACAACCGGCACGAAAATGTGCAACATGCCGCCGAGGGTTTCTCGGTTCCATCAAAGGTCTTGAACGAGGTGGTACAAAGCCTTTCGGATATTGGACGGCGTCGAATTCTTCGGGGTAAGGTCTACCCGTCCGAATGGATGTCCCGCTCTTTGATTGTGCTAAGGCTTCTCGCACCTGCTGTTCCACCAAGCTCTTGATATCCTTTTCCGGAATCATACTTTGTGTTGTATCCTTCTTTAATTGATCATCCCCGTTGACGGATGTAATCTCCTTTCCTCCGTCTACAATGTGAATGACTTCCGGGGTGTTTCCCTTCGGGGTTGAACCCGACTACGGAGAGTGGCTAGGGCTACGACCATCTCTTCCATCCTTTTCACCATTTGGGCGATCGTATCATCTTTCTCTTGAAGCTGCCTTCTCATTACTTCCGGCTCCTCTCTTTCTGCGGCTGCAGGAGCACCTTGTGAAGCTAACGAAGCTCGTGTTTCTACCATGTTAATTTCTGCATACTCATCATCCATGAACTCTGACGAGTCAACTTCATCTCCGAACTTCTCTTCTCTTACCCTTGCTAGTCGACGAATATCGCTCTTAACTTTTCCATAGCGTCTTCTAATGGCCTTTTCTGTATATCCTTGCAGGTGTCATGTGATAACTGTCGAGTTTCTTTCTCAAGAGTTCCCTTTACTGCGGTAGCACTTTCTTCGGACTCAAGTCTCCTGACAAGACTTTCCTTTTCTAGTCGTTGTTTCGGTCTTAATTGACCGGTAGTGGGACGTCATACCACCCTTCTAGCAGTAGAAGGCCTAGGACCGGATGGTCCGTCGACTGAATGCTTCGGAAGGTGGTATCCTCCCCGATCTGTAAACCTAAAACAACAACAGGTGGACTAGCCTTCATCTTCTTATTAGGCTCTTCTGCAGCGATAGCAGATTCTACTCGCGGCCCAAGATGGGATTTGGCCGGCACCCACCCTATCCTTCTTAAAATTTCCGATACGGGCATTTTTCTTTCTTTGCTAACCTTTCAATCACGATCCGTAGTCGGGCAAGTGGTGTAACCCCGGCCCTCTTTCTTCTCGTTGTCGTTATAGTATGCGGGCCGAGGTAATGTAGAGGCAATCCTGTGGACATTTTCCTCGTCAGCTGCGGCGGAAATGGGATGGAATCTACTCCCTTCCAAAAGGGGTGTATACTCAGACAATGGTATGTATTCAGGTAGTGGTGTGTACTCAGGGATTTCTTCTAGGAAAGCGACTTCAGCAGCTCTGGCCTTCCTGGCAATCTTCCTGCCTCTGTTTCTCCTCTGAGTCCGTGTTAGGGGTGGAACCCTTGAGCTGGACCCAATTTCAAAAACAGAAGGTCTTGCACGGAAATCCGTACCCTCCACGCGTAACATGCTCGTTGCAAATTCGAACTTCCTTCCCCTTCGCTTGGCGGGAGCCGGGTAGGTGCGAGACGACTAGACCAGTGGGGATAGAGATAACAGTCCTCCTTTGGACAGCGGTATTCCTCTATGCTGGAATCCTTTGTAGAGGAGGAAACTCTTGAGTTGACTTAAGGTTGAACTCAATCATGGGTTTCTCAGTTTCTGACACTTTGTCCATTAGTGTGAAGAGAGTAACATCAGCTATCTTGACATTTGTGTTCTCAAATCCTTGTCCAAACCGGATGATCCCATTGTCGGGCAGCTCATCCTTGTAAACGACGAAGTCCAATCCATTGGTGAAGGAGAAAATCGGCTTTGGGGCCTCCATTTCGCAAGGTAGATTCCGATTGTCGTCCCAAGTTATGCTTCTTCTCATCGGACGAAAAGAAAGGAATCTAAAAGAGTCCGAACACATTCTTGTTCATGTATATTTGTTAAAAGAGTCATTCATTAGAGGGTTTGTTTATTTAGAACGGAATGTTCAAAGGTGTAGAGAAGGTAATGAATCTGATTCAGAATTAGAGAGGAAAAGAAAGTCTTATGCAAGACTTCTCGACTCGAAGGATTACTCCTAAACTAACACCTATCGGGGTCCACCCCACCTCGAAATGAGGTAAAAAGATCTCGAACCTCTCCGTTTAGGGGTGTCTAAACAGATGGCTCCTAAATCCGAGAGAATGTTGGCCATACTCGTTCAAGGTAGAAATGAACATAATATTCCAACGGAAAGAAGGGTAGTTTGATCCATTAGGGACATGGATACACTACCGATTTTTGAAAGCGTAACTATTTGATTAAAATGGAGAGAGGAACTAATCCCACCGGAGTCGCCGTAAATCGTCGGCATATTTTTAGGTTGAGTGTTGTATTTTTTAAAAGGGGTCGCCTACAGAAGTTATCGGCGAATTTTAAATTTAATTTAAATATATATATAATTTAGAAAGTAGTATTTGATTTTGAAAATAATTTTAAATTTGAAAATTTTAAGATATGAAATCAAACTGATCTCACATCCCAAATAGTTTATATAAACGAGCATCGCATCACAAACCGTGTACCTATCCCGAAGAATAGACACACTGCCTGATGATGGGGCTCGATTAAATAAACTAGAAGATTTATGACGTCCGTTTGGTCTGCGAACCAATTTTATAAGCCGACAAGTTCCCCTGCTTAATATAAATGAATTAAGCGAGGTTTATATTACTCGGGTTCTTAAAGTTCCCTATAAGGGCAAGCCCCTATAGTTAATTACATCTTAAGTGACGGAAATCACCTAAGAAAACTCTCGATAATAATCAGTAGTTCTGCTCTCAAGAATTTCAAAGTTTAAGTTTTCAAGGGATTGAATTTTGAAATTTTCAATAGGGAATGGATGAAATTTGGAACATTTTATTTTGGGGATTCAAAGGAAGAAAGGTAGGAGAAATCACAGATTCGAAGCGAACTTCGGTAATTTCCCGACTATCCTATTGTTTGGTTTGAGTTTAGGAAAGTCCTAATGTTTATTTAATGTTTTGATCTTGCCGATTTTAATTAGTTAGGACTTATATTTGTATGATAAAATCATACAAATAGCCTCGAAGATGTGAGGGTTTATGTCGTATCGGACGACTACCTCGGAAATCCTAAGACCGGTTAGGGCTTAATTTACATGATATGATCATGCAAATGCCTAACGAAGATTCGAGGATTTATGTTGCACTAGTGCAAACTACCTCGAAGTCCTATGGCTCGGTTATTTAATTCTAAGGGAAGTTTTGTCGAAGTAGACTCGTGTTTTGCCGATGACGATGGCCGTACCGCCCACCATGCTCCGAGCTCCTTGTTGTTGCGGAGGTTTAGTTTTAGAAGTCATAAATCAGGAGATGAGAGAAGTGTTATGGTTTAGAGAAAATCTTAAAATCCGGATGTTTTTTTTAATATTTTAATTAAACAAATCTTAAAGTTGATTATAACAACACCGGTTAAGATCCCACTCGGTTCCATCCTTCCGGCATCGTTATTTTTATCGGATTCACTTAGTCCGGATGAATTTGCTAAACTCAACCGAATGAGTTCCACACTTTCATTTAGCACCGTGGGAAATCCCGTTAGCAACACGTAGGTTACATCATCCGAGGTATTCCCGATCATCCAACAAGACGTTTTAATTTGGTTGTAGTTGTAGTTTTGTTGTTCGTTTTGTGATTAAATTTTGAGTTGTTTTATATTTTGAATGTTGTGGTGGTGAATTTTATCTTGTAATGACTTTTAATTTAGTTATGGGTTTCAGTTTTGGTTTTCGTCCTAAAGGTGTAGGTTTTCATGCAACTCGTTGTTTATCATGCAAGAAAGGTAAAGTGCAACACGAGTAAATGAATTGCAGTAAGATAAATTGCAATAAAATAAAAGCGTACTCGGAGGGTCTTCCCGTCATCCCAAGCCGCACTTAAAATACAATTTAGAGCATTTAAGCATTTATAGCAATTTCCAGGTAAAGCTTAAGGGAAGGGTTATGGTTTTCTACCAAGTTCCTAATCCTATAGCTAGTCATTTCCTATGACGTCTAGGTTCTTGTATTTTAGTTTGAGGACGATTTTCTTCATCAAAGAACAACTAAGTTCAATTGTTCTTATAAATATCCTATCATATTGAGGAAGTGCTTAAGACGAATCTTAAACATATTTTCAATATTTCTAGGATTGTTTTAAGTCCAAATGAATTTAATTACACAAATGAATTAATCGTCCGAGAGTTTAAGTTTTGTTGTCTTGCTTAGTGAACTAGGACATTTGAATATCCTATGAGTGAAGTAACACTTCTTTTAACACTCCTTTTAAGAGTTATGACATCACGAGCTTTCAAGGGCAAATGGATGTTCAAGTGAGTTGTGATTTAATTTTAGTTAATGGATTTAAGTTTGGAATAGTGTTCGAGTTGTTTTAGATTTATTTTGAATTCTTCATGTCTTAGGTGATGTCTTTTAATTCAATTTAATTTAACTTTGATTTAATTTAATTTAATTTAATTTAGTTTAGTTTTAATTTTAGTTTAATTCTGATTTAATCCAATTTAGTTTAACTTGATGTGAATTAATTTAACTTAATTTGATTTAATTTAATTTGTTTAATTTAATTTAATTTGTTTTAATTTAATTTAATTTAATTTAATTTAATTTGTTTTAATTTAATTTAATTTAATTTAATACTTTATTATTATTTTTTTTAATTTAATTTAATTTAATTTAATTTAATTTAATTTAATTTAATCTTAACTTAATTTAATTTAATTTAATTTATTTATTCAATTTAATTTAATTTAGTTTTATTATTATTATATTTTTTTTATTTAATTTAATTTAATTTAATTTTTAATTTAATTTTATTTTTAATTTTAATTTTAATTGCAAATTTAAAAAGAGTTTAATAATTTACCTTTAATTCAATTTAAATAATTGAATCTTTTAACATTTTTAAAACTTAAATTTGAATTACCATTTTAATTAAGAATTAAATATTATTGAGACGATTAATTTAGGGATCTTTAGATTAAAGAATAAATCTCTTCCTAATAATATCCCTATCTTAATAATTCCAATTTTATTATTCTTCCAAATTTAATTAATTATTTTAATTAAAATTCATTTCAATTATTGTTGAATTGTTTAATAGGTTACTACCCTTTAATTATTTAAATTTCAATCATCCAAATCAGATTAAAATCAAATATTTTACTTTTTAATTTTATTAAGCCTAAAGTTTTAATTAAGGGTTAAAATTTTAATTACCATTTTGCCCTTCAAGCTTAATAATTTCATAACTCACTAAATTGAGCTCAAATGAATTTGAAATTTTTATGTGGCTTCACTCATATGTCAATAAAGATATTAGAGGAGAAAATGTGATTTTTCTGTATTTAATTTATTTATGTAATTATTTTTGGTGGAAAATAAGGATTTCCAAGGAAAATTTAATAATATGACCAAGGGAAAGTTTTTGTCCTTAAGAAAATTATGGGACATTTCTAATGACCAGAGGACCACTTGGACCAATTTTTGTGATTTTTTGAGTTATATTGTATTTATTAGAATTATTTTAAGTTCTGGAGTATTAATTAATTTAAAAATAGAATATAAGTTGAAAAATGAATTTTATAATTTTTAAAATTCTCTCTGATATCAAGGATTCCAGAGAACCAAATTTTATAATTTTCTGATTTTTCTTTGATTTATTATAATTATTTTAATGAAAATGCTAGAAAATACATTTTTTAATTTTAAAATTACCCTAGGGCTTTAAAATTTAATATCTCATTAAATAAACCTGAGAAAAATATGGGGTTTGTCCCTAAGTGATTAAATTTCAAAATATGACATTTTGGTGAATTTTATTATTTTTGTGATTTTTATTATTTTTTAATTATTAAAATATTAAAATAATACTAAAAAATTAACTTTTTTAGAAAATTGAAATTTTAATTTTCTTAGATTCCCCTGATATCAGAGAGGCTCCTAAACCAATTTAGTGAATTTTTGAAAGGTATTTTGAAAGTTATGAATTTTTTAAAGTTTAAAATAACTAAATGGCTTAATCAACCCATTTAGTAAGGCTAACCAAGTCCAATTGACTTCAAATTTTTATGGTGGGTTCCTCTGATCCTAAAGGTCAGTGGAGAATTGATTTCAAGTCAATTTGATCTATGGTTAACTCTAATTAATTAGGGGTCTATTTTGGGTGTTTAAGCCAATTAGGGTTGTTTTGAGTGAATTAACTCAAGTCCTATTTTTCCTAGGGTCATAAGGAACATCACCAAATTTTCCTAGAATTTATTTCACAACATGCTAATTATTGGAATTAAAATACTCAAAACAGCCACATGCATTTGAAAAATCAATAACTTTCCACAGAGATGGCCTCTGACCTTGGAAAATTCAGGGAATGTTCCCAAGTTCAGAGGCTTCAAAAGCCCTATGGTCTCATGCCATGGTGAATTTCCTATATGCATGGAGAATTAAAACAATGCAGAGGGTAAATAATTAATTAAAAATAAAATACTGGACAAAATTAATTAATTTCTTTTCCACATTATTCTCCTCCGATTCATCTTGAGCAAGAGGGTATTTTTATTTTATTTTTGTGATTTTTCTACACAAAGATATGAATTTTTGAAGTTTAGGGAATTAAATAAATCAGAAAATCCCTATTTTTCTACTTATCCGAGTCGGCGCCGCGTCAACCTCGGCAGCTCCGAAGAGGTACGTGTCGCGTCTGTAATCGGGCGCCGCCATCCGAGTCGACCGTCCCGGGCCCGCGGTTCATGCACCATCGCGTCGTCCGACTCGATCCGGACCGTCCGCTCGATACACGCTCGATCCGACGGCTCCCGGTCATCGTCTACGACCGGTGTGCACCCGTGACCGTCAACCTTCTAACCCTAATTTCTCACTCGATTCTCAACAGATTTTTATGTTCTTATGCTCTATGGATTCGTCTTGAGGAGACGAGCACATCCATAAGGTAAACATGTATTTAAATTGACTCAAACTAAAAGAGAATCTCTCGGAAGCTCGGGAAGAAGAGTGAGTCCATACCTTTGCTCGCAGAAGTGAAGCTTCGATCCGAGAGTTGTGTCACCTTCGATTGGGTCCAAGTAAGCTCCGGATGAAGTCCCTTGGCTCAGTGAATCGTCTAGCTATGAAAGTGACCACGGCCGATCACAAAGCTTGGAGTCCGGAACGGATGGGTGGCCTGGAGAGGGGGCTTTTGCTGGTGAACTTCTTCCCTTGGTCTGGTGAAGGTGTAGGACCAATCAATTTGGGGATTGGCTCACTGTGGAGAAGTGTCCTGGTTTTGGGCTTGGATTTCAACTCTGAAATTGAGCTCGCAGAGAGGAAATGGCAGGGGGATTTCAGTGGGGATCAAGTTCTCTATGTGTGGGGAGTAGTCTGGAACAATTTTGGCAGAGTTTCCTTGAGGTTTGTTTCAGCACCTCTCATGGCCGAGAGGGGTGGTGTTTAAATAGGAGAGGGTGGAGGGCCTCCCGGGGAGAATTAGGGCTTGGGATCAGCTGCTTAGGTCAAGGGCAGAACAGCCATGGTGGCCATTGGGCATGGGGCAGCTCAGCAAGGTAGAATCCCAAAGTTGGCTCGCATGTGAGCTCTCGGCCATGGTGTTTTCCGGCGACTAGGTGGCCGGCCGGCCAGGCACTGGTCACCATCTTGTTCAGGTGGGTCAGGGCTGGGGTTTTGTGTAGGCAATTGGCAAATGCCATGTGTAAAAGGCTTGGATTAGAATGGAATGGGAGAGGGCTCATTTTGGCTCAAATTGGTCAACCCATCCATTTGGGCTAGGTGCACCACCCAAGGCTTGGTTTAGGCTAAAGAGAAAGTGATTTGGATCAGCTTGATTAGTGGGGTCAAGTCACAGTCCAAGTACAATTAAGTTTAAGCATGATTTAGTGGAGTCATGGAAGTGGTTAATCACTCTTAGGAGAGTATGGAAAGGGCCTCCTCCTCTTGCCATCTTGGGTATGGTGAGGTGGAAAGTAGATTCCATGGCTCTCATGGCTCCCATGTGGCTCATGCATGGCTTCATGGCTCATCTTTGGCTTGGGAAAAGTTAAGTCAATTTCATGAAAATGGATTTTAGGAATTTTTTGGTAATTTGATGGAAATTTGTATGAAACTTGATTTGGAATGATTTGATGATGAATTTAGGACTTAGGTATTGAGTTTAATTGAAAGTATGATGAGGGGAAATGTCATATGGGCTTTGAGACCAATTTTGGGCCTTTGGATGTGGTAAAGGATGGGCTTTTAAAATGGTTTAAGGAATGGGCCCTTAAGTTTAAAAAAATGAATTAATGGATGGAAATTTTGTAAAGAGGTTGGGCCAAATAGTTGTTGACTTTGGTTTAGGGATGTGTCATGAGTGGTTTGGAGTCAATTTGGTGTGATTTGGACTTGAATTGGTTTGAATTTGGGTTTGTTTGGTAAGTGGGCCAATGTAAGTCAAATTGGGCTAACTTGGGCCAATGTTGGGCTAGGGTTGAAATTGATGTAAAATTAATGTTGGGAAATGTTTATGGGAGTGTTTCAAAGAGGTTTTGGCTTTGGTTAGGTTTTGATTTTGGGATTTGGGCTCATTTGGGTTAGGTTTAGGTTTAGGTCAAAATTGGGCCTTTTGATTTTGGGTTGAATTTGAGTGGGGTTTGGGTCAAAATCTTGGGCAAATCATGTTAGTGTTTTGTTTATGGGGATGTTAAGGAAGGTTTAGAAAAGATTTGGGGTTAATTGGAGTTGAATTGGGTGAGTTTGGGCTAAGTTTGGGTCATGGGTCCAAAATGGGCTTTAAGGCCAAAAGTGAAATTGGATCCAAATTTCAATAAAATTGGACTTGGATTTGGTCTAGATTGGTGTTGGGGATGTTGAATTGAAGTTTAGAATTGGATTGGACCAGAATTTGGGTCAATTGGATAGGTTTGGTTTGACATTGGGTTCACTTTGGGTTAAAATGGGTTAATTTGGGGGTTTTGATAAAAGTGGGGTAAATTGACAAAATTGGCCCATGATGTAGTTGAACAAAATGAAATTGGGAATATTTGGGATTTTCTGGAATTTTCTGGGAATTTTCTGAATTTTTGGATTGTTTGGCTAAGAGGGGCATTTTGGGTATTTGGAGAGTATTGGGAGGTATTTTTGGAATTTTTGGTATTTTTGGCTATGGATGATCAATTTGAGTAATGTGGGAATATTTGGGATTGGTTTTGAAGAATTTTGGGTGATTTGGAGGATTTTGGAAAATTTGGGTAATTTCAAGGGTTTTGGGTAGGCTAGGCGGGTGTAGGGTCCCGGGGGTCAAAAATTGAAAATTTGGAAAATTGAAGCTTGGGTGAATGTAAGTGAAATAAAATCATTTTGGTTGAGCCATGAAGCCATATCAAGCCCACATGAGCCATGAAGGGACTCATTTGAGGCATTCATTATGTTGTTCCTAACCCTCTTAGCCAAGGGCTTAGGGGTTAAAGACCATCCATGTGAATCACCTGCATGAGTCAGGAGGTCAAGTTGGGTATGGGTGTGTCTCTAAGAAGTGTGTGAAAGTGTAGTGTATAGGTATAGTGTGTGTGTAAGTCAGCCCTTCACCAGACCAGGCCACCCAGGGCAATCCTAAGGCCAAAGAGTCCTATAGGAACTCATCTTTTAAACTTCCATATTTGATCTCAACCCTCTAGGTGATTAGGGGTCTACAATCAAGTTTATGGAGTTTGCAGGGAGTTAAGAAGTGGTTTGAATTTCTAAGTGGTGGGTCCCAATTCTAATCCTCTAGGATAGTCAAAGGAAAAGCCTAAGGCTAGATCCTAAGTACTAAAGAGAAGAAGAGAAGACCTCATCAAAAATGAGGTCAACACTTACTAGCGTAGTATATAACTTTAAACATTTTGTCATGTATTTGCCCTAAAGCAACTCCAATAGCATAATATCTAGCATCGCACATCAATTCAAATGATTTCTTCCAGTCAGGTGAAACTATTATAGGTGCAGCAATTAATTTTTTATTTAATAGATTGAAAGCTTTTAATCAAATTTGGTGCCATTTTCAGCGGTGTTTGAAGCAACTTTTGGTGGTGACTTCCTTAACTTCCTTTGGGTGGCAAATGTAATTGAAGGGATGCATCTTTTGGTGGATACATTGAATCTGAATGTGATTTGAAGAGACGCTAAGGCACCTTTTGTAAAACTATAAAAATGAAGCCTCATTATTTGAAAGGGTTTTGAGTTCTTCTATTTTTAGAGAGTTTTTTAGAGAGAGTCTTTTGAAGTTTGGAGAGTGTAGTTCTATAGTTTTTAGTAGAGTGTGGAGAGTAAGAAAGGAAAAGGGTTGGTGCTTGTTTTTAAGTAAGATTTATTGTGTTTTCATTATGGTTTATGCTTTCAAATCAAGTTGTGTTTGTGTTTTCTCCATGAAATCTGAGTAGTTTACTTTATCTTTTTCTTTCTTAGATGATGAAGTAATTAAATTATGGAAGTATGTTGTGGAAAGTATAAGTGTTTAATGTTGGAAGAAATTGTGATGATTCAATTCCTTATACTTAATTTACTTCTTGATGTGGCCAATTAAGATGTTAAAATTTGTTGTAAGATTATTTAAGATCCAATGCGGTATTGTCTCAAACAATAATTTGAAAGAATCACTTGCAATTATATGGGTGAGAATTGTAGTCCATATGATTGAATGCAAATATATAGGGAGATATGCTTTATTGGGGAGTAAAATTAAAGGACTTTAGAGTGACAGGCTAAAGCCCCCTAATTTGGTTTGTTATTTTAAATTTTGTTATGAGATGTTAGCCCCCAGGTGGAGGGAATAGAGGGAACTCTAGAGTGAGAGCTGGTATCTTCCCTGCCTAACCCATCTACAAAATTTCAAAATTTCAAAATTTCAAATTAACCAATTTTCTTTATAGAACCAAGTAAGGGTAAAGAATATAATTGCTCCTATTTGGCACAATACATTTAAATACTTCCACAATATAAATATCCATAATTATTACTGATTCATTAAAGAAGGAAAAAGATATTTGATTCTTATAGTTTTTATATCGTGTTTAGAGTGTTGATAATTTTTATTTTTTGCTTATATTTTTATTAAAAATATCAAAAACAACTTTTCAAAATTTGTACCTTAAAACATACTTACAAAAATCAATTGAAAAAGTAAAAGTTATTTTTCTTATTTAATTTCCTTGTGGGTTCGATATCTCGGGGCTGAATCAGAAAGTCTTATATTACTTGATAAACGATATGTATACTTGCGTAGTATCCCATATTATAAATCATAAATTTCCTATCGAAATCGTAAGCATAAATATTAGGAGATCAATAGGCAAGCATCAAATGAATCTCCATATACTGAGAAATCATCCATAAACACTTCTATTCCATCATCAATTAATTTGCTAAATATGGACGTCATACATCTTTGAAATGTTGCAGGTGCATTACATAATCCAAAGGGCATTCTTATAAAAGCAAAAGTTCTATAATGGCTAGTAAATTTAGTCTTCTCTTGATCCTTAGGAGCAATATGTATTTAGTGATAACCGGTATATCCATCTAAAAGGCAATAGTACTTGTATCCAGCAAGTCTGTCTAGCATTTGGTCTAAAAATGGTAAAGGAAAGTGATCTTTTCTGGTGGCGTCGTTTAATTTTCTATAATCAATACATATTCGCCAACCAATGACTTGTCTTGTCGGTATAATTTCATTTAGATCATTTACATCAACAGTCACTCCTCCTTTCTAAGAAAATTAATGAATTGGGCTTACCCCAACACTATCAGAAATATTATATATAATTCCAGCATCTAACCACTTTAAAAACTTTTTTTTAAACACTTCTTTCATTATTGGGTGCAGTCTCCTTTGTGGCTAGGTATATCTTATTCATTTAACAAAATTCTGTGCATACAGATCGATGGATTGTTTCCTTTAATATCAGCTATGGACCAACCAAAATCCTTTCTGTATCTTTTTAAGTTGTCTAATAATTTTTTTTCTTGATATTCATTTAAATCCAAAGATACAATGACTGGTAAAGTAGATGATTCTCCTAAAACATATAGTTCAAATGATTAGGGAGAATTTTCAACTCAAGTTCAAAAGGTTTAATGATAGATGAAATTAAACTTTTATCTCTATTTTCCATAGTATCCAATCTTTCAAATTTTTCTTGAACAAATTCTAACTTTTCATTCTTCATATCATCCAAATCATCTTCATTTTCACTTTCATACTCATCCCCACATTCCACATTTTCTTTAAATACTTCTTTAAAATGAACTTCTCTCAAATAAACGCAGATTTCTATTCGAAAGCACTCATCATCTTTTTCAGTTGAAGGGTATTTCATAAATTTCAGAATATTGAAAGTTACCTCTTCGTCATTAACTCTCACTGTTAATTCTCCTTTTTGAATGTCAATCGTAGCTCTCCCAGTAGCAAGGAATGGTCTTCCCAAAATAATTAAAATTTATTTATCTTCATTCATATATAATACAAAAGCTAAGTATTGTGTTCTTCATTATCTTATGATTTTGTAAACACTTATTTTGTGGATTTGCTTTGAAATGAAGTTTTTCGTTGTGTTTTCTTCGTGTTTTGCTATGTCTTTCTCTTACTCTTTCTTCTTCTATGGAAATAGTGGCACGAGAAGATTATGTCATTGTTTCCATTCTACTTTTCTTTTGTAATGAGTAGGACTCATGTTTAGGATATTGAGATGCTTGCTAAAAGAAGTTTTAATTATAATGTGATGGTTTTTACTTGCGCTTCATTTACATTACAAAAGCGGCCCGTTGTATTGTTAAAATTCATTATAATTGCATTGTCCCAAAAGGGCAGTGTAATTCTCAACAAAGTGGAACCACAATCAATGTCCATGAATGATTTACGTAGTTCATGGGGATTGACTGAAAATAAATAGGGAAATATGGTTTCATGGGCGTCAAATTGGAGGTTTCAGGGTGACAGGCTGAGATCCCCAATTTGGTTCTAAAGTTTGGTAACTAAAGCTAGGGTTAGCCTTCGGTGAAGGGAAGTGGGAGCTCGAAGTGGCGGCCAGTATCCTCCTGACCTAACCTTAGATTTAGGGACTAAGCCTAGGATTTGTCAATGTTCTTTATAGCACTCTGAAGAGGGGGTACTCGGAAGAGGGTAAAGAATAAGATTGCTCATATTTGGCACATATAATATTTAATGCATCTCATTCCTAAAATTTATCTAATTCATTATATAAGAATAGTAGATTTCATTTTCTAAAAATTCATCAAACCAATTTATCCAAAAAGGGTTATCTTTGGAAGTAATATTTGCATTTAGGAGTAGTTATTATTCTTACATATAATCATCTGCATTTACGAGTACTTGTTAGAAAAACCACTTATATCGACCTTCCAATCTAAAGTCTGATAATTGCATACTAGAATTTGACTAAGAACCTCTTACCTCGCTTCCCTATGGGATCGATAAACAGGACTCCATTAGAGCCCTGTATTACATGATATGATACGTATACTTGCATTTGAAATTGTGACTTTATAAAATCATTATATATATATAAATCTGAGGTCATAAATTCTTACATATAAAAAAAGTCGCATCAATAATCACGATGTGCAACATAAGCCCTAACTCGTTTTAGGATTCCGAGGTTGTCATCGGGTATGACATTAACCCTCCTATCTTCCAGGTTATTCACATGATCAGTGTCAGGTGAATATAAGTCCTAAATAATAAAATTGACATGATGAAACAACAAATAAATACCCCAAATTGAAGCCAAACCATAGGATAGTTCAAGAAAACACCAAGATCTCTCTTGGATCTATGTCTTTCCCCTAATCTTTCTTTCCTTTGGATTCCTACAAAAATTGTTCCGAAATTTGAGCCACTCACTTATTGGATTTCCTACTACCATATTTTCTTGAAAAACCTTACCCTTTGGAAGTCATGAGTACAATATTTCCTGATCTATATCAAGAATTTTCTTAGGTGACTTTGGTTATCTAAGATGTAATTAACTATAGAGGCTTGCCCTTATAGGAAACTTAATGACCCCATATTAATATAAACCCTATCTGATTCCTTCATATTATATAGGGGAAATTGTCGGTCAACAACGGTTCACAGATCAAACAGATGTCATGAATTCTTTAGTTTATTTGATCAAGCCTTACCGCCAAGCAATGTATCTATTCTTTAGGATAGATGCATGTCTTGTGGTAAAGTGCTCGATTATCTAAACTATCACTTATACGAGATTGGTTTGATTTCATACTATTCAAAAATTAAAATATTATTTTCAAAAATCTATATATATCAAATTAAACAAAAACCCCATTTTATTAAACTATATTTTAAACTCAAACAAATTCGAAAGATTATTAACGACCGACAGTTTTCTGGCGACTCTGCTGGGGATCAGTTTCTCTCTTCATTAAGATCAGGATATGTTATATTTATACATTGGTAGTTCATGTCCCTCATGAACCATATTAACATTCTTCCTTTGATATACTTCACCCATTTCTTTCTTGGTAAAGTATGATCAGTTTTCCTTGATTTCAGGACCATCTGTTTAACCATCCTTAAACAGAAGGGTTCAGGAATCTTTTAGGATTCTTCTTAATTTTTTGGGGTCAGAACCCTGATAGGTGTGTTAGCAAATAAGTATCGTCAAGACAATGTGCGTCGTGAAGGGGATACCGGACGGGGTCCCGCACTTCACCTTCTCTTTGTGCCTCCCGAGTTCAATCCTGCCCTCGGCAGATTGACGCATCCCTCCTTAAAATCTTAAAAATCCTTTTAACAAACATATCTAAAAGAAAGATAATAATAATAATAAAATATTAAGATGAAATAAAATTGTGCCCAGTTCACAGAGTAACTTTCCTTTTCGTAGTGTCTGCACTATGATTAAAAGGTTTAGGCCTTCGCTAACTTTTGGAATTCTTTTCCTTCGACAGTCAAAAGATGTCAACCCCTACACTGACTTTCTCCTGCAACTTGCCCTCCTCCCGCGAGGCCCATCTTGCAGCACCAATGATTCAGTTTGGGACTGGCTTCAATGAGTTTGAAGTCATACTTGGAAAAGCCCCGTTCGTAGTCGTGAAAGTTGCCACCTCGGAAGTTCAAGAGCCGTCTGCTGAGTTCAACTTGAACTCTCACCAAGATTTCCCTTCTGCTAAGAAGGTGCTGCTCCCATTAAGTCAGTCATCTCCGTGCCTAGGAGAGTAGTCACTCCTACTGCTATTGGTTTTACCATCACTGCACCTACTTTCCCGTCTGCCAAAGGGAAAGAGATTCTGCTTGAAGAAGATTCTGACAACGCCTTTCTTAACCTGTTGTTAGTTTTTTAGATTGGTTCTAGTTCCAGGGTTCCCCCTCCAACCAGGTCTCAAAGGAGGAATCGCAATCGAAGAAGTCTTAAAGCCGCCAGGGCACGAGTTGTAAGTTTGTCAGTGATCAATGAGATTCCTCAATAGGAGGAACTCGGTCTAGCGGATACCTCTCCTCTTCTTCGAGGGAGTAGGTTCCACCCGTTAGTTGACACTACCGGAGAAGAAAGCCTCCAGAGGATTGCTGCCATGATACCGTCGCCACATGGCCGTGAAAAGGTGAGGGAGAGGTCCACACCCATCAGCTAAGCTTACACCCTCTTCCAGAAGTTAGCTACAAATGAAGGATGTTTTGTTGCTAAGATCTTTAAGAGGATGGGATGTGGAATATCCCCCAAAATAAAATATGAGATTTTGAAAATGGAGAGGCCCGTCCAAGTATCCGTCAAACACCGTTTAGGAAGACACGTTAATGCCACCACTATAAATGTTACTACTGTTGTTCTGACACCCGCAGTGCACAGGTCAGTTAAGTCCCGGTTAGGTCCGAGGGTACCGTTTGCCGATGACTATAAGGAATCCCGGAAGAGAAAGAATTGGAGACGATTATTCTCATATGTGCATGGTCTGCACCCTAGGGAGTACACTTCCCCTCACTACTTCGATGTCCCCGCCGAGACACCCCATCCTAAGGCGATGAATTTTAAAAGGAAAGTGTGGTTACAGAAGGTCGTTGCACCAGTACATTCCGAAAGGTCTGTAGACCACCAGATGGATCATGAGTCTGATGTTCCCATTGCCACTACCACCGTTGCTTCTGAGTCAGTGGCAGAGAAAAGTGACAGTCGAGAAAAGCCCACAGATTTGAAGTTGACAAAAGATAAAACAATCGATGATAAAGTTTGAAAGCTCCGAGCAGAAATTGCAGAAATGACAAAACAATGAAGGTTAGATATCGATGATGAGGATTACTTCCTGTCAGATTAAATTGACGAAGAATTCATGGAAATCAATATATTTCAAACTAGGTCGACGTTATATGCGCGTGATGCTCCTAGTGATAAGAACACCGTGGATGAGCTTCGAAGGACCATTCTGACAAGAGATGAACAGATTAGTCGTCTGGAGAAGAAGATGGAGGAGATGACCGCTGCCATGACTATCATGGCTACACTCTACAGACAGTCGCAGTCACAACCAGCTGCCTCTCTGGAAATTAACCAGCCTGAAATCATACACATTACAAATGAAAGAAAAGAAGTCACTTCAGCCAGTGAAGACGAACCACTAAGGAAAAATCCAACTCTGAGTTTACCAGAAATGTATATCAAACAAATGGTCGAACATCAAGTTTGGGAGGCCTTGGTTCAGTCCAAAGGCGGATCATCAGTTTCGAAGGGTAGACCCTAACCAGAGGATTTCGATGTTGTGCCATACCCCAAGGCTTCGTGCCCCCAACTTTCAAGATGTTCGACGGGACAGTAAATCCTCGTCGGCATGTATCGCACTTTTGAGCCAGTTATTGCAACACAGGAGGGAGTGAAGCATTGTTGTTCTGGTAGTTTGTCAGCATCTTCTAAGGAATAGCATTTAATTGGTATGCCAAGCTTTCCAATGGATCAATAAAGACATTTGCAGAAATGGAGAGCATGTTTGTGAAAAGATTCGTCGGTGCCCAGCACCATGTTATTATAGGAGATCTCATAATAGAGCGGCAAAAGCCCGACAAGACTCTGGTTGACTGCATCTTGAGGTGGAGAAACTTAAGCATGAATTGTGAACCTTAGCTACAAAAACAACACGTGATCGAGATACTACTCAAGAGTATCCACGGTCCCGTGGCTTTCATGCTTTAGGGTCTCACCATTAAGTCCTTCAGGGAACTACTCAGCAAGGCAAGCAGTTCAAAAGAAGATGTCAAGCATATGGAGCCTACAGAGAAAGAAGAGAAAAGAAGGACCACCGAAGCATATGAAAAGAGATCTGGCGTAGTAGCAATGATCGATAAAAGGAAGCATCCAATGAGGATTCAGGCTGAGCAGTCGCCGCAGCAACACAGTCAGCCGCCTCAGCACAGTTAGCCTCCACAGTATAGTCAGCCTCAGTAGTATGGTCAGCCTCATGGATAGTAAAGCAGTCAGTCTGGTCAGCAGCAGAGGTCATACAGGACAGATGGACGATAGGGTCCAACGATGTCAGAACGGCTACGCAAGAACTACTCTTTCAAGGATAATGTTGTAGCAAAAATGTTCAAGAATTTAATGAAGAAGCCCGAGTTCAGATTAGTTGTCTCAGTTAGATGGTTGTCTCAGATTTGGGGGTGAAACCCCTCAAACCCCTGACTTTGTACGATTAACTTTATGCCCATCTGAGGTCTCAAAATGATAATATAAGCGATTTTGGCTACGTTCTTACTGTCTCTATTGATGACGTAAATATTCACAAGCTATCTAACCCTGATTTCGATTCCCAAAGTGATCCTCAAATCATGTTAGCTCCCAACAAAGACGTTGGTAAAGACGAAGAAGTTATCGACAACATCTGTTACGATGGCATGATGACTAAGGAGCCAGTCCTCGAATGCAAAGGAACATCGCTTGACATCGACGTGGATTTTTCAGATACAAAGACGATACTAGAAGAGCCAACTACAGTAATAAAAAAACCTTAGGGTCCTGAAGAAGAAATAACGGAAGTACATTTAAGAACTGAAAAGATGTTGCCACCAAGGACAGCTCTAACAAATAAAAGAAAATAGATAATTACTCAAGAACAATTTCCTCAAGCAATAGAAAAAGTACAAGTTCAAAATGAGATTAAAAATCCAAACAAAGTGGACTACAACGTACTAGCTCATCTCAGGAAGTTGCCAGTCAAACTAAGCATTTACAACTCTTTGATTCTATCAAAGGAGATGAGAGAAACTCTGATCAAGGCTCTACTTAACCCAGATATTTGCTTAGCATAGTTGGCTAGCACATCCTTAGATGGAGTTTGTACTTTGAATGGACAGCCTAGTGTAACCTTCACCGATGAAAATTTGCTACTCGGTACAGTCGATCACAACCGTCCACTCTATATTTTTGTCATCATCGGCGGGTTTGTACTTTCCAGAGTGTTAATAGATCCTGGAGTGCCACTCAACATAATGAGTCTACGGACGTTAGCCTACTTAGACATCAACGCACGAGAGCTCACTACAAATAAAATGATGCTAAGAGGATTCAATCAGAAAGGAGAAAGAGCCCTCGGATCTATAATGCTGCAAATGAAAGTTAGAAATCCAGTAACAACTGCAAAATTCTATCTCATCAACGTGGATACTTTGTTCAATACCCTGCTTGATCGACCGTGGCTTCACGAGTACAATATGGTCTCGTTGTCGCTTCACCAATGCATCAAGTACTACAAAGATGGACAAGAACATTGCATTAAGAGAGACTTACAACCTTTCTCAATACTTGAAGTAGGCATCCATGAAGACGCCGCCTACTATGCTCCCCCGAAGAAAAGAGTCTTTTCAAGAGAAGTTGTGACAAACAAAATCGAAAACTCAAAAGAACTACAGAAATAGGACCATACACCTCCGCTGCAACAATCTCCCACCACTCCTTCACAACGATTTGGTGGAGATTCTTTTAGCCCAAGCATCTGAGGTCGAGGCCGGGGACGCGGGCGAAGAAGAACTCACAAGATTGTTGAGTGGTTGAAGCCGGTGATCAGAATCAACGTAGAAGGAAGCTCTGAAGATGATGAATTCAATAAATAAACAATGATGATAAGTCATAAGAAGCCTCAGTTCGAGATTTCTACGGATGACACAGAAAAGGATGAATATGAATCAATGTATGATCGGATTAATCATTATGTTTAATCCATGACCCTAACTCCGATCTATCCTCAAAAGATTGAGAGTATAGAGGTCAAGGAAGTTCATAATGATGGTTTTAAACCGATCAAGTTTTATAAAGCTTCTCCCTCTACTTCTGAACCTTGTGTAATTCTCGAAGAAAATGATTCTATTGAATTAATGGAATTACTTTTTGGTTACTTTTCAACATGTGTACAAAAATTAATTCAACAAGGACATGTGTCGAAGCAAATGCCAAAGGATAAGCTACAATCGTTTGAAAAATTACGGGATACAAAAGGAAAGAAATTCAATTCAAAAGAAGGCCTTGGGTTTGGTACGATCAGACCCGTCGATGACTCGGGATTTTGTATGGTTGTTACTAGTCAATCATCAGAGGATTGCCTTGACAGTAAAGATGAATTCAAAGATCAATCAATAGAGGATGCTCTACCAGAGTTCGAAGAAGAAATCAAATCAACTGTGAACAAATTAAAAGAAATCAATCTCGAGACTGAGGAGCAGCCCCGACCCACTTTCATAAGTTCGTTACACAGCAACGAAGAGGTTACAGACTTGGTCGAGTTACTATTAGAATTTAAGGATTGCTTCGTTAGAGCTATGACGAAATGTCTAGACTATCTCCAGAGGTTGCAGTTCACCGACTATGAGTGGATCAAAGTACAACGCCAGTAAAGCAAACTCCCAGAAGAATGCGCCTCCAAATAGAACAAGTTACAGCAGAATTAAAGAAATTAATAGACGTTGACTTTGTCCGAGAAGAACAGTATCCAACATGGTTGGCTAAAATCGTGCCGGTTAAGAAGAAGAATGGACAAATCCGAGTGTGTGTCGACTTCAGGGATTTGAACAAGGCATGTCCAAAAGATGAATTCCATTTAACAATACCAGAATTAATGGTGGACATTGCGTCATCACATGAAATTTTCTCCTTCATGGATGGATCGTCAGGTTACAATCAAATTAAAATGGCCCCGGAAGATGCGACGCTCACAGCTTTCAGGACTCCGATTGGGATCTACTTTTATATTGTGATGTCGTTCAGATTGAAGAATGCTGAAGCTACTTACCAAAGAGCGATGACGAAGGTCTTCAATGACCTCATTCACAATTAAGTAGAATGCTACGCGGACGATTTGGTCATCAATAGCAAAGTAAAAGAAAACCACTTGTATGATTTGAGGATCGTTTGAATGATTACGGCAATATAATCTCAAGATGAATCCCTGAAAATGTGCCTTCGGCGTTACCTCCGGAAAATTTTTGGGATTCGTTGTCTGTCATCGGGGAATCGAAATTGACCCAGAGAAGATTAAAGCTATCTTAGAAATGCATCCTCTCAGAACCTTGAAAAAACTACGTTCTTTTCAAGAAAAATTAGCATACTTAAGACGCTTCATATCTAATATGTCAGGAAGGTGTCTACCCATTTCGAACTTACTTTGAAGGGATGTCACATTTGTTTGGGGGGAGCCGTGTCAATAGGCTTTCGAAGATATTAAACGATACCTAACGACACCACCTGTCTTAGCAACCCCTATTCCGGGTAGACTGTTGATACTTTTTACCATGGCTTTAGACGAGTCTCTTGGAGCCTTACTTGCCCAAGTCAATGATAAGGGTAAAGTGAACGCACTCTACTACTTAAGTCGACGTCTAATATTCACGGAAGAGAAGTATCCTCCTATTGAGAAGCACTGTCTAGCTTTGGTTTTCGCCTCTCAAAAGTTTAGACATTACATGTTTCATAAGGTCAACCTAATCTCAAAAGTTAATCCATTGCAATATTTGATGACCCGACAAACACTTTTCGGATGCTTAACAAGGTGGTCGATGATATTATTACAATTTTGATATAACTTTTGTGCCCCTTCACGCTATCAAAGGGCTGATTCTCGCAGATTTTCTCGCAGTGCACCCACTACTAGCTGGGTCCCCTCTCAACGATGACTTACCAGACGAACAGATAATGCAATTAGAAGATCCCAATGCTCAACGTTGGGAACTGCACTTCGATGGAGCGTCATCAGCTAGAGGAGACAAAGGACAACAGACAATGATGCCCGGTAAAGCAGGAATTGGTTTGATCTTCGTGACACCAGATCGGGCCATAAAAAGTTATTCCTACCACCTGAAAGAGCCATGTACCAATAACAAAGCAAAATATGAAGCTCTAATCATCGGTTTGGAATTGGCAATATTAATGGAAATTACAGACATTACCATTTATGGTGACTCACAACTGAAACAACAAGTTGCAGGACAGTATAAAATTCTGAAACCAAGATTAAAAGAATACCATCGATACATGATGAAATTTTTGAAACAGATTCCGAGTGTGACATTCTATAGGATTCCTCGAGCAAACAATGCCCAAACGGACACCTTAGCTAAGCTTGCTAAAAAGTTGGCTTGTCCACCTGAAGATTCTATAGATATTACCGTGCAAGGGCGTCAAGTTTTGTCGCAGATCGACCTCGACAGTTTGCACAAGATTGGAATAGAAGAAATAGCAGCTGCTGTGTCAAATGATATAGAGGATTGGCGTCAACCGATAATATAATATCTGCAAACAGGAAGGCTACCAGAAGACAAATCGAAAGCACATCAAATTCAGAAGATGGCTCTCTCATTTGCCTTAATTGACAACTTTCTTTACAGGAGATCCTTCGATCAGATGTGACTCAGATGTCTCAGCAGAGCAGAAGCACAGAAAATCGTCAAAGAAGTACATGTCGGATTGTATGAAGCTCACCTGTCAGGACAAAAAATGAAGATGAAAATCAAAAGACTCGGATATTATTGGCCGACAATGATGACCGACTGCATGGACATAGCTAAGAAATGTCATCAATGCCAAGTGCACGGAGTGGTCTTGCACCAATCTCCGAATGTTCTACACCCCACGATTGCCTCGTGGCCATTCGAGTGTTAGGCCACGGATATAGTGGGTCTGATAGACCCTATGTCATCCAAAGGACACATACATCTCAGATAAAAAGACAGCCAAAATTTAAAAAATTTTCCTTCAACCACAAGATATTGGGCAGCCTTGCATTTGAATATCTTTGGATCGATGATCTCCTTAGCTATTTTGCCCGTCTCCAGAATAAGGAAGTAAGGGCCACTCCAACTTTTTATTTCTTTCAATCTCCACCTCCATCATTTCGAGTTCTATAATGGTTGGTCGTAGTAACTTTTGACTGTCCGCTCCCCCAAATGGATGCACTTAGAAAGGAGATTAGCCACCTAGTTGTCCTCAATAGCGATGTGTTTTATTCTAAAATCGACAAACTTTAAAAATTTCATCTTTGGCTTTATTAAGGTTCTTGGCCATCATCTCTCCTTTGTCTTTGATATCGACGGACATTTGATTATTCCCTCCCCCAAACGTATGCTCCTTTAGTCGGCTTATCAAGGGCATTCAGTCTACTTAACTAGGGTCAATCGGTCAACTGGTTTGGGGTCATTCAGTCGACCCACGAAGCTCCCTAGGTCGTTGAACTTTGTTTGGTCGGCTCATTTGGTACGACTATCAGCCTTTCACCCCTTAAGTGGTTTATGTTTCTAAGATGAGACTAAGTTGTTGGGCAGAGGACACGATACCATAATCCGACAAGTTGGCTTACCCCTTTAACAGGAAAGCCACTTGGTGGATTTGTGTTGGTGTCGTGTTGGGCACTTGAGTAATCTTGTCAATCTTTAAGGTCACTCTAAGATGACTTGTTGTGTTACTCTGAAGAGTGGTAAATCTCTTTCGTTGGTTGGGCACATCCTAATCATTATTTTAAGGGGTTTTCTCTTAAAATGTTTTGTACGTGATTTTTAAGGAGGGCTTTAGATCACGTGGACTCATATTGATGTGACATATAACTTCTAGTGGGCCATCTTTGACCACACTCATTTTCAGTTCATAAAATCTATTCAAGATTCGTGTTAATGTATTTTGGGTGTACTTACATATTTGTATATCTAACACCCAAACTTTCATATTTATATAACACTCAAATAATTAATATCACATCAAAAAATAATATTATTACAATTATTTAAAAATAAAATATATCTTTTTCAGGCATAAATTTATTGCACTAGTGTTACAAATATAAATATCAATCTTTAAATATCAGACATGTAAATACATGAGAATTGTGCGTGTAAATTTCTTAAATAAAAATAAACATTCATTTCATTTCAGGATTAAATTACATTCAAAAAATATAAGACATGTCTGTGAGTGATAAAATATGCCACGTCCCTCGCCTGGCTTTCCGTATTTTGGACATGGGTAAATACTCTTGTTGCCCCTCCTTCGTCACCCTCGTTCTGGATTTTCCTCTAGCATTAGCTTATCTAACCTCTCACATCTGATAGTTCGACTAATCTCACACGAAATATCTTTGATCTTTATTCTTCTTTATCCTTTCACCTTCAATCTCTCATTAGGTATTTTCATACTATATGCCTTATTTGTGGGCTTTTTGTCATTTTTAGGATTTTCGGTGAGTTCTGCATCCGGATTTATGAGATTTTTTCATTCTCTTCCATTTCGTTGTGGAGATTTATGCCCTAAATATGGTGATTCTTTCTATTGTCAGTTAGCTATACAAGTTTTATTGGTTCCCATTGATTGGGTATGTTGATTTGCATTTGGCGAATGAATTTGTTGTGGTGACATTGTTATTGGGATTGTTTTGACATTTGTTATTGCGATTGCGGGGAAGTGACTGCCTTGCGACTCTCTCAAATACACAACATATGTTATTGAGAAAATTGTTGGAGTATAAAAAAGAAATGAAATATTTTTCAAGACATGCATGCATATCTATTCAGGAAGCAGTTGAAGATTTTGAGTGCAACAATGGCTCTTTACATTTATATTCATCGGCATCCTACAATATCTGACATTGACTTTGATGTTGCTGACGAAAATCAATCGACAGTTCCTCTAGAAGCATGAGTACTTTTGGGGGAGTCAATATTACCATATGATTCTGATCTATGTGACACTTGTAAGCAAAATGAAGAGGGTACTGAAGAAATGATTGCAAGAGCACATCAGTGATGCATTAGCAATGTGTGATGCATATATGATATTATATACAACGATATTATTAATCTCTTAATGTCGTCTCTTTATTTAATAATATTTGTGGAAAATTGTATGATTTTACAATGTTTTTTTTTTCATTCTTTAAGCATGAATTTTATCTTAACTTGAATAACCTCCTAGGCAATCATGGGTATAATAAAATTGCCTCTTTTTTGCATGTTTTAAGTTTGAAGGTCAATAATGAGATATGATCTTAAAGGTTTTTCTAGATGATCTTTATGTTACTATGCATTTAGACTTATATATGACATTCATATAAAAGCAACCATAATCCATTTCTTTTTCAATTATAGCTATTGGGATTATTCTGGAAGTTATTTGTGTCAAAATGTTTCTGTGACATACAAAGTCGGCATTACATGATTTAAAGGAAACCAATATCTCTTTTCTTTAAGGTATTTTATCTTTTATACAACAACCTTCCACTAAGTGGGTTCAACAACAAAAATCATTTTTTCTTAATTATGTCATATTGAGTATCATATTATCATTTAATTCTTTAAGATCTTTTCTTAGAATGAAAAATCATTCGTTAGTTTATATTTGCTTTAAACATCACAACTTTATAAATCTTTATCTATTTATTTATGTTATTCTTATTAGTTAATTTTTCATAACTTTATTGTTATACAATTAAAGCAAGTTAATTATATATTTCTAATTTTCAGCTTTCAATAAATAAGGACCATGAAACCTTCTGGTGCTTCTAAAATTTTGTACTAAAACAATAGATTGCAGTGTTGTCCACTTAGAACATGAAAAAAGAAATAACTATGAAAAAAATTTTAAAGGTGTCCAAAGAATAGATCAAAATAATACTGTGATTTCTTTAAGAGAACAAATTAATTTAATGATTCTACCTCAAATAATGACCAGACATGAAAAGTATACGTGAAACAATTATCTCATAGGATTTATCATCTGAATTTCAAAATAAAAGTTTTGATAATATTAATTATTGTTATTTTATTTTTTTTATTTTTGATTTTAATTGTGTTGCTCGCTGATAAGTGAGACATTTTTAGATGTAATAGTGAGTTTAAGAATTCTAAATATGATTTTTATTTAAGATCAAGTTATTAAACCTAGAATTGTTATCTACAAAAAGCACAACAATATAAAAACAAAGATGTCTTCTTTCTATAAACATCTGCAACACAACTACCACACATCTGAACTAAACACTGACAAACAACTTCCTCACATAATTGTTGCACAACAGCATCAAGATGCAGCTGCTTCAAACAAATCCTTAATCTATATATTCTAAAAGAAGTTATTATGTAATCTCCCTACTGCCAACAACCAGAGCATCAACACTGAGGTACTATTTCATCGGAAGAAAAAATGCACTATTTTACTTACTATTCTAAAATTTTTGTGTTTGATTTGAAGTATATTTTAACAATGAAATACATGCTTAATCATATAAAAAAATTACAACCCAAATATACTCTTCATATTCATTAGAATGTACTTTCTGCGTCATAATATATCATTGCTGAGGAGCAAGAAAAACACCAGAAATTATGATTTTGTCCAGACAAAGACCTTACCACCAGCTGCGGCACCAGCAAGAGTACCAATTCTGCACGGATGGGAAGCAAAGCGGCAAGGGATTGAACTCATTTCTGGGCTCTCCAAAGCTGTTGTAGTTTTGCTGGAAATGGAAATAACATCTAGAGCTCTTCTCATATTTCCAAGAAACAGGAAGGAGTCGTCCCATCCCCAAACAGCCCTGCAAAAGAAAATTAGCTATTCGATAACCAACATTGTTCAATTGCATGCTCTAACTTGTGATCAGGATAATGCAAGTTTTGGAAAGGCATGGTAGACTTTGAAAAATAAGGCAATTCATGGATCAAAAGCGTATTGAAAGAGGATCGGAACTGAACTTCTAAATTAAAAAACATACATTTAGTTAAAGGTACTAGAAGTGAGTGATTGGTTTAAGCACTTCATTAAATAAAGAAAGTTGTCATAAAATTTATTTAAATTATGATAAACAATAGGTGATATATTAAGGATTATAAAGTAGAATACAATATAATTTGAATGAATTTCATTTAAAAGAATTTTGCATTACCATAGATTACTTAACGCAATTTAGTCAACTTTTTTGTGAACAAGCCATGAGAAATCATGCTGAATGTATAAAGCTGGTATTTGTGAAGTCAATTGCGAGATGCAACAAGAACACACCTGAATGAGGACAACCATCTACCAGTTCGATTGTAGTGATTAACCATAGATATCTCATTGCGACGAGATACACTGGTAATTCCAACTGTGTCATCAAGGCTGCATTAACATAGTAAGAATCATAATAACCATGAATAAACCTTACAAAATAGCATAAGCCCTCGAGACCGAAAGTGAAAAGTTAGAGGACTTGCATTATATGATAGAAAAAATTATCTTTCCATTTAAGTATTCCCATTTAATTACAAGAATACCAAAGAATCTTGATTAAGAAATAGAAAACAGAAGAAGAATAACAAACAGACATGAAGGTAAAACTTTGAGAATTATTACAGAGTCGCCAGCAAGTAGCAACAAAAAAATGCAGCACGTTCCAAATGGATAAGGAAAAAAAAGAAAATTTAACGCAGTCCCTATATCCACTTCATGCATTGACCAATGGGATGAGGCACTAGCAAGCTAACTCTACTTGGGGTTGTTTGCGATCAATTTTATTTTTATTTTTATTATTTGTCTTTGTTATGTTATATATATATGTTCTGGATTTAAAACAAAAACATGTTAGTCACATTCAAAATAAATAAACTATTTTTAAGAACACATTTTGTAGTTGTTTTAGAAACACAAAATTACTACCTCGCCCTAAGCCCTAAATCCTAAACAAAAAATAAAAATATATGGAAAAAACAAGAAACAAATAAATTTTTAAAAACAAAAAATATTTCAATTCCAAACAAGTCCTTAATGATTGAAGCATGAACCAAACAACATATCATGGCAACTTCAAGTTTGCAAACCAATTGTGCAACCACAAGACATTCATATGATAAACAAGATAATACGAGTCTTTTTCATTTTATGTTTATGTATTTCATCAATGCTTCGTGAATCATGTCATCTTATATAATCCAAAAAATATAAATAATATATTGTGTCCTTGCGTTAAGATTTTTTTTTTTTTTTTTTTTTTTGTTTTGAAGTATTTGATGAGTCATATGACTTTAGGTATCCTTTTGAATGGTTTTTATATTATGTTTTTCGATACAAGTTTGATAATAAAGCTTAAAGGCAACCAAGATCTCCGTCTTTATGGTTCATCCGTCTTCTTATAGTGTTTGATTATATATTTATTTACGATGATCTGAGCCCTTAATTTTCTTATTTACTTACTCATTCTATTACATATATACTCCATTTTTTTTATTAATCATTTAAATTTACATTCTCAAGAAATATAAACTCAAATATTTCAAATGCTTCTAAAGTTCTATACTGCAATTGCGATATACAATATTCCAAGTATACTTCAAGACAATATGTTGGCTATGTAAAAAAATTATATAGATGACCCATAAATAGAACACTTGATGATTGTAATTTTTTAAAATGGGCAAATGATAGTAAAGAATCCACTTCAAATAATGATCATGTCTGGAGATAAGTTTGAAAAAAAAAATCTCAAAAAAACTTAATTGTTTGGACATGAAAGTCAATGTTATAATAACATTATTTATTTATTATGGTAATTTTTATTGTGTTATTATGTGTCACGTGATGTATTATATCTGACGTAGTAGGATAATGGACTCATTGTTTTTCTTTTTTTTTATGAACTGTTGAAAATTAATTATGTTGTTCTATTTAAATTATTTTTGAAAGTGACTTACAGCTAACATATATACATAAAGACATAACAATTCTTCTTTTAGAAACATAACAGCACAACAAATCATCCATACAGACATTGTTTCACCATCAGCAGCTTTCTAGCAACAGTTGATCAGCTGCTTATTCAATAAGCTACAGCTACACCAAACAGACCCTTACGCTCAGGCCACAAAAGCTATAAATTTTTCAAAATTATTTCAGAAAATTGGAAAAGAAGAAAATTATTAAGTGTGGATAATCGCATGGGAATTAGGTGCAAACCCCCGTCACATGGAATAATAACTAGCACATATGTTGCCAACACCTAGTAATTTCTCTTGGAGACTGGCATAATAAATACATTTTAAAAACAAAGACTAAGGTCTACATGCAACTTCATTACTTGGACCCAAGTTTCACCAGGTCATATTATAGATCAGAATTGATGAAACTGAAAAATTTTAAGAAAAAAAATCAAGGTGAAATAGGGTGCCATTGTAATAAGCAAAAGGGCAATCAATTCTGCAAATATTCTTCACATGTTAAAACACTTCAGTTCTGACTTCCAAAAGGAATTTCGCACAATGGGGATACTATCATGTCAGCATAAATTCAAATACAAAAAATTCGTAAATTATGAGGTAATAGAAGCCACATTTTTCTAGTGATTTATGCAACACATCTGCTATTTCATGGAGCAAACATGCATGATGTGCGGTGTTTTTTTTTTCTAGGGTGGCTTATGAGGGCAATCTAAGCCTTCACTATTAAAGAATTCTTCAAACTAATAGCATGTGAAAAATGTAAAAAATATCTTTTGAATCGAGTTAAATCAGAAGAACCTTGTTGTTGCAAGATAGCTTCCAGTGGGAGAAAAATATGCTGAATGTACAGCCCTTTTATGGTGAACCACTTTAAGGTGCTCCGGTTGATGATTCTTCATATTTCTTAGGTCCCATACGCAAGCTTTTCCATCGGTCGAGCTTGTAGCCATGAAATAATTATTTTCTGCGCTGAAGTCTACCGTATTTATTCTATCTTCATGCAGGCGCCATTTGCTTGAAGCCTTACCAGCCCTATCATCCCAGAGTTTAAGAAGCCCTGCTCCCTCCCCAATATAGAGGGAGTTGATATCACATGGCAATTGACAAATGGAATAAATACAGTTCTCACTCGAATATGTCACATTGAAAGTTTCCTCCTCAACATCCATCTTTCGTACTAATCCATCATAGCTACTAGTAAATATCTGCATATAGGTTCACCAAATTATTTTGCATGGTAGATAATTTCTTTCAAAGTAAAATGGAGTGAATCTTCAAGAATCGGGAGTATCAAGGGACAAAAAAGAGAGAGAGAAAGAGAGAGAGAGGGAGAGAGAGAGAGAAAGAGAAGAGAAGTAAACAGAAAATTATCAAACTTGCATTAAAAAATACTAATCCTGTCATTTAATATTTGAAATTTGCATTTTCCTTTATGAAAAGTTCGTTATTTTGAGAAAAATCACAAAAGAAAAAGGAAAGTTGTTGAACCCAAAAGTGCCTGTGGAATCAGGCCTAAGGATTAGAGTAAATTTGTGAGGACAAAGAAGACAAAGATGAGGTGAATGGTAAAAATAGAACATCAAACATTTTCTCATGAAATGATCTTTTATTTATAGGTATAGGAGACATTTGGAATACATAAATACATATAAGCCCCCTTCAAATACAAAAAAGTTCAGGAGTAGTCAGATCATTTGGATAATACACAAATGACAGTGATTAAAAATACATTTACAAAATCAGTCATGATGACTCCTGGTCCTCGGCTCATTCATTCTTTCGGCGGTGGCGGGCAAAACCATAGGAAGAAGACACAGAGACCACTTGACTAAACCCATCTGCAGATTTGTTTCATCCTTCAATCAACCTACTTCGTTCAGCTGGATGTGTAGATGTTCTCCGCTCGACCTAATGTAGAGTTGTCCTTTGTTCTACAGGGTGTATATTGGCTCGTTCGATTGTGTTTCGGTCGATTCACCTACTGAAGGGAACGAGTCATTAGGACTTAGGGATACGTTCTTCATTCTTGATGTCAACTTCTACTCTGATAAACTAAATCAACATTTCACTAATCTATATATGTTTTGACCGTAGGTCCCACTTTATTTGTCACGTAACTGTCTTTCCTTGAGATTTGTGCATTTTAAGTTCATGTTATAGATATCTAGTTCAATTCCCCAATTTAGTTGTATTTGACATAGGCGTTCATCAAACTCCTTGGTATATCGATAGATATTTTCATTGCTTCAAGGCCCTAATTGTTGGCCTACGCCTTGCATACAATATGGGAGCTCGTCACGTCTATGTGAGATCAAATTCACAACTCATGGTTAACCAAATAAAAGGAAAATTCAAGGCCCAAGATGAGGAGATGGCCAAATATCTCGCAAAGGCAAAAATGGAGATTGGACATACAAGTTTAAGCTTGACCACGTCGGGGGAAAAGAGAACCTGTTAGCTGATCTCTTATCTAGATGCACCCATCTGGGAGACAGAGCGTCCTAAAGGTTGGACCGGCCAACAATCGAAAAACCCAGAGCAATAGAAATATCTATTGGCAAACCAAGGAGTTGGATGGACCCCTACGTCTGTTACCTCAAAACTAGAGAACTGACAAATGAATTTGTCAACCCAAAGCGAATCAAAATCAAGGCGGCCCAGTACATAATGATGGAAGGGATGGTCAGGAGATCGGCTGCCTCCTCGTACTTGAGGTGACTTGGCGAAGACGAAGTTAAAAACGTCCTCCACAAAGTACATTCGGGTGAATGTAGGAGCCACCCAGAAGGATGAACTTTAGCCTATCAAATACAACAACAAGGCTACTATTGGCCTACACTTCTCAAGGTTGCGAGGAATTCGCGAGAAAGTGTGAGCAATGCCAGAAATACAATCCTTTGCAACACCAGCGCCGGCCAACTGCAACATATAATGAGTCCCTGACCTTTCACCACCAAAATAGTACCTAAGACGATATTCACCTTTGATGAGACAACGCAAATTCCTACTAGTCACCGTAGACTAATTTGCGAAGTGGCTAGAGAATAAAGCACTCACCCAATCACCGCTACTGTGATCCTAAATTTCATCTGTCGACACGACCTTCCTCTAATCCTCATAACCGACAACGATACTCAATTTGTCGACAAAGGTGTAAAAAGCTTTTGCCAAAGTGAAGGAATAAACCTAAAATTTGCATCAATACACCTTACTCGCACCAATGGTTAAGCAAAAGCCGCCAACAAAATCATCTTGAATCTCTTGAGGAAAAAAGTCGAAGATGCAAAAGGAAATTGTGCAGATCTCATGTCGTTAGTATTATGGGTCATCCAAATGATGCCTTCAACGGCAAAGTGACATAGTCCCTTTATGCTATCCCGCGATATGGAAGCAATGTTGCTGGTGGAGTATAATAATTACAGCCAAGACTGTTACAACCTCCGCCTTCAATGAAGGAAGACTTCGAAATGGAGAGAGGCTAATAATGGAGTAAAGTTGGCACTCAACCTTGCCGAAGAAGTCCATACCAAATCGGCCCTCCGCCAAGAAATTAAGAGATGAACTGCATGGCACTTCAATAAGCAAGTAAGAGAAGACCTTCACGCTAAGGATCTTGTACTCAAAAAAGCTATCCCAGCAACCCGAGGACAAGCGATTAGAATGCTTGACAGAACATGGATGTTGACCTCACTTTTGTTGAGGTTTAGTTTTTCTCCTAGGATTTAGGGTTCTAGCTTTAGGAGCTTCCCCGACGATCTTAGATCCTAGCAGTGGACCCACCTCGTTTTAGAATGCTCCAGACGAAATTCCTGACCTCTAGCTCACAGCAGGTAGGTTGGAATTGGCGTTATGACTCCAAATTGAGTTCCTATAGGACCGCTGGACCTTAGGATAGCCTCGTGCACATTTTCTGCTCCACAGCACAAATTTCTCCTTCAAATTCTCCGCAACGAATCAAGATCAAGGTCAGAATGCCAGAATGAGCGCCATCAAGGTCAGAATTTCGACGAGACCAAATTTGACGTACTTTCGACTCGACCGGTGATGAGGTTCCCCGAACGACCCCGGATGACGAAACGGACTGCGCCATTGCGTCCGGAACGTCGAATTTGCTAGGGAAAGACATATAACTTGCTATGTTTTCGAGCGCGGGTCTGCGACGCGAAATTCGACGTAGTTTAATAAAATAAGTTTTATTTTATTTTAAAATCCTTTTTAAATCCTATTAAAACCCTAAATCCTATTTCCCTCACTCGTGCCTCACACATGAGGCCTGGTCTCTCTTTCTCGATATTCTGGCTTTCTTTCACGATTTTATTCGCTCTCCTGTCGTCTTTCTTTTGTTTTACCGTGGGGTTTTCGTACTTTGCTCCCTTTGTACGTACCGTAGTACTTCTGTTGAGCTAGGTTCTTACCCACTACTTTTACTCTTGCTTTTTCCTGCGCTAACGACTCTTCTGCAGGAAATAAAAATATATGAAAATAATAATAAACAGGTAACAGTGCGCCGCGGATGAGCAAAGCATACGGTACTCCTGTGACACAGTCTTTACTTTCTTTACTGTTATGCATGCTTTACTTTTCAGCATATACTCATGCTAGTCTAGCTTGCTTACTTTCAGTACACATACTTGCTTAGCATGTTTTACTTGTCGTAGCATGTTATTCCTGCTTAGTTTAGCATGTTTCCTGCTTAGCTTAGCATACTATGTTTGTGATAAGTGATTTATGTTATTCACTATAGCATGCTCCTGTTCTTGCTTTCTTTTGCTACACCTGTCACTGTTGCACACACTCACTTGCAATAAAATGAAATATAAATGATTTGCATGTCCACTTTAATTTAAAACTTTAATTTAAATCATGACCTTGCTACGACGTGGAACTTGGAGCACGGTGGGCAGCACGGCCATTTTCTTCATCAAAACCTGTCGACTTCAGCAAAACCATTCTTTAGTTTAAATAACAAGCCCTAGGACTTCGAGGTAGTTCGCCTAGCTCGGCATAAATCCTCACCTGTTCTTTTAGGCTTTTGCACAGCCCTCCTGTGCGATATAAGTCCTAACTCGCTTAGGTTTCTGAGGTTGTCGTCTGATACGACGTAAGCCCTCCTATCTTTCAGGTAGTTTGCATAATCAGGACATTATGCAAACGTAATTCCTATAATTAATTTACAAGATTGAAATTAAAATAAATCCCTTTCCAAAATTTAAAGCCCAACCATAGGATAGTCTGGGACGTCCTCGAGGTCCTCCTCGAGATCTGTGACATCCCCTACCCTTCTTTCCTTTGACCCCAGAAATAACTGTTCCTCCTTGCGCCTTTCACCTATTGGATTTCCTACTACCAAATTTCGTTGAAAACCCTACCTCTTGACTTCGTGAAGATAGAAACCCGAGACCTAAATCGAGAGTTCTCTCAGGTGACTTCGGTCATTTGAGGGGTAATTAACTATAGGGGCTTGCCCCTATAGGGAGTTTTAAAGACCCCATATAATATAAACCCTATTTGATTCTTTTGTATTAAATAGGGGAATTTGTCGGTCCACATAAAGGTTCGCAGACCATAACGGATGTCATGAATTTTGTGGTTTATTTGATCGAGCGATATTGTCGAGTAGGGTGTCTATTCATCGAAATAAATGCGTTACTCGCGATATTACGCTCGTTCATCCAAACTACCTAACGAATGAGATCCGTCCTTTCCCATTCTCATATTTTAAAACTTAAAATTTTATTTTCAAAACCAATACATACATATACATAAATTAAATTAAATCCTCAAGCCCTTCCTCTTAAGCGGCCGACAATGGACGGGACCATTCATCATGAGCAAAAGGGTTTCCCTAGGAGCATACCAACTCAGAATATACACGGGAGACGACATACCCAAAACCTGGAGAAGAGATGATCTAAAATAAGTATTTCCTTAAATGTATAAGTTCAAGATAGCATAATGGAACGAAAAGATGTTAGTCGAAACTCCTGTTATTTATTTTTACTTTATTACAAACTATGTGAATAGCTAAAGCTCTCAACCAACCAGTCTAAGTGACTGATGAACTCGAGAACTAAAAAGACTCCTCCTCCGAGGCGAGCAACCTAAAGACTCCTGTTCGGTGTGAACCTAAAGACCAAAAGACTCCCATCTGAGGCGAGCAATCTAAAAACCCCTCCGGGGTGAACAACTGAAAAACTCTCCTCCCTAAGTCGAGTAATACAAAACCTCCAAACCAAAACGTTTAAAAAATTCACCACCATAATGGGTAAGTAACAACCAAATAGAATACACCATCAAAACGAAATGTGGAAAGCGGCCAAACCAAAAAACTAGTATTTCCTTTAAATTGTTGTCATTACAAAAGCGAATCAAAAACTTGTATTTCAATTGAATTGTTATCATTATAAAAGTGAATCACAAAACTTGTAATTCCACCAATTTATTCATTACAAAAGAAGAGAATCCCTAGCTACAAAAGTTTTATGGACGAGAGGTAGAGAGACTGCCTACTTCCACGGACGCCCTCTATCTCCCAGCACGTTTCTTAGATGAAGACGATAGGATCGACAAAAGCTTGGTAAATTCTTCCAAGCTCGCGTGCTATGCATCAACCATCTCCAATCTCCCAAACTGGTTTACAAACTCAATCCCGAGCCGAAATTGGTTCGCCCGCTCCTCTGAAAGCACCTTGGTCGTAGTTGGCGATAACTTTCTCAGACAGCTCTTCGTTCTCCTCAAGCACAACCGCGAGCCTTTTTGAATCCCCCACCAAACTCTTTTCCATTTCAACAAGACGAGCCTCAAACTCATCCGCTCGCCATAAAATTTTCCACAGACGGCCTTTGCAACCTTCAACTTCTTCGTTGCCCAAGTGGCTTCAGCTGCAATATCGAGATACTAGTTGGAAAAATAGTGAGACGCCATCCCCAACAACCGGTACCTATCAACCTGATGCCATAAATCTAGGGGGCTAAGACAGTCCAACTTGTCCTTGAAGCTCACTCACTATAGTGTATCTGCCAGTTCTGTCGCATGAGACCCCACCTTCAGCCATGATTAAATCAATCCCGCTGCAGTTCAATGAGAGAGAAGCGAGTCCCTCGAAACGAAGGCCTTGGGCCCTTCCTTCTAAATCGAGGTCCATTCATCATTGTCCCTAGGGAGTGAACCAAAAGGCAAGCCCACGCTGCTCATGGGCTCCTTCCCCTTCCTTCGACGAAGCTCCTCAGGAACCGGAAGACCGCTTTTAGGCTTGACACTAGGGCCAATGTCACCTCGATTGAACGCGGGCTTGTGACCATAGTTCGTAGATTAGGCAAGGTCCCAAACCTGTCTTCTCCAAATCAACATCCCGGATAGGACCTTGTTCTTCGCCAGCCTCGGCACACGGCCGAGATGACTAGGTGACTCTCTTTGCGAGGTCAGTGAAGTTGGACACACCATACCGAGAATCCTTCTAAGCCCCAATCGACTCTTCATCCGGAGGGAATCGGCATCAAATCTCAGAATATAAAAAGTCGCAGCATCACCTCCCCCTAGGTCAACTGTCAAAAGGGATGTTTTCCTCTCAATTAAAGTTAATTCACCAGTCGAAACCCACTGAATAACGACAGTTATTTCGAAAGTAAAAATAAGATCAAAGTTTCCTTCTCCCCATAAATGGCTTTTTCCCCCTCAGCTCCTTCATGGAAGCCTTGGCCACCTTATTAATCCGTCATTTTGATTCATCGGAATCTAATGCAGCCCACAACTCTTGGGTCCTCTGGCCATACGTGTTTGGATTCAAAATCTTATTAACTATGTCCTAGCAAGTATATTAACAACAAAAATAATTCCCCTCAATGGACAACACCAAACCTCGAATTAAGGGAGAAATCTTTCGTCACTTGTATGGTTCGACAGATGGAAAAGTGAGAATCCCCTAGATGGACGAGGGAGATCGATCAGTTTGATCTTCATGTTTGAGGTAATGTTTACGTAGTCGTTTGAATCAACAAGGAGAACACGTGAGAGAATAGCTCACGTGACCAAGAGATCTCCATCCTGCAAAAACGATAAATAACATAATCGCCGCTATGCAGTTCACTTTGAGAATGGTTGAGATAACGTAGTAGCGAGTCAGAATGAACTGAAGCTCACGAAAGAGAGGAAGATGAAACCCCTAAACGAATTGGTTGTGATGCAACACGAGCTGTCTCTCGTAGTCGTCGGATCCCCGATTGTTCAGACCTGGTACCATCAGCACTATGTCATCTTCGTAGAAATCTCCTCTAAAGCCTCAAAACCTTGCTAAAAGACAACACAAAGCGCTCTGATGTCGACACTGTTCTGAACTTGTGGAGCAAATGTTTAGAAGCCATAAGGGTGCTCAGCGGGTGGACAAAGGGAGAAGTGACCAAAGGTTAAGGATAGTGAAGTTGTGAGGAAGCTTCACCCCTATTTATAAGGCTCGAAAAGAAGTTGCAGCGCTGCTATTCTTATGTTGGGAAAACAAATTTCCCAACTTAAACCTATCAACACTATCGGACTTCGGCTTGGAATCAAGAAACCAAGCATGCCACCCTTAAATTAGACAAGTCCATCCACAGATTCACAACCTCCATTCGAACAGTGCCAATTTCAGTCAGACAGTCGGCGACCTCAACTAAGAAGTTGATAAAATTGATGAAGAGCTTCTAAAGAGGGCGTCAAGCTGCACCTTCAGCTCCTTTATGCTGGCCTCTCTCCTTCCAAGCTTCAGTTTTGCGAGCAAAGAAATCTGTCATCTGATCCATGCAATGAACCACGGAGTCGGTCGACTACCTCTTCCCAATTGTCACGGTCTTCTGGGGGGTCCAGGCTCGACCATCAACGGCCTTTGGTGAGTCGGAAACACGAATTGGGTCAATTGCATGAAAAAGAGGACCAAGTCAGGCAAAGTGCATAATTACTCTAATTCAATAAGTCAAATAACCAAAGTCATACCAAGGACTCAATCCACCTAAGACTAGAGCAAAGACGAGAAACTCTCACCAAACACATGTAAAGCATCTGCATCCCCCAACCCTCCGATCTGAGAAGGACCAAACACACCCTTATCCCCAAGAGGTCGCCCCCAGAAGTTCACCAGGTATCCCTATTCTCATGACCGACTGGCTTGACTAATGCTCTGGCAGGACAAGTAGTTGGACAAGTGATCGACTTCCGACAAACCAAAAGAACATCGTCGGACATATCGTACTCACGTGTGCCTGAAAGCCCCTTCTTGAAGGCAAGTTTACTCACCCCTTTTTGGCAAGCTTGATGCCCTCAGCATGTTTCCCTCGATCATTGACCGCTCAATCCTCGAGACGATGACGTTTTTCAAGAATGCTTCAACGATAAATTTTCTTAGTCATAAGTCCAAAAACCTTCATCAAAATGTCATCAAAAAGATCGTCGAACTGAACCTTTCTACCACTCGCCATCAGAGCGACCTCAATAAGGCATGATCAAAGCTCTGAACAGAGGAAAAGTGTGGAAGTGATGGTAATCAATAATGACCTATTTATAAGTTGACAACACATGAAAAACCAGAGAGTTAAATTATTAAATATTTATAATAACGTAAATAAAATTAATGTGGTATTTAATGCTGCATTTATTTTTCTTGTTTTTATCGCAGTTGTCACTTCAAGAAAACAAAAAAACTGAGAAACTAAATATATATAATATGATCCTAAACTACACGGATCTCAAGAAAAGATGCAGGTTCGTGGCAAATAAAGTGTGACCAATAGTCAAACCATATAAAGATCAGTCAAATATTGATTTAGATTATCAAAGTATAAGCTGGCATCAAGTCAGAAAAAGGTATCCCAAGACCCCAACGAGTCATTCCCTTTAATCAATGAGTCAACCCAAACACAAAGCCAAACAAAGAGTCAATACATACCTGGTCGAACAAAGGACAACTCCACATTAGGCCGACTGAAGAACATCTCTACATCCAGGTGAAGGAAGTAGGTAGGCAAAGGACGGATGGATTTAATCAAGAGGTCTATGTGTCATTTTACTATGGTTTGGCCTGCCACTACCGAACGAAAGAAAATGACCCGAGGAACGGAAGTCAACATGACCGACCAATAAATTCATTATAAATGTATTTTTAATTATTGGCATTTGTATATTTTGCAAAATAACCTTAATACCCTTGAACTTCTTTGTATATGAAGGAGACTTATATGTAATTATGTATTCTAAGTATCTCTTGTACCTATAAATAGAAACCAATTCATGAGAAAAAAGTTAGATGCTCTTTTTTTTATTGTTCACCTCCTCTTTGTCTTCCATCTTCTCTCAATCTCACGCTCTTTTCCTCGAGTATGATTCCACTAACACTTTTGGGTTCAAGAAAAGCAAATTGGGACCAATATCTAACAACCAAAATTATCATACAGAAGGAAACGTGATAAGAAAATATCACACATAAGAAAATCAAACACCAATGAAATATTGACATGGCAGCTAAACTTCTATGAAACATTTAAATCATTCCGAAACCAAATACATAAAGCTACTGAAAGCAAACTTTTGATTTCTATGAACAGAAAAAGAGATTTTTTAAACCAAAAAAACATGCATATGGAGCACGAGAGATTCAAAATTTTCTGTTTCTCAAGGCAAGAACAAATCCCATACTATAGTTTTCAAAAGAAAAAACACAATAAAGAAATAAAAAAATAAAAAATAAAAAATAAAAACAGAAACTAAAGCCAAAAGAACAACAGGCTCCGTAAGTGCAAAGTATATTCAAACTGATAAAATTCTAAGCATCAAAATGAAACCTCCCTAACCAGATAGAGAGAAAAGTAAGCCAAACCAGAAGCCTGAAGAAAGAGAACCATCGTCCAATCTTAACAACCAAACGTAACGCTTGAAGTGATTGGAGAATTCTTAAGCCAATTAAGGGGCGTGGGCGAAAAGACCTTTACCTTACTCATGCTCAAGGGATGAATGGAGATCCCTGAAACCGGAGCAGAATGTGGAGCATAAACATAAATTCCCTTACTGTCGTCCTCATCGCCATCCACAAAATCCAAGTCCCAGAACCCAACATTCCCGAGCTTGTTGCCGACGCAAACCACAGTCCGGTTAGCAGAAGGAATAAACTGGACGCTAAGAATCCTTTCTGGAAGAACCTTAGCTACATTCTCTGGCTTTAGCGTTATCGAAGACCTCGGATCAAACTTGCAGTTTCCCAATAGATTTGACCTATACCAACCATCGGCATCACCCCTTGCAGCGGTGGCGGCCAATATGACATCGATGAGAGGGCGATCTGAAGCGTCACTTTCACCGAGGAATGCATCATTGATGTGGATCTGTTCGCGCTTCCGCGCAGGGGAGAGCTCAGGTTTTGGAGAAGGCCGGATTGGTGAAGAATCAGTTGGTGTTGAAGGATCGCCGGAGTGATTTGGAGGTAGTCCGCGTGTGCGGAGCGAGCGGCGGATGACTAATGGAGATCGAGGAGGAGAGTTTTTTAGTTTCTTGAATTTTGTCGGATGATTGATTGATTTGGAGCCGCTGCGCTTGAGAAAGGTAGATATTTCGGAAGCCTTAGATTGGAGCATCAGGGCACTGATCATCTCGCTGTTCCGGCGGATGTTCTCCAGCCGCCGGCTTTCGTATTCAGTTAGGGTTTTCTTTGACGCCATAGAGAGAGAGAGAGAGAGAGATTGTGTAAGTGCGCCAGTAATGGATTAGTATTTATTGGGTATTGGTGCAGGTGAAGGCGGGAAATGGAAGCGAAAAAAAAAGAGGTGCCGGCTTTACTGTCAAATTTGGCGCCCTTTGCTGAAGATGAATATGGAACGCATTCATTATTTACATCTCATATCTATACTTTTATACTTATCTACAAAACATTTAAATTTTTAATATTACGTCAAAAATAATTTTATTATCATTATTTTAAAATTATAATTCATATTTTCATTCATAAATTTAAATCACCAATCTTACATTTGTAAATACAAAATTTTGATGTAAGATATAGAAATAAATTAGAATACTATGTTATGTACGTAAATTTCTCAAAAAGATTTATGAAGGTGAAATTTAGGCGAATTTGGGGATCTCACCATTTAGTGATGTTCAACTAATTTAAAATTTTTTGTTTAAAATGGTTTCGGTTAAGCTCATTTTTAGCTCAACTAATTTAAAAAAATTATAAAAATTAATTTTTAAATACAACTTTGATGTGTCATCAAGAATTTTTACCATCTTACATGAATATCAATGTATTTTTATAAGGAATCTTTCATATTCAAATTCAAGTTCATTTGAGCCCGATTTGAATAAATTTAGAGTCATACTGACCGTCTCAACAAGACGACTCAATGATACAAATCCAACCCAAATCAAGCTATTTAAGTATATTGAAGGCTTTGGATTGTCAATTCATTTGTCAAATAAGCTCTAAATTTGACATTTTTATAGTTGCAGACTGAAAGGAATCCAATGACCCCAAGGTCACTAAATTCTAAGGCCATTAAGATACTTAAGTCATTAAAAAATTTATATGATTAAGGGGATTAATATCAATCAATCAATCAGGTAGTTGGAGGAGTTATTCGCCAAAAGATCAAAAAGCCCTAGGAGGGGAAAAAGAGGAAATTTTTAGCGTATTTTGGACTAAAAAAATCTAGCGATAACTTCTGATATCCGTAGCCACCGACCACCGTCGACCATCACCGATTGTCACCGCCCTCCGTTGTCAAACTCCAGGTGGCAGTGACCCCTGCTTACAAACTCGTATCCCAAATATAGTTGTAACAGATAACACTCGTCTTTAAGACCTGACGATAACTTATAGTCTATGTGGCTACTAATCACTATCGACCATCGCTCGTTGGCCACCATCAACCACCGTCGCCCATCACTATCAGATTTTGCCAACCTCTAATCATTAGCGAACCTTGCTTTCAAATGTCATATCACAAATACGGTTGTAATGAGTAACACTTGTATTGAAGACCCGCTGACAGCTTCTGATCTTCATATCTACTGACCGCCGTTGATAACTATCTATCGACCATTGTCAAACAATTTTAGTTGTCACCGACAGCTGCAAACGACCACTAGCCGTAGACAACCCCTGTTTGGAAACACTATATCCAAAATGGTTGAAATTGATGACATGTGTATTAAAGACTCAACGAGAACTTTCAGCCTTTAAAGCTGTTGACCACCAATGATCACCACCCATCAGCCACTATCAACCTTCACCGGCCGTCACTTATTACTGCCGCAACCACTGATGACCACTGCTTATGACTATCATACCTAGAATATGGTGGTTGTTTCTAACACCTATATTTTTATTTACATTATATAAAGACAAATGCCTTATTTGGTGTAAGATGGTAACCATATTTTCCCTTAGAGAAGGTCCTAACACTAACTACAGCCTATGTGGAAAAATGCTACTGTTATAACTTCTAACTATAGTATGTGTGACCAACTAATTATATTACACTCACTAACTATTGCATATATGGCTAACTAACGATATGTAGTCACAAACTACACCATATGTGGTCAATTACTATTGTTGCAACTTCCAACTATGGTCTTTATGGCCAACTAACGCTATTATAGTCACCAGCTATAACCTCTGTGGACAACTGATGATATTACAGTCACAAACTACAACTTATATGGCCAATTGCTACTGTTACAAGTTCAAAATACGGTCTTTGTGATCAACTGACATTATTGCAGTCACCAATTATAGCTTTTTTGGTCAACTAACAATATTGCACCCTCTAACCATGACCTTTATGGTCAACTACTACCTATATAGCAATCAACTATGGTGTTTGTGGTCGACTACTATTGTTATAACTTCCATCATGACCTTTGATGTCAATTGTTGCAATTGCAGGCATAAACTATGACATTTATAAATAGCTACTACTCTTTGAGCTTCAAATTATAGTTTTTTTATTGCAAATTATCATTATTATAATCACCATCTACAAACTTTATGACCAACTACTATTTGTTTAACAAACAACTACAGCTTGTGAACAACTATTAATACTATAGCCAAGAAAAATATTTGTTGTAGATTGCTTATGACAATTATGGCTAAATTACATACTATTATGCACTTATGATTACTATATATGTAATTTTATTTTCTTTAATTCAGGAGAAATGTGAGCCTATATACTTACAATTACATAGTAAAGTATTTTGATTGAGCTTGGCCTTGTGGTTTTTCACTTCCAGTGTTTTTTTTACTTAAAAATTCTTGTGTATCCTTTTGCTTTTGCCACTTTTAAGTTATTTGTGTGTGCTAGTTTTTTATGCAATGCTAAGACATTAAATTATCACTCTAGTGTCGTTAAATTTTTGACACGTAATAGTATAATGTCATCCATGGGAAATGAAGTTCCTTTGGTAGAAGTAGTCTACACTTCTACAATGGCTAACAAATTTCATATATGAGCTCCTCTTACTATTAGTCACCACTCCAACATTATCTTGAAGTTATAAATGCAAATATTGTGGTTTATTTCTCAATGACAAAAGAACCTCCTTTTCACCTCTTAAAGATCTTACATGAAAAATGGAATATTCTAAAAGTGAGATCATTTGGCTTTTGTGTGCGACTCGACAACTAACTGTAGTGCATTCAAAAGGGGCACAATTACCTCAAAATCCACTAATTAGAGGTACCCATTTAGGACCCTCTCAACGTGCTAAAGTTCCTCCTCAAAAAGCTAGCTTCTTAGACATTACGATCTCTACACATCCATTCTGTGTAGTTAAGCATAGCAATAAGCCTCCAGTATTTCTGTAGAACATAGCTCAACCTCACAAAATCCACAATAAGACATGACATTTAGGACAATAAGAGTTCCCGCTAAGGTTGTTGACCTCATTTTTATAATAGATCAATCGTTAACTCAAAAATAATCAACTTTAGTAAAAAAATGGTCAATCCTGACCTAATAACCAACCCTACTGACTCAATAGGTCAATCATTAATCCAAAAGTCAACTTTGGTCAAACTGGTGAATTATTAACCCAATGACTAATTATTGACACAACAGGCCAATTTTTTATCCAGAAAACAACTTCGGATAAATTAATCAAAATTAACTCAGAAGTCACCACAATGATCAGACCCAAACCCTAAAATTAATCAACATGACCAGATTAAACCCAAAGTTCAAAATCTTTGAACTTTATGACTATCCCAAACCCTGACAAGGATAAGGAAATCAAAATTAATCATACTTGGACAATAATAGGTTAATTCAGAATAATCTAGGTCAACCTAGGTCAATACTGATCAAGCATAGTCAACATTTATCAAATTTGGTCAAAATACCTAATTTTGAACAAAATAAAATGATAAAGATTATAAAGTTAATAAAATAATTAATCAAGTCATTTTGATTAAGAAAACAAATATTTAATATTTTAATTAATTTCTAAATTAATTAAAATATAAAGGTCTAAAGACATGACAAAATTAAACCTTAACCAAATCATTTTGGTTAATAAAATGAATGTTTAATGTTTTAATTAATTTATAATTAATTAAAATATAAATGTTTAAAGATATGACAAAAAATTAAACCTTTAATACAAAAAGATATAAAATTAATCAAAAATTAATCAAATCATTTTAATATTTTAATTAATTTCTAATTAATTAAAATAAAAAGATTTAAAGACATGATAAATCTAAATCTTTAACTTAAAAAAAAAGATATTAAATCAATCAATTAATTTTAAATAATAAATTGATTAACGAGACAATTTCCAATAATTTTAAATTAAATCAAAAAGACATAAAATGAGATTTTAATCTATGACATAAAAATTCCTAAAAATCATTTTAATTAATTTAAGGATTAATGTTATAATTCCATATATTTCTAATTAATCACATAATTAATTAGAAATGGAGTTATGTAAAGATAATCCTAAATTGAATTTAAATTTATGTCATCACACATAATGTCATAAACCCTTTATTGATTTTTTTAAAAAAAACTTAAATCTAAATTATAGGAAATCACCAATGGGTAGCCTAAAACTCATTAAAACCACCATTACAGAGTTAACACATTACTTAACCCATAACTCATTACCTTTAACCAAGGTTAAGAGTTATCATGATGGTTAAGTTAAGAGTTAAGCTTATGTGTCATCCCCTCTCTACATGAGGTGTAACATGGCTCCATAGGTGGCAAGCACCTCTTCCTTAATCCAATGGAAAGAAACCAAGACATATGGTTAAATTTTACCAAGGTTAAGAAGCCATCATGAACAAAAAACATAAATAATGAAGGAAGGAGGATATGTGTCACATTTCCTTCAATTTGCTCATTTGCATGAAATGAGGTGGCCGGCCACCTTAGAGATGATCTTGGTCATCATCCTAAGCATCCAATGGAAATGGGAATTAGCATAGATTAGACCTTAACCATGGTAAAATTAAATGATGAGGAGATTATGCATGAAGTGAGTCACCCCCCACCTTATTTTTCATACCATGGTGAATGAAGAGCATATGTGTCCTCCTCCCCTTTATTTCATTTAAATTATCTAAAGAAGGTTAATCTAGCTGATCATAGCCAACCATATCCACCTCATAGGTGAACCAATGAAAACAAGACAAAACTAGAGTTCAATCCTTACCATGGTTAACGTCAATGATGAAAATCCAAATTCATCATTACCTTGGCTGAAATTTATCTTCAAAGCATTAATGGAAAGGTTGGCAACTTCCCTAGATGAACCTACTTCAGCCCAAGTCCATCCAATTCCCCCCATGGCTATAAATAAAACCTAACAGAAGCCTAAGCAAGGAGAGAAAAAGAGGAGAATAGTGGCCTAAGCTCTACCCAATTCCCTTAACTGCCAACAGTAAATTTGTTCTTTAAGACCTTAGGAGTGAATCTCAATCAAAATCCAGTCATTAGCTAGCTTCAAAAATCCATGAAACCAGCTCAAATAGGCTAACCCGAGAGCTTGAAATTAGGTGAGGGAGAGGAAATTCTAAATCCCTATACATTGCTCAAGTCCAAAAACTTTCTACATCAAAGTTTCTCCTTAGGACCCAAGCAACTGAAACCCATCAAAAACAGGCCCTTAAGCCCACTCAATCTTCTTAATTTGGCTAACCCGAGAGAGCCCAAATTGACCCAAACCAGGACAAAAAGGGTCTTAAAAAAACTCAAAATTAACCTTTCCAAATCCATTTAGGGGTTAGAAGAGGAAGAACCCAACTGAAATTGAGCCTCTCCATAGTCTCCAGCCTTCTATTCACCATCTCACACCAAGCCGAGCTACCCTTTGATAGAATTTATATCAGAACTCAATTTGAACCCAAATTGAGGTTAGATCAAGCCTACTGAGGTCCAGATGAAGCTTCCAGACCAATCAAACCAAGCTCAAATCGACTGATACTATGGTATGGATTTCTCATTTCAATGGTGATTCGGGTTTCATACTTTGTGAAATAAATTGTTTCAAACCCTTACATATCCGTATGGATATGATCGTGTGCTCAAGACGAAGGTGTAGGAACAAATCTCACTCGATTCCATCAAGACTCAAGTGACATATTATCCCTAGATCATGAACGATCTGCGGGATAAGGCGGGATGGGGACGATGAAGCGTAGTCGTCTGATCTTCTGCTTAAAAGACGGACGCTGGAGATTATCCCTTGCTCGATCCGCTGTTCGGAGCCCCGTAGTGGATCGAGCGCATTTTCGACGCTGCCGAGGACACGCGGCGCCCTCCCGATTTTTATATATAAGTTTAAGGTTTAATTAATTCAGTTAAACCTTAAACTAATAAAAAATACATATCGTTTTAAATAAAAATCACAAAAATAAAAGAAAAATATCCTTGAACTCAGGACAGTGAGCTCAACAATGTGAAATTGAACATTTTAATTTTTGATTTATATTCAATTTCTAATTAATTAAATACTCCATGCAGTATTTTAATTATTAAAAATTATTTATAAATCAGAAAATTATGAAATTTTAGGGGATTAATTTATAAGTCTTTAGGAACAATCTCTGATTTTTCCAGAGACAGAAAAATATTTTAAGATAAAATTTTCAAATTTTCTTGAGATTTAGCAATTATTTTTAATAATAATTCCAAAAATTAGAAAATTAAGAAAATAAACAAAGATTAAATTGAAAATTGATTAAAAACTCAGGGGAATAAGGTTAAACCCTAAATAACAAATTTTGAATCGCTTGAAAATTTAAAATAACATTTTAAAACCTTAAGGGTGAATAAATATAAATTTATATTTAATTAACCCTATAAATAATCTTTTAAATCTTACTTAAGTCTAATCATCTTAGACTTAGTTATACACTTAGACTTTAATCATATTAGACTTAAGACAGAACAAATTAAGTCTAAAATATTATTAAGTCTAATAAACACATATTAATTAGGTTTAAAACATCTTTAAACTTAATTAATCATAATTAAACCCTAAAACATTAGGTTTAATAAAAATTATTAATTAGGTTTAAAACATCTTTAAACTTAATTAATCATAATTAAACTTAAAAGACATTAGGTTTAATAAACAAATATTAATTAAGATTAAAACGTCCTTAAACTTAATTAATCAAAATTAAACCTTAAAAGACGTTAGGTTTAATAAACACATATTAATTAGGTTTAAAACATCTTTAAACTTAATTAACCATAATTAAACCTTAAAAGACATTAGGTTTAATAAACAAATATTAATTAGGTTTAAAACATCTTCAAACTTAATTAATTAAACCTTAAAAGACATTAAGTTTAATAAACACATATTAATTAGGTTTAAAACATCTTTAAACTTAATTAACCATAATTAAACCTTAAAAGACTTTAGGTTTAATAAACAAATATTAATTAGGTTTAAATCATCTTTAAACTTAATTAATTATACCTGAAAAGACATTAGGTTTAATAAACACATATTAATTAGGTTTAAAACATCTTTAAACTTAATTAATCATAATTAAACCTTAAAAAACATTTGGTTTAATAAACAAATATTAATTAGGTTTAAAACATCCTTAAACTTAATTAATCATAATTAAACCTTAAAAGACATTAGGTTTAATATACACATATTAATTAGGTTTAAAACATCTTTAAACTTAATTAACAATAATTAAACCTTAAAAGACATTAGGTTTAATAAACAAATATTAATTAGGTTTAAAACATCTTTAAACTTAATTAATTAAACCTTAAAAGACATTAAGTTTAATAATAAACAAATTAGGTTTAACCCTCATTAAACCTAATTAATATACTTAAACCTTACTTACATTAGGCTTAAGTAATCTATAAACCCCAATTAAGTCTAACCCAATTAGACTTAATTAATACTTAAGTTTTACTTACATTAGGCTTAAGTAATCTTTAAACCCCAATTAAGCCTAACCCAATTAGACTTAATTAATACTTAAGCTCTACTTACATTAGGCATAAGTAATCTTTAAACCCTAATTAAGTCTAATCCAATTAGAATTAATTAATACTTAAACCTTACTTATATTAGGCTTAAGTAATCTTTAAACCCCAATTAAGTCTAATCCAATTAGACTTAATTAATACTTAAACCTTACTTATATTAGGCTTAAGTAATCTTTAAACCACAATTAAGTCTAACCCAATTAAACTTAATTAATACTTAAGCTCTACTTACATTAGGCTTAACTAATCTTTAAACCCCAATTAAGTCTAACCCGATTAGACTTAATTAATACTTAAGCTCTACTTATATTAGGCTTAAGTAATCTTTAAACCACAATTAAGTCTAACCCAATTAGACTTAATTAATCCTTAAGTTTTACTTACATTAGGCTTAAGTAAGTTTTAAACCCTAATTAAGTCTAACTCAATTAGACTTAATTAATCCTTAAGCTCTATTTACATTAAGTTTAAGTAACATCTAAACCCTAATTAAATCCAACCTAATTATACTTAATTAATCCTTAAACCTTAAGTTCAACCCATATTGAACCTAACTTCAGTTCAACCTAACTTGAACCCAAGTTAACCTAAACCTTAGGTTCAACCCATATTGAACCTAACTAAACTAAAACCTAACTTGAGTTCAACTTAACTTGAACCCAAGTTAACCTAAACCTTAGGTTCAACTCATATTGAACCTAACTTAACCAAAACCTAACTTGAACCTAAGTTAACCTAAACCTTAGGTTCAACCCATATTGAACCTAACTTAACCAAAACCTAACTTGAGTTCAACCTAACTTGAACCTAAGTTAACCTAAACCTTAGGTTCAACCCATATTGAACCTAACTAAACTAAAACCTAACTTGAGTTCAACCTAACTTGAACCCAAGTTAACCTAAACCTTAGGTTCAACCCATATTGAACCTAACTTAACCAAAACCTAACTTGAGTTCAACCTAACTTGAACCCAAGTTAACCTAAACCTTAGGTTCAACCCATATTGAACCTAACTAAACTAAAACCTAACTTGAACCCAAGTTAAACTAAACCTTAGGTTCAACCCATATTGAACCTAACTAAACTAAAACCTAACTTGAGTTCAACCTAACTTGAACCTAAGTTAACCTAAACTTCAAGTTCAACCCATATTGAACCTAACCTAACAAAAACCTAATTTGAGTTGAATCCAACTTGAACCCAAGTTAACCCAAACCTTAGGTTTAACACAAGAATCTAAGTTAAATCTAATTCAAACATTAAACCTTTTTATAAGATCAACCCCAACTCAAACTTGAATCAACCTCAATTATTCTAAAATAAAACCAAATTTAAGCTCAATCCATATTGAACTTGAATTCAGCCCAACCTGAATCAAATAATAAATTTAAATCAAACCAAATTTAATTAAATATTAATTTCAACTTAAATTAAACTTACCTGAACATTAAGTTCAATTTAAATTGAACTTATTTCGATATAAATACTAAAATTTGATATAAATCAAGTTTGACTTAATATTGAGTTCAATTCAAATCAAACTCATAAAATTAAATTTAACTGAAATCAAATTTAGTTAAAATTAATCAAAATTAACAAATTTGACTAAATCAAATTTATTAAATTTAATATACGATTCAAGTGGCACTGAATCTAAACTTAATATTTAAATTAGAAATAAATCTAATTTCCTCTGCATATTCTAAAATGTGCTAACTCTGTTTTGCAGAATAACTAAAACGACGACATTAACTTCATTTAGATTTCCTTTGTATGTTATAGGATGTGCTAACTTTGTTTTGCAGGACGACATGGAACTATAAAACAAAACCAAAACTTTTAGGTTAGCCACAACACCTAAAACTTTCAACAAAACAAAACAAAACAAAACAACGACATTGAAAACAAAACTAAAACCATTAGGATAGCCACAAAACCTAAAACAAAAACATAGTGACATTGAAATTTTTAGGATAACAATATTAACAGAATAAAAAAGACAAACAACAAAACAAAACAAAAATATGAAATGAAATGACAAGATAAAATTTGAAACCTTTAGCATAGCCGTAAAATTAAAACAATAATAAATTAGATGACAAAATAACAAAAACGACATGATTACATAATATTTAGGATTGATAGTAGGTACATCTTTCCTTAAAAACAAAATTTTAGAAAACAAGTGATCAACATTAATCAAAAGTTTTCTTAGAAAATTAAAAATTGTTTAAGATGTAATTAACTATAGAAGCTTGCTTCTATAGTAAATTTAAAAGAACCCATGATAGAAATCTCTGGTTATTAAAATTTCATGATTTTTCCTTATATAGAAATCCTAGGATATGGTATTCTAGAATTTTCTTCTATAAGGATCATCATAAACATCCTTTTCTACTGTTTCCTATTTGTCCTAAATTTCCCAAATTCTTCCATAGGAATAAGATTAGGACAATATTAAACATAGTTTGGCGACTCCTTGACATAGATCTAATCCTTGACGGCGACGATCCAATTCGTCGCCACCAAGAGACTGGCGACTCCACTGGGGAATATTTTTCTTCTCATCTTTTGTTATCACTTGTTTTCATTTGACATTTTGTTCTTTCATAAGTAGGAACTACATCTTTTTAATTTTAAAGACAAATTCCCAGTTTATAAATAAGTCAATAATATTCATTTTTCTTGAAATTTCAGAAAAGTTGCAATAGATTCTCCCAATTCAATCTTTTCTTATTACCAAGACTTCAATACACCAATAGTAGAAGATCTTTCCTTCTATCAGAATGATTATGGATTATTTGATGAAACATAATTTATATTAGATAATCCATACCAAACTGATATAAACTCTTTTGAAGAATTTAACTTACAACCTTATGAAGACTTTCTAAATTTTACAGAAGACCTACCTGAATATACACCCGAAGAACCTTATACCCTTGAAGAAATGAAAAGACAAATTGACAGAAAAGGAAAACAAGTCTACGAAGAGGATGATATTCCACCGCCATCTATATACGAAGTTGGTTCTTGTTCCAAAAATATTCATAGAACTCCTTCGTTTAAAAGAAAGAAAAGATGGAGAGAAAAAGATAATTTTGAAACACCTGAATTTCAACAAAATATGTTTGAAAACCCTTCCCTTTTAGAAGAGAATCAGTATATTACAATTCCTATTGAATACACTGATAATTTCTCTCAACCTAAGAGTTCTCCTACAATTAATGCTATATATTCAGTGTTTAAGAGATTAGCACGAAAAGACAAATGTTCAATTTCCCGATTATTGGACAAAATGGGATGTGCAGTCTCTAAAACAATGAAAAGGAGAATTCTAGCAATAGAAAACTCTATTTGTGAAATAATAGGTTATCAAAGCCCAACAGATGACGAATATACTCGAGTGCTAGTAAAATTCCGACTAGGGCCAAGAGTAAGAGATGTTACAATTACAAAAGACAAAGCTAAATATGACAAATTAATGTTTGAAGTAGATGATACATCCACTAAAATGACTTGGTCCATATGCTACAAAATGCAGATTATTCATACAATAATACACTACCTAGAGGATCTCGTCCCATATTAAGCAATAATGTACGGAAACGAAGACCGTCTGAAAGAAATTCAGATGCTACAAGCACTTATGCAGATAGTTCACAAGAAGGAACTTGTAAAGAACATTCTGCAAAATCATTCGAAGAAAGATTAAAAAAATTAAAAAATGATATCAAAAAATTTTCGGTGCAAGGAAAGAAAGATACTTCTGATAGTTCAAATGAAAATGTTGCTAGTATTAATATGGTAGAAACTCAATCTACTTCCTTAGCACAGGAATCAATTGAAGAGGAGGCAACAAATGAATTAAGATCAATTATATGACAACGAGACAAACAAATTAGTCGTCTTGAGCAACAAATGGAAGAATTTGTAGCAACTTTGCAAAATCCACAAACAAATCCTTCTCCACCCATTGAAATCATCAGACTAGAGGCTATCCATATTCTAGTAGACAAAGAAGAGCTAGTAGATGTCGAAGAAAGCACTCAAAAGAAAAAGGATTCCCCTCATAGTGGAATTCTAGAAAAAGATATTACACAACTTGTAGAACAAAAGATAAAAGAAACAATGGCTTAAGTAAAGGCTGGATCTTTAATCCCAAAGGGTAGACCATATCCAGAAGAATTTGATTCTGTCCAGTACCCTAAAGGTTTTGTTCCTTTTATCTTTAAGATGTTTGATGGAACGGGTAATCCCCGACATCATTTAGTACATTTCAGAGCAAGCTGCTGTAATGCCAGGGGAAATGATGCCCTTTTATTTTGACAATTTGTTAACAGTCTTACAGGAGTAGCCTTCGATTGGTATACGGAACTTCCTAATGGATCTGTTCAAACTTTTATAGATATTGAAAGCCTCTTTATCCAACGCTTTGCTGGAGCACACCATCATACTACAGTTGGTGACTTGGTAGTAGAAAAACAAAAACCAGGAGAAAGTTTAGTGGATTATATTTTACGCTGGAGAAATCTCAGCATGAAATGTGAACCAAAACTTCAAGAAAAACATGTTGTTGAAATCTTACTTAAGAATATTCATGGTCTTATAGAATTCATGCTTAAAGGATTTACAATAAAGACATTTGAAAAATTACTCAGTAAAGCTACCAATCTTCAAGAAGAAGCAAAGCAAATGAGCGTAACGAGAAAAAGCGAAAAGACAAAAAGCATCGAAGACATTTGAAAAGAAGCCTGGAAATGTTGTAGAAAAAGGTAAACAAGTGATGCAGATTCAACCCAAGCAAAAGAAACAACAACGACAAAACCAATCATCATCACAATCCTCCTCTTCTCAACTCCAACTCTAACAACCAATTCCAGTACCGGCAGATAAGAAAACAACGGCTGAAAGAATGAATAAAGAATATCCATTTAAAACTGAGGCCGTCAGCAAAATATTTCGTAGCACTGCTTAAAGTACCAGAATTTAAGCTACCAGAAGCTAAAAGGCCAGCATAAGTCGATATGAAGGACAATCCCAATTATTGTCCTTATCATAGAATGCTCGGACATAAAATTGAAGAATTTTTTGTCTTCAAAGACTAGTTAGAGCGCAATTTTAAAGAAGGAAATATAGTAATTTCGAAAGAATATTTGAAAGAACCTGACAAAGGTTCAGTCAATATGATTTCAGCGGAAAAATTTAATTCCAAAAGCAAGAACAAAACAACATTGTTCGAGGTAAATCTTCTGAGGAGATCCTTACTAAATATCAGATTACAAAGCCTCCCAAGAAAGAAAAGAAAAAGAAAAATAAAGAACTGAAAAGGAATAGATGTCTTCCAGATGTAGGGACTGTAGTTCCTTTTGTATCCTCTCATTCTTATGTTTCCTCATCTTCTATTAGGATAGTTATATCAAATGAAGGATGAAAAATCCTTGAACCAATGACTTTGTATGACTTCCTTTTTGCTCCTACTGTGAATAATAATAATTCCAGTTTTGCTTACATTCTATCTATTTTGGATGATGCTTCTGAAAATGATCATTCAAATCCTAATCCTATAGACAATACTCAAATCGTACATGATCTTGATCAATCTAACGACAACCAAAATGACAAAAACATTGATGAAAAATCTGACAATGATAAAGATAAGAATGACAATGATACATTATAATTACAAGGAACTCCAATTTCCATAGAGTTGGAATCTTCGGACTCAGAGATAAAAGAATCCAATAGCCAACTTGAAGAAATAGTTGAAATTAATTTGAGAAGTGGAAAAGTTCTACCTCCTAGAATGGCTCCACAAGAAAAAGAAAGAGAAACAATTACATCAGAGAAGATCATTCCTCCAATACATCCTCAAATCCTTAAAAGAGATAAGGATAATCTTCATAACAAAGTGGACTATAACATACTAGCTCATTTGAGGAAGTTACCGGCAAAATTGAGCATCTATGACGCTCTTATGCTTTCCAAAGAAATGAGAGAGTCATTGATAAAAGCCCTTTTAGATCCAGACATTTGCTTAGCTCAACTTGCTAGTATTACTCAAAATGAAAATTATCCATTAGAAGAATCAATAAAAATTACCTTCTCTGATAATGACTTGTTGCTCGGAACAACTGAACATAATCGTCCATTATATATCACAGTAAACATAAATGATACGATACTTTCGAGAGTTCTTATTGACCCAGGTGCTTCAATTAACATTATGAATTTAAGAACTCTTGCGTATTTAGATATTGACGCATCCCAATTATCAAGAGATACGATGATCTTACGAGGATTCAATCAACAAGGAGAACGAGCTCTTGGATCAATAACATTGCTCCTAAAGATAGCCAACTTAACAACAAAGACAAAATTTCATATCATTGATTTTGATACCTCTTTTAATGCCTTACTTGGCAGACCATGGCTTCATGAACATAAAATGGTCCCTTCTTCGTTGCATCAATGCATAAAATATCTACGAAAAGGACAAGAATGTCGTATTGGAGGAGATTTACAACCGTTTTCAATCCATGAAATTGGTATACATGAAGATGCAGCATATTATGCTCCTATGAAAAAAATAATATTCTCCAGAGAGACAATGGTGGATATGAAAGAAAAAGACAAAGAAAAGAAAATAAATGAAAAATAACATTTTTCTTCAAAGACAAAAGGAACTAATTCCCGTTGACGACTTATACTCAAGGCTGAGGCCAAGGACGAGGAAGAGGGAAAGAAGATCTGATTGTTACAATGAAGAAACCATTGAAATTCAAAATTCATCTGGACTCTGAAGAAGAAATGACATCGAAGTTTTTAAAGGAACCTCAATTCAAAATATCTCTAGAAGAAGAAAACAAAGAAAAATAATTTGAATCTATGTATGACAAAATTAATCATTATATACATTCTATGACTCTAACTCCAATCTCCACTGCTAAGATTGAGAATTTAGTAGTTAAAGAAGTATATAGTAATGATAAAAAACCAATTAAGTTTAGACTTGGTTCTACTTCTTATAATACTGAAACTAAAGTAAAAATAGAAGATGAAAATCTTCAAGAATCAATGAAAATTCCTTTTGAGCTGTATTCTCCTTGGGCACAAAAATTTATTCAAAATAGTTTAATGCTCAAACAATGGTCTCTAAAGCAACCACATTTTATCGAACAAATGTGGAATAATAGCAAATGAAATTCCAATTCCAAAGAAGGTGTTGGATTTGGTACTCTAGAACCATTAGATGATATAGAATTTTGTCTCGTCATCACTAAAGAACATGATTCCGAACTAATATCTGATCTTCCAATCGAAGATGCTCCCCCATAATTGGAAGAAGAAATTAAATCAACAATTGATGAACTGAAAGAAATAAATTTAGGAACTAAAGAAAATCCGAAACCAACATTCATTAGTTCATTCCTTAATAATGAGGAAACAAAAGACATAATTCAATTGTTAACATAATACAAAGACTGCTTTGCTTGGACTTATGATGAGATGCCTGATTTATCTCCAGAAGTCGCAGTCCATAAACTTGGGATAAATCAAATTGCAATCCCTGTTGAACAAGCTCCAAGAAGGATGTGCGTTGAAATAGAGCAACAAGTTATTACGAAAGTTAAGAAATTAATATAAGCTAACTTCATATGAGAAGAAAATTATCAAACATGGTTAGCCAATGTGGTGTCAGTTAAAAAGAAAAATGGAAAAATAAGAGTCTGCATAGACTTCAGGGATCTGAGCAAAGCATGTCCAAAAGATGAATTCCCTTTACCAATTCCTGAATTAATGGTTGATATAGCATCGAAACACACAATATTTTCCTTTATGGATGGATCATCTGGATATAATCAAATCAAAATGTTCTCGGAAGATGAAGTAAATATGGCCTTCCGGACACCCATAGGGATATATTTTTATATGGTTATGCCATTTGGATTAAAAAATGTCGGTGCAACCTATCAAAGAGCTATGACACGAATTTTCGATGAATTAATACACAATCAAGTCAAATGTTATGTGGACGACCTCGTTGTCAACAGTAAGCAAAAAGATGATTATATATACGATTTGAGAATTGTCTTTGAACGACTACGACAATACAATCTTAAAATGAATCCTTTAAAGTGCGCTTTCGGTGTCACTTCAGGAAAATTTTTCGGATTTGTAGTTTGACATCTTGGGATAGAAATTGATCCTCTCAAAATCGAAGCTATCCTAAATATGCTTCCTCCAAAAAATCTAACTCAATTGAGATCATTTCAAGGAAAGTTAGCATATATATGACATTTTATTTCCTATCTGTCTGGTAGGTGTCAGCCTCTTGCTGCCCCAACTAGAAAAGATACCAAATTTGTGTGAGATGAAAAATGCCAACATGCTTTTGAAAACATCAAACAATACCTGACAACCCCTCCTGTTTTAGAAGCCCCTGTAGTAGGAAAACCTCTAATCCTTTACACCGCAGCATTGGACAATTCCCTAGGAGCATTATTGGCACAAGTAAATGACGAGGGAAAATAAAATGCGTTTTACTATTTAAACCGTTGTCTGATTCCAACAGAAATAAAATACCCGGCAATTGAGAAACATTGTTTAGCCTTGATTTTTGCAGTTCAAAAACTGAGACATTATATGCTTTCTCATAAAGTAACCCTTATTTCAAGAGTTAACCCACTCCAATATTTAATGACACGACCGACACTTTCTGAGAGATTAGCAAGATGGGTAATGATCTTACTTCAATTTGACATAACATTTGTACTATTACGTGTTGTTAAAGGACAAATCTTGGCAGACTTTTAGCAGCACACCCAATTCCAACTGGATCACCTCTTAATGATGATTTACCTGATGAACAAATATCGAAAATAAAAGATTCCAATATGCAACGATTAGAACTTTAATTTGATGGAGCATCATCTGCTCGGAAAGATAAAGATAAACAGACAATTATACCAAGCAAAGCTGGAGTAGGATTGATTTTCATCACTCCAAACAAAATGATGATGCCCTTTTCCTATCATCTGACTGAACCATGTACAAATAACGAAGCCGAGTATGAAGCACTTAGAACTGGTCTAAAATTGACAATACTAATGGAAATTAAAAATATTAATATCTACAGAGATTCCCAGTTGACTATCAATCAAATTGCTGGCAAATATAAGACTTTAAAACCTCGACTTGAACAATGTTCTTGTTACACTCTGAAGTTACTTCAGCAAATTCTTGATGTGACATTTTTCTTAGTCCCAAGACGAGATAATTCTTTAGCAGATGCTCTTGAAAAACTTGCAAAAGAATTTGCTTGTCTAGAGGAAGACGACATACCGATTTCTATAAAAGGACGACAAGTTCTTTCTCAAATTGACATGGATAATCTGCATAAAATTGGTAAAAACATAGTAATGACAACAAATGACGAAAAGGATGATTGGCGACAACCAATTGTTCAATATTTACAAACTGGAAGATTACCTGAAAACACTTCTATTGCCACTCAAATTTGTTGACCTCATTTTTGATGAGGTCTTCTCTTCTTCTCTTTAGTACTTAGGATCTAGCCTTAGGCTTTTCCTTTGACTATCTTAGAGGACTAGAATTGGGACCCACCACCTAGAATTTCAAACAACTTCTTAACTCCCTGCAAACTCCACAAACTTGACTGTAGACCCCTAATCACCTAGAGGGTTGAAATCAAGTGTGGAAGTTTAAAAGATGAGTTCCTATAGGACTCTTTGGCCTTAGGACTGCCTACTAGGTGGCTCGAGTGCAGTGAGGGCTGACTTACACACACACTACACTTATACACTACACCTACACACTACACTTTCACACACCCCCTAAAAAAAACACACCCATACCCGACTTGACCTCCCGACTCATGTAGGTGATTCACATGGATGGTCCTTAACCTCCAAGCCCTTGGCTAAGAGGGTTAGGAACAACATAGTGAATGCCTCAAATGAGTCCCTTCATGGCTCATGTGGGCTTGATATGGCTTCATGGCTCAACCAAAATGATTTTATTCCACTTACATTCACCTAATCTTTCATTTTCCAAATTTTTAATTTTTGACCCCCGAGACCCTACACCTGCTGACCTACCCAAGCCTCGAATAGCCAAATTTCTCAAAAATTTCAAATCACCCAAAATTCTCCAAAATCATTCCCAAACATTTCCACATCACTCAAATTGATCATCCATAACCAAAAATACCAAAAATTCCAAAAATACCTCCCAATACCCTCCAAATACCCAAAATACCCCTCTTAGCCAAAAAATCCAAAAATTCAGAAAATTCCCAGAAAATTCCAGAAAATCCCAAATATTCCCAATTTCATTTTGTTCAACTACACCATGGGCCAATTTTGTCAATTTACCCCACTTTTATCAAAACCCCCAATTTGACCCATTTTAACCCAAAGTAAACCCAATGTCAAACCTAACCCACCCAATTGACCCAAATTCTGGTCCAATTCAATTCTAAACTTCAATTTAACATCCCCAACACCAATCTAGACCAAATCCAAGCCCAATTTGATTGGCATTGGGATCCAATTTCACTTTTGGCCTTAAAGCCCGATTTGGACCTATGACCCAAACCTAACCCAAACTCACCCAATTCAACTCCAATTAACCCCAAATCTTTTCTAAATCTTCCTTAACATCCCCATAAACAAAACACTAACATGATTTGCCCAAAATTTAGACCCAAACCCCACTCAAATTCAACCCAAAATTAAAAAGCCCAATTTTGACCTAAACCTAAACCTAGCCCAAATGAGCCCAAATCCCAAAATCAAAACCTAACCAAAGCCAAAACCTCTTTGAAACACTCCCATAAACATTTCCCAACATTTATTTTACATCAATTTCAACTCTAACCCAACTTTGGCCCATGGTAGCCCATTTTGGCCCACCTTAGCCTCTTTACCAAAAGGCCCATGTCCAACCCAATTCAAACCTAAATCACCTCAAATTTGTTTCAAATCACTCATGACACATCCATAAGCTAAACCCAACAATTATTTGGCCCAAGCCTTTACCAAAATTTCATCCCAAAATCCATTTTAAAATTCAAAAGCCCACTTTCCTAAACCATTTTAAAAGCCCATCCTTTACCACATCCAAAGGCCCAAAATTGGTCCCAAAGCCTATATGACATTTCCCCTCATCATACTTTCAATTAAACTCAATACCTAAGTCCTAAATTCATCATCAAATCATTCCAAATCAAGTTCCATACAAATTTCCATCAAATTACCAAAAAATTCCTATAATCCATTTTCATGAAATTGACCAAGCTTTCCCCAAGCCAAAGGTGAGCCATGAAGCCATGCATGAGCCACATGTGAGCCATGAGAGCCTTGGACACTCCACCATACCATATTGGGTAGGAAGGAGGGACCCTTTCCTTAATCCCTAAAGCTCATTAGCCTTAATCATGATTCACCTAAACCTAAATTTAATCCAAATATATTTGGATGGAGACTTCTCCATGCCAAACCAGCTGATCCCTTTGATCCCCACGGCACCCAAAGCCACCTTGAAGGGTGCACCAAGCCCAAATGGGTGGGTTGACCCATTTAGACCCAAAACTAGCCATGCCCCATTCTACTTTGGATCAAAGCCTTTACACTTGGCCATTGCCGATTGCTTGCACAAACACCTGACCACGACTGCCGACCACGAGGGTGACCCTTGCTGCCGGCCGGCCACCCCGATCGCCGGAAAACACCATGGCCGAGAGCTCGCATGTGAGCCAACTTTGGAATTCTCACCTGTCGAGCTGCCCCATCTCCAGTGGCCATTGTGGGCTGTTCTTCACATGCCGGGAGCAGGTGATCCCGACCCTCGACACCCCCGGGAGAGCCTCCAGCCATGCCTATTTAAACCCCTCACCCTCTCGGCCATGAGAAGTGCTGAACCTAACCTTAAGGAAACTCTGCCAAAATCACTCTAGATCACTCTCCACACATAGAGCACCTGATCCCCACTGAATTCCAGCCCCAATTCCCTCCAGCTGAGCCCGATTTTGAGCTCGAACTTTAGCCCAAAACCGGGACACTTCTCCACGAGTGAGCCAATCCCCAAATTGATTGGTTCTACACCTTCACCGGACCGAGGGAAGGTGTCCACCAGCAAAAGCCCCATCTCCGGGCCACCCGAGTTGCTCCGGCCTCCAAGCTTTGTGATCGGGCGTGGTCGAAGTCCAACCTGGACAAATCACCGGACCGGGAGACTTCATCCGGAGCTTGCTAGGATCCAATCGAAGGTGCAACAACTCTCGGATCGAAGCTTCACTTCTGCGAGCAAAGGTATGAACTCATTCTTCTTCCCGAGCTTACAGAGATTCTCCATTTCATTTGAATAAATTTCAATGCATGTTTACCGTATGGATGTGTTCGTCTCTTCGAAGACGAATCCATAGAGCATAAGAACACGAAAATCCGTTGAGAATCGAGTGAGAAATTAGGGTTAGAAGGTTGACGGTCACGGGTGCACACCAGTCGTAGACGATGACCAGGAGCCGTTGGATCGCGCGTGTATCGAGCGGACGGTTCAGATTGCGCCGGACCAGGGAATGTTACATGAACCGTGGGTCCCGGGACGGCTGACTCAGATGGTGGCGCCCAATCACAGCGCGACACGTACCCCTTCGGAGCTGCCGATGTTTCGCTGGCGCCTCGTGGATAAGTAGATAAATAGGGTATTTAATGTATTTATTAAATATCAGAAACTTCAAAAATCCATAACTTTGTGTAGGAAAATCACAAAAATAAAATAAAAATACCCTCTTGCTCGGTGAACGGAGGAGAATAATGTGGAAAAGAAATCATTTAATTTCATTAAGTATTTTATTTTTTATAATTTATTTACTCTCTGCATACATTTAATTCTCCATGCATGTATACAATTCACCATGGCATGAGACCATAGGGCTTTTGAAGCCTCTGAACTTGGGAACATTCCTGAATTTTCCAAGGTCAGAGGCCATCTCTGTGAAAAGTTATTGATTTTTCAAACACATGTGGCTGTTTTGAGTATTTTAATTCCAATAAATAGCATGTTGTGAAATAAATTCTAGGAAAATTTGGTGATGTTCCTTATGACCAGAGAACCCTAGGAAAAATAGGACTTGAGTTAATTCACTCAGATTAATCCTAATTGGTTTAAACACTCAAAATAGGTCTCTAATTAATTAGAGCTAACCATACATCAAATTGACTTGAAATCAATTCTCCACTGACCTTTAGGATCAGAGGAACCCACCATAAAAGTTTGAAGTCAATTGGACTTGGTTAGCCCTATTAATTGGGTTGATTAAGCCATTTAGTCATTTTAAATTTTAAAAATTCATAACTTTCAAAATATCTTTCAAAAATTCACCAAATTAGTTTTGGAGCCTCTCTGATATCAGGGGAATTTAATAAAATTAAAATTTCAATTTTCTAAAAAAGTTGATTTTTAATATTATTTTAATATTTTTAATAATTAAAAAATAATAAAAATCACAAAAATAATAAAATTCACCAAAATGTCACATTTTGAATTTTAATCACTTAGGAACAAACCCCATATTTTTCTCAGGCCTATTTGGTGAGATATTAATTTTTAAAGCTCTAGGGTAATTTTAAAATTAAAAAATGTATTTTCTAGCATTTTCACTAAAATAATTATAATAAATCAAAGAAAAATCAGAAAATTGTAAAATTTGGTTCTCTGGAATCCTTGATATCAGAGAGAATTTTAAAAATTATAAAATTCATTTTTCAACATTTATTTTATTTTTAAATTAATTAACACTCCAGAACTTAAAATATTTATAATAAAAATAATATAATTCAAAAAATCACAAAAATTGGTCCAAGTGGTCCTCTGGTCATTAGGAATGTCCCATAATTTTCTTAAGGACAGAAACTTTCCCTTGGTCATATTATTAAATTTTCCTTGGAAATCTCTATTTTCTACCAAAAATAATTATATAAATAAATTAAATACAGAAAAATCACATTTTCTCCTCTCATGTCTTTATTGACATATGAGTGAAGTCACATAAAAATTTCAAATTCATTTGAGCTCAATTTAGTGAGTTATGAAATTATTAGGCTTGAAGGGCAAAATGGTAATTAAAATTTTAAACCTTTAATTAAGACTTTAGGCTTAATGAAATTAATAAGTAAAATATTTGATCCTAATCTGATTTGGATGATTGAAATTTAATAATTAAAGGGTAGAAACCCATTAAACAATTTAAAATAATTGAAATAAACCTTAATTAAATAATTGATTAAATTTGGAAGAATAATAAAATTGGAATTATTAAAATAGGGATATTATTAGGAAGAGATTTATTCTTTAATTTTAAAAAATCCCTAAATTAATCATTTCATTAATGTTTAATTCCTAATTAAAATGATAATCCAAGTTTAAGATTTAAAATGCTAAAAGACTTAATCTTTAAATTAAATTAAAGTTAAATTATTTAAAACAAATTCCTTTAAAATTAAAAAATTAAATTAAAAATTAAGAATTAAATTAAATTAAATTTATTAAATTAAATTAAATTAAAATTAAACTAAATTTAAATTAAACTAAATTAAAATTAAACTAAATTAAAATTAAAATAAATTAAATTAAATTAAAATTAAATTAAACTAAATTAAATTAAATTAAATTAAATTAAATTAAATTAAATTAAATTAAATTAAATTAAATTAAGTTAAATTAAATTAAATTAAATTAAATATAAAGACATGAAGAATTCAAAAATAAATCTAAAATAACTTGAACACTATTCCAAACTTAAATCATTAATTTGAAATTAAAATTTGAATCACAAATCATTAGATATCATTTTGCCCTTAGGAGCTTTTACTATTATAACTCCTAAATGGAGTATCAAGTGAAATGACACTTCACTCATAAGGATATTCAAACATCCTAATTCACTGAGCAAGAAATAAAATTTAACTCGAACACCTGGATGATTAATTCACTTGAACAATAGAATTCATTTGGACTTAGGACAATTCCCGAAATATTGAAAAGATGTTTAAGATTCGTCTTAAACACTTCCTCAATATGATGGAATGTCCTTAAGAACAAATTGAGCTTAGTTGTTCTTTGGTGAAGAAAACCATCCTTAAAACCAAAAACACAAGGAACCTAGACGTCATAGGAAATGACTAGCTATAGGATTAGGAACTTGGTAGAAAACCATAACCCTTACCTTAGCTTTACCTAGGAACTTGCTTAAATGTTCTAATCGTGTTTTAAGTGCAGCTTGGAATGACGGGAAGACCCTCAGAGTACGCTTTTATTTTATCATAATTTACTTTCCACGCAATTTACTTTCTTGCGATTTATTTTATTGCGAAATGCACTTTACTTTTCTTGCATGATAAACAACGGTTGCATGAAAACCTACACCTTTAGGACAGAAACCAAAACTGAAACCAAAACTAAGTTAAAAGTCATTGCAAGATAAAATTCACCGCCACAACATTCAAAATATAAAGCAACTCACAATTTAATCACAAACAGAACACAAAACTACAAATACAACTAAATTAAAACGTCCTGTTGGATGATCGGGAATACCTCGGATGATGTAACCTACGTGTTGCTAACGGGATTTCCCACGGTCAAAATGAAAGTGTGGAACTCATTCAGTTGAGTTTAGCAAATTCATCTGGACTAAGTGAATCCGATAAAAATAATGATGCCGGAAGGATGGAACCGTGGGATCTTAACCGGTGTTGTTATAATCAACTTTAATATTTGTTTTAATTAAAACAAAAAAAAACACTTGGAAATTAAAACTTCTCTAAACCAAAACACTTTTCTCATCCCCTGATTTATGATTTCTAAAACTAAACCTCTGCAACAACAAGGAGCTCGGAGCATGGTGGGCAGCACGGCCATCGTCGTCAGCAAAACTTGAATCTACGTCAGCAAAACTTTCCTAGAACTAAACAACAAAGCCATAGGACTTCGAGGTAGTTTGCCTAGTGCAACATAAATCCTCAACTCTTCGTTAGGCATTTGCATTGCAAATTAAGCCCTAACCGGTCTTAGGATTCTGAGGTAGTCGTCCGATACGACATAAACCCTCATATCTTCCAGGCCATTGTATGATTCTATCATATAAATATAAGCCCTAATTAATTAAAATTGGCAAGATTAAAACATTAAATAAACATTAGGACTTTCCTAAATCCAAGCGCAAACAATAGAATAGTCGGGAGATTATCGAAGTTCACTTCGAATCCGTAATTTCTCCTACTTTTCTTCCTTTGAATTCCCAAAATAAAATGTTCCAAACTTGATCCATTCCACTATTGAGATTCAAAAATTCAATCCTTTGAAAACTTAAACTTTGAAATTCTTGAGAGCGGAATTATTGATTATTATCGAGAGTTTTCTTAGGTGATTCCCGTCACTTAAGATGTAATTAACTATAGGGGCTTGCCCTTATAGGGAATTTTAAAGAACCGGGTAATATAAACCACGTTTAATGCTTTCATATTAAGCGAGGGGAATTTGTCGGCTTAAAAAAAATTGGTTCGCGGACGAAACGGATGTCACGAAATCTTCTAGTTTATTTAGCAGAGCCCCATCATCGAGCGATGTGTCTATTCTTCGGGATAGATACACGGTTTGTGGTGTGGCGCTCGTTTATATAAACTATTTGGGATGTGAGATCGGTTTGATTTCATATCTTAAAACTTTTAAATTTAAAATTACTTTCAAAATCAAATGTTATCTTTTAAACTATATATATATTTAAATTAAATTTAAAATATGAAAATTCGCCGACAACTTCTGTAGGCGACCCCTTTTCAAAATACAACACTTAACCCTAAAATATGCCGACAAAATTAAATAAAGAGCATTATCATATGCTCTAATGTCCTTTATAAACGATCTTTTGACCAAATGTGGTTAAGGTGCTTAAACCAAGTTGAAGCTCAAGAGATTGTTAAAGAGGTCTATTCAGGTTTATGTGGCGCACATCAATCTGGACCTAAAATGAAAATGAAAATAAAAAGAATGAGTTATTATTGGCCGAAAACGATGACTGATTGTCTTGATGTTGCAAATAAATGTCATCAATGTCAGATACACGAGGTAGTTTTACACCAGCCTCCAAATGTCTTACACCCAACTATTGCATCTTGGCCATTTGAATGTTGGGGTACCGACATAGTGGGCCCTACAGATCCTCCGTCATCTAAGGGTCATCAATTTATTCTAGCAACCACTGACTATTTCTCCAAATGGGCAGAAGCGATACCGCTTAGAGAAGTCAAGGCAGAACAGGTCCTTTATTTCTTTAAAATGCATATCGTTTGTAGATTTGGAATCCGTCGAAGGGTCATATCAGACAATGGATTGGCCTTTAAAAATACAAAAAATGAACAACTTTATCCAAAGACATGGAATAGACTGGAGGTATTCCATAATCTATTATCCTAAAGCCAATGGTTTAGCTGAAGCCTTCAATAAAACATTGGTTCAAATTTTGAAAAAGACATTAGTCAACAGCCCAAGACAGTAGCATGAACGATTAATAGAAGCTTTATAGGCTTACAAAACTACATATCGAACGCCAACACGGTCAACACCGTTTGCTTTGGTATATGGTTCCGAAGCTATTTTACCACTCGAAGTCCAAATTCCTTCTCTTAGAGTTGCAATAGCAAATAAGATAACTAAAGAAGAAAATGTCAGATTACGACTTGAAGAACTCGAGAGTTTAGAAGGAAAACGTCTACAAGCTCAACAAAATCTTGAACTGTATCAAGCAAAAATGATACAGACCCATGATAAGTTAGTTCGCCCACGAACCTTTCGAATCGGTGAATTAGTTTTAGTTATTCGAAGACTTATACTAGCTCATCGAAAGATAGGTGGCAAATTTGAACCAATATGGGAGGGCTCATATGCAATTGAAAAGATATATTCTGGAGGATCTTACCAACTGGTAGATTGTCAAGGGGAAAGAATCCTGCCTCCAATCATTGGTCGTTTCCTGAAGAAATATTACTCGACATAATGACTTATTTATAAACTGTGATAATAAAATCTTTTCTCAAAATCATCTTTGACTTTTTTTGTCTTGTAACATCTGTTTCACTTATTGAACAAATGTTTAAAAGGCTAAAATGTTACATTATCCTGTTGTTTTCAGGAAAAATGCCTGAAGATAGACTATTTTTCTCATTCCAAAATAATATGACTTTTACCTTGGACCGTCGACATATGGTCGAGGGGACTATAATTCATTTCAACTTCGACCTATTGCAAGTTGAGTCTATATATCAGGGATCATTACTCTATCTGGTTAATCATAATGAGATTAAGATGCAGACACCTTTGATAGAATTCAAACTTCGACAACCCAAAGAGTATGATTTCGAGATCAGTGACAGCTTAGACGGGTAAGAATTCATGACTACCTCAGTACAAGGAGCATCTACATTTGGTATAAAAAATATGACAATAGGACTTACCCGATCACAGAGATGGAATCGTAATAAACGGTTAAAACAATTGCAAGAAAAACAAAATATGGAGGACATTAGTCAATTGAAATCTCAGACTATTGATACTCCATTTGAGGAGATACATTCCGCATCGGAAATGACAAATCTAGACCATGCAAAGAGAAATCAGGATGAAAAAGCAGCTATCACTTCACCCTCACTCATATTTGCTCAAAATCTGAAGGTGTCAGATAAGAAAGTTAATAGAAAAGACCATTCCGGAGAAGAAGCACTACGAATTCGTGCTATTAAATGGAAGACCTTTGAACAGTACAAGCATATGAACAAAAGAACAATAAATATTCTAGATGGTCTTAAATTATTCACCAGAATATTTGATGAGGATGAGCAAGCCGCTATTATTGATCATATCATAGAAGCCCGGGACCAGGGTAGGGCTGGACATCTTAGAAGAAAAACTTATTCTGAGCCCAATAAATGGATTCGAGGCAAAGGCAGACAGACCATCCAATACGGGTGCTGTTATAATTATGCAAAAGACAGAGAGGGGAATCTTCCCGGAATTTTACGATATGAACAGGTCGATCCCTTACCCACTATAATAATTCAAATTATCAGACATCTTGTGACTTGGGGAATCATACCCACAGATTGTATTCCTGATAGTTGCATTATCAACATGTATGATGAAGGAGATTGTATCCCTCCCCATATTGACAGTCACGATTTCGAGAGACCATTTTGTATCGTGTCCTTAATGAATCGTTGTTCCATCATATTTGGAAGAGAAATACAAATTTTGGGACCCGGAGAATTTGAAGGTACGTGCCGTATTCTTTTAACTCGATGACCAGTTCTCCTATTCCAAGGAAATGGTGCAGATTTCGTGAAACACTGTATAACCAGTGTTAATAGGCCACATATTTCGATCACTCTGCGACGGATGAAGCCAGATAAACGACCTATTGGATATCAAGTTATCCCAAAACTTGAAGGGCTGAAGCCTTTAGAACTACCATGACCTTATGAATGTCCAAACACCTGAGACATGCTTAACTAATAATGTTTTGGAGTGTAGGACGTTTATGGATGGTCTGATAGTATCCAAGACTATGCTATGATGAATGCGAAGATATATAAGCTTTGATATGTGATATATTAGTATTTTGTAGCATGCGTGCTATATGATATGTACATATATGTACTGTTAACTTTTGTTTGCAATGATATGTACTAGTGACCTTTTGTACAATATCTATGGAAATAAAATAAAATATTGGAAAAACATTCCCTATTGTCTGTGATGTGCCGGCAGGTCCTAAAAACGCTAAAATAAATTTTTAATGGCAAAATGAATGACGTGTGATAATTAGCATGAGAATTATTATTTGACCTATATAGGTCAAATCACCAGCAGTTATCTTAGTGAGTCTGCCACTCTCTTTTTCTAGTTATTGGATGTAAGTCCTTTTCCTGATACAGAAATTATGGCATTCCTCTAACTTAACATTGACATTTGACATTTCGAGAAATGGAATATGACATCCATTTTCTCTTTCCAGTTATTGAATGTATTTCCTTTCCTGATACGGAAATTATGGCATTCCACTAACTTGACATCGACATTTGACATTTCGAGAAATGGAATATGAGATCCATTTTCTCTTTCCAGTTATTGGATGTAAGTCCTTTTCCTGATACGGAAATTATGGCATTCCTCTAACTTGACATCGACATTTAACATTTCAAGAAATGGAATATGACATTCATTTTCTCTTTCCAGTTATTGGATGTAAGTCCTTTTCCTGATATGGAAATTATGGCATTCCTCTAACTTGACATCGACATTTGACATTTCGAGAAATGGAATATGACATCCATTTTCTCTTTTCAGTTATTGGATGTAAGTCCTTTTCCTGATACGGAAATTATGGCATTCTTCTAACTTGAAATCGACATTTGACATTTTGATAAATGGAATATGACATCCATTCTCTATTTTATATTTGACATTCGATATTCCGAGAAATTGAACATAACATCCAATTTCTCTTTCTAAAATATTTTTCTGATACAAAGATCATAATCAACATGTTGACACTTGACATTTTATCACATATATTCTAAACTCCGAACATTGATACGAGACACTGACAACTATGACATTGAGACCATTTCGGTCAACGCCAACATGTACGACATACTTACACAGTATTCCACACATATTGGGGGCCCTGTTGTTGACCTCATTTTTATAATAGATCAACCCTTAACTCAAACACAATCAACTTTAGTAAAAAATGGTCAATCCTGACCTAATAACCAACCCTACTAACTCAACAGGTCAATCATTGATCCAAAAGTCAACTTTGGTCAAACTGGTCAATTATTAACCTAATGACTAATTATTGACACAAGAAGCCAATTTTTGATCCAAAAAACAACTTTGGACAAATTAATCAAAATTAACTCAGAAGTCATTACATTGATCAGACCCTAACCCTAAAATTAATCAACATGACCAAATTAAACCCAAAGTTCAAAATCTTTGAACATTATAACTATCTCAAACCCTGAAAAGGATAAGGAAATCAAAATTAATCATACTTGGATAAGAATAGGTTAATTCAAAATAATCTAGGTCAACCTAGGTCAATACTGATCAACCATAGTCAACATTTATCAAATTTGGTCAAAATACCTAATTATGAACAAAATAAAATGATAAAGATTATAAAATTAATAAAATAATTAATCAAATCATTTTGATTAATAAAACAAATATTTAATATTTTAATTAATTTCTAAATTAATTAAAATATAAAGGTTTAAAGACATGACAAAATTAAACCTTAACCAAATCATTTTGGTTAATAAAATGAATGTTTAATGTTTTACTTAATTTCTAATTAATTAAAATATAAATGTTTAAAGATATGATAAAAAATTAAACCTTTAATACAAAAAGACCTAAAATTAATCAAAAATTAATCAAATCATTTTAATATTTTAATTAATTTCTAATTAATTAAAATAAAAAGATTTAAAGACATGAAAATTCTAAATCTTTAACTTAAAAAAAAGATATTAAATCAATCAATTAATTTTAAATAATAAATTGATTAACGAGACAATTTCCCATAATTTTAAATTAAATCAAAAAGACATAAAATGAGATTTTAATCTATGACATAAAAATTCCTAAAAATCATTTTAATTAATTTAAGGATTAATGTTATAATTCCATATATTTCTAATTAATCACATAATTAATTAGAAATGGAGTTATGTAAAGATAATCCTAAATTGAATTTAAATTTATTTCATCACACATAATGTCATAACCCTTTATTGATTTTTTTTTAAAAAAACTTAAATCTAAATTATAGGAAATCGCCAATGGGTAGCCTAAAACTCATTAAAACCACCATTACAGAGTTAACACATTACTTAACCCATAACTCATTACCTTTAACCAAGGTTAAGAGTTATCATGATGGTTAAGTTAAGAGTTAAGCTTATGTGTCATCCCCTCTCTACATGAGGTGTGAGATGGCTCCATAGGTGGCAAGCACCACTTCCTTAATCTAATGGAAAGAAACCAAGACATATTGTTAAATTTTACCAAGGTTAAGAAACCATCATGAACAAAAAACATAAATAATGAAGGAAGGAGGATATGTGTCACATTTCCTTCAATTTGCTCATTTCCATGAAATGAGGTGGCCGACCACCTTAGAGATGATCTTGGTCATCATCCTAAGCATCCAATGGAAATGGGAATTAGCATAGGCTAGACCTTAACCATGGTAAAATTAAATGATGAGGAGATTATGCATGAAGTGAGTCACCCCCTTATTTTTTATACCATGGTGAATGAAGAGCATATGTGTCCTCCCCTTTATTTCATTTAAATTATCTAAAGAAGGTTAATCTAGCTGATCATAGCCAGCCATATCCACGTCATAGGTGAACCAATGAAAACAAGACAAAACTAGAGTTTAATCCTTACCATGGTTAACTTCAATGATGTAAATCCAAATTCATCATTACCTTGGCTGAAATTTATCTTCAAAGCATTAATGGAAAGGTTGGCAACTTCCCTAGATGAACCTACTTCAGCCCAAGTCCATCCAATTCCCCCCTTGGCTATATATAGAGCCTAACATAAGCCTAAGCAAGGAGAGAAGAAGAGGAGAATAGTGGCCTAAGCTCTACCCAATTCACCTAAATCCCAACATCAAATTTGTTCTTTAGGACCTTAGGAGTGAATCCCAATCAAAATCCAGTAATTAGCTAGCTTCAAAACTCCATGAAACCAGCTCAAATAAGGCTAACCCGAGAGCTTGAAATTAGGTGAGGGAGAGGAAATTCTAAATCCCTATACATTGCTCAAATCCAAAAACTTTCTACATCAAAGTTTCTCCTTAGGACCCAAGCAACTGAAACCCATCAAAACCAGGCCCTTAAACCCACTCAATCTTCTTAATTTGGCTATCCCGAGAGAGCCCTAATTGACCCAAACCAGGATAAAATAGGTCTTTGAAATCAAACTCCACAAAACTCAAAATTAACCTTTTCAAATCCATTTAGGGGTTAGAAGAGGAAGAGCCCAACTGAAATTGAGCCTCTCCACAGTCTCTAGCCTTCTATTCACCATCTCACACCAAGCCGAGCTACCCTTTGATCGAATTCATATCAGAACTCAATTTGAATCCAAATTGAAGTTAGATCAAGCCTACTGTGGTCCAGAAGAAGCTTCCAGACCAATCAAACCAAACTCAAATTGATTGAAACTAAGGTATGGATTTCTCTTTTCAATGGCGATTCGGGTTTTATACTTTGTGATATAAATTGTTTCAAAACCCCTACATATCCATATGGATATGATCGTCTGCTCAAGAACAAGGTGTAGGAACAAATCTCACTCGATTCCATCAAGAATCAAGTGAGATATTATCCCTAGATCATGAACGATCTGTGGGATAAGGCGGGATGGGGACGATGAAGCGCAGTCGTCTGATCTTCTGTTTATAAGACAGACGGTGGAGATTATCCCCTGCTCAATCCGCTGTTCGGAGCCCCGTAGCGGATCGAGCGCGTTTTCGACGCTGCCGAGGACACACGGCGCCCTCCCAATTTTTATATATAAGTTTATGGTTTAATTAATTCAGTTAAACCTTAAACTAATCAAAAATACATATCATTTTAAATAAAAATCACAAAAATAAAAGAAAAATATCCTTGAACTCAAGACAGAGAGCTCTACAACGTGGAATTGAAAATTTTAATTTTTTTATTTATATTAAATTTCTAATTAATTAAATACTCCCTGGAGTATTTTAATTATTAAGAATTATTTATAAATCAGAAAATTATGAAAATTTAGGTGATTAATTTATAAGTCTTTAGGAACAATCTCTGATTTTTCCAGAGACAGAAAAATATTTTAAGATGAAATTTTCAAATTTTCTTGAGATTTAGCAATTATTTTTAATAATAATTCCAAAAATTAGAAAATTAAGAAAATAAACAAAGATTAAATTGAAAATTGATTAAAAACTCAGGGGAATAAGGTTAAACCCTAAATAACAAATTTTGAATCACTTGAAAATTTAAAATGACATTTTAAAACCTTAAGGGTGAATAAATATAAATTTATATTTAATTAACCCTATAAATAATCTTTTAAAACTTACTTAAGTCTAATCATCTTAGACTTAGTTATACACTTAGACTTTAATCATATTAGACTTAAGACAGAACAAATTAAGTCTAAAATATTATTAAGTCTAATAAACACATATTAATTAGGTTTAAAACATCTTTAAACTTAATTAATCATAATTAAACCTTAAAAGACATTAGGTTTAATAAAAAAATATTAATTAGGTTTAAAACATCTTTAAACTTAATTAATCATAATTAAACCTTAAAATACATTAGGTTTAATAAAAAAATATTAATTAAGTTTAAAACATCCTTAAACTTAATTAATCATAATTAAATCTTAAAAGACATTACATTTAATAAACACATTTTAATTAGGTTTAAAACATCTTTAAACTTAATTAACCACAATTAAACCTTAAAAGGCATTAGGTTTAATAAAAAAATATTAATTAGGTTTAAAACATCTTTAAACTTAAATAATTAAACCTTAAAAGACATTAGGTTTAATAAACACATATTAATTAGGTTTAAAACATCTTTAAACTTAATTAACCATAATTAAACCAAATATTAATTAGGTTTAAAACATCTTTAAACTTAATTAATTAAACCTTAAAAGACATTAGGTTTAATAAACAAATATTAATTAGGTTTAAAACATCTTTAAACTTAGTTAATCATAATTAAACCTTAAAAGACATTAGGTTTAATAAACAAATATTAATTAGGTTTAAAACATCCTTAAACTTAATTAATCATAATTAAACCTTAAAAGACATTAGGTTTAATAAACACATATTAAGTAGGTTTAAAACATCTTTAAACTTAATTAACCATAATTAAACCTTAAAAGATGACCAAAGAAAAATATATTGAGAAATTCATACTGATTTTACATTGATTTTTGATGATGTTACACTTTAAAGAAAGATATTTTCTATGTTTTACTGCAGGTATGAAGATTTATAGATCATGGAGCAAAAAGAGGAGAAAAAGAGCAAATCTGGAACAAAAAGGACCAAAAGAAACAAAAGTTGAACTTAGCAGCCGACGACGAGGAATAGGCTGTCGACGGCGTGTTTTTCCCGAGAGCATACAAATAAATTATAAAGGAGCCCGCCGACGGCGAGATCGAGCCCATCAACAGCGAGCCTTAGTAGTTGGCCTATGTTCTAGAAGCCCGCCGACAGCACTAGCGAGCCCTCCGACGGCGAGAAGGTTGGTTCAAGCAAGACTCATCGAATCTGGATGCTTTTTGAAGAGGTGCTTAAGCAACCTTTGGAAATATTTCTTCCTCTTTAAAAAGAAACAAATTTAGGCTGATATGTGTGTCTTCTAAGAGTCTTGTTAGTGTTTACATTGTCTCCAAAAGTGTCATTAGTGTGTGTAAGTGTGTTCTAGAGAGTTTAATAGTGAGTTAGTTGAGTGTGTTGTACAAGAAGGAAGAGTCAGAGGAACTTCAAGGAATCTGCTTGGGGGAGAAATTGAGATAAGTTGTGTTTACTATTTCGTAACTTTGATTTTATATATGAAATCCAAGTTTTGTGTTATTCTTCCTATGTATTCTGAGTAGTCTTCTCTATCTTTCTCCTAGTTTTGAGATTTTGTGAAATGAAAAATTAAATTAGTTGTGCCTAAAACATGAAATAAAAATTATGACAATCTTTTTACTTAAATCTTAATTTACTTTCAATCCAGCCAATTGATATGTTAAAATCTGTTGATTTCACAACTAAAGTAAAGATTACATCCGAGATTTAGGGAGGTCAAAGTCCTTGAAAGGAGGGTGCAAATAAATAGGAAAATATTATTTATCGGGCGTAGGATTGGAGATTTTATAGTGATAGACTAAAATCCTCAATTTGGTCCTATCGTGTGGGAGCTGAATTGTAGATGTTAGCCCTCAGGCGAGGGGAATGTGGGAGCTCCGAAGTGAGAGCCGGTATCCTCCCAGCCTAGCTGCAGTTTCAGTAACCAAGCATAGGATTAGTCAATATTCTTTATGCCTGGACCAAAGGGTAAAGAATAAGAATGCTCCTATTTGGCACAATATATTTCTAACTAATTTAATTATCCGTTCACTTAATTCTCTTAACAAGGGGGAAAGATACTTTTCTATATTGCAACTTCCCATTCAAGATTAGTAGTATAAATTAGTATAATTATTCTTTATTTACGTTTATAGATAGTTATTTCAATTGCTGTAATTAGTTCGTAATCTCTAAACTTCCCTGTGGGATCGATATCTAGGGCTCCATTAGAGCCCTTTATTACTCGAACGATACATATACTTGCGTTGATAAGGGGTAACTTTGCTTTTATCGAATATTATTTTTACAATTGTTAACACTTATATAGTTACACAACCACCCTGGTTATGTTTTTGGCGCCATTGCCAGGGAGGTAAAGTAATTATTAAAGTAAATAGTAAAATAATTATTAAGGTAATTACTAGAGTAACGGACTATTTTAAAAATTACATAAGTTTTAATCTATATTGTGTATGCACAAATTTGGAACCAAAAATTTAATACCTTACGATTCAAAATTAGAACGCATTATTAAAAAAATTAGAAAACAGAAAAGACAAATCATAAATTTAAATCAAATGGCAAATAAACCAGCAATTGAAAATGCAAATTGATACACCTAAAATATATAGTATTTTTATGCACATTTTTATACCTATTTTTAATGATATTGCACTTTAATGAAAGGTATTTTGTGTTTTTCTTGCAAGTATGTTGAAAATGGATGGTCATGATGAAAGGAGCAAAAATTGGATCAAATTTGGAGCAAAAAAATGAAAAATAAAAAATTTGGCACTGGCGGCTAAGCGCCGCTGGGCCGACACTTAGCCGCTACAGTTATAAAGCAAACTTTAATTAGATTTGGCACTAAATTCAAAAGGGAATGGATGAAACTCTTGGTGGTAACATCCATAACTTCCTTTGGGCGACAATTTTGAATGAAGGGGTGCATTCCTTGGTAGATAGATCGAATCTGGACACATTTTGAAGAGATACCAAGGTACCTTTTGGTTCACTATTTAAAGAGAGTCTTAGAAGTGAAGAAGTGAAGAATTGAAGAGGCTCTTCACTGTATTTCGAAGAGAGGAATTTAGGAGATTCTTCCACAGTATTTTAAGTTTTTATTTAGAGTAGGAGTAGAGAGTAGAAAGGAGAAAAGGGTCGGAGTTAAGAGTTCTTCTCCCACTTCTTTTCTTTCTTTTAGTTTAGTTTTTATTGAAGTTTGAAGTCTGTATTCTGATTCATCAGAGTTTAGAGACTTGCTCAGAGGAGAATTTTAGCGAAGAGTCAAAGTTTCAGAGGAACTTCCTTAGTCTTGTGGAAAGGATTTTCAGATAAGTGTTTACTTTTATTTTGTTTATCAATACTTGCTTTCGTTTATTATTTTTCTTATCATTTTTAATTTCAAATCAATGTGTTTTTATATTTTCCCAATGCATTCTAAGTAGTTTACTTTATCTTTTTCTTTCTTAAAATGGAGAAGTAATTAATTTAAAGAGAATTGTTGTGGAAAGTATAAGTGTTTAAAAGTTGTAAGAATTTGTGAAGATTGATTCTGAGAACTTTGTTTACTTCTTAATTTGGCCTGTTAAGTTGTAAAATTTCTTGAGATTATGTAAGATCCAATGTGGTATTATCTCATTAAAGTTAGTAGGAATCACATGCAACTATATGGGTGAGAACTGTAGTCCATATAAGTGAATGTAATATTAGAAGATATTTTTATAGAAGGGAGTAAAACTAGAGGATTTTATAGTGACAGGCTAAAACCCCTAATTTGGTTTGAAGTTTTGAGTTTTGTTATGAGAAGTTAGCCCCAGAGTGGTAGGAATCGAGGGAACTCTAGAGTGAGGACTCGGTATCTTCCTTGCTTAACCATGTTCAAAATAATATAAATTTCAAATTAACTTTATGTTCTTTATAGAACCAAGTAAGGGTAAAGAACACATTTGCTTCTATCTGTCACAACAAAATTTAAATACTTCCACAATAATACTTTAAGAATTATTACTACTTCATGAAAGGAAAGAAAAAAATATTTTAGTTAATAGTATTTTTACATCCAGTGTTATTAGTTATTGAAACCTTTACTTTCATTGCTTAGCATTTTATTAAGGAAATTTCAAAAAGACAAATCAACTTTCTAAAACTTTTCAAAATCAAGACATAGTATTTCAAAAATAATTAAAGAAAGTAAAAAGATAATTTTTTAAATTCCTTTAAAGATTTTCAACTTTTCCCTGTGAGTTCGATATCTCGGGGCTTAATCAAAAAGTCCTATATTACTTGATAAACGATACGTATACTTGCGTAGTATTCCATATTATAAAATTATAATTTTCATATCTAAATCATCAGCACATATATTCCTTGCAACCCAATTTTTGGCAGTCGTTGCACTTATATCTACCGGACGAGATCAAGTTTTTGGTGCCGTTGCACTTATATTTATGGGGGATCAAGTTTTTAGCACCGTTGCTGGGGAAAATTAATTTAAATTGCATTTTTAAGAGAATTAAGAAATTATAAATTTTTACTTTTCTTTGTTTTTGTGAGTGTGTTGTATTTTGTTTTGTTTTATTATTGTATGCGTAGTTCAGGTTCTGAAGGACTTGTGCCTTACGATTCTGAATTAGAAAGAACTATCAGAAAAAAAAAATAATAAAATAAAAATACAGAAAAAGAAAAAAATATTGAAGAAATGGCAAATCATCAAGATCAAAATGTTGGCATCCATCAAGAATTAAGACCTTTAAGAGATTATGTTAACCCTACAGTAGTTGAACTTCGTGGTAGTATTCAAAACCTGCTTGTATGTTGCTAATTCTTTTAAGCTTAAACCTCGCTATTATCTTAATGGTGTCTAATAATCGGTTTGGGGAGCAACAACCGAAGATCCTAATTTACATCTTGCTAATTTTCTAGAGTTGTGTGCTACTTTTAAATATGATGGTGTTTCGGATGATGCTTATTAGACTTAGACTTTTTCCTTTCTCACTAAGGGATAAAGCTAAAATGTGGTTACATTCGTTAGCACTTTGGATCAATTAGAACTTGGGGTGAAATGTCACAAAAATTCCTTGCTAAATATTTTCCACCATCTAAGACTCGCTAAGTTGAGAAATGATATAACATCTTTTTGTCGACTTGAAGGGGAATCAATATATGAAGCATGGGAAAGATTTAAAGATCTCCTCAGGAAATGTCCACATCATGCGATACTAGATTGGTTAATAATTCAAACTTTTTATAATGGATTAGTTGTATCTCTTAGATCAATCATCGATGCTGCTGTTAGTGGATCATTAATATCTAAACCATTTTTTGATACTTATGCTTTAATTGAAGAAATGGCTACTAATAATTTTCAATAGCCTTCTGAAAGGTTAAATCCTAAAAAGGTAGCAAGTGTTTATGAAAATGATGCTTTTACAATGTTAGCAAATCAAGTTGCTGCTGTATCAAGGAAGATTGACCAATTTAGGATGAATTTTTCTCAGCCAAATCTCATGATTGAAGAAAATTCATTAGGCCAAATGGTTGATTCTTATTCTTCACCAGAAACTGTAAATGCTAAAATCAAACCTAACAACCCATATTCCAATTATTATAATCCAGGTTGGAAGAATCATCCAAATTTTAACTGGAATAACAATAATCGGGGTGGTGTTAATCAACAATGGGGAACACCCAAGTAAACCCATTGGGAATTGGAACAACCAAGGTGATAATAATAATAGATTAACTTATCCTTCAGGTTATAACAATGCTTTACAATTTAAGGAGAAGAAGTTGTCTATGGAAGAAGTAGTATCACATATGGGAAATCAATTACAAATTCAAGCAGCAACCATCAGAAATATTGAAAATCAATTGGGACAAATTGAAAATGCCTTAAGTAATAGATCCCAAGGAATGCTTCCAAGTAATACTGAAGTGAATCCAAGAGAAAAGAATAAAGAACAAGTGAAAGCAATTAAACTAAGAAGTGGAAAAGAATTGGAAGGTAGAGTTCAAAAAGAGACTGAAGTAGAGAAAGAAGAGATTGAAAGACCTAAAGAGGACGCTCCAAAAGGTTTTGAAAGATCTATTTCTCCACCTAAGGTTGATCTAGAAAAACCACCACCTCCATTTCCTCAGAGACTTCGTCAACAAAAGTTGGATAAGCAATTTTCAAAATTCTTGGAGATATTAAAGAAGCTTACCATTAATATCCCATTTGCTGAAGCCCTAGAACAAATGCCAAGCTATGAGAAATTTATGAAGGATATTCTTAATAAGAAGAGGAAGTTTGAAGAAAATAAGACCATTTCACTTAGTGAGGAGTGCGATGCGATAATTCAGAAAAAGCTTCCTGAAAAACTTAAAGATCCTGGTAGTTTCACAATTCCATGTGCAATCAGAGAAAGATTCTGTGGAAAAGCTTTATGTGATTTGGGTGCAAGCATTAACCTTATGCCTCTATCAATATTCAAAAGACTAGGACTAGGAGAAATAACCTCAACTACTGTAACTCTACAATTAGTAGATCGTTCGATCACATATCCTAAAGGAGTTATAGAAGATGTTTTGGTAAAAGTGGATCAATTTATTTTTCCTGTGGATTTCATTGTGTTAGATATGGAGGAAGATAAAGAGATATCCATAATTTTGGGGAGACCTTTTCTAGCTACGAGCAGAGCCATGATAGATGTGCAAAAAGGGGAATTAATGATGAGGGTTAATGATCAGACTATTACATTTAATATTTCAAAATTGATGAAATATCCTGCAAGAGGTAAAGAAGATGAGTGTTATAGGATGGATGTTATTGATTATTTAAGTGAATATCATTTCAAATCAACTTATGAAGAGGATGTTGAAAGAGAAGAATTTGAATATAAGCAATAAGAGGAGTTATTTGATCCTGAAGATTTTCAAGAGGAAGATTTAAAGTATGTTCATGAAAATTTTGAATTGTTGGATATGACTGAGAAAGATAAATCTTATGGTCCACAATTGAAAAACCTCCTGAACTTGAGTTAAAAATGCTTCCTGAAAATTTGAAGTATGCTTTTCTAGGTGAATCCTCAACCTTTCCTGTTATAATTTCTTCTCAATTAACTAAAAAAGAAAAAGAGAGTTTGCCTGAAATTCTGAAGAAGCACAAGAAAGCCTTTGGATGGACAGTTGTTGATATTAAAGGACTCAGTCCTTCAATTTGTATGCACAAAATTCTTATGGAAGATAATTGCAAACCGCGGGCTGATCCCCACAGGAGATTAAATCCTATTATGAAAGAAGTTGTTAAGAAAGAAATTTTAAAGTGGTTGGATGCTGGAATTATCTACCCTATTTCAGATAGCATGTGTTAGTCCTATTCACCGTGTTCATAAGAAAGGAGGAGTAACTGTGACTGTTAATAAAAAGAATGAAATGATACCAACAAGACAAGTTACAGGGTGGCGAATATGCACTAATTATAGAAAATTAAACATTGCCACAAGGAAAGATCATTTTCCACTCCCTTTTCTAGATCAAATGTTGGATAGTATCGTGTCGGCATAAATACTTTTGTTTTCCGGATGGATATACTCGGTTACCACCAAATTCAAATTGCTCCCGAGGATCAAGACAAAACTACATTTACCAGTCCTTATGGTACGTTTGCTTTTAGAAGAATGCCCTTTGGTTTATGTAATGCCCCTGCTACATTTCAGAGATGTATGATGGCTATTTTTTGTGATTTAATTGAAAAAGGGATTGAAATTTTTATGGATGACTTTTCGAGTGTTTGGAATTTCATTTGAATCATGTTTAGAACATCTATCTAAAGTTCTAAAACGCTGTGAAGAAACTAATTTGGTCCTTAATTGGGAAAAATGCCAATTTATAGTAGCAGGAGGAATTGTTTTGGGACATCAGATTTCAGAAAAAGGTTTGGAGGTAGATCCTGCAAAAATTCAAGTTATATCTAATTTACCTTGCCCAACCAATGTAAGGGGAATTAGAAGTTTTTTAGGACATGCTAGATTCTACAGGCGTTACATTAAAGACTTTTCAAAAATTACAAAAACTTTATGCCGTTTACTGAAAAAGGATGCAATTTTTAATTTTGATGATAACTGCCGTAAAGCCTTTGAAACATTAAAAGAAAAATTAATAATCGCACTCTGTAATAATTTCACCAAATTAGGAAAAACCTTTTAAATTAATGTGTGATGCTAGTGATTATGCTATTGGTGCTTGTTTTGGGTTAGAAATATGATAAAATTTTCAAAGTAATTTATTATGCTAGTAAAACTCTTAATGAAGCTCAAATTAATTATACCACTACTGAGAAAGAGTTATTAGCTATAGTATTTGACTTTGATAAATTTCGATCATATTTAATTGGAACTAAATGTGTTGTGCATACTGATCATTCTACTATCAAATACTTAATGAAGAAAAATGATGCAAAACCGAGACTTATAAGATGGATTCTTCTTTTGCAAGAATTTGATTTTGAAATAGTAGATTGGAAGGGTTCTGATAATCAAATTGCTGATCATTTCTCCAGGCTTGAAATTGAAAAATCTCTCTGTGATATTTAAGAAATTAATGAACATTTTCCTGATGAAAAACTGTTCACTGTTAAAGAATTACGTGTTCTGTGGTATGCAAACATATTAAACTTTTTTGTTAGTAATATTATACCCTATGGTTTGACATATCATGAAAAGAAGAAATTTCTGTCTGATGCTAAGACTTATTTTTGGGATGACCCATTTTTATATAAACAAGGAAAGGATCTTATAATTCGAAGATGTGTACCTTTGGAAGAGACTTATGAAATTATTCAAAAATGTCATGATTCTGATTATGGGGGACATTTTGGAAGTGATAAAACTACATATAAAATTTTACAATCAAGATTTTGTTGGCCTACAATTTTTTAAGAATGCGAATGATTATATTAAAAATTGTGATAGATGTCAGCGTGTTGGCAATATTTCTAGAAGAAATGAGATACCCCTCAATTATATGTTGGAAGTTGAAAAATTTGATGTTTGGGGATTAGATTTTATGGGACCGTTTACACCATCTTTCGGAAATGTGTATATGTTGATAGCAGTAGATTATGTTTCCAAATGGATTGAAGCTATTGCTTTACCTCGATGTGATGCTCAAAGTGTTGCAAAGTTTTTAGAAAAGAATATATTTTGCAGATTTGGAATACCAAGAGTAATCATAACTGATGTGGGAAGTCATTTAAGAAATGCGATTATTGGGAAGTTAGCAAAGACCATTGTATTGCTACAGCTTATCATCCGCAGACAAGTGGTTTGGTTGAATTATCCAATCGTGAAATTAAAAGAATATTGAAAAAAACTGTTAATCCAAATAGAAAGGATTGGTCAATTAAACTGGATTATGCTTTGTGGGCCTATAGGACCGCTTACAGAACATCTATAGGAATGTCCCCATATAGGCTGATTTTTGGAAAAGCTTGTCATTTAACTTTTGAACTTGAGCATAAAGCTTATTGAGCTATTAAAGAGTTCAATTATAATTTGAAAGATGTTGCTTGAAAAGAGATTATTGCAATTGAATGAGCTTGAAGAAATAAGGAATGAATCTTATGAAAATGCTAAGATTTATAAGGAAAAGATGAAATTATGGCATGATCGGAAGATTCTTACCAAAAATCTTATACCAGGACAACAAGTTTTGCTGTATAATGTTAGATTGAGAATATTTTATGGAAAACTTTAGTCCAGGTGGATGGGTCCATTCATTGTGATAAAAGTTTATTCTTACGGAGCTGTAGATATTCAAGATCCTAAGACTGGAAAAATATTTAAAGTTAACGGACATAGACTTAAACCATATTTTTCAGTCAATAAATCTAAATCTGATGAGAATTTAATGTTGGGTCACTCAGAATGAGTTCTGGGTATGTCAAGCTGAAGACGTTAAAACAAGCGCTTTGTGGGAGGCAACCTATATTTATCGGTGTGCTTTGCTTTATGTTTATTTTGTGTGTTTTGTTTGCTTTGTTTGGTTTGTTTTTGTGTTTTTAATGGTAGTAATTTGGAGTTTTTAAACTTATGTAGAATTTATTTGACCTTAATTGATGATTTAGTGAAGTCATAATGAAAATTTGGACACTTAGCGGACCTGTGCTAAAATATGCACTGGCGGCTAAGCGCCGACTAGTTGGCGCTTAGGTGCCACAGTTATAAAAAATGTGAAAAATGTGGATCTTGAAGCCTAGATCATGGGGGAGAAGTTATGGGAGTTATTTAGAAGATTCTAAACGTCTAGGGGAATATTCTAGCATCTCCCAAGTCTATAAAAAGGACTAGACTTGATAGAAACACTTACCCTAAGTCCAAATTTCATTTCTGAAGTCTAAGAAGAAAATTTTGAAGGCACCATGTCTTCCCGGGAGAACGAGATGAAGAAGATGCAAGATTCTGATAAAAGTAAGTTCATTAGTGATAGTGCTAAGGAGTTATTTAATGGATATCTGGCTGTTAGTATTCAAGGTATAACAGAGATGATTGCAAAAATTGAAGCCCGAGTGACTTCAATGGAAGCAAAAATCAATGATATTACCTTACATCTGGATCACATTGGATGGCAACTCAAGATGCAATTCAATCATTCAAGGTATGTGGAAGAAATAGATAAAGCGATGTTTGTGAAAAATAAATGGATTGAAGAAGATGATATAAGAATGAACAATGATCGCCCGTTCTATCAAATCTACATTCCTGAAGGGTCAAATGAGAATAATAGTGGTCCTAGTTATATTCCGCCTAATGAAGAGTGAACTTTCCTGCTTCCAAATTGAATGCCATTTCTAAGGCATGGCATTATTTTATCTCATCTAAGTTGTTAACTTCAAGTCACACTAGTGAAGTGACGAGAGAAAGAGCGGTGTTGAACAATTGTATTCAGCATGGGAAGCCGATTGATATTGGAAGCATAATTTATGATTATGTTTTGAACTATGCTAGATCAACCACGACTGCCGGTATGGGATTTCCTTCCTTGATTCATTCACTATGTGAACGATCTGGAGTGAAATTTGAAACCTGGGAAGAGGTACTTCAGCCATTGAGACCAATTACTAGTGTAAACGTTGATGCTTACACTGTACATTCAGAGTTTGGTTGGAGAGGAGGATTTGGTAGGGCTTCTACTGCTTCTGCTTCTGCTTCTTCTACTTCTGGTGCTTCTACTTCACGTGCTTTGTCATCTACTGATTCACAGACTGGTTTTATTAAGAAAGTTTTTGAAAAAAAATGAGTCTTACTCGAGAGCATGTGAGAGATATGGATGGTAAGCTGGATAATGTTGAGAGATATATTGTAAAACATGATGAATATGAGGAGAATTATCAGCAATATTTGGATAGATCGATTAGAGGAGATCGAGTCGTTGAGATGCCACCTCATCCATTCTATATACCTTATGTGCCATCCAGAGATTGGAACGAGCAAGATGATGATGATGATGAGGATGAAGAGTAGTTGTATGTGTGTTTGTTTTAGTTATTGTGTTGTGTTTTTGTATGCTTCATCTAGTATTTTGTTTGATGATTGTATTGTGATGTAAACCTTGATAGTATGCAGATTGTAGTTGTACTATTTATCTGTTATGCATATTCAGGTATTGTTGTTGTTTTATTATGGATTTAAATGTTGCTGTGTGGTAGTGTGTAATTGTAATGTTTTTTTTTTGTGTATGTTATGTCAGAGTTTTTAATAGTGTGTACTTTAATTCAAAAACTGTTAGGAGATTATAAACCAATATTAGGAACTTCTACTTAGGAAAACTACATGTTTAAAATTCTTCAAATTCCACTATTATTTGTTATCTATATCAGTGTTTTATTTTAGTTGGTGTGTATTTGCTTTGAAAACCTCCACTACTGTAGAAGTCTTCTGAAATTTTTACTTTTCTAATTAAAAAAAAATGTTTTGAAAAACTAAATTTGATTTCATGTTACTCTTGTTATTTAAATTGTTATACTTGCATATTAGGATATTAAAAATTCCTGCAAACATGTTATGTCAGTTTTTTATTTTTCACCCCTGTATCATTTCTTATGCTTAAATGTTTTATCTTAATTAAAAATTTTAAAGTTTGGGGGGGGGGATTTTAAAAACAAAGATTTTCAAAAACCTAAAATATTATTTTATTCTCAAGAATACTTAAAATAAATCTTATTTTTGATCGAGAACAATTATGTACATGAAGTTATATTAGGGGAATAAAATTTTGAATATAGAAATGAATAAAAGAATTTAGTTAAAATTTATAGTAATCATGAAAAACTTAAAGTTAAAATTTTCTTAATGAAGAGGTGTTAAATAAAGTTAAACTATCTTTAGTAAGAAGTTTTGTATTTTTGGATAAATAGAAGATTTGACTTTTATTCTTCAAAGCTTAAATTTATTTTATTGAAGAGTAATTTTCAAATACTATTATTATGATTTTAAGTGAAATGTGTATATTTGACCTTTATTTTAAATGGAAGGGTGGAATTCAAAATCATTAAAGGCCTATCCAGATATTGTAATCCTTACCTTATATAAAAAAAATAAAAAAAAGAGAAGAGAAAAAGAAAAAAATAGTATATGAAAAGGGAGGAGAAGCTTGAGGATTTAAGGACCTAATCAAAAATTGGTTTCATACCTAAAGTTTAAGATATAAGATCAGACAAAATCTAAAGCTTAAAGTTTTAATATAGTAAGTAACATTATTTTTCAAATAGAGATTTTTAAGTGAGAAAAATAAATGTTTGAATCCTATATTTTGAAAAATCTACAAATATTTCTGAAATAGATAGAGACTTGTATTTATCATTTTCTTTTACTTAAGAACTTTCTAAACTTTAAGTTGGTTTTAATTACTGAAATTTTTTCTAAATTGGACTACTCCATTTCTAGAACAAAATTTTGTTATCTTCCTAAGAAACTCATTACATAATTTGCATGCTAAAATGTTTTATGAGATTAATCGTCACTCGAGGACAAGTAATATTTTAAGTTTGGGGGATTTTGATACACCTAAAATATATAGTATTATTATGCACATTTTTATACCTATTTTTAATGATATTGCACTTTAATGGAAGGTATTTTGTGTTTTGCTTGCAGGTATGATGAAAATGGATGGTCATGATGAAAGGAGCAAAAATTGGATCAAATTTGGAGCAAAAAAATAAAAAATAAAAAATTTGGCACTGGCGGCTAAGCGCCGCTGGACCGGCGCTTAGCCACCACAGTTATAAATCGACGCCAAATTCAAAAGGGAATGGATGCAACTCTTGGTGGTAACGTCCATAACTTCCTTTGGGCAGCAAATTTGAATGAAGGTGTGCGTTCCTTGGTAGATACATCGTATCTGGACACATTTTGAAGAGACACCAAGGCACCTTTTGGTTCACTATTTAAAGAGAGTCTTAGAAGTGAAGAAGTGAAGAATTGAAGAGGCTCTTCACCGTATTTCGAAGAGAGAAATTTAGGAGATTCTTCCAATGCATTTTAAGTTTTTATTTAGAGTAGGAGTAGAGAGTAGAAAGGAGAAAAGGGTCGGAGTTAAGAGTTCTTCTCCCACTTCTTTTCTTTCTTTTAGTTTAGTTTTTATTGAAGTCTGAAGTCTGTATTATGAGTCATCGGAGTTTGGAGACTTGCTCTGAGGAGTAGTTCAGCGAAGAGTCAAAGTTTCAGAGGAACTTCCTTAGTTTTGTGGAAAGGATTTTCAGATAAGTATTTACTTTTATTTTGTTTATCAATACTTGCTTTTGTTTATTATTTTTCTTACCGTTTTTAATTTCAAATCAATGTGTTTTTATATTTTCCCAATGCATTCTGAGTAGTTTACTTTATCTTTTTCTTTCTTAAAATGGAGAAATAATTAATTTAAAGAGAATTGTTGTGGAAAGTACCAGTGTTTAAAAGTTGGAAGAAGTTGTGAAGATTGATTCGAGAACTTTGTTTACTTCTTAATTTGGCTCGTTAAGTTGTAAAATTTCTTGAGATTATGTAAGATCCAATGCGGTATTATCTCATTAAAGTTAGTAGGAATCACAAGCAATTATATGGGTGAGAACTGTAGTCCATATAAGTGAATGTAATATTAGAAGATATTTTTATAGAAGGGGGTAAAATTAGAGGATTTTAGAGTGACAGGCTAAAACCCCCTAATTTGGTTTGAATTTTTGAGTTTTGTTATGAGAAGTTAGCCCCTAGATGGTGGGAATCAAGGGAACTCTAGAGTGAGAGACTGGTATCTTCCCTGCCTAACCATGTTCAAAATAATATAAATTTCAAATTAACCTACGTTCTTTATAGAACCAAGTAAGGGTAAAGAATACATTTGCTTCTATCTGTCACAATAAAATTTAAATACTTCCACAACAATACTTTAAGAATTATTACTACTTCATGAAAGGAAAGAAAAAGATATTTTAGTTAATAGTATTTTTACATCCAGTGTTATTAGTTATTGAAACCTTTACTTTAATTGCTTAGCATTTTATTAAGAAAATTTCAAAAAGAAAAATCGACTTTCTAAAACTTTTCAAAATCAAGACATACTATTTCAAAAATAATTAAAGAAAGTAAAAAGATAATTTTAAAATTCCTTTAAAGATTTTCAACTTTTCCCTGTGGGTTCGATATCTCGGGGCTTAATTAGAAAGTCCTATATTACTTGATAAATGATACATATACTTGCGTAGTATCCCATATTATAAAATCATAATTTTTATATCTAAATCATCAGCACATATATTCCTTGCGGCCCAAGTTTTTGGTAGCCGTTGCACTTATATCTACCGGACGGGATCAAGTTTTTGGTTCCGTTGCACTTATATTTTTCGGGGATCACAAATCAACTGAGGCATTTAAGAGATTCCGCTAACCCTACATTAGATGAAATTCACTTAACCTTCCAAAACCCTGATGTAGCAGCTAATTCATTTGAGCTTAAACCTGCAATTATCCAAATGGTACAGAATAATCAATTTAGTGGTTCACCAAACGAAGATCCTAATTTACATCTCGCTAGTTTTTTAGAACTTTGTACTACTTTTACATATGATGGAGTATCTAACGACGCTGTTAAACTTAGGCTTTTTCCTTTTTCTTTAAGGGATAAGGCTAAGATGTGGTTAAATTCGTTAGCACCTGGATCTATTAGAACTTGGGGAGAATTATCACAAAAATTTCTATCCAAATACTTTCCTCCTTTAAAAACTACTAAGCTTAGAAATGATATAACCTCTTTTAGTCAGTTTGACGGAGAATAGATATACGAAGCTTGGGAGAGATTTAAAGATCTTCTTAAGAAATGCCCACATCATGCGTTACCAGATTCAAACTTTTTATAATGGATTAATAGGATCTCTTAGATCTATTATTGATGCTGCCGCTGGTGGTTCATTAATATCAAAACCATTTGATGAGGCTTATTCATTAATTGAAGAAATGGTTACCAACAATTTTTAATGGCGTTCTGAAAGGCTAAACCCTAAAAAAATAGCTAGTATCCATGATTCTGATGTAATATCTATGTTAGCTTCTCAGATTGCTGCTATATATAAGAAATTAGATCATTTTGGAATGAATCATTCTCCTACTATAATGGAAGAAAATTCATCTGGGCAATTTGTGGATGTTCAACCTTCTTATGAAACTTTAAATGCTATTAATAATAGACCGAATAATCCTTATTCAAATTATTACAACCCTGGTTGGAAGAATCATCCTAATTTTAATTGGAATAAGAATTCAACTAATCAACAATGGGAAAACAACCCAGTGAACCCATTAGGAAATTCGTCTAACCAAGGAAATCCTAATTATAAACCTTCTTATCCACCTGGATTTAATAATAACTCTCAATTTAAGGAAAAGAAGATATCTATGGAAGAACTGATATTAAATATGGGTCAATATTTGCAGAATCAAGGAAATCAGTTACAAATTCAAGGAAACCAATTACAAAATCAAGGAACTGCTATTAAAAATATTGAAACTCAACTCGGGCATATCACTACAGCACTTAATAATAGAATTCCTGGAACTTTTCCTAGTAATGTGGAAATTAATCCTAAAGACCAAGGAAAAGAACAAATAAAAGCAATACAGTTACAAAGTGGAAAAGAATTAGAAACAAGAGTACAAAAAGAAACAGAAATTGAAAAAGAGAAAGTGGAAACTGAAAAAGAAAATGATCAGCAAGATCAAGATTTAGTATATCCACTAATACCAATGAAAATTACTATAGAAAAACCACCACTACCATTTCCTCAGCAATTAAAGCAACATAAAAAGGATAAATAATTTTCTAAATTCCTTGAAATCCTGAAGAAATTAACTGTGAATATTCCCTTTGTAGAAGCATTAGAACAAATGCCCAACTATGTGAAATTTATGAAAGATATTTTAAACAAGAAGAGAAAGTTCACAGACAATGAAACTATTGCACTTAGCAAAGAGTGTATTGAAATTATTCAGAAAAAGCTTCCTGAGAAATTAAAAGATCCTAGTAGTTTCACTATACCTTGTGCTATTGGAGAAAAATTTTACGGAAAAGCTTTATGTGACTTAGGAGCGAACATTAATCTTATGCCTCTATCAATTTTTAAAAGATTAGGATTGGGAGAAGTCTCACCTACTTCAGTAACTCTTCAGTTAGCTGATCATTCAGTGACTTATCCTAAAAGGAGTTATCGAAGATGTGTTAGTAAAAGTGGATAAATTTATCTTTCCTGTGAATTTTATTGTTTTAGATATGGAGGAAGATAAAGAAATACCCATAATTTTAGAAAAACTCTTCTTATCTACTGGAAGAGCAATGATTGATGTTCAAAAAGGAGAATTAACTATGAGAGTAAATGATCAAGAAGTAACTTTTAACATTACAAAATCAATGAAATACTCTACTATTGAAAGAGATGATGAATGTTTTCGAATGGAAATTCTTGAACATTTGCGAAATGAACATTTTAAAGAATATTTTGAAGATAAACAAGAAATAGAAAATGCAGAAGTAGAAAATGAAGAATTAGATTATATACAAGAAAGATTTGAGATGTTGGATGTTACGGAAAATGCTGAAAAGAATATAGTTCCGTCGATTATAAAACCTCCTGAACTTGAGTTAAAAATTTTACCTACTCATTTGAAGTATGTATTTTTGGGAAATTCTTTAACTTTACCGGTTATTATATCGGCAGAATTAAGTGAATAACAAGAGCAAAAACTTTTAGACATATTAAAGAAGTATAAGAAAGCTTTTGGTTAGATCTTAGCAGATATTAAAGGAATTAGTCCTTCAATCTGTATGCACAAAATTATTTTAGATAATGAACATAAACCAGGAGTTGATTCCCAAAGGAGATTAAACCCGATGATGAAAGATGTAGTCAAGAAAGAAATTTTAAAATGGTTAGACAATGGTATTATATATCCTATTTCAGATAGTGCTTGGGTAAGCCCAATTCATTGTGTTCCTAAGAAAGGAGGAGTGACTGTTGAAGCTAATGAAAATAATGATTTGAATCCTATCAGACAAGTTACTGGATGGCGTATATGTATTGACTACAGAAAATTAAATGCGGCCACCAGGAAAGATCACTTCCCGTTACCATTCCTAGACCAAATGTTGGATAGACTTGCTGGGCACAAGTACTTTTGTTTTTTAGATGGATATACTGGCTACCATAAAATTCCTATTGCTCCTGAGCATCAAGAGAAAACTACATTTACTAATCCTTATGGAACGTTTGCTTTTCGAAGGATGCATTTTGGATTATGTAATGCACCTGTAACATTCCAGAGATGTATGATGTTTATATTTAGTAAATTAATTGACGATGCAATAAAAATATTTATGGATGATTTCTCTGTATTTGGACCATCATTTGACGCATGCTTGGATCATCTTGAAAAGTATTGGAGTTATGCGAAAAAACTAATTTAGTTCTAAATTGGGAGAAATGTCAATTTATGGTTGCAGGAGGAATTGTATTAGGGCATAAAATTTCGGAAAATGGCATGGAAGTAGACCCTGAAAAATTCAAGTTATAGCTAAATTACCACCTCCTACTACAGTGAGAGGGGTAAGAAGTTTTCTTGGACATGATGGTTTTTACAGACGGTATATAAAAGATTTTTGAAAAATTACCAAAGCTCTATGCCAACTTTTAGAAAAGGACAAGAAATTTGAATTTACAAAAGAATGTTTAAATGCTTTTGAATTATTAAAGGATAAATTAATCACAGCACTTATAGTAGTTTCACTCGATTGGGAGAAACCATTTGAACTTATGTACAATGCTAGTGATTATGCTATAGGAGCTGTTCTTGGATAAAGATATGATAAACTTTTTAAAGTTATATACTATGCTACTAAACTCTTAATAATGCTGAAATTAACTATACAATTACAGAAAAATAATTATTAGCAATTATATATGCTTTTGATAAATTTAGATCTTATTTAATTGGAGCTAAATGTATTGTGCATACTGATCATTCTGCTATTAAATATTTAATGCAAAAAAAGGATACCAAACCAAGATTAATTAGATGGATATTACTGATGCAAGAATCTGATTTTGTAATAATAGATAGCAAGGCAACTGATAATCAAATTGCAGACCATTTGTCAAGATTAGAATATTACAAATTATCTGACACTGACACTGAAATTACAGACAGTTTCCCTGATGAACAACTTTATAATATAAATGAGTGGAAAATACATTGGTATGCTGATATAGTTAATTATATTGTGAATGATATTTTACCACCCATGTTAACTCTGCAACAACATAAAAAATTCATTCATGATGCTAAAGCGTATTTTGGGGATGAACCATATTTATATAAGCAATGTAAGGATCTTATTATTAGAAGATGTGTGCCTTATAAAGAAACTGAATAGATTATTCAGAAATGTCACGATTCAGAATTTGGAGGACATTTTGGGACTGACAAAACTGCACATAAAATTTTACAAGTTGGATTTTATTGGCCTAGTCTCTTTAGAGATGTTTATAGATATATCAGAACTTGTGATAAATGCTAAAGAGTAGATAATATATCTAGAAGAAATGAATTGCCTCTAAATTTCATATTAGAAGTTGAGATTTTTGATGTTTGTGGATTATATTTCATGGGACCATTTATTTCTTCATTTGGAAACTCATATATATTAGTTGCTGTTGATTATGTTTCTAAGTGGATTGAAGCATAGACCTTACCTAGTTGTGATGCTAAGAGTGTTTCAAAATTTTTAATGAAAAACATTTTCACAATATATGAAATGCCGAGAGCGATTATCACTGACGGAGGATCCAATTTTAGGAATAAAAATATAAAAAGATTGGTAGAAAAAATTAATATTATTCATAAAATATCTACTGCTTATCATCCATAAACCAGTGGATTAGCTGAAGTTTCTAATCAAGAAATTAAACGAATTTTAGAAAAGACTGCAAACCCTAGTAGATTAGATTGGTCCACAAGACTAGACGCTGCATTATGGGCATACAGGACTGCTTATAAAACTCCGATTGGAATGACTCCTTACAGACTTATTTTTGGAAAGACTTGCCACTTACCAGTTGAATTAGAACATAAAGCATATTGGGCGATTAAAGAATTTAATTATAATTTGAAAGATGCTGGTGAGAAGAGATTGTTGCAGATGAATGAGTTAGAAGAATTAAGAAATGAATCCTATAATAAAAATATAATCTATAAAGAGAAAATGAAGATATGGCATGCTCGGAAGATTAACCAAAAGAATTTTGAACCAGGACAAGAAGTTTTGCTTTATAATTTAAGGTTAAAATTATTTCTTGGGAAATTGAAATCTCGATGGTTAGGACCTTTCACTGTAACTCAAGTATTTAAATACGGAGTTGTGGAAATTGAAGATCCAAAGACTGGAAACAAATTTAAAGTAAATGGAAAAAGATTAAAACCATATTTTGAGGGTAAAAGACCAAATTTTAAAGAGGTTTTAATGCTCAGTCAACCTGATTAACACCTTGAATAGATCGGGCTGACGATGTTAAACCAAGCGCTTTATGGGAGGCAACCCATAGTTATCTTTATTTATATGTAATGATTATATATTTGTTTGATTTATTGTTAGTTTGTGGTATGAAGTAATTCTACTACTCGTATTTACCTTTATGATCATCATGATAATTGGATCCATAGAAAATTTTGGAACACATTCGGACCAGAGCGAATCTGGGTAATTTTTGCCTTGCCCGCCGATGGCGAGATTGAGTCCGCTGATGGTGAGTTTTTCCCACCAAGTTCAGTTTGTGTTATTAAAGAATCCCGCCGACGGCGAGATCGACGCCGCCGATGGCGAGTTCGGCGAGTAGACGGTTCAGGGAGTTATTTTGACGGTTTTTGGCAATTCTAAGTGGTTTAAACTCTTTAAAACTCCTAGAACTCGATTTCTAAACTATCTATCTCCTAAAACGATATGAAACTCCACAAAAAATCATCCTTATGGCATCCAATCACCCTGAAATCCCTAGATCTTGAGTGATTAATAGAAGAAAATTTATCAGTTGCGAAGCTCAGCGAATCTTCAACAAGGTAATGATGAAAAAAAGATTGATCAAGGAATGAGGATTCATGAATCGAGTATTGGAGAATTCAACGATGCCTATGGAAGAGATGATTGTGTGACGATGTTGGGAAGTGCTTGCTATACCACCTCTGTAGTAGTCATCTCTGTGGTAGAAAAATTCTATTCCAATTTACACGGAATTAACAACGGAGTCGTCTATATTCGAGGCAGATGGGTAACTTTTACTCCTTCTAGAATTAATGAGTTATATTCGATTAAAAAAACACCCATTTCCCACTACTCCAACTTTGTCCATACGAGGAATAATATAAATGAAATCTATCGTTACTTGACTGATGAAGCGGAAGATTGGGAAACAAGTGAAAACGGGTATGTTAGTTTTTCTGCATCACTTCTAAACCCCATTTCTAAACACTGTAACTTCTTTATTTCTTCAAAATTGTTACCCACCATGAGGGTCAACAAAGTTTCTAAGGAGTGTGCGATTCTGAACTATTGTATTCAAGCGAAACTACTTATTAATGTTGGTTCAATTATTGTGAAGTCTGCTTTAGGCCTGATTGTTCATGGATCAATTTATGGGCTTGGACATCCTTCTACAATTTTTGCACTCTGCAGTCAGTACCAAGTTTCATATGAAGCCTGGGAGAAAGTACTTTTGCCTTGGAAACCTTTAGATCCAACTGATATGTTTCCTACACTTGATGATGATAATGAGACAACCATTATTGTAGATCAAACATCCCAGAGTTCTTTTTCAATAAGGACTTTTAATGATAAAACTAATATGATCTTATGGAAACTCAAAGGACTGGAAAAAGAGGTACAAAACGTGATGACTTCAATTAATAACATCTCTGACTTATTTGATCATATTGACTGGAGGATGAAAGAATACTTCGATCATTATGGACATCTTGAAGCTAGTTTCATAAGACTTATTCGAAAGAAATGATGGATAGAAGAAGATTCTACTGAAGAATTTCCTTACAGTACCCTTCTACAATCTTTTCGTTCATTTAGGTTCAATAGGTGATATCCGAGATGAGTTTAGCACTGATCCTGACGTGTAGAAGACGTTTGTATCTGCTTAAGTGTTGATTTAGTTTGGATTTAAATGTGTAATTTGCACTTGTGTTATTTTAGATTTCGATATTTGATCTCAGAATAGATGAGATTATGCATAGTTGTTTGTTTTCAGCATTTTGAGTGTTGTGGTTTGGATTGCGACGCTGAATTTGATGTATTAAGGTTGAGAAAATACCTTATTATAGTATGTTGTGTACGAATATTGTAAACACTTGGATTTTATATAAAAATTGTGATGTTTGTGTTGTGTGAATTTATTTGAGTTAAAATAATATCTAATCAGAGTAAAATATATTTAAATTGATTGATCGGACGTTAACGAGGCTTAAATTGAATTAAAAATTACAAAAATTAAGAATGTATAATTTTTGAAAAGGCTCGCCGACAGTGCCCCCGATGCCGCTGACGGCGGATTTTTTTCGGACTTAAGCCTATGTGAATTAATTAGCCCGCCGACGGTGAGATTTTCCCCGCTGACGGCGAGGACCCGAATAATACCTTTATTTGTCCGGTCAACCGCCACTATTTGTGATATGTAAGTTAAATTTGTGTAGCTTTAAGTTTTTATTTTTCAGACTGTGATTGAATTAGTAAAATGTATGTGGATGTTGTGTTAATTGTGCTTAGTACTTTAATAGGTTAAGTAATTAAATATAGTAGGAATTTGTGTTAATATTTTGTCCATTTTTCAAAATTTTCTTACCAAGCAAATTCTCTAATGTTATATGTGTGTAGAAAATTATTAACAATACAAGTTAATTAAGTGATGAGATGCCAAAAGAACCTGCAAAAGAAATACCTAAAGTACGAAGGTATGATTTAAATTTACAGTATGTTTTCTTTCCACCTATATGATTAGATAAAAAAATTTAAGTTTGGGGGAGGGAAAAACAAGATTAACTATTAAATGTTCTCAATTAAATATTTTCAAAAATTATTATAAAAATGAATTTCTGTAGTGAATTTAATTCAGTAAACTAGAATTAATTTATTTAACTATTATAGAAAGTTAAAAGAGATATTTTTAGTAATTAAACTAATTTTGTGGATTAAGATATTTGTAATAAAAGGATAAGAATATAGTTAACTATTTAAAGTAAGGAAAACTATATTTTGAAATATTAAATTCTTAAGTATTTAGTTGAGAAAGAAAAGATTGGAACTCAATGATGTAAAAACTATGAAATACATATAAGGTAAGGAAATGTTTCAAGTTTCAAATTTAGGAAGGGGAAAGTGAAGTTCAAAATCATTAACAGGCTATCCAGATACAGTAATCCTCACTTGAAAAAGAAAAAGAAGGATTGAAAAACAATCCCTGAAAAGAAAAGAAAAAAAAAGGATTGAAATGCAATCCAAATTAAAAGAAAAATTAAGTGAGGAGAAGCTTGAGGAGATGCCTTATAAAAAATTGGCTTCATTTGAAACAACGTAAAGGGTAAACTCAATTACATTTCCGAACTTATATATATATATATATATATATATATATATATATATATATATATATGGATTAGTATTTTACTAAGTAGTGTTTTCATGAATTTCTTATCATCTGAATATCCTAAGTAATTTAATATTGCAACATATAGTCATTCTTGAAATGAATAGAAAACTAGAATTCTTAAAATTGATGACTAAATAGCCTTACATCTATAGAGTTAATTTAATTATCTAAAAATATTTCTAAAACACTTTACTATAATATTTATTTAAATCAAATTCATTGTATTTCTGAATTAAAACTTTACTACAAAAAATCATTACTTTTATGTATTATCAAAGATTACTTGACGACAAGTAATAGTTAAGTTTGAGGATTTTGACCAAAGAAAAATATATTGAGAAATTCATACCGATTTTACATTGATTTTTGATGATATTACACTTTAAAGAAATGTATTTTCTATGTTTTACTACAGGTATGAAGATTTATAGATCATGGAGAAAAAAGAGGAGAAAAAGAGCGAATCTGGAACAAAAAGGATCAAAAGAGATAAAAGTTGAACTTGGCCCCGACGGTGAGGAACAGGCCACCGACGGCGTGTTTTTCCTGAGAGCATACGAATAAATTATAAAGGAGCCCGCCGACGGCGAGAACGAGCCCGTCTATAGCGAGCCTTAGCAGTTGGCCTATGTTCTAGAAGCCTGCCGACGGCGCCAGCGAGCCCTCTGACGGCGAGAAGATCGGTTGAAGCAAGATTCATCGAATCTGGACGCTTTTTGAAGAGGTTCTTAAGTAACCTTTGGAAATATTTCTCCCTCTTTAAAAAGAAACAAATTTAGGTTGATATGTGTGTCTTTTGAGAGTCTTGTTAGTGTTTACATTGTCTCCAAAGTGTCATTTTAGTGTGTAAGTGTGTTCTAGAGAGTTTAATAGTTATTTACTTGAGTGTGTTGTACAAGAAGGAAGAGTCAGAGGAACTTCAAGGAATCTGCTTGGGGAAGAAATTGAGATAAGTTGTGCTTACTATTTCGTAACTTTGATTTTATAGATGAAATCCAAGTTTTGTGTTATTCTTCCTTTGCATTCTGAGTAGTCTTCTCTGTCTTTCTCCTAGTTTTGAGATTTTGAGAAATGGAAAATTGAATTAGTTGTGCCTAAAACATTAAATAAAAATTGTGATAATATTTTTACTTAAATGTTAATTTACTTTCAATCCGGCCAATTGATATGTTAAAATCTATTGATTTCACAACTAAAGTAAAGATTACATCCGAGATTTGGGAGGGTGCAAATAAATAAGGAAATATTATTTATCAGGCGTAGAATTGGAGATTTTAGAGTGACAGACTAAAATCCTCAATTCGGTCCTATCGTTTGGGAGCTGAAGTGTAGATGTTAGCCCTCAGGCAAGGGGAATGTGGGAGCTCCGAAGTGAGAGCCGGTATCCTCCCAGTCTAGCCGCAGATTTAGTAACCAAGCCTAGGATTAGTCAATATTCTTTATGTCTGGACCAAAGGGTAAAGAATAGGAATGCTCCTATTTGACACAATATAATTCTAACTAATTTAATTATCCGTTCACTTAATTCTCTTAACAAGGGGGAAATATACTTTTATATATTGCAACTTCCCATTCAAGATTAGTAGTAGAAATTAGTATAATTGTTCTTTATTTACGTTTACTAGATAGTTATTTCAAATGCTGTAATTAGTTCGTAATCTCTAAACTTCCCTGTGGGATTGATATCTAAGACTCCATTAGAGTCCTTTATTACTTGAACGATACGTATACTTGCGTTAACAAGGGGTAACTTTGCTTTTATCGAATATTATTTTTACAATTGTTAACACTTATATAGTTACGCAACCACCATAGTCAAAAGACATTAGATTTAATAAACAAATATTAATTAGGTTTAAAACATCTTTAAACTTAATTAATTAAACCTTAAAAGACATTAACTTTAATAATAAACAAATTAGGTTTAACCCTCACTAAACCTAATTAATATACTTAAACCTTACTTACATAGGCTTAAGTAATCTTTAAACCCCAATTAAGTCTAACCCAATTAGACTTAATTAAAACTTAAGTTTTACTTACATTAGGCTTAAGTAATCTTTAAACCCCAATTAAGTCTAACCCAATTAGACTTAGTTAATACTTAAGCTCTACTTACATTAGGCATAAGTAATCTTTAAACCCCAATTAAGTCTAATCCAACTATACTTAATTAATACTTAAACCTTACTTATATTAGGCTTAAGTAATCTTTAAACCCCAATTAAGTCTAATCCAATTAGACTTAATTAATACTTAAACCTTACTTATAGTATGCTTAAGTTATATTTAAACCCTAATTAAGTCTAACCCAATTAGACTTAATTAATACTTAAGCTCTACTTACATTAGGCTTAAGTAATCTTTAAACCCCAATTAAGTCTAACCCAATTAGACTTAATTAATACTTAAGCTCTACTTACATTATGCTTAAGTAATCTTTAAACCCCAATTAAGTATAATCCAATTAGACTTAATTAATCCTTAAGTTTTACTTACATTAGGCTTAAGTAACTTTTAAACCCTAATTAAGTCTAACTCAATTAGACTTAATTAATCCTTAAGCTCTATTTACATTAAGTTTAAGTAACATCTAAACCCTAATTAAATCCAACCTAATTATAGTTAATTAATCCTTAAACCTTAGGTTCAACCCATATTGAACCTAACTTAACCAAAACCTAACTTGAGTTCAACCTAACTTGAACCCAAGTTAACCTAAACCTTAGGTTCAACCCATATTGAACCTAACTTAACCAAAACCTAACTTGAGTTCAACCTAACTTGAACCCAAGTTAACCTAAACCTTAGGTTCAACCCATATTGAACCTAACTTGAGTTCAACCTAACTTGAACCCAAGTTAACCTAAACCTTAGGTTCAACCCATATTGAACCTAACTAAACTAAAACCTAACTTGAGTTCAACCTAACTTGAACCTAAGTTAACCTAAACCTTAGGTTCAACCCATATTGAACCTAACTTAACCAAAACCTAACTTGAGTTCAACCTAACTTGAACCCAAGTTGACCTAAACCTTAGGTTCAACCCGTATTGAACCTAACTAAACTAAAACCTAACTTAAGTTCAACCTAACTTGAAGCCAAGTTAACCTAAACCTTAGGTTCAACCCATATTGAACCTAACTAAACTAAAACCTAACTTGAACCTAAGTTAACCTAAACTTCAACTTCAACCCATATTGAAGCTAACCTAACCAAAACCTAATTTGAGTTCAATCTAACTTGAACCCAAGTTAACCCAAACCTTAGGTTCAACACAAGAATCTAAGTTAAATCTAAGTCAAACATTAAACCTTTTTATAAGATCAACCCCAACTTAAACTTTAATCAACCTAAAATTCAATCTAAACTAAAACCAAATTTAAGCTCAATCCATATTGAACTTGAATTCAGCTCAACCTGAATCAAATAATAAATTTAAATCAAACCAAATTTAATTAAATATTAATTTCAACTTAAATTAAACTTACCTGAACATTAAGTTCGACATAAATTGAACTTATTTCGATATAAATACTAAAATTTGATATAAATCAAGTTTGACTTAATATTGAGTTTAATTCAAACCAAACTCATAAAATTAAGTTTAACTCAAATCAAATTTAGTTAAAATTAATCTAAATTAATAAATTTGATTAAATCAAATTTCTTAAATTTAATATAAGATTCAAGTGGCACTGAATCTAAACTTAATATTTAAATTATAAATAAATCTAATTTCCTCTGCATATTATAAAATGTGCTAACTCCGTTTTGCAGGATAACTAAAATGACGACATTAACTTCGTTTAGATTTCCTTTGTATGTTATAAGATGTGCTAACTTTGTTTTGCAGGACAACATGGAACCATAGAACAAATCCAAAACTTTTAGGTTAGCAACAAAACCTAAAACTTTCAACAAAACAAAACAAAACAATGACATTGAAAACAAAACTAAAACTATTAGGATAGCCATGAAACCTAAAACAAAACATAGTGACATTGAAATTTTTAGGATAAAAATATTGACAGAATAAAAATGACAAACAACGAAACAAAACAAAAATATGAAATGAAATGACAAGATAAAATTTGAAACCTTTAGGATAGGCGTAAAATTAAAGCAATAATAAATTAAATGACAAAATAACAAAAACGACATTATTACATAATATTTAGGATTGATAGTGGGTACATCTTTCCTTAAAAACAAAATTTTAGAAAACAAGTGATCAACATTAATTAGAAGTTTTCTTAGACAATTAAAAATTTTTTAAGATGTAATTGACTATAGAAGCTTTCTTCTATAGGAAATTTAAAAGAACCCATGATAGAAATCTCTGGTTATTAAAATTTCATGATTTTTCCTTATATAGAAATCCTAGGATATGGTATTCTAGAATTTTATTCTATGAGGATCATCATAAAAATCCTTTTATACTGTTTCCTATTAGTTCTAAATTTCCCAAATTCTTCCATAGGAATAAGATTAGGACAATATTAAACATAGTTTGGCGACTCCTTGACATAGACCCAATCCTTGACGGCGACGATCCAATTCATCGCCACCAAAGGTATAAAAGTTATTTCTCTGCTCGACGAAGTCATTGAGAGTCAACTTCTTTGGTTGAGATTGTCCTCTGACGCCCAATTTCAATATAGTTTAAGCTTGCAAGCATTAATATTTATAATTGGAAAGCTGGCCCATATTAATATATTACTCATTTTGGAACCATCATGCACATATAATAAGCCTCTGACATGCCTTCATCAATTTTTTTCCTACTACTCTTAGAGGCCAAGCACGTACATTGTTTTATATTCAATCCTAGAAGGGACAAGTCATACATTTAATTAACTAAATTATTCATATAGCAGTTCATTGCAAATTGATGGATTGTCAATGACTCCTCTCACCTTTCTAGGATTCATCAAAGTGATGGAGAGTCACTGAAGGATTATCTCTAAAGCACTCTCTAATGAAGGATGCAATCATTGCTACAAACTCAAAATATTGTTCACTTCAATGTTTTGGGCATAATTGTGGCATGGTAAGCTCTTACATTTCAATTAGACATCAAGTTTATGAGAATCAATTTTAAGCTGGGGAAGAACCTTCAATAATTGTTCATGCCAACATTTTGGGCATGATTGTAGTGGGGTGCTCCTCATCCATTTTATCAAGTCTATGAAAATCATTTTTAGGCTAAGGGAAAAATTTCACCACAACTTCAAGTGGACACTCATATCAACATCTTAAACATGACTTCAAGATCAACCACTGGTAAAAAATGTCTAGCTAGAAAGTGTTCTATGACCTCCCCCATCATATTAGAGTTCCTTCTTAAGTGGATGAAGAAGTTGACATCCTCAGAGTTGGATATATGGGTTGCTTTATATAAAATGATCATGATCGTATAAATAATATCCTTATTAATGGAAAACAAATAAAAAAAGCAACAACAAGTTGTCAAATGTCCTTCATGAATATGGTTAGAACTATATTTTCAAAAAATAAAAATTAAAAAATACGAGCTATAGCGACCTACAACCTAGACTCAAAATAACACATAGTATCTCTAGCACATCATTATGGGCTTAATCGATCAATGAGGGAGTTAATTTGACCTCTTCTAATATAGGCTATAATTGCTAAGTAGAAGCCCCAACAAAATAGCATAAGAAAGTGTGGGAATCACTTTTTGATGTCACATGTGTGGGATGTTCACCTGAACGTATCGAGTGATGCTTCACGCATACATAACTTCTTAGATATAAAGGCATCCATTTTAAAGCCTCTGACGCGCGTTGAGGGGCATGTGGGCGGTGTTGTTTTATTGTACTATAGCTTTCACTTAGTTGAAGGGTGGTCAGTATTTGGTCACTTTAATGGCTTTGTTCAAACCAACAAATATCATTCTTCACGATGCACAAAAATTGTCTCTAAATTGGCCTTATCATCTATGAAGTTGTCCAGACAATCCTAAAGGATGAAATTGATTGCATGAGCACATATAAAATGTCGACTTTATCTGGAACAATCACATATATTGTTTCGGTTTTGTGCACGGGTCACATTCGGCACGATGCAAGAAAATCAAGGCCAAATTGGTCTTGAACGACAAAATAGATAGTGTGAGCACATCCGGAACGTCAATATTAGCTAGAATGACACCCATATTGTTGGAATTTCATGTGCGGGTCTCATTCGGCTTGATGCATGCAAATCGGTGCCAAATTGGTCTCAAAACATGAAACAGGCCGTGCAAGGGCATCTGAAACGTTGATTTTAGCTTGGAAGGACACCTATATTGTTCAGGTTTTGTGCACTATTGACCTCATTTTTTTGTGAGGTATAATCTTCCTCTTAGTGTTTAGGATCTAGCCATAGGACTTCTCCTTGATTACTTTAGAGGACTTGAGATGGAACCCACCATTTAGAAATCTAAGCCACTTCCCAGCTTTTATTGAAACCCTAAATGGATAGTCGAAAAACTTCAAACCACTTGGAAGGTTAAGACTAAGCTTTGGAGGTTCAAGGGTAAGTTCCTGTAGGAATGATTTGGACTTAGGGCAACCTTGGATGATTAGGGCTTGGTCTTTCACACACACTCCTGAAACCCCTTTAAATCCCCTATTTATTCCAAAACCCTAAACCATTTCCCCTATACCCTTTAAGAAACTCATATGGATAGTCCCAAGCCTCTAATCTTTGATTAAGATGGCTAGGAACAGTATGCGAAGGTTCATAAAGTGGTTACCATTTGGCTAGGCTTGGTCCCAAAGTGGATTGACACGGCTAAGACGCATGAGCACATGTCCCTAAACCCTAGTTCCATCCTAAATTCTAATTTTCAAATCCAAAATTTCCAAAATTTACCAAAACCTCCAAATTCATTTCTAAAACTTATCCAAACCCATTTGACCAACAATTGAACCAAAATCATCCAAATCCATCAGAATTGGTGAAATTACCAAAATACCCCAAAAATTCCAAAAATCCAAACTCCATCCAATTAAATCCTAAAAATCATTTGAACTTCCCCATATCGTCAAATTTCCATAAATTTACCAAATTTGACCAAATTGACCAATTTTGACCAAAATCTTAATTTTACCCGTAAATTGTCAATTCCCAAGTCAAGTTCAATTTCCACCAAATTAATCTCAATTTCCCCAAATTTGAATTCTAAACTCTTCATGACATTCCTCTAGATCAATTTGAACCATCAATTGGTCTAGACCAAACTCAAACCCAATCTAAACCAAAATACCCAATTGTGAACTAAAAACCCAAATTCCTCAAATTGAACCCAATAACCAAACAATTTCCCCAAATTTCAATCCCAAATCAAATTTCAACATCTCTAGATCCAATTTCAACCAATTTCAACCCAATTTGATTGTCCCATAATCAATTTCAAGATTCAAAATCATCACATGCTTATTAAAAGGCCCATCCCTTTTTGCATTTTCAAATGCCCATAAAATAAAATTTTATAAGTCCAAATTTGAGACCACATGACAATTAATCCTTCCATTGTCATTCCATGGCCTTTAAACCCTCTTCCCATGGCATCATACAAAATTTCATAATGCATACATGACTCTTTACCCAAATTAGGCATGTTGGCATTTTTCATTTAAAATTCCTAAAATTGAAAATTCCATTTGCTTGAAACAACCTCATGACCTCATGCATGGCATGACATGACCCATGAAATTTACCATGGCCATTCCAAGGTCAATTTTTCCAAAAATGGCAAAGGGGAAGTGACCACTCTCCCTTCCTCATGCATTTGGACTTTCCTCCATTTCAAACATTTAAACACTTGCCCAAACTCCCAAACCAGCCATGGTGAACTCATATAAACTCACTCGAGGGTCTTAAAACCAGCCTTAACCTTTTTTGGGACCAGATTTAGCCAAGTAACCAAGGGTTCAAACCCAACCTAGCCAACTTAGCCAAAATCCCAAGTGCCCATTGAATCTTCACCTTGGAGCCATGCTAAACCAAATTGACTCCACCACTCCATCTCCCTGACTTCAATGAACTCAAAGGTGACCTGACTCTGATCGGTGGCCACCCTAGTTGTCAAAAAACTCCATGCCGAGAAGATCAAATGTGGCTTAAATCCAAAATTGAACTTTACTGAGTTAGCTCAACTCTAGTGGCCACTGCAGCTCTCTTCTCCCCACCAAGGCAGCTGATCCTAAGCCCCAGCCAGCCTTAGTAACCCCCATAGCCATGGCTATTTAAGCAGCTCGCCTCCATGACCAACGAGGTTATTGAAACAAAACCCTAAGGAAGCTCTATCCAATTGTCCCAAACTCCTCACCCATCACTGAGAAGTGAATCCCCACAACATTCCTACCATGATCCCCATTAACTGATCTCAATTTATGAGTTAAATTTTAGGCCAGAAATAAGAAACTCCTCTATACTCCACCAAACCCAAATTAAATCCTCCCACACCTTCACCTAAGAAGAAGTTTTCCAGTGGAATCCCAATCTCCAGAGCTTCTGTACTGGACTTCCACATCAAGGTGTTAAGCTATAGGAGGAGCTCCTACTTAACCTCACTGCCAGACTTAATTGGTGCATTAAGCAAGTTCGTCATACCCCACTGTAGCTTCTTCAAGCATCTAATTGTGGCCACATTTCTTGAACATAGGTAATTACTCAAATCCCCAATCTAGGCTTGGTTTGAGACATTGTGAAGAAGTCCTCTATTTCATGTTGGATTAACCATACAAATAGGTTTACCTTGAGTAGATTAAGCTTTAGGAACAAACCCCAATGGAATTTGGTTAAGGATCCATGAAGAAATTAAGATTAGAAAATGTGCGGTCATGGGTTTAGAACAGTTGGGGATGAAACCTCTCAACAGTCAGATCACGCGTGAATCCATTGGATGGTCCAGATTGCGGGAACAGAAGAATAGAACAGAACCGCAAAGCCTAGTCAGCTCTAACTAGGATGGTGACACTGAATCAAACAGCATCGCGTGGCCTTTCGATCCGCCGTAGGTTGACGTGGTTAAGTGATAAAATATGGATTTTATGTATTTATTTAATTCAGTAAATTTAAAATGGCATAACCCGGTGTAGAAAATTCACAAAAATAAAATAAAAATACCTTCTTGCTTAGTGAACAGAGGAGAATAATGTGGAATTAAAATAAAAACTATTGACTTGTATTAATTTTTAAATTAATTAAATACAGTAAAACTCACTTAGAGCATATCTTAACACACATAATTCATCATGACATGGGACTATAAGGCTTTTGTTCTTTCTGCTTTTAGGAGTCTTCCATGATTTTTCCAACATCAGGGAGCATCCCAAGGTGGAGAACCCTAATTATCAAGTGAATGGTCTCTGTTTGGTAGGTTCATTGAGCTCAGAGGGACCTAAGAAAAATATGAAATGGATTTGGGTAGTTAACGAACCCCCTAAATGTGATTAACTTATTAAAATTTAAGGAAAATTAAATAATTACATAAAAATCAGAAAATTACAAAATTTATTCCGCACTGTAATTTTGGGTCATAGGGACTACCCGTAAAAATTTCATATCATTTGGAGTTAATTTGACCACCTAATTTGATTTTCTAAGCTAAATAGTATTTTTGGAATTAAAATAATTCTAATAATTAAAATATAAGTAAAAGAATAACCAAATTGGTTTTGGGAATTCTTTGTGATCAAAGGAATCTAAGAAAAATAAAATTGGATTTTTATAAAATTTTTATTTTTAAACCTATTTTAAATATTTAAATAATTAAAAAATGATAAAAATCATAAAAATATTAAAATTTACCAAAATGTTCTAAATTGTCTCCTAATCACTTGGACGCAATTGGAATAATTACTAACTTACTAAGTAATAATATTAATTTTTAAAGGTTAAAAGTAATTTTCAAGGCTTAAAATGAATTTTCCTTAATTTGACATTAAAATAATTCTAATAAATCAAAGAAAAATCACAAAAATATGAAATTTGTTTCTCTCGATTCCTTGAACTCAGAGAGATTTAAAAATATATTAAAATTAATTTTCAACTCAAATAATATTTTATATTTAATTAATACTCCAAAATTAAAATAATTATAATAATTAAATTAAAACTCAAAAAATCATGAAGCTTGGTCCAAGTGATCCCCTGACCTAGGTGAACCTTCCATACTTTTCCTAAGGACAAATAGTTAATATTGATTAAGTTATTGAATTTACTTTGAAAATCCCTATTTTGCATTAAAAATAATTCTAAAAATAAAATAAAAATAAAAAAATCACATTTTCTCCTCTGATATTTTAATTGACCCATGAGTGGGGTACCATAAAAATTTTAAAGTCTTTTGAGTTATATTTAAAGAATTATGAGGTAATAAGCCTAAAAGGGTAAAATAGTAATTTTGGAACTTGAACCTTAATTAAAGTTTAGGCCTAACATAAGGGTAAATGGGTAATGAACAATCATAGATGACATGATTAGTTGATTGAAACATGAGGGGCAAGAGGTAAAGACCAATCCCACCACTTCCACCATAAGGATATGATTATAAAGAATATAATTGTAATTTCTTAAAATATTAAAATTTGGAAGTAAATTAACTTAAATGATACTAAAAGTGATGAGTTTGATTTAGGAAGATTGTAACTCATCAATCTAAAGCCCCCTAATCAATGATTGAATGATAATACAATCTTTAATAAAAATCAAATGTCACTTAATTCAATATTCCGTTAAATTATAAATCTACTCAAAAAACTTAAGGGCTAGGTGGTGACTTAGGTTTGATTCTAACTTCAATTAATGAGGTTTAGGAAAGAAAACATAATAATTTAAAAATATTTTGAATACACTACTAGCCCAACTTTAATGCCAATGGCTAAGTTTCTTAATGATTCAATTTGCCCCTAAAGGTTTTCACTCACGTAACTCTTAAATAAAACATCAAGTGAATGTTACCCCACACAAGGGATAATCAGGACATCTAAGTTCACTGAGCAAGAATCAAAACATCTAATTGGACAGGGGTAGTTAGTCAAATTAGAACAATGAAACCAAATGAGCTCAAAATGATTCCAAAAGTTTTTTTTTGAAAAGATGTTCAGGGTTATGCCCTGAGCACTTCCTCAATCTAATGAGATATTTTAGAAGAACAATTGGATTTCAATGCTCTTTGATCAAGAAAATCATCCTTAAAACATCTTTTGGACCCACCAAGTTATAAAATAGGTTCCCTCGCTGAATTTAAATCAATGAATTTGAATTGCTACTTTTATACCCGCTTTAAAATACTTCAGCAGGTGTACTTGAAGACTGCCAGGTACGTCTTTATTTATTGCAATTTACATCAGTTTATTAAAATGCTTTGCTCCTACTCTCTTGTTAAAACTGGAACTTTTAGGATAGCTGTAAAAACAAAAACAACACCAATAATCGATTCACCACAATCAAAATATAAGACAGCTTAAAATTTAATCACAAACCAAACAACCAAAACTACAATTGTAATTAAATTAATATACCCTCTATCAAATGATCGGGAATCCCTTGGATGATGCAACCTACGACTGCTAACATGATTTTGCAAGGTCTAAATGAAAGTATTGAATTCATTTACTTGAATTTGGTAAATTCATATGGACTAAGTGAATCCGAAGAAAATAGTGGTGCCGGAATGAGGGAACCATGGGATTCTTACTAGTATCGCTATAATCAGCTTAAATTCCCTCTAATAAGGTATTTGACATTAAACTTGACACATTAGAAAACTTAACCTCTAAACCTGTTACTTCTCTCAACCTCTTCAATTTGACACTTCTAAAACTAAACCAACTTCAACGAGGAGCTCGAAGCAAGCACCGTGGGCAACATGACCATCTTCAACAGCAAGACAATTATACATCAAATATACATTCCTTAGAAATGAATAACAAGTCATAGGACTTTGAGGTTGTTTTCCTAGAGCAACATAAGTCCTCACCTTATTTTTAGGCCTTTGCACAATCACATTGTGCAATTTAAGCCCTAACTTTGTATAGAAATTTGAGGTTGTCGTTGGTTATGACATAAACCCTCATATTTTCTATGCTATTTGTATGATTATATCCTACAAAAATAAGTCCTAAATAAATAAAATTGGTATGATTGAAACAGTAAATAATTTCTAAAATCAAATCTAAACAATAGGATAGTCTGGGAAGTCACCGAGGCTCTCCCTCGGGTCTGTGACATCTCATACTTCTCACTTCTTTGGATTCCAAAATAAATATTCCAATTTGGTCCTATCCCATTTGATATTTCCAGGTCCATCCTTTAAAATCTTAAACTTTAAAATTTTTTAGAGAAAAACCACTGATCTTTATCGAGTGTTTTCTTATGTGACTTTTGTCATTTAAGATGTAATTAACTATAGAGGCTTGCCTCTATAGGGAGCTTTAGAACCCATGTAATATAAACCCTATTTAATCTTTTATATTATATAGAAAAACTTGTTGGCCAATATAAATGGTTCGCAGACCAAAGGGATATCATAAATATTATAGTTCATTTAATCAAGCCATATCATCAAGTAGTGTGTCTATTCCTCGGGATAGATGCATTACTTGTGATATTATGCTAGTATATCTAAAATATTGCATATATGAGATCAGTTTGATTTCATATTTTTAAATTAAAATGATATTTTCAAAATTATATATATATATATATATATATATATTAAATCTAAAACCAAATCTAAATCTCTTTAAAATGGTCGACATATACGCATCTCATCCACCGTGAGACACGTAAATCAAGACATTTACAAGCTCGCGTGTGCTAGGTACCCTCCTGCACACTAACATGGACTTTAAGGTGCACGCACACACGCTTGTACAACTTGTGTGTGCGAGCGCTTATGCACCCATGTGTTGTCCTAGCCACATCCAAGCCAGCGCTTGCCAGCTCCCTTGCAGCATTAGACAAATCCAACCCAAATGACCTCCCAAATTAGCTATTAAGGTGGAATGCTGACATGGAGACATTCTATTGGATCCCTTTAATTGATTAGATTACCAAAGTCTGCTCAAGATATCAAGTGGGGCCCAAAAAGTCAAAAAAATTTGGATAGGGTGCGCTTTGGGCAGCTGATTGCACACAAGTGCTGCATACATGCGCGCGTAGTGTGCACACAGGTTTGCGCAGATGTGCTGGTGTGCATGTAGGGGAGCAGCTATGCAGAGGCTCTATTTGGCTAGCATCAACAAGGCCTAACAAACACACTACAAGCGGGAGCATGGATGTGTCTAGATTTGGACTGATTGTACCTGGATATGCCTGAATTTAGGCTGGACCATATTTTTATGAATTTGGAGGGGAAAAAGCCTTCAATGGATGATTGCTTTGGGGTTTAGGTTTAGGACCCAAAAATTGACAAAAAGGTTATTTTTTTGTTGGTAGAGGGCTTAAAGGTTTCTTGGAGATAAGAACGAGCTAGAGTGTGAAATTTATTTTTCTTCCTCTTATTTCTTCACACTTTTTCCTCCAAATATCACTTCTTCTTTTCATTTTTTCTTTCTCTTATATCAAGGAGGGGGCTCTTTTTTAGGAAATAGAGAGACTTGGAGAGAAGCTTGGAGAGCATGGAAAGCCCTTGGAGAGAATTGTCAGAAAAATGAAGAGAGAAAGCTTCCTTCTCTTCTCTGCATACATTTCTTCTCCTTAAACCATCTACCTCTTCCTTCTACATCTTCTTTCTTTGGAGATCTCCTTTCTTTCACAGAATTCAAAGAAGAAATATTGAGAAGTTATGAGGGAAAGTTTCTCATTTTTTGAAGTATTTGGAGCAAAAGAAAGGCTACTTCTTTCCTTGGCATGAGGAAAGCATCATCTTGCATTTGGGAAGGCCTTTCTCTCCTTGATTTGAGGAGAGCTTCAAAACTACTTTAGGGAAAAGAAAAGCCATCATCTTCTTCACTTGAGGAGAGCATAATTTTTTCTATGGAGGATGTCGTCAAAATTTGCAAAGGTTAAACTTCTCCAAACCCCCACATTTTCTTTTCTAGTCAGCCCTAAGACCATGATAGATTTTTCTAGTTGTTTGTGGATTTGGTTGCCCACACTAGGCAGTCTTGACCAGACATCAGATGATCTAATTGACTGAATGATACCAGTTGGCTTAACATAAGCCTTTTGATTGGCCAGCTTCGTGGTGTTACCATGGATTTGGTCGACCAAGCTAGGAAAATTGGCCAATCTACACTAATTGGTATGGTCATACGCTTATTGATTGGCTAATTATGTCTTAGAGAAAGCCCTAGGACATTACATTCATGGTTAAATCCCTAGAGAAGCCAAGAGTGATCCCTTGCAACCATTAGAACTAAACCTAAGCAGGTTAGAATCCCTTTTTCGTAGGACTTTGGTGATTTCCAACATTTCTTGGAGTGATTGGGTCATTTGGATCTCACAAAAAAAAAAGAAAAGCTTTGTAGCTTCCTTACTTTACAAAATCATAGTCAGTCATGGGGTGGAAAAAGCTTTGTAATTAGTTTATCCTATAACATGGTGGAGAAGTGCTCCTTTAATAAAAACAAGAGAAGGAGATTCATCACATCCCTCACCTAAGCCGGAGGCGGCTACATCTCAAATCCACATATTGAAACGTAAAACCTCAGTGAGGTTGTTAGGAGTGTTTTAGCTTGTCAACGAACTCGTGGATTGGTTTCATTTGTATGCTGATATGTAAGCATACATTTTTTAAAATGCACATGAAAATAATAAAATTTTGCATGTTATAGGGTTTAGCTACCCCCTATGGATTATTTTGACCATCCACCCAATATTGTTCGGTCCAATTGATTGTCTATTTTTGGGACGATCTAATTGGTCGATTGATACCAGTCAGCTTGGTCATATGACATCCCATCAACCAACCATTTATGTCTCATATGTTTCATGTTACTTTCATCATGTTCATTGTATCTTGCATAATGTATGGGACACACTTATATGTGCTTTGGCATATTGCATTAAGCACATTTGTATGTGTCCAACATTATGTAATTGGTACCTTTATAGGCTCTTAGCATGCTGCATTTGGCACATTTGTGTATCCCTAGCATGTTACACTTAGCTTCATTAGCCATGCTTTGCACGTCCCATATTTTCATATGCATTGAATGTCTTGAGAAGTTGCATGTCGTATGATCATACATACATTGCAATTTGGCTTGACCTTTGCACGTCGTTGTCACTCTTGGTTTAATCACATAAGGCTCACAATGCAATGCGTTTTATGGACTTAGGTGATTGTCTATCACACCGCACATGTCCGCTTGAACAGCCCTAGCATGCTAGACCACCCTTTGGGTATGATGTGAATGTTCATCTCTTTGGAACATTCATGTCAATTATTTGGTATGACGACATATGTTCATGTAGGCGACCGTGGCATACTGTGTGTACTTCAGTGCATAATGTGGGTGTTTTACCTATTGGAAAACTCACATGTTGGAGAGTTTAGCGTACAACACATATTTGCTTAAGCGATTATAGTGTGGCAAACCCTCCTTTGGGGTACCACATGGGTGTTCAAATGTGTTGAAACATCCATGTTGTGCCCAACCTTTTTGGTGTATCACACATGTCCGCCCGAGCGACCATGGTACTCCAATCTCTTTTGCATTTTTGCATGTGCATCGCTCATTGCATTTAAGTGGCAAGTTGATTTGTTAGAGGAGTTACCATTTGATTGTCTTAATGCCTAAATGAGCATTTCTCACTAGGATATCTGAATGAGTAATGCAAGTTTGCATATTAAGACTGGCAAACCGTATGACTGTGCTATGGATCCGGAAGATCTAACCTATGTCACGTTGCATGTTACAGATCTTTCTTTAACGACCCGTTATATATATATATATATATATATATATATATATATATATATATATATATATATATATATATATATATTATACTTATCGTATTCACCATAATTTTAAAATTTTGCATGTAGCAAGATATGCCATATGTAGGACAATCTTTTTCCCTAAATCCATCATGTGTGATACCCTTTAGATCCCTTAGATCTTTATGATGGGGCTAGTGTGGCAACCCATCAAAGTCATACATACCCAGAAACTTATCTTGAGCACTTAGATGTCAGTTAGGACAATTCTTTTTAGATGGTGTGTTAGGTAGGTGATGCGGCGGATTTTTTATATTGCAAGAACTTATGAACCTTAATTTATATATTTATAATGATTTTGTAAAGTCCAAACATTTAACGCAAGTATACATATCATATCAAGTAATACAAGGCTCTAATGAAGTCCTGGTTATTAATCCCACAGGGAAGGCACGTTCCTTACAATAAATAGCGTAATATTGAAATCCAATACTCAAATTGCAATTAAAGTTAAAGTTTATTTCTACTAACAAGATGCAGAAAACAGTAACAGTTAAGCAAACTACAATTACTTCTAATATCTTTAAAATAGAATTAACTAACCCACACACACACTAAGCTTTGTATTATGAAAAGTATCTTTCCTCTTGCAACGAGTATATGATGTGTGAATGATGTCGAATGATTATTTATTGTATTGTGCCAAATAGGAGCATAAATGTTTCTTTACCCTCAAAAGAGTACCCCCTCTTCCAAGTATGAAAAGAATATTGAAATATCCTAAGTTCAGTCACTAAATCAAAGGCTAGGCTGAGAGGATACCGGCTGTCACTACGGAGCTCCCACTCACCCTTCACCTGAAGGCTAACCTTCGAGTTTAGTTACTAATCATAGGATCAAATTGAGGATCTCAGCCTGTCACCCTAAAACCTCCAATTTAAAGTCCATCAAAACACACTTCCTTATTTATTTGCACTCAATTCCCATGAACTACACAATTCATTCATGAACATTGAATGGATTCTTCATTATTGTTGTAGGACACTCAATCCTTTCGGAGTTAATGTGCAACAACAGATTTTAACAATTCAATTAGCCAGATTGAAAAGTAAATTAAGTTCGAAATGAAAATCCATCACAATTTCTTCAATTCTTTAAAAGCTCTTCAAATCCACATCATCACATCATCACATCTCTTTGCAAGAAGAAAGACAAAGGAGACAACTTAGAATTTATAGAGAAGACACGATAAAACATGGATTTTATATATAAAAGAAAAGTCATACAAACCACAAAAGTAAATACAACTTATCTCTTTCTCTTCCCTAAGCAAATCCTTTGAAGTTCCTTTTAAGTTCCTTTGAATCCTTTTCTCTCTTCTTTGCAACACTCAATTCCCTCTTTAGAATGGAAAGGAAGAAGCAATCTCTCACTTTAATCCTTCTCCTTCACTGCTTAGAGAAGAATCCCTCTCAAATTCTCACTTCTACTCTCTTCTCTTACAAACCCTAACACTCAACACACTTCTCTCCCTCTCTAAAACTCTAGAACCCTCTCTAATTTTCATCCAAAAACAGTTACATATATGTTAGAAATGAATTCCCAAGTGTTTCCTTAAGTATCCCTTCAAAAAGTTGCCAAAACTCTTCAAATTTGAATTGCACCGACATTAGGCGCCGGTGGTGCTCTATCGTCCCATTATTTTCTAGAGCTCTCGGGAAAATGGCACCGGCAACGCCAGAAGCTAGTTTTCTCCATTTTGCTCCTTTTAGCTTCGAATTTGTTCCTTTTGCTTCTTTTCGCTCCAATCACCTAAAATCATCATATCTGCAACAAATCATAAAAAATACCTTTCTTTAAAGTGCAATATCACCAAAAAATGGGTAAAATTATATAGCAAAAATAATATATATTTTTGGTGCATCAAAATCCCCCAAACTTAACTATTACTTGTCCTCAAGTAATCCTTTTACTACATAAATATATAACTCAAGGCAATGTACTTTTCACCTATAAGACACTAAAATTTTTCATTCAAAATAATATATTAGTAAGACTTTTAAAAAGAAATTTAATAACCCAGGTCAACACTACAAGTATAAGAATATTCAGCAATCAAGTCTAAGGGTTCTAGTCTTCTATTTATTTCAAGATAAACCATAATTCATCACATTAAGAGTGCCTTGAAAGACTATATGAAAAAGGAGTTCATGTAAACTTCATCAGAATGTAGGCTAATGCTTTAAATATAAATTCAGAAATGAAATCAAGTTCTCCCTTTAGGGTGACTCAAGTGAACCAATTTTTAATTAGGCATCTCCTCAAGCTTCCTCTCATAAATATTTTTCTTTCTTTGTCTTTTCCTTTTCTTCTTTCTTTTTTCCTTTTTGGGATTATTTCTCAATCCTTCTTTTCTTTTCTTTTTCTTTTATTTTTTTATAAGAGGATAACTATATCTGGATAGCCTTTAATGATTTTGAACTTCACTCTCCTCTCTCTAAAGTTCAAACTTGAAACACCTCCTTACTTTATAATAAGGTATGAGCTTTATTATTCATCATAAAGTCACAATCTCTTCTTAACACATAATACTTTAAGTCTCTTAACATTTCAAAAATACAGTTTTCTTTACTTTAAATAGTTAACTATAATCAAATCCTTTAATACCAAATATCTTACCCCTATAAAATTAACCTTTATTACAAAAAACTTTCATCAAATCCTTCCATAATATTCAACTGAGAATAAAAATTTTTAGTTATCTAAAGTGAGGTTCAACTGCCAGAAGTTATGCTAATAATTTTTGAAAATATAATAATTGAGAACAAATAAGAGTTAATATTTTTCTACCCTCCCCCAAACTTAAATTTTTCAATAAATTTGAAATAGTAGAGAGTAAAAGAAACTAACCTTTTTGTGTCAGGATCTTGAAATCTTCAAAAGCTATCTGGTATTAGTCATAATTTACAGCTAGCAGGTATGAAGCAGTTAGTAACAGTGATATTAAATTTTTTTTTAAAACATTTGCAGGGTAAAGAGATATTAACTTTAAACGTTTAAACATCCAACAAAACACCACAACTACTAAACAAACTATCACATCACTACACATTTCATGTAACAATTTTAACGTTTCATTACAACATAATCGTACATCAACAGGTTCACATATCACATGAAAGTAAATAACTACTACATTGAAAAAACAACACAAAACATAACAAGAAAAATAGAAATAGAAACATACAAACTACCACTCTTCATCACCAGCTTCATCAGCAGGTTCAACAGGACCAGGTCTATACGGTGTATAGCTGGGGCAAGTAGGGAATATCACATCAGTCTCCCCCCTCATGAATCTGACCTGGGCGTCATGATAGGCAAGATCAAACTAACTCTTCTTCTCATATAAGCTTCATTCACATCACTTCTAGCCTCAAACACATCCATCCTACCATGGAGTCTATCCATACTAGCACTCTGTAGTCTAAGCTCCTCCATAATATCAAACAAAGTAGGGGCTCAGACGTAAATGGAATGTCGTAACTCGTAGTAGGAATATCAGTACTCCTACTCTCATCATGTGCTCCCACATGAGACTCATAAGTACGAATGATAGTCTTGGTAATCGGTCTCAGTGGTATAACTACCTCTTCAGAACTGTTGAACTCTACTCCAGACTGTACACACAGGGCACGAACTAGGGCAGGATGTCCTAATCCTCCAGTCGTCTCTCCTCTAGCAATAGACTAAATGTTCTTGAAGACAATAGCTCCAATATCAATCTTCTTCATATTCTGAAAACAATAATTCATAATTGCTCTATCCCTTGTAACTTCACTGTGGTGATAAGAAGGTAACAGTCTTGCAGAGATGAAATAGTGCCAGACTTTAGATGCAACATTTAACTTGGAAGCAGGGAAGTTAATCATCTTTTTTTTACTCACTTTTCATTCCCCTTTTCCATCTATCAGAAAAGCAATCACTCCCTTCATATTCGCTTCTCGGGTATCAAAGTTATCATATTCACAAACAAAAGGTTCCCAAGTCTGATAAAATGCATTGATATGCTGAGGGGTAAATTCAATCATTTTTCCTCTAACTAGCACATATTCTGTTTCAGTCCAGGGCACATTTGCATAAAACTCTTTTACAACACCAAAAACAGCATTAGCAGTAAAATAACAAAATCTCTCCCAATTTTGCTCGACAATTAACTGTTCAACAGATTTACCAGGATTATCAAAAGCTCAATCCTGAATACACTTCTTATTGTAAAGGTAGGAATTAAAACGAAATTGTGCCTTGACATTGATAAATATTTCTTCATCATAATCAAATTTTCTCTTCCCTTTACTCATCCTTGGAGCCATGTGAATTTCTAAAAATTGCAAGAAAATTCTAATAAATTCCAAATCCACAATGTAGCAAACTTCAAATACTATTCTAAACAAGTAAGAGCAAATTTCATCATAGGAAATCCTAAAATTTCTTCAAAAATCCCAAAATTCCAATCCAAGCAATGTGAGAGATTCCTATGGTGAAAATAAAAAATTTTTAACTCAAAGTGAAGCTATTACCAAGAGAAGTGTAGATCCAATCTTGAAAAGCCTTAAAATCGCTTCAAATCCAATATCTAGCAAGCCCTAGGTCTTCAAAGTCACAAAAAATGGAGGATGAAGACGAAAGCATGGGAAAATTTCGCGGGTACCAGGGTCAAAATCTCGAAATAAAAGGGTTTTGGCCTTTTTCTGTATTCGGGCGCCAGCGGCGCTCTATTTTTTTAAAATGGCCAAAGTCTCTGGATTTGGGCTCTGGCGGCGCCAAAATGCCGCCGGCGCCAGTGCAAAATTTTTTCTGGGTCTGAAATTGTTTCGTAATTTCAATCGTTTCATCCTCCATAATGACATTTAACACTTATTTAAACATCTATTTCATCACACAAGCAATAACTAACACAATTCTTATATAAACAACACAAAACATCACTTATATATATAAAATCCACATTACAACATAAACACTAATATGTTCATCAAATCAAATCAACAAACTTTAGATTTTTAGTGTTGCAAGTACACTACGATAAGCAAACACTAAAATCTAAGCACACACGATGAAATTAAGCAAAGAAAATCCAATTGCAAACTACAAAGCAAAGCAAAGCAAATACTAAACACACCAAACAAAACTAATCAAAGCAAAGCAAACACACATCAAACACAAGCATAATCCATTAGTCACTCCTCATCAGTCTCCAAACTATCTTCCTCTCTGATATCTCCAATAGATTGCTGATGCATGAACAAATTGTACTCTTTTTCCAATAGCTTGATTCTTTTCAGTATCACTATAGAATTTTCAGAAAAGTAAGGCAGAATAGGTTGTGAACTCTGAGTTGGTTGATCAGCAAGCAGATCTATATCACCTTCATCTCATTCTGTTTGATAGTCATAAAGATTAGTTGGATCAATAGGCTTCCAGGGAAGAAGAACCTTTTCCCAACTCTCATACGGAATTTGTGATTGACTATACAATAGAAATACGGTGGACGGGTGTCCAAGCCCATATTTAGATCCATGAACTATAAATCCCAAAACAGATTTCACAATTATATTTCCAATATCAATTGACCTTCCAGTTTGAATACATAAATTCAAAATAGTAATTTCCTTGGTTACTTTACTAATCTTCAAAGTTGGAAATAACTTCACCGAAATTAAATAATGCCACTGCTTTGACACCAGATTTAAAGATGCATATGGGAAACTAATATATCCATTGTCTCTTACTTTCCAATCTTCATTTTCATCCGTTAAATAACAATAAATGTCATTCATATTATCGCTTGTCGCATTAAAATTGGAATAGTGGTAGATATATACATTCTCAATCATAAATAGATCATTAATTCTCGCAGGAGTGAATTGAACAAACCTACCTCACACAAAGACGAATCCTTGGTTGATCCCGTGAAGATTTGCATAGAATTCCTTCACAACCGGAATAACTACGGCAATGGTAGTGTAACATAGCACTTCCCAACGCCTTTCCTTTATTATCTCTTCAACTCTTGTGGTAGGATTATCCATACCTTGATTAATAAAGCCACTCTCCTTGATAATCATCCTCTTCATCATCACCTGGTTGAATAATCACTGTGCCTCGAAACTGATAAACTTCCGTCGGTTGAAAATGCGAGATCGAGGGGTTTCTATGGAGTAGGAATCCATGTGATGCAAATTGGGAAAGGAAGTTTTCAATTTTCTAGTGGTAAGAGGTTTAAAATGGAGTTTTAGGAGTTACAAGGAAGAAGATCTCGCTCAAAACCGCAAACAAATGAATTTTTAAACTCCAAAAACTGTCACCAGGATTTGGGCGCTGGCTGCACTCAAACCTTGAAGTTTAGAATATTCTCTATATTTGGGCGCCGGCGACGCCAGTGGTAAAAATCCTAACCGAACTTCGTTTGGCCCAAAATATTCCAATATCTCAATTTGATCTAATATTTATCAAATTTAAAAAGTATTTAGGAGCGATTAGGATTCCAAAATAACTATCTAAAAGCGCAACTACAACAAACAAGCAAACAAACCACAAAAATACATATGGGTTGCCTCCCATAAAGTGCTTGGTTTAACGTTATCAGTCCGATAAACCATTCAATTAATCGAGATGACTCAGCATTAAAACCACTTTTAAGTCGGGTTGAAACCCGTCAAAGTAAGGCTTTAATTGATGCCCATTAACCTCGAAAATCTTTCCGCATCGTGATCCTCAATATCAACAACTTTCAAAAGAATGAACTTTTACAACTGTAAAAGGTCCCAACCATCTAGACTTGAGCTTTCCAAGAAATAATTTAATTCTTGTGTTGTATAACAAAACTTTCTGTCCATGTTCAAGTTTCTTTTTCAATATCTTCCCATCATGCCACAATTTCATTCCCTCTTTATAGATCCTGTCATTGTGACAAGATGCATTTATAATTTCTTCCAATTCATTCTATTACATAACTCTCTTCCCCCCAACATTTTTCAAATTAAAATTCAATACTTTTATCGCCCAATATGCTTTATGCTCCAATTCAACCAATAAATGACAAGTCTTATGAAACACTAGTCTATAAGGAGACATTCCAATAGGGGTCTTAAAAGCAGTCATATAAGCCCATAATGCAGTATCTAATTGAGTAGACCAATCTAATTTGTGATTATCCACAGTTTTCTCCAAAATTCTTTTAATTTCACGATTAAACACTTCTGCTAAACCACTAGTCTGGGGATCATAAGCAGTAGAGATTCTATGAATAATATTATATTTCTCAATCAATCTCTTAACATTATTATTCCTGAAATGGGATCCACCATTAGTTATAATCATTTTAGGTGTTCCATATCTCGCAAATATATTTTTATTTCAAAATTTTGAAACACTCCAAGCATCACATCTAGGTAAAGCAATAGCTTCAATCCATTTCGAGACATAATCAACTGCAACCAGTATATATAAATTCCCAAATGAAGGAGTAAATGGTCCCATAAAATCTAATCTCCATACATAAAAAATTTCAACTTTCAAATTATAGTTTAGAGGCATTTCATTTCTTCTAGAGATATTACCTACTCTCTGACATCGATCACATGATTTAATATATTTGTATGCATCCTTAAAAAGAGTAGGCCAATAAAATCCAGATTGCAAAATCTTAAAAGCAGTTTTATCAACACTAAAATGACCTCCAAATTCAGAATTATGACATCGTTGCATAATTAAATTAGTTTCTTCCTGTAGCACACGTCTTTTAATAATCATATCCTTACACTGTTTATATAGATAGGACTCATCCCAAAAATAAAATTTTGCATCATATTTAAACTTCTTTTGTTGTTTCCTTGTTAAATCAGGTGGTACAATATCACTCATAATATAATTCACAATATCAACATACCAAGGCAAATTTCTTCCCATAATAGTATAAAGTTGTTTATCAGGGAAAGTTTCTGTAACTTCCTTCTCAAATTCTGATAATTCATCATATTTTAATCTCGATAAATGATCAACAATTTGGTTATCAGATCCCTTCCTATCAACTATCATAAAATCAAATTCTTGCAGAAGAAGTATCCATTTAATCAGTGTAGGTTTGACATCCTTCTTTTGCATTAAATATTTGATAGCTGAATGGTCCGTATGCACAATACTTTTAGCTCCAATTAAATAAGGTCTAAAATGTTCAAAAGCAAATACTATAGATAATAACTCTCTTTCAGTAGTGGTATAATTAATCTGAGCATCATTAAGAGTTTTACTAACATAGTAAATGACTTTGAAAACTTTATCATGCCTCTGCCCCAACGCTACTCCGATCGCATAATCACAAGCATCACACATAAGTTCAAATGGTTTCTCCCAATCAGGTGAAACAATTATAGGTGCAGTGATTAATTTCTCTTTCAATAATTCAAAAGAACGCAAACATTCATCATTAAAATCAAATTTTCTATCATTTTCTAGAAGTCGGCACAATGATTTGGTAATTTCAGAAAAATCTTTAATATTTCGCCTGTAAAATACAGTGTGTCCTAAGAAACTCTTCACCTCTCTCACGATAGTGGGTGGTGAAAATCTCTCAATCATTTGAATTTTAGCAGGGTCGACCTCCATACCAAATTTAGAAATTTTATGCCCAAGCACAATTCCTCATGCAACCATAAATTGACATTTCTCCCAATTCATAACTAAATTTATTTTCTCGAAACGCTCCAAAAATTTTGCTATGTTTTCCAAACAGATTTCAAACGAAGTCCTCAATACAGAGAAATCATCCATGAAAACTTCTATTCCATTATCTATCATACTACTGAAGATAGACATCATACATCTCTGAAACGATGCAGGTGCATTACACAGCCCAAAAGGCATTCTTCGAAAAGTAAAGGTTCCGTAAGGGCTAGTTAATGTTGTATTTTCTTGATCCTCAGGAGCAATAGGTATTTGATGATAACTAGTATATCCATCCAAAAAGCAGTATTACTTGTGTCCAACAAGTCTATCCAGCATTTGATCGAGAAAAGGAAGAGAAAAGTGATATTTTTGGGTAGCAGCATTTAATTTCCTATAGTCAATACAAAATTTGCCATCCATTAATTTGTCTTGTGGGTATAGTTTCATTCCAATCATTCACTTCAACAATCACTCCTCCCTTTTTTGGTACACAATATATTGGACTCACCCAAGCACTATCCGAAATAGGATAAATAATTCCAGCATCCGGCTATTTTAAAATCTCCTTCTTAACTACTTCTTTCATTATTGGATTCAATCTCCTCTACAGATCAACTCTCGGTTTATATTCTTCATCTAATAACATTTTGTACATACAAATCGAAGGAAAGATTCCTTTAATATCCGCTAAAATCCATCCAAAAGCCTTTTTGCATCTTTTTAAAATTTCCAATAATGTTGGTTCATGATATTCGTTTAACTCCGAAGATACAAAAAATGGTAGGGTAGATGATTCTCCTAAAAACATATACTTCAAATGATTAGGGAGAATTTTCATCTCAAGTTCAAGAGGTTTTATTATAGATGGAATTAAGCTTTCATTTCCACTTTCCATAGTGTCTAATACTTCAAATCTCTCCTGAACATACTCCAAATCTTCATTCTTCTTGCTATCTGAATTTTCTTTATTTTCAATTCCTTCTTCAAACATATTTTCATACTCCGCTTCTTTTTCAAATATTTTCAAAATGATCCTTTCTCAAATATTCACAGACCTCCATCCTAAAACATTCATCATCTTTTTCCATTGAGGGATACTTCATAGATTTCAAAATATTAAAGGTCACCTCTTGATCATTAACTCGCATAGTTAATTCTCCTTTTTGAACATCAATCACAACTCTTCCAGTAGCAAGGAATGGTCTTCACAAAATGATTGGAATTTCTTTATCTTCCTCCATATGAAGTACAATAAAATCCAAAGGAAAAATAACTTTATCAACTTTCACTAACACATCTTCCACCACTCCTTTAGGGTAAGTAATGGAACGATCGGCCAATTGAAGAGTCACAGATGTAGGAGAAATTTCTCCTATTCCCAAACTTTTGAAAGTTGATAAAGGCAAAAGATTAATTCTAGCTTCCAGATCACATAAGGCTCTTCCAAAAAAATTTTCACCTATAGCACATGGGATAGTGAAACTACCAGGATCTTTAAGTTTTTCCGGAAGCTTCTTCTAAATAATTGCACTACACTCTCCGCTAAGTGCAACAATTTCATGATCTGTGAAATTTTCTTTTTGAGAATATCCTTCATAAACTTGGCATAGTCAGACATCTGTTCTAATGCTTCAACAAAAGGAATATTTATCGTTAATTTCTTAAGGATCTCCAAAAATTTTCCAAATATGTTATCCCTGTTTTGTTGCTTCAATCTTTGAGGAAATGGAGGTGGTGGTTTTTCAACACTAATCTTCATTGGTTCAAGAGGATATTCCAAATCTGGATAAATCTTGTTTGAACCTTTTTCAATATCCACCTTCTCTTTCTCTATTTCAACTTCTTTTTGTACTCTTGAGTCCAATTCCTTTCCACTCCTTAATTGAATAGCCTTAAGTTGTTCCTTATTTTGATTTTTTGGATTGATCTCAACATTACTTGGAAGCATTCCAAAAGGTCTATTATTAAGTGTAGGGAAAATATGCCCCAATTGATTTTCAATATTTTTCATCGCAACACCTTGAGCTTGTAATTGATTTCCCATATTCAAAATCATTTCTTAAGTAGACAACTTCTTATCCTTAAATTACGGGTTACTATTGAATCTAGGAGGATAAGAGGGTCTAAAATTGGTATTTCCATGATTGTTTGAATTTCTAACTGGATTTATAGAACTACTCGCCCATTGTGGGTTAACATTAACATTGCTATTATTCTAGTTGAAATTTGGGTGATTCTTCCAACCAGGATAATAATTCGAATAAGGATTATTAGGTCTATTAATGTCTCGTAAGGTGTTTGAGATTCTGTTATCTGTCCAAATGAATTTTCCTCTAACACTTGCGGTGGTTGAGAATAATTCATTCCATACTGATCTATTTTCTTAGAAAGGGCTGCAATTTGAGAAACTATCATAGTCATCATATCTGAATCATGAACACTAGCTACTCTCCTAGGATTTACACGTTCAGAGGGCCATTGAAAAATATTAGTAGCCATTTCTTCTATTAATGCGTATGCTTCATCAAAAGGCTTTAACATTAATGATCCCCCAGCAACAGCATCTATAATCGATCTCAATGATCCCACTAATACATTGTAAAATGTTTGAATTATTAACCAGTCCGGTAAAGCATGATGTGGGCACTTCCTAAGAAGATATTTAAATCTTTCCCAAGCTTCACATATTGATTCCCCTTCAAACTGACCAAAAGATGTGATATCATTTCTTAGCTTAGCAGTCTTTGATGGAGAAAAATATTTTGATAGAAACTTTTGAGAAAGTTCTCCCCAAGTTCTATAGATCCAGGTGCTAACAAATTTAACCACGCCTTAGCTTTATCCCTTAATGAAAAAGGAAAAAGTCTAATTCTGACAGCATCATTCGACACTCCATCATATTTAAAAGTAGCACACAGTTCTAGGAAACTAGCGAGATGTAAATTTGGATCCTCATTTGGTGTTCCTCCAAATTGATTACGATTTGGATAATTCAGGTTTAAGCTCAAATGAATTAGCAACAACATCAGGATTTTGAATAGTTAGATGAATTTCATCCGTTGTTGGGTTAGCATAATCTCTTAAAGGTCTTGGCAAATTTCCAACATCATTTCACTGATTATCTAGCTTATTCGCCATTTCGCAAGGATACTCAGTTTGTTTTTTTTGTTTTCTAATTTTTCTAATAGTACGCTCTAACTCCGAATCGTAAGGTACTAAACCTATAGATCCACTACTACGCATATAAAATCACACAAATACTCTAAAAACTAAACAAACACACAATTACACACTACAAAGTAAAGGTTTTCAGTTACTATATTATCAATAGATACCGTTTATACCTTCCCCGGCAACGGCGCCAAAAACTTGATGCGGCAGACTTTTTATATTGCAAGAACTTATGAACCTTAATTTATATATTTATAATGATTTTGTAAAGTCCAAACATTCAACGCAAGTATACGTATCGTATCAAGTAATACAGGGCTCTAATGGAGTCCTGGTTATCGATCCCACAGGGAAGGCACGTTTCTTACAATAAATAGCATAATATTGTAATCCAATACTCAAATGGCAATTAAAGTTTAAGTTCACTTCTACTAACAAGATGCAGAAAACAGTAACAGTTAAGCAAACTACAATTACTTCTAATATCTTTAAAACAGAATTAACTAACCCACACACACACTAAGCTTTGTATTTGAAAGGTTTTCATATATATGAAAAGTATCTTTCCTCTTGCAACGAGTATATGATGTGTGAATGATGTGGAATGATTATTTATTGTATTAAGGCAAATAGGAGCAAAAATATTTCTTTACCCTCAAAATAGTACCCCCTCTTCCAAGCATGAAAAGAACATTGACATATCCTAAGTTCAGTCACAAAATCTAAGGCTAGGCTGGGAGGATACCGGCTGTCACTATGGAGCTCCCACTCACCCTACACCTGAATGCTAACCTTCGAGTTTAGTTACTAATCTTAGGACCAAATTGGGGATCTCAGCCTGTCACCCTGAAACCTCCAATTTGAAGTCCATCAAAACACATTTCCCTATTTATTTGCACTCAATTCTCATGAACAACGCAATTCATTCATGGACATTGAATGGATTCTTCATTATTGTTGTAGGACACTCAATCCTTTCAGAGTTAATGTGCAACAATAGATTTTAACAATTCAATTGGCCAGATTGAAAAGTAAATTAAGTTCGAAATGAAAAACCATCCAATTTCTTTAATACTTTAAAGGCTCTTCAAATCCACATCATCACATCATCATATCTATATGCAAGAAGAAAGAGACTACTCAGAATTCATGGAGAAGTCACAATAAAACATGGATTTTATATATAAAAGAAAAGTCATACAAACCACAAAAGCAAATACAACTTATCTCTTTCTCTTCCCCAAGTAAATCCCTTGAAGTTCCCTTGAATCCTTTTCTCTCTTCTTTTCAACACTCAATTCCCTCTTTAGAATGGAAAGGAAGAAGCAGTCTCTCAGTTTACTCTTTCTCCTTCACTCCTTAGAGAAGAATCCCTCTCAAATTCTCACTTCTGCTCTCTTCTCTTACAAACCCTAACACTCAACACACTAACACACACTTCTATCCCTCTCTAAAACTTTAGAACCCTCTCTAATTTTCGTCCAAAAAAAGTTACATATATGTTAGAAACAAATTCCCAAGAGTTTCCTTAAGCATCCCTTCAAAAAGTCGCCAAAACTCTTCCTATTTGAATTGCACCGATAATGGGCGTCGGCAACACCCTATAAGATGCTGGTGGCACTCAATCATCCCATTATTTTCTGGAGCTATCAGGAAAATGGCACCGGCGGTGCCCATTCTAGCGCCGGCGGCGCTAGAAGCTAGTTTTCTCCATTTTGCTCCTTTTAGCTCCAAATTCGTTCCTTTTAGCTTGTTTTCGCTCCAATCACCTAAAATCATCATACCTGCAACAAATCATAAAAAATACCTTTCTTTAATGTGAAATATCACCAAAAATGGGTAAAATTATATAGCAAAAATAGTATATATTTTTTGTGCATCAGTAGGACTAGGGCGATAAGTAGTATTTTTGAAGCCTCTAGCTATTGTTCTCTATTGGATTGATTGTTCTAGTCAAGGCTCACTTTTTGTTCTTTTTGGTATGCTTCCATGCTTGATATGCATGATATTATATTTGGTCGTTCTTCTGCTGGAAGTTGTGCCTATATATATGCATGCACACATGTACCGTTAAAGGGTGGCACGTATGATTTCTATTACCTTTTGCTTGCAGGTGCTATTTAACTCCACCAATAAAATGGGCATGGTTTAGATTTAATTTCATGTTAACCCATGCTAAACCCTTTTTCTGTAGCTCGAGTCTTTTCTCTTTCATATATATTTGATAGAGTCCTAGGATCGAGTTTGTATCTAAATTAAGGAATGAGCACGGGCCATAGTGTACGTCGTATCGAGCCACGTGATGAGGACCAGAAGCAATAACTCATGTCCCATACCATAAGTCCAAAAATTGATTTATTGTATACATTTAGGACTGGGCATGCAGAGTTTGACCACTTTTATTGCTCTTATTGGGATATGTTTCTGACCCAGCGACACAACCTTTTTCTGTATTTGGCTTTGCTCTAGTTTCTTATTGCATACTTGAATGCTTGTAATGAAAGTCATTATTTTTGTGGCTTATCTGAGTATATCAAGATTGCAATCTTGACACTTCTAATGACCTAAAATTTTAATATTTCTAAATTCTAATAAAATTTTAAGGCTAATTAAAATTTTGGATTAAAACATTAAAGATTTTTCAAGAATTAAAAATAATATATACTTTACTTTTTTCGTGGTCTTCTGGCTGGATTTAAAATGATCTTACATTCATGGTTATACACCCAGTCATATAACATGACCTTCATGCTAGGACTTGAATAGATAACTGCATCATATGCATCTACCCGATGAGGTCCCAACACTCCTCAAATCGGACTGAACAAGAATACTCATTCTACATAGAAGGTTATCTAGAACACCTAAGTCGTTAGAAAGCCTCTTGATCCAGACCAGATGTAAGTCCTTTGTAGCTAAACCTATCGTTTCTCTTCTTTCTAATGGCATCTACATCATTTAATTGATACGTGTAAGTCCCATTTCTTGGAGCTTCACCTTATAGTTATAGGTTAGAGTTTCTTTACCGTAACTTTAAGGCTACTGAGACTCTCTTGGATGATGCAACTTACAGATTGCTGAAAGTAGTCTTCAGCTATTTTGAGTCGACTACCTTCATAGTCAAGTAAACCTAGGGTCGCCATAGCTTGCGATGATAGATCCATGGTATCCTGACCCAGCTGCCTCTACTCTTTTAGGGATCACTCTACCTTCCTTTGCTGAGCCCCTTTGAGCTAAGTTGTCCTTTTGTAACCTCATTGATGTCTTCTTAACGGCCTCTACTGTTGACATGTAAAACGTCCATTTGGAATACGATGATTTTTTCTCTGCCCATATGGCTTGTTGAGCCTTGAATCACAGGGTTGTTCCTATTGAGTCAACTCGACTATTTCAGTGGATCTCACCTATTAGTGTGTTGTTGTTCACTTGTGGATAGAAGGGGGTGTAGGTGATCCCAGATATTTATGCTTACATTTTTTATACTTTATATTTCCTTTCAATTATATCTCTTTCTTTACAACTGATGGCGGTGAAAATCATTTTGTTGACTTGCATCGCTATCAATTCTCGTATCATGTTAATGTCAAGGAGTCGCCACTCTCTTTCTCTATCTATCGCCCTAATTCTTATCCTACCTAGACTTATTTTCAGAAATCTTTTGAGAATTTGAAGAAGGTTTAGTCATGATAGAGATTTAGAGAAAAGGAGATCAAATGATAAACTTACAGAACAATTCTTCAGATTGTGTAATTACTGAAGTTTTTCGTATAAAAAAATCATATGAAGATTTTGGGTAACCAGAGAGGTCTTGTAGGTGAAATACCTATCCCGAGTTCTTTAATCTCCTATAGGAGCAAGCTCCTATAGTTAATTATATCCTTAGCAATTAATATTTCCTAGGAAAACTCCCGATTAAGGTTAACATTTATCCTCGAAAAAGTGTAAGTGTTGTCGTGGCAGTGCGTTTTTGAAGAATCGACAATACCAGAAAATTTTGTTCATGTTGGGTGTTTGTCATTTTGTCATTTTGTATGTCATGTCGAGTGTCATGTCAAGATGTCTTAATCTGTGTGTCATATTGTCATGTCGTAATGTCATGTGATGTCACAATATCATGTCATTGTGTCATTTTGTCATGTTATGATGTTGTTTTGTCATATTGCATTTTGTTATATCATGATGTCGTGGTGTCGTTTTGTCGAGCTGTTATATTGTCATCATGATGTTATGACATTGTTTTGTCGTGTCAATTGGTTTTATATCATGTTTGTTTTGTTTGTTTTAATCTCATCATTGTTTTTGTGTTTGTTAAGGTGATTTTTTCGTCCTTATTGTCATTCTATTTGATCTATCATTTTTTTGTCTGGCTGTTGTTATATTGATTTTTCGTTTGTTTTGGAAGTGTCGGTTTTATGTTAGATGTCATGTCGATGTCAATGTCAATGATTTTGTCGTGTCATGTCAAGTGTCATTTTTTGTTTGTTTTGGTTTAGTATCATATCATGTCATATGTTATGTCAAGATGTCATAGTTTGTATGTCGTGTCATGTCATAATGTGATGTCGTAATGTCATGAGATGTCATGATTAATATCTCGATTTGTCATGAGATATCTCCTATAAGAAGATGTCGTTATTATGTCATGAGATACCTTCTATGATGTCAAGAAGATATCATTATTTATTTATTTTTATTATTTTATTTACGATTTCCTTTTATTTTAAGTTTTGGTTTTGTGGTCATCTCAATTTTATTTTGTCATGTCATTTTGTCATGTATTTATTTTGGTTTAGTGTCATGTCATCATTTTATTGTGGTATATAAATGTTGTTGTATGTTTTTGTTAATGTTGATGTTATGTTGATGTCAATGTTAATGATTTTGTCATTCTATTTCAGATTTCGTGGCTAACCTAAAAGTCCAGTTGTCTTTATTGTCATGTCATTTTTGTTTTGTTGTTTGTAGAAAGTTTAGGTTTTGTGGCTATCCTAAAAGGCCTGGTTTTGTCGTCAATGTTTCGTCTTCGACGTCCTGCAAAATAGAGTTAGCACACCCTATAACAAGTAAAAAGAAAATCTAAACGAAACTTCATGTCTTCATCCTGCAAGGAAAACGAAGTTAGAACAATGTCATATCAAGATTTTTAGCTCACCTGGTCAAAGTGTATGTTGATTCAGAGTTGTCGGATGTCTGAATGTAGTTGAGATGTCATTTTAGATTTATGTTAATTTGTGTTTAATTTTATATCCAATTTGTGTTGAATGTTGATTTAGATTTATGTTTAATTTTTGATTTGTCTTAAATGTCGATTTGGGTTGGATTTTGGATTTTATGTTGATTTGGAGTTGAACTTGGGTTTTTTGTCGATTTGAGTTTTATTTTAAGCTTTTATGTTGATTTTTAATTTTATGTCGAGTTAAAATCAATGTGGGTCGAACTTTAAGAATTATGTCATTTTATGTTGAGTTTGGTTTGAAATGTCAATTAATGTCATTTAATGTCGGTGTTTGTTGAATTTGGTTTGAAATGTCGATTAATTTTGAATTATGTTTGATTATGTTTGGAATGTTGATTAATGTCGAATTAATGTCAAATTTTGTTGAGTTTTGTTTGAAATGTCGAATTTGTTGAGTTTCGTTCGGAATGTCAAATTTATGTCGGTTATGTCGATTTTAGTTTGAAATGTTAGGTTTATGTTGATTTTGTCAATTTTTGTTTGAAATGTTGGATTTATGTTGGTTTCTTGTTTGAAATATCGAATTTATGTCGGTTATGCCGATTTATGTTTGAAATGTCAAATTTATGTTGATTATTTTGATTTGAGTTCAATTTTGTCGATTTAGGTTCAATTTGGGTTGAACCTAAGGTTTATGTTATTTTAGATTTAATTTAGGTTGAACCTAAGGTTTATGTCGATTTAGATTCAATTTGGGTTGAACCTAAAGTTTATGTCGATTTAGGTTCAATTTAGGTTGAACCTATAGTTTATGTTCAGTTGAGTAGAGTTTGGTTCATTGTTAGTTGAACCTAAGGTTTAGATTTGGATTTAAGTTCAATGTAGGTTGAACTTAAGTTAGGTTTTGGTTTAGGTTCAAGTTGAGTTGAACCTAAGGTTTAGGTTTGGACATAAGTTCAATGTAGGTTGAACTTAAGTTAGGTTAAGGTTAGGTTCATGTATGTTGAACCTAAGGTTTATGTCGAGTTGAGTTGAGTTAGGTTCATTGTTAGTTGAACCTAAGGTTTCAATATGAGTTGAACTTAAGTTAGGTTTTGGTTCAGATTCAAGTTAGGTTGAACCTAAGGTTTAGGTTTGAACGTAAGTTCAATTAAGTTAGGTTTAGGTTAGACTTAGGTTCATGTCATGTTAAACCTAAGTATGATTTGACTTAAGTCTAATATGGGTTGGACTTAAGTTAGGTTTGTGTTAAACTTAAGCTCATGTCAGGTTGAACTTAAGTATGGTTTGACTTAAGTCTAATATGGGTTAGACTTAAGTTTGGTTTAGGTTAGACTTAGGTTCATGTCAGGTTAGAACCTAAGTATGGTTTGACTTAAGTCTAATATGGGTTAGACTTAAGTTGGGTTTAGGTTAGACTTAGGTTCATGTCAGGTAGAACCTAAGTATGGTTTGACTTAAGTCTAATATGGGTTATACTTAAGTTTGGTTTAGATTAGACTTAGGTTCATGTCAGGTTGAACCTAAGTATGGTTTGACTTAAGTCTAATATGGGTTAGAATTAAGTTGTGTTTAGGTTAGACTTAGGTTCATGTCAGGTTGAACCTAAGTATGGTTTGACTTAAGTCTAATATGGGTTAGACTTAAGTTGGGTTTAGGTTAGACTTAGGTTCATGTCAGGTTAAACCTAAGTATGGTTTAACTTAAGTCTAATATGGGTTAGATTTAAGTTAGGTTTAGGTTAGACTTAGGTTTATGTCAGGTTGAACCTAAGTATGGTTTGACTTAAGTCTAATATGGGTTAGACTTAGGTTAGGTTTGGGTTTGATCAAACCTTAATTAGTTAAGGTTTAATAGGTTTGATTAAGTCTAACATGGTAGACTTAATTAAGGTTTAGATTTGATTCAACCTTAGTTAGTTAAGGTTTAATAAATTAATTAAGTCTAATGTGGTAGACTTAATTAAGGTTTAAGTTTGACTTAGATTCAAGTTGGGTTAAAGTTAGGTTCATGTATATTGAACTTAAAAGGTTTAACTTAGGTTCAAATTGGGTTGAACCTAAGTATAAGTCAAGGTTAGGTTCATGTATGTTGAACCTAAAGTTTAAGTTTGACTTAGGTTTAACTTGGGTTGAACCTAAGTATAGGTTAAGGTTAGGTTCATGTATGTTGAACCTAAGGTTTGATTTTGACTTAGGTTTAACTTGAGTTGAACCTAAGTATAGGTTGAGGTTAGGTTCATGTATGTTGAACCTAAGGTTTGAGTTTGACTTAGGTTTAACTTGGGTTGAACCTAAGTATAGGTTAAGGTTAGGTTCATGTATGTTGAACCTAAAGTTTAAGTTTGACTTAGGTTTAACTTGGGTTGAGCTAAGTATAGGTTAAGGTTAGGTTCATGTATGTTGAACCTAAGGTTTGAGTTTGACTTAGGTTTAAATTGGGTTGAACTTAAGTATAGGTTGAGATTAGGTTCATGTGTGTTGAACCTAAAGTTTGAGTTTGACTTAGGTTTAACTTGGGTTGAACCTAAGTATAGGTTAAGGTTAGGTTCATGTATGTTGAACCTAAGGTTTGATTTTGACTTAGGTTTAACTTGGGTTGAACCTAAGTATAGGTTGAGGTTAGGTTCATGTATGTTGAACCTAATGTATGAGTTTAACTTAGGTTTAACTTGGGTTGAACCTAAGTATAGGTTGAGGTTAGATTCATGTATGTTGAACCTAAAGTTTAAGTTTGACTTAGGTTTAACTTAGGTTGAACCTAAGTATAGGTTAAGGTTAGGTTCATGTATGTTGAACCTAAGGTTTGAGTTTGACTTAGGTTTAACTTGCGTTAAACCTAAGTATAGGTTGAGATTAGGTTCATGTGTGTTGAACCTAAAGTTTAAGTTTGAACTTGGGTTCATGTTGTGTTGAACCTAAGTTAAAGGTTGAACTTGGGTTCATGTTGTGTTGAACCTAAGTTAAGTTTATTTTAGGTTTGAGTTTGATTAAACATTAATTGGTTAAGGTTTAATAGATTAATTAAGTCTAATGTGGCAGAATTAATTAGAGTTTAAGTTTGATTAAGTCTAATTTAGTTAAGACTTAATGATTTAATTAGGTCTAATGAGTTAGACCTAATTAGGGTTTAGGTTTGATTAAGTCTAATTTAGTTAAGACTTAATGGTTTAATTAGGTCTAATGGGTTAGACCTAATTAGGGTTTAGGTTTGATTAAATCTAATTTAGTTAAGACTTAATGATTTAATTAGGTCTAATGGGTTAGACCTAATTAGGGTTTAGGTTTGTCTTAAACCTAATGTTTAAGTTGTTAATTAAGTTTAATTAGTTCTTAAACTTAATTTAAGTTTGGTTTGTATTAAACCTAATTTAATTAAGGTTTAATGGATTAATTAAGTGTTATATGTCCTTAAACTTAATTTAAGGTTTGATTTTGGTATTAAACCTAATTTAGTTAAGGTTTAATGGGTTAATTAAGCTTAATATGTCCTTAAACTTAATTAAAGATTTGATTTTGTATTAAACCTAATTTAGTTAAGGTTTAATAGGTTAATTAAGTTTAATATGTCCTTAAACTTAATTAAAGATTTGATTTTTGTATTAAACCTAATTTAGTTAAGGTTTAATGGGTTAATTAAGTTTAATATGTCCTTAAACTTAATTAAAGATTTGATTTTGTATTAAACCTAATTTAGTTAAAGTTTAATAGGTTTATTAAGTTTAATATGTCCATAAACTTAATTAAAGGTTTGATTTTTGTATTAAACCTAATTTAGTAAAGGTTTAATGGGTTAATTAAGTTTAATATATCCTTAAACTTAATTAAAGATTTAATTTTATATTAAACCTAATTTAGTTAAGGTTTAATGGGTTAATTAAGTTTAATATGTCCTTAAACTTAATTAAAGATTTGATTTTGTATTAAACTTAATTTAGTTAAGGTTTAATAGGTTAATTAGGTTTAATATGTCCTTAAACTTAATTAAAGATTTGATTTTTGTATTAAACCCTAAGGTTTGATGATTTAATTAGGCTTAAGTTGTTTTTAAACCTAATTATTGTTTGATTTGAGTTCTTTTAAGTTTGGATTCATCACTTGCTTAATCCATGATGAAATAGATTAAATATGTGAAGAAAAGGTTTTGAATTATTAATTTTAAAATTAATAAATCTTAACCTTGTTTCAAAGTGTCTTTTAGATTGATTTGATGGCTTGAGAATTAATGTTTTAGGATTGTTATCTGTCATCCTAAGGTTCTCAATCATGTTGTATTTTAATTTTCCAATTTTCTTAATTTTATAAATATTTTTGAAAATAATTACAAAATATCATGGAAATTAGGAAATCACATCCTAGAGAGCTATCTTAGCCTTAGAAAAATCAGAAGATATGTTTAAGGACTTAAAGGTTCTTCGCTAAAATTTTCATATTTTTCTGATTTTAAATAATTTTTAATAATTAAAATACTCCAGAGAGTATTTAATTATTTAAAAGTTAAATACTGAGAATAAAATTATGATTTTAGTCTTATAATTTTCTTCTCTTCAAGTGCTTTCCAGAGGTATTTTTATTTTAGTTTTAGGAGCTCTGGATCAAAAGATATGGATTTTTGAAGATTTTAAGGATCTTCTGAATTAATCCAGCCCAGAAAAATCCAGAGCACGCCACGTGTCCTCGAACTGTCAAAGGGGCGGGAGGATCAGGTGTGCGGCGCAGAACAACATACACAGTAGCCTTAAATCAGCAGCGTCCGTTCCAAAACACGGGAACGGACGGCGGAGATAAATCCTCCAGAAATTTGAAAATTTTCGAACTGTCCAACTTCAAAGTTCAATATCTCACTCATTTCTCAACGAAATTGAGTGATATTTGAACCTATGGAATCATGGATGAGCTTGGTTTGCTGTGGTGTACCTAGGGGAGTTGGTAACTTCCTATTTAATGCATGGGGATAAGATTTCAGTTGTAGATAAGGGAATTTTGAATTTCCAAGCCTAGGTATCATGAATTTAACCATGGTGAAGGAGGATGATTTCACCTTGGTTTTCATATGGCTTCCTCGTATTGGTTTGATTAAGAGGTGTATGGATTGGTTTCAAGGCTGTGGTTCAGCCTTCCCTATATGATTATTCCATACATTAAAAGGGGAAGTGAAACATAAGCTTGCCTTATCATCCTTTTCATGATTTATTCATGATGGCTTTAAATGTTCATGATGGGCTCATCCTTTGGTAAAATTAAGATAGTATTTGTCTATTGGATGGATGAAAGGCTTGTGATGACCCAAAGAGAACAATCCATCCATCATCCAACATGTCATTTATGATTTAGTAGGAGCATGACACATAAACCCCCTTTTCTCTAATTTTCCAAAATTTGGTAATAAGGATCTCATGTCATGATGTGGAGATGACATAAGCTCAATTCTTTCTATTGGATGGTTCATGAGGCATGTAAAATCATCCTCAAGGTGGCCGGCCACCTCATCTTCAAGGAGATGATGAGTCAAACTTTAAAATGGGGGGAAGAATGACACCTCATTTTCGTGTAATGATGACTCTTAACCTAAGGTTAACCATGATGGTTAATTGATTTTTCCATGGTTAATTTATGTCATAATGGGTCTTAATGAGTCATGAGTGACTCATTAGTGTTTCTCCATAATTTAATTTTGATTTTTAAAATAAATTATGGGGTTCTTATGTCACATATGATGTCATATGTCAAAAATGTTATTTTATGGCTTTTTTAGTTGTATTTCCATTTTTTAATTAATTATGTCATTAATTAAAAAATAATGGAAATAATAATATTAACCATAAATTGATTAAAATAATTTATTAAATTAATTAGTTAATCAATTTTACCAATTTTGGTCTAAAATTGGCTATTTTGACCAAATTTGATAGATGTTGACTAGTGTTGACCCATGTTGACCTAGGTTGACCCAGGTTGACCAATTCTAGTCCAAATATGTCCAATGTGACTTATCCAACCTTGTCATGGTTGATTTAGCCATAGGGTTGATGGGTTTTGTCTCATTTCATGTCTTTTTAATTTAATTTTCATTTTAATTAATTATGTCATTAATCAAAATATGAAAATTAAATTATTGGTCCATTAATTAATCAAAAATAATTTTGGAATTAATTATTTAATTAATTCCATTATTTTTAATTAATTTGCGCATTTTATCATTTTTATGACTTTTAATTTAATTTTTCATTTTAATTAATTATGTCATTAATTAAAATTTTAAAAATTAAATCATTAGTCATTTCATTAATCAAAATAATTTTGAAATTAATTATTTGATTAATTTTGTCATTTTTATTTCATTTTGGTGTATTTTGTCATTTTATGACTTTTAATTTAATTTTTCATTTTAATTAATTATGTCATTAATTAAAATATTGAAAATTAAATTATTAATCAATTTAATTAATCAAAATAATTTTGAAAATAATTATTTGATTAATTTTGTCATTTTGGAGTCTTAAACAGGTCATTGGGTTAATAATTGGTCATTTGGTCAAAAATTGACCAGTTTGACCAAAATTGATTTTTTTGGGTCAAGGGTTGATCTGTTTGGTCAGTAGGTTTGGTCATTGGGTCAGAATTGACCATTTTGACCAAAGTTGACTTTTTAGGTCAAAAGGTTGACCTATGAGGTCAACAGGGTTGGTCATTGGGTCCGGATTGACCATTTTGACCAAAGTTGACTTTTTAGGTCAAAAGGTTGACCTATGGGGTCAACGAGGTTGGTCATTGGGTCAGGATTGACCATTTTAACCAAAGTTGACTTTTTAGGTCAAAAGGTTGACCTATGGGGTCAACAGGTCAGTCATTGGGTATGGAATGATCATTTTGACTAAATTTGATTTTTTAGGTCAAAAGATTGACCTATGGGGTCAACAGGGTTGGTCATTGGGTATGGATTGATCATTTTGACCAAAGTTGACTTTTAAGGTTAAAAGCTTGACCCATGGGGTCAACAGGGTTAGTCATTGGGTCTGGATTGACTATTTTGACCAAAGTTGACTTTTTAGGTCAAAAGGTTGACCTATTGGGTCAACAGGGTTGGTCATTGGGTCCGGATTGACCATTTTGACCAAAGTTGACTTTTAGGTCAAAAGGTTGACCTATGGGGTCAACAGGGTTGATCATTGTCCGGATTGACCATTTCGACCAAAGTTGACTTTTTAGGTCAAAAGGTCGACCTATGGGGTCAACAGGGTCGGTCATTGGTCCGGATTGACCATTTTGACTAAAGTTGACTTTTTAGGTCAAAAGGTTGACCTATTGGGTCAACAGGGTTGGTCATTTGGTCTGGATTGACCATTTTGACCAAAGTTGACTTTTTAGGTCAAATGGTTGACCTATGGGGTCAACAGGGTTGGTCATTGGGTCTGGATTGACCATTTTGACCAAAGTTGACTTTTAGGTCAAAAGGTTGACCTATTGGGTCAACAAGGTTGGTCATTGGGTCTGGATTAATCATTTTGACCAAAGTTAACTTTTTAGGTCAAAAGCTTGACCTATTGTTAAAATGAGGTCAACAACAACAACGCCAAAAACTTGATGCCAATGCAAATGAGAGTTTAATTGATATCTTTAAAGGGATTCTACGCAAGTATACGTATCGTTATCAAGTAATTTAAAACTTTCTGATTAAGCCCCGAATATCGATCCCACGTAGATCGCGGTTAATCACAACGGCTTTCAAGAGAAGTTTTAGTCTACAATAACAAGCCCTAGCTTGGAAGGTCGATAAAGGTTTAGTTTTGATTATATCTAACAATTATCACTACAATACTACTTCTAATGCTAAACTACTTAATGAAAATTAGAAAGTGGGGTTTAATTATATTAAAAGTACTCTTCCTAATGCAATGAAATTAGTGACATGTGTAAAAGTAAAACAAGTAGCGAGAGAGATTGTGAGAAATAGGAGCAATTATATTCTTTACCCTTACTTGGTTCTATAAAGAACATAGGATAATTTGATGATTTGAAATTTTGTAGATGGGTTAGGCAGGGAAGATACTAACTCTCACTCTAAAGTTCCCTCTTCTCCCTCCACCTGGGGGCTAACATCTCATAACAAAACTTTTCACATCAAACCAAATTAGGGGCTTTAGTCTGTCACCCTAAAGTCCTTTAATTCTACACCTCTTAAACATTCATATCTCCCTATTTATTTGCATTGAATTATATGGACTACATTCTCACCCATATAATCTCATGTGATTTTTACCAATAGTTGACTAAGCAATATTGCATTGTTTCTTACATGTTCTCACAACAGATTTTAGCATGCAAGTTGATCAAGTTTTGTTGACCTCAATTTTGGTGAGGTCTTTTGCTTCTCTCTTTAGTACTTAGGATCTAGCCTTAGGCTTTTCCTTTGACTAATCTTAGAGGACTAGAAATGGAACCCACCATTTAGAAATTCAAACTACTTCTTAACTCCCCGCAAACCCCACAAGCTTGATTGTACACCCCTAATCACCTGAGGGTTAAGATCAAATGTGGAGGTTTAAAGGACGAGTTCCCATAGTAACTCTTCGGCCTTAGGAATACCCCGGATGGCCCGGTCCGGTGAGGGTTGACTTGCACATACACTACACTCTCACACACATTCCAAGTCCTAAAACCACACTCTCACCCAACTTGACTTCCCGACTCATGTAGGTAATTCATATGGATGGTCCTTAACCCCTAAGCCCCCGCGCAAGAGGGTTAGTGAACAACATAGTGAATGCCTCAAATGAGTCCTCTCATGGCTTACATGGGCTTAATATGGCTTCATGGCTCAACCAAAATGATTCCATTACACTCACATTCAATCAATCTTTATTTTTCCAAAATTTCAATTTTTGACCCCCAGGGCCCTACACCCACTAAACTTACCAAATACCCTTGAAATGACCCAAAATTTGCAAAATTACCTAAATTACCCAAGATTCCTCAAAATTAATCCTAAACACTTAAATTGACCATCTTTGGCCAAAAATACCAAAATTTCCAAAAATACCCCTAAACCCCCCAAATTACCAAAATACCCTTTTACCCCAAAAATCCAAAAAATTCTAAAAATTCCCAGAAAATTCCAGAAAATTCCAAATATTCTCAATTTCATTTTGTTCAACTACATCATGGGCCAATTTTGCCAATTTACCCCACTTTTACTAAAACCCCCAATTTGACCCATTTTTTAACCCAAGTGAACCCAATGTCAAACCAAACCACCCCAATTGACCTCAATTTTGGTCCAATTAAATTCTAAACTTCAATTCAATATCCCCAATATCAATTTAGACCAAATCCAAGTCCAATTTGATTGACATTTGGGCCCAATTCCAATTTGGGGCTTAAGGCCCAATTTTGACCCATGACCCAAACCTAGCCCAATTCAACTCCAATTGGCCCCAAATCTTTTCTAAAGCCTTCCTAACATCCCCATAAACAAAACACTAACTTGATTTGCCCAAAATTTGAACCTAAACTCCACCCAAACCTAACCCAAAACCCAAAATCCCTTAAATTTACCTAAGCTCAAACCTAACCCAAATGGACCCAAATCCCAAAATTAAAGCCCAACCAAAGTTGAAAACTCTTTGTAACACTCCCATAAAAATTTTTCAGCATTAATTTTACACCAAATTTAACCTTAGCCCAACCTTAGCCCAAGTTAGCCCAATTTGGCCCACCTTGGCCCCTTTACAAAAGAAGCCCAAATTCAACCCAATTCTACTCCAAATCACACCAAATTGATTCCAAACCATTCATGAAACATCCCTAAACTAAACCCAACATTTATTTGGCATGGTCTTTCAAAAAATTCTTCATCCAAAAGTCCATTTTGAAATATAAAGGCCCACCCATTTAAGCCTTTTAAAAAGCCCACTTCCACCAAACCCAAAAGCCCAAAAATTCATCCAAAGCCCACATGACAATTCCTTCTCATCATCCACTTGATAAAATCATTCCCTAAAGTTTGAAACCTATGATTAAATCATTCCAAATTAGAATTTATCCAAATTCCCATCAAAATGCCAAAATTCCTAAGCCAAATGTGAGCCAAGAAGCCATGCACAAGCCACGTGGGAGCCATGAAAGCCTTGGACTCCTCACCAATCCATTAATGGTGAGAGAGGGGAACCCTTTCTTAACCAATTATTAAGCCTTTTTTACCCTTTCCATGATTCCTCCTAACCCAAGATTAATCTAAATGATCTTGATGGAGACTTCTCCACTCCAATTCAGCTGAGCCATATGATTCCCTTCAGCCCAAATCAAGCCTTGGTGGGTGCACCAAGCCCATTTCTATGGGTTAACCAAACCAAGTCCAAAAGAGCCTCTTCCCCCATTCCATTTAAATAAAAACCCTTTACACATGGAAAAAGTCAATTGAGCTCACAAAACTCAAGCCTTGACCTTCCGGACCATGAGGGTGACATGACCCTGGCCGGCCAGCCACCACAGCCACCAGAAAACCCCATGGCCGAGAGCTCCATGTGAGCCAAAATTTTGAATTTCTCCTTGTTGAGCTGTCCCATGCCTAATGGACACCATGGCTCTTCTTCTCCTCCCCTGAGCAGCTGATCCCAGCCTTCAAACCCCCCTGGTGAGCCCTCCAGCCACCTCTATTTAAGCACCACCTCCTCTCGGCCAAAACAAGTGTTGAACCAAACCTTACCAAAACTCTGCCAAAATCACTCCAGATCCCTCTCTAGACATAGAGAACTTGATCCCAAATGAAATCCAGCCCTAAAGCCCTCTCTGTGAGTCCAAATTTGGAGTTGAAATTCAAGCCCAAAACCAGGACACTTCACCATAGTGAGCCAATCTTCAAATTGATTGACTCTACACCTTCACTCGTACCAAGAGGAGAAGTTCCCCAGCAAAAGCCCCCTCACTGTGCCAGCCATTGCTTCCGACCTCCAAGCTTTGTGATCGGCCTTGGTCACTTTTGTACCTAGGCATTTCCCGCAGCAAGAGACTTCATCCGGAGCTTGCTTGGACTCAATCGAAGGTGACACAACCCTCGCATCGAAGCTTCACTTCTCTGAGTAAAGGTATGAACTCACTCTTCCTCCCGAGCTCCTGGAGATTCTCCATTTAGTTTGAGTTGATTTCAATGCACCTTAACCATATAGATGTGTTCGTCTCTTCAAGACGAATCGATAAAGTATAAGAACACAAAAATCCATGGAGAATCGAGTGAGATCTTAAGGTTTTAGTGTGGACGGTCATGGGTGCACACCAGTCGGAGACGATGGCCAGGAGCCGTTGGATCGCGCGTGTATCGAGCGGGCGGTCGAGATCAAGCCGGACAGCGCAATGGTACATGAATGGCGGGACCCCATAGCGTTGATTCAGATGGCGGCACCAAATCACGGAGCGACGCGTGGGCTTTCGATCCGGACGAGGATGAGTCGGATAAGTAGGAAATTAGGATTTTTTGGATTTATTTAATTACCAGAACTTCAAAAATTCATATCTTTGCATAGAAAAATCACAAAAATAAAATAAAAATACCTTCTTGCTCAGTGAATAGAGGAGAATAATATGGAAAAGAAATCAAGTTAATTGGATAAGTATTTTATTTTTAATAATTTATTTACTGTTTCCAATGTTTTGATTCTCCATTTGCATAGACAATTCACCATGGCATGAGACCATAGGGCTTTTGAAGCCTCTGATCTTGGGAACATTCCCTGAATTTTTCAAAGTCAGAGGCTATCTCTGTGAAAAGTTATTGATTTTTCAAGTTCATGTCACTGTTTTAGGTATTCTAATTCCAATAATTGGCATGTTGTAAAATAAATTCTAGGAAAATTTGGTGGTGTTTTTTAGGACCAGAGGACCCTATGAAAAATATATTTTGAGTTAAATCATTCATAATAACCCTAATTGACCTAAACTCCCAAAATTGAATTTTGAATTAATTAGGGTTAACCACAAACCAAATTGACTTGAAAATAACTCTCCTTTGTTCTTAAGGGTTAGAGGAACCTTACATAAAATTTTGAAATCAATTAGACTTGATTAACCCCACCAAATGGATTGATTAAGCCTCATAAGCAAAATGGAACTTTAAAAATTCATAACTCCAAAAATACTCTTCAAAAATTCACAAAAATGGTTTTGAAGCTTCTCTGATATTAGGGGAGTTCAGGAAAATTAAAATTAGAATTTTCTAAAAAAGTTGATTTTTCACAATATTTTAATATTTTAATAATAAAAAAAATAAAAAAATCAAAAAAATATTAAAAATCATAAAAATGTCACATTTGAACTCCTAATCACTTAGGAATAAACCAAATATTTTTCCTAAGTCCCTAGGATAAGATATTGAATGTTAAAGGCTTAATGTAATTTTTAATATTAAAAAATGAATTTTCAACCTTTTTAACTAAAATAATTCTAATAAATCAAAGAAAAATAAGAAAATTATAAAATTTATTTCTTTGGACTCCTTGATGTTAGAGAAATTTAAGAAAAATATAAAATCTATTTTTTATTTTTATTTTATTTTAAAATTAATTAATACTCTAAAATTAAAAATAATTATAATAAATAAAATATAATTCAAAAAATCACCAAAATTGGTCCAAGTGGTCCTCTAGTCATTATAAACATCCCATAATTTTCTTAAGGACAAAAACCTTTCCTTGGTCATGTTGTTGAATTATCCTTGAAATCCTTTATTTTTCACTAAAAATAATTATATAAATAAATTAAACTCAGAAAAATCACATTTTCTCCTCTAATGTCTTAATTGATATGTGTGTGAGGTGACATAAAAATTTCAAATTAATTTGAGCTCAATTTAGTGAGTTATGAAATAAATAAGCCTAAAAGGGCATAAAGGTAATTAAAGAATTTTAACCCTTAATTAAAACTTTAGGTTTAATCAAAATGGAGAGTAAAATATTTGATTTTAACTTTCTCTTGGATGATTGAAATTTAGGGAAATTAAAAGGGTAGAAACCCATTAAACACTTTGAAAATATCAAAATGAAACTCTAATTAATTAAATAATTTAAATTTTGGAAAGAATATATTTAAAATTTGGATTATTAAAATAGGGATATTATTAAGAGGATATTTATTCTTTAATTTAAAAATCCCTAAATAAGTCACTTCAATAATATTTAGTTCTTAATTAAAAATTAAAATAATAATCCAAACTAAATAAATTAAAAAATTAAAAGAAGATAACCCTTAAATGAATTAAAGCTTAAAATGTTAAATGGTCCAATAATTAAAATCAAATTAAAAATCTTGGAGTTAAATTAAATTAAATTAAATTAAGTCAAGTCAAAATTTAAATTAAATTAAATTAACACCTTAAAAATTAAATTAAATTAAATTTAAAATATTTAAACTAAAATTAAATTAAACTATAATTAAATTAAAATTAAAAAATTAAAATTAAATTAAAAATTAAAATTAAATCAAAATTAAATTAAATTAACTTAAAATTAAATTAAATTGAAATTAAATTAAAATTAAATTAAATTAAATTAAATTAAATTAAATCAAATTAAATTAAATTAAGTTAAATTAACATCACTTAACAACAAACCTAAATGAAAACAATAAGAGTTAAATCAAAACATATGAAAGATTTCAAAGACCTTTATCAATATAAGTAAATATAAAACATAAAAAGTTAATCCGAAATATAATATCACTTAAAGTGTAAAGATTTAAATTAAATCTAAAATAATTCGAACCCTATTCCAAACTTAATAATCATTAATTAATTTTTATAATTAAATCAAATCAAATTAAATCATTAAAATATTTATTACCTTGCCTTTAAAGGCTTTAATTATTATAACTCTTAAATATAGTATTAAGTGAGATGTCACTTCATTCATCAGGTAATTAAATGTCCCAAGTTCACTGAGCAAGAGATAAAGTTTAACTAAACTCCTGGATGATTAATTCACATGTGCAACTAAATTTACTTGGACTCAAAAAAATTCCAGAAGTATTGAAAAGATGTTTAAGATTCGTCTTAAACACTTCCTCAATATGATGGGGTGTTTTAGAAGAATAATTGAACTTAATTGTTCTTTGATGAAGAAAATCATCCATAAACAAAATATAAGAACCTAGACGTCATAGGAGATGACTAGTAATAGGACTAGGATCTTGGTAGACAACCAAAACCTGTCCCTTAGCTTTACCTAGGTACTTGCTATAAATATTTAAATGCCTTAATATGTGTTTTAAGTGCAGCTTGGGTTGACGGGAAGATCCTCCAGGTACGCTTTTATTTTAGTGCAATTTACTTTATTGCAATTTACTTACATGCACTGCACTTTACTTTTTCTTGCATGTTAAACAAGACTGTTGCATGAAAACTAAAACCTTTAGGATAGTCACAAAACTGAAACCCAAAACTAAATTAAAAGTCACAACAAGACAAAATTCACCGCCACAACATTTCAAAATATAAAACAACTCAAAATTTAATCACAAACAGAACAACAAAACTATAACTATAACTAAATTAAAATGTCTCGTTGAATGATCGGGAATACCTCGGATGATGTAACCCACGTGTTGCTAATGGGATTTCCCACGGTCTAAATGAAAGTGTGGAACTCATTCAGTTGAGTTTAGTAAATTCATTTGGACTAAGTGAATTCGATGAAAATAATCGTGTAGGGATGACGGAACCGTGGGATCTTAATCGGTTCTGTTTAAACAACTTTAAGATTTGTTTTAATTAAGACACTAAAGACACTTGGATTTTAAGATTTCTAAACCAAAACACTTTTCTCATCTCCTGATTTTCACCTTCTAAAACTAAACCTCTGCAACAACGAGGAGGTTGGAGCACGGTGGGCAGCACAACCATCTTCATCAGCAAAACTTGAATTAAATAACAAAGCCATAGAATTTCGAGGTAGTCTGCCTAGTGCAACATAAATCCTCAACTTTTCGTTAGACATTTGCATAATCATATTGTGCAAATTAAGTCCTAACCGGTCTTAGGATTCTGAGGTAGTCGTTTGGCATGACATAAACTCTCACATCTTCGAGGCTATTCGTATGATTATGTCATACAAATATAAGTCCTAATTAATTAAAATTGGCAAGATTGAAACATTAAATAAATTCCAAAATTGAAGCCAAACAATAGGATAGTTTGGGAAGTTGCCAAGATTCTTCTTGGATCCTCAGCTTCTCCTACTTTTCTTCCTTTAGACTCTTAAAATAAACTGTTCCGAATTTGAGCTAATCCCTATTGAAATTTCAAAAATCTAATCCTTTGAAAACTTTAAACTTTGAAATTCTTGAGAGCAAAACCACTGATTATTATCGAGAGTTTTCTTAAATGATTCCCGTCATTTAAGATGTAGTTAACTATAGGGGTTTGCCCTTATAGGGAACTTTAAGAACCTGAGTAATATAAACCACCGCTTAATTCCTTTATATTAAGCGGGGAACTTGTCGGCTTATAAAATTGGTTCGCGGACCAAACTGATGTCACAAATCTTTTAGTTTATTTAATCGAGCCCCATCATCAAGCAGTGTGTCTATTCTTCGGGATAAATACACGGTTTGTGGTGCGGTGCTCGTTTATATAAACTATTCGGGATGTGAGATCGGTTTGATTTCATATCTTAAAATTTTCAAACTTAAAGTTATTTTCAAAATCAAATGCTTCTTTCTAAAACTATATATATATATTTAATTAAATTTAAAATTTAAAATTGCCGACAATTTGTGTAGGCGACCCCCTTTTCAAAACACAACCTAAAAATATGCCGACAAGTTTGCATGTAAATGAAGAACAAAGTAAAATCATCACAATATATTCTCACTCTACTCAATTTTATATCCTACACATGCATACTAATTCATTTTTAGAGGAAAGAGTAAAGAAAACTACTCACTACACATGGAGAAACAACAAAAACTTTTCATTGAACAAATATTTGAAACCATACAAACAAACTACTAAATTCAAATCAAAATACAATGAAAATACTTATCTTTGATGAAAATCAAACTCTCCTTGTATAGCAAAAGCAATATCCTTGCAATCCTCTCCAAGAAAAAGTGAAAAGAAAAGAAGAAATTCTCACACCCTCTATTTCTCTCTCACCTTATCACGCCCAAGTGATCTTCTTTTCCTCCAAGTCTTCTTCTCTTCTAATCCTTCTAAATCTTCTTCCTCTCAAGAGTCAAGAGATTTCAAGAGACTTCTTAAAATATCTTAAATCCATATTTATAATATCCCAAGAGATGCTTAAGTGCCTCTTCAAAATAGTCTAGGTTCAATGAATCTTCCAAAGGGTGCCTGAAGTGCCTCTTCAATCTAAAAGACACGCTCTTTAATAATAACTCCTCATAACCACCCCAAACACTTCTAGAAATTAAATTTTATCATTTCTAATGAATGCCCCTCAAAATAAGCTTCACAATGCATCAAAAATCGTCAAAATCCGAGTTATATTGAAGATATTACGCCCAAAACTATCACTGGAGCCTAAGTGTCATCGAGTTGGCGCTTAAATGCCAGTGTCTGGCGCTTAAGCACCAAATTTGGCTCCTAAGCGCCGGACACAAGTACTTAAGTGTCCAATTCAACCCGTTTTAGCCCGGTATGCTCCGGTTTGACCCGCTTTACTCCAGTATGCTCCTTTTTTGTCCATTTTTTGTTCCTTTTGCTCAAATTACTCCAAATTCTTCAATTTTATACACCTGCAACAAATAACACAAGAAAACATACCTTTAAAGTGCAATATCATTATAAAATATGACATAAAAAGTAGCACTTTTAAGGTGTATCAAAATCCCCCAAACTTAAACATTACGTGTCCTCAAATAATACTACACTTTTAGAATAATATTTATAGATTAGAGTTAATGGGTCACCCGTTAAATTTGTTAAAATTTTGTTCTAAAAATTTGATAGTTCAACTTAGAAGACTTTCTAGTGAATTAGACTAGCCCAGGGTCTAAAATATTTATCATCAAACTTGGGAATTTGTTTTCCTATCTAATTCAGAAAAATATGCAGATTTTTCAAACTTTGGATCCTATGAACTTTACTTTCTCGACTTAAGAACTCTCTTAAAATTAATTTAACTAATATATGTATAAAAAGAAAGCTTAGGATTGTTTTAAGTACTTTACTATAGAAAAACTCAAGTGAAACTAGTTTTTAAATAGGACCTCTCCTCAAGCTTCTCCTCACATTTTTTTTCTCTTTTTTTTAGGATCTTTTTGATCCATTTTTTCTGTTCTTTTATTTATTTATTTATTTTTGTATGTGAGGATTACTATATCTGGAGAAGTCCTTAAATAATTTTGAATTCCACTATCCTCCTCTAAATTTAAAGCTTATTACTTTCTTTTACTTAAAAAGATATACATATATATATACATATATACATATATATATATATATATATATATATATGATATATATATAGATACATATATATATATATATATACACTATATATATATATATATATATATATATATATATATATATATATATATATATATACACATATATATATATATATACACATATATATATATATATATACATATATATACATATATATATGTATATATAGGTAGATACATATATATACATATATATATATATGTATATATAGGTAGATACATATATATATATATATATATATATATATATATATATATATATATTACCAAAAAAAAATAATTTATTTAAATAAGGTGGTTTTATTACATCCGACATGAGGAATGGCTAATACATCCCCATGTAAAAGAGCTCTAAAAACGTAAAAGGAAGAGGATAAAAATTCAAAAGAAGAGCTTCGAGCTACAAATTATTCCCTTCTAGAAGAAGCTCTCTTGGCCAACCAATTTGCAGGGTTGATTCCCCTCTCTATGTACATGACTCCATATAATAGTTAACTTTGAGGATAACTTGAGGATCATATTAACCCAAATAAGAATGTTCCAAGGAGCAAGCAACTTCATTCAACAATATTTGCACTAAAAGCAATGAATCCATCTCCATATGAATGAAATTTTGCTTATTAAGGAAGGCGGCTTTAAGACCTCTAGTAAGTAGCAATTATTTCGGTTTCCAAGCTATTTGCGGCCATAATTGGAGCGAGATAGAAACCAAATACAATTACCTTGATGATTCCTGCAAAGAGCCCCAATTCCGAAGCACCAATTGAAGAAAAACTTCCATCAGTATTTATTTTAACCCAAGGAGCCTTAGGGAGTCTCCAAATAACAAGCTTGACCTTGTTAATAATAGGAGTACGTTGGGAATTCAGTATTTGTCTAGCCTTGTGAATATAAGTTAGACACTTCCTGGAAATATGTTTGACACGTAACATTCCTTGCTATTAAAAAGGACATCATTTCTCTCCATCCAGAGAAACCAAAAAATGATAAAAGGGATATAATAATCAATAGAATTTTTCCAATCTTGCCAACAAGATTCAATGCTAACCCATGAAAAGAATTTAGAAGATAGCCCAAGATAATCCAAAACAGATTTCCATACATCTTGAACCACAAAGCATCTTATAAAAATGTGTGAAATGGATTCTTCATCAGAATGGCAGAAATGACAAATAGAAGGCCCATGAATTCCCTTGAGTTTTAAAATATCATCTGTTGGAAGAAACTTTCTAAAAAGTCTCCAACAGAAAAAAGATATGGAAGGTGTTAACATTTTATTCTAAAGCTTCTTCCCCAATCATTAAGTAGGACAGGTATCTCTAAATAGGAATTTAGACAAGCTTTGATTTGGGGGAATCTTTGAGACCAGATCTGTCTCTTTTGGTTGAGTGGATAGGAATATTCGAATCTTCTTTTGAGTTGCTTTGAATCAACACAGTTGCTAAGCTTATTGATATCCCATTCGGAATTGGTCCAACAATCTGCAACTTTCTGGATGGAATGATGAGCATTATGTTCCATCAATGAATCATTAAAGAACCATTTATCCTTCCAAAAATGAATTTGCCCATCCCCAAGCTCCCATACAAAAAGTTGTTCAGCTTCATCTCTAACTTTCAAGCAAATGCTTCCAGTTATTTGAATCTCCAATCTTCAACTCGAACTTGAGAGGGATGAATATTATGGCAGTATTTCCCATGCAAAAACTTAGACCATAAGGAATTCTTTGCTCTAAAGTTAATCCAATGTTTGCGGTAAAAGGAAAAACTGATTTGTTGAAAACTTTTAAAACCCAATCCACCATTGGCAATAGGCTTGCAAACTTTATCCCAATTGGTCCAATGCATTTGTCTATGATGGCCTTCCCAAAGAAATTTATTAAAGATAATTGAGAGTAATTTTTGTGTACTTTTCTTCATCTTGATCATTTGGAGGATATAGAGAGGATAAGTTGTTAAAATACTCTTAAGAAGAGTAATTCGACCACCATTTGACAAAAAAGAATTTGTCCAACATTGAATTTGAGCGTAAATTTTAGATACCACATCATCATAGTGGGATTGTTTAAGTCTACCTTTGATTAAAGGAAATCCTAAATACTTCGGAGGATATTTGGCTTCCTTAAAACCGAGTGAAATCAGCTATCCACTTCTTAGCATTAACATTGAAGTTAGAACCGAGTAGAAAGTGACATTTGGACTTGTTAAAAGTCATACCGAGACCTCTTCAAATTCAGCCAAAGTCTTCATTAAGCATCTTATAGAGTTCTTACTACAATTCCAGAACACTATGACATCATCAGCAAAAGCAAGATGGGTAATCAGTTGAGTAGATCTGTGTTGAAACTGGGTATAAGGATGTATGAGCTGAACATTATTAATGAGCTTAGAGAGGTAGTCGAATGCCAATATGAAGATATAAGGAGAAAGGGGGTCTCCTTGTTTAATGCCTCTACCGACTTGAAAAAACCCTTTGCTCTCACCATTAATGAGAATACTATAATGATTATTACTTAACCACCTTGAAATAAGTTCACAAGCAATCGAACCGAACCCTTTGGCGTAAAGCACTTTGAGAATAAAAGACCAACTTATTGTATCAAAAGCTTTAGAAAGATCCAATTTAAAGATCGCATTAGACCCCCTACAAGGCTTATCAATATCGGTGAGCAATTCTCGAGCCAATAAGATATTTTCACTAATACTTCTTCCTTTAACAAAGGCAAGATTGATTATCCGAAATCAATCTATCCAGGAAAGGCTGAATTCGGACACAAGAAGCTTGCTGATAATTTTTGAAAAAGTTGAAGTGATGCTAATAGGCCTGAAATCATGCCAACACTCCTTCTTTTTATCCTTTGGTATGAGAATAATAGAAGAGGATACAAAGTACTTAGGAAGGTCCATTCCCTGAAAAAAATACTTAACAACCTCAATAACATCCAATCTAATAATTTGCCAAAATTTCTTGTAAAAATCAGGAGTAAATCCATCTCGGTCCAATTTGTCTTGTTGCTATCCAAGGAATTGATAGCAGATAACATTTCATCTTCATTAGGTAATTTGGATAATTGGCACTCCCTAGCCAATTGTAAATCAGTTTGTATAAGGTTATTAGAGAATACATCAGAATTGATATCTTGATAAGAGAAAAGAGTCTGAAAATAATTAACTGCATCATCCCCAATTTCCTGAGAAGTAGAAAGCCAGGAACCATTAATGGATTTAATTCTCGAATAGTGTTAAGGGCTCTTCTATGTTTAATTATTGCATGGAAAAATTTTGAATTCCTATCTCCATGAAGTAAGTGATTAGTCGATGCTTTCTCGTTGAAGGAAGAGCTCTTCTTGTAATAAGGCTGAATGCGGAAAATCATTAGCTTCCGAAGAGATCTTTATCGGTTTTCCTTCCATTTTCCACTTCAAGTTCAACCCGGGCCACCATAGTTTCAGCTTTTTGAATATTATAAGTAAGGTTCCCAAATTCAGTCCAATTCCAACTAATTAAAGCCTTAGCCACCGATTTATGAAGTCGCCATAACTTCAATAAAGGATTAGTAGCAGAATAATGAGTAGGGAGAATCCAATTATTCTTGACAACTTGATAACAAGTAGGATGAGAAGACCATACATTTAAATATCTGAAAGAATTTTGTTTTTTATTAGAAAAATGAGAGAATTGAACTAACAAGGAGCATGATCGAACCAAATCTAGCTAAATGCTTAACTTTAGAAAAGTTAAACATATCTAGCCGAGTTGATTAGTAAAAATTCTGTCCAATCTTTCATAGATAGAGCCTCTTCTCCAAGTAAATGGAGAACCTTCAAAACCAATATCAAATAGGTTAGCGACACTAACTTGATTAGTAAAATTTAGCATATCTTGAAGATTAGGGTTTCTTCCTCCTTTCTTCTCACTAGGGTGTAAAATAGAATTAAAATCTCCTCCCACTATCCAACTCTCATCCATTTGTTGTCCAATAATCTTCGACTGAGACCAAAGTTGAGATCTTCCGAAGCAATAAGTAGAGGAAGCATAAACAAAAGTAGCAAAGCCTTTTAAATGATCAAGCTCAAAGTGCAAATGTAAGAATTGAGGATGATCAATAAGAATATCAATTCTCAACTCCTTTCTACTAAGAATCCAGATCTTATTAGTAGAATTAGAAATAAAAGAAAATCCAGGAAACTTCCTTAAAAATCTGTCAAAGTTCTTTTTCACCAAAGGTTCAAGAAGAACAATCACCCAAAATTTATGAACCCTGTTAAGACTAAGAATTCTGTTAAGGGAGCCAGGGTTAGCCACTCCCCTTACATTCCAGCATAAAAAGTTAATCATGGGAAGATTTACTTCCTCTAGTAAGCCTAGAAAAAGTAGCAGTAGTAGAAGGGATAATATTAGTCAAGGATATCTCGCTTCAATTCTTTCTTCTTCTTAGATTTTTGCACCATCCAATCATCCTTCAATTCGGTATTAACGACATTCAACGGATCCGAAGAAATAGTATTCATGTCTTGTGAAGAGTTTTGGAATATAGGGTAGTTGATGATAGTAGGTGAAACTTCCCTTGCTCGATAAAGAGATAAATCTGTTCTAATAACAGCATCATCCTCCTTCACTACTTCATTGAAAGAACCTTCTGAATTTAAATTACCACCTTCTTCTGGAGTAGCTATAAGTTGAGTATCCTCAACAATAATTCCAGGAACAACTGAATCCTGTTCTTTGGCTAACTCAATGTTAGCATTTGTAATAGTTAAATGAGAATCAGAATTGGGTGTACAATCAATAAGAGGGTTTTCAACAGAAGTAATAGGATCAGAAACAACAATGAAACTGGATCAATAGGGTTATGTAAGGTTGCACGGTTATTACGGGAAGATACATTAACCAATGTTTCAGCGGATTCCATAACAACAGTGAAATCTTTAGATACATTTGGATTTATTTTAACCACAGCAGGAATTTCATTTACTATATCAGGAATAAGAGTGACAGATGTTAGATTCTTCCCTCTTTTTACATCAGCTGCAGCCCCAGTCTTGAATTTAGATGGCATAAGATTTGGATGAACTCTATAACAAACTTCCTTAGTATGACCAAACATTTTACAATGATTGCAATAAAATGGTCTTTGTTCCATTATAATAGATTGCCAATAACCATTATGTGGTGATCCCAACCAAATTTCATCAACATCTTGAAGAGTAATATCCCTTTCAACAAGGATTCTTGCCAAGGAAGGTCTAGACAGATTAAAGGTAGGCAGATCTAATTTAAGTGGCTTACCCAAAGCGAGTACCAATTGCATAAAGAACTTGGTGATTAAAGAAGCTGCAATTTGAGATTAGGAATTTTAAACCAAACAGGGAATAATAGGTGCTTCTTGATTAGAATCAAAATCGGGAGACCATTTCAAGATTTTCATGTAAATACCCTCCATCACAAGAAACTTCTTGGAAAATAGGTTAGCATAATCTTCCTCATTAGAAAGTTTAATCATAATATGCCTACCATCAAAAAGACCAACTTTCCAATTACCAATAAGCTTCAGATCTTCAAAACTTTTCCTAATTCTCTCCATTTTGGGATGTCCATATTGAAACTTTCCAACAAGTGTAAACTTATGCACATCAGCCAAGGAAGCCAATTCAGCATCAGAAAAAATCAAAGCAGGTTTCCCACCTTTCTTGATAATTGGTTTGATGAAGGAACATCCACCTTTACCTTGAACTACATCATGATAGAGTTGAGGGAAGACAAGTTTATCAGTATTGTCAATTAAATTCGTGCCCACTACATCCACAAAGGTAGCCTTCCCGGGAAAATTTTGAACGGCCATCCGGAACAAACAAGAATCCGGAACCAAAACGAGAAAGAATGCCAAAAAACCAAGGAATTCAAAGGGATTGAATTCACCGGGAAGAACAAGAAATCAAAGAACAAGGAAATGAATCAATCCTTAACACAACATGGATTGGGAAGAAAATGAACGTCAAGAACCCACCATAAATTCCGGAGCTTCTCTCTCATCATGAACTTATATATATATATATATATATATATATATATATATATATATATATATATATATATATATAAATGGCGGCTGGTTTGGAGGGAGGTGCTCTGCTAGGGTTTCCATGGAGTTGAGCGGCTGTGCTGGTGCAGGGTGGAGGAAGGTGGTTCGTAAGAAGCTGGAAGCCTTCTCAGCTCTTTTCTTCCTTTGGTTGTGGGTGAGGGGGATTATCTCTCCCTTCCCGGGCTCATTATTTTTGAATTTTTGCCGTGTTACTCGTTACATTGACAATGGCTCAAGATCTCACTCGGGCGGATCCACACTTTGTTGGGAGGGGTACTTTTGCTGAAGTTATAGTGAGGAAAGAAGGTGGAACCACTCTAGGAGATAAGCTAGTGTTCCCTCAATTATTTCATGATGCAATGGATGGAAAAGGCTGAGTGTGAGTTCATTAGAAAATGCACTAGGAAGGCTGGGAAGCCGGCTCGATTTTCACCGAGGAGGAGATTCGAAGCTGTCGGAGCCCTATAAATTTACATTGGTAGGGAAATTCCATTTTGGACATCCTAAATCTGGATATTTTGAGAAAAGTCATTGATGGTTTCAAGTCGGTAGGCGGTTGGAAATTAGGGGTTTTTGACAATAGACACATTATGTTGCAGCTTGCTAAGGAGGAGGATTATGCACATGTATTTTCTAAAAAAGTTATCATGATTGATGGGAAACCAATGAAGCTCCTCAAGTGGACAATGGACTTTGATCCAACTAAAGAACCACCTATAGTCCTGTGTGGTTCAGCCTTCCTAACTTAAAACTTCCCTTTAACAATCATAGAATCATCTATGACATAGCCGATGCTTATGGGGAGGCCACTTAAACTTGATATCCCCTCTCGCTAATGTCACCGGGATTTCCAATGCAAGATTCCTAGTAGAAAGAGACATTACTCAACCTTATTTGGATGGGGTTTGGCTAGGTATCGCTAATAATGGTTATTGGCAACCCATTGTTATGGAATATCAACCATTGTATTGCAAACACTCGTCACTGTTTGGCCACACCATGGAACAATGTTTTAAACTCCACCCTCGAATTAAGACCTTATAATGTTAACAATAAAGTTACTATGAAGACCGACAATACACCTATATCTCCGAGTGATTCCAGTTGGCAATGTTCCAGCTACTTCCCGAGAATTGAATAATGAACAACTTGCAATTCTAAATACGGATCTTAATGGGCCGATTGATAAGGAGGGGAGTGTAAAAATTATGCAGATCAAATTGGGCAGGCAACTATTGGGAAATATGCAGATCTACCAATAGAGATTAGAGATAATTTTATGAATAATGTATTTGCTACTGCAGCTGAGGATGTGAGTCCAGATTATTCTGATGTAGAAGGGGCCTGCTCTCAGCAAGGAAGCAGGAGGAGGAGGACAAAGAATTTACTGACAAGATGATTTATCCAACACTTTTGTTAAGGAGCTCGCAGTCGCCACCACATCTAGGATCACAAGTCTTGTACGGAGAGTGGATGCTACTAAGGAAGTGATCCCGGATCACTCCGATGCGAGTGCCACTTTTATAACCCCCTCAAGTCCCATAGTCGGGGAATCGCCCAAATCATCCTCGAGAATCTAGCAACTACCGCCGATGGTGTTTGGTCTCAACGAGAAAAGTAGAAGAAGGAGAAAAGATATTATGGAGCTGCAAAATCTATCTAAGTCTAATATTATTGGTATGGATCGGTCTGATGCAACACCCCTAGAATCACTAGGAGTCTGGTAAAGCATTACATCATGATTAATCTGATTTGTTGGAATGTTAGGGGTGTGGCAAGTCCTGGCACCCTTAATAGATTATTACATTTTAACAGGACCTTTAAACCTTGGGTTATAGCATTACTTGAACCTATGGTACATATCAACATCTCTAAATTTACTAAAAGATTTCCAGGATTCCATTTTCACTCCAACTGTAACAATAAAATCTGGGTTTTTACCAGAAAGGAGCTTAACTGCAATGTTCAACTTGATAATTATCAATTTCTACATTTACAGTTTGGATTGGATTCTTTCCAGGGCAGTGCTACTATCATTTATGCTGGGTGTACTCCAATGGATAGAGATTCTCTTTGGAAAGAGTTGTGGCTAATCAGTACTAATAACCCTTCAAATTGGATTGTCAGTGGGGACTTTAACTGCATAAGAGATCCTAGTGAGAAAAAGGGGGGAAGAACTCCTGACCTTAATACCATGTTACAATTCTCTCAGAATATCACTAATGCAGGATTATTTGATCTAGGCTATATTGGAACCCCTTTCACATGGAAGAGAGGTAATCTGTTTGAGAGAATTGATAGAGTTTTAGCTAATGATCAATGGCTCAACATCTTTCCCATAACCCAAGTGCAGCATTTACACAGAGCAACATCTGATCACTCCCCATTATTGATACAGATTTCTTTCAGTTCTTACAAAGGGTACTCTCAGTTTAGATTTCTCAATGTTTGGTGCACTCATAATAGTTTTTTAGCTGAAGTGCACGAGCTCGGCATGTTTTGGATCACACTAGTCGTAACCCTCTTGTGAGATTGTGGAGATTGCAAAAGAATGTAGCTTTTAAACTAAGATTGTGGAATAAGAATCGGTTTGGTAATGTTTTTCAGCAAGTTAAAGATGCGAAGCCAAAGTTCATTTGTTAGAAGTCTGCTAATGATTTGGGAGGGATTCGAGCACATGAGCTTGAAAATGCCCAAGCATCTGTTTTTCCAAGCCCCGGAAAGGGAAGAGGCTTTTCTACAACAAAAAGCTGCTCGTGAATAAATACCTCTATGGAGACGGGAACTCTAAGTATTTTCATGCGGTTATTAAACACGAAGAAAAATAAATACTATACTTAAAATCAAAGATGAGGTCGGCAATTGGAGTTACTCGATCAATCTTCTATTTCACAAAGTGTCGTATCACATTTTCGGAATTTGTTTGCTAAACGACCTATATCCTCTACTTCATTTGTTGCTCGAGATGTTTTTCGATCATCAAGATTATGTGAATCAGTCGAATTTAACTTCCCTCCCTGATAAACAGGAGATAATGCAGGCATTGCACAGTATTGATGGTAATAAAACAGCTGGTCCAGATGGTTTCACTTCAACTTTTTATACTAAAGCCTGGGATATTGTGGGTGCTGATCTTATTCAGGCAGTTCATTCTTTCTTTACGGGGTCGAATCTTCCTAAATATTTTGCGGCGACCAGACATTGCTCTTATTCCCAAAGGCACTCAAAAACTCGGTGGACTGATTTCGGACCTATCAGCCTTACTACTACTTTTTCTAAAATAATTAGCAAAATTCTTGTGGGGAGATTACAACCCCATCTTAACAATTGATCGACTCTAACTAATTCGCTTTTGTGCGGGGAAGAACTATTAATGATAATTGTCTTTTGGCTCAGGAATTGTTACTTGATATTGATAAGAAATGTAGGGGACATAATTTACTTCTCAAATTGGATCTTAAAAAGGCATATGATACTATCGATTGGAAATTTATTGATCCGGTACTTAAAGCTAGAGGTTTCCATCCCGCTTTTTGTGCTTTAATTCAAAGATGGCCGTCCAATGCCTATTACGAGTGTACTTGGTTAATGGCATTAACTGTGGTTTCTTTAAAGCTGGTAGGGAGCTGAAACAAGGAGACCCACTTTCTCCAACCATCTTCATTTTGGCTTTTGATTACTACTCTAGAACTCTGAATGCTGCTCAAACACTTTATCCTTATCTTCATTTTAAGCATGGTTCTTCACAGATTATAAGTCACTTGGCATATGCTGATGATGTCATCATTTTCACCAATGGAAGTAAGCTTGCTTGTAAAGAAAACTTTGCAACTGACTCGATCACCTAGCCTTGGTAGCAGTGTCCGGAATTAAACCAAAGGAAGTGTCAATATTTGGTCTGGAAAGGGTTCAAATATCAACAGTGGTTGAAAGAGCACACAGGATTTTCTGCTGCTGATCTCCCCTTGAAATATCTAGGAGTGCAGTTAAATAAAGGAAGGAGGAAGCAATCTCAGTATGATGAAGTTGTTAGGAAGATTACATCAACATTAAACTGCTGGACTAATACCTTTCTGTCTAATGGTGGAAGATTAACATTGCTTAAGAGTATACTCTCAACCTTTCCCCTTTATCAGTTACAAATAGTTAGAATGAAAAAGAGCACTCAGAAAATGATAGAAACAATGTTTAATAAATTTCTCTGGGAAGGCCAAACCAAACAATATCATTGGGCTATATGGAACAAGGTTTGCAAACCAAACAAGGCTGGGGGCCTAGGGCTGAGAAATTTCCAACAGATGAGCCATTTGTTCTATTGTAAGCAGTGGATTAAATTCAGAAGGAGAGATACCATGTGGGCAAAATTCTTGTTTGACAAATATTGTTGGAAAGCTCACCCAAATTCTGTAGTACCAAGACAAGGGGATTCTAAGCACTGGAGAAGCTTGCTGAAAGTTAGGGATCTGGCCAATCAGTATTTCTGCTGGGAAGTGGGCAAGGGGGAGGTGAATTTCTATTATGACAACTGGATAGGAGATGGCAATTTAAATTTTACTGCTGATTTCAATCACCAACTAACAGTTGCAGATTTCTGGATGGAGGATCAATGGAATGTCAACAAGCTGAATGAAATTTTGGATGAAGAGAGCATACAACAGATCATTCAAATCCCTATTAATCCAACTATACCTGATAGAATCATACTGAAGCAGTCTAATAAAATTTCTTTCAATCAAATGATTCATAGCTCATTTCAACTTTGGCCTGATACTACTTGGGGGGAGAAAATCTGGACCAGGCTTTTATCCCCCTCTATGTCTTACTTCACTTGGAGAATGTTTCATCATTACCTTCCATTAGATGATATTTTAAAACTCAAAGGACTAAGACTAGCTTCTAGATGTTGGCTATGTCAAGCTCGGGAAGAATCATTTTCCCACCTCTTTCTCCATTAGTACTTGTCACTAAACGAGTGTGGATTACTGTTTTACAACAATTCCATCTTAACCACCTCAATTACAATTGGCTCAATTGGGAAGCTTGCTGGGAGGACTGGAAAAATGAAAAATGGTTCCATTTACCTTTAGTTATCTGCTGGTTTGTTTGGATGCATAGGAATCATGTGAAGTATGACAACAGAACTTGTAGTATTAATCATATGGTGGCCAACCGCTGCAGTTTTCCGAGTAAGAAGCCACCGTTGGAGCCCACAATTAAAAGAAAACCTACATTGCTCGAAGTGGTCCCTTCCACCTCCACCATGGATAAAAATAAATATAGATGGGAGTTTCACTAACTCGCCTGCTGGAATTAGGGCGGCTTGCGTAAGTTCGAGGTAAGTTACTCGTGGTACTTTCAAGTTCCTATCATCTCACAGCCGGCTCTCCACTCGAACTCCAAGCCGCTTATTGGGCCCCGATTATCGCTAAAGCTTTGAACTACCAATTTGTCTGGATTGAATCTGATTCTCAGCAGCTGGTTAATATAATACAAGGAGTATCCCCTCCTCCTTGGAATTTGGTATACCCTTACAGAACATTGCTCTCTACATTTGGCTCTCTCAACCTCAAGTGGTCTCATATCTTTAGAGAAGGTAACCAACCTGCTAACTGGTTGGCCAAACATGCCACTGCAACTCAAAGGATTATTTTTGCTGTTAAACCTGATGATCCTTTAAAGCTTTTACTTTTTGGGGATTTGACTGATATTCCCTTTATTAGATGTATGTAAACTTTGTTGACTTTTGATGAATGAATTTTCTTTTTTCTTAAATATATATATATATATATATATATATATATATATATATATAAATACTTTCTAAAAGAGCCTTAAATGTTTGAAAATAAAAAATATGAGAATCCTTAATTTTCCAAAAATAGATTTCTTTCTACTAAAGATAGTTATTCATTTTCCCATGTTCTCCACTAAATATCCTTAACTCTAGGTTCACCATTTTCACTAAATATATCAACTAAGTTTTTCTACTCCATTTTTATACTTAAAATTCTAACATTCTTAAGATGACTCCACATAAAAATAATCATTAGAAATAAAATAAAAATTTATTTGTAGAATTTTGAAAACAAGTAAGGTTTAAATTTGAAACATTTTTCTTCCCCCCCCCAAACTTAAGCTCAAACATGTGTAACAATGACGTACAAAAATTTGTGGTAGGGAAAGATCACTTTTACAATTTACTACACATCCTACAAAAATATTAACAAATAACACATGGTAGAGACTATCAGTAAAAAGTAAATCTAGCCTAAACATGCTTAACATAACACTATAAAGGAATTTTAAATAGTAGAACATGTACAAACTGAAGATTAAACATGAACACATTTTAAATTTTATAAAGGAATTGCTGAATGCTAACAAGTTTAAAAAATTAAGTTTTGTTGTCTCCAATGACTCATTCAACTTGACTCACAAACATACACACACAAACTCCAATACATAGACTCACAGATTTCATAAACAAACAATAACTGAGGTTAATTTGATCTCCTTTCTACTCACATTTCCCCTCCATACTTTCAATTTCTAACGAAAGAAACTACACTAATAACATGGGTGTATTATAAGATTTTTTATATGGTTATCTCCCTTGGACCAGAATTCCCCTATTATAAAAACTCATGTGTTTCCAATTTTAGGTTTACTCTAAGTCTAAGGTATACACAATCTGGTAAATAAAAGTAGTGCAGTTCATCCAGATGTTGTTCACTAAGTAAGTTCATGACCTTACTTAGTAAAGAAAAAGTCAGATAAAGGAAGTAATAGAGTTGACATGGAGTGGTCCAAGTCTAAATGCTACATGCTTCAAGGTAATGCTCAGCTCCGGAAACATAGTCGTAACAGACTCGTTAGTCTGCTACTACCAGAAGTAATAAACAAATTTGGTCAAGGCCAAGGCATAACCTCACAACATTAACCCAAACCACTAACAATCCAAACATCCATCAAACATCAATCAATCTGATCAATCCATGCTAAAGCAAACACAATACAACACTAAAAATCATAACTCTCAAGCACACTAAATCAAACCACACTGATAACTATGGGTTGCCTCCCATAAAGCACTAGGTTTAATGTCACCAGCCTGACAATTGATTCCTCCTGGATCAAAATTCCATTTAAGTAATCCTTGACCAATCACCCAATCTTTTTCAGATCCGGGGATTTCTACCACATCCTTAAATTGTAATTTTTATTTCAGCTCTTCCTTTTTGGATTTGATTCATATCATTGTTCCACATATTTCTTTCTAGATCCAATATTCTTCTAATGATTTTCTCAATTTGCATATTAATATCTTCCTTGAAACTTATAAGAAATGGATCTTTATAAGATACTTCAAGATCTCTCAAATTCTGGATCGGATTCTCTCTAGATAATTCAGATTCTGGATCAAATTCTTTTAGGATATTCTTTTGTCTCATGTTATCTTCTAATGGTCTTTCAAAATCCTTATCGTCTTTTCTCAACTCAAAGTTCTTTTAAAATATATCCTCAAATTTTCTTCCAAGTCTTAATTCGATAACTTTATCATGTTCATCATTCAATTCAAGTTCTTCTTGTGATTAAGTCAAATCTGAAGATATAAAGACTGGAGGTGTAGATGAATTCCCTAAATAGTTAGTCTTTAAAATTACGTGGGGTACATTCATCTTAAGTTCATGAGATTTTTCAACAGATGGAATTAAAAGTTTACTAGTTTCAGTAACGTTCATCATTTTACATCTCTCCTGAACATACATATAGTCTTCTTTAAATAACGTTTTCAACTCATCATGAAAGTCCATTTCAATCTCATCTGTTAACTTACTCTCAAAACTTTCTTGGAAATGGTCTTTACTTAGATAATCAATTTCATCCATCCAAAAACAATTATCATCTTTTCTCTCAGTTGGATATTTCATAGTCTTTAATTCATCGAAAGTTACTTCCTGGTCATTAATATTCATAGTCAACTCTCCTTCTTACACATCTATCATAGCTTGTCCAATAACAAGGAAAGGACTCCCCAAAATAATTAGATTATCTTTATATTCCTCCATATCTAATATAATAAAGTCCAAAGGAAAGATAAAATTATCAAGTTTAACAAGCACATCTTCTATAACCCCTTTTGGATAAATGATAGATCGATCAGCTAACTGAAGGGTTACAGTAGTGAGAGAAATATCAACTAAACCTAACCTTTTAACTATAGATAGAGGAATCACATTAATGCTCACTCCTAAATCACATAAAGCTTTTTCACATAATTTTTCTCCAATTACACAAAGAATTGTAAAGGTACAAGGATTTTTAGGTTTTTGAAGTATAGCGCTACACTCCTCACTTAGTGCAACTGTCTCGTAATCCTCAAGTTTCCTTTTCTTTTTTAATATCTCCTTCATAAACTTTGCATAATTTGACAACTGTTCCAAAGCTTCAGCGAAAGAAATATTTATCGTTAACTTATTAAGTACTTTCAGGAATTTTGAAAATTATTTATCCAACTCATGCTGTCTAAGTCTTTGAGGAAATGGAGGTGGTGGTCTTTCAAAATTGATTTTAGTTGGAGATATCAATTTTATCAGATCCCTAGAAACATGTTCTTCAGGTCTTTTAGTTTCCTTTATTTTTCTCACAACTTTTTTGTTTTTCTAGCCACATCCTCTATCTCTCTTCCACTTCTTAATTGGACAGCTTCTACTTGTTCATTATTGTTCTCTTTAGGATTGATCTCAATGTTACTAGGAAGTGTTCCTTAGGGTCTATTGCTAAGTGAGTTAGCAATTTGTCCCAGTTGATTCTCTATGTTTATGATTGCAGCATTTTGACTTTGCATGTGGTTTCTCATTTGCAATACCACTTCTTCTATAGACATCTTCTTATCCTCAATTTGTTGATCATTGTTAGAGTCCAGTGGATATGAAGGTCTATAGTTTGTGTCCACCTGATTATTCCAACTTCCATTAAGATTTACATGATTATTTTCCCATTGTTGGTTTCCACCCCCAGTAGTATGATTCCAGTTTGAATTAGGATAGTTCTTCCAACCTGGGTTGTAAAAGTTAGAATACGAGTTGTTTATGGTATTTAAAATCTCATAGGATAAGTTAGAATAAATTATATGCCATAATGAATTTTCCTCACTTACTGGAGTAAATTGAGGCTGGTTCATTCCAAATTGGTCCAACTTTCTTGATATTGTAGCCACCTGAAAAGCAAGAATTGCAATCACATTTGTATCATGAACACTGGCTAATTTTTTAGGATTTACCCTTATAGAGAGCCATTGAAATTCATTTGTAGCCATTTCTTCAATTAAAGCATATGCTTCATAAAATTGTTTTGAAATTAACAATCCACCAGCAGCAGCGTCAATTATGAACATATGGGATCCTAATAACCCATTGAAAAAAGTTTGAATGATTAACTAATTAGGCAGAGCCTGGTGTGGAAATTTTCTCAGGAGTTTCTTAAATCTTTTTCAGGCTTCGTATATTGATTCCCCTTCATGCTGACAAAATGAGATAATATCATTTATAAGTTTAATAGTCTTTGATGGTGGAAAATACTTAGCTAGGAATTTCTGAGTTAACTCCTCCTAATTTTTAATAGAGCCAGGTAATAATGACTATAACCATATTCTAGCCTTATCCTTTAGTGAGAAAGGAAAAAGCCTTAGCCTAACAACATCGTCTGACATGCCGTTATAACGAAATGTAGCACAAAGTTCTAGAAAATTTGATAAGTGTAAAGAGGGATCCTTAAAAGGAGTTCCCCCAAACTGATTGTTCAATACCAGTTGGATAATCTCTAGATTTAGTTCAAACAAGTCATTTTCTACAACAGGGTTTTATATACTTAAGTGAATTTCACCTATCGTAGGATTTACATAATCCCTCAATGATTTATGATGTTTTTCTAAGTTATTATTTTGAATGATTTCCATTTCTGTTTCTAGTTTTTCAAGTCCGTTTTTTTTTAATTTTTTTCATTTTTCCTAACTCAGGATCATAAGACAGAAGTCCTACAGATCCTTTAGTTCACATACATAACACAACTTACAATACATTAACAATTAAACAAAAAATATTTTCAACACATGAGAACATTTTCACAAACACCATGTTTTTCACACAAACAGTTTCTTCACAACACTTTTTCATACAAAAAACACTTTTTCACACAAAATAACTTTTACGACACTACAATATTCCAAGTCTAAGACTAAATACTTCAACCAAAATTCTCCTAAAAGTCAAGATCAACTGTTGCGATCCCCGGAAATGACACCAAAAACTTGATCCCAAATATTTATGCTTACGTTTTTTATACTTTATATTTCCTTTCAATTATATCTCTTTCTTCACAATAACGCCAAAAACTTGATGACGATGCAAATGAGAGTTTAATTGATATCTTTAAAGGGATTCTACGCAAGTATACGTATCATTATCAAGTAATATAGAGTTTTCTGATTAAGCCCCGAATATCAATCCCACGGAGATCGCGGTTAATCACAACTGCTTTCAAGAGAAGTTTTAGTCTACAATAACAAGCCCTAGCTTGGAAGGTCGATAAAGGTTTAGTTTTGATTTAATCTAACAATTATCACTACAATACTACTTATAATGCTAAACTACTTAATGAAAATCAGAAAGTGGGGTTTAATTATATTAAAAGTACTCTTCCTCATGCAATGAAATTAGCGACATGTGTAAAGGTAAAAGAAGTAGCGAGAGAGATTATGACAAATAGGAGCAATTATATTCTTTACCCTTACTTGGTTCTATAAAGAACATAAGATAATTTGATGATTTGTAATTTTGTAGATGGGTTAGGCAGGGAAGATATTAGCTCTCACTTTAGAGTTCCCTCTTCTCCCTCCACCCGTGGGCTAACATGTCATAAAAAAACTTTTTACATCAAACCAAATTAGGGGCTTTAGTCTGTCACCCTAAAGTCCTCCAATTCTACACCTCTTAAACATGCATATCTCCCTATTTATTTGCACTCAATTATATGAACTACATTCTCATCCATATAATCTCATGTGATTTTTACCAATAGTTGACTAAGACAATGCCACATTGGTTCTTACATGTTCTCACAACAGATTTTAACATGCAAGTTGATTAAGTTTACATGTAAATAAAGAACAAAGTAAAATCATCACAATATATTCTCACTCTACTCAATTTTATATCCTGCACATGCATACTAATTCATTGTAAGAGGAAAGAGTAAAGAAAACTACTCACTACATATGGAGAAACAAAAAGAACTTTTCATTGAACAAGTCATTGAAACCATACAAAAAAACTACTAAATTCAAATCAAAATACAATGAAAATACTTATCTCTAATGAAAATCAAACTCTCCTTGTATAGCAAAAAGAATCTCCTTGCAATCCCCTCCAAGAACAAGTGAAAAGAAAAGAAGAAATTCTCACACTCTCTTTCTCTCTCACCATGTCGCCCTACTTGGGGCTCACGCCCAAGTGATCTTCTTTTCCTCTAAGTCTTCTTCTCTTCTAATCCTTCTAAATATTCTTCCTCTCAAGAGTCAAGATATTTTAAGAGACTTCTTAAAATATCTCAAATCCAGTTTTATAATATCCCAAGAGATGCTTAAGTGCCTCTTCAAAATAGTCCGAGTTCAATGAATCTTCTAAAGGGTGCCTTAAGTGCCTCTTCAATCCAAAAGACACATATATTTAATAATAACTCCTCATAACCGCCCCCAACTCTTCTAGAAAGTCCATTTTATCATTTCCAATGAATGCCCCTGGAAATAGGCTTCACAATGCATTAAATATCGTCAAAATCTGACTTATATTGAAGAAATTACGCCCCAAACTGTCATTGGAGCCTAAGCGCTGTCGGGTTGGCGCTTAAATGCCAGAAACAGGTACTTAAGTGTCCAATTCAACCCGTTTTAGCTTGGTATGCTCCAGTTTGACCCGTTTTGCTCCGGTATGCTCCATTTTGATCCATTTTTTGTTCCTTCTGCTCAAATTACTCCAAATTCTTCAATTTTATGCACTTGCAACCAAAAATACAAGAAAACATACCTTTAAAGTGCAATATCATTATAAAACATGGCATAAAAAGTAGTACTTTTTTAGGTGTATCAATAGACTCTGAAGGTAGTGAGATTTCCCTAACTGAAATAACCATCCTTTGATGACCCATCTATTGGTTATCACTATAAAGTATGAGAAACTCTTTCATCGAGAGTATTATTGGGTATCACTTGAGATGTAACTAACCAAAGGGATATGTTCATTTGGGATCGCTCTTGACCCTAGAACAAGAAGTGTTTTTTTTTTTGTTATCTAGTTTGGGTGGCTTGCATAGAGATAATTTTCATGGATATTGGTTGTGAGGTACTTCAATCTGATCCTGTTTGAATGTATATTCTCAATCTATCACATGAGGATTACCCCTTTATTAGCCCTCTTTGTTTCTTTTTTATTTTATGTCTATTTTTATTGTTATATATCTCTTTCCCTCAATTCCTCTCTTCTTCAGAACATTTATATGATACATAAGAGAGATTCATTCAAATGGGGAATGATGACACTAAATAAACAAGCTGGCACCTCTGAGGATATAAATAATAAAAAATTGATTGTTCAAAAATCTTCAGTGAATTACAATCGACCTCTTTCAATACATGTTGTATTTTTCAAGTAAACACTCTGAATAAATAAACTAGGATAGTTTAAAAATCATTGATAGATTACAATCTAATTCTTTCCATAGAAGGTTATGGTTGTCGATCAAATCCTCTACTCTGATTAATAATCTAGGATAAGTTAAGCATTCTTGGTGGATCACTCGTGGCTTCTTTTATATAAATGACCTCAAATAATTGATTGATTACTAAAGGCTTTTTACATATAAATGGTCTCAAATTGGTTAAACATCGTTGGTGGATTACTCATTATTTATTACATATAAATAAATATTTATCATGGTTTCTTAAATATAATTGACGTTAACTTAGTCAAACATTCTTAACAGATTAATCATGGCTTCTTATGTATATAAATGATCTCAAATAGATCAAACGTCCTTGGTGGATTACTCATAGTTTTGTGCATATGAATGACCATTTATCATGGATTGTTACATACAACTGACCTCAGTTCGACTAACATTATTGAGTAACACTCTAACAAATAGACTCAGATAAGTAAGACACCCATTATAGATTTTTGTCAATCTCTTCAATACATGCCAATCACAATGTTTCTCATTTACAATAATTCAATAGTTATGTCACCCATCGATCACTCTTATGCATTCAATTGACTAGAACATGTGTTAATGTTGATGCTTAATTCTATCAGTATTGCTAAAGATTCAATATAATATATCAGATGATGGTGGACCATTATCTCCATCACTAACCATCCCTATCATCATCATTCCACTATCAACTGACCAAAGGTAGACCATCACTATCATTGTAAGACTAACACATTAATACTCATATTATTATTGCCTAGTTCTTGCTACTATTGTTGTATATTTCTGTCATCATCAAATCATCTCTCGATTGCAAGAATTTTAGATTATTGATGTCTGATAGTCATTGTGGCACATTATCATTATTGATTCATTCACTCATAGTTATTATTATGTCAGATTATCAAGAACTAACAACCACCACTTTGTGGCACACTGCTACTATCACTAGATCATCATATCTAGGTCTCCACCACCATCACGCTAAACCATTTTTGCCAGGTCATCTCTATCACGAACTATCAATATTTGTTCAATGTTGTTGTTATCATTGGATCACCACTACTTATCCACTAACGCCTTCATGTTACAACCCCATTATCAAGCTGTAATATCTAATCAACTATGTGGTTGCTTCCGATAAAATCATTGTTGAATCATCATCATCACTCGATCGACATTATTTAACCACAACCAAACCACTATTGTCAGGTTGCCACTATGCTGAACAACCATTATTTAGCTATTGTCATAATAAAACATCATAAGGGAGCCACCAAAATGTTGAACCACTTGTTGACCTCACTTTGTTGAGGTCTAGTCTGTCATTCATAGAAGCATAAGGTCTAGCCAGAGGGCTTTCCCATTGACTATCCAAGAGGACTAGTGATGGAACCATTTCCTTAGAAATTCTAAACACCTCTTTACTCTTTTTGGAGTTCCACATGTATGATTTTGACCTCTAGCACTTAGTAGGATGAAACCAACATGGGGAGCTCAAGAGGAGTCCCCATAGGATTGTTAGGCCTTAGGGTTAACCCAAGGTGGTCTGGTCTTGATCTCATACTTACACATATAAACACTTAAACCTATCACATCCAAGCCCGAAACCCTAAAAATATTCACACTTGACCCTTTTCTCCATTCTTTTTGAAACCCATGTGGGGGTCCCCCCATGCCCTTAGTCTTTGGCTAGGTTGGCTAGGACCAACAAATGGAGGATTCAAAATGAGCTCTCCCATTGGTCTCATGGCTCAAAAAGGGTAAATTTATGATTAGCATCTTCAATGAATCCCAATTTTACCAAAATCCCCAACTTTGACCTTTTAGCCCTAAACTTTCTTAAAATTACCAAAATATCCTTAAAAGCCTAATTTCCCAAAATCACCCAAATTCTCAAATCCAAAAGTCATATTAAACCAGTCTAAACCATTTAAATTGATTGAAATCCTTCATTTTCCTCAAAATTCCTAAAATACCCCGATTTCCCCAAAATTGCCAAAATGCCTCTCATGGCTCAAAAATTCTCAAAATCTCTAAATTCACTTTAAGTGTCCCCAAAATTTATTTAAACCACTTAATGTCTCCAATTGTGCCCACATCCACTAAAATTGGCCAAAATTCCTAAATTACCCCAAAATACCCAAAGTTCCCAAATCACCCTCAATTTCTACCAAATTCATTTCAATCTCCCCCATTTTCAAATTTAAACTTAATTTCATCATATCTAAATCACATTTGAACCAAGTTCAAACCTAATTGAATATTCCAAACACAAATGCCAAGCCCAAATCAAATACCCCAAAATTGACCCAATTACAAATTCCATTAAATTAAGCCATGTGACTAATCCAATTTCTAATAATTTGTTTTCCAAACTCTACATGTCATTTATCTAGGTCAATTTGAACTCCCAATTGATTTAGATTCAAGCCTAATTAAAGCACAAACCAAACCCAAATTTAAACCTGAGCTTAAACTCTTATTTTGAACTTAATCTCAAATCCACCTCAAATCTCTCAAATTGATTTAAGCCCTAACCATTTCTGCCATGCTTAAGTACCCTTGGATGCTAATCACATCACTTAGTAACCAACTTTTGAGCCATGTAAAACTGGTTCCCTAAATCATGCAAACCCAACCTCTAAATAGGGTTAACACTCTCACCCATGCAACCAGCCTTCCCAAGCCACAAGCTTATCATCATTAAACTCACCTGACCTCCCTAAACCTGCTAACCACCTCCCCAGTTATGGTCGGCCAGCCTAGTAGTCGAAAAACCCAAAACTAAGAAACCTTCACTATGGCCCAAACCCAAATTGCACCCATCCAATGTGGGTCACTCCCACTGGTCAATTGTGCCGCTCAGCCCTCCATCTAAGAGATCTTTTGCACCCCTTGACCTGCCTTCTTGGCCTTCATGGCCATGGCTATTTATACCACACTCCTCACGGTAAAACATAGAGAGCATCCAATTCCTTAGGGAAAATCTGCCAAATTATCTCCAGAGCTTTTCCTAAAACTCATAAGTGCAATCCAACCATCTTCAACCCCTCACTCCCCCTGCCCGAGCACAATTGCGTCACCCAAAACCAGAGTATTTTTTGGCCATCTTCACAAAATCCACCAAATCCTAAATTGATTGACCCATAAGCTCCCCAAGAGCCTATAATGAAGTTCCTTACTGAAATTAGCCTTTCCCTAGCCCTCTGCACCTGACTTCCACATAAGCCACACCTTCCCTCATGCAGAACTCTTACATAGCTACAACCTCTGCTAGCACCAACACTTGGAAGATATTCATGGGACCAAGGTGAAGCTCAAGAACAAACCCAATTGAGGCCTCACCACTTGGGCTTAGGTACACACCATTTCCCCAAATCTGAGCTCGGTTTGATCCTATGCGAAGAAAAGTTTAATTTCATCTTGATCAGTTGTATAGATAGGTTTGTTTCATATATATGAAGGCGCAGGATCAATATCCATGCGATTTGTTTGAGTATTGAGTCAGAAATTAGGTCTAGAGTGTGGACGATCTCGGGTTACACCAGTTGGGGACGAAGAACAGGGAGCGTTGGATCACGCGTGTATCAAATGAACAGATGAGATGGAGGTGATAAAGGCAGAATGCATGGTTGCTGACTCAGATGACCATATCGAATGGGAGAACGACACATGGATTCTTAAGAGCTATCAAGGATGACGTGGCGCCGCATGAATAAGTAGGAAATTATGGCATTTTTTATTTAAAATAATCCAGAAACTTCAAAAGTAATAACTTGGTGTAGGAAAATCATAAAAATAAAATAAAAATACCCCTGTGCTTAGTGAATAGAGGAGATTAATGTGAATTAAAAATAAAAAATATTTTTATTTTTAATTAATTAAATACTCTATAACCTATTTAATTATAAATAATTAAATATTAACCCCCATAGCATGAAATTTGGTGGGCTTGTTCTTCATGTTGTTAGAAGTGTTTTTTGATTCTTCCAAAGCCAGAGAATACTTCTAACCCTAAAAGCCCTAATTTTCCATTTTAGGTACTGTTCCACATAAAAATATCATATTTTTAGTGCATATTTTATAAACCTTTTTTGATACATTTTTGATGATATTGCACTTTAAAGTAATGTATTTTGTATGTTTTTGGTTTCATGTACTTAGAATGGAAATTTAGAGAAATTTTGGGGAAAATGGAGTATAATTGGGCAAAGATTGGTGGCGCTATAGCACTAGTATGCAGCTAGAATGACTCTATAGCATCACAAACTGGCGTTATAGCTCCATAAGCTACCTTTCTAGCAGATCCATTGAATTTGTCCAAATTTTGGAGGGGTGTTTGAAGCAACCTTGGTTATTTTCCATTTTATATTAAATGAGAAGGATTTGGCCTAATTTAGAGACCTTTTGGAGCCTCAAAACTTTAATTAGATGGCAATAGTAAATTAGCTTCTTATTTTCGGTTTAAGTATAAGTGTGAGAGTGTTTTAGTGTGTAAATGTTTGGAGATTTCTTAAAGGAAACTCCAGAAGTTTACATAGAGAGAATACATAAGGTACTTTGTATTTGTGTTTAGGTTTTTGTTGTAAGACTTTGATTTCAATGCAAATGTTTTGTTTTTGTTTAATCTCCATGAATTCTGAGTAGTTCCCTTTTTTTTTCTCTTTGCATATGGGAATTAATATTGTGGGATGATAATGATTTAAAGACTTCTTTTTACACTAAAAATTATGATGATATTTTCACTGAATCTTCATTTACTTTACAAACTGTCCACTTGTGAGGTTAAAATTTGTTGAGAAACATAATGACTGGGAGGTCTATAATTTCACCCAACCTGTGGATACTAACTGGGACGTTTTACAGACTTTTATATTGCAAGAATTTATGAACTCAAATTTATATATGTTTATAATGATTTTGTAAAGTCCATGCACTCAACGCATGTATACGTATCGTATCAAGTAATACAGGGCTCTAATGGGGTCCTGGTTATCGATCCTACAGGAAAGTTACGAAGTAGAAGAAAGTGTTTCACAATAGATAATGCAGCACTGAAATCCAATACTCAAATTACACTTAAAAGCTTAATACTTCTACTACCACTATGCAAAAAATAGTAATAATTAATCAAACTACAATTACATCTAATAACTTTGAAAACAGAATTAACTAACATACACACTAAACTATGTATTTGAAAGGTTTTTGATATATGAGAAAAGTATCTTTCCTCTTGCAATGAGAATATGATGTGTGGATGATATGGAACAAATATCTATGTTATTGTGCCAAATAGGAGCATAAATGTTTCTTTACCCTTAAAAGAGTACCCCCTCTTCTAATCATGAAAAGAACATTGACATATCCTAAGTTTAGTAACCGAATCTAAGATTAGGCTGGGAGGATACCGGCTCTCACTATGGAGCTCCGACTCACCCTTCACATGAAGGCTAACCTTCGAGTTTAGTTACTAATCTTAGAACTAATTTGCGGATCTCAGCCTCTCACCCTGAAACCTCCAAATTGAAGTACAACAAAACACAATTCCTTATTTATTTGCACTAAATTCTCATGAACTACACAATTCATCCATGGAAATTGAATGGATTCTTCATTATTATTGTATACACTAAATCCTTTTAGAATTAATGTTCAACAACATATTTTAACAATTCAATTGGCTAAATCGAAAAGTAAATTAAGTTCAAAATGAAAAACCATCACAATTTCTTCAATACACGAAAAGCACTTTAAATCCACATCAATCCATCATCACATCTCTATGCAAGAAGAAAGACAAAGGAGACTTCTCAGAATTCATGAAGAAGACACAATAAAACATGGATTTTATATATAAAAGAAAAGTCATACAAGCCACAAAAGAAAATACAACTTATCTCTTTCTCTTCCCCAATACAATTCCCTTGAAGTTCCTTTGAATCCTTTTCTCTCTTCTTTACAACACTTAATTCCCTCTTTAGAATGGAAAGGAAGAAGCAATCTCTCACTTTACTTCTTCTCCTTCACTCCTTAAAGAAGAATTCCTCTCAAATTCTCACTTCTACCCACTATGCTCCTAAAGCTTAACACTTAACACACACCAAGACCACTACAATACACAAGACACACACGTTTTCGTCCAAAAACAGTTACTTATAAGGTAGGAATGAAATCTCAAGAGTTTACATAGGCATCCCTTCAGAAAGTCACCAAAACTCCTCAAATTTAAATTCCATCGACATTGGGCGTCGGCGGTGCTCTATCGACGAATTATTTCTGGACACTCTGAAAAATGGCACTGGTGGCTTCGATTCTGGCGCCGGTGGCGCAAGAACCAGTCTTCCTCCTTTTTGCTCCTTTTTGCTCCGAATTCGTTCCTTTTCACTTCTTTTCGCTCCAATCACCTAAAATCATCATACTTGCAACAAATCATGAAAAAATACCTTTTTTTAAAGTTCAATATCACAAAAAATGGGTAAAATTATATAGAAAAAGTTGTATATATTTTTTATGTATCAAAATCCCCCAAACTTAACTATTACTTGTCCTCAAGTAATCATTTTACTACATAAAATATAACTCTAGGCAATGTACTTTTCAACTGTAGGACACTAAAAATTTTCATTCAAAAGAATATATTGGTATGAATTTTAGAAAGAAATTCAGTAATTCAGGTCAACATTACAAGTATAAGAATATTCAGCAATCAAGTCTAAGGGTTCTAGTCTTCTATTTATTTCAAGATAAACCATAATTTGTCACATTAAGAGTGCCTTAAAAGACTATGTGAAAAAGGAGTTCATGCAAACTTCATCAGAATGTAGGCCAGTACTTTAAATATAAATTTAGAAATGAAATCAAGTTCTCCCTTTAGGGTGACTCAAGTGAAGCCAATTTTTGATTAAGCATCTCCTCAAGCTTCTCCTCATAATTTTTGATTAAGACAATCTTTTTCTTTCTTTTTTCTTTTCTCTTTGGGATTGTTTTTCAATCCTTCTTTTCTTTTCTTTCCTTTTTCTTCTCTTTTTTTTAATGAAGATTACTATATCTGGATAATCTTTAATGATTTTGTACTTCACTATCCTATTTCTAAAGTTCAAACTTGAGACACTTCCTTACTTTATAATTATGTACAAGCTTTGTTATTCATCATAAAGTCACAATCTTTTCTTAACACACAATACTTCTAAGTCCCTTAACATTTCAATTATACAGTTTTCTTTACTTTAAATAGTTAACTATAATCAAATCCTTTCATACCAAATATCTTACCCTTATAAAATTAATCTTTATTACTAAAAACTTTCATCCAATCCTTCCATAATATTCAACTGAAATAAAAAGTTCTAGTTACCTACAGTACGGTTCAACTGCCAGAAGTTATGATAATAATTTTTGAAAATATAATAATTGAGAACAAATAAAAGTTAATATTTATCTAACCTCCCCCAAACTTAAATTTTTCAGTAAATTTGAAACAGTAGAGAGTAAAAGAAAACTAACCTTTTTGTGTTGGGATCTTGAAATCTTCAACAGCTATCTGGTATTAGTCAAAATTCACAACTAGCAGGCATGCAACAATTAGTAATAGTGATATAAATATTTTAAACATTTGCATAGGTAAAGAGAAATTAATTTTAAACATCTAAACATCCAACAAAACACCATAAATACTAAAAAAATATCACAACACTACACAGTCTAGCTAACAAATTCAATGTTTCAATACAACATAACAGTACACTAACAGGGTTACACATCACATCAAAAATAAATAACTACTACATCACAACAGTACAATACAACACAATAAAAACAATAGAAATAAAAACAAACAATCTACCAATCTCCATCACTAGGATCATCAGTAGGGTCATCAGTAGGGTCAGGTCTATATGGTGTATAGCTGGGGCAAGTAGGAAATATCACATCAGACTCCCCCCTCATAAATCTGACCTAAGCAACATAATAGGCAATATCGAACTTAAATCTCCTCTGCAGATAATCTTCATTTACATCACTCCTGGCCTCAAATACATCCATCCTACTATGGAGTCTATCCACACTAGCACTCTGTAATCTCAGTTGCTCCATAATATCAGATAAGGTAGGCGGCTTAGTTGTAGATGAAACATCATAACTCGTAGTAGGAATATCAGCACTCCTACTCTCAACTCGGGCTCCCACATGAGACTCGTAAGTACATATAGTCTTTGTAATTGGCCTCAATGGTATAACCACTTCTTCAGAACTGTTGAACTCCACTCCAGACTGAACACACAGGGCATGAACTAAGGCAGGATGCCATAATCCAATAGTGGTCTCACCTCTAGCAATAGTCTGAATGCTCTTGTAGACAATAGCTCCAATATCAATCTTTTCCATCTTCTGAATACAATAGTTCAGAATTGCTCTATCCCTTGTAACTTCGCTGTGGTGATAAGAAGGTAATAGGCTCGCAGAGATGAAATAATGTCAAACTTTTGATGCGACATTCAATGTGAAAGCGGGGAAGTTAATCATCTATTTTTTACTTACTTTCCATTCCCCTTCTCCATTCGTCAGAAAAGCAATCACTTCTCATATTTTCCCCTCGAGTGTCAAATTTTTTATATTTACAAGCAAATGGTTCCCGAGTCTGATAGAAAACATTGATACGCTGAGGAGTAAGCTCAACCATTTTTCCTTTAACTAACACATACTCAGTCTCAGTCCAGGGCACATTAGCATAGAACTCTCTAACAACTCCCATAACAGCATTCACAGTAAAATAACAAAATCGTTTTTAGTTCCTCTCTGCAATTAACTGTTCAACAGACCCACCAGGACTATCAAAAGCTCTATCCTGGATACACTTCTTATTGTAAAGGTAAGAGTTAAAGCGAAATTGCGCTTTAATATTAACGAATTTTTCTTCATCAAAATCCAATTTATTCTTTCCTTTACTCATCCTCGAAGACATGTGAATTTCTAACATTTGCAAGAAAATTCCAATAAATCCCAAATTCACAATGTAACAAACTCCAAAAACTATTCTAAACAAGTAAGAGCAAATTTCATCATGGAAATCTCAAAATCTCTTTAAAACTCCAAAAACTCCAACCTAAGCAATGTGAGAGATTTCCATGGTGAAAATAAAAAAAATTTAACTTAAAGTGAACCTCTTACCAAGAGAAGTGTAGATCCGGCCTCGAAAAGCTTTGAAATCACCTCAAATCCGAGATCTAGTAAGCCCCAGATCTTCAAAATCGCGAAAATGGAGGAGGAAGACGAAAGTAATGGAAAAATCTGTGGGTCCCAGAATATAAATCGCGAAATCAAGGGGTTTTCAACATTTTACTATATTCGGGCGTCGGTGGCGCTCTATTTAAAATAAATTGCCAAACTCTCTGGATTTGGGTTCCGACGACGCCAGTCCAAAATTTTTTCTGGGTCCGAAAATTTTTTCGTAATTTTGATCGGTTCGACTTCCATAATGATGTTTAACACTTCAATAAGCATCTACTTCATCTCACAAGCAATAATTAACACAATTCTTTACACAAACAATACACAAAAAACTTTTATATATAAATCCAAGTTACAACAGAAACACTAAATATGTTCATTTAAATCAAACCAACAACTCTTAGATGTTTAGTGTTGCAAGTACTCTACGATAGACAAACACTAAAATCTAAGCACACAATGAAAGTAAGCATATCCAAATCCAAATTCAAATTACAAAGTAAAGCAAATACTACACACACCAAGCATAATTAAGAAAAGTAATTTAAACATGCAACAAACATAGTAGAATCCAATAATTACTCCACATCAGTTTCAGAAATATCCTCTCCTCTAATGTCTTTAATTGATTGCCGATGCACAAACAAATTATAGAATGGACGAAATGGAAATTCATCAGATGAATCCTCAGCAATCAGCACGTTCTTCTTCATCAGGTTAATCAAGCCTATCTCAATTCGACCAGTGTGATCAAATTGTTCCCTCATTCTCCAATCTATATGATCAAATAAATCAGAAATGTTATTGATTACATTCATAACATTTTGTACCTCTTTCTCTAATTGTTTGATCCACTTCAATATCATTCTGTAACCTTCAAAAAAATAGGGTTAAATCAGTTGTGAAGTCTGTATTGGTTAATCAGCAAGCAAATTCATATCATCTTCATCTCCCACTGTTTGGTAGTCATAAGGATTAGTTGGATCAATAGGCCTCCATGGAAGAAGAACCTTTTCCCAACTCTTATATGAAACTTGTGATTGACTTCATAAAAGAAATATGGTGGACGGGTGTCCAAGCCCATATTTAGATCCATGAATAATTAATCCCAAAACTGATTTCACAATTATATTACAAATGTCAATTGGCCTCCCTGTTTGAATACAAAAATTCAAAATGATACTTTCCTTGGTTACCTTGCTAATCTTCAATGTTGGAAATAACTTTACCGAAATAAAGTAGTGTCACTGCTTTGACACCGGATTTAGAGATGCAGATGGGAAACTAATATATCCATTTTCTCTAATTTCCCAATCCTCATTCTCATCCGTTAAATAACGATACACATCATTCATATTATCACTCGTGGCATTGAAATTTGAATAATGGCAAATAGGTACATTCTCTATCATAAAGAGATCGTTAATTCTTACAGGAGTGAATTGCACAAACCTACCTCGCACAAATACAAACCCTTGGTTGATCCTGTGAAGATTTGTATAGAATTCTTTCATGACAGGAAAAACTACGGTAGCGGTAGTGTAGCAAAGCACTTCCCAACATCTTTCCTTAATTATCTCTTCAATACTAGTAGTAGGATTATCCATACCTCGATTTATGAAGCCTCTTTCCTTGATAATCCTCCTCTTCATCATCACTTCATTGAACAATCACTGCGCCTCGAAACTTAAAAACTTCCTTCGGTTAAAAATGCGAGATCGAGGGGTTTCTATAGAGTAGGAATCCATGGGATGCAAATTAGGAATGGTAGTTTTCGTTTTTTTGGAGTTAGGAAGTCTAAAATGGAGTTTAGGGAGTTATAAGGATGAAGATCACGCTCAAAACCTCTAAAACTCGCATTTTGAAACTTCAAAAACCACCAACAGGTTTTGGGTTTCGGCGGCACTCGATAGGGCGCCAGCGGCGCTCAAACCTGTAAGTTCAGCATTTCACTGTGATAGGGCACCGACAGCGCCCATTTTGGTGCCAGCGGCGCCAGTGGTAAAAAGTTCTCACCAAACTTTGTTTGGTCCAAAATATTTCAATATCTTAATTTGATCCACCATTTATAAATTTTAAAAGTATTTAAGAGTAATTAGGATTCAAAAATAACTATCTAAAAAGCACAACTACATCGAACAAGCAAACACACCACAAAGATACATATGGGTTGCCTCCCATAAAGCGCTTGGTATAACGTCGTTAGCCCGACAAACCATTCAGTTAATCGAGATGACTCAGCATTAAAACCTCTTTGAAGTCAGGTTGAAACCCGTCAAAGTAAGGCTTTAATCAATGCCCAATAACTTTGAAAATCTTTCCAGTATCAAGATCTTTAATATCAACAGCTCCAAAAGAATGAACTTTTACAACTGTAAAAGGTCCTAACCATCTAGACTTGAGATTTCTAGGAAATAACTTCAATCTTGTGTTGTATAACAAAACTTTTTGTCCAAATTTCAATTTATTTCTCAATATCTTCCGATCTTGCCACAATTTCATTTTCTCTTTATAGATCCTATCATTGTGATAAGATGCATTTCTAATCTCTTCAAATTCATTCAGGTGCATAAATCTTTTTTCTCCAACATTTTTCAAATTAAAATTCAACTCTTTTATCACCCAATATGCTTTATGCTCCAATTCAACCGGTAAATGACAAGTCTTACCAAACACTAATCGATAAGGAGACATTCCAACAGGGGTTTTAAAAGTAGTCCTATAAGCCCATAAAGCAGTATCTAATCGAGCAGACCAATCTAATTTATGATTATCCACAGTTTTCTCCAAAATTATTTTAATTTCACGATTAGACACTTCTGCTAAACCACTAGTTTGGGGATGATAAGCAGTAGAGATTCTATGAATAATATTATATTTCTCAATCAATCTCTTAATTTGATTATTCCTGAAATGGGATCCACCATCAGTTATGATCACTCTAGGCATTCAATATCTTGTAAATATATTTTTCTTTAAAAATTTTGAAACACTCCGAGCATCACATATAGGTAAAGCAATAGCTTCAATCCATTTCGAGACATAATCAACGACAACCAATATATATAAATTTCCAAATGAATGAGTAAATGGTCCCATAAAATCTAATCCCCTTACATCAAAAATTTCAACTTCCAAATTATAATTTAGATGCATCTCATTTCTTTTAGAGATATTACCTACTCTCTAACATCGATCACATGATTTAATATATCTATAGACATCTCTAAAAAGAGTAGGACAATAAAATCTAGATTGTAAAATCTTAAATGTAGTTTTATCAGCACCATAATAACCTCCAAATTCAGAATCATGACATCATTGAATAATCAAATTCATTTCTTCTTGTGGCACACATTTCCTAATAATGAGATCCTTAAACTGTTTATATAGATAGGGCTCATCCCAAAAATAAAATCTTTCCTCATATTTAAACTTCTTTTGTTGTTGCCTTGTTAAATCAGATAGTACAATATCACTTACAATATAATTCACAATATCAGCATACCAAGGCAAATTGCTTCCCATAATAGTATAAATTTGCTCACCAGGAAAAATTTCTGTAACTTCCTTCTCAGATTTAGATAATTTATCATACTCTAATCTTGACAGATGATCAGCTATTTGGTTATCAGCTCCCTTCCTATCAACTATCATAAAATCAAATTCTTGCAGAAGAAGTATCCATCTAATTAGCCTAGGTTTCGCATCCTTCTTTTGCATTAAATATTTGATAGCCAAATGGTCTGTATGCACAATACTTTTAGCTCCAATTAAATAAGGTCTAAACCTTTCAAAAGCAAATACTATAGCTAATAACTCTCTTTCAGTTGTGGTATAATTAATTTGAGCCTCATTAAGAGTTTTACTAGCATAGCAAATGACTTTGAAAACATTATTATGCCTTTGCCCCAATGTTACTCCGATCGCATAATCAATCGCATCACACATAAGTTCAAATGGTTTCGCCCAATCAGGTGAAACAATTATAGGTGCAGTGATTAATTTCTCTTTCAATAATTCGAAAGCACTCAAGCATTCATCATTAAAATCAAATTTTCTATCATTTTCTAAAAGTCGGCACAAAGATTTAGTAATTTTAGAAAAATCTTTAATATATCGCCTATAAAATCTAGCGTGTCCTAGGAAACTCCTCACCTCTCTCACGGTAGTGGGTGGTGGCAATCTCTCAATCACTCTAATTTTAGCAGGATCGACCTCCATATCATGTTCAGAAATTTTATACCCAAGCACAATTCCTCCTGCAACTATAAATTGACATTTCTCCCAATTTAGAATTAGATTTGTTTTCTCGCAGAGCTCCAAAACTTTTGCCAAGTTTTCCAGGAAAATTTCAAACGAAGTCCCGAATACAGAGAAATCATCCATAAAAACTTCTATTCCATTATCTATCATACTACTAAAGCTAGACATCATACATCTATGAAATGTTGCAGGTGCATTACACAGCCAAAAAGCATTCTTCGAAAAGAAAAGGTTCCATAAGGGCTAGTAAATGTTATTTTTTCTTGATCCTCAAGAGCAATAGGTATTTGATGGTAACCAGTACATATATCCAGAAAGCAGTAGTACTTGTGTCCAGCAAGTCTATCTAGCATTTAATCGAGAAAAGGAAAAGGAAAGTGATCTTTTCTAGTGGCGACATTTAATTTCCTATAGTCAATACAAATTCACCATCCATTAATTTTTCTTGTGGGTATTATTTCATTACAGTCATTCACTTCAACAGTCACTCCTCCCTTTTTCGGTACACAATGTATTGGACTCACCCAAGCACTATCCAAAATAGGATAAATAATTCCAGCATCCAGCCATTTTAAAATCTCTTTCTTAACTACTTCTTTCATTATTGGATTCAATCTCCTTTGCGGATCAACTCTCAGTTTATGTTCTTCATCTAATAAAGTTCAGTGCATAAAAATCGAAGGACTAACTCATTTAATATCTGCCAAAGTCCATCCAAAAGCTTTCTTGTATCTTTTTAAAGTTTCCAACAACTTTTGTTCTTAATAATTGTTTAACTCCGAAGATACAATAACTGACAGGGTAGATGATTTTCCTAAAAACATATACTTCAAATGATTAGGGAAAATTATCATCTGAAGTTTAGGAGGTTTTATTATAGATAGAATTAAACCTTTATTTCCACCTTCCATAGTGTCTAATACTTCGAATCTCTCTTGAACATACTCCAATTCTTCATTCTTCTTACTATCTGAATTCTCTTCATCTTCAATTTCTTCTTCAAACATATTTTCATACTCTACTTCCTTTTCAAATATATTTTCAAAATGATCATTTCTTAAATATTCACAGACCTCCATCCTAAAACATTTATTATCTTTTTCCATTGAGGGATACTTCATAGATTTTAAAATATTAATGGTCACCTCTTGATCATTAACTCTCATAGTTAATTCTCCTTTTTAAACATCAATAACTGCTCTTCCAGTAGCAAGGAATGGTCTTCCCAAAATGATTGGAATTTCTTTATCTTCCTCCATATCAAGTACAATAAAATCCACAGGAAAGATAAATTTATCCACTTTCACTAACACATCTTCCACCACTCCTTTAGGGTAAGAAATGGAACGATCGGCCAACTGAAGAGTCACAGATGTAGGAGAAATTTACCCTATTTCCAATCTTTTGAAAGTTGATAAAGGCATAAGATTAATACTAGCTCTCAGATCACACAAGGCTTTTCCGAAAAAAAAATTTCACCTATAGCACATGGAATAGTGAAACTACCGGGATCTTTAAGTTTTTCCGGAAGCTTCTTCTGAATAATTGCACTACACTCTCCGCTAAGTGCAACAGTTTCATGATCTGTAAACTTTCTTTTCTTTCTCAGGATATCCTTCATAAACTTGGCATAGTCAGACATCTATTCTAATGCTTCAATAAAAGAAATATTTATCGTTAATTTCTTAAGGATCTCCAAAAATTTTCCAAATATGTTATCCCTGTTTTGTTTCTTCAATCTTTGAGGAAATGGAGATGGTGGTTTTTCAACAGTTATCTTCATTGGCTCAAGAGGATAATCTAAGTCTGGATAAATCTTGTTTGAACCTTTTTTGATTTCCACCTTCTCCTTTTCTGTTTCAACTTTTTTTTGCACTTTAGTTTCCAATTCTTTTCCACTCCTTAATTGAATAGCCTTAAGTTGTTCCTTGTTTTGATCTTTTGGATTGATCTCAAAATTACTTGGAAGTGCTCCAGAAGGTCTATTATTAAGTGCAGTGAAAATATGCGCCAATTGATTTTCAATATTTTTCATAGCAACACCTTGATCTTGTAAATGATTTTCCATATTCAAAATCATTTCTTCAGTAGTCAACTTCTTATCCTTAAATTGCAAGTTACTATTGAATCCAGGAGGATAAGATGGTCTAAAATTGGTATTTCCTTGATTGTTCGAATTTCCAATTGGATTTATAGAACTTTTACCCTAATGTGGTTTAACATTGGCATTGCTATTATTCCAATTGAAATTTGGGTTATTCGTCCAACCAGGATTATAATAATTAGAATAAGGATTGTTAGGTCTACTAATAGCATTTAAAGTCTCATAAGGTTTTTGAGATTCTGTTGTCTGTCCAAATGAATTTTTCTCCAACACTTGAGGTGGTTGAAAATAATTCATTCCATATTTATCTATTTTCTTACAAAGCGCTAAAATTTGAGAAACTACCATAGTCATCATATCTGAATCATGAACACTAGCTACTCTCTAAGGATTTACCAGTTCAGAGGGCCATTGAAAATTATTAGTAGTCATTTCTTCAATTAATGCTTATGCTTCACCAAAAGGTTTAGACATTAGTGATCTACCAGCAGCAGCGTCTATAATAGATCTCAATGATCCCACTAATCAATTATAAAATGTTTGAATTATTAACCAATCTGGTAAAGCATGATGTGGGCACTTTCTAAGAAGATCTTTAAATCTTTCCCAAGCTATATATATTGACTCTCCTTCAAACTAACAAAAAGATGTAATATCATTTCTTAGTTTAACAGTCTTTGATGGAGGGAAATATTTTGATAGAAACTACGAGATAATTCTCCCCAAGTTCTAATAGATCCGAGTGCTAACAAGTTTAACCACGCCTTAGCTTTATCCCTTAATGAAAAAGGAAAAAGTCTAAGTCTGACAGCGTCACTAGACACTCCGTCATATTTAAAAGTAGCACACAGTTCTAAAAAACTAGCGAGATGTAAGTTTGGATCCTAATTAGGTGTTCCTCCAAATTTATTATTTTGTACCATTTGGATAATAGCAGGTTTAAGTTCAAATGAATTGGCAGCAACATCAGGATTTTGAATAGTTATGTGAATTTCGTCTGCTGTTGGGTTAGCATAATCTCTTAAAGGTCTTGGAAAATTTCCAATATCATTTCTCTGATTATCTTAATTATTCACCATTTCACAAGGATGTTTATTTTTTTTATTGTTTTCTAATTTTTTTGACAGTACGCTCTAACTTCGAATCGTAAGGCACTAAACCTATAGATCCACTACTACGCATCTAAAATCACACAAATACTTTTAAAAAGTAAACAAACACACAATTACACACTAAAAAGTAAAGGTTTACTATTACTATATTATCAATAAATACCGTGTATACTTCCTTCCGTACTTACTTACTTAGTTACTTCGTTACCTTCCCCGGCAACGGTGCCAAAAACTTGACCGGGACATTTTACAGACTTTTATATTGCAAGAATTAATGAACTCAAATTTATATATGTTATAATGATTTTGTGAAGTCCAAGCACTCAACGCAAGTATATGTGTCGTATCAAGTAATATAGGGCTCTAATGGAGTCCTGGTTATCGATCCCACAGGGAAGTTATGAAGTAGAAAAGTGTTTCACAATAGATAATGTAGCACTGAAATCCGATACTCAAATTACACTTAAAGTTTAATACTTACTTCTACTAGCACTATGCAGAAAATAGTAATAATTAATCAAACTACAATTACTTCTGATAACTTTTAAAACAGAATTAACTAACAGACACACTAAACTATATATTTGAAAGATTTTTGATATATGAGAAAAGTATCTTTCCTCTTGCAATGAGAATATGATGTGTGGATGATATGGAAAAAATATCTATGTTATTGTGCCAAATAGGAGCATAAATGTTTCTTTACCCTTAAAAGAGTACCCCCTCTCACAAGCATGAAAAGAACATTGACATATCCTAAGTTTAGTCACTAAATATAAGGCTAGGCTGGGAGGATACCGGCTATCACTACGGAGCTCCCACTCACCCTTCACCTGAATGCTAACCTTTGAGTTTAGTTACTAATCTTAGAACCAATTTGGGGATCTCAGCCTGTCACTCTAAAACCTCCAAATTGAAGTCCATCAAAACACATTTCCCTATTTATTTTCACTCAATTCCCATGAACTACTCAATTCATCCATGTAAATTGAATGAATTTTTCATTATTATTGTAGGACACTAAATCCTTTCAGAATTAATGTTCAACAACATATTTTAACAATTCATTTGGCCAAATCGAAAAGTAAATTAAGTTCAAAATGAAAAACCGTCACAATTTCTTCAATACATTAAAAGCACTTCAAATCCACATCAATCCATCATCACATCTCTATGCAAGAAGAAAGATAAAGGAGACTAATCAGAATTCATCAAGAAGACACAACAAAACATGAATTTTATATATAAAAGAAAAGTCATACAAACCACAAAAGAAAATATAACTTATCTCTTTCTCTTCCCCAATGCAATTCCCTGAATTCCTTTGAATCCTTTTCTCTCTTCTCTACAAAACTTAATTCCCTCTTTAGAATGGAAAGGAAGAAGCAATCTCTCACTTTACTTCTTCTCCTTCACTCCTTAGAGAAGAATTCCTCTCAAATTCTCACTTCTACACACTTTTCTCCTAAACCCTAACACTTAACACACACCAAGACACACACATCTTTTAGTCCAAAAATAGTTACTTATAAGTTAGGAACAAAATCTCAAGAGTTTCCATAGGCATCCCTTCAAAAAGTCACCAAAACTCCTCAAATTTGAATTCCACTAACATTGGGCTTCAGCGGCGCTCTATCGTCGAACTAATTTTGAACTCTCTGGAAAATGGCGTTGGAGATGCCAGAACCTGTTTTCCTCCTTTTTGCTTCTTTTGCTCCTTCTTGCTCTGAATTTGTTCCTTTTTGCTTCTTTTCGCTCCAATCACCTAAAGTCATCATACCTGTAACAAATCATGAAAACACCTTTTTTTAAAGTGCAATATCACCAAAATGGGTAAAATTATATAGCAAAACCTGTATATATTTTTGGTGCATTAGATACCACATTTCAATCTTGGCAGAGCCATTGCGATCACCAAGGGGGAGTGCAAATAAATAAGGAGCTCATTTTTTATGGGCATAGAATTTGTTAGTTCTAAAGTGACAGCTAGATTCTTTTCAATTTGGTTTAAGGTTTACTACCATGATGTTGGAATTCAGTCAATATATTGACTTAGTCTAGGACATCTAGAGGTGAGGCTAGATTGCTACGATGTAGAATCGAGATGTTAAGGAAACGACCTTAATTTAGCCAATGTTCTTTGTTAGCATTAGGAGGGGGTAATGAATCAGGTATGCTTCTATTTGTCACAATACATTAATTTTGTCTTAAATAATTTAAACTTTACATAGGTTAAAATCTCTTTGCAAGAACAAAGTATTTCCATAAATTCTAAACTTGTTGTTATATTTTATTAAGCCATTACATTTAGTTGTTGTTCTCTTTTTATTAGTAATATTTAGTAAACTTATCATTATATACCTTTTATCTGCTTAATTGACAATTTAAATAGAAATTCTGTAAGTTGATTTTAAGAGTTACCTCTTTCCCGTGGGATTGTTACTGGGGTTTTTAAGGAAACTTCTATATTATTCGAATGATACGTATACTTGCTTAGTACCCCCTAGTGTGAAAATCTATAATATATTTCATAAATCTTTTTAATTTGTCACACTAGCTGCTAGATATAATTTGAGATATATTTTATAGCAAAATTTTGGAGTTTAAAAATACACGTAATTGTGGGTCGGGTTAAGCTTTTGGCGTCGGTCTCGAGGAAGCGACGAAACTTGATTTACAATTTTTTTTGATTTATGAATTTAATATATATAAATATAAAATAAAAAAAACTAATATATTAAAAATTAAAAAAAAAAACTAAAAAATTAAAAGTAGATTTTATAAATTTTCATTTTTGGTGTGCTGTTTTATTTTTTTGCAATTTTTTAAAATTATTTATGTGTAGTTCTGGATCTAAAAATTTAGTGCCTTACGATTATGATTTGGAATAGACTATTAGAAAAATTTGAAAACAATGAAGACTTTATAATTCTCAGGAAATGGGTAACACATCGTAAAATAATATTGAAATTCAAACTATTGAAAATGAACATCATAATTTACAAAAACCTTTAAGAGATTATGCGAACCCTACAATAGATGAAATTCATTTAAGCATTCAAAATCCTAATGTAAAGGCTAACTCATTTTAACTTAAACATTAAATTATACAAATGGTACAAAATAATCAGTTTGGAGAAACACCATATGAGGATCCCAATTTACATTTAGCAAGCTTTTTTGAACTATGTGATACATTTAAATATGACGGCGTATCAAATAATATCGTTAGAATTAGACTTGTTCCTTTTTCATTAAGGGATAAAACTAAGATGTGGTTAAATTTGTTAGAACATTGGATCTATTAGAACTTAAGGAGATTTAGCTCAAAAATTTTGGCTAAGTATTTTCCACCTTAAAAAACTGTGGAGCATAGAAATGATATTACTTCTTTTACTCAATATGAAGGAGAGTCTATATATGAAGCTTGGGAAAGATTTAAGGAACTCCTTATAAAGTGTCCACATCATGCTTTACCAGACTGGTTAATCATTCAAACTTTTTATAATGGGTTAGTATGATCCCTTAGATCTATTATAGATGCTTCTGCTGGAGGTTCATTAATATCTAAATCCTTTGATAAAGTTTATTCATTAATTGAAGAAATGGTTAAAAATAATTTTCAATGGCCTTACAATAGAGTAAATTCTAAGAAAGTAGCTAGTATTTATGATAATGATGTTATTTCAATGATTTCATGTCAAGTTGCTGCATTGTCTAAGGAGATAAACCAAATTGGAATGCATTTTTCTCCAACACCCCAAATGGTTGAAGAAAATTCATTAGGACAAATGATTGATTCTCATTCTTCATTGGAAACTAGAAATGCTATCAACAAATTTAATAACCCATATTTCATTATTAAAACCCAGGTTGGAAATATCATCCTAACTTTAATTGAAACAATAATTCTAATTTTGGAAGTCAACAATGGGGGAATGCTAAAGTAAATCCATTAGGAAATTGGAACAACTAGGGTAGTGCTAACTATAGACATGCTTATCCTACATGATTTAATTAACAAGTTAAGGACAAGAAGTTGTCTATAGAAGTAGTGGTGCAGATGGGTAGTCATTAACAAAGTAAAAGTGCTGCTATTAGAAATATGGAGAATCAATTGGGACAAATTGCTAACGCACTTAGAAATAAGCCTTAGGGAACACTTCCTAGTAATGTAGAGATTAATCTTAAAGACAAAAGTAAAGAGCTAGAGCAAGTTAAAGTGGTCCAATTAAGGTGTGGGAAAGAATTAAATGTTAAAGTTCAAAAAGAGGTGGAGGTTGAGAGAGAAGTTGAAGAAATTGACCGACAAAAAAATTATTTTTTAGGAACTAGAAACTCCTAACTCTCCAAATAAGAGTAATTTAGAAAGACCCCCACTACATTTTCCTCAAAGACTAAAACAACAAAAATTGGATCACCAATTTTCAAAAGTTTTTAAATACTCAAGAAGCTTACAATTAATATCCCTTTTTTTGAAGCTTTAGAACAGATGCCCAGTTATGCCAAATTTATGAAAGAAGTTTTAAATAAAAAGAGGAAGTTTATAGATTATGAGACTATTGCACTTAGTGAAGAATGTAGTGCAATAATTCAAAAAAAAACTTCCTCAAAAACTTAAGGATCCTGGTAACTTTACCATAGATTGTGCAATTGGAGAAAAATTTTGTGGAAAAGCTTTATGTGATCTTGGAGTGAGCATTAACCTTATGTCACTATCTATATTCAAAATGTTAGGAATTGGGCATAACTCTCCCACTACTGTAACCTTACAATTAGCAGATCAATCTATCACTTATCCTAAAGGGGTTATAGAAGATGTGCTGGTTAAAGAAGATAAATTTATCTTCCCTATCGATTTTATTGTATTAGATATGGAAGAAGATAAGGAAATTCCTATTATTTTGGGGAGGTCTTTCCTTACTACCAGACGAGCAATGATAGATGTGTAAAAAAGGGAATTATTTATGAGAGTGAATGATCAGGAAGTTAAATTTAATGTTCTCAAAATGAAGAAGTATCCTGATGGAAAATATGATATAATGGATATCATCGATGAAATAATTGTTAAAAATTTTCAAAATAGATGTGAAGTCATACTAGATCAAAAAGATGAAGTCATTTCAGAAGAGAAGGAACACGAAGCTGAGGTTGAAAGAGATTTTTAAGATGAATCAAATGAAATAATTGCTGAGGATTTAAATTATGAAGGAAAATTATGAAATTTTAGATATACTGAAAGTAGTACTCCTCTGATTCTATCTATAGAAAAACCTCCTAAACTCGAGATGAAAGTTTTACCTACTTATCTTAAGTATGCATATATGGGAAACCTATCAACATTAATAGTTATTTTATCCTCAGATTTAATTACAGATCAAGAAGAAAATTATTGTAAATATTACAGAATCATAAAAAAAAAGCCTTTGGATAGACAATAAATTATATTAAAGGAGTCAGTCCTTCAATCTGTATGCACCGAATTTTGATGGAAGATAACCATAAGCCTAAGGTCGATCCTCAAAGGAGATTGAATCCTATAATTAAAGAAGTAGATAAAAAGAGATTTTAAAATGGATAGATGCTGGGATTATTTATGGAATTTTAGATAGTTCTTAGGTTAGTCCTATACATTGTGTTCCAAAGAAAGAATGAGTGATGTGGTTGAAAATGAAATAAATGAAATAATTCCGATAAGACAATTCACTAAATGGTGAATCTGCATTGATTATAGAAAATTAAATGCCGCCACTAGAAAAGACCACTTTCATTTACCTTTTTTTTTTCAAATGTTGGATAGATTAGCAGGACACCGTTATTTTTGCTTTTTGGATGGATATCCTGGATACCACTAAATACCTATTGTTTCTGAGAATTAAGAGAAAACAACATTTACTAGTTTTTATGGAACTTTTACTTTTGGAAGAATGTCATTTGAATTATGTAATGCACTTTCAACTTTTCAAAGATGTATGATGCCAATTTTCTGTGATTTAATTAAAAAAGGAATTGATTTTTTTATGGATGATTTCTCAGTCTTTGAGACTTCTTTCAATTTATGTTTAGATCATTTAGCAAGGGTCCTCAAACGTTGTGAAGAAACAAAAATTTGTTCTCAACTGTGAAAATACCAATTTATGGTTGCAGGAGGAATAATGTTAGGGCATAAAATTTCTGAGAAAGGCATGGAAGTTGGCCCAACAAAAATTCAAGTTATTGCTGAAATACAACCTCCTACAAATTTAAAGGAAATAAGAAGTTTTCTAGGTCATACTGGTTTCTTCAAATGATATATTAAGGATTTTTCAAAAATTTCCAAGCCTTTATGCCAACTTTTAGAAAAAGATGCCAACTTTGATTTTAATGATGAATGCCTAAATGCCTTCAACTTATTAAAAGAGAAATTAATCATTGTACCTATTATTATTTCACCTAATTTGATGAAACCTTTTGAATTGATGTGTGATGCTAGTGATTTTGCCATAGGGGTTGTTTTAGGATAGAGATAGGACAAAAATATTCGAAGTTATATACTATGTTATTAAAGCTCTTAATGAGGCTCAGATTAATTACACTACCAGTGAAAATGAATTATTAGTTATAGTGTTTATTTTAGATAAATTCAGATCTCATCTTATTGAGACCAAATGTATTGTGCATACTGATCATTCTGCTATAAGTATTTAATGATGAAGAAGAATGCAAAACAACGATTAATTAGATGGGTCCTACCATTGCAAGAAATTGATTTTGCAGCTGTGAATAGGAAGGGTACTGATAATCAAATAGCTGATCATCTGTTAAAGCTTGAAAAAAAGATTAAAAAAATTCAAATATTGAAATAAATGAGAACTTTCTTGATGAACAATTATATAAGATTAATGAATGGAAAATTCTATGCTGATATGGTGAACTACTTGGTTAGTAATGTTTTACCTTACGAAGTTGATAACCATCAAATTTAAAAGTTCATTCATGATTCAAAATTTTACTTTTGGGATGACCCTTGTTTATATAAACATTGTGAGGACTTAATTATTCAAATATGTGTACCATTAGAAGAAACTGAAAAAATTTATCAAAAATGTCATAAATCAGATTTTGTGGGTCATTTTAGAGTGGATAGAACTGCATTTAAGATTTTACAAACTTGATTTTATTGGCCTACAATATTTAGAGATGTCACTAATTATGTAAAATATGTGATCGATGTTAGAGGGTAGACAATATTTCTAAAAGAGATGAAATGCCCCTAAATTTTTTACTCTTGAAGTTGAAATGTTTAATGTTTGGGGATTAGATTTTATGAGACCATTTGTACCATCTTTTAGAAGGATTTATATTTTGATAGCTGTGTATTATGTTTCTAAATGGATTAAAACAACTACTTTACCTCGCTGTGATGTTAAAATGTAGCAAAATTTTTATGGAAGAATAATTTCACAAGATTTGGAATGCCACACATTATCATTACAGATGGAGGAAGTCATTTCAGGAATAGAATGACTGAAACATTAACTAAATAATTTGGAATTAAACATCATATTGCTACAGCTTATCACCCTCAGACCAGTGATTTATTAGAAGTATTCAATCGAGAAACTAAAAGAATATTAGAGAAAAAGGTAAATCCTAAAAGGTCCGATTGGTCTGCTAGACTTAATAATTCTATATGGGCGTATAGGTATGCTTATAAAACACCTATAGAAATGACACCATATAGGCTCATATATAAAAAAGCATGTCACTTGCTAGCTGAGTTAGAACATAAAGCTTATTGGGCAATTAAAGAGTTTAATTATGATTTGAAAGTTGCTGGAGAAAATTATTGTAATAATATGAACATGATGAATTGAGAAATGAAGCTTATGAGAGTGCCAAAATTTATAAAGAGAAAATAAAGATTAGGCATGATCAGAAAATTCTGAAAAAGCATTTTGAACCTGGGCAAGAAGTTTTGCTTAATAATTCGTGACTAAAATTATTTCTAGAAAAACTTAAATCCAGGTGGTCATAACCATTTATTGTGGTTAGAGCATATCCATATGGAGCTGTTGATATTGAAGAGCAAAAATCTGGAATATTGATTAAGGTAAATGGATACATATTAAAAGCTTATATAAGTGAAGAGGGTCCTGCATTTGAATAGATCCTAATGTTGGGTCATACCTGAACAAAACATTGGTTATGTCGGGCTGACGACATTAAACTAAGTGCTTTGTGGGAGGCAACCCATAGTTAACACTGTGATTTGAATTTGAATTGTTGTTGTGATGAGTCTTATGTAGTGATTGTGAGTCTTGTACGATTTTTTTCAGCACAGAACATTATTATATTAAAGGATTTGAAGAGTGGCAGAAAGAAATTTGAAAATTGAAACTATTGCATTGGCGCTATAGCACCATAGTTCAAATATCTCCTTTAAACCACCAGAAATTCAACTTTCTGTCTTCTTCCTCTATATAGAACTGCCTAGGACTTGATCTAAAGTATCTCTAAGACATTCCTAAGTATTTTGAAGAGATTTGAGAGTGGAAATTCCATTACTTGTGAGAGATCATGGAGATTCATGGCAATGAGAGATTGGAAGATAAGAAGTTGGTGCATAAGGATGCTCAAACCTACTTCAATAGATATCTTACCTTAAGTCTGAAGTGACTTATGGCAAAACTTGAGAATATTGAAGGTGAGATTTTTCTTTTGCATAAAAATTTTGAAAATTTGTTCCACCAGTACGAGCATATAGATTGGTAGTTAAAATTGCAAGTCAATAGTCTGGCTTGTTCCAAGATAGGCAAGTGACTATGTATAGCACCAACAAGTGGATTGGCGATAAATTTGCTAAGGAATTCCCTTATGATCCTTTTAACCATGCCTACAATCAAAATTATTTGGTGAGTGGAATGGAGAATGTCACCACTGAACATGAGTGGTCCTAAAGGTTATTTTTATATATATTTCTATTTTAATGTTATGTGAACCCATGTGTTATGCCTATCATACTGTATTAAGACTTATTATTGTTTTAATTGCCTTTGTTGTATGAAATCTGATGATGGCTATGTGATTGTGTCTAGGGCTATAAAAAAAGCTCGTTGTTTGTGAACAATTCGTGTTCAACTCACTAGGGAGTTCGTGTTCAATTCGTTTGATAAGCAATCGAGACGAACACAAAAATTTTTTTTGTTCGGTTTATAAATGAACAAAACACAAACAGTCATGTGTTCGATCGTGTTCGAATTGTTATTGTTCGAAATATAAAATAATTTAAAATAATTATATATATATATATATATATATATATATATATATATATAATCATATTTTAAAAACAATTATATAATCTAAGAAATTATCATATTTTAAAAAAATAAATCCTATAAGGTTTTTCTAAAAATTTATTATCATTTTAAAAATTTATAAAAATCAAACAATATAAACAAATTTGATAAATTTCAAACAATTCGAGTAATTCATACAATTAGAACAATTCAAACATTTCAAATTAATTTCAAAAAAATCAAACCAAACAGGAACAATAGCTTCACGAACAATTTCAATCACCAGCCTATTTCAAACACACTTAATTTCAAACGAACCAAACACAAACACGACCTCTGTTCGTTCGTGTTCGGTTTGTTCACACCTCTAGTTGTTTCGTATGTATTGAATCTATAATTAACATAAGAAAACAAGTTCTATTTTGTTGTGAAAAATTGGGCTTAAGTATTCAAATTGGAATTTACGAATTTGAAATTTTGGATTGACGAAGAGCTCAATAACTATAAAAGTGGCTATTAAAACTTGATGAATAGCCTTTCCATATCCTAGATTTCCTGTTTTCTGTTCAAATATAAAAAAAAATTAAAATCTAGATGGGTAAGAATGGCACTATAGTGCCACTCTTGGGCGCTATAACGCTATTCATCAGGCTTTGCAGGGCGCTACAGTGCCACTGCCAGGAGCTACAGTGTCAACCTACCCGTGAGTCATTTTAAGAGCCTTGACCCACAGTTTTTGCCATTTTTACCCTTGGTTCATCTCCTTCCTCTATTTCTTGCATTTTTCTCCCCTAAGGTTTCATTTTGTGCCTGATTGGCTTGGAGTTATGCCTCCAAACTTTGGATTTCATCGTCTTTGGGTAAGATCTTCAGCTTAGCTTTGAAAAATTTTGATTTGACAATGAATTTCATCCACATTGTGGATTAGGCCGAAAATTTTAAAACTTGATGAAAATAGTATGAAATCAATATTAAATAATTATTTATGTTTGGATTGCGTTTTTAGGAGCCTCTTGAAGTTGAGTTTGTGTTTTTTGTAATTTATCTTGAAAATTTTTAGATTACTCATGGCTCCTAGAATGAAGAGAGGAAAGGAAAAAGCAAGTTTTGATTCTGATAAGTTCACCAATGCAAGAGCACATGATAGGTACGTTGATCTGCAATCAAAGAAATTGATTACAGAATGCAGTTTATTACATTCTGGCGGTACTATTGAATATTTGATTACAGAGCGACAGTGAGAGAACTGTTGTTATTTCACTGTCGTGAATGTAGTTTCTGTTGTTCGTGAATTCTATGCTAATCTACCAGACGAATCTGATGATACACCTAAAATATATAGTGTTTTTATACACATTTTTATACCTATTTTTGATGATATTACACTTTAATTGAAAGCATTTTGTGTATTTTTCTTACAGGTATGATTCAATGGATGATTGTGGTGAAAATAGTGAAAAAGGATCAAATTTGAAGTAAAAATGAAGAAAATTGAAAAAGTGATCTGGGCGGCTAAGCGCCTGAACCGCTCTTAGGCGCCAAGACCACGTAGCTATGTGCCTAGATCTAAAGCTTACTGGCCAGAAGGCTCGTGGCAAAGCACCGAAACCCCGCGCTTATGCGTAGGAAGTTCCTAAAGAGGAGTTATTTAAATTTTGGAGCCATTTTGAAGAGGTATTTAAGGCATCTCTTGGTTAACTTCCTATTAGCGCCAAATTCAATTCAAAATACTCTTGAATGAATGCATCTCTTAGAAGATACGTTGAATCTGGACACAATTTGAAGAGATACAAAGACACCTATTGAAAAATTATAAAAAGAGGACTTGAAGATCAGAAAAATGGTTGTTGTTGGAGGGTGTGGTTTATGTTTAAGAGTGGGTTTTATGTTAGAGAGTTATTTTAGAAACACTCCACTCCACTTTACCTTTTTATATACTTTATTACAGTTTGTATTAAGATTAGAAGTGAGAATTAGAATCCTTAGAGTTGAGTGCCAACCTCTGAGGGATATTGTAAGGGAAAGCAAAGTTTTCAAAGGAACTTTAAGAGTTTGGTGAAGAGGATTTTCAAATAAGTCTTTATCTTTGTTTTTACATTTAATTTTTAATTAAGACCTCTTGTATTTTCACTATGATTTCTACATTTAAACCAAGTTTTGATTGTATTTTCTCCATGAATTCTGAGTTTCTTTATCTTTTTCTTAAAAATGATGAAGTAATAAAGTTATGAAAGTATGTTGCGTGAAGTATAGGAATTCAATGCTGGAAGAAGTTGTGATGATTTAAAACCTTGCACTTCATTTAATTCTTGATTTGGCCAATTAAGATGTTAAAATTTGTTGTGAGAACATATAAGAACCAATATGGTATTGTCTCAGTCAACAATTGGAAAGAATCATAAGAGATTATATGGGTTAGAATGTAATCTATATGGTTGAGTGCAAATAAATAGGGAGATATACTTTGATGGGTGTAGAATTTGAGGAATTTAAAGTGACATACTAAAGCCCCCAATTTGATTTATTATTTTATATTTTGATACGAGATGTTAGCCCCCAGGTGGAGGGAATAGAGGAAACTTTAGAGTGAGAGCTAGTATCTTTCCTTCCTATCTCTTCTTCAAGATTCTTAAAACAGTAGATTAACCTATGTTTTGTATAACATCTCCAGTAAGGGTAAATAATATAATTGCTCCTATTTGGCACAACACATTTTAGATACTTCCACAACAATAATTTTCATAACTTATTACTGATTCATACTAAGGAAAAAGATATTTTATTTGCATTAGTTTTCATCTTACAAAAGTTTAGTTAAAGTAGTTACTTACTTTAATTTCAAATTATCAAAATTAACAAAAAGAATCTAATTTTATTTCCTAGAATATTATGTTTAATTTAAGTAAGATCTTTTCTAATAAGTAAAAAGTTGTTTTTCTATTTTGTGTGCTAAAAATATATATTCTTTATCACTTTCCCTGTAGGCTCGATATCTCTGGGCTTAATCAGAAAGTTCTATATTACTTGACAACGATAGTTATACTTGCTTAGTATCCACATTATAATATCATTAAAAAGGAGTATAAATTCATATATATATATATATATATATATATATATATATATATATATATATATATATATATATATATATATATATATAACGTAAGCATAAATATCAGTGGATCAATGATCTGGTATATGTATGAGGGCAGTATGTTGATATAAGTTATGTTTGAATCAACCACATCTATAAGCTGCACATTGTTCCTACCTGCTTCTTTTCTGAGTTCCATTCTACTTACGATGAGTTGAATGAGATTATGAGATTTATAATTGATGGAAATGGAGTCTGAAAGATAAATAACGGGCGAAGAGCAAACTTTTCTTTCACAAAACTTAATGTTCATTCTTGTGCATGACATTATTTCATATCATGTAGCTTACTGTCTACCAACCATTTTAGTGAAGTAATCACAACAAAGCCACTTTATATTATTATATTTAGATGAAGAAACATATTTATATTGGGTCCCTCATTTATACAAACATGCTTATTTCCTTGAGAGAAGGAAATACAGAAGGTTTAGGTTAGTGTGCTCTTATTACTACTTTTGCGTGGAATGTAGAGTGAAAAATGAAACTTGGGAAGAAATTTTGCAATCACATAAACCCATTGGGAAGAAAAACTTGGAGAAATATGAGAGACATTTGGGGACTAGACCTAGGAATGGAGTTAACATACCTTCTACTTTAGCTTCTACTCCTACTCTTGCTTCTACTTCTAGTCCATCTACTTCTAATGCTTTTTCTCTGGAGTTTGTTATGGAATAAATGATGATTCAGCAATGATATATAATTAACCTACAAAATTCAGTTAAAGGCATTAAATCTCACTTGAGTCATAGTGATGATATTTTTTTGAGGAAGGCTGAGTATGATTTTTCTTATAATGAGGCTATGTTTAGATACATGAGTGGAGATCAATATGTGGAATTTCCTGCTCGGCCCATATTTACACCGTATCAGCCTCCTAAGACAGATGAGGATATAGACTTGGGAGATCGTGACGATGATGCTGGTGATAATGATGCTGGTGATGATGATGCTGTTGTGTAGTGTGATGTTTTCTTTCTTTTCTTCTTTGATATGTTTGGATATTTGGACTTTTTCATGTCAGTGATTAGTTATATTTGTGTTGGAGTGTTTTTGTATTATGTTGCTTTACTTTTTTATTTTTTGTTAAACTATTAGTTCTACTATTTATCTTCTGCTCCAATTTAAATGCTAGAGTAGTATATGTTTTATGTTTTTATTGTTATGCATGTTAATTTTATGTTCGTTACTACTCAGTACTTGTCTTTGTCACTTGTACCTGCACTAATTTCCCTTTTAGGTTTTAAATTTTTTTTCTCTTTCTTCATGAACTTTCCTATTTTAAATTAGTTTAAAAAAATTTAAGTTTGGGAAGAAAGAAAATTCTTTTTAAACTAAACTTTATTTGTCCTCAGGGAATTATATTGTTCAAAGTTATTGTTAACATAACCTGTGGTATGTAGAGTTAACTTTAGAAAACTATATTTTTGATTTGATGAAAGTTGTGAAAAACCTAAGTAATAGTTTTTAATAATGAAAGTTAATTCTAGAATTAAGGTAATTAGTATGAAAGGTTTAGAGTTATGCTTTTGCTATTTGAAGTATAAAAAACTGTACTTTTGGAAATATTAAGGATCTTAGATTTATACTTGAAAAGAAAGAATTGAGACTTTATGAAAAATATTTAAAACTAATACACATTTGTTAAAGTAAGGAAACGCGAGTTGTTTTTAACTTTAAGAGGAGGATAGTGGAGTTCAAAATCATTAATGACTATCCAGATATCATTATCCTCACATGACAAAAAAAAGAAAAAAAGAAGGAAAAATAAAGGATTGATAATGATCCTAAAAGAAAAAGAACAAGAAAAAGATAAGCAAAAAGAGAAAATATGTAAGGAGAAGCTTGAGGAGATGCCTAATCAAAAAATGGCTCTACGTGAATCATCTTAAGGAAAGAAATTTAGTCACATTTCCAACTTGACTTAAAAGTATTAGCACCTTTACTAATAAAGTTCTCTTGAAATTCATTTTCTAGTAATTTTTCTAAGTATCCTAATTATGACAAATTGCAGTTATTTTTGAAATAAATAGAAAATCAAAACTTTTAAACTTGACTGCTAAATATTTTTGTATTTTAGCTTTGTTAAAAATTTTTCTGAAAGTTTTACTATAGCATTTATAAAGCAAAAATTATAGAAATCTTTAAGTTAAATTTCCTACACAAGTTATAAAATTTTATATTGTATAAAGAGCTACTTGAGGACAATTAACGTTTAAGTTTATGGGAGTTGTTTCACCTAAAAATAATATGTTTTTAGTGCATATTTTATATGCCTTTTTTATATATTTTTGATGATATTACACTTTAAAGGAAGGCATTTTGCTTGTTTTGGTTTCAGGTACTTGGAATGGACATTTAGAGAAAATATGGGAAAATTGGAGCAAAATTGGACAAATATTAGTGGCGCTATAGCGCTACCCTGGCACTAATAGTTCCAGTCTCTAGCCATAATGGTGCTATTGCGCCACAGACTACGTTTCTAGAGGATCCATTGAATTTGACTAAATTTTGGAGGGGTGATTGAAGCAAACCTTGGTTTTTTCTGTTTTCTTTTAAATGATAAGGATTTGACCAAATTTAGAGACCTTTTGGAGCCTCAAAACTTTAATTAGGCAACAATAGTAAATTAAGGTTTTTTTATTTTGTGTTTAAGTTTAAGTTTGAGAGGGTTTTAGTGTGTAAAAGTTTCTAGATTTCTTAAAGGAAATTTCGGAAGTTAACTTGAGGAGAAGACAAAGTACTTTGTATTTGTGTTTAAGTTTCTATTGTAAGACTTAGATTTCAATGCAAATATTTTGTTTTTGTTCAATCTCCATGAATTCTGAGTAGTTCCCTGTCTTTCTCCTTGCATATGAGAATTATACTTGTAGGATAAGAATGATTAAAAAACTTCTTTTTACTCTTAAAATTGTGGTGTTATTCATCGAATCTTCATTTACTTTACAAATAGGCAACTTGAGGTTAAAATCCGTCGAGAAACATAATGACATGGGAGGGCTATGATTTCACCTAACTTATGTATACTATATTTCAATCTTGGCAGAGCCATTGCAATCACCAATGAGGAGTGCAAATAAATAGGGATATAAGTTTTGGTGGGCTTAGAATTTGTTAGTTCTAGGGTGACAGGCTAGATTCTTTCCAATTTGGCTTAATGTTTACTACTTTGATAGTGGGATTTGGTCAATATATTGACTTCGGCTAAGACATCTAGAGGTAAGAGACTAGATTTCTACGATGTAGAATCAAGATGTTAACAAATCGGCCTTAAGTTAGCTAATGTTCTTTGCTAGCACTTGGAGGGAGTAAAGAATCGGTTATGCTTCTATTTTTCACAATACATTAATTTTGTCTTAAATAATTTGAATCCTACATAGGTTAAAATCTCTTTGCAAGGGTAAAAGTTTTCGATCAATTCCATACTTGCTGCTATATTTTATTAAGCTGTTACATTTAGTTGTTGTTCTCTTTTTAGTAGTAATTTTTAGTAATCATATCATTATATACCTCTTATCTGTTTAGTTTACAATTTAAATAGAAATTCTGTAAGTTGATTTTAAGAGTTACCGCTGTCGTCGCGAAAAGTTTGGTTTAGATTTAATTTTTATAAATATAGATAGAAGTTTAGAAAATATAATTTTAATAGTTTAAATAATCAAGCACTACACCCCAAGCCATGTCTCTATCCTGAAGAATGGATACATTGCTTGGTGATGAGGCTTGATCAAATAAACCAAATAATTCATGGCATATGTTTGGTCCGTGAACCATTTATGTTGACCGAAAAATTCCGCTATCTAATACAAAAGAATTAGATAAGGTTTATATTAATCTCAGGATTTTAAGTTTCATATAAGGCTAAGTCCCTATAGTTAATTACATCTTAGACAACCGAAGTCATCTAAGAAAACCCTTGATATAGATAAGGAAATATTATATCCATAACTTCCAAAAAATAGGATTCTTTCAAGTAATGTGATAATAGGAAATCCAATAGGTGAGTGGCTCAAGTTTCAGAATAGTTATTGCAGAAGTCCAAAAGAAAAGAAGGCTAGGGAAAGGACATAGATCCAAGAGGAATCCTGGTGTCCTCCCAACTATCCTATGATTTGGCTTTAATTTGAGATAATTAGTTAATGTTTCATCCTGCCAATTCTTATTTATTTAGGGCTTACATTCACTTGATATCGATCATGTGAATAGCCTAGAATATAAGAGGATTTATGTTATACCAGATGACAACCTCGGAACCTAAGACAAGTTAGAGCTTATATGGCACAGGGTGCAAAGGTCTAAAAGGATAAGGTGAGGGTTAATGCTGCACTAGGAAAGCTACCGCGAAGTCCTATAGCTTGTTGTTTATTTCTAAGGAATTTTTTTGTTGAAGATGGCTGTGCTGCCCACTATGCATGCTCCAGGCTCTTTGTCGTAACAGGTTTAGTTTTAGAAGTGTCAAATTGAAGAGATGAAAGAAGTGTCCTCTTTTAGAAATATTTAAATTGAGGTGTCTTATTGTCTCATTAGAGGAATTTTTAAGTTGATTATAGCGACACCGGTTATGATCCCACGGTTCCATCATTCCAGCACCACTATTTTCGTTCGATTCACTAAGTCCAGATGAATTTACTAAACTCAACTTAATGAGTTCCATACTTTCATTTAAATCGTGGGAAATCTCGTTAGCACTCGTAGGTTGCCTACTCCGAGGTATTCCTAATCATCTGATTGAGATATTTTAATTTAGTTACAATTTTGATTTTGGTTTTTTTTGTGATTAAATTTTGAGTTGTCTTATATTTTGATTGTTGTGGAGGTGAATTTTATCTTTATTTTTTATTAACTTTTTTTTTGGTTTGGTTTTGTGGCTATCGTAAAAATTCTAGTTTTCGTGCAGGGTGACATTGTTATTTAACTTGCAAGCTTGTAAGCAGGAAAAGTATAGTAAAGACAGTGCAGGGAAAGAAGGTACTGTAAACTATAAAAAGCATACCTGTCAAGGCTTATGGTTCCTCCACCTGAAACTTTAGTATCTTTTGCAATAATCATTTATAATTTGCAGAAAAGTAAAAGCATATAGATAGATTTTCCACAGGTTTACAAAATCCTATGTCATAACTTGGGGGATCCTATTTATTCATTTGAGATATGCTTTACTTTAAAAAGTAAGATAGGCTCAATCGTCCTACAAGATGTCCAAAAGACTTATGAAAAGATATAGAGAGTACTTGGATTTTTCACAACCCTTTTGATCTTTCTCGAGTTCATTTGAACTTATCATGCTCATTAAATGATTCATCTATTTCATACCTTTGTGCTCAATAAACATTGATGATTTAATCATCCAAAAAATAAGGTAACTATCATTTGATATTTTTTTAATTAATTATGTGAGTAAAGGCCTCTAGGGGCAAACTTAATTCATTAAGAATTCTAATCAATTTTCTTTTTATTGGACTTGTAGTGTTTAAAAAAAGGGTTTAATATTAGTTAAGCTTTCTTTTCTAGACCTCATTAATCAAACTTAATTAAGCCTAACTCACTACTAAGCCCTCAAGACTTTAGTGGGTATATTTATATTTTTAGAAGATATTGACTTATATGATTATGACTCTTATCAAAATAATGAATTTTCATTTAAACATCAAATAGAGTTATTGAATTGATGAATTATCAACTTCCAAAGTTAAACCCCTAACCTTAAGAATCTTTTGGTTTGATTTTCATCCAAATTAATGTAATTAAAGAAATTGCAATTTTATCCTTAAATATGACAAAGGTGAGATTGGTTCCTATTACTTATTCCTTTATGTTTCAATCATTTCAACATATTTATTAAGGTCATTCATTACCCATTTACTCTTTTAATTAAGCCTAAATATTGATTAAGACTAAATTCTTCAAAATTACAACTTTTGCCCCTAAGGCCTTAATACTTTATAATTAGTCAAATTCAACTCAAATGAATTTGAAATTTTTATTTTACCCCATTTATGGGACAATTAAAACATCAGAGGAGAAAATGTGATTTTCCAAAATTTTATTTAATTTATATAAATATTTTAATGTAAAAATAGAGATTTTCAAATATAATTTTATAACTTAATCAAAACAAAATATTTATTTTTAAGAAAATTACTCGATGTTTACCTAAATCAGGGGACGACTTGGACCAAATCTCATGATGTTTTGAATTTTAATTTAATTATCGTAATTATTTTAATTTTTAGAGTAGTAATTAAATACAAAATATTAATTTATTTGAAAATTATGTATTATATTTTTATTAAATCTCTCTAAAGTGAGGGAACCTAGAGAACCAAGTTTTATATTTTTATGATTTTTATTTCAATTATTAGAATTATTTTTGTGAGAGATTAGGGAAAACCCATTTTTAGGCTTTAAAATTGTTTTAACCCTTTAAAATTTAATATTTTCACTTAGAAAAATAGAAAAATTATTCCAATTGTTCCTAAGTGATTAGGAGATAATTTAGAATATTTCTACAAATTTTATTTTTTTTTATGATTTTTATGAATTTTTAATTATTTAAATATTTAAAATAACCTTAAAAATACAAATATTACTTTAATGCTAATTATATTCTTCTTATGTTCCTCTAATGAATGAGAACTCCTAAAACCAATTTGGTAATTTTTTTTATTTGCATTTCAATTATTAGATTTATTTTTATGCTAAAGGTGATATTTAACTTAGAAAATTCATTTAAGTGGCCAAATCAATTCCAAATATCTTCAAAATTTTAATGGGAGTTCCTCTGATCATAAGCCATAATGGGGAGTAAAAATCAAGTTATTTACATGTATATTTATTCCAAATTAATTTCTTTTTAGTTTTAAGGTCTAATGACAATCTGGGTTATATTTGATGATTTAAATCAAGTTGTATTTTTCCTATGATCCTCTAATCACAAGTAACCTACCAAAAAAAAATTTTATATATTTCTGATGGGTATTTTAATTTTTATATTTTTTATTAAAACATACAAAATAAACTTGAAAAATATGGATCTTTTTATAGAGATCCCCCCTGACCTTGGAAAAAAAACAGGGAAGATCCCCCATGATAAAAGGAACAAAAGCCCTAAATTTCATGCCATGGCGAAATGTTCATGCAAATGGAGAATTAAAATATTAAATACTATATTTAATTAATTAAAAATAAAATATACATCAAATGAACTTGAAATCATTTCCACATTGTTCTCTTCTGTTCACTGAGGAAGATGGCATTTTTCTTTTATTTTTATGATTTTTCTACACCAAGTTAAGAATTTTTAAAGGTCAGCTGATTTAATTAATTCAAATAAATTTTAATTTCCTACTTATCAAGCACAGCGCTGTGTCAACCTATGCAGCTCGAAGCCTTGTGTGTCACGCTCTGGTTCGATGCTGCCATCTACATAACAGCCTTGTCAGCCAACACTTTATGTATCATCTCCCCATCTGACTGCATCAGTGTCGTCCATCCAAAACACGCACGATCGAACGGTCCTCCTTCATCATCTTTGACTGGTTCATCCCGAGAGTCGTCCACCTTCTAGCCTTAAGAACTCAAGCTAGACTCAACCAAATCACATGTGGTTTGATCTTTGAGTTTCATCTAAGCAAGACGAACCCATCTATACAGCTTATACGGTATGAAATACAATATAAATGTAAGGAGGATGAAGAATGGCTCGGGAGAGGGAGAGAGTTGTGGTGAAATGTTTAGACCTAAATTTGACTTAGTCTGATTTCAAGTGTTGATCAAACTCTGGTCTGGAGGCTCTCTGTGATGGGGCTTCTATGGGGGTTCTTCATATTTCAGTGTGGTGAAGGTGGGGATGCAATTAATTTGGATTTGCTACATTATGGAGCTGTGATGGCAAGTGTTCTAGTTTTGGCTAGAATTTCTGTGGGGAAATTGGCTCTAGACAGTGGGAATCAGGGTTGGAGGATAGTGGGCTTGCACTTAGGAGGTCTCTAGGAAGCTCTGTAAGCAATTTGGCAGAGTTTTCTTAAGAAAATTTTAGCACCTCTCTTTGGCCATGAAGATCTCTATTTATGTCCATGGTTGCCTGGTAGAGCTCAGGGCTTAGCAATGCGCAAGATTAGCTTCTTATGTGGAAGGCAGCAAGGCACAAGTGAGCAATCAGAGTTGGAAAACCAGGATGGGTGAACTTGGGTTTAAAGGGGAGGAAGTGGCTCTCGGTTTGAGCTCCTCTGGTGACTAGGCCAATCGGCCATGCCAGGAGAGGTGGCCAGAGGTTAGGTGGTCAGGTGCGTAGTCCATCATGGTAAGTACTTAAGTTGGTGATCAATTTTGGAAAAGATCCATATGGTTTAAACACTTTAGGAAAGAAATCCTCTAAATCATGGGAACCTTGGTCCATGGATCAAGTAGAGTGGGCTAGGTGGATTTAGGGTGGTTCCTAGGGTTCACATGGTGGCTGTGGTGGACTTAGGTTTGTCCATTTGGCTTGATTTGGTCACATTGGGTCATAGGTTCAATTTGGGTCACTTGGGTTCAAGTTGGGCTAGGTTGGGTTCAAGCTTGGGTTAGGTCCAATTGATTGTGTAAAATGGTGTATATGATTGTTATAAGGAGTTTAAAAAAGTATTGGGGTGATTTTAAGTAGGTTTGGGGGGGCATTTTAATTTAAATTGGGTATTTGGTCAATTTGGGTTAGCTTGAGCTTAACCTAGGCCAGGGTTAGGTCCAAGGCCAATTGAAGGTTCACAATAACCTATGGGGATGTCATGAAGAGTTCATTAATTGGATGGAAATTTTAGGGTTAGGGCATCTAATTTGATGGATTTTGGTCATGTTGTCAATTTGGTGCGAAATTGGGGATTTTAGGTTTGGTTGGACTTGGGTGAGGTTTGGGCTCAAATTGGAAGCAATTGATGGTTCAATTTGGTGTAGGGGAATGTCATGAAGGATTTTTTATATTAATTTGGGGAATTGATTGGCTCATGGGGTTTAATGTGGTGATATTTGGTCATATGGTCAAAATTTTGAATTTTTGGTTTGGGTTCAAATTGGACTTGGAATTAGGTCAAATTGGGCTTGGATTGTGTTTGGGATGATATTAGGCATTTTCAATTTGAGTTTAGAATTGATATTGGGGAGGATTGAAGTCAATTTGGTGGACAATGGGGGTGATTTGGGCATTTTAGACTTAAAGGACAAATTTGGGGCTTTAGGTCAAAATGAGAAGCAGTTTAAATTGAAATTGGGAATATTTGGAGACTTTTAGGAATTCTGGGAATTTTCAGAATTTTTATCCTAGGAGAGATATTTTGGTAATTTTGGATATTTTGGGGGTATTTTAGGAATTTTAGTAAATTTGAGGTGTTTTGGATACTCTAAGTGATGAGGAATGTTTTGGGATAATTTTTTAGGGATTTTGGTAATTATGGTTGATTTTAGGAATATTGGGCAAAATTAGGGTTTTAAGGGTATTTTGTTTATTTGGTGGAGTTTAGGGGTAAAGGGGTCAAAAGTTGGGATTTGGTAAGATTTGGAGTTTAATTGGGAATGCCAGCCTATTTGAGCGATGAATCAAGGGAATTCCTCATTTGGATGTTCCATGTGCTGGTACAAGCCAAACCCTAGCCTGGGGCTATGAGATTGAGGAAACTACCCACATAAATTTCCGAAAGAGTAGGGGATCAAGTGTGAGAGAAACTTGGTTTAGGGTTATGAGGTAGTGTGTGAGAGTGTAATGTGCAAGTGTGTGTGTGAGCCTCACTTAAACCACCCAGGGTAAGTCCTGATGCTTGACCATCTTATAGGAAACTCCTCTTGAGCTTCCTAATGCTTGGTCTCATCCTTGTAAGCATTTAGAGGTTAGACTTTAAGCATTTGAAAAGTTCAAGTGAAGTAAAGAAGTGTTTTTTGAATTACTATGGGGTAAGGGTCCCATTGCTAGTCCTTTAAGATAGTCACCAAGAAAGTCTTATGGATAGACCCTAGGCTATTCTAAATAAATACTAGACCTCAAAAAAAGTGAGGTCAACAAATGGACCCCCAATAGTTGTGGTGTGCCAGCCAAGCACACTGCACGTATTAGTGTTGACCGATAAGATCAACAAAACTGTTTGAGTCAAAACTCAAGACAAAACATAGAATTTGACACGCCTAAAATATATACATTTTTTTCTATATAATTTTACTTATTTTTGATGATATTACACTTTAAAGGAAGGTATTTTGTATGTTTTTTTTTGTTTTAGGTACAAGAAATGGTGATTGGAGCAAAAAGAAGCAAAAATAGTGCAATTTGGAGCAAAAACGAGCAAGAAAGCAAATTTTGGCTTGACACCTTTCGATAAGTCTTTATATGCTTAATATCTTTTACACTTATTGTATATTTTTGAATGAGATTACACTTTAAAGAAAGGTTTTTTTCATGCTTATTTTGTAGGGCTATCTGTTAGAAACGCAACGCAACTGAAACGAGGAGAATCAGGGCTAAAACAGAGCCAAACGGAGCAAAAAGGTGGAGCTGCGCAGTAGTCTGCTCGCCGACGGCGAAATTTTCCCGAGAAGACCGGAAAATGACAGAAAAGCTCGCCGACCGCTGCCTCGAGTTCGCCGGCAGCGCCTGTGACGACTATGAACTAACTTTTGGCAGTTTTGGGCCGAAATTCAATGTATTTGGACGCTTTTTCGAAAGGGTGCTTAAGGGATCTATTAGAAATTTGTCCATACTCTTTAAATTAGTAATTTTAGGTTAGAAAAGTGAAGAAGAAGGTTAGGAAAAACTTGGAGAATGTTTAGGATTCTTAGAATTAGAGTAGAAATGTAGATTTATACCCTTTTGGAGAGATTGGAGATGAGATTTTGAAAGAATTTGTAAGGGATTACACTAGCATTGCATAGATCGATGAGAGACTTTGTGGGAGAGATCTTCATCTTTTTTTCAAAGGGAAAAAGCTAAGTATTGTTCTTCATTATCTTATGATTTTGTTAACACTTACCTAGTGGATTTGCTTTGGTTAAATGAAGTTTTCGTTGCGTTTTCTTCGTGCTTTGTGACGTATCTCTCTAACTCTATCTTCTCTTTTGGAAATAGTGGCATGAGAAGATTATGCCATTATTTTCCTTTTACTTTTCTTTGATAATGAGTAGAATTCATGTGTAGGATGTTGAGATACATGCTAGAAGAATTTTTAAATATAAATGTGATGGTTTTTACTTGCACTTCATTTACATTGCAATTAAGGCCTGTTGTAATGTTAAAACTCGTTGTTAAAACATACGATCCGAGAGAGTTATGCTTTCTACAACTAAGTACAAACCACATTCAAATTCTATGGATGGTGAAGTTCATGGGGTTTGAATGCAAATAAATAAAGAAATATAATTATTGGACGTAGAAGTGGAGATTTTTTACCGACAGACTAAAATCCCCAATTCGGTCTTATTGTTTGAATACTGAAGCGAAGATGTTAGCCCTCGGGCAAGGGGAATGTGGGAGCTCAGAAGTGAGAGCCGGTATCCTCGCAGCCTAGTCACGATTTCAGTAAACAAGCATAGGATTAGTCAATGTTCTTTATGCCTGGACCAAAGGGTAAAGAATAAGATTACTCCTATTTGACACATACAATATTTGATGCATCTCATTCCTATACATTATCCATTTCATTACATAAAAATGGTAGTTTTTAGTATCTCAAAATTCTTCAAACCAATTCTTCCAAAAAGGGTTTTCTTTAGAATTAACACTTACATTTAGGAGTAGTTGCTAGATAAATCATCATTTTAATCGACATTTCAAACTAAGGAGTAATTGTAGTAGACTAGAATTTGAATAAGGTCCTTTTATCTTGCTTCCCTGTGGGATCGATAACCAGGACTCCACTAGAGCCCTGTATTACTTGAGCGATACATATACTTACATTGATATAAGTAACTTTATTATTAATCAATTACACTCATTTTTATCACCTCACAAAGTCGTGGTCAAGTTTTTGGCGCCGTTGCTGGGGAAGCTTCGATAAGAATTTTAGGAGAATTTTAGTTGAAGTAATTAGGTTTAGAATTGGAAAACTTTAGTGTCGTAAAATTGTGTTTGTGTGAAAAGTGTTTTTGTTATATGAAAAAGTGTTGTGAAAAAACTGTTTGTATAAAAAATAAGATGTTTATGAAAATGTTTTGTTGTGTTGAATATATTTCGTCTATTATTTGTTTAATTGTTTATGTATTGTTTGTTGTGTTACGTATGCAAACAAAGGATCTACAGGACTTGTACCTTATGATCCCGAGTTTGAAAAAAATAAAAAAATAAAAATACAGAAAGGACTAAAAAAACTAGAAATGGAAATGGAAAACTTTCAAGATAATAACTTGGAAAATCATCATACTTCATTGAGGGATTACAAAAATCCTACGACAGATGAAATTCACTTAAGTATACAAAACCCTATTGTAGAAGCTGACTCGTTTGAAATAAATCCTGAGATTATCTAACTGGTGCAGAATAATTAGTTTGGGGGAACTCCTTTGGAGGATCCCTATTTACACTTATCAAATTTTCTAGAACTTTGATCTACATTTCGTTATAATGGCATGACAGACGATGTTGTTAGGCTAAGGCTTTTTTCCTTTCTCACTAAGGGATATAACTAAAATGTGGTTATACTCATTAGCACCTGGTTCTATTAAAAATTAGGAGGAGTTAACTCAGAAATTCCTAGCTAAGTATTTTCCACCTTCAAGGACTACTAAACTTAGAAACAATATTATCTCATTTTGTCAGTATGAAGGGGAATCAATATACGAAGCCTAGGAAAGATTTAAGGAACTCCTAAGAAAGTGTCCACACCATGCTCTGCTCGATTGGTTAATCATTCAAACCTTTTATAATGGGTTAGTAGGATCCCTTAGGTCTATAATTGATGCTGCCACTGGTGGATCATTAATGTCAAAACCATTTGATGAAGCGTATGAGTTAATTGAAAAAATGGCTATAGATGAATTTCAATGGCCATCTGCATTGGTAAATCCTAAAAAGGTAGCCAGTGTTCATAATACAAATGCGATTTCAATTCTTGCATCTCAAGTTGCTGCAATATCATGGAAGTTGGACCAATTTGGAATGAACCAGCCTCAACTCACTCCAGTAAGTGATGAAAGTTCATTAGGGCATATGATTGATTATAACTTATCATATGATGCTTTAAATAGCATAAACAACCCGTACTCTAACTTTTACAATCCAGGTTGGGAGAACCATCCTAATTTTAACTGGAATTATACTACTGACGGTGGAAACCAAAAATGGAAAAATAATCATGCAAATCCTAATGGAAGTTAGAATAATCAAGGGAACACAAACTATAGACCTTCATATTCACCAGACTCTAATAATGATCAACAATTTAAGGATAAGAAGATGTCTATGGAAGAAGTAGTATTGCAAATGAGAAACCATTTGTAAATTCAAAATGTTGCGATTAGAAACATAAAGATTCAACTAGGATAAATTGCTAATTCACTTAGCAATAAACCACAAGGAACACTTCTTAGCAACATTGAGATCAATCCTAAAAAGAACACTAATGAACAAGTAGAAGATGTCTAATTAAAAAGTGGAAGAGAGATAAAGGATGTGGTTAAAAAAGAGAAAGATGTTGTGAGAGAAACAAAGGAAACTAAAAGACCTGAAGAACATGTTTCTAAGGATCTAGAAAAATTAATATCTCCAACTAAAATCAGTTTGGAAAGACCACCACCTCCATTTCCTCAAAGACTTAGACAACATGAGTTGGATAAAAAATTTTCAAGGTTCATGAAAGTACTTAAGAAGTTAACGATAAATATTCCTTTCACTAAAGCTTTGGATCATATGCCAAGTTATGCAAAGTTTATGAAGGAGATATTAAACATGAAAAGGAAATTTGAGGATTACGAGACAGTTGCACTAAGTGAGGAGTACAACGCTATACTTCAGAAAAATTTTCCTTGGAAACTTAAAGATCCTTGTAGCTTTACAATTTCTTGTGCAATTGGAAAAAGATTTTGTGGAAAAGCTTTATGTGATTTAGGAGTGAGCATTAATGTGATGCCTCTATCTATATTTAGAAGGTTAGGTTTAGTCGATATTTCTCCAACTACTGTAACCCTTTTGTTAGCTGATCGATCTATCATTTATCCAAAAGGAGTTATAGAAGAGGTACTTGTTAAAGTGGATAAATTTATCTTTCCTTTAGACTTTATTATATTATATATAGAGGAAGATAAAGAAATTCCAATTATTTTAGGGAGACCTTTCCTTGTAACTTGACAAGCTATGATAGATGTGCAAAAAGGAGAGTTGGCTATGAATATTAATGACCATGAAGTCGCTTTTGATGTGTTGAAGACTATGAAATATCCAGCTGAGAGAAAAGAAGATGATTATTTTTGGATAGATGAAATTGATTATCTAAGTAAATATCATTTCCAAGAATGTTTCGAGAGTAAGTTAACAGATGAGATCGAAATAGACTTTCGTGAATATTCAAAAACGTTATTTAAAGAAGACTGTATGTATGTTGAGGAGAGGTGTGAAATGATGGATGCTACCAAAAATAGTAAACTTTTAATTCCATTTGTTGAAAAATCTCATGGGCTTAAGATGGATGTATCCCATACAATTTCAAAGCCTATCTATTTAGGGAATTCATCTACACAACCAGTCTTTATATCTTTAGATGCGACTCAATCACAAGAAAAACCTGAACTGAATGATGAACAAGATAAAATTATTGAACTAAGACCTGAAAGAGAATTTGAGGATATATTTCAAAAAAACTTTGAGTTGAGAAAAGAGGATAAAAATATTGAAAGACCAATGGAAGAAATTCTTATGGAATCAGAAAAACTTATTTCCTCAACTAAGATAGATATAGAAAGACCACCTCCACCATTTAATCAGTATCAAGGGGAAGAATTGGAAGATAATTTGAAACAGAAGAGTGGCATAGAAGATATTAATCTTGAATCTGTATTATCTAGAGAGAATCTGATCCAAAATTTGAGAGATATTGAAGTATCTTATAAAGATCCATTTCTTATAAATTTCAAGGATGATATTAATATGCAATTTCAAAAATTCAATAAAAGAATATTGGATCTAGAAAGAAATATGAGGAACAATGATATAAATCCATCTGAAAAGGAAAAGCTGGATGAAAAATTATAATTTGAGGATTTTATAAGAATCCTTGGATCTGAAAAGGATCTGGTGATTGATCGAGGATTACTTAATTAGAATTTTAATCCAGGAGGAATAATTTATCGGGCCCACAAAATTAAAACCAAGCGCTTTATGGGAGGCAACCTATAGTTATCAGTGTGCTTTAATTTAGTGTGTTTGACAATCATGATTGTTAGTGTTGTATTATATGTGCTTTATAGTGGATTGATCAGTTTGATTGTTGATTAGTAGATGTTTGGATTGTTAGTAGTTTGATGTGATCTTTGTGTTTCATAAGGGAGGTGATTCCTTCATTTCTTATTATGGTTAGACTTGTATGTTCTCTTGTAGTAGTTGGATTGACGAGTCCACTATGACTTGGGTCTCACCCAGACTTGAGTTTTACAAGAGAAATCATGAGTTTCGAACATTGATAGTTCCATCTTAATTTGTTACTTCCTTTCTGCAACTTTGTTTTCATTAGGTAGGAGTCGCGAACCTATTTTGATGAATAAATTGTGGATGATCTTACACTATCTTTATAACTGTTAGAGGTGCTTAATTATAAGGATTAGATGATGCCTGAGATTGATGTCTGGAAACCAATTTATTATGGATAATCTTATCTTTGAGATTATAATCTATAAAATCATTTGAAAGTACCTAATTTACCAGTATAGTGATTCCGTTAGAAATTGGAGGTAAGGTAGTGAGATTGGATGAGTTAAAGGAAGAATGGACCTCATTTATCATATGTGTGTAGAACATTTTTATATTCCCTTAGTGATACCTACTATGCTAGTTAAACTTTTATTTAATGAATTTCATTCTGGCATGATTAATTTAGATTTACTTTCTGCTGCATATTGTTTTGTCCTAATGAATACTTGTAAATGATTTTGATAGACATTTGTGGTACTGTACTGATTGCTATATGTGTTAAAAATTAAGTTTGGAGGTAGGAAGAAAAATAAAGTTTTAATGTGAAAATACTTCCTTTTAGTGTAATTTTATTACAAGCATGTTTTATGTTAGATTTACTTTCTCCTACTGTTGTTCTATCCTGATTATGCATGTATATGAATTTGATAGGATATTGTAGTAGTAAGCAGATTCAACCTTAACTTTTTCTTCCTGCAACATTTTATGGAATTAATTGCAAAATATTTTAAAATTTAAGTTTGGGGAGAAGAAAAATTTTTAAAATGTAACTTTATTTGTCCTCAGTAGCCTGTATTTAATTTGATATCACTTTTAAAATGACTTGTAGTATGTGGTGTTACTTTTAGGTTACTATAATTTCAATTTTAGAAATGTTAGAAAAATAATCTAGTTGAAATCCTTAGTGAAGAAACTATTCTAGAGTTAAGATATTTTGTAGGAAACATTGAAAAAATGATTTTGTTATTTATGGTAGAAAGGAGTTGAATATTTGAAAAGCTAAAATTCTTAGATTTATACTTAATCAGAATTTAGCCTTTATTGAAAACCTTTTTTGAACTAATACTTACACTTATAAAAAGTGAGAGATAGTTTTGAGTTTTGGATTTTAGAGAGAGGATAGTGAATTCAAAATTATTAAAGGCCTATCCAGATATAGTAATCCTCACATAAAAAAAAAGTGAAAAAAAGGGATTAAAAATGATCTCAAAAGAAAGAAAAAAAAGTGAAAAAAAGGGATTAAAAATGATCCCGAAAGAAAAAAAAAGGAGAAAATAAGTGAGGAGAAGCTTGAATAGAAGCCTAATCAGAATTTGGTTTCACTTGAATCTTTTTAAATGAAAAGACTTAAAAACAATCCTAAGCCTATTCTTATTTCAAAAGGTATTGGTTAAATTGGTATAAATAAGATGCTTAAATTCCATTTCTATAATTTCTATGAATCTTTTGTTTGACAATTTTCAATAACTTTTGAAGTAAATAGAAAATCAGGATTCCTAAGTTGAATATGAGATGTTCTTATACTTTAGTACTAGGTTGATTTGCTAGAATTTCTCCGATGTTATACTAGAATATTTCTGAGATAAAATTATAGGAAACTCTATCGAAACTCATAATCACAAGTCAATATATTTTGTTTTTTAAAGTTATAGTGTTACTTGAGGATTAGTAACACTTAAGTTTGGGGGATTTTGACACGTCTAAAATATATATATTTTTTTGCTATATAAGTTTACTTATTTTTAATGATATTACACTTTAAATAAAGTTATTTTATATATTTTTTGGTTTTAGGTACAAGAAATGGTGATCAGAGCAAAAGGAAGCAAAAATGGTGCAATTTGGAGCAAAAACGAGCAAGAAAAAAAATTATGGCTTGACACCTTTCGATAAGTCTTTCTATGCTTAATCACTTTTACACTTCTTGCATATTTTTGAATGAGATTACACTTTAAACAAAGGTTATTTTTATACTTATTTTTTAGGGCTATCTGTTAGGAACGCAACACAACTGAAACGGGGAGAATCAAAGCAAAAACGGAGCCAAACGGAGCAAAATGGTGGAGCAGCGCAGTAGTCTGCTTGCCGACGGCGCCCTCAAGCTCGCCGACGGTGAGATTTTCCCAAGAAGACTGAAAAATGATAGAAAAGCTCGTCGACAGTGCCCTCGAGCCCGCCGGCAGCGCCCGGGACGACTATGAACCGACTTTTGGTAGTTTTGGGCTGAAATTCAATGTATTTGGACGCTTTTTCGAAGGGGTGCTTAAGGGATCTCTTAGAAATTTGTCCATGCTCTTTAAATTAGTAATTTTAGGTTAGAAAAGTGAAGATGAAGGTTAGGATAAAGTTGATGAATGTTTAGGGTTCTTAGAATTGGAGTAGAAATGTAGATTTCTACCCTTTTAGAGAGATTGGGGAGGAGATTTTGAGAGAATTTGTAAGGGATTGCACTAGCATTGCATGGATCGACGGGAGACATTGTGGGAGAGATCTTCATCTTTCTTTCAAAGGGAAAAAGCTAAGTATTGTTCTTCATTATCTTATGATTTTGTAAACACTTACCTAATGGATTTGCTTTGGTTAAATGAAGTTTCTGTTGTGTTTTCTTCGTGCTTTGTGACATATCTCTCTTACTCTTTCTTCTTTTTTGAAAATAGTGGCATGAGAAGATTATGCCATTATTTTCCTTTTACTTTTCTTTGATAATGAGTAGAATTCATGTGTAGGATGTTGAGATGCATGCTAGAAGAAGTTTTATATATAAATGTGATGGTTTTTTACTTGCACTTCATTTACAAAGCAATTAAGGCTTGTTGTAATGTTAATACTCGTTGTGAAAACATACGATCCAAGAGGGTTATGCTTTTTAAAACTAAGTATGAACCACATTCAAATTCCATGGATGGTGAAGTTCATGGGGATTGAATGCAAATAAATAGAGAACTATAATTATTGGGCATAGAAGTGGAGATTTTAGAATGACAGACTAAAATCTCCAATTCGGTCCTATTGTTTGAGTACTGAAGCTGAGATGTTAGCCCTCAGGCGAGGGTAATGTGGGAGCTCCAAAGTGAGAGCTGGTATCCTCCCAGCCTAGCTACGGATTCAGTAAACAAGCATAGGATTAATCAATGTTCTTTATGTCTGGACCAAAGGGTAAAGAATATGATTGCTCCTATTTGGCACATACAATATTTAATGCATCTCATTCCTATACATTATCCATTTCATTACATAAGAATAGTAGTTTTTAGTATCTCAAAATTCTCTAAACCACTTCATCCAAAAAGGGTTGACTTTAGAATTAACACTTACATTTAGGAGTAGTTGTTAGATAAAACATCATTTTAATCGACATTCCAAAATAAGGAGTAATTTTAGTAGATGATGCACCAAAAATATATATGATTTTTGCTATTTAATTTTACTCATTTTTAGTTATATTTCACTTTAAAGTAAGGTATTTTTCATGATTTGTTGCAGGTATGATGATTTTAGGTGATTGGAACGAAAAGATGTAAAAAGGAGCAAATCTAGAGCAAAAAGGAGCAAAATGGTGAAAAAGTGTTCTGGCTTGGCCAGCGTTAGAGTGGGTGCCGCCGGCGCCCAAATCTAGAGACTCCAGTAATTATTCGGCACAAAAGAGCGCTGCAAGCGCCCTATCTTGCACCGCCGGCGCCCTATCTTGCACCGCCAGCGCCCTATCTGGCACCGCCGGCTCCTAAAGTCGATGGAATTTAATATTTTAGAGTTTTGGCGAATTTTTGAAAGGATGCCTATGGAAACTCTAGGGATTTCATCCCTAACTCTAAAATAACTGATTTTGGACGAGAGAAGGGGGCTCTCTTGCATTCTACTGCTCTCTCTTAGTGTTTTAGTGTGTGTTAAGTGTTAGGGTTTAGTAGAGTAGTGTGTAGAAGTGAGGATTTGAGAGGAATTCTTCTCTAAGGAGTGAAGGAGAAGAAGTAAAGTGAGAGATTGCTTCTTCCTTTCCATTCTAAAGAGAGAATCAAATGTTGTAAAGAAGAGAGAAGAGGATTCAAAGGAACTTCAAAGGGATTGCATTGGGGAAGAGAAAGAGATAAGTTGTATTTTCTTTTGTGGTTTGTATGACTTTTCTTTTATATATAAAATCCATGTTTTATTATATCTTCTCCATGAATTCTGGGTAGTCTTCTTTGTCTTTCTTCTTGCTTAGAGATGTAATGATGGTTTGATGTGGATTTGATGTGCTTTTAATGTATTGAAGAGATTGTAATGGGTTTTTCATTTAGAACTTACTTTTGATTTAGCCAATTGAAATGTTATAATATGTTGTTGAACATTAAGTTTGAAAGGATTTAATGTCCTACAAAAATAATGAAAGATCCATTCAATTTCCATGGATGAATTATGTAGTTCATGGGAATTGCGTACAAATAAATAGGGAAATGTGTTTTGAAGGACTTCAATGTGGAGATTTCAGGGTGACAGGCTGAAATCCCCAAATTGGTTCTAAGATTAGTAATTAATATCAAAGATTAGCCTTCGGGTGAAGGATGAGTGGGGCTCCGAAGTGAGAGCCGGTATCCTCCCAGCCTAGCCTTAGAGTTAATGACTAAACTTAGAATATGTCAATGTTTTTTTCTTATTTAGAGGAGGGGGTACTCTTCTAAAGGTAAAGAATCATCTATGTTCCTATTTAGCACAATAAATTAGATAACTGATCCATATCAATCTGCACATCATATTCTCATTGCAAGAAGAAAGATAAATTTCTTATATATATAAAAAACCTTTCAAATACTTAATTTAGTGTGTCTGTTAGATAATTTTGTTTTCAAGTTATTAGAAGTAATTGTAGTTTAGTTAGTTGCTACTGTTTTCTGCATAGTAGTAGTAGAAGTAAGTGTTGAACTTTAAATCTAATTAGAGTATAGGATTTCGGTGCTTTATTATAACTTATGAAATTTTTACTTTACTTCAACTTAAAGCCTTCTTGTGGGATCGATAACCAGGACTCCATTAGAGCCCTGTATTACTTGATATGATACGTATAATTGCTTTGAATGCTTAGACTTATCAAAATCTTTAAAAATATATAAATTTGAGTTCATAAATTCTTGCAATATAAGTTTCGTGCATCAAGTTTTTGGCACCGTTGCCAGGAAGGTAACGAAGTCAAAGTAAAAAAAAGTATTTGTGTTATTGTATATGCGTAGTAGTGGATCTATAGGTTTAGTGTCTTACGATTCAGAGTTAGAGCGTACTGTCAAAAAAATTAGAAAACAACAAAAACAAATTGAAAATCATTGCGAAATGGCGAATTTTCAAGATAATCAGAGAAATGATATTGGAAATTTACCAAGACCTTTAAGAGATTATGCTAACCCAACAACAAATGAAATTCATATAACTATTCAAAATTCTGATGTTACTGCTAATTCATTTGAACTTAAACCTGCTATTATCCAAATGGTACAAAATAATCAATTTGCTGGAACACCTAATGAGGATCCAAATTTATATCTCCCTAGTTTTTTAGAACTGTGTGCTACTTTTAAATATGATGGAGTGTCTAGTGATGTTGTCAGACTTAGACTTATTCCTTTCTCGTTAAGGGATAAAGCTAAGGCGTGGTTAAACTCGTTAGCATGTGGATCTATTAGAACTTGGAGAGAATTATCTCAAAAGTTTCTATCAAAATATTTCCCTTCATCAAAGACTGCTAAGCTAAGAAATGATATTACATCCTTTTATCAGTTTGAAGGAGAGTCAATATATGAAGCTTGGGAGAGATTTAAAGATCTTCTTAGGAAGTGCACACATCATGCTTTACCAGATTGGTTAATAATTCAAACATTTTATAATGGATTAGTGGGATCATTGAGATCTATTATAGATGTTGTTGCTGGTGGATCATTAATGTCAAAACCTTTTGATGAAGCATACGCATTAATTGAAGAAATGGCTACTAATAATTTTCAATGGCGCTCTAAATGGGTAAATCCTAAGAGAGTAGCTAGTGTTCATGATTCAGATATGATGACTATGGTAGTTTCTCAAATTGCAGCACTTTTTAAAAAAATAGATTAATATGGAATGAATTATTCTCAACCACCTTAAGTGTTGGAGGAAAATTCATTTGGACAGATAAATGAATCTCAAATGCCTTATGAGACTTTAAATGCTATTAATATACCTAACAATCCTTATTCGAATTATTATAATCCTGGTTTGAAGAATCACCCAAATTTCATTGGCATAATAACAATGCTAATGTTAACCTGCAATGGGACCAATTGGAAATTCAAACAATCAAGGCAATACTAAATTTAGATCATCTTATCCCCCTGGATTCAATAGTAACCCACAATTCAAGGATAAAAAGTTGTCTACTAAAGAAATGATTATGAATATGGGAAATCAATTACAAGCTCAAGGTGTTGTTATGAAAAATATTGAAAATCAATTAGGACATATTTTCACTGCACTTAATAATAGACCTTTTGGAACACTTCCAAGCAATGTGGAGATCAATCCAAAAGATCAAAACAAGGAACAACTTAGGGCTATTCAATTAAGGAGTGGAAAAGAATTGGAAACTAGAGTGCAAAAATAAGTTGAAATAGAAAAGGAGAAGGTGGAAATTGAAAATGTTTCAAACAAGATTTATCCATACTTGGTTTATCCTCTTGAGCCAATGAAGATAACTGTTGAAAAACCACCACCTCCATTTCCTCAAAGATTACAGAAACAAAATAGGGATAACAGACTTGGAAATTTTTTGGAAATCCTTAAGAAATTTACATTCCTTTTGTTGAAGTATTAGAACAGATGCCTGACTATGCTAAGTTTATGAAGGACAATTTGAGAAAGAAAAGAAAGTTTACATATCATGAAAATGTTGCATTTAGCAGAGAGTGTAGTGCAATAATTCAAAAGAAGCTTCCTGAAAAACATAAAGATCCTGGTAGTTTCACTATTCCGTGTGCTATAGGGGAAAATTTATTTGGAAAGGCTTTATGTGATCTGAGAGCGAGTATTAATCTAATGCCTTTATCAACTTTCAAAAGGTTGTGAATAGGAGAAATTTCTCCTACAACTGTAACTCTTCAGTTGGCCGATCGTTCCATTACTTACCCTAAAGGAGTGGGGGAAGATGTGTTAATGAAAGTAGATAAATTTATCTTTCCTATGGATTTTATTGTACTTGATATGGAGGAAGATAAAGAAATTCCAATCATTTTGGGAAGACCATTCCTTGCTACTGGAAGAGTGGTAATTGTTGTTCAAAAAGGAGAATTAGCTATGAGAGTTAATGATCAAGAGGTGAATTTTAATATTTTAAAATCTATGAAGTATCCCTCAATGGAAAAAGATAATGAATGTTTTAGGATGGAGGTCTGTGATTATCTGAGAAACGATCATTTTAAAAATATATTTGAAAAAGAAGAAGAACATAAAAAAATATTTGAAGAAGAAATTAAAGATGATGAAAATTCAGATAATGAGAAGAATGAAGATTTGGAGTATGTTCAGGAGAGATTCGAAATATTAGACACTATGGAAGGTGGAAATAAAAGCTTAATTCCATCTATCATAAAACCTCCTGAACTTGAGATGAAAGTTCTCCCTAATCATTTAAAGTATATATTTTTAGGAGAATCATCTACCTTGCCGGTTATAGTATCTTCGGAGTTAAATGATTATCAAGAACTGAAATTGTTGGAAACTTTAAAAAGATACAAGAAAGCTTTTGGATGGACTTTGGCAGATATTAAAGGAGTTAGTCCTTCGATTTTTAAGCACATAATTTTATTAGATGAAGAACATAAACCGAGAGTTGATCCGTAAAGGAGATTGAATCCTATAATGAAAGAAGTAGTTAAGAAAGAGATTTTAAAATGGCTAGATGTTGGAATTATTTATCCTATTTTGGATAGTGCTTGGGTAAGTCCAATACATTGTGTACCGAAAAAGGGAGGAGTGACTGTTGTAGTGAATGAAAGTAATGAAATTATAACCACAAGACAAATTAATGGATGACGAATTTGTATTGACTATCGGAAATTAAATGTCGCCACCAGAAAAGATCACTTTCCTCTTCCATTTCTCGATCAAATGCTATATAGACTTGTTGGACACAAGTACTACTGTTTTCTGGATGGATATACTGGTTACCACCAAATACCTCCTGAGGATCAAGAAAAGACAACATTTACTAGCCCTTATGGAACCTTTGCTTTTCAAAGAATGCCTTTTGGACTGTGTAATGCACCTGCAACATTTGAAAGATGTATAATGTCTATCTTTAGTTGTATGATAGATAATAGAATAGAAGTTTTTATGGATGATTTCTCTGTATTTGGGACTTCTTTTGAAATTTGTTTGGAAAACTTAGCAAAAGTTTTGGAGCTTTGTGAGAAGACAAATCTAGTTCTGAATTGGGAGAAATGTCAATTTATGGTTGCAGGAGGAATTGTGCTTGAGCATAAAATTTCTAAACATGGTATGGAGGTCGATGTTGCTACAATTAGAGTGATTAAGAGATTACCGCCAACCACAACTGTGAGAGAGGTGAGGAGTTTCTTAGGACACGCTGGATTTTACAGGCAATATATTAAATATTTTTCTAAAATTACTAAACCTTTGTGCCAAGTTTTAGAAAATGATAGAAAGTTTGATTTAATTGGTGAATGCTTAAGAACTTTCGAATTATTAAAAGAAAAGTTAATCACTACACATATAATTGTTTCACCCGATTGGGAGAAACTATTTGAACTTATGTTTGATGCTAGTGATTATGCAATCGGAGTAGCATTAGGGCAAAGATATGATAAAGTTTTCAAAGTTATTTACTATGCTATTCAAACTCAAAATGAGGCTCAAATTAATTATACCACAACAGAAAGATATTAGCTATAGTATTTGCTTTTTGAAAAATTTAGACCTTATTTAATTGGAACTAAAATTATTGTGCATACAAACCATTTGGCTATCAAATATTTAATGCAAAAGAAGGATGCAAAACCTAGACTCATTAGATGGATACTTCTTCTGCAAGAATTTGATTTTATGATAGTTGATAGGAAGGAAACTGATAACCAAATAGCTGATCATTTGTCCAAAATAGAAAATGATAAATTATCTAAATTTAAAAAAGAAGTTATAGAAACTTTCCCTGATGAGCAACTTTATACTATTATGGAAAGAAATTTGCCTTGGTATGCTGATATTGTGAATTATATTGTAAGTGATATTGTACCACCTGATTTAACAAGGCAACAACAAAAGAAGTTTAAATATGATGCAAAATTTTATTTTTGGGATGTGCCCTATCTATATAAACAGTGTAAGGATCTGATTATTAGGAATTGTATGCCACAAGAAGAAACAAATTTGATGATTCAACAATGTCATGATTCTGAATTTGGAGGTCATTTTGGTGTTGATAAAACTACTTTTAAGATTTTACAATCTGGATTTTATTGGCCTACTCTATTTAGAAATGTTTATAGATATATTAAATCATGTGATCGATGTCAGAGAGTAGGTAATAAATCTAGAAGAAATAAAATGCCTCTAAATTATAATTTGGAAGTTGAAATTTTTGATGTATGGGGATTAGATTTCATGGGACCATTTACTCCTTCATTTGGAAATCTATATATATTGGTCGCTGTTGATTATGTCTCGAAATGGATTGAAGTTGTTGCTTTACCAAGATGTGATGCTCAGAGCATTTCAAAATTTTTAAAGAAAAATATATTTACAAGATATGGAATGCCGGGAGTGATCATAACTGATGGTGGATCCCATTTCAGGAATAATCAAATTAAGAGATTAAGTGAGAAGTATAATATTATTCATAGAATCTTTACTGCTTATCATCCCCAGACTAGTGGTTTAGTAGAAGTATCTAATCGTGAAATTAAAAGAATTTTTGGAGAAAACTGTGGATAATCATAAATTAGATTGGTATGTTCGATTAGATACTGCTTTATGGGCTTATAAAACTGCTTTTAAAACCCCTATAGGAATGTTTCCTTATAGACTAGTGATTGGTAAGACTAGCCATTTACCAGTTGAATTGGAGCATAAAGCATATTGGGCGATAAGAGAGTTAAATTTAAATTTGAAAAAAGCTGGAGAGAAAAGATTTATGCAATTAAATGAATTGGAAGAGATTAGAAATGCATCTTATCACAATGATAGGATTTATAAAGAGAAAATGAAATTATGGCATGATCGGAAAATATTGAAAAAGAACTTGGAATTTGGACAAAAAGTTTTATTATACAACACAAAATTGAAGTTATTTCCTGGAAAGCTCAAGTCTAAATGGTTAGGATCTTTTACAGTTGTAAAAGTTCATTCTTTTGGAGCTGTTGATATTAAATATCCTAATACTGGAAAGATTTTCAAGGTTAATGGGCATCGATTAAAGCCTTACTTTGAAGGGTTACATCCTTATTTCAAAGAGGTTTTAATGCTGAGTCATCTCGATTAACTGAATGGTTTGTCGGGCTGACGACGTTAAACCAATCTCTTTATGGGAGGCAACCCATATGTATCTTTGTCGTCTGTTTGCTTGTTTGTTGTAGTTATGCTTTTTTTATAGTTGTTTCTGAATCCTAATTACTCCAAAATACTTAAAAAGTTGATAAATGATGGATCGAATCAAGATATTGGAATATTTTGGATCAAACGAAGTTCGGTGAAAGTTTTTTACCACTGGGGCCACCGGCGCCAGAATGGGCACCGTCGGTGCCTCTCGTTTCTGCCCTACTAAACTTGACTGTTTGAGCGCCACTGGCACCCTATCGAGCGCCGCTGGAGCCCGAATTCTGCTTGATGGTTTTTAATTTTCAAAACACAATTTTTGGCGGTTTTTGGTGGGATCTTCGTCCTTATAACTCCCCAAACTCCATTTTTGACTTCTTAACTCCAGAAAAACGAAAACCACCAATACCAATTCGATTCCTATGGATTCCTATGCCATTGAAACCTCTCGATCTTGCATTTGCAATAGAAGGAAGTTCATAAGTTTCGAAGCGCAGTGTTTGTTCAATAAAGTGATAATGAAAAGTTGGATTATTAAGGAAAGGGGCTTCATAAATCGAGGTATGGATAATCCTACAACTAGAACTGAAGAAATTATTAAGGAGAGACGTTGGGAAGTCCTTTGTTTCACTACCGCCGCCGTTGTTGTTCCTATCGTGAAAGAATTCTATGCGAATCTTTATGAGATCAACCAAGGGTTTGTATTTGTGCGTGGTAGATTCGTGCAATTCACTCCTGTACGAATCAAAGATCTCTTCATGATTGAAAACGTTCCTATTTTCCATTATTCTAATTTCAATGCCACGAAGGATAATATGAATGATGTGTATCGATATTTGACGGATGAGAATGAGGAATGGGAAATCAGGGAGAATGGATATATTAGTTTCCCATCTGCATCTCTCAATCCAGTATCGAAGCAATGACATTACTACATTTCGGCAAAATTGCTTCTGATGTTGAAGATAAGCAAGGTGACCAAGGAAAGCGCCATTTTAAATTTCTGCATTCAAACTGCAAGGTCGGTTGACATTGGTAATCTTATTATGAAATCAGTATTTGGACTAATTGTGCATGGATCTAAATATGAGCTTGGACACCCGTCCACCATATTCCTGTTATGTAGTCTGCTACAGGTTCCATATGAAAGTTGGGAAAAGGTTATTCTTTCATGGAGACCTATTGATCCAACCAATCTCTACGACTACCAGACAGTTGGAGATGAGGATGACATGAATCTACTTACTGATCAACCGACACAAACTTCACAGCCGATTCAACCATGCTTTCCGGAAGGTTCCCGAATTATATTGTAGTGGATCAAGCAATTGGAGAAAGAGGAACAAAACGTTATGAATGAGATCAGTAACATTTCTGATTTATTCAATCATATACATTGGAGAATGAAAGAGCAGTTAGATCACACTGGTCGAATTGAGATGGGATTGATCAATCTGATGAAGAAGAACATGGTGATTGCTGAGGAATCATCTGACAAATTTCCATTTCGTCCATTCTATAACTTGTTTGTGCATCGACAATCAATTGGAGACATTAGAGGAGAGGATAGTTCTGAAACTGACATGGAGTATTTTGATGGATTCTACTTATGTATGTTGTGTGTTTAGTTTGTTTTTCTTAGTTATGTTTTGTTTGTGTAGTATTTGCTTTGCTTAGAACTTGAATTTGGATATGCTTGCTTTCATTGTGTGCTTAGATATTAGTGCTTGCATAGCGTAGAGTACTTGCTGCACTAAATATCTAAGAATAGTTGGTTTGAATGAACTTATTTGGTGTGTTTAATGTAACTTAAATTTTATATATATAAGATTGTTGTGTGTTGTTTGTGTGAAGAAATGTGTTAATTATTGCTTATGGGATGATGTATATGCTTATTGAAGTGTTAAACATCATTGTGGATGTCGAAACGATCAAAATTACGAAAAAATTTTCGGACCCAAAAAATATTTTGGACTGGCGCCACCGGCGCTCAAATCCAGAGAGTTTGGCCATATATTTAAATAGAGCGCCGCCGGCGCCCGAACCCATAAATAGGTCTTAAACCCTCAATTTCACGATTTGTGCCCTGGGACCCTCAAATTTTTCCATTTCCTTCGTCTTCTTCCTCCATTTTTGCGATTTTAAAGATCTAGGGCTTGCTAGATCCCGGATTTAAGGAGTTTTCAAGGCTATTCGACACCGGATTTGCACTTCTCTTGGTAAGAGCTTCACTTTAAGTTAAAATTTTTGGATTTTCACCATGGAAATCACTCACATTGCTTATTGTGGAATTTTTGGAGTTTTAGAGAGATTTTGAGATTTCCATGATGAAAATTGCTCTTACTTATTTAAGATAGTGTTTGGAGTTGATACATTGTGAATTTGGGATTATTGGATTTTTTTTTGTAATTTAAGAAATTCACATGGCTCCAAGGGGGAAGAGGAAATTGGATTTTGATGAGGAGAGATTCGTCAATATCAAAACCCAATTTCGCTCTAACTCTATCCTTCACAACAAGAAGTGTATCCAGGATCGAGCTTTTGATAGTTCTGGCGGATTTGTAGAACAATTAATTACAGAGCGAAACTGGGAAAGATTTTGTTATTTCACTGCGAATGGTGCTATAGGAGTTGTTCGAGAATTCTATTCGAATTTACCCTGGACTGAGACTGAGTATGTGCTTGTTAGAGGAAAGATGGTTGAGTTTACTCCTCAACGCATCAATGCTTTCTATCAGACTCGGGAACCATTCGTGTGTGAGTACGAAAACTTTGACACTGGAAGGGAGAATATGAGAGAAGTGATTGCTTTTCTGACTGGCGGGCGAGGAGAATGGAAAGTAAGTCAAAAATAGTTGATAAATTTCCCCGCCTCTACTTTGAATGTGGCTTCAAAAGCCTGGCATTATTTCATTTCTGCAAGGCTATTGCCATCTTATCTCCACAGCGAAGTTACTAGAGATAGAGCGATTCCAAACTATTGTATACAGAAGATGAAAATGATTGATATTGGATCTATTATTTACAAGAATATTCAGACGATTATGAAAGACGAGGCGACTGGAGGATTAGGACATCCTGCTTTAATCCATGCCTTGTATGTTCAGTCTGGAGTAGAGTTCAGTAGTTCTGAGGAAGTGGCTATACCATTGAGACCAATTATAAAGAATATTATTCAGACTTATGAGTCTCATGTGGGAGCTAGAGTTGAGCGTAGGAGTACTGATATTCCTACTACGAGTTATGATGTTCCATCTACATCTGAGCCGCCCACCTTATCTGATATTATGGAGCAGCTGAGACTACAGAGTACTAATATGGATAGACTCCATGGTAGGATGAATGTATTTGAGGGGAGGAGTGATGTGAATGAAGATTAACTGGAGAGGAGAGTGGAGTTTGATATTGCTTATTATGATGCTCAGGTCAGATTTATGAGGGGGAGACTGACGTGATTTTTCCTACTTGCCCCAGCTATACACCATATAGACCTGACCTTGCTGATGACCCCGCTGATGACCCTGCTGCTGATCCTGGTGATGGAGACTGGTAGATAGTTTGTTTTTTTTTTTATTTTTGTTGATCTTATTGTGTTGTGTTGTACTGATATGATATAGTGGATATTTACTTTTCATGTGATGTGTAACCCTGTGTTGTACTGTGTGATGTAGTGTTATTTACTTTTCCTGTTGTATTGTTATGTTGTACTGAAACTTTAAAACTATTAGTTGTATTGTTAGTAGTGTAATTGTATGTTTCATGTTGTAGTGTTTTCTTGGATGTTTAGATGTTTAATGTTAATTTCTCTTTACCCATGCAAATATTTAAAAATTGTTATATCACTGCTACTAATTGTTTCATGTCTGCTAGTTGTAAATTTTGATTATACCAGATAGCTGTTGAAGATTTCAGAATCCCAGCAAAAAGTGGTTAGTTTTCTTCTACTCTAAACTTTTTTAAATTTATTGAAAAACTTAAGTTTTGGGGAGGGAAGAGAAATACTAAACTTTTATTTGTTCTCAACTATTATATTTTCTAAAATTATTAGCATAACTTCAGGAAGTTGAACCTCATTGTAAGATAACTAAAACTTTTTATTTCAGTTGAATATTATGGAAGGATAAGATGAAAATTTTTGGTAATAAAATTTGATTTTATAGAAGTAAGATATTTAGTATGAAAGGATTTGATTATAGTTAACTATTTAAAGTAAAGAAAACTGTATTTTTGAAATGTTAAGGGACTTAAAGTATTGTGTATTAAGAAGAGATTGTGACTTTATGAAAAATAATAAAGCTTGTGCCTAACTATAAAGTAGGGTGGTGTTTCAAGTTTGAACTTTAGAAAAAGGAGAGTGAAGTTAAAAATCATTAAAGGCTATTCAGATATAATAATCCTCAAGAAAAGAAAATAAAAGAAGGATTACCCAAAAAAAAAGAAAGAGAACAAAAAGAGGAAAAAGAAAAAGAGAAAAGAAAAAAAAGAAAGAAAAATGTTTGTGAGGAGAAGCTTGAGGAGATGCCTAATAAAAAATTTGCTTCACTTGAATCACCCTGAAGGGAAAACTTGATTTCATTTCCGAATTTATATTTAAAGTACTAGCCTACATTCTAGTAAAGTTTGCATGAACTCCTTTTTCACATATTCTTTTAAGGCACTCTTAATGTGATAAATTATGGTTTATCTTGAAATAAATAGAATACTAGAACTCTTAGACTTGATTACTGAATATTCTTATACCTTTAATGTTGACCTGAGTTACTAAACTTTTGCTGAAAATCTAACCAACAAATTCTTTTGAATGAAAATTTTAGTGTCTTACAGTTGAAAAGTACATTGCCTAGAGTTATATTTTATGTAGTAAAAGGATTACTTGAGGACAAGTAATAGTTTAAGTTTGGGGGATTTTGACGCACCAAAAATATATACGGTTTTTGTAATCTAATTTTACCCATTTTTGGTTATATTGCACTTTAAAGAAAGGAATTTTTCATGATTTGTTGCAGGTATGATGATTTTAGGTGATTGAAACGAAAAGATGCAAAAAGGAGCGAATTCAGAGCAAAAAGGAGCAAAAAGGAGCGAATCTGGAGCAAAAAGGAGCAAAAAGGAGCAAAATTATGAAAACGTGTTCTAGCGCCGCTGGCGCCCAAATCCAGAGACTCCAGCAATTATTCAGCACGATAGAGCACATCCGGCGCCCTATCTAGAGCCGCCGGCGCCCAAAGTCGGTGGAATTCAAAATTTGAGAGTTTTGACAAAATTTTGAAGGGATGCCTATGGAAACTCTTAGGATTTCGTCCCTACCTCTAAAATAACTGATTTTGGATGAGAGAAGGGGGCTCTCTTACATTCTATTGCTCTCTCTTAGTGTTTTAGTGTGTGTTAAGTGTTAGGATTTAGTAGAGTAGTGTGTAGAAGTGAGGATTTGAGAGGAATTCTTCTCTAAGGAGTGAAGGAGAAGAAGTAAAGTGTTCCTTTCCATTCTAAAGAGAGAATCAAGTGTTGTAAAGAAGAGAGAAGAGGATTCAAAGGAACTTCAAAGGAATTGCATTGATGAAGAGAAAGAGATAAGTTGTATTTTCTTTGTGGTTTGTATGACTTTTCTTTTATATACAAAATCCATGTTTTATTATATCTTCTCCATGAATTCTGAGTAGTCATCTTTGCCCTTCTTCTTTCTTAGAGATGTGATGATGGCTTGATGTGGATTTGATGTGCTTTTAATGTATTGAGGAGATTGTGATGGTTTTTCATTTAAAACTTAATTTACTTTCGATTTAGCCAATTGAAATGTTAAAATATGTTGTTGAACATTAAGTTTGAAAGGATTTAATGTCCTACAAAAATAATGAAAGATCTATTCAATTTCCATGGATGAATTGCGTAGTTCATGGGAATTGCGTGCAAATAAATAGAAAAATATGTTTTGAAGGACCTCAATGTGGAGATTTCAGGGTGACAGGCTGAAATCCCCAAATTAGTTCTAAGATTAGTAATTAATATCAAAGGTTAGCCTTTGGGTGAAGGGTGAGTGAAAGCTCCGAAGTGAAAGCTGGTATCCTCCCAGCCTAGCCTTAGAGTTAATGACTAAACTTAGAATATGTCAATGTTTTTTTCTTATTTTGAGGAGGGGGTACTCTTCTAAAGGTAAAGAATCATCTATGTTCCTATTTGGCATAATAAATTAGATAACTGATCCATATCAATCCAGACATCATATTCTCATTGCAAGAAGAAAGATACTTTTCTCCTATATATCAAAAATCTTTCAAATACTTAATTTAGTTTGTCTGTTAGATAATTTTGTTTTCAAGTTATTAGAAGTAATTGTAGTTTAGTTAGTTGTTACTGTTTTCTGCATAGTAGTAGTAGAAGTAAGTGTTGAACTTTAAACGTAATTAGAGTATAGGATTTTGGTACTTTATTATAGCTTGTGAAGTTTTTACTTTACTTCAACTTAAAACCTCCCTGTGGGATTGATAACCAGGACTCCATTAGAGCCCTATATTACTTGATACGATACGTATACTTGAGTTGAATTCTTGGACTTATCAAAATCATTAAAAATATATAAATTTGAGTTCATAAATTCTTGCAATACAAGTCTCGTGCATCAATAGACTAGAATTTGACTAAGGACCTTTTATCTCGCTTCCCTGTGGGATCGATAACTAAAACTCCACTAGATCCCTGTATTACTTGAGCAAGACGTCAACTTGCATTAATATAAGTGACTTTATTATTAATCAATTACACCCATTTTTATCACCTCATAAAGTCACGGTCAGAATTCAACGAGGAAGTTTCCGCTGGGGAAGGGTAATGAAATACGTTCTTTAGGGAGCTATGAATTTCAAGCCTCCAAATTCTGAAGGAGTCCGATTCAATTCAATTTGAAATTGGAATTTGGATTTAGAACTATGATTTGATTTGAATTTAATTTCAATTTAAATTTTGAGTTTGAATTTGATTTTGGACTTTATGGAATTTATGGAGTTTAAAATTTATGGAATTTATGGAATTTTTACTTTGATTTGATTTTGCAAATTTCAATTTCATGGGAGTCTTCGAGTTCAAGTGAGTGCAGAGAGGAGAGTCAGAATTTAGGTACCGACTTTGAAGAAAGGGAATCATAATTTAAGCATTGATCCCGAAGGCTGAGAACTGTAATTTAAGTAATAGTCTAAAAAATGACAATCAGAATTTAGGTACCGATCTCAGAATATGGTGAATGTGGAAAATATCTAGCAAAGGAAGCAAAATTTTTGGGAAATTTAGGGAACCAGACAACTGAGCTCCGACCATAGAATTACTTGGAAGGTGAAAAATTTCTAAGATAGGATGTGGAAATTTAGGGAATTTGAAGGAATCAAACAACTGAGCTCCGACCCTGGAATTTCATGAAAGGCATAAAATTTCTCGGATAGGATGTGAAAATTTAGAAAATTTGAAGGAATCAAACGATAGTGCTCCGATCCTAGAATTTCATGGAAGGAGGAAAATTTCTTCGGTAGGATGTGGAAATTTAAAGAATTTGAAGGAATCGGACGACTGATCTCCGACCCTGGAATTTCATGGAATGCGGAAAATTTCTTAGATAGGATGTGGAAATTTAGAGAATTTGAAGAAATCAGACAATTGAATTCCGACCCTGGAATTTCATGGAAGACAAAAAATTTCTCGGAAAGGATGTAGAAATTTAAGGAATTTGAAGGAATCGGGCGACTGAGCCCCAACTCTGGAATTTCGTGGATGGCGGAAAATTTCTCAAATAGGATGTGGAAATTTAGGGAATTTGAAGGAATCAGACGATTAAGCCCCGACCCTGAAATTTCATCGAAGGCGTAAAATTTCTTGGATATGATGTGGAAATTTAGGGAATTTGAAGGAATCAGACGATTATGCTACTATCATGGAGTTTCATGGAAGGTGGAAAATTTTTTGGATACGATGTGGAAATTTAACGAATTTGAAATAATCAGACGACTGAGCTCCGACCCTAGAATTTCATGGAAGACAACAAATTTCTCGGATAGGATGTTGAAATTTAGGGAATTTGAATGAATCAGACGACTGAGCTCCGACCTAGAATTTCATGGAAGGCGGAAATTTTAGTTAAAGGATTAATTAGTGTTTCAATTAAGTTATTTAATATTATATTTTAATTATATATTTAATCATTTGTTTAAATAACTTTGGGTTTTAATTTTATTATTCCTGACTTAATTAAATGACTATTATTTTAATTGAATATTAGGATTAATTATTAAGTTAATTAAGTATCTTTTTTATGAAATTAAATAATTATGACTTAATTACATTCTTTAGATTCCATTCAAATAATCAATAATTTAGATAACATTTTATAAATTTAATTAATTAATTAGTGGCCTTTATGGTTTCATTAATTAAATAATGAGTTGATTAAGTTATCTTAAGAACCTGTTAGTGGAATAGTGACTTAATTAGTGGATATTACTTTTTGCCCAAGGTGATTAAGGTTAATTAGGTCTCTGTTTAGATAGGATTAGTGAATTAGAAGATATTTAGAAATATTTAGATGTGTTAAGTGCTCAGTTAGAGTAATTAGGGAAAATTAGAAGGTAATTAGTGTAGGAACATGTAACTAAGGTTAACTTAGGCATTTTAGAAGGCTTTATCTATTGTTTTTGAAAGATCAAGGAAGAAAAACATTCAACTAACATAATAAAACAAAACAAAATAAAAAGTTCTATGGAGTTTTATCAAAAAGATTAACATTTGCACACAATATTATAAAAATTTTCAAAATTTTCAGATGGAACACACTTAGATATTTTTGGTTTTGGCAGGAAAAACATAAAAACATGTTCAATTATATATAACAACATCAAATTACTACACTACTATGCAATTGAACCAAAAATCCTATGGACCCATTGAGAACATTTTGGTTTTGCCCAAAAGAGCATATACACGTCATTTTCATGAAATAATACCACAATGACATTCACATATATGTTTACATTAAAAGCCCTATGGATTATCATAAAATTTTGCAGAGGGCATAGTAAAATTTCAAAATGAAGAATTGATTTAACAAAACTATTGAGAATTTGTAAATTGTATGACAAATTTTAGAGAATTAAAACAAGACATGTATGAAACATGGTTAATTTTTGGAATTGATGGAAAGAAATTGAAAGATTGCAACAAGTTGAATTGTACCTTCCTCCTTTTTGGTTGATGTTCCTTCTTGCTATTGATCTTCTTCTCCTTGATTTCTCGATTTAGGGTTTAGAAGGGGAGAAGGAATGGCTCGGTTATGGGGTTTGGCAAGGGTATTTGAGAGAGAGACGAGAGGGAACAAAATGAGGAGAAGTGGTGGGCCTTGGTGGTATCAGCCACTGGGGACAGGTTTTGGTGGGAAAGGTTATTAAAATTAAATGGAGGGCCAAGATTAAGTGGGAGCTTGGAGATTTGAAATGAAGTGGAAGAAGAGAGCGTAAGGGTGTCACGGTCTGATGTGTTGGACCAATGGGAGGAAGTCCCATGGATTGGTGAGGTGGCAAGCTAAGAGTTGTTGAATGGAAAGAAAAGAAAGGGTGAGGATTACTAGGTCAAACTTGTAATTTTTTAAAAATAGATGGATGTTTTGGTAATTTTACAAAGACATTTATGAAAAAACTTTTTAAAATGAAGCTCTATAGCTCAAGATATGGTCAATTGAAGTGGCTAGGTGGTTGGAGAGATGATTACAAGGTGGTTGAGAGTTGACTCAAACCCATTTGAAAAAGAAAAAATTATAAGGAATTTAATGGTCCAAGTGATTTTGGCTAATACAAGCTCTATAAAAAGATATGATCGGTCAAAGTGGGCCCCAACCTTAGAGAGAGAAAATAATGGATTTTGAGAAAATCTTATTTGATTTTATTGATCCAAATTGTGTATATTTGAATTAAGAATAACTTTTGCTGAAGTTTGGTGTTGAATTGTAGCCATTTTGAGGGCCTTATAGTCAAATTATTGTATTATCATCTAAAGTATCATTTTTCTCTCTTCTGATTATCGTCAGCTCAAAAGATACCCAAACGAGGTCAGATTTGAGTGCAGAGTGATTCATTTGTAAGATTTCGATAATACAGAAGTAATTGCAAATTCTATTTTCAAAAATAATGATTTGTTGAAAATTTTTTTATGTATGACTATTTTTCATGTAAGGAAATCCTAAGTGCCCAATTTTACGTAAAAGCAGTGTCCGATGACCATCAAATTTTTTTGCAAGATTTTCATATGTCAATATGAAGATAATGCAAACAAAATGTAATTTGGATCATTGAATTGAACTGTGGAAGAAAATGAAAAATTTAGAGATTTCAGGATAATGTGCATGCATGAAAACATTGAATTGAAGAGTTTTACGTAAAAATTGCTTCAAACAATCATCAAATTTATTTGCATGATTTATATAAGTGATAATAAACCGCATACAACTTTCAGAATGAGCTTTTGAGTCATATAATAGCCTAAGGAAAGAAAACAATAATCCTAGGTTTCGATGATTAAGATTGTTTTAAGGGTTATTTCTGTGTTTGGTTAAAATTATTTATGTTTTAAGATTTTTCTTATTTGCTTTTGATCTTATGGAATTAAAAACTCAATTTTCTTAAATTAGAGTTAATTCAAGACCAAGCTCAAGTAAAGTCTCATTAAGCTTAAACCAAGAAAAATAGAGTTGATAAAAAATGAGGTCAACAATGGAGAGACTCATGTAGATGATTTTGATGACCTCTCAATTTCGTAAAATGACACTTTATTTGAAAATTTTTGTGGGATGAATTCTCATGCATGAAAGTTCATCACGTAAAATTTCAAGTAAAAAGTCATCAAATAGTTGTCAAAACTTCATGATGTACATATATATTAATAATGAATCAAAGCACGAAGTTCCAAGCATTAAAATAACCTATAGTGCAAGTGATAATTCTGGAGTATAAAAAAATAATTTCAGAATATTCCCTCATTGAGCAGCTTTTCCATCCACCTTTAGAATTTGATTGAAGTTAATTAGATTTTTTTTTCATTATGCGAGTATTCTTATTGAATATTATATCAATAAGATTAAAAATTAGGACACGATTATATTTGCAAAGAATATCATTTAAAACTCACAAGCAAACTAGCTAACAAGCTCGAGAAATAGTTTTATTTAAAGTTCAAAAATAAAGTCACAAATAAGCTTGATTTAATGCTTATGAATAAGATCGTTTAATTAATATCCTGTGAATAAACTCAATTAAAAACTTATTTAAATTTAATTAAAAAAATTCATAATACATAAATTTAGATAAATGCTCATTTTTAGTTATTCATTTATTTTGTAGATATATATGCTTATTTTAGTTATTTATATAGTAGACCAATAATTTAAAAGCTCATTTGTTTTTAGAAGTTCAATGAATGACTCATTTGTAAGTTCAACAAAGCTCATCTGATTAGAAAATAAATAACACAGTACCACTAATTTTAACTTGATCTATAAATATCATTTGAATAGAATATAAGTAGCTCGATAATACTATTTAATCTGCTCAACAATAACTCAATTATCATCATATAAAACAAACATGAACCAACTCAAATAGTCAAAATTAAAAATGAACTAAGCTTGAGCTTAGACACAAAAGCTTGATTTGACTCGAGCTGAAATTCTATAAACAAGCTCAAACTTGAATATAGCACTGATCGACTTAACTCGGTTCATTTGTAGCATAGGAATGTAGGTCAAAAAAAGATCCCATAATGATCCATTGAATAAATTGTGACCCAAAGGGATGGATCACAAGGTTATCACCTAAAGACCAAAAGGATGTTATGTCATTACATATGGTCAACGTACTATAAAAGGCTACCAAAACCAACTACAAGTCTTATAATCTTATTTGAAAAGGATTACCAATTAAACTCATCTAAAATGATCACTATGTAATATAAGATTTGTAAAGCTATTTTAATCTAAGAATTGTATCTTATGCTCTTAAGTGAGCAGTACAATGATCACTATGACTCACGAAATTTGCATTAGTGCCTACGACCAGTAAAACGGGTTTAATGTAAAATTGATTCAAGCAAATCCTCAAAAATAATATAAATTAGAAGCATTTACGTAAATACCACCCAATTCCGACATATATACAGATCTAACACTCATATTTTGCTTCTTACATTTATACCATCTAAATCTGTCGTGTCACATAAAAATACCCCAATTCTAGAAAAAATATTCGGTCCGGAGTCCGGACGCAGCGCTGCGTCCGGACTCCAGACCGAATAATTTTTCCCAATTCTAACTCTAAAAAGTGAAATGCGCATTTTCATGCGTGGGTAAGGTGGTACGTATGTAACAATTGAAATTTTGGTGCTAAATATGTAAATAAGAATTGAGTGATATGCATTTAAAATTTTCTTATAAATTAATCAAATATTGACTATCACCAAGATCTCTTAGTTATTAATCTTTTGATTTTGAAATTTTGGCTTAAATAAATACGTCGTACTTGTATTGATTTGTGCTGGTATATTTGCAGTGGGAGTGATTTTATAACATCTTAGTGTTACATTAAAGTCCATCACACATTCTGATAATATAAGAGAAGCAGTAATAGATACCTCAATTTTTTACATGAAAAATCCTGAAAAAGGAAAAAAATGACAGGGCCTTTTGAAATAATCCACTATGTAATTGTATGTACATGGGCTCACTCTTCTCTTGAATTAGAGAAGACGAAATTACAATGATGATGCACAACAGCCGTCCAATAATACCAATTGTAAGGGCTGCAAAGACCATAGTTGATTATTATGAACGCAACAACCTGCCATAGATGTTGTAGACGTGGTTGTAGCATCAGCTAGTCGTTGAGGCCGTAATTGAAATTTGTTATTGTAGTTGGTCGTGTAGGTCATAAATGATTGCTTCAGGAGCGTTGGTTGGTCACAGAGGCCGTAGTAGAGAGCTGCAGAAGTTGTGAGCCACATAGGTCGTAGTTTGTCAAATATGTCATAGTGTTGAGCTGTGATAAAGTCCATAGGACATAGAGGTGAGAGTTGAGAGTTGCATGAGTTGTAAGCCACTTAGGCCGTATTTGGACACAAAAGTCAGTGTTGAGTTACAATAACATTCTTAGGCCACTATGACCCGAGTTGGGAGCTATATGAGCTGTGAGCCATATAGGTCATAGTTAGTCACATAAGTCATAGTGACGAGAAGTGATACCATCTGTAGGCCTTATTGGCAAGATTTGGAAGCTGCTAGAGTTACAAATAAAGCTGTCAAAAAAGCCCGTTGTTCGCTAACAATTTGTGTTTGGCTAGCCGGAGAGTTCGTGTTCGATTCATTCGATAAGCAAACGAGACGAACACGAACAATTTTTTTTTCATTTGATTTATAAACGAACCAAACACGAACAGTCATCTGTTCGATCGTGTTTGAATCGTTATTGTTCGAAATATAAAATAATTTAAAATAATTTTATATAAAAATTTATTATATTTTTAAAATAATTATGTACTCTAAAAATTTCATATTTAAGAAATTAAATCCTGTAAAGTTTATCTAAAAATTTATTATCTTCTTAACAATTTAAACAATTCAAATTATACAAACAAATTTGAAAGATTTCAAATAATTCAAATAATTCAAATAATTCAAACAATTCGAATAATTCGAACAATTCGAACAATTCGAGCATTTCTAACTAATTTCAAACAAATCAAGCCGAACACTAACAGTAGCTTCACGAACAATTTCAAGCACAATCCTATTTCAAACACACTTAATTTTAAACGAACCGAACACGAACATGAGCTCTGTTCATTCGTGTTCGATTCGTTTACACTCCTAGCTGCATACCACGTAGGTTGTAGTTTGTCACATAGGTCATAGTGATGAGTAGTGATAACGTTTGTAGACAACAAAAACCGTAGTTGGGAGCTGCATGAGTTGTGGGTCACATTAGTCATAGTTGGTTACATAGACCGTAGTGTTGAGGTACAATACCGTTCATAGATATAGAGGTCTAAGTTGGGAGCTGCATGAGCTGTAATAACGTCCGTAGGCCATAAAGGTCAAAATTTAGAGCTGTTTAAGTTGTGATAACGTTTGTAGGCAACAAAAGCCGAGATTAGGAGTAGAATGAGTTGTGATAACATCCATAAGACAGATAGGCTAGGGTTGGAAGCTGTAGACCACATAGATCGTATTTGGTCGTGTAGTTTGAAGTGGGGAGTTGTAATAATGTTTTTAGGCCACAGAGGTCAAAGTTAGAAGTTGTGCGAGTTCTGGACAGTGTAGGCCATGGTTATTCATGTCATAGTGGAGAGCTATAATAATATTTGTAGGCTGCATATGTCAGAGTTAGGAGAAGTGTGAGTTGTGGACAGTGTAATTCGTAGTGCAGAGCATATTCAGGGTGTCTTATTATATCGTCTTCAAGGTGCATTGTTGCACCTAACTCAGGGTGTGTTGCTCTCTATGATGTTTTGTTACTTCGTAGAGCTAGCCATTACCGTGCACGACAATTCATTAGTTCACATTGTTCACTTGATTCCATAAGAGGCTTCATTGCAACGAGTATGGGGCGACCAATGGTAGTTGACAATTGTGAGGGAGTTTTGGTTGATTGTGGCTGGAGAAGCAGGAAGCATTCATCAAATTTTCGGTATGGAATGACACAATAAGTCAACTCCTTCTGATCCAGCTCCAACTCTTTGTCAATTCAAGGTCTCCCCTTTTATGAAGGGGGTAGAGATCTATTTATAGAGTCTCAGAGAGGCTTCCTTGCAAAAAAAAGAAAAGAATTCATATCATTCTATCAAACAGCCGGAGAGGTTCATTTGATTGAATGGTATCATGTGGAGATTTGAGTATTTTAGCAATGTTAAAATTGAGCGATCTTTGGCTCGTTGGATTCTTCTCGTCAAAACGTTTGATATGAGTATAAGCTTATAGAATTAAGAGTCCATTTGAACTTCCAATTTGGCACCAACATATTTCAAACTGATTTAATGAGTTGACCAAGGCTTGATCTGACACAGATTGAAAAAAAATTTGTTTTAAGGGGTTTGTCTCCATGAATCGGTCAGTTTGTCTGTAATTTTGCTAAAATCAAAATTATGGATGATCTTAGTTAGAGTTTCAACTTTTCTTACTCAAAAAAGCATCGAAATAATCACCTTGAGATGCACATTAAATGAAAAAAATTTGGTGATGATGTATCAGTTGCCCCATTATTATTTGGCGATGCTTCTTTCGTTTTCTAAAAATACTAGAAATTATGATTTCTTCCTCTTTTTCTCTCCCCCCCTTTATTTTAGTATGCACACACACACACACACAATATATATATATATATATATATATATATATATATATATATATATATATATATATATATATAAGCTTATGATAAGATTTCAAGAGAAGTTCCTTAGAGAGTGATACACCTAAAATATATAGTGTTTTTATGCACATTTTTATACATATTTTTGATGATATTGCACTTTAATGGAATGTATTTTGTGTTTTTCTTATAGGTATGATGAAAATAAGTGATTATGATGAAAGGAGCAAAATTGGATCAAATTTGGAGCAAAAAAATGAAAAAATAAAAAATTTGACACTGGAGGCTAAGTTCCGTCTGGTCGAGGCTTAGGCACCACAGTTATAAAAATCTAATTTAATCAAATTTAGCGTCATTTCCAAGGGATGTTTGAGGCAACTTTTCATGGTAACCTCCTTAACTTCCTTTTGGCTGCAGGAGTGATCCAAGGGATGCAAGGTTTGGTGGATACATTGAATCGGGACACAATTTGAAGAGACATCAAGACAACTTTTGGATTATTATTAAAATTATGTTTATGTAATTTGCATAAGAGTCTTTTAAGAATGAGAGTCTTTTAAGAAGGAGAGTTTTCTTTTTTAAGTTTTTTACAGAGTTGAGAGAGTGTGTGAGGGAGAGAAATCAGTAGGAGTAGGAGTAGGAGTAGAGAGTAAGCAAGGAGAAAGGGGTTGGAGTGAAGCCTTTTTCTCACCAATTCTCTTCCCTCATTTTATTTAGTTTTTATTGAAGTCTAAAAGTCTGTTTCTGAGTCATCAGAGTTGGGCGACCAACTCTAAAGAGTCTTTAGTGGAAAGTCAAGTTTAAAAAGAACTTCCGGAGTTTTGTGGACATGATTTTCAGATAAGTATTTACTTCTATTTTTATATTTAGTTTTTAATTAAAACTTGTGCTTTCACTATAATTTCTATTTTCAAATCAATGTGTGCTTGTGTTTTCTCCATGAGTTCTGAGCAATTTTATTTATATTTTCTTTCTTAAATGAAGAAGTAATTAAATTATGTAAGATTGTTGTGTAATGTATAAGTATTTAAAGTTGGAATAAGTTGTGAAGATTTAATTCCATGAACTTAATTTACTTCTTAATTGGCCAGTTAAGATGTTAAAATTTATTGTGAGATTATGTAAGATCCAATGTGGTATTGTCTCAAACAACAAATAGTAAAAATCATATGCAATTATATGGGTGAGAATTGTAGTCCATATAATTGAATGCAAATATATTAGGAGATATGTTTTCAATGGGGAGTAAAATTAGAAGACTTTAGAGTGACAGGCTAAAGCCCCCTAATTTGGTTTGATATTTTAAATTTTCTTATGAAAAGTTAGCCCCCAAGTGGAGGGAATCGGGGAACTCTAGAGTGAGATCTGGTATCTTTCCTGCCAAACCATTTTCAAAATTTTAAAATTTCAAATTAACCAATGTTCTTTATAAAACCAAGGGTAAAGAATAAATTTGCTCCTATTTGTCACAACATATTTAAATAATTCCACAACAATACTTTCATAATTATTACTGCTTTATAAGAGAAAGAAAAAGATATTTTATTTCCTAGTGTTTTATATCATGTTTTAAAGTTCTGATAATTTTCATTTCCTCCTTAGCTTTTTATCAAAAATACCAAAAAGAACTTTCAAACATTACAAATCAAAACATACTTTCAAAAATCGTTTATAAAGTAAAAATATAATTTTCTTATTTCTTTAAAAAGTTTTTACATTTCCCTGTGGGTTCGATATCTCGGGGCTTAATAAAAAAGTCTTATATTATTTGATTAACGATACGTATACTTGTGTATTATCCCATATTATAAAATCATAATTTTCATATCTAAATCGTAAGCACATATATTTGGAGCATATTTGAAGCATATGGGATGGCAACTCAAGATGCAATTCAGTCATACAAGTCACGTGGAAGAAGCGGATATGGGGATGTTCTCGAAGAACAAGTGGTTAGAAGAAGATGTAAAAGTGTTCAATCATTGCCCGTTCTATCATATTTATATTTCATAATGGTCAAATGGAAATAATAGTGGTTCTGGATATATTCCGCCTACTGCATAATGGAATTAAATGTTAGTTTGATCTTATGGTTTGTTTTGTGTATCTTATGTTTTATGTGTTTGATGTTTTAAGTGTTTAATGTTTTATGTTTGTGTTATGTTGCACTTTAATGTGTGATTGTTGCATCTTAGTGATGTAAACCTATCTCTATGATTATTGCGTCTGTTTGTATCTAGGTAATTTCATCCAAAGTGTTTGGATAGAAATTTTTAGCTTGTATTAAGTGTGGTTTTTTTTTAATATAAGTTTGTGTTTGTGTGAAACTTGATTGGAATCGATGGATATTAAAATTTGAAATTGGAGTATTGGGAGATTTATGGGGAAGAGACAATTATTTTGAGAAGATTAAGGGTGATTAACTAAGTGGTTTAGTGTATTTTCTTAATCGTGAAAATTTGGGCACTGGCGGCTAAGCACCAGAGTGCCGGCGCTTAAGCGCCAGATTTCGTGGCTAAGCGCTGAAGGCCTCACTCTTAAGCGCCGGTTTGCAAAATTTGATTTTCAGCAGTTAAAAACCCGAAGATTGCCATTTTAACTACCCCTATAGTTTTCAACCTCTGATTTTTGAGGAAAAAGGAGCCTAGGGCATCAATATATTGAATCATTTGAAAGTCGAACTCAACAAAAATTATTAGATTTGGATTCCTTGCAGTAAGAGCACTACTCCTAAGTAAAAAATTTTTATTTTCACCATGTATTTTGAGTACATTTTGGAAAATCCTAAAATCACTATTCATGGTGAAAATTTGAGGAAAAGGATGAGAAATTTCTTGGATTTAGTGGAAATTACTTTTGGAAGTTAATTTTGCAAATTTAATTTGATTTTGGAATTTATGGTGAATTTTTTTTCGTGAATGTTTAAAGATGGCTCCAAAGTCAAAGCTTGCGAAAGAAAAGACAAGATTTGATTCTGACAAGTTTGTTAGTGCAAGGGCTGCGGAACGTTAAGTCGACGCACTACAGTCACGTAAATTGATTCCTGAGTGTGTGTTCAGTAAGCCAGGAGAAGTTATTGAAGAGATGATTTCTAGAAGGAATTGGGAGAATTATTGTTGCTTCTCTGTTGTTACTGTTGTTTCTGTGGTCAGAGAGTTTTATGTGAACTTACCTGCAGCATAAGAGAACTTGGAGATGGTGAGGAGGCAAGAAGTTGATTTTTCACCAGCAGTAATCAATACTTTTTTATTGACTACCTCCTGATATGTTTTTTTTATTCTAAATATCATCCTACTGAGGAAGAGATGAGATAATGGCATTTCTAACTGATGGAAGAGGATTATGGAAGATAATTAATGATAGAAGAGTCAATTTTCAGGCTTCTAAGTTAAATGCCACTTGTAAAGCATGGCATTATTTTATCTCATCTAAGCTGTTGCCTTCAAGTCATACTAGTGAAGTTATAAGGGAGAGAGCTGTGTTGAACTATTGCATTCAACAAGAGAAGCCTATAGAGCAATCATTTATGATTATATTTTGAATTGTGCCAGATCTACCACTACTGCAGGTATGGGATTCCTCCCTTGATTTATTTATTATGTGAGCGGTTTGAAATTTGAAACTTGAGAAGAGGTTCTTCAGCCTTTGAAATGAATTACCAGTGTAAACGTTGGAGCTTGCACTGTACATTCAAAGTTTGGCTAGAGAGGAGGATTTGGTAGGGTTTCTACAGCTTCTGCATTTGCTTTTGCTGCTTCTACTTCCTGTGCAACTACTTCCCGAGCTTCATCATCTAGTGATTCATAGACTAGTTTGTTGAGAAAGATTTTGAAGAAGGTGAGTCTTACTCGTGACCATGTTAGAGACATGGATGGTAAGATGGATAATATGCAACGATATATTGTAAACATGATGAATATGAGGAGAATTATCAGCATTATTTGGATGGATTGATTAGAGGTGATCTGAGTGCTGAGATGTCCTCTCATCCATTCTATATACCTTATGTGTCATCCATAGATTGGAACGAGCAAGATGATGATGATGATGATTAGTAGATTTGTTTTTTTTTTGTGTTATTAAGTTTTTGTTGATGTACTGATGTATGTTGTGTCTTGTGTTTTATTTTGGTTTTGTGTTTGTGGTATGAACTCTGGTAGTATGCTGATTGTACTTGGACTATTTTTTATGCATATTCAGATGTATCTTTGTTGGATTGATATTCTATATGTTGCTTTGTGTGATGTATGTGTAGTAGTAAATATTTTAATGTGTATGTTGTGTCAGAGTTTTTATAGTGTGTACTTTAATTCCAAAACTATTAGGAGAATATGGAACATACGAAAAACTATTATCTAAAAACTGCATGTTTTAAAACTTTTTAAAATCTACTACTACTATTTGTTATCTAGTATTGGTGTGATTTCAGTTATTTTCAGTTGGTCTGTATTTGCTTTGAAAACCTCCACTACTATATAAGTCTTTTGAAATTTTTACTTTTCTTTTTATAAAAATTAAAAAAAAATTAAATTTGATTTCTTTTTACTCCTTTTTTTAAATTGTTATAACTTGCATATTTAGGATATTAAGATTCCTGCAAGCATGTTATGTTAGTTTTAATTCTCACCCATGTATCATTTCTTATGCTTAAATGTTTTATCCTAACTAAAAATTAAAGTTTGGGTGGGGGGGGGAATTTTAAAAACATAAAATTTTTCAAAAACCTAAAATTTTATTTGTTCTCAAGAATACTTAAAATTAATTTGATTTTTGATTGAAATAAATTATGTGTATGTAGTTATATTAGGGGAACAAAATTTTTAATATAGAAATGAATAAGCGAATTTAGTTAAAATTTATAGTAATAATGAAAATTTTAAAGTTAAAATTTTCTTAGTAAAGAAGTGTTAAATATAGTTAAACTATCTTTAGTAAGAAATGTTGTATTTTTGGATAAATAGAAGATTTGACTTTTATTCTTCAAAGCTTAAATTTATTTTATTGAGGAGTAATTTTTAAATACTATTATTATGATTTTTAAGTGAAAGATGTATATCAAACCTTTATTTTAAATGAAAGGGTGGAATTCAAAATCATTAAAGGTTTATCCAGATACAGTAATCCTTGCCTACAAAAAAAAGTATGTGAAAAGGGAGGAGAAGCTTGAGGATTTAAGGGCCTAATCAAAAATTGGTTTCATACCTAAAGTATAAGATATAAGTTCTGAGAAAATCTAAAACTTAAGGTTATAATATAGTAAGTAAAATTATTTTCAAATAAAGATTTCTAAGTGAGAAAAATAAATGTGTGAATCCTATATTTTGAAGAATCTACAAGTATTTCTGAATTAGATAGAAACATATATTTTACATTATCCTTTATCTAAGAACTTTCTAAACTTTAAGTTGGTCTTAATTACTAAAATTTTTTCTAAATTGGACTATTCCATTTCTAGAACAAAATTTTGTTACCTTCCTAAGAAACTCATTACATAATTTGCATGCTAAAATGTTCTATGTGATTAAAAGTCACTTGAGGATAAGTAACATTTTAAGTTTGGGGGATTTTGATACACCTAAAATATATAGTGTTTTTATGTACATTTTTATACCTATTTTTGATGATATTGCACTTTAATGGAAGGTATTTTATGTTTTTCTTGCAGGTATGATGAAAATGAGTGATTATGAAGAAAGAAGCAAAATTAGATCAAATTTGGAGCAAAATAATGAAAAAATGAAAAAATGGACACTGGCAGCTAAGCGCCGCCTGGTCGGCACTTAGGCACCACAGTTATAAAAATCAAATTTAATCAAAATTTATGTCATTTCCAAGGGGTGTTCGATGCAACTTTTGATGGTGACCTCATTAACTTCCTTTTGGAGACAGAAGTGATCTAAGGGATGCAAGGTTTGGTGGATACATTAAATTGGAACACAATTTGAAGAGACACCAAGGCACATTTTGGATTATTATTAAAATTATGTCATGTAATTTGCATGAGAGTCTCTTAAGAATGAGAGTCTTTTAAGGAGAGTTTTCTTTTTGAGTTTTTTACAGAGTTGAGAGAGTGTGTGAGGGAGAGAAATCAGTAGGAGTGGGAGTAGTGAGTAAGAAAGGAGAAAGGGGTTGGATGCCTTCTTCTCACCAATTCTCTTCCTTCCTTTTATTTAGTTTTTATTGAAGTTTGAAGTCTGTTTCTGAGTCATCAGAGTTTGGCGACCCACTCTGAGGGGTGTTTTAGTGGAAAGTCAAGTTTCAAAGGAAATTCCGGAGTCTTGTGGAGACGATTTTCAAATAAATGTTTACTTCTATTTTTATATTTAGTTTTTAATTAAAACTTGTTGTGTTTTCATTATGATTTCTATTTTCAAATCAATGTGTGCTTGTTTTTTCTCCATGAGTTCTGAGTAGTTTTCTTTATCTTTTTCTTTCTTAAATGAATAAGTAATTAAATTATGTAGGATTGTTGTGGAATGTATAAGTGTTTAAAGTTGGAATAAGTTGTGAAGATTTAATTCCATGAACTTAATTTACTTCTTAATTTGGCCAGTTAAAATGTTAAAATTTGTTGTGAGATAATGTAAGATCCAATGTGGTATTGTCTCAAATAACAATTGGTAAAAATCACATGCAATTACATGGGTGAGAATTGTAGTCCATATAATTGAATGCAAATATATTAGAAGATATATTTTTAATGAGGAGTAAAATTAGAGGACTTTAGAGTGACAGGCTAAAGCCCCCTAATTTGGTTTGATATTTTAAATTTTATTATGAGAAGTTAGCCCTTAAGTGGAGAGAATCGAGGGAACTCTAGAGTGAGAGCTGGTATCTTCCCTGTCTAACCATTTTCAAAATTTTAAAATTTCAAATTAACCAATGTTCTTTATAGAATCAAGTATGGGTAAAGAATAAATTTGCTCATATTTGTCACAACACATTTAAATACTTTTACAACAATACTTTCATAATTATTACTACTTTATAAGGGAAAGAAAAAGATATTTTATTTCCTAGTGTTTTATATCGTGTTTTAAAGTACTGATACTTTTCATTTTCTGCTTAGCTTTTTATCAAAAATACCAAAAACAACTTTCAAACTTTACAAATCAAAACATACTTTCATAAGTCATTTAAAAAGTTAAAATATAATTTTCTTATTTCTTTAAAAAGTTTTTACATTTCCCTGTGGGTTCGATATCTCGGGGCTTAATCAAAAAGTCCTATATTACTTTATAAACGATACGTATAATTACGGAGTATTCCATATTATAAAATCATAATTTTCATATCTAAATCGTAAGCACATATATTTTTCGGGGATCAGAGAGTTCTAAAAAAGAAAGATGATGATGTGAATTATATTCACGTCATTAAAGATATGCATACTAAAGTTATTACTAAGGAGGATTGACAGAATATTTTCCTATTTCAGTTGTATTACATCAAGAGTCAACTTAAGCCCAAATCTTTTTGCTATAGTTTTGTATGCTCTTATTGGAGATTTATAAGAGGGTGTATCTTGGTGTATGCTTTTCGCTGGTGATATCCTTCTTGTAGATATGACCAGAGAAAATGTTTTGGAGAAACATGAAGTAGAATTCTAAAGAACTTCATTTAAGTAGATCTAAAGCTGAATATATAGAACGTAGTTTAGTAGTAGTATAATTAGTGGTAAATTTGTAACAATGGGTGCTTAAATAATTAAAAATTTTGCACATTTTAGATACCTTAAGTCTATTGTACAAAATGATGTTGACATAGATGGGAATGTTATTAGTAGAATTCAAGTTGGATGCTTGGAGAGGAGGAATGCATCAGGCATATTGTGTTAAAAAAGTGCTGCTTAGACTCAAAACAAAAACTTTATAAGATGGTCAGACTTATAGTGCTTTATGGTATAGAATGTTAACCTTTAAAAGAGAAGCATAAAACCAAGTCAAGTGTTGTTGACATGAATGCTTAGGTGGATGAGTGGCTGGGCACTCTGAGAAAAAATAAAAAACAAATATATTTGTGAAAGGGTTGGTGTAGCTCTAGTGACAAACAAGATTAGAAATAAGCATATTAGATGGTTTGGTCAAATTAAACGTCGACCAACTGATGATATGGTTGGGCGAGTAGATGTTTTATATTCAATTATGTCAAAAAAGATAGGTGGAAGTAAAAAGACCTAGGCATGTTGTCTAAAAGTAATCTTAATTTATTAGTAAATAAAAGCATGACACTCAAAAGGACAAACTAAAGAAAAAGGATTCATGTGGTCGGTCCCACTTAGTGGGATAAAGGTTTGTTGTTATTGTTGTTATTGTAGTTGTCAATGTCATCGTCATCGTCGTCACCACTGCCATCACCGTCGTCGTTGTCTTTGTATTTATAAGCTTATGGTAGACCAGTTGGTGGGAGTTGCATCTCCTTCCTCACTTCTTACCTTCAATCTTCCCTGCCTTGATATATATGATACCATTTTTGGTGGGTGGCGCAGGCCCAGCAAGCCGTTACCGGTCCACCGACCTAAGTAAAGTCTCATTGACGGGTTGCCAATTGTCGTCGGCGGGATTGACACAGCTTGGCTAGAGCAGAGCATGAGGAATTCTTTGTGCTACATGGTATGGTAATCCTCGGGATCCATTTGGCAAACCCTGGTGATGGAATCGAACGACACAGATGTTGTTCAACAATTTGACTTGAATTGGGGGATTTCAAGATTTCTTTTCGCAATATTTCATCTCAACTCGCGTGAAAACATGATCCAACCACTGATTTGAGCTGGAATGGACAATGGATGTGGGATAAGAGGGATTAACTAGGATTTTAGTTTTTCTAGCAATTTTTTAGCCCTTTTGAGCCTATAAAAAGCCAAACAAATGGAGGAAAATTTGAAATCTCCCAATTTTTTTTGCACGATTAATTGAGCTCCTCAATAGTGTTGCTGCTACCCACCTCAGACTCTCCCTACATGTTTTTTTACGATCAATAGAGCTCACCTTGGCATTGTTGTTACCCACCTCAAAGTCTCACCATAAGTTTATGTGATCGAAAAAGCTCCCTTTCTGCATTGCAATTGCCCACCTAAGAGGAGATTTTTTGTTCTATGATGATTTCTGAAAGAGATTTTGCATGTTGTTGTCGTGCCTTGCGAAGATCTTTCACACTACTGTCACACTTTGTAAAAGAGGTTTTTTGTGTTACTACAGTGAGTTCTAAAGATTTCCCACACTGCTGTTGCTCTTTCCGATGAAGATTTTTTACATTGATGTCATGCTTTTCGGAGAAGATTTTACACGCTGTTGTCGTGCTTTTAGAAAGAGTTTTTCATGTTGTTGTCATGCTTTCCAAAGAAGTTTTTTGCAATATTTTTGCGCTTTCAAGAGGAGATTATCTGCACTTTTGTTACACTTTTGGATAAGACTTCCAACACTACGTTGTCAATATTTGAGAAATCTCATCCACCTAATTATCAGAGATGATACCAAAATTCTAAGTAGGCATTACTTACACTTTCTAATGATAAGTTGGCCCTTTCCTCAAAGTCATGGAAGGCTGAGTTTACAAATAACAACCATATCCCCAATTAGGATGCATGGAATTTGCATGTTTTTCACGCGAGGATGTAGGCACCTGAAGAAGAGAACATGAAGTTTTACATCTAACATGTAGATGAATTCAATTAAGGCTTCTGCTACCAGTCTGTGTTGGTCTTTGTATCTTTTCGACCTCTTGATGTGATTTATAAACAACAATAATGTGTTCGTTTAAGCATTTTTTACTTGATATTGTGGCATTGTATTTATTTGTATATCTCTAGATGTGGCAAAAAAATTTTGGCATCCCTTTTGAGGCTGCATTTGTCTTTCCTTTTGAGTTTTGGTTGCTCATCTTCTGGGATGTTTTTGCCCTACTTCTGGTATTATTGCCCAACTTCTAAAATGTTGTTGATGCTTTCATCTTTGCAATATGCGCTTAGTGGTATCAAAATCTTCTGAAGCTTATGCCTTTTAGATTCTTTGGCTTCTCAAATATGTATAAGTTTGCAATCGAAGTTAGCATGTGTTTTGTGTAAGGAAAAATTATATACCTTTTCAGGCTCGTGGCTTCTGAGATACTTGAGCGAGACCCTATCAACCACTTACTCATGGAGCATTTCTAGTGGGGACTCTTCCAATACTAGCTTCTCGTCGAAGCTTCCTCGTGGGCGTGCCTTCTAGAGGTATAGGCCCGCCACTATGAGTATTTGACCTTTTTTAAGCAATTAATCGAAGCACAATTGCCTGATGATTGTATCTTGTAATGGAAGCAGTTGATGAGAATCTAAAAAAATTTGATATATCTGAGGTTGTTAGTCAAAACTTTTGCTTGACGACCATAGCTTATGATGGAGAAGTTGAATTGATTCCCCCTTGGACCGATTAAGCTCAAAATAAGGTGTCAGAAAATGCTATCTATTTCACGAGATTGGACATTAAGTCAAAATGGACCATACTTTTCTTTGAAATGTATGGTTGCGACCATACTCAAGAATGATGACAGCTTGTTAATTGATGTTTTTAAATTTTTTATCCCCTCAGCATGAGCACTATCTACACAAGATTATAAAACAAACCATGTATCAAACATTCAAGAGATCAACTCTCTAATCCAATGGAGGGGAAACCACAATATGATTAAGGAGCGCTGAGAAAGCACTCCTTACAATGATGGTCGCCCCCTCCCCACCCCAGCCTAGGAGTGATTCTTCAAGACTAGATGTATGAATGAAATGTGGGATGATTGTCCCACCACAGTCGTGACCGGAACATAACGTGAATGATAATTTGAGACTGCAATGAAATTTGTAACATGGCATGGAAGTAATATTCATCAAAAGTGTCTCATATAAAAAGACAACCCCACCCAAATTGCGCTTTGGATATTAGCGTGAACGGCTTTTTGAGACTGTAGTAAAGATTATCTTCAACATCATAGAACGCTTTAGAAATTAGCAAGATGTATATCATAGGAAAATGAAGCAGCGACTCTACCCCTTATACTTTGACTGCCCAACAAGACTTTGTTTCTCATAGATGACGTTAAACTGATGCGTGTCAGAATATTCGTGATAAGAGCAATTAATCAACGTCTTAGCATTGCACCAAAGTCCAACACATACTCAAATAATCTAATAGAAATAAACAAGAGTAGAAACCCAAAAATTTTACAGGAAAAACTCACTACGTAATTGATCACAGAAAAATACATTAAGAAATTCATATCTTATTTTGATGAAATTGCACTTTAAAGAAAGTTATTTCCTTTATTTTATTGCAGGAATGAAGATTTATAAGTGATGGAAGCAAAAAGCATGAAATGGAGCAAATTTGGGTCAAAAAGGAGGACATTCATGCAAATTGAACTAAGTCGCCGACGGCGAGATCGAGACCGCCGACGGCGAGATCGTGAGGAGAATTTATGAAGGAATTATAACTACCTCGCCGACAGCAAGCCCGAGCCCACCGACAGCGAGATAGCGCGGTTTGAAGACCTTCTAGAAGCCCCGCTGACGGCGAGGTCGTTTCCCGCCGACGGCGAGACAGTTCAAAATGCATATACATTGAACCTGGACACTTTTTGAAGAGGTGTTTAAGCACCCCTTGGACCTTTGCCTACCTCTATAAATAGAGGAAGAATTTTAGTCATTTGTGTGTGTCTTTTGTGTCTCTTTCTAGTGTCTTAAGTGTCATTTGTGTGTAATTTAGTGAGTTTGAGTGTGTTTAGTGAGTTCATTAGTTTAATTGAGTGTTATTTAGTTTGCTGTACTATAAGGAAAAGTCGAAAGGAACTTGATGAGTCTCGTCGGGAGGAAATTAAGATAAGTATCTTTGTTTATTGTTGTTAACTTTAAATGAAATCCATGCTTTGTTTTATTCTCATGCATTCGAGTAGTTTTCTTAGTCTTTCTCCTTGTTTATGAAAATTATGCGGATTGATGAAATTAAATAGAAGCACCTAATATAATATAAATAAATTGTGATAATTTTTACTTAAAACTTAATTTACTTTCAATCCGGCCAATTGAGTAGTTAAAATATGTTGAATTATCAACTATAGTAAAAATTACATCCAATATTCAGGGAAGTCAAAAGCCTTGGAAGGCGGGTGCAAATAAATAGGGAAATATTAATTATCGGACGTAGAATTGAACATTTTAGTGTGACAAACTAAAATATTCAATTTGGTCATATTGTTTGAGAGCTGAAGTGTAGATGTTAGCCCTCAGGTGAGGGGAACGTGGGAGCTCTGAAGTGGCAGCTAGTATCCTCCCAGCCTAGCCGCAGATTAAGTAATCAAACATAGGATTAGTCAATGTTCTTTGCACCTTGACCAAAGGGTAAAGAATAGGAATGCTCCTATTTGTCACAATACAATTAAAAAATCCTATTTAAATTCATCATTCACTTAATTTTCTAAAAATAAGGAGAAGGATACTTTTTCTGAATTAATTAAATCAACTTATTTCAAGCATCAGTTTACTTTAGTTTATTATAGTTATTTTGAATTTCCGTTCACTTTATTAGTAAGTAATTCCTTTAAATTTAGTCGATAACAAATCTGTTAAAAACTTCTCCGTAGGATCGATAACCAGGACTCCACTAGAGCCCTGTATTACTTGATACGATACGTATACTTGCGTAGAATCCACATTATACATTAAATCATATATCTATATTTAAAGCGGGATCAAGTTTTTTTGGTGCCGTTGCTATAAACATAAATTGCAAACTTATTAAAAGTGGGTCAAGTTTTTGGCGCCGTTGCCGGGGAGGTAAAGAAATTATTTACTAAAGTAATGGACTAATCTAAAATTTATTTTATAAAATTGTATGCGAAAATTTGTAAACGAAAATTTAATACCTTACGATTTAGAATTAGAGCGTACAATTAAAAGAATTAGAAAACAAAAAAGAGAAATTATAAATTTAACACAAATGGCAAATATACCTGAAAATGAAAATATCAATCAACCAAGACCATTACGAGATTATGCCAACCTTACATTAGATGAAATTCATTTAACTATTCAAAACCCGATGTAGTCTGCTAATTCATTCGAACTTAAACTTGCAATTATCCAAATGGTACAAAATAATCAATTTAGTGGTTCACATACTGAAGATCCTAATTTACATCTTGCTAGTTTTTTAGAACTATGTGCTACTTTCAAATATGAATGAGTATCTAACGATGCTATTAGACTTAGACTTTTCCTTTTTCTTTAAGGGATAAGGCTAAAATGTGGTTAAATTCGTTAGCACCTGGATCTATTAAAACTTGGGGAGAATTATCACAAAAATTTATATCCAAATATTTTCCGCCATCTAAAACTGCTAAGCTTAGAAACGATATAACTTCTTTTAGTCGATTTGATGGAGAGTCAATATATGAATCTTGGGAGAGATTTAAAGAACTTCTTAGGAAATGCCCACATCATGCGTTACAGTATCGGTTAATTATCCAAACTTTCTATAATGGATTAGTAGGATCTTTAAGATCAATCATCGATGCTCGTCGCTGGAGGATCATTAATGTCAAAACCATTTGATGAAGCCTATGCACTAATCGAAGAAATGGCAACTAATAATTTTCAATGGCTCATTGATAGAATGAATCCAAAAAAAATAGCTAGTATTCATGAAAATGATGTAATATCTATGTTAGCTTCACGAATTGCTGCTATATCTAAAAAATTAGATCATTTTGGAATGAATTACTCTCCAACTATATCAGAAGAAAATTCATCTGGACAACTTATAGAATCCCAATCTCAATACGAAACAATTAATGCAATTAACAACAGACCCAATAATCCTTATGCAAATTATTATAATCCTGGATGGAAAAATCATCCTAATTTTAATTGGAATAATAATACAACTAATCAACCATGGATGAATAATATGACACAACAATTAGGAAATCCATCTAATCAAGGAAATCCTAATTATAAACCTAATTATCCACTTGGATTTAATAATAATAATCCTCAATTTAAAGATAAGAAATTATCTATAGAAGAATTAATATTAAATATGGGTCCACATTTACAAAATCAAGGAAATCAATTACAAATACAAGGAAACCAATTACAAATCAAGGAACAGCTATCAAAAATATTGAAACTCAACTTGGACATATCGCTACAAACACTTAATAATAGAATACTGGAACATTTCCTAGTAATGTGGAAATAAATCCCAAAGACAAGGGAAATGAACAAATTAAAGCGATACAATTACGAAGTGGAAAAGAATTAGAACCTCAAATTCAGAAAGAACTTGAAAGTCAAAAAGAGGAAATGGAAATTGAAAAGGAAAAGAGTCAACAAGATCCAAATTTAGAAAATCCTTTAATACCTATGAAAATTTCTGTTGAAAAACCTCCACCACCATTTCCTCAACGACTAATTCAACATAAAAAAGACAAACAATTTGCTAAATTCCTTGAAAATTTGAAGAAATTAACGATAAATATTCCTTTCGTAAAAGCTTTAGAACAGATGCCAAACTATGTAAAATTTATGAAATATATTCTAAATAAAAAAAGAAAATTTACCGATAATGAAATGGTTGCACTTAGTGAAGAGTGTAGTGCTATTATTCAGAAAAAACTTCCTGAAAAATTAAAAGATCCTGGTAGTTTCACTATACCCTGCGCTATTAGAGAAAAATTCTATGGAAAAGCTTTGTGTGACTTAGGAGCAAGCATCAATCTAATGCCTCAATTTTTAAAAGATTAGGATTGGGAGAAATTTCATCTACTTCAGTAACTCTTCAGTTAGCTGATTGTTCTGTTACATATCCTAAGGGAGTTATTGAAGATGTATTAGTAAAAGTGGATAAATTTATCTTCCCTGTAGATTTTATTGTTCTAGATATGGAAGAAGATAAAGAAATTCCTATCATTTGAGGAAGACCATTTTTAGCCACTGGAAAAGCAATGATTGATGTTCAGAAAGGAGAATTAACTATGAGAGTAAATGACCAAAAAGTAACTTTTAATATTGCTAAATCAATGAAATATCCTGCGCTAGAAAAAGATGATGAGTGTTTTCGAATGGAAGTACTCGATCATTTACAAAAAGAACATTTTAAAGAATATTATGAAGAAAAATTAGAAAAAGAAAATATTGAATCAATTGAAAAATCTGAGATAAATGAAGAACTAGATTATATTCAAGAGAAATTTGAATTTTTGGATAACACGAGAAAATACCGAAAAAAATATAGTTCCATCAATTATTAAACCTCCCGAACTTGAGTTAAAAATGTTACCTAATCATTTAAAGTATGCTTACTTAGGTAATTCTTCAACTCTACCAGTTATTATTTCATCCGAATTAAATGAATCTCAAGAACAAAAACTTTTAGATACATTAAAAAAATATAAGAAAATTTTTTGTTGGACTTTATGCAGATATTAAAGGAATTAGTCCTTCAATACGTGTGCACGTAATTATTTTAGATAATGAACATAAACCTAAAGCAGATCCACAAAAGAGATTAAATCCGATAATGAAAGAAGTAGTCAAGAAAGAAATTTTAAAATGGTTAGATAATGGTATTATATATCATATTTCGACGATGCTTCAGGTAAGCTTAATTCACCGTGTACCTAAAAAAGGAGGGGTGATCGTCAAAGCTAATGAAAATAATGATCTTATCCCTATAAGACAAGTTACTCGGATGGCGAATATGTATTGATTATAGAAAATTAAACACGTACCACTAGAAAAGATCACTTCCCTTTACCATTTCTGAATCGGATGTTAGATAGATTAACTGGACATAAATACTTTTGTTTTTTAGATGGATATACCTAGGTTATCATCAAATACAAATCGCTCCCGAGGATCGAGATAAAACTACATTTACTAGTCCTTATGGAACTTCCACTTTTCGAAGAATGCCTTTTGGATTATGTAATGCACCTGCAACATTCCAAAGATGTATGATGTCTATATTTAGTAAATTAATTGATAATGGAATAGAAGTATTTATGGATGATTTCTCTGTATTCGGAACAACATTTGACACATGCTTAAATCATCTTGAAAAAGTATTTGAAGTATGTGAGAAAACTAATTTAGTTCTTAATTGGGAGAAATGTCAATTTATGGTTACGAGCGGCATTGTATTAGGGCATAAAATTTTGAAAAAGGCATGGAAGTAGACCCGCAAAAATTCAAGTAATAGCTAAATTACCACCTCCAACTACGATAAAAGGGTAAGAAGTTTTCTTGGACATGCTTGGATTTTACGAGCGCCATATTAAAGATTTTTCAAAAATTACTAAAACTCAGTGCCAACTTCTTGAAAAGGACAAGAAATTTGAATTTACAATCGAATGCCCGAATGCTTTCGAATTATTAAAAGATAAATTAATTACAAGACTCTATAATAGTTTCACCTAACTGGGAGAAACCATTTGAGCTTATGTGTGATGCTAGTGATTATGCTTATAGGAGCAGTTCTTGGCAAAGATATGATAAGATTTTCAAAGTTATATATTATGCTAAGCAAAACTCTAAATGATGCTTGAAATAAATTATACGATTCTTGAAAGAGAATTATTAGCAATTGTATATGCTTTTAATAAATTTCGGCATTATCTAATAGGAACTAAATGTATTGTGCATATTAATCATTCTGCTATAAAATATTTAATGCAAAAGAAAGATTCTAAACCAAGATTAATCAGATGGATATTATTAATGCAAGAATTTGATTTTGAGATCGTTAACAAAAAGGGAATTGATAATCAAATTGCGGATCATTTATCAAGATTAGAAAATCATGAATTATCTAATACTGATAATGAAATTTTAGACAGTTTTCCTGATGAACAACTTTATAATATTAATGAGATGAAAATACCTTGGTATGCTTGATATAGTAAATTATATTGTAAGTGACATTTTACCACCTATGTTAACTTTGCAACAACGAAAAAAATTTATTCACGATACTAAATCATACTTTTGGGATGAACCATACTTATATAAGCAATGTAAGGATCTAATTATTAGAAGATGCGTACCTTATGAAGAAATCGAACCAATTATTCAAAAATGTCATGAATACATTTTTGGAGGACATTTTGAGACAGATAAAGCTGCATATAAAATTCTACAATCTGGATTCTACTTGGCTTACTCTATTTAGAGATGTATATAGATATATAAAAACTCGCGATAAATGCCAAAGAGTAGGAAACATATCGAAAAAATGAAATGCCTCCGAATTTTATATTAGAAGTTGAAATTTTTTATGTTTGGGGATTAGATTTCATGGGACCTTTTATTCCGTCATTTGGAAACTCATATATATTAGTAGCTGTTGATTATGTTTCCAAATGGATTGAAGCACAAGCTTTATCTAGGTGTGATGCTAAAAGTGTTTCAAAATTCTTAATGAAAAATATTTTTACTAGGTTTGGAATGCCGAGAGTAATTATCACTAACAGAGAAACTCATTTTAGAAACAAATATATTCACAAACTAGTAAAAAAATATAATATTATGCATAAGATATCAACTGCTTATCATCCACAAACTAGTTGATTAGCTGAAGTTTCTAATCGAGAGATTAAGCGTATATTAGAAAAGTACGTCAAATCCTAATAGATCGAGCGGTCTATAAGACTAGACAACGCATTATGGGCATACGAGATCGCTTATAAAACTCCGATTGGAATGACTCCTACGAGCTTATATATGGAAAAACTTGCCACTTACCGGTTGAATTAGAACATAAAGCATATTGGGCGATTAAAGAATTTAATTATAATATGAAAGATGTCGGTGAGAAGAGATTGTTGCAATTAAATGAATTGGAAGAACTAAGAAACGAATCATATGATAATGATAAGATTTATAAAGAAAGAATGAAATTATGGCATGATCGGAAGATTAATCGAGAAATTTTGAACCGGGACAAGAAGTTTTGCTTTATAATACTAGATTGAAATTATTTCACGGGAATTGAAATCTCGATGGTTAGGACCTTTCACCATAACTCAAATATTTTCATATGGAACTATAGAAATTGAAGATCCAAAAATAGGACATAGATTTAAAGTAAATGGACATAGATTAAAACCATATTTCGAAAATAGAAGATCAAATTTTAAAGAGGTTTTAATGCTTAGTCAACCTGAACACTAACTAAATTAGGTCGGGCTGACGACGTTAAACCAAGTGCTTTATGGGAGGCAACCCATAATAGTCTTTTATTTTAAATATCTACATATTAGTGAGTTTATTTTATTAAAACAAATCTTACTACTCAAATTTTTATTAGAATCATCACAAAAAATTGAACATATTTGATGAGATCAGAAAATATTCGGACCAGAGCGAAAACGGGCGATTTTTACGAATCTCGCCGACGACGAGCTCGAGCCGGCGCCGACGGCGAGATCGTGGACCATTACTTCATTCGTTTTATAACTAAGTCGCCGACGGCGAGGAACTTCCCGCCGACAGCGAGGCAGTTAAAAATTTGGTTTCTTAAAGATTTTTCGTGCGGTTTTGGACGGATCTAAGCCATTCCTTCGTAAGAAATTATTCCAAATCCAATTTTACACCATTTTCTTCCTTAGGAACGACTAGAGACCAATCCTTTCCATCCAAAATGGCCACCAAATTCTTAGAAACCACAAAAACTAAAGTTTTCAACCGGAGAAAATTCGTCAGTTCGGAGGCACAGCGAATCTTCAACAAAGGCTTGATGAAGAAAAGACTTATTAAAGAAAGAGGATTCGTCAATAGAGGAGTAGAGAATTCTACTACAAAAATCGAAGAAATGATCGCACGAGCGGCATTGGGAGGTATTTTGTTATACAACATCCGCTGTAGTTATACCGGTAGTTAAAGAGTTTTACTCACAATTTACATGCGATCAACAATGGAAATGTCTACGTCGAGAGGAAGATGTGTAACATTTACTCCTGCAAGGGTAAATGAATTGTTTTCTATAGAAAATACCTCCGTTTGTCATTATTCCAACTTTGTGCCTTCGAGATACAATATGAACGAAATCTATAGATACCGATCGACGAACCGGATGATTGGGAGTTACGAGAAGACGGGTATGTCGGTTTTCCGCATCACTTCTTAACCCCGTTCTCGAAGCAACGGCATTTCTTTATATCATCAAAATTATTACCTACTATGAGAGTAAATAAAGTTTCGAAAGGAATGCGCTATTTTAAATTATCGTATTCAAATTGGATTACCTATCGATGTTGGATCAATAATAGTAAAGTCACGATTGGGATTAATTGTGCATGGGTCGGTGCATGGACTTGGACACCCATCTACTATATTTGCTTTATGCGATCGGTACTAAGTTTCTTATGAGGCTTGGGAAAAAGTACTTTTACCATGGAAACCCTTGGATCCTACTGATATGTTTCCCACTTTGGATAACAATGATGATATTACCGTTATTTCTGACAGAGCATCACAGAACAATCCTTTAACAAGGCCCTTTACTGATAAGACTAATTTCATTCTGAAGAAGATTAAAGGATTGGAGAAAGAATTGCAAAATGTGATGAATTCCATTGACAACATCTCTGATATGTTTGATCATATTGATTGGAGAATGAAGGAACTTTGATCATACTGGACATCTGGAGGCTAGTTTTATTCATCTATTAAGATAGAAAGGATGGATTAATGAAGAATCTACTTGCAGAATTCCTTTCGGTGCCTTTCTACAATTTATTTGTGCACCTACGTCGCATCGGAAATATCAGAGAAGATGTTAGTTCAGACACTGAAGAGTAGGAAAGATTTCTATATTTTTGTTATATTTGTATATATATGTGTGTTTGATTTGGAGTTAGGTTTTATTATGAGTCAAACTTTGATTTGATCATCTCAGATTTGATGAGATTTTATGTAAATTGTTATGTCTCAGCATTTAGAGTATTGTGGTGTGGATTGCGATGCTGAGTATTATGGATTTGAACATTTAAGTTAAGTATGTGTTAAGTTATTAGTGTGAAATTTATAAATCTCATGGATTTCATATATAAAGTTATATTGTTTGTGTTGTGTGACTTTTTTTGAGTATAAGTATCTAATCTTCGTATTATTATTAAATTAAGTGATTGGAAGATTGATTAAGAGCAATTCGAGGATGAAAATGATTGACGAATTTCAAAATTTTAAAATTTTTGGGAGCTCGCCGACGGCGAGAATTATCTCGCTGACAGCGAGAAAACCCGCTGACAGCTAAACCGAGCTCGCCGACGGCGGATTTTTCCCGAAAGTTTTGCCTTATGAAATTAATTAGCTCGCCGACGGCGAGAAAAATCTCGCTGACAGCGAGAACGCGAAAAGACATATATTTGACCGGTCAACCGACACTATTCATCATCCCTTTCCTCAAATTTTTGAAAAAACCGACCAAGGGCTTGAGAGATCTCGGATTTGAGGCAATTTCAACACTTTTTGATGCCAGATTTCATCTTCCCTTGGTAAGAGCTTCACTCCTATGCAAAAATTTTTGATTTTCACCATTGATTTCTTCTACATTGGAGAATTTAGAAAAATTTCGAAATGTAGAGAAAATACTTGGAAGAATTTCATGGAAATTGATTTAAATGGATTTTAGTTGTTGTAGGAAGCATTCTTAGTAATATTTTGGAGTTTAGTTAAGATTTTTGCAAATTTCACAGATCGAGAAATGGCTCCACAACAAAAGCGACAAATAGATTATGACGAAACCCGATTCATTAATGCAAGGACACAAACGCGATATTTTCAAAACATACAAGCAAGAAAATGCATTCAAGATCGAGTTTTCAAGAATCCAGGAGGAGAAGTTGAGCGAATTATTCAGGAGCGAGGATGGGAAAATTTCGTTTCGTTACCAACGAGCAAGGTATGAGAAGTAGTAAAGGAATTTTATGCAAATTTAACACAGTCGAAGATGCACCGGTCGAGGTTAGAGGATTTTTGTAGATTTCAACGCCGCTAGAATAAACGCTTATTATGAAGTACGAGAAACCTATACCGAGTGAATATGAAACTTTTGAACTATGGAAGGACCACTCGGAAGAGGTGATCGACTTTCTCACCGATGGGAAAGGAGTCCGGAAGATAAAGCAACGGGAACGGGTAAACTTCTCTCTCTATGCTAAATGCAACATCTAAAGCTCGGCATTATTTTATTTGTTCTACTTTGTTACTTACCTACCACCATAGTGAGGTAACAAGAGATGAAAGCAGCTTCCGAATTTCGTATTCGAACCGGAAGAGTATTAATGTGGGAAATGTTATATATAAAAACATATTAGCCACTCGCTAGAAATGAAAGTGGAGGAGGACTAGGACATCCCGGTCTTATCTATGCACTTCGCCAATTATCCGGGGTAGAGGCAAGAGATGATGAGGAATGGATCGAACCTATGAAACCCCTTACTCGAGCTAATATAAAGAAATATGAATTCCACGAAGGATGGAGATCCGGGACAAGGGATTATGTACCTTCTTCAAGTAGAGATATACCCTCTACTAGTTATGAACCACCCCCTCGCACACCACTCCTACCCTTCAAGATCCGATGAATGAATTAACCCCGAGTAGAAAGAGTTTTGAGTTATTTGGAGAAAATATGGAAAGAAGATTTGAGCATATAGATCAAAGGATCGGAGGCTCTGAGAGAAGACACGATTATGATAATGAATATCTCCAGCGACATTCGTAGTACGAGATTGCATACTATGAAGCCGAACGTCGATATAGGAGTGGTGATTTAGATGTTGTCTTTCCCGAGTGCCTCTGTTATTCACAATACCAACTCGCTCGGCCTTCTCTCACTGGAGATCGGGGAGATGACATAGCTTGGGATTTTGATGCAGAAGATTAGAGCTTTTGTTTAGTTTGTTTGGTTTGTTTAGATTTGTTGTTGTTTTGGGAAACTTTATTGTTTTGGATGTGATTATTTCGTACTTTCTAGGAACTATGGATGTTGATATGTTTGTTTATGTTTTTGATGTTAGATTTCTTGTGTGTTAAATTAGTTGCATTTTTTTTATATATAGGATGTTAGTCTTTCTTTAATGTATTGTTTAAGTTTTAAATATATGTGTAGTAATAGATTAAGTTTTCTTTGTTATGTTTGATACTTATTTTAAAATTTCATCCCTGCACTTTCTTTTAAATATTATATGTGGAAGAATACTTAACGATACGAGTTCGTAAGTAATGAAAAAACCTGCAAAAATTTCAAAGAAAAGAAATACCTAAAGCCCAAAGGTATGATGAATTTTAATATATACTTTTCACTATGTAGTATAGATAGAAAAATTTAAGTTTGGGGGAAGGTAAAAATAAAAATACAAATTTAATTATTAAATTGTTCTCAATCTCTATTTTTAAAAATTATTATTAAATAATTTTCTATAGTAATTTTCAATTCAATAAATACGAGTTACTTTATTTCATTATTATATAAAGTTAAAGAAAATATTTCTAGTAATTCAATTAATTAATGGAATAAGATATTTGGTTAAAAAGGAATAAGAATATAGTAAACTATTTAAAGTAAGGAAAACTATATTTTGAAATTAAAAATTCTTAAGTATTTAAGTGAAAAAGAAAGGATGAAACTCAATAAAGTAAAGACTATGAAATATATATAAGCAAAGAAATATTTTAAGTTTCAAATTTAGGAAGAGAAATTGAAGTTCAAAATTATTAACAGGCTATCCAGATACAGTAATCCTCACTTAAAAAGGAAGAAAAAAAAAAGAAAAGAAAAGAAAAGAAAATTATAAATTGAGGAGAAGCTTGAGGATATGCCTTATCAAAAATTGGCTTCAATAGATTCAACCTAAAGGGTAAAACTTAATTATATTTCTAAACTTATATTTGTGGATTAGTATTTTACTAAATAGTGTTTTCTTGAACTTCTTATCATCTAAATATCTTAAGTAATTTACTATTTTTAATATAGTCATTCCTGAAATAAATAGAAAGCTAGAAATCTTAGACCTGATAACTAAATAATCTTATCTCTATAAAGTTAATTTAATTATTCATAAATATTTAACTTTATTATAATGTTATTTAAATTTAATTTATATTATCTGAATTGAAAACTTCTATTATAGAAATCATTATTTTTATTTAGTATTAAAATTACTTGAGGACAAGTAATAATTAAGTTTAGGATTTTGATCACGTAAAAATACATTAAGAAATTCATATCTATTTTTGATGAAATTGCACTTTAAAGAAAGGTATTTCCTTTATTTTATTACAGGAATGAAGATTTACAAGTGATGGAAGCAAAAAACATGAAATGGAGCAAATTTGGGTCAAAAAGGAAAGAATTCATGCAAATTAAACTAAGTCGCCGACAGCGAGATCGGGACCGCCGACGGCGAGATCGTGAGGAGAATTTCTGAAGGAATTATAACTACCTCGCCGACAGCGAGCCCGAGCACGCCGACAGCGAGCCCGAGCACGCCGACAGCCGAGATCGCGCGGTTCGAAGACCTTCTAGAAGCCCCGCCGACGGCGAGGTCGTTTCCGCCGACGGCGAGACGATTCAAAATGCATATACATTGAACCCTGACACTTTTCGAAGAGGTGTTTAAGCACCCCTTGGACCTTTGCCAACCTCTATAAATAGAGGACGAATTTTAGTCATTTGTGTGTGTCTTTTGTGTCTCTTTCTAGTGTCTTAAGTGTCATTTGTGTGTAATTTAGTGAGTTTGAGTGTGTTTAGTGAGTTCATTAGTTTAATTGAGTGCTATTTAGTTTATCGTACTTAGAAGGAAAAATCAAAGGAACTTGAGGAGTCTCGTTGGATGAAATTAAGATAAGTATCTTTGTTTATCGTTGTTAACTTTAAATGAAATACATGCTTTGCTTTATTCCCATGCATTCTGAGTAGTTTTCTTAGTCTTTCTCCTTGTTTATGAAAATTATGCGGATTGATGAAATTAAATAGAAGCACCTAATATAATATAAATAAATTGTGATAATTTTTACTTAAAACTTAATTTACTTTCAATTTGGCCAATTGAGTAGTTAAAATATGTTGAATTATCAACTATAGTAAAAATTACATCCAATATTCAGTGAAGTCAAAAGCCTTGAAGGCGGGTGCAAATAAATAGGGAAATATTAATTATCGGACGTAGAATTGAACATTTTAGTGTGACGGACTAAAATATTTAATTTGGTCCTATTGTTTGAGAGTCGAAGTGTAGATGTTAGCTCTCAAGTGAGGGAACGTGGAGCTCAAGTGGCAGCAAGTATCCTCCCAAATTTACATGGATTCGATAATCAAACATAGGATTAATCAATGTTCTTCGCACTCAGACCAAAGGGTAAAGAATAGGAATGCTTCTATTTGTCACAATACAATTAAAAAATCCTATTTAAATTCATCATTCACTTAATTTTCTAAAAACAAGGAGAATGATACTTTTTCTGAATTAATTAAATCAACTTATTTCAAGCATCAGTTTACTTTAGTTTATTATAATTCATTTGAATTTCCGTTCACTTTATTAGTAAGTAATTCCTTTAAATTTAAGTCGATAACAAATCGTTAAAAACTTCCTCGTGGGATCGATAACCGGGACTCGACTAGTAGCCCAGTATTACTCGATACGATACGTATACTTGCGTAGAATCCACATTATACATTAAATCATATATCTATATTTAAAGCGGGATCAAGTTTTTTTGGTGCCGTTGCTATAAACATAAATTGCAAACTTATTAAAAGTGGGTCAGTAATCTAACCCAGTTGAAATAATCCACTATATAATTGTAAGTGCATAGGCGTGTTCTTCTCTTGAATTAGAGAAAATGGAATTACAATGTTGATGTACAATAGTAGTTCATGAATTACAGTTGTAATAGTCTGCAAAGGTCGAAGTCAATTGTTATTAAGTCAGTAATCTGCCATGGCTGTTGTTGATAGTGGTTGTAACACCAGCTAGTCATAAAGGCAGTGGTTGAAATTTGTGGTGACATTTGGTCATGTAAGTTATAGATAGTTGTTTTAGGAGCGTTGGTTGGCCACATAGGCTTTAGTGTGAAGTAGCCGATGTTGTGAGCCACATAGGTCGTAGTTGGTCATATAGGTTGACGTTTGAAGCCATATAAGCCAGAGTTGGGAGATGCATAACTTGTGAGCCACAAAGATCGTGGTTTGTCACACAGGTCATAATAGTGAGCTGCAATAACATTTGTGTGCCACAAAAGTCAAAGTTGGGAATTGCATTAGTTGTGAGCCACATAGGCCATAGTTGGTCAAATAGGCTAGAGTTGATAGCTGCATTAGTTGTTAGCCAAGTAAGTCGTCTTTGGTCACATAGGTCGTAGTGCTAAGCTGTAATGACATTTGTATGTCATATAGGCTAGAGGTTAGAGCTGCGTGAACTCAAGTCCACGTAAGATAAAATTTGTCACATAGACCGTAGTGGTGAGTTTCACGAGCTGTGATAACATTCGTAGGCCACAGTAGTCAAGGATATGAGCTGTATGAGTTGTGAACCACTTAGGGTGTAGTCGGTCACGTTGGTCATAATGGAGAGCTATAATAATGTATGTAGACTACAGAGGTCAGAAGAGGTTTTGTTAGCTGTGGACACTAGTTACGTAGTTTGTTGAGAGTTTTAATAATGTAAGCTACAAAGGCTATGGTTGAGAGTTGCATGAGTTGTGAACCACATAAATCGTAGTAAAAACATACACTTGGTGCATTATTACACCTTCTTTGGGGTTCGTCATTACACCTTTGAGGTACATCGTTACACTATATTTGAAGCGCGTCATTATACTGTATTCCACATGCATTGTTGCACTATATTCAAGGTATGTTGCTCCGTGAGATGTTTCGTTAGTCTGCAATACTGATCATTACTCTACAAGATGTTTTGTTACTCTACAACGTTTGTTATGATTTTATAAGAAGCTTCTTTACAATGAGTAGAAGACAGCCGACAATGGTCGAAAATTGTTGGCAAGCAATTGTTTATGGTGCTCGACAACTGCGAGGCGAGAAGCATGTCACATCTTTGGTCCAAGACAATATTAGAAGGCAGCCCCTCAGGATCCAATCTTAGCTCTTCATCCAGCTCTTCCTCGGTTCAAGTTCTTGATCCCCTTTCCTTAATGGGGTAAGACTTTATTTATAAAGTCTGCGAGAGACCTCTCTGCAAATAAAAAATTTGTATCACACCATTGACAGCCGAGAGAGATTCCCTCAATCACTGAAGGTGATAATGCAAATGTTATTTCCTCTTTTAGAGAAAGTATGAAGGACTTTGCAAAGATCAGAATATTACTTCTTTGTTGGACTTTAAAAAGGTTCTCATCTTTTTTGTTCATAGAGATCATAACAAATTAACCATTTTTATTTTAGGCTTGCTTTGGATAATTCTTTGCACTGAGAAACTCACTTGTGACCCAGCCCATACTGTTTACTCTGTATTGCATTTATAATTTTTTATTTTTTTATTGATACAATATTCATAAGAAAATTCCTTGATCAGACGGCATTTTATGGACATTGAGTACCTTTAAGATGTTAAAATTCAACAACTTTGAGCTCATTTGATTCATCGCATCAAAACGTACGCTTTGACAATAATGTTGTTATATTCGAAATACATTCCACATTCTAATGAAGGACCTAAAACTTTAAAAAAATCATTTAATAGCTTGACTGAGGCTTGATCAGTCAAATTGGACCAATTTTTGTATCATTGGAATCATTTCATTCTGCTGATTAGTTTGCCTGTAAATCAGAATTCTAGATAATTTTTAATTGGAGTAACATTTTTACTCAAAAAATGCTTTAAATTCATGCCAAATGGCAAAATTTTATTGATAACAAAAACAGAGTTGCCTTGGTCAATCATAGTAGAAATCAGCAGTCTGGATAACTCCTGAGAGCATTGCGTAGGCCTTTACTGCAGTATTCGGTGACAGGTTGAAAAAAAAAATGCACTGCAGCACATTAGGAGCTTCAGTAAAATAATAATAATAATACTAAGTGGTATTCTCTTCATAAACTAATTCAGAAATCTTTTCCCCTAAAATAAATAAAGGAAAATTGTTGGACCATTGTACAAAAACAATTACATTCTTCAAATTTCAAATGGCAAAACTATTGCTTCATATGCTAAAAATCTGCATATTTATCACATCCTCAGACCAAACATAACAAAAATAAATATAAAAATAAATATAAAAATAAAGAAAAGATACTCAGTCTTCTGCACAAAATTACTCTAAAACAACTAAAGCTTTTTGGAACAATACTGCAATATTTGTAACAAGAAACTGAAGCAAACTAATAGAATTTAACTTTTAAAGTAATGCTCTCCTTATATTTTGGAGGCTATGTTGGTAAAGCAATCCATTTCATTCTTGAAAGTTCCTTCAGAGCTGAAGCAGCCTGCAGATCCAAGCTGAAGAGATACTGAAGAGATAAATTACATAATTTTCCTTGAAAAAACACATATTATACATAGCAGATTTTCTGTTTTTTATTACGAAAAAAAAAAAAAAAGTATAAAAGCTATAAAGGCTATTTGCAATACAATACATAAAACTGTCGATATTTGTAACATCCCAAAAGAATTAAAAATAAGCCATTAATCAAGTTGTCAAACCTACTGATTGGATGAGTTTCCAATTGATCATCAATTTAATATCAACTAACGAAAGGAAATAATTCTGAGTACATATCTTAAGGATATTCAGAAACAATAAATAAAGGGGCATCTACATACATAGCACCCAATTCCTATGTATTTACATATCTAAGACCTAAATTTTACATTTTACATTTATACCACCCAAAACTTTCATATCTCATCAAAAATACCACATTTTAACATTTAAATAGTGAAATATGCCTTTTTATACATATATAAACAGAAGGTATGTAAAAATTGAAGTTTAGAAGATAGAAATGTAAATATACAGAAATTGAGTGGTATATGTAAATTTTTCAAAAAAACATTATAACTCCAGGGTAAAGTGATAATTTGAAAGATGAGAAATTATTAATATTTCAGATTGGGTTGCTATATAGGCAAATTATAATCATTCAAATGCTCATATCTCATATGGAATAAAATGGCTTTCTTCATTATAAGGATTGTTGTTGAGTGAGAATACACAAAGGTTTATTAGGGAAAAAATGTATTTTAAAAATTGAAAAAAATTGAATACTAATGACATTTATAATGATTACAACAATATACCTGAAATCTTGCAAAGAGAATATTTAGTAAAATAAAAGATAAAAGTTTTGATGATGACGTGGGGCCTTCTCGAGAAGATGCGAGTGTGAGATTTCCACGGATGCGGGTGCGGATGCTAGAGCGCAAGCAAGAGCAAGGGATTGGTTCAGCCGATCGTAGCCTAGATCAGCCCAAGGGATTCCCGAGCCGTGCAACACGGGCGAGAGCTCTGGCAAGGTGAGCGGCCTCACGTGCCCTTCTCCTTCCGTTTCTTCCTCTTCCTCATATTGAAGTATTTTAATGGCTGTTTCTTGCCTCCCCACCACTTCCTTATGTGTGGGAGCTTCCTTCTTTAGTTCTTTGCAAATCTTCTTCATGTTATAAGTTGCTGTTCTTTTATTGTAGAGTTAGTTCTTACTATGTTTTACTTTTAGATTCCTGTGTGGAGTCCTCCCATTGTGGACTATTTCCGAGGAGGAAGTGGTGATCAAGTTATATCCTTAGATCGTGATCGGGGGTGGCGAGAGATCTGCCAACTTCAGCAATGAATTACGGACATTAAAGATGAAATCGAATGGAAGGTTACCTTAGACCATGATCGGGAGTGTCGAATGGTAGAACAGGAAAATTTAGAATAAAGCGGAACACACAGCACCAATTCCTACCATCTTACTACAGACAGAAAATTCAGGTGCTAACTTCAGAAGTGGAGGGACCACACCGCCAAGCGACACCCACATCTTACAGACAACGGTCGACCTCAGGATCTTATAGCCAAATTACACTAAAAGGAACACCAAAGATAACCTCGTCAAAGAACAAACTGATTCAGAGTAGAGAAAAAGTGAGACAAGGCCGCATCCCTAAATCTATCAAAGTCATGAAGTGTTATAAGTGCCACGGATTTGGGCATGTGGAATCAGAATGCACTACTTATGGAGAGATTTATTTGAGTGAGCAAGATGTTGAAAAATGGAGAAATGAAACAGTTGATACGGGAGAAGAGGAAGACTTCCGGTAAAATTCTCCACTTGCAGCTAGTGAGGAAGAGATGCCACTGGTTCCAGTGGACCCCGAGATAGAGATTCCAGCTGAGGTAATGATAGCAATTCTAGAAGGTAGTGACTTCAATGTAATGAGCGTTCAAGTAGAGTATGAAACTGTGGTACCTCAAGATACCGTCTCACAGGCATTGAGAAGAGCTACAACAGGAACGACATTGGCGGTCCAAAAGAATCACGAGCTTAAGGAGCCGACATCAGATACAGGGCCATCACAGATAAGAGAAATACAGTTTTCCAGATGGATAGGCCTCTTCCAGAGTTATCCCTACGGGGGGAGGTCCGAGTATGTTTGAAGATGATTCATTTTGTGTCATGCCTGAAACATTACAAGGAGTATTTCAGATGTTAGATTCAGCTCAACATGTGTCCAAATAGGAGGGCTGAACCTTAGCTTTGAAATGTGCTCTACGAGCTTAAGGGAGATGAAAATTCTTCAATGTGATCTAGTGCATCACATCGAAAAGATGCCTCTTCCGAGTGGTCGCTAGTAGGAGTGACATAGCCTCGTCACAGATTTCAACACTGAATTGAGTCATCATCACCATCTTGTTACTAGGCACGAGAAGTGGAAAGAGAAGATTTCAACTGTAAGGGCTCAAGAGTTGCATTGCAAGAATCCTCCTCTAAATGAAGCTCCTGCTCGGGATGTGCAAAAAAAAAAAGGATAGCTACCTATTCTGCCAAAATGTGCTTTGGAAGGATAACACCTATTGAATCAACCTACTAGGACTACAGTTGACGATCCGTCCGTTCCGAAAGATTATAGCAGCTCCCTCATCATCCTTGTGCTAATAAAAGCTTCGACAAATGAGATCGAAGCTCCCCCAACCTCGGGAGACTGATGTGAGGCTTTCCCGAGCAATGCATGTACGAGATTTCCTGCACGGACGCAAGTGCGGAAGCTATGGCACAAGAAAGAGCAAGGGACTGATCTGACCGGTCCAATTGAGGATCGACCTAAGGGATTCTCGAGCTAAGCGACTCGGGCGAGAGCTCTGGTGGGGCGAGCAGCCACCCACGCCCATCTCCTCCTTCCATTTCTGCCTCTTCCACATATGGAAGTATTTTAATAGCTTTGTCTTGCCTCCCTCTTTAGTTCTTTCCAAATCTTCTTCATGTAAGAATCTATAAGTTGTTTTTGGACTGTAGGATTAGTTTTTGCTGTGTATAGCTTTCAGATTCTTTGTGGAGCCTTTTTTCCCTTTATGGGCTGTATTCGAAGAGGTGATGGTACTTCGCCTGTATCCTACTTTGAGGTGGTGACTGTATCTCCCCTAAACCTTCCCTTCTCTTCCCTTCTATCTTCCCTGAACCTTCCTTTCCCTTCCTCCTTAGCCACTGGCCACTCTGACCCTTCTCCAACCGCCTCCAGCCCACCTTCCAGCCTCCAAATTTGTTGTCCAGCCCCTCCAAACCAGCTTTCCAACACGCAGCCCGCTGTTCTGCAGCCAAACCTGCCGGCCAACACTCCATATTTGCTGCCGCCACTCCCACTAGCCATCCCGTTCAATTTAACCAACCCCTACCGCCCTTAGGATACACTTTTGAGGTGTTTGTTTTGTCATGTTATGTTTGGGTGATGTTATTTTCAGTTTGTATGTGTTGTAACTCTATTTTCCTATTAATAAACTAAGAATAAAAGATATAGGAATGCTGATAAAGTTAGACATATTAAAAATAAAGAAAATATAATCTTGGTTAAACATAAAAAAGCTAATTTGAGAAATTGCTAAGTGAAAGATTTATAAAAAAATATATTTTATAAGAGAACAATGAACAATATACTGAAGCACATATATATTGATCCAAGAAAATAAAGCATAGTTTTTATTGAAAAATAAAACCATAAGACTTGTAGTGCAAATGAGATACAAATGAGATTTGAAGAGTTATCGGAGGTAGTTCAATGATTAGGTCAACAAGTATTTTTAATAGGATTTTGAATACTAAATGAATGCTTGGGGATTGGGAAAGAGGAAATTTTAAGAACAAATACAATGCTTAAGATTGTGTCAAGTATGAAGAAATCAAAACTTACGAGTCAACGAATGAATCTATAGTAGCGAGTAATGAAACATAGGCTTAGTAAAAATTATAACAATTTCAGATAACCAATTTAGTTTCATGCTACAAAGATTTATATGGAAGCTGAGGAAAAATCAATCCCCATCAGTTTCGCCTACATTAATGTTCCACCAAGCTCTGCAATCCCCCACCTTCTTTACTCAAATAATGCCAACCTAAGTGAACCGTGAAATAATTATTTATTTTTTGCCGACTACTCCATGGATTATCCAACTTATAATTAATTCTATATTTATTTTTCATTCCCTAGTTGTATCTCATAATTATGATTTTTTTTGGACTTTATAAATTCAGAACAAATGATGTAATGAATATCTCAACGATTCTTTCCAATTTTGCCATGGTATTAGTTTTGAGATTTTTCTTAGCGTTTATATAAGTTGCAGCATTCATTGTCTTAGAACTTGTAAGACTTCATTACTACAGTTCAATTTTCTTTCCGCCAAGTCTTCCCTTATGTGGCCTTCATCACTACATCCTTTTTGTAGCATTCTCTCTTTGCAGCCATTCACAGCCAATTTTTTCCTTCTTAAGAAAAGAAAAAGAAAAAAAAACTCCTTGCTTAGGTACATATGCATATGAAAATTGTAACCGACAACCCAAATCCAACCGGAATTACAAAACATTCATTTTATGTATCATGTGAAAGAATTTTCTCAAGCAATCACAACTAATTCACACCTCTCAAATAAGAAAAGAATATTGGGTTATTTACTTTGCACAAAACCTCAACAAAAATGGTCTCTATTCAAAACATGAAATGAACACGACTCTATGGTGATGTTCTAGTTATGGCTAAATGATTCTTTACAAGATACTCCAATCTACTATAATAAGACCTTTAGCAAAACCTGGATAATAATCAATGCATCTAAGTGGAATCCAACAATAAGGCTACACTCAAAATTTTATTTTGAAAAGATCGAATTAATGATTTTCCTATTGGACAAACATAAATACAAATTATGCTAACATCAAAACATTAGGATTCAGAACTCTGCTCTTCCGATGACCACAAGCAATCACATCCAATAGAGATGGTTAACAGATGCGGATATGACAAAAAACTCGACATACAAAAGAAATATGTAGGAAGCTTCATGACAAACCGCCAAGCAAAAGCACAATAACACATGGACAAACAAAAAAGTATAGACATGCATATGTAACACATGCAAGAATGTAACACCAAAATCAACTACTGAGTTCCCCATAGAAAAAGTTTAAAATATTGAAAAATTTTGCTAGTATCCCTATTAAGGACTCCTATAGCAAGTACTTATTATCTTGCATTCTTGGGTAACTCCTCTTCTTATGCATTTAAAGTCTCAAAAATATCCAGTTCAAGCTTTTAAATTTAAAAGCTACATAGCCTATAACCAACTATTTACTCAAATTTATTTTATATATTGCTTTTCGTAGCAACAATAATTATTGCTGATAGATTCCTAGCAATAATTGATGGCTAAAGAGACATTCTTATGAATAAGTCCCGTACCTTAAAATATTCTCCACAAACCAAGATTATTTACCAACTTATCATCTATTAAAAAATCAAACTATATATTCAAAATATAGTATTATATTCCCATTGTGCATTTCAGTAGCAAGGAGGATAATTGAACTTGTTAATGATTAAATGAGTCTCTGCCATCTTTGAAAAAATCCAATAATTGAGAGAGCACCAAACTAGCAGCTTGTATTATTTTAACATTCGGAAACATTTTAAATCCAATAAAGTGCATCTTTTTTTTTATCCAAGAGGAATTAATTGCATTTATAAAAATCCTCAAAATATTATTTTCTTTATCCAAGAGCAATTAATTGTCTATTTATTGGTAGCTACTCTTCCACTCAGAAAAGAAATATATACCATCATTTTCCCACAAGAAAGGTGAATGAAACGGCAAATGTCACTTTCAACGAAGATAGGTTTTGCTTTGATACTACTCTCTAAGAAAGTAATATCATCCACAAATGAAATTTTTTCCTCCTAGATTGAACTTCCATACCCCTCACCCCAACAAATAACTCTACCAAAAAACTAGCAACTCCAATACAAATCATAGTTATACAAAACCTACACAGTCTATACAGGTTTATTTAATTAGGAAAACATCTCAAGTTATACGAGACCAATTAGTTGAATCAATCAGTGGCACCAAACCAACTAACGGAGCTATTAAGCCTGTAAACAAAGTTACAAAAACTTCAACTCAACTTTTCTTATATTTGAATCATAAGAAAATCTTTCTAAATATCAAAAACATTTCTTAAATATATTTAGTAGCATAAATTTGAATAATGCTACAAGAGAAGAATGAAACCTCATCAACAAAAATAAAATATGGGAATTGATAGCATTAGTAAAAAGAAAGATATCAATAAAATATAGAAAGATCTTCACTGTAAAGTATAAATCTGATAGCTCATTAGAAAAGTATTGCTAGGCCACACTCAAATATATAGGATCAATTATCTTAAAATATTTAATTCAGTTAATGAAATGAATATTCTTTCGAGGCCATCTAAGAGATTCAACAATTCATTATGAAGAATATATTCCTATATGGTGATCTAAAAAAAGTATAATGGATGTCCCACCAGGATTTAACTCAAATATAGATAAAAAACATGTAAATTAAAAAAATATCTTATGTGGACTGGAGCAATTCCCACGAGCATGATTTAAGAGATTCACCAAAGTAGTGTCTAACATTATTTGTGAAACACAAAACTTTACAAGGAATCTCTACACTATCAGTTTATGCTAATGCCACAGTCTTAGAAAGTACGAAATTTAAAGAAGAGGTTACTTCAATAAAGTGAAAATAGAACTTATGTATAACCTAAAGTACTTTCTTGGCATTGATAATACACACTCTCAACATGAAATCTTGTTATCACATCATAAATATATAACATATACGTTGAAAACGATAGATGAGTTGTGATGCATGTTTATAGAAAGCCACATAAAATTTAATCATTAACTTTAAGATGCCCATGAAGACAAAATAAAAAAAAAATCCCTACCAAATACATGGGAAGACTTATCTATTTATCACATACTACAACTCACATTGTCAATATTTTTGGTATCGTAAAGAAATTTCATGCTAAAAGATCACACGTTAAAACTATATATCACATTTTGTAATATCTAACAGAAATTCAGATAAGAGAATTTGAAGCCTATATAAATGATAATTAAGCAAACACTTTGATTGATCGGAGGTCAACTTCAAGATATTGCATATTATAACAGAAATTCAGATAAGAGAATTTGAAGCCTATATAAATGATAATTAAGCAAACACTTTGATTGATCGGAGGTCAACTTCAAGATATTGTATATTATAAGAAGGCAGTCTCATGACTTGGAGTAAAGAATAAAATGAACTGGCAAAGTTTAGAGCAACTATCAAACTTAGATCTATGAAACTACAAATATGTAAACTATTATGAATGAAAATTATCCGACGAGATTTTTAGGTTGAATAGAAAGATCCATAAGATTCTATTATAACAAGTCACCAATAATATTGCACATAAAACTCGTGCAACATGATGGAACAAATATATTGAATGGTAGGCATTTTATAAATGAACTAAGCAATAGTAAAACATTACTTTATTCTTCGCCACGGAGGTAAAATTTGCAAGCATTCTCACTAGAGGATTATCATGCATAATATTTCAAAAATTAGAAAGCAAACTTGAAATAGATAAAATATTCATTCGTTTGTTTGAGGGGTGTATGAAAAAATAAATCTCCAATAACTTTGCTTCCATTAATTTTCCAACAAAGCAACAATTCTCCACATTCATTATTCACATCATTCCATCTAAGAGATCTGTAAGACTATTATTGCCAATCACCAATTTAAGATAGTCCGGAGTGAAAATAATTTTATAGTTATTCCCATTCCTTTATTGGTGGATTTTTCTTGCTAGTAGTTTCCCTAGACTTGTATAAATTCAGCACATATGATGAAATGATCACTCGACAAATTCTCTCTAGTGGTACCAAAAGCAATTTTTCTATTAAAATAGTTAATGAAAAAGTACAAACAAAGAAGCAAATTTTTAATGAATTTTATTGATTTTGAGAAGTTATATGACCGAGTGCCATAGTAATTGACTTAGCAAATACATCTGTGATGATAATATGTTGACAGTACTAAAGACATTTATGGAGCATAGATTAAAATTAAAGTAGCAATAAAGTGGCCCAAGTATTTTCAATAACCGTGGGTTTATATTGAGTCCATAAACTTTGTATTTTTTATGGAGATGCTTAGGTAGGATATTCAAAATAAGATACCATGGTAAGTGCCTTTGTAAATGATAACATTATGATTGGCGAGACATTCGTTAAAATCAGCAAAACATTAGAACAATAATGAAAATGTTTAAAAGATAGTTAGTAGAATTTAAGAAGATTGAATAAATGACATAATTATAATAGCATGATGTTAATAATCAACATAGATATTATTTGAAGATAAAGTGATAAAATAGTTTTAAATATCTCCGACTTATTGTGGGCTCCGAAAATTTCGTTCCCTACCCTGAAACTCTTTGCATTTTTTTTTTGTGTTTGTTGAACGAGCTTTGGAGGGTCAAATGTTTAGAAGGCAGATTGGGTTGTAGATAACACACTACCTAGAGATTTTAACCTCATTTTGTGAGGATTTGCTAATCTGGGTTCGAGGTTTCTCATAGGCGCAAGCCTCTATGATTAATTACCCCTCCCGATAAAAGGAGAGCACATTTTATTAAGGCTAGTCATTTAGAATTGAATATTGATGATACAATAACAGCAAAATTAGGATTTTAAATTGTAAAATTTATCACTTGAGCTTAAAGCGGATGGTAGGGAAATGAAAATAAACCCGATCAAGATCTCATGGTTCCATCATCCCGAGTCGTCTTGCTCTCTGATCTACCTAGTCAGAAGAGGAAGTCGACCCAACCTGATAGAAAAATTTGTCAGCAGTCATGGATTGCGTCGTCCAAGAGATCTTTATAGATCTGGGATGGATATTTTAAGTTGACTTTAGCTAACAGAAGGTTTTGTAACAATCATTTGTACCCTTTTGATTCACAACTCAAATGATAGAAAATAGTTGAAGAATAAATGAAATTACTGATTATAATCATAATATAATTGTGTCATTTGGCGACAACTACCCAGTCAAAGGGCTCTGGTCGTAAAAGTTACTCTCTAGCGTCATTTGAAGGCAGAACCACGCGGACAGAGAACTAGGGTCACATCCCTACTGGCATGCAATTATTTTGATTGTCAATATAGGGATACACTTAATACGACATTATCTCATTGTGAGTTGAAGTCAATATAAAAATTGTCACTCTTAACAAACTGTTGCGAATTCAGATAAAGTTTGATTTAGACTTTAAACAATTGAATTTTAAATTAAATATCAGTTGATTATTTTGAAAATCCTAAAAGAGTGACCCGTCCGATTGAAATATTAGATCAAAACAGTCATAATCGGGATATTAAACGTTTTAAAGCTTTTATATTTAAAAGGAGGGCATTTAGTTTTGTTAATTTAAGCTTTTCAGAGTATTAAGTCTTTTTTACTCTATCATTATAGGTAAAAGAATCGGACTAAGTGATTTGAACTTGTAAATTCCTATTTTAAGAATTGAGCATTTATTTCAAAATTACCAGAATCGTCAACTCCAATATTTGCAAAGAGGAGAATTAGACTAGTTAAGTGGGACTTACGACTCTATCTTATAGATAAAACGACTCGTTTGGCCCCGCAGCATTCTCAAACCTAGTATTTGAGCATTCAATACATTGGTTGGAATACATGCGGGCATTTGGTTTCATATATTTTGTTATTTTAGACAACTTTGTTTGTCTTTAAGCGATTTGCATAATTTTAAAGCATGAACTGAGTCACATGTAAAACTTGAATTTATATAAATTTGTCTTATCTGAATGAATATATTGATGCATGCAGATGTGACTTTAAACTTCATAAAATACCACCTTTTGTTCTCTTGTAAACATGTTGCAAATCCGATGGCTGGTTTTGAAATATTATTTTTTTTAGCATTTAAACTAATTATTTAACATTTAAGTTAGGCTCAAACCCCAATTTCAAGAATTAGATATTAAATTTAAGTTTAGCCTCTCAATTTACGATATTTCATATTCAAATTAACCTTATAAGTTAAGCCCTCCTAATTTATGATATTTCTTATTCAACTTAAGCCTAGCTCACTTTATAGAATTTGATATTCACTTTAAGTTTAACCATCAGTTTTTTATTATTTCACATTCAACTTAAGCGTAGCCCCACTTTATAGAATTCGATATTTAATTTATGTTTGCCCCTAATTCTTTTACATATAAGTCATTTAAATAATTTAAACATTAAAAACCTTTACAAGCCTTGACAGTCAAATTTTAAATATGTAATTTATTTTATTTTTGCAAGTTTGAAAGCTCTTAGATCATTTTATAAGTTTATAAAGTCCAAATTTTAAATTATTTTGCATGTCCAAATTCACCCAGAATTACAGCAGCCTCCCAGCGTCAACCGCCATTAGGGAGGATTAGAGAATGCCAACCTTTCCAGCTATCTTAAAAGACACACTGGTCAGTGTAGTGAGACACTACAGCCAGAGAGAATCTTCAGATCTATTGGCGTATAAGACACGAGTAGGTCTTTGATTATCTTGCATAAAAATAAAGTGAGTCTGATTTCCCTGCATTTATAACTTTTCGAGCTTTGATTGTGTTGATGCTGGCAATCGGCGACGACAATAAAATAAAATAACAACACATTCTTTTATTTTTTATAATGCACAATACAAAGCATGAAACAGTAAGTGGGGAATTGGGTTTGGATGGGCAAAGGGCTCACAGTTCAGGCTCATGCTTGGGCTTGATTAAGGAGTAAGTTTTGATCTATGTGAAGAGCGGCGAGAACAAGGGACTCAGTCTTTCAGTAGGGAGTTGGTGCAATTGGATTCAGAAGTAGGGTGCAAACGCGCGTGTGGGTTAGCACGGAGCAGAGGATTGTACAAGTGGCTCGAAAGACTTGGGCATGGCTTCACTGCAAAGGAGGCACGATAAAGGGAACTTACGACGCAGGGAGAATGACAAGGAGAACGGTAGAGTCGCTTTGCTGGGTCGAGACGCAGAATTCGACCTGGAGAAGTTGAGAAGGTCACGTGCATAGAAGTTAACAGTGGAGCAGATTTGACATACAAGGGCGAGAGCCTGCGGTTTTGTGCGAGGCAGGGAGGAGGGGTTTAGCATCGACAGTAGAGAAGAGTCTGATGTGAAGCAGGGAAGAGCGACACATGGGTTTGGTTGTTTCGAGGGTCTCTGTATGTCATAACCCTGTCATTGATGTTCCTCACTCGCCTTGAGCTGCGACTATATTGGGAAGATCGTGACCACAAAGGGAGGCCTGAGCATGCTTTTGTTACAGGAGTGATGAGCATCCTTTGGCGATGGGTTTCCTTTGTCCCTCCCCCCTTGAAATTTATGCCGTGCGTAAATAAAGATGAAGATAGGAGATCAGTATGCGAACGGGTGCGATAGTTTTGTTGGGGACGGGAATAGGTAGGGTTTTATTTATTTTATTCTTATTCTTTTTTTTTTTATGGTCAACACCTATTATATAGAAAATACAAAATAACAGAGAATATAATTTCTAAAACTAAGACTGGAGGGCTAAAATAAAATACTATCTCAAACGTTTCATGAAAAAAGAAAAATATCATAGAACTTTTTAATGATAGTTCCTATAAAACTAAAATTAAGCTAAAATTTTATAGATCTGCATGCCAAGTTGAAAAATAATCATGCATATCTATGTTGAATAAGTTAAAAATGAGAATGTTAAGATTAATGTGTGATAAAACTAAAAAAAATAAATTCAAGAATGATTATAATAGAAGGAATATGAAAGACATGTATATTGAACATGAAGTGACTAAAAAGACTTGGTTGGTTTAAAAATGTGCAACAAAGGGTAAAAAGTATTCTTATAAGATGAATTCATGAAATTATTAACAAGCATTAAGAAAAAAACTGAGAAAACATAAAGATCTATGGACAATAGTCGTTTAAAATGATCCGTGAAGAATAAGTAACACTTTAGATAGCAGTCAATACAAACAAATGATGAGTAATTGCCTTAAGTTCAATAACGAAATGATACAACAGCAAGCTTCCACATTGGTCGTGACGAGCCAAACTAATATGGAAAATCTTAGAAATAACAAAAGAAAAAAAGAAATTTTAAAGAAATAATAGATCTCAAATAGGTAAAATGATGGTGCGGATGCACTCGAGATGTCAAAAATAGATAAACCTAGATTCAGTAGGCCAAACCTTACAACTAAGCTCAACAAGCATATCAAAAATTTTCACATAATAAAAAAAATAAAATAAAACTGGATTCTTATTTCCACGTTTCTTAGTAAACTAAGCAGTTTGAAATTTCAAAAAACTAAAAAATAATAAATAATAAATAAAAGTAGTTTAAATGTTTATGCTTCAACTGAAATCTAAGATCAACGTCACTCCAAACCAATAATTTTACCTCACTGCAGTTTTGAAACACATGGTATTCTATACCTGCAGCCCAGACAACCAAATATTTCTAATATTGCAATTTATGCGAAATAATCAGCATGCCCAAATCAACAATACTGATGCATCAGAACATGCCTGGGAAGCAGAAGGCTCAGACTGCCAAAGGCATCAGCTCACTGCAGCATAGGCAAAAACCAATGAGCTCATGCCAGCTTGAAAAAGTGAATAAAATCTCTCCGCTCCAACTCAAAGGAAGTAATCAGGGGCAGGCTTCTTAGAAGGAACCCCTCTTGCTTCCTGCATTTAGTATATAGCCTTATTAAGACAATTAGTATTGCAAATCGACTGAAAATCCTGGGTTGCAAAATACCAACCTGTGGAGCAGCTTCAAAAACGCGAAACTGTTTATTCAAATTTTCATCCAGCTCGAGAATAGCTGCCACATTTCCACATCTACAGGAATGTTAAACAACAAGGCATGTAAACTTTTTTAAATAATGTAATGTAGATATATTCAACAAAGCAGACAAAAGCGAGTGATTAATGACAGGCCTGCAGCATAAAGATAATGAGAAATTAAATCCTAAAAAATATGCAGAAGATTCAGTTGAAGCTGAAATCCATTTGCTTTGATTAAAAAAAAAAACAAGCTCAAAATATGCTTCGATTCAACAAATATTTATTTATTAATAAGAAAGTTTGTTTAGACCCACAGATATTTATAAGTGCTGGAATTTTTGTCTATTCATATTATAATGTATATTAGTCTATTTAAGCTTAGTATCTTATTAAACTGTTATATATAATTTTAAGGTTAATGTATGAGCGCACTATGCATGTATGAGCACTTCTATAACTAAAATAACTGGATGATACGTTCAAGCTAAAGCCCAAATCATTCATTTCAACTCAAGGCAGCTCTCCGGGAGACCATTTATCTTTCTCTTGGTTTCTATATGACAAAACTTTGTCAATTTCAGGTCTAACCACAAGGTTTTCCATATCTATCTATCCATCTATCTATATATCTATCTATGTGTTTGAATTATTTATAGAAATGATATACACTATTTATTATTATAGTATTTCCTCATTATAGACACTATTCTCATTTATTATGATTTATATTGATTGTTTTCTTTTCTTGTTTATATATAAGCTTGCCCTGATACGGCAAAATGGTAAAGATGTCATTCTTTCCAATTTCTCTCCTCTTTAACATAAAATTACAGTCATAGCCAAGCATCCTTTTGTTCTTCTCTAATGACCTCACACGACACCTTTGATGATTCCCTCTTGCAACAATGCTTGAACTGCTTTTGTTCCTCCCCTTTCCACCTACCCCAAATAAATAAAAATAAAAAAATAAAAAAATCGTCGTTGCAATGCCATTTCAATTCGGTTTAGTTCAAGTTGCTCTTCACTCTGATGACTTTGCCATTCCAAAGATTGACTATAGACAATTCACTACACCTAGCTTAATCCTCTAGCACAAGCTAGAGATGGTCCGGGCAATTCCTAATTTTGATCCTTGGTGTGGTTTGTTAGATCGAAGTCAAAGAAAACTTAATCCATTTCAATGAGTTCAATGCTATTCTATAGGTCATTCCAAGATTAAGTTGCAAGGCAGCCCAGTTAGAATCCTAAAACAACCCTTAAATTGAGTGGACTATGATCGACCCTAGATTGCCATAAGATCCATTCAAGATTATCAACTAATGGGAAGACACTCTAGATCTCTCAAGTCTTCATTTCAAATCTATTAATCAGCCTAGGTTTAACCAGTGTCAATTTTGCGCCAAACCCAACTTCAGCTTAACCCTAATTAAGCATAATAGGTTGGTTGGAGTTTTAAGTCTTTAAACGTCTCATTCAATAGTTCAATCATTAAAAATTGATATAAATTTAATATCATTTCACTCAACCCTGATAATGTTCATAGGTTTGACCCCAAAACCACCCTTAAACTAAATTAGGCCATTTTGGGCTAGTTAATTGCTCAGATACATTCCAATAGATTCCTATTAGTAAACCAAAGACAAATCAATTCAAATTGGCCATTGGACTAACCAAAAACAAGCCTTAAATCCTAGTTATCCCATTAAAACAAAGCTCTCAAAATGAGTCTCGTAAATCTCTATGATAGTAGCACTAAAACTCTATGTTTAAAATATATAAAAACCTTACAAGTGTAAATCACAAGTTGATAATGTTTAATTATACTAAATGAAATAAGTTACCAAACTACTTAAACATAAAAGTAAAATTACTAATTCTAAATAAAGTTTTACTAATTAGACCGAAGGTTCAAATCTAAGAAAGTATCCTTCCCCTTGCAATAATGTTATGGTTTATGAGAGATCTAGATTAATGGAAATTATATTGTTCCAACATGCAGCGCATTTATATTCTTTTCCATCTTCTCGAGTAAATAAAAACATCACTAATCTTAATTTTACTCCCTAAACTTCGTGGTTAGCCGGGCAAGATCGGCTCTCACTCCGTAATCCCCACTTTCCACTCGCTTGAGGGCTACTCTCACTTAAGTTTCTAAACACTAGGATCAAATTGAGATTTTAGTTCGTCACCCTTAAAATCTTCAATTCTACACCCAACCAAAGAATATTTTCCCTATTTATTCGCACTCAACCCCATGGATTACATTCTCATCCATGGAATCGAATGTGGATTCCCACTTATTTATATAACGCATAATTTCTAGAATCATGTGTGTTTTACAACAAATTTTAACATTTCAACCGGCTGCATCAAAAAGTAAATGAAGTATGAAGTGTAAAATCATCACAAGTATTTAATATTTATATTGCATATCCAATCTATCTCTTCATTTCACCAAACCTCATTGCAAGGAGAAAGATAAAAAAAATCTACTCATAATTCATGAGGAAGAAAAGACAAAAAACGAATTTTATATATAAATGAAAGTTCATACAAACAACAATAAACAAACACAACTTATCTGAAATTTTTCCCCAAAGAAAATCCTCAAGTTAAAGTTGATTATAACAACACCGGTTAAGATCCCGCGGTTCCATCCTTCGGCATCGTTATTTTTATCGGATTCACTTAGTCCGGATGAATTTGCTAAACTCAACTGAATGAGTTCCACACTTTCATTTAGACCGTGGGAAATCCCGTTAGCAACACGTAGGTTACATCATCCGAGGTATTCCGATCATCCAACAAGACGATTTAATTTAGTTGTAGTTGTAGTTTTGTTGTTCTGTTTGTGATTAAATTTTGAGTTGTTTTATATTTTGAAATGTTGTGGCGGTGAATTTTATCTTGTAATGACTTTTAATTTAGTTTTTGTTTCAGTTTTTGGGACTATCCTAAAGGTGTGGGTTTTCATGCAACAGTTGTTTATCATGCAAGAAAAGTAAGTGCGATGCGATTAAGTAAATTGCAATAAAGTAAATTGTAATAAAATAAAAGCGTACCTGGAGGGTCTTCCCGTCATCCCAAGCTGCACTTAAAACACAATTTAGAATATTTAAGCATTTAAAGCAAGTTCCTAGGTAAAGCTAAGGGAAGGGTTATGGTTTTCTACCAAGTTCCTAATCCTATAGCTAGTCACCTTCTATGACGTCTAGGTTCTTGTATTTTGATAAGGATGATTTTCTTCTGCAAAGAACAATTAAGTTCAATTTGTTCTTGAAGACATTCCATCATATTGAGGAAGTGCTTAAGACGAATCTTAAACATCTTTTCAATATTTATGGAATTGTCCTAAGTCCAAATAAACTCGATTGTACAAGTGAATTAACCATCCGGGGTTTTAGTTAGGTTTTTTTTTTTTAGCTCGGTGAATTAGGATGTTTGAATATCCTATGAGTGAAGTGACACTTCACTTAATACTCCATTTAGGAGTTATAGTAATAAAAGCTCTTAAGGGCAAGTTGATATTTAAAGTATTTTTAATGATTTAATGGTTTAATTTAGTTTGATTTAATCATAAAGAGTTACTTAATGATTTTAAGTTTGGAATAGTGTTCAAGTTATTTTAGATTTAATTTAAGTCTTAATTTAGTTCAATTTCAACTTAATTTCAGCTTGATTTAATTTAATTTAACTTTAATTCGATTTGATTTAATTTTAGTTTAATTTAATTTTAATTTGATTCCAATTCGACTTTAATTTTCAATTTAATTCAATTTGATTTAATTTAATTTAATTTAAATTTAATTTAATTTGATTTTATTTTAATTTAATTTAATTTGATTTGATTTGACTTAATTTAATTTGGTTTAATTTAATTTTGATTTTTAATTTGATTTAATTTTAAAAAGTTTTAAGTATGATTTAATTTAATGGTTAAGTTTCTTTAAAATTTTGAATATTAAGTTTGAATTATCACTTTAATTTGGAAATTAAATATTATTGAAGTGATTAATTTAGGGATTTTTAAATTAAAGAATAAATCTCTTCCTAATAATATCCCTATTTTAATAATTCCAATTTTTCATTATTCTTCCAAATTTAATTAATTATTTAATTAAGGTTTATTTTAATTATTTTCAAATTGTTTGGTAGGTTTCCACCCTTTAATTACCTAAGTTTTAAACATCCAAAATCAACTTAGTATCAAATATTTTACCCACCCTTTTTATCAAACCTAAAATTTTTAATTATAGGTTAAAATTTTAATTACCATTTTGCCCTTTAAACTTACTAATTCCATAACTCACTAAATTGAGCTCAAATGAATTTGAAATTTTTATGTGACTTCACTCACATATCAATCAAGACATTAAAGGAGAAAATGTGATTTTTCTATATTTAATTTATTTATGTAATTATTTTTGGTGGACAATAGGGATTTTCAAGGAAAATTTAACAACATGACCAAGGGAAATTTTCTATCCTTAAGAAAATTATGAGACATTCCTAATGACCAGAGGACCACTTGGACCAGTTTTGGTGATTTTTTGAATTATTTTTTCTTTATTATAATTATTTTGAGTTTTGGAGTATTAATTAATTTAAAAATAAAATAAAGGTTGAAAAATGAATTTTATATTTTTCAAAAATCTCTCTGATATCAAGGAAACCAGAGAACTAGTTTTCATAATTTTCTGATTTTTCTTTGATTTATTAGAATTATTTTAGTGGAAATGCTAGAAAATACATTTTTTTAATTTTAAAATTACCTTAGGGCTTTAAAATTTAATATCTCATCATAGAGACTTAAGAAAAATATGGGGTTTGTTCCTAAGTGATTAAAATTCAAAATGTGACATTTTGGTGAATTTTATTATTTTTGTGATTTTTATTATTTTTTTAATTATTAAAAATATTAAAATAATGCAAAAAAAAATTCAACTTTTTTAGAATATTGCAATTTTAATTTTCTTAAATTCCCCTGATATCAGAGAGGCTCCAAACCCAATTTGGTGAATTTTTGAAAAGTATTTTGAAAGTTATGAATTTTTAAAGTTTAAGTTTGGCTAAATGGCTTAATCAACCCATTTGATAGGGCTAACCAAGTCCAATTGACTTCAAACTTTTATGGTGGGTTCCTCCGATCCCAAAGGTCGGTGGAGAATTGATTTCAAGTCAATTTGATGTATGATTAGCTCTAATTAATTAAAGCTCCATTTTGGGTGTTTAAGCCAATTAGGGTTATTCAAGTGAGTTAACTCAAAACCTATTTTCCCTAGGGTCCTCTGGTTATAAGAAACATCACCAAATTTTCCTAGAATTTATTTCACAACATGCTAATTATTGGAATTAAATTACTCAGAATAGTGGTCTAGAATTGAAAAATCAATAACTCTTCATAGGGATGGCCTCGACTTTGGAAAATTCGGGGTATGTCCCCAAATTCGGAGGCTTCAAAAGCTCTATGGTCTCATGCCATGGTGAATTGTCTACATGCATGGAGAATTGAAAATGTGCAGAGAGTAAATAAATCATTAAAAATCGAATATTCGATGAAATTAAATGATTTCATTATTCTCCTCTGTTCAGCCGAGCAAGAGGGTATTTTTATTTTATTTTTATGATTTTTCTATACAAAGATATGAATTTTTGAAGTTTAGGGAATTAAATAAATAAAAAAAACCCTGATTTTCTATTTAAAACGGTGGCGCTGACTCATCCTAGGCATCTTCGAAACGCCGCGTGTCGCGCTGCCATTCGACGCCGCCACTTGAGTCAGCAGCCCGGGTCCCGCCTTCCACGTATCATCTACCGATCCAACCCGATCTGAGCCATCCGTCCGCGCGTGTATTGAATGGACGACATCCGCTCATCGTCCCCAGCCATTCTCACCCGAGAGCCGTCCACACTAAAACCCTAAGAACTCACTCATTTCTCAACGGATTTTCGTGTTCTTGTGCTCTATGGATTCGTCTTGAAGAGACGAACACATCTATATGGTGATCATGCATTGAAATTAAAGCATTTGAAATAGACAATCTCCAGAGGCTCGGGATAAAGAGTTAGCTCATACCTTAGCTCAGAGAAGTGTGGCTTCGATGCGAGGGTTGTGTCGCCTTCGATTGGGTCCAGCGAGCCCCGGATGAAGTCCTTGGCTCGGTGAATTGTCTAGGTATGATTTTGACCAAGCCCGATTTCAACCTTTGGAGTACGGAATAGATGGGTGGCCCGGAGAGGGGGCTTTCCTTTGGGGAACTCCTTCTCTTGGTCTTGTGCGGGTGTGGGTGAGTTTAATTTGACTTTGGTGGAGGATTTGGGAGTGTCCTGATTCGGCACTGAGAATTGAGCTCCAAAATTGAGCTCGATTAGTGGGGATTAGGGCAAGAGAGCGAGTGGGGATCAAATGCTCCGGGTGTGGGGAGAGTACGGAGTTATTTTAGCGAGTTTCCTTAAGGTTTGTTTAGCACCTCTTCATGGCCGAGAGGGGTGAGGTTTAAATAGGAGAGGCTGGAGGGCCTCCGAGGGAGTTAGGGACGGGGATCGAGCTGCTCTTGGCGAGGGAAGAAGAGGCTGCAATGGCCAGCGGGCATGGAGCGACTCGACGAGGGAGAATTTCGATGTTTGGCTCCTTCCGAGGTCTCGGCCATGGTGTTTTCCGGCGACCCGGGCGGGTGGCCGGCGGGCATGAGTCACCATCTTGACCGGGGAGGTGCGGGCTTGGCAATGGTGAAGTCGATTGGGTTTGGACATGTGTAAAGGAGTTGGATCGAAATGGCATGGGGGCATGGCTATTTTGGCTCTAAATGGGTCAACCCATCCTTTTGGGCTAGGTGCACCACCCAAGGCTTGGTTTAGGTCGAAGAGAAAGTGATTTGGATCGGCTTGATTAGTGGGGCCAAGTCACAATCCAAGTACAATTAGTATTAAACATGGTTTAGGGGAGACATGGAAATGGTTAATCACCTTAAGGGAATGTGGAAAGGATCTCCTCCTTTTGCCCGATGTGGTAAGGTCACATGTGAACAACTCACATGGCTTGCATGTGGCTTAAGAGTGGCTTCATGGCTCGTATATGGCTTGGGAAAAGTTGGCTTGGTTTCATGAAAGTGGGTTTAAGGAATTTTGGTATTTTAGTGGACAAATTTCATGAAGCTTGATTTGGAACTATTTGGTTATTGATTTTGGAACTTAGGAAGTGTTTTAAATCATAGGTATGATGAGAGAAATTTCATGTGGGCTTTTGGAATAAGTTTTGGGCTTTTAAATTTGTTTTGGATGGGTTTTTAGGAAGGTTTAAGAAAGTGAGCTTTTTAAGCTTGGAAATAAATTGGTGGATGGGAAATTTGTAAAAGTTTGGGCCAAATAATTGTTGGGTTTGGTTTAGGGATGTGTCATGAGTGATTTGAAACAAATTTGAGGTGGTTTGGGTTTGAATTGGGTTGAATTTGAGCTTTTTGGTAAAGTGGCCAATGGTAGGCCAAATTGGGTTAACTTGGGCTAATGTTGGGCTAATGTTGAAATTGGTGTAAAATTAATGTTGAGAAATGTTTGTAGGGCTATTTCAAAGAGGTTTCAACTTTGGTTGGGTTTGGATTTTGGGGTTTGGGCCTATTTGGGTTAGGTTTAGGTGTAGGCCCATGTAAGTAGTTTTGGCTTTGGGTTGAATTTGAGTTGGGTTTGGGTTCAAATTTTGGGCAAATCATGTTAGTGTTTTGTTTGTAGGGATGTTAGGGAAGGTTTAGAAAAGATTTGGGGTTAATTGGAGTTGAATTGGGTTAGTTTGGGCTAAGTTTGGGTCATGGGTCCAAATTGGGCTCTAAGGTCAAAAGTGAAATTGGATTCAAATACCAATCAAATTGGGCTTGGATTTGGTCTAGATTGGTGTTGGGGATGTTGAATTGAAGTTTAGAATTGAATAGGACCAGAATTTGGGTCAATTGGGTAGGTTTGGTTTGACATTGGGTTCACTTTGGGTTAAAATGGGTCAAATTGGAGATTTTGAGAAAAGTGGGCTAAATTGACAAAATTGGCCCATGGTGTAGTTGAACAAAATGAAATTGGGAATATTTGGGATTTTCTGGAATTTTCTGGGAGTTTTTGGAATTTTTTGGATTTTTGGGTCAAGAGGGGCATTTTGGTAATTTGGAGGGTATTGTGGGTATTTTTTGGAATTTTGGGTATTTTGGGTAAAAACGGTCAATTTGAGTGGTGGGAGAATGTTTAGGATTGATTTTGAGGAATTTAGGTGATTTTGGAGAATTTTGAAAAATTTGGGTAATTTCAAGGGTTTTGGGTAGAGTTAGGCGGGTCCGGGGTCCGGGGGTCGAAAATTGAAAATTTAGAAAATTGAAGATTGGGTAAATGTAAGTGGAATGAAATCATTTTGGTTGAGCCATGAAGCCATATCAAGCCCACATGAGCCATGAAGGGACTCATTTGAGGCATTCAGCTATGTTGTTCCTAACCCTCTTAGCCGAAGGCTTAGGGGATAAGGACCATCCATGTGAATCACCTTCATGAGTCGGGGAGGTCGAGTTGGGTATGGGTGTGGTTTTAGTAGGTGTGTGAAAGTGTAGTGTATAAGTGTAGTGTGTGTGTAAGTCAGCCCTCACCAGACCAGGCCACCGAGGGCAGTCCTAAGGCCAAAGAGTCCTATAGGAACTCATCCTTTAAACTTCCACATTTGATTTCAACCCTCTAGGTGATTAGGGGTCTACAATCGAGTTTGTGGAGTTTGCAGGGAGTTAAGAAGTGGTTTGAATTTCTAAGTGGTGGGTCCCAATTCTAATCCTCTAGGATAGTCAAAGGAAAAGCCTAAGGCTAGATCCTAAGTACTAAAAAAGGAAGAGAAGACCTCATCAAAAAATGAGGTCAACAGATCCGCCGTAGGTTGACGCAGCGCTTACTGAGTTAAGTAGATAAATAGGATTTTTTCTATTTATTTAAATACCTGAAACTTTAAAAAATCATATCTTTGCATAGAAAAATCATAAAAATAAAATAAAAATACCCTCTTGCTCAGTGAATAGAGGAGAATAATGTGGAAAAGAAATCAAGTTATTTTGATGAGTATTTTATTTTTAATTAATTATTCACCGATTTAAGTATTTTAATTCTCCATTTGCATAGACAATTCACCATGGCATGAGACCATAGGGCTTTTGTAGCCTCTGCTCTTGGGGACATTCTCTGAGTTTTCCAAGGTCAGAGGCCATCTCTTTCCTAAGTAATGTATTTTTCAAGTTTATGTCTCTGTTTTGGAATTTTAATTCCAATAATTAGCATATTGTTCAATAAATTCTAGGAAAATTTAGGAAAGTATCATAGGACCAAAGGACCCTAGAAAAAATGTATTTTGAGTTAATTCATTAAGAACAACCCTAATTAGCCTAAATACTCAAAACTAAATTTTAATTAATTAGGGTTAACCACACATCAAAATAACTTGAAAATCATTCTCCACTGGTCTTTAGGATCAGGGGAACCTCACATAAAAATTTGAGATTAATTGGAAGTGATTAGTCCCACTAAATGGATTAATTAAGTCACATGACCAAAATTAAACTTTAAAAATTCATAACTCCAAAAATACATTTTTAAAATTCACCAAATTAGTTTTGGGACTTCTCTGATATTAGAGGAGTCTAAGAAAATTAAAATTGTAATTTTTCAAAAATCTTTATTTCCCACCTTACTTTAATATTTTATTAATTAAAAAAAATTATAAAAATCATAAAAATATTAAAAATCACAAAAAAGTCACATTTTGACTCTTAATCACTTAGGAACAAACCAAATATTTTTCCCAAGTCTCTAAGTCAAGATATTAAATTTTAAAGCCTTAAGACAATTTCTAATATTAAAAAAATGGGTTTTCCAACCTTTTCACTAAATTAATTCTAATAAATCAAATAAAAATCAGAAAATTATAAAATTTGTTTCTCTGGACTCCTTGAGGTCAGAGAGACTTAAGAAAAATATAAAATCCATTTTTAACTTTAATTTTAATTTATAATTAATTAATACTCCAAAACTCAAAATAATCATAATAAATAAAATATAATTTGAAAAATCACTAAAATTGGTCCAAGTGGTCCTTTGGTCAGTAGAAACATCCCATAATTTTCCTAATGACAGAAACTTTGCCTTGGTCATGTTGTTGAATTTTCATTGAAAACTCTTATTTTTTCTACAAAAATAAATATATAAATTAAATTAAATTAAATTTAGAAAAATCACATTTTCTCCTCTATTGGCTTAATTGACATGTGAGTGAGATGACATAAAAATTTCAAGTTCATTTGAGCTTAATTTAGTGAGTTATGAAATAGATAAGCCTAAAGGGGCATAAAGGTAATTAAACAACTTTAACTCTAATTAATACCTTAGGTCTAATCAAGGGGAGGGTAAAATATCTAATATTAATCTTCTTTTGGATGACTGAAACTTAGAGAATAGAAGGGTAGAAACCCATTAAACACTTTGAAAATATCAAAATGGAACATTAATTAATTAAACCATTTGAATCTCGGAAGAATAACCAAAATTTGGATTATTAAAAAATAGGGATATGATTTAAGAAGATATTACTTCTTTAATTTAAAAATCCCTAAATGAATCACTTTAATAATATTTAGTTTTTTTTAATTAAATTCGAAGTGATAATTGAAATTAATAAATTAAATAATTAAAAGAGAAGGAGTAACCCTTATTAAATTAAAAGCTTAAAACATTGAATAATTTGATAATCAAATTGAAATAAATTTAAAACATTAAAAATTAATCTCAAAGATCACTTGAAAGTAAATCTAAAACAAACTTGAAACATCAAAATCAAACCAATTAAAAAATTAATCTAAGATATTTCAATTAAATTAAAATTAAATCATTAAAATCTAAATTGAATAATCTAAACACCTCTTTCAACCCAAATTAATCTAATATATTGAGATCATTTAAAATGTAAAGATTTAATTAAATCAAAAAAACTTAAATACTATTCCAAACTTAAAATTATTAAAATTTCATAACTAAATTAAACCATTTTAAATCATCAATTCCAATTTTAAATCATTAAAATCTTTAATAAATCAATTTGCCCTTAAAGGCTTTCGTTATCATAACTCTTAAATGGAACATCAAGTGGAATGTCACTTCACTCATAGGATAATCAAACATCCTAATTCACTGAGCAAGAGTTAAAACTTAACTAAAATTCCTGGATGATTGATTCGCCTGTACAATGAAATTCATTTGGACTCGAAATGATCTCAGAAGTATTGAAAAGATGTTTAGGACTCATCCTAAGCACTTTCTCAATATGTTGAGATGTTTTAAGAAGGACAATTGAACTTAATTGTTCTTTGGTGAAGAAAATCATCCTTAACAAAACACAAGAACCTAGACGTCATAAGAATTGACTAGCGATAGGATTAGGATTTTGGTAGACAACCAAAACCTTACCTTAGCTTAACCTAGGTACATGTTGCAAATATATAAATGCCTTAACATGTGTTTTAAGTGCAGCTTGGAAATGACGAGAAGACCCTCCAGGTGCGCTTTTATTTTATTGCAATTTATTTACTTACTGCACTGCACTTTACTTTTCTTGCATGTTAAACAAGATTGTTGCATGAAAACTGAAACCTTTAGGATAGCCACAAAACTGAAACCCAAAACTAAATTAAAAGTCACAACAAGATAAAATTCACCGCCACAACATTCAAAATATAAAGCAACTCAAAACTTAATCACAAACAGAACAACAAAACTGCAATTATAACTAAATTAAAACGTCTTGTTGGATGATCGAGAATACCTCGGATGATGTAACCTACGTGTTGCTAACGGGATTTCCCACGGTCTAAATGAAAGTGTGGAACTCATTCGATTGAGTTTAGCAAATTCATCCGGACTAAGTGAATCCGATAAAAATAACGGTGTCGAACGATGGAATCGTGGGATCTTAACCGGTGTTGTTATAATCAACTTTAAGATTCCCCTAATAAAACATTAAAGAAATTTGGACTTTAAGACTTTTCTAAACCAAAACACTACTCTCATCTCCTGATTTGCACCTTCTAAAACTAAAACTCTGCAACAAACAAGGAGCTCGGAGTATAGTGGGTAGCATAACCATCGTCGTCAGCAAAACCGGAATCTACATCAGCAAAACCTTTCTTAGTTTAAATAACAAGCCATAGGATTCTGAGGTAGTTTTCCTAGTGCAGCAATTACCCTCAACTCTTTGTTAGGCATTTGCATAATCGTATTATGTAAATTAAGCCCTAACCGGTCTTAGGAATCCGAGGTAGTCGTTCGATACTGCACAAACCCTCACATCTTCCAGGCTATCCGTATGATCATATCATACGAATATAAGTCCTAATTAATTAAAACTGGCAGGATTATAACATTAAATAAACTCCCAAATCGAAACCAAACATTAGGATAGTCTGGGAAGTCACCGAAATTCACTTCGGGTCTGTGACATCACCTACTTCTCTTCCTTTGGACTCCTAAAATAAACTATTCCAAATTTGAGCTATCCCTATTGAAATTTCCAAAATCCAATCCTTTGAAAACCTTAAACTTTGAAATTCTTGAGAACAAAACCACTGATCATTATCAAGAGTTTTCTTGAGTGTCTTCGGACATTTAAGATGTAATTAACTATAGGGGCTTGCCCTTATAGGGAACTTTAAGAACCCAGGTAATATAAACCCTGCTTAATTTCTTTATATTAAGCAGGATAACTTGTCGGCTTATAAAATTGGTTCGCAGACCAAACAGATGTCACAAATCTTCTAGTTTATTTAATCGAGCCCCATCATCGAAGCGGTGTCTACTCTCTCAAGATAGATACACGGTTTGTGATGTGGTGCTCGTTTATATAAACTATTTGGGATGTGAGATCGGTTTGATTTCATATCTTAAAGTTTTTAAACTTAAAATTATTTTCAAAATCAAATGCTACTTTTCTAAATTATATATAAATAATTTTAAATTAAATTTAAAATATAAAATTCGCCGACAAATTCTGTAGGCGACCCCTTTTCAAAACACAACCTAAAAATATGCCGACACCCACGCTTTGTTAAATGGTGCCGTCAGAGCCCATTCTGGCACCGTTGGCGCTAGAACATAGTTTGGAATTCTACCAATTTCTGGATAGTATCGCCATCATCGCCTATCCTAGCACCGTTGGCACCAGAGCAATTTCCAAAAAATGCCTCATTTGACTCAAATTTCTTCCTTTTTGCTTCTTTTTTGCTCCAAATGCCACAAATCAACATACTTACAACAAAACATAAAAATACCCTCCTTTAAAGTGTATTATCATAAAAAAATAGTATAAAATATATGTGAAAAATCAAACATATTTTTGGTGCATCAAAATCCCCTAACTTAACAAATACTTGTTCTTAAGTAACTCTTTTTTTACATAAAAATTATGACTCATGGTAGTGAACTTAACTTTATAATTGTTACAATTTTTGTTTCATAAATATAATAGCAAGGCTTTTAAATCAGTTTTAATAGCTCAAGTCAAACTATAGGTAAGAGTATTTGGTAATCAACTTCAAGAGTTCTAGTCTTCTATTCGTTTCAAGAATAAGTGCAATTTGTCATATTAAAAATACTTATGAAAAATCATATAAAAAGGAATTCTCATAAAGACTCTATTAATAAAGACACTAACACATCAATATAAATCTAGAAATGTTGTTATGTTCTTTCCTTTAAGTTAATTCAAGTGAAGTTAATTGTTGATTAAGCATCTCCTCAAGCTTCTCCTCACATATATTTTTCTTTTCTTTTGCTTTTCTCTTTTTTTATATATATATTTTTAGTAAAAAGTCCATAGGTATATATATGGCAGCAAGTGCATATATATACCAATGGTAATTCATTAATGTTAAAAAATAGGTGTGGTTACAAAACTCTAAGGTATGGGATGTCTAGAGCATCACCATGTAACTAAAAAGAAAGAGGTGGAGGAAGGGAAGAACTAACTAACACAGCTTCAGAATCTTCTTGTCTGGGCAAGCCAATAGGCTAACCGGTTTGTTTCTCTAGGAGTGTGGGAGTATACTATGTGTAGATGTGGGAGGAGCCCTTGTATCTTGTGATGTCAAGTTAGTAAATACCATGGTATTTCCTTCGACTGATTGAGCATATATACTACTTTCAAAGAGTCAGTTTCTAAGATATTGTTTTGATATCTTTTCTTGGTAGCAGTCCACACTGTCCAAAAGATAGCAATCCATTCAACCTCTAAAGGATCTTGGGCCACTGTAGGGGAGGAAAAGAAGAGGATAAATTGGCCTTTTGAGTTCTGAATACTCCTCCAATCCCTGCATCACATTTGTCAAAGCTCCCAGCAATGTTGATCTTGATCGAATCTCTTGGGAGTCGGATCCATTTAACCTTTGTGACTTGAGGTGTAGGGGGAACAGTAGAAGGATGCCAGCTGATACAAATATCGAGGAAGTGCTGAAATTGGATAATTTTCTGTATGAAAGAAACACAATTATTAAAAATCTTCAAAGTGGAGGGAGTGTTGTTTTCATATCTGGAACTATTTCTCTGCATCCAAATAAACCAAGCCACAATACAAGGAATTGGCTGGAGACCCTGAATACACCAAGTATCCCAACATTCCTTAAAGGAAAACCAGCTAAGAGATAGAGTTCTGATTTTTAGTAGAGGGAGAAGCATGGACCAGAATTGTTGGGCTAAAGGACATTTAAAGAATAGGTGATCACTTAATTCCTGGTAAGCTAAACATAATGAACACCTGGAAGGATCTCTCAAGCCTTTCAAATTTAGGATGTCATATGTATGAATGATATTATGCCAAATTTTCCAGCAAAAAAATGACATGGAAGGTGATTACTCCAAATTCCTTTCCCCCAGCCAGTACCAACACTTAGGAACAATGTTTGGTGAATATAGGATGAAAGTTTTTGAGATTGACCTTTCATAGTGATCAGATTATCTTTGTTGAGCCTGTTGAAGGTAGTATTATGAACAAGTGAACATTGTTGATCAGTAAGTATAGTATGAAGGAGTTGACTGTTTCACAGAGAACCCTCCCAACATTCTTTAACTAAAAGCTTTAATTTGTTGCTATTAGACTGAGGTTAAAGTTTCACTCCAGTGCTAATCCAGTTGTCTAGCCAAAAGTTGATATTGCCCTCGCCCAGTTCCCAGGTAAAAAGTTGTTCAGCCTTATCTCTACAACCCAGCATGCTGACCCAGGTTTTAGAATCCCCAACTTTCCTGGCAACTAAAGATGGGTGTGAATCTCTACAATATTTACCCATCAGGAATGTTTCCTAGAAAGAATCCTTGGCTTTAAATCTGATCCAAAGTTTACACAGATTAACTACTCTTAGCTGCTGAAAGGATTTGAAACCTAGGCCCCAGCTTGAGTAGACTTGCAAACCTTTAACCAGCTCATCCAATGGATTTTCTTCCTCTAACCAGCCCAGAGAAACTTTTTAAGATTCTGCCTAAAGTTTGCTGAGTGCCTTTCTTCATATCAGACATTTGTAGAATATAAGGTGGGATGACAGTTAGGATGCTTCTCAGCAGTATAGTCCTCCCACCATTGGACAAAAATGAGGAAGCCCAACAGTTGAGTTGATTAGCGATTTTATCCAAAACCTGGTTGAAGTGGGTTTTTTTGACTCCCTTTTAGAATTTGCACCCCCAAATAACCGAGAGGAAGAGAGGCAACACTGAATCCAGTAAACTCACTAATCCATTGTCTAATGTTGAGCTTAGTTGATGAGCTGAAAAAGATTTGACATTTATGCTTGTTCAATTGCATCCCTGAAACCATTTTGAAGTCCATTAAACACCTATAAAGGGTTTTGATAGCAGTCTTTATGGCTTTTGAAAACACCGCCACATCATCAACATATGACAAGTGTGTAACATTCACGTTAGATTTATGATTAAAAACCAAATGAGGATGATCATATATAATTGATTGAGGGATTTGGATAGATAATCAAATGCTAAAATAAAAATGTAAGGAGAAAGTGGATATCCTTGTTTTATTCCTCTAGTAGCCTAAAAATACCCATGAGAAGCCTCATTTAACGTGATGGAGTGAGCATTATTAGATAACCACTTGCTAATTAATCTATTAAATGCTGCAGAAAGCTCTCTAGCCTGCAATATTCTGAGAATAAAATCCCACTCTATAGTATCATAGGCTTTCCTTAAGTCCAGCTTGAAGATTATATTACCTCCCCTACATTTTCTGTCCAAATCCAGTAATAAATCTTGTGTCAAAAAAATATTATCTCCAATGCTCCTCCCCTTCATAATGGCTGCCTGATTTTCACTGATACTTCCATTGAGATAAGGTTGAAGTCTGTAAACCAGCACTTTGCTAATTATCTGGGAAATGACAGAAGTTAAACTTATAGGACGATAATCATCCTATGTCTACCTGTTGTTGTTCTTTGGAACTAATGTAATTGTTGAAGCTGAAAAATACTTTGGGTGATCTTGGCTGAAGAAGAAACTTTAAAATGCTCTAGTTACATCATTCTTAAAAGTGGACCAGAAAAACTTATAGAACTCAGTAGTGAACCCATCAGGTCCAGCAGATTTGATTCCATCTATTGAATTGAGAGCCCCCTAAATTTACTCCTCAAAAGGTTGATGAGTCAGTTTCAGTTGAGTAATAAAATTCCATTCATTAGCAAATAACCCATTCCGTATAATTAGTCTCCTCTCTAGCCCCTTGGTAAGGATTTTTTGAAAGTGGAGTATGGCCTCTTTAACAATCTTCTCAGCCTTGTTCAATTTCTAACCCAAAGAGTTCTTTATAGATAGCACCATGTTACACTTTCTCCTGTAATTGATGCAAGCATGGAAATATTTGGAGTTTCTGTCTCTCTTAGTGAATTTGGAACCTACCAATTTCTGTTTAAGGTAGATTCATGAAGATTGATGGCAGCAAACAACTTAGGCTCATTTGTAAGACCCTATTGATAATCAGCTTCCAGCTAAGAGACTCTATCTTTAGCCTGAGTAGCTTTAGTAAGAATATTGCCAAAGCAGTTCCAGTTCCAGTCTTTGAGGTGTTTACCCAATTTCTTCTATAGTTTCCATAGCTATATCTAGGGATCACCAATGGAAATATCAGTCCAAACCAAGTTGACCTACTGGAGGAAATCATGATGGTGTAGCCACATGTTCTGAAACCTAAAAGAAGCTCCACCAAAAAATTATGAATTATTAATTGACATTAATAAAGGTCTATGGTCTGAACATGAAATTGGCAAATGAGTGATTCAGGTATGTAGGTAAATTTCAATGCACACTGTGTTAACTAAAAATCTGTCAAGACTTTCCCGTAGAATGCGCCTCCTCCAAGTAAAAGGAGGGCCCTTGAAGCCTAAATCAAAAAGGCCTGCTTCCTAAAGAGCTTCAGAAAAAAGGTTCATGGTATGAGAAGGAGGACGTCGCCCCCCCCTTCTCTAAGGGGGAGATGAGGTAGTTGAAATCCCCCCCAACAATCCAGGGAGAAGTGATCTGCTGACCCAGAGCTATCAGTTGTTGCCAAAAGGCTTGTTGTGGATTACTAAGGCAGTTGGCATTAACAAAGGTGGCAAATCCCTCCTTATCATCAATAGTAAACTTTAAATGGATGAACTGGGTCATCCAGTAAGATAGTCTAGGTTAGCTCCTTCCTCCCCATAATCTAGATCTTATTGTTGACATTGATACAATGATTAAAATTGGGAATCTTTTGCATAACTTTGTGAGGAAATTTTGAAACCATAGGTTCTAAAATTGCAACACACCATATTTTGTGCATCTTGGCAAGGTGCATAAGCTTGTGAAGAGAGGTGGGTTGTGCCACCCCTCTCGCATTCCAGCATAGAAAGTTAAACATAAGGTGAGACTTTCCCTTCCCCCCTTGTTTTGGGGAGGGGATCTTGAGCCAAATTAGGGGCAAAGGGACCTAATTGGAGTTGTTGATCATCCATCAAATTCTTAAGTTCCAAAAAACTTCTCTTCTTTTTCTTGGATTTTTGAACCTGCCAATCCTTCTCCATGTCCTCTGCAATAACTCTACGACCAGTCTCATCCTTCTCTAAGTCCTATGCAATAAGTCTAGCATCAGTCTCATCCTCTACAACAGTTCGATTATCACCCTCTCCCTCTATGACTTCTAGAGGGTTGCTGATTAAAAGGGAAGGTTCCCCAACCTTAGATGAATCTGGGCCATGTTCAATGTCAATTCTAGCATATTCCAGAACCTCATTACCCACAAAATTGGGTGGGGGGGCATAATAATAGCAGAAAGAAGATTAAATCTCTCAAGATCATCAATAGTAGACCCAGACACATCATCTTGATCAGTGACTTCTTATTGGGGCACAACAAACCCAAGAACATCAACTGGAGCAATGACATCTTGATGGGACACAACAAATCTAGCACTAGCTATAGGGCCAGCAAGTCCCTTTTTCATTTTCAAGGAAGGGATGAGCCTGAAACATCTATCATTGGTGTGCCCAAACATCTTGCAGCGGGTACAATAATAAGTAGCCTCTTTTTAATCTCAGAGACCGTTAGCACCACCAGTGTGCTGTTCTTTATATATATATATATATATATCAATCCTTTCTTTTCTCTCTTTTCTTTTCATGTGAGGATTACTATATCTAGACAGCCTTTAATGATTTTGAACTTCACTATCCTCTTCCTAAAGTTATAACTCATTACATTTCTTTCTTTATATAACAATATTAGTATTAACGTTATTTCATAAAGTTTCAATCCTTTCTTCTTACATGTAATCCTAAGATTCTTAATACTTCATAAATACCCTTTCCTTTACTTTAAATAGTAAACTATAGTCTTATACTCATATATTAAATATCTTAACCCTAAAGTTAACTTTAATTACTAAAACTTAATTCTTAAGTCTTCTATAATATTTAAATAAAATAAAAAATATAACTTTCTAAAGTTAAATCCTTACTAAAAATCATGTTAAAAATAGTTTTAAAATTATATAGTTATTGAGGACAAATAAAGTTTAGTCTTTCCTCCCCAAACTTAAATTTTTCAACGTATAACACATCAAAAATATAAATGTAGGAAGAAAAAACAAAAAGAACTAACCTTTTTATACTGGATATTTGATTTCTTTACTTTAAAGCAATGCAGGTATTGATTAAAGATTTACACTAATAGATGTATAACATTGTAGAAAGTTTGCTAAACATAATATATAAAAGTTTTGCAGGGTAAAGAGATATTAATACATAAACTTTAAACATTTAACAATAACATGAAAACAAATAACAATTCAAATCTAAATTTAAACAAGAATCATGAAATCAAACACATCAATCCACCCCATAAAGTTTAACTATGCAATAAAACAAAACAAAAATAAAGTACCAATAATAACAATACAACAAATCATCATTACAGCAAACCACCATCACTAATCACTATCATCATCCTCCTTTTTTTCATCCTCTTCATCTTTTTCTTCATCTTCTACATTATGTTCTTGTTGTTGATAAGGACTGAAGCTAGTGCAAGAAGGAAAATCACTTGTGTGATCACCCTCATAAATCTAATCATAGTTTCATCATAAGTAGCATCATACTCATATTTTTTTCTTCATAAATTCATCATTATAAGCATTCTGAGCCTTTAAACCTTCATCCTTTTCTGTACTGCCATTATATCTCCATGTTGGATCATAAGCTACTCCACACTATGAAGAGTAGTAGTACTAGAAGTAGATGAGATATCACGACTTCTACTCCCAATTCTCCATCAAATAGGAGACTCATAAGTTTTGATATTAGTCTTTCTTTTAATTTTAAGAGGCTTAACCAATTCTTCATCCTTATTAAAATCAACTCTTGATTGTTCACATAAAGTGAAAATCAGGGTAGGATGACCTAAACCTCATGTAGTCTCACCCATAGCAATAGCACGGATATTTCTATACATAACAGAGCCAATATCAATCATTTTCATTTGTTAAATACAAAAATTTTAAATAGCTATGTCCCTTGTCACTTCGCTATGGTGGTAGGTAGGCAATAATCTAGTAGAAATGAAATAATGCCATGCTTTGGATAAAGCATTTAACATTGAAGCAGAAAAATTTACCTTTTAGTTATGCTCCAACTTCCAAACTTCTTTTTCATCGGTCAGATAGGCAATGACTTCATCTAAGGCAAAATCAGTAGTAATAAATCTATAATACCCTCAACTGATAGAAATCATTGATTTGATCTGGGGTAAAATCCACCCTTTTACCTTGTACGTCTGATGTTTTCCTCATATTTGCATAGCAAAAGTTTTCCCAGTGTGGAGGAATGATCTACCTTTCAAAGCCCAATCTTGAACTATCTTCTTCTTTTTAAGTTGAGTATGGTAATGATATTGAGCTTTAATACTCACAAAATTTCTTCATCAAAATCCAATTTTCTCTTCCCTTTACTCATCCTTGGAGTCATAATAATATCTATAAAAATAAAAATAAATCCAAATAAATTCAACGATAATAATGTGGGAAACTCCAAAAATCAATCTAATAGGTAAAAAATTTCCACCATGGATTCTCTTAAAGTTTTCTCCAAAAACTTCAAGATTTTAGATTTCCAAAAAGTAGGAGCAATCCTTGAAGAACATAAAAAATTTTTAGTTTAAAGTAAAAGATCATACCAATAGAAAATAAGATCATAGTCTTGTTTCTCTTCAAATCGCCTCAAATCTGACTGTAATCAAGCCCTAGTTGAAATTTTCGGCCTAGGCTAGAGGAAGAAGATGACTAAAAGAGGTAAAAATGGCTTTTACCGAGCAGTTTTCGTGATTTTAAAAAGACCTGCAAAATTTGGTCTTTGGGCGCCATCGGCTACTTAGCATCATTTAATTAGCAAAATTCGGTCTTCGGGTGCCATCAGCTAATTTCAGAAATTTGAATTTTTTGTGAATTCAATTATTTCTAAGTCACAACATCATCTAATTAGCTTTATTAAGCTTTAATTTTCATAATTAAGTGTTCTACTAACAATAGTTTTCACAAACAACACAAAACTTGACATTTAGATATAAAATCCAACACTTCAAACAAATATTTCCATCCATACTATCACACAAGTGATGTAAGCCACACAACCTAAAATTTCAGCGTCAAAATCAAACCACAACACCCTAATTTTGAAAACTAAACAACAAACACTCAATCAAAGCATAAAGAGTCTAAAATTAAAGCAAATCCATCATAGACACACATAAGCACATAAAAGTTCAAATACTAGAAATCCAATCTTCAAAGTCATTACTCTTTGTCATAATCAGTACTATCTTCTCCTCTAATGTCTGCCATGTTTTGGTGATGCACATATAGATTGTAAAAAGGTTGGTATGGAAATTCATCGGTCGAATCTTCTTCAATCCAAGCATTTTTTTAAACATCTGTATCATACCATCTTCAATGCGTCTTGTGTGATCAAAATGCTTCTTCATCCTCTAATGTAGATGATCAAATAATTCAGAAATATTATTAATTGCATTTATAATATTTTGAGCTTCTTTCTCTAGTTTCTTGATTTTCTTCAAAATAACGTATGAAATATTAGGAAAACAGGGCCTGTGCAGTTATAATCAGTTGGGTCCATGAGCTTCCAAGGTGAAGCACTTTTTCCCAATGTTCATATGACACTTGTGACTGAATACAAAACTAGAATATGGTAAAAGGATTCCCTAGTCTATAAGTATATCTATGCACAATCAAGCCCAAGACAGATTTTACAATTATAGAACCCACATCAATAGGTTATCCCATTTGAATGCAATAATTTAGAATAATACTCTCCTTTGTTACTCTACTGATTTTCATGTTAGGGAGTAAATTTATTGAAATAAAAAAATGCCATTTTTTGATGCAGGATTTAAGTGTGAAGAAGATTAACTTACATTCCTGTCATCTCCTGTTTCCCAATTTTTTTTCATCAGTTAAAAATTGATAGATTCATTCATGATATCTCTTGTAGGGACAAAATTTTTGTAATGATAAATTATAACACTTTCAATAATGAACATATCATTTATCTTCGAAGGAGTAAATGGAACCCACCTGCCTCGAACATAAATGACTCCTTGGTTAATTCCATGAAGATTTACATTAAAGTTTTTCACCACTGGAACAAGTACCACAGTAGTAGTGTAGCACAGCACTTCCCAATGCCTTTAATTAATAATCTCTTCCACTTTAGTACTTGGAGTGTTCAATCCTTGATTCATGAAGCCTCTTTCCTTGATTAGTCTCTTTTTTACTAAAACTTTTTCGTAAATTTTCTGCGCCTCGAAACTGATGAACTTTCTTTTATTGAAATTCCATACCTTGAAGTTCTTCTAGAATTGAAAGCCATGGAATTTTTCATTAGTGATTCTCTTGATGTTTTTATGTCTAAAGTGACTTTAAAAATGAGTTTAGGGAGTTACTAGGATGAAAAATCCATCCAAAATTTCCAAAAACTGCACTTAGAATCATCCAGCCGGTCACCATAATCGCGGTGCTGTCGACGCTGCAATTTGGCGTTGTCGGCGCCCACAATGTGTCCAATGATGCTGTCAGCACCAATCCTGATGTCATCGGTGACAGAACGAAATTTGCAACCTATTTTGCTTTGGTCCAAATAAATTCCAAATCTTTCATAAAATCTAATAATAGTTGTGATTTATGACATATAAGATTGTATAGGACTCCAAAGTAATATTAACTCATAATATTATCAACAATAACAATTAAAACAAAACAAAATAACATAAATAACTATGGGTCACCTCCCACAAAGAGCTTGGTTTAACGTCATCAGCTCAACATATCCAGTTTTTACTCAGGATGGCTCAACATTAAAACCTTTTTAAAATGTGGTCTATTCCCCTCAAAATAAGGTTTCAAAGTATGCCTATTAACTTTAAATATATTTTAATTTTAGGATCTTCAGTATTAATCCCACCGCCGAATATATGTGCTTATGATTTAGATATGAAAATTATGATTTTATAATATGGGATACTACGCAAGTATACGCATCATTTATCAAGTAAAATAGGACTTTCTGATTAAGCCTCGAGATATCGAACCCACAGGAAAATGTAAAAACTTTTTAAAGAAATAAGAAAATTATATTTTTACTTTTTAAATGACTTTTGAATGTATGTTTTGATTTGTAAAGTTTAAAAATTGATTTTGGTATTTTTGATAAAAAGCTAAGCAAGAAATGAAAATTATCAGTACTTTAAAACACGCTATAAAACACTAGGAAATAAAATATCTTTTTCTTTCTCTTATAAAGCAGTAATAATTATGAAAGTATTGTTGTGGAATTATTTAAATGTGCTTTGAAAAATAGGAGCAAATTTATTCTTTACCCTTACTTGGTTCTATAAAGAACATTGGTTAATTTGAAATATTAAAATTTTGAACATAGTTAGGCAGGGAAGATACCAGCTCTCACTCTAGAGTCTCCTCGATTCCCTCCACCTGGGGGCTAACTTCTCATAACAAAATTTAAAATATCAAACCAAATTAGGGGGTTTTAGCCTATCATTCTAAAGATCTCTAATTTTACTCCCCATTAAAAACATATCTCCTATTATATTTGCATTCAATTATATGGACTACAATTCTCACCCATATAATTGCATGTGATTTTTACCAATTGTTGTTTGAGACAATACCACATTGGATCTTACATAATATCACAACAAATTTTAACATCTTAGCTGGCCAAATTAAGAAGTAAATTAAGTTCATGGAATTAAATCTTCACAACTTATTCCAACTTTAAACACTTATACATTCCACAAAAATCCTAAATAATTTAATTACTTCTTCATTTAAAAAAGAAAAAGATAAAGAAAACTACTCAAAACTCAATAAAACTAGATAAATGGATGAAAGAAAATTGGTGGAAAGAAGGTTTCACACCAACCCTTTCTCCTCTAAAACTAAACTAACTAACTATAAACAATAAAAGACTGAAAGTAAAATTAGAACAGGCTCTTTGAAACTAGAAGAGGACTTTGAAAATTAGAAAAGACTCTTGAAAACTAGACTCTCCTTCTTCTTACATGACATAATTTTAATAATAATCCAAACGGTACCTTGGTGTCTCTTCAAATTATGTCCCGATTCAATGTATCCACCAAAAGTTGCATCCCTTCATTAAAATTTTCTGCCCATGGGAAGTTAAGGAAGTCACTACCAAAAGTTGCTTCAAACACCCCTTGAAATTGGCACAAAAAATGAAGAAAATTTAATTTTTAACTGTGGCGCATAAGCGCCGACCAGGCGGCGCTTAGCCGCCAAAGTCCAATTTTTCATTTTTTTTCAATTTTTTCCTCCAAATTTGATCTAATTTTGCTCTTTTCATCATAATCACTCATTTTCATCATACCTGCAAGAAAAGCACAAAATACCTTCTATTAAAGTGTAATATCATCAAAAATAGGTATAAAAATGTGCATAAAAACACTATATATTTTAGGTGTATCAACTGCTCTAGATTGATAGACTTTAAGAACAGTTAATAGCCCTAACCACCTAGACTTCCGTTTTCTCAAAAATAATCTAAATTTTGTATTATATAACAAAACTTCTTGTTCAAGTTCAAACTTCTTTCTTAATATCATCCGTTTATGCCATATTTTTATTTTCTCTTTTTAAATTGTAGCATTATCATAAGATTCGTTTCTGATCTCTACAAGTTCATTAGGTTGCAACAATCTTTTCTCACTGACATCCTTTAAATTAAATTTAAATTCTTTAATAGCCCAATGTACTTTTTTTTTTTCCAATTCTACTGGCAAGTGGCAAGTCTTTCCAAAAAATTTTCTATATGGGGACATTCCTATAGGAGCTTTGTAAGCCATCCTATATGCCCACAAAGCAAAATCTAATCTAGCATACCCATCTAATTTGTTGGGATTTGTAATTTTTTCCAAATTTTTTTTAATTTCACGATTTGATACTTATGCTAGACCACTAGTTTAGGGATGATAAACAGTTAAGAATCTATGCATAATATTATACTTTCCAACCAATTTCTCAGTTCTTTTATTCCTAAAATGGGATCCTCCATCAGAGATAATCACTCTCGACATTCCATATTTTCCATATTTTGTAAAAATATTTCTCATTAAAATTTTTGAAACACTCTAAGCATCACATTTAGGTAAAGTTATTGCTTCAATCTATTATGATACATAGTCTACAACAGATAATATATATAAATTTCCAAATGAAGGAATAAATGGTCCCATAAAATTAATTCCCCATACATCAAAATTTTCAACTTCTAATGTATAATTCAGAGGCATTTCATTTCTTCTAGAAATATTTCGTACTCACTGACATTAATCAAATGTTTTAATATATTCATTAACATCTCTAAAAAGAGTATGCTAATAAAATCGAAACTGTAAATTCTTATTTGCAGTTCTATTAGTTCCAAAATGTCATCCAAATTTTGAATCACGACATTTTTGAATAAATTGTTTAGTTTCTTCATAAGGCACACGTCTCCTAATAACTAGATCTTTACACTGTTTATATAAATATGAGTCATCCCAAAAGTAAAATTTTGCATCATAAATAAATTTCTTATGTTGTTGCTTTGTTATCTCATATTCTTAAATACCACTCACAATATAATTTACAATGTATGCATACCACGATATATTCTTTCCATTAATACTATACAATTGTTCATCAGGGAAAGTATTCATAATTTCATTTATAAAATCAGATAATTCTTTCTATTCGAGATTAGATAAATGATCAGCTATTTAGTTATCACTATCCACTATCTCAAAATCAAACTCTTGCATTAGAAGTGTCTATCTAATTAATCTTGGTTTCAAAAATTCTTTTATATTAGATACTTAATAACAAGATGGTATGTATGTGTTATACATTTAGCACCAATTAAATATGACCTAAACTTATCAAAAATATAAACAATAGCTAATAACTCTCTTTCAGTAGTGATGTAATTAATTTAAGCACCAATTAGAGTTTTACTAGCATAGTATATTACTTTAAAAACTTTGTCATATCCTTGCCCTAAAACAACTCTAATGGCATAATCACTAGCATCGTACAAATGGTTTCTCCCAATCAGGTAAAACTATTATAAGAGCAGTAATTAATTTTTCTTTTAATAATTTAAAAGCCTTTATGCATTCTTCATTAAAATCAAATTTCATGTCTTTTTCTAAAAGTTGATACAGAGGCTTAGTAATTTTTGAAAACTCTTTTATATAATGCTAGTAGAACCAGCATGCCCTAAAAAACTTCTAACCCCTCTCATTGTGGTAGGAGGTGTAGTTTTGTAGGAATTTGAATTTTCTCCAAATCTACTTCTATAAAATTTTCAGAAATTTTATGCCTAATTACATTCCTTTCTGTAACCATTAATTGACATTTCTCCCAATTTAAAACTAAATTTGTTTTTTTTCACATTGTTTCCCAAAATTTTCTAAATGATATAAACATAATTTGAATGAAGTTCTGAACACTGGAAAGTCATCCATAAACACTTCCGTTCCATTTTCAATTAAATTACAGAAAATTGACATCATACATTTTTAAAATGTTGTGCATGCATTATATAATTCAAAGGGCATTCTTCGAAAAGCAAATGTTTCATAAGAACTAGTAAATGTTGCCTTTTCTTGATCCTCAACAGAAATTGGAATTTGATGATAGCCAATATATCCATCCAAAGAGAAATAATATTTGTGCTCAATTAATCTATCCAACTTTTGGTCTAGAAAAGGTAAAAGAAAATGATCTTTCCTAGTAGCAGCATTTAATTTTCTATAGTCAATGCAGATTCACCACCCAGTGACTTGTCTTGTGTGTATTATATCATTTTTCTGATTTACATCCATTATTACTGCCCCTTTCATTGGAACACAATAAATTGGATTTACCCAAGCACTATCTGAAATAGGATATATTATTACAGTATCTAACCATTTTAAAATTTCTTTCTTAACTACTTCTTTCAACATCAATTTTAATCTCCTTTGAGGATCACCCTTAGGTTCATGATGCTCATTAAATAGAATGCTATGGATACAAATTGAAGGACTAATTCCTTTAATATCTACTAAAGTCCATTCAATAGATTTTTTGTATCTTCTTAAAGTTTCTAATAGTTTTTGCTCTTGTGATTCAGTTAAATCTGAGGATATAATAACAGTTAGTGTAGATGAAACTCCTAGACATACATATTTTAAATGGGTAGGTAATATTTTCATTTTAAGTCGAAAAGTTTTATAGTTGAAGGAATAAGATTCTTATTATCACTTTCTGTACTATCCAACATCTCAAATCTTTCCTGAAAATAATGTAACTTATCATTTTCTATGTCAATGTTTTTATCATCCCTCTCGTCCTTATCCTCTTATTTCAAATCTTCTTGCTCTAATTTCTCTTCAAACTTTTCCTTAAAATGCTCATTACTTAGATAATCATAAACTTCCATTCTGAAATATTCATTATCTTTTTCTATTGCGGGATATTTCACGGCTTTTGATAAATAAAATGTTACCATTGATCATTAAATCTCTTAGTTAATTCTCCTTTTTGAACATCTATCACAGCTCTTCTATATGCAAGGAATGGTCTCCCAAAAATAATAGGAATTTCTTTATCTTCCTCCATATCTAAAATAATAAAATCCACTATAAAGATAAATTTATCAACCTTTACCAATATATCTTCCATAATTCCTTTAGGATATGCAATCGAACGATAAGCTAACCGAAGAGTTACAATAGTAGGGGAAATATCTCCTAAACCCAGCCTTTAAAAAATTGATAGAGGCATGAGATTAATACTGGATCCCAAATCAAGTAAAGTTCTTCCAAAAAATCATTCACCAATATAGCAAGGTATAGTAAAGCTACCAGGATCTTTTTAATGTTTCAAGAAGCTTTTTCTGAATAATTGTGCTACACTCCTCACTAAGTGCAACAGTCTTGTTATCTGTAAACTTCCTTTTCTTGTTAAGTATATCCTTCATAAACTTCACATAATTTGGCATTTGTTCTAAGGCTTCAACAAAAGGAATGTTTATAATTAATATTTTAAGGATTTCTAAAAATTTTAAAAATTGTTTTTCTCTCTGTTGCTGTTTCAATCTCTGACTAAAAGGAGGTGGAGGTCTTTCTATAGTACTTTTCATTGGTTTAATTGGATATTCTAAATTTGGATATGTATCATCTTTACCCTTATTAGTTTCCAACATTTCTTTTCAGTCTCAATTTCTTTTTGTACTCTTATTTCTAATTCATTTCCAATTCTTAGTTGAATAACCTTAATTTTCTCTTTCTTTTGATCTTTTGGATTAATTTCGACATTACTAAGAAAATTCCTGAAGGTTTATTACTAAGTACAGTTGCAATATATCCCAATTTATTTTTAATATTTCTAATAGTAGCTCTTTGACTTTGTAATTGATTATCTTAACTCTGTAATTGATTCCTGATGCAGCAGCTGCTACTATCGAATAAATTTTAAAAGTATTTTCAATTCAGTCACAATTTATAATCAGTTTAATAAAAAAGCAACCAATCTTTGTACGTATTGTTCAAGTAATATAGGGCTCTAGCGGAGTCCTGGTTATTGATCCCGTAGGAAGGAAGCAAACCTTCAAGCGTAGCACAAAAATCTAATATTCAAATTAGTAATGCACTTACAGAAAATACTAAAGATGCTAAATTTTAACGAAGCTAGAGATTTTAAGATCACGAAATTACTTTCTATATTTTAAATTAAAGTTAACTACTACTGCTATAAGTTTTCTAAAGCAAGGTTCAAATTTAGAAACATGCTCCCCCTTTACAATGATATTATGGTGAGTGAATGATAAATATTAGTAAGATTCTTGTATTGTGCCAAATAGAAGCATACCTATTCTTTACCCTCTTCCGATTGTTATAAAGAACATTGGCTAATCCTAGGTTTAGTTCCTAAATCCGTGGTTAGGCTGGGAGGATACTGGCTCTCACACTAGAGTTTCCACTACCCTGCAACTGAAGGCTAACTCTCGCTTTAGTTTCCAAACACTAGGACCAAATTAGGGATTTTAGTCTATCACCCTAGAATCTCTAATTTTACACCCAATAAACATATTTCCCAATTTATTTGTACCCAACCCTCATGAATTACATCACTCATTCATGAACATTGAATGTAATCTTCACTTTTTTTATTGAAAGCTCAGTCCTTTCAGATCGTATGTTTCACAACAAATTTTAACAATTTAATTGGCCAGGTCGAAAAGTAAATGAAGTGCAAAGTGAAAAATCATAAAAATTTCTCAACAGTTATATGGCACATCCAATCTAAACTATCACTTCACCATATATCATTGCAAGGAGAAAGACAAAGAAATCTACTCAAAATTCATTGGGAAGATACGACAAAATAAAGACTTTATATATAAAAGCAACATCATACAAACAATAAGAAGCAAATACAACTTATCTCAATTTCTTCTCCAAACTAATCTCTTGAAGTTACCTTGAATCTCCTTCTCTCTTTACAACAACAAACAATTATCTCTTGGAATAGTAGGGAAGAGGAAATCTCTCACTTTCCTTCTCCTCCTACAACACTTTTGAGAAGAATCCCTCACAATACAACACTTAACACCAAACGCTAGACTCTATAACACTTTTAAAACACTCACACTTCTTCTTCTTTAGACTCCTCTCCTTAATTCTGGTGCCAAAATCAAGCTAAAATAGCCTAGGGATGATTTCCTCAAGAGATGCTTCAAAAATACCTCCAGAAGTCATCTAAATACATTGAATTTAACCTCCACGGACATTGAGCGCCGTCAGTTATCGCTCTTAATTACTTGGGCTCTCTGGAAAAATGCACTGTTGGCACCCATTCCTGCATCGACGATGCCAGAACTTCAAATTCATGGTTTTTGCTTTTTTAGCTCCAAATTCGTTCCTTTTTGCTTCTTTTTGCTCCAGTTGCCTAAAATCATCATATTTGTAGTAATACATGAATAATGCCTTCTTTTAAAGTGCAATATCACCAAAAATGAGTAGAAAATATATATAAAAAATTAAACATATTTTTGGTGCATCAAATAACTAGTGATTAACTTTGCTAGAAGGTATATTATTAAAAAGTTAACTAAACCACTTGTCTGACTCAGTTTTTAATAATATACCTTCCATGAATTTTTAATCATCATACTAACATAATACATTACTTGACACAACTACTCCACAAAAGCCAATACCAAACATAAAAATCAACAAAACAATAACAAACAACAATCTACACTATTAATCATCCTCTCTTTCTTCTTCTGCTCCTTCTTCTTCCTCAGGCTAGTATGGAATAAAATGGGGGCAAGTAGGAAATATCACACTAGCTTCTCCCCTCGTAAATCTCATCTGAGCATCATGATAAGCTATATCGTATTCTACTCTTCTCTTTTGATAATCATCATTAATGCTATTTCTTGCTTCCAAACCATCACTCCTGCTATGAAGCCTCGTAATATCACCTTGTTGTATCATCAGCCACTCCAAAACATCAGAAATAGTAGGTTTCCCAAAGTTAGAAGGTATGTCATGACTAGTAGAGAAAATCTCACTACTCTTACTTCCAGATCTCCATCCTAAATGAGATTCATAAGTGCGAATGTTGGCTTTACTAATGGGATTTAAAGGATGAACCAACTCTTCGCTACTCTCAACCTCAACTCCTGATTGTACACATAATGTGTAAATCAGGGCTAGATGTCCTAATCCTCCAGTGGTTTCCCCTTTAGCTATAGTCTGAATACTACTATGAATAATTCTACCAATGTGAATAATTCTCATGTTTTGAATACAAAAATTCATAATAACTCTATCCATTGCAACTTCATTATGATGATAAGTAGGTAGTAGTCTTGCAGAAATAAAGTAATGTCAGGCTTTAGATGCTACATTCAGAGTGGAAGCAGGAAAATTTTATCTTTTTTCTTTGCTTTGTTATCCACTCCCCTTTTCCATCAGCAAGAAAAGTAATTACCTCATATAAGGCCGCATCCATAGTACCAAAAGATTTGTACTCACAGAATGGATTATCTCTCAACTGGTATAAAGCATTGATTTGTGCAGGAGTGAATTCTACCATTTATCCTTAAACCAACACATATTCTTCTTCAGTCCACCTCAAGTTAGCATAAAACTTACGGACTACATCAGCAGAAAAATAACAAAATTTTCCAATTTCGATCAGCAATCACCTGCTCCACAACCCCGCCCAGATTTTTAAATCCTCGATCCTATATACACTTTTTTGCTTTAGAGTGTAGATTTGAAGTAATACCGTGTTCTGAAATTCATAAATTTTCTTTCATCAAAATAAATCTTTCTCTTTCCCTTAAACATCTTTGGAGCCATATCAAGATTTTTAAAAAGTTTGCAAATAATCCCAATAAATTCCAAAATCACAATGTAAAGACTCCAAAGTCAAATCTAATAAGTAAGAGCATTTCACCATGTATTTTCTCAAAGTTTTCTTCAAAAACCCCAAAATTTCAGATTTCTCCAATGTAGTAGATTTCCATGATGAAAATAAATAATTTTTCAGTTTAAAGTAGAGCTCTTACCAATAGAAGATGAGATCCAACCTCAAAAAGCTTCAATATTGCCTCAAATTCAAATGCAAGCAAGCCCTAGGAGTGCTATTTGGCCTTGGATAAAGGTTAAAGATGGTTAAATGGGGTCAAAGGCTCAAAATTTCTAGTTTAAAACATCCAGGATAAGTTTCTGGTTTTGGACGCCATCTGCACCAGACCGATTTTTAGGATTTCTTAAAATTTTGTAATTTTAATTGGTTCAAAGTTACAATGACATCTAATTAGACTTTTTAAGAGTCTATAATCATAATTAAGTGATGAACTAATATTAATATTACACAAACAACACAAAACATCACTTTTATATATAAAATCCACAATTACAAACTTACACATATCATTCTTTCTACTACATCAATATTTCAGCGTCGCAATCAAACCACAACACTCTAATGCTGAAAACATAACATAAATTCAAGTCTCAAGCATAATAATTCTGAAATCACACCATAAGCAAGCCAAAACAAATAAAAATCTAGCAAATAAGTCCAAATTCTAAATAAAGTTGATAAAACAAAGAATCACTACTCCTCATCAATGTCAGTGCTACTTCTTTGATATCTCCCATTAGGGGTGCACAAAAAAATTGTAGAAGGGTCGATACGAGAATTCATCAGTTAAATCATCCTCAATCCAAGCCTTTTTCTTCATCAATCGTATCAGTCCTTCTTCCATAAGTCCAGTATGATCAAACTATTCCTTCATCCTCCAATCTTGGTGATCAAATAATTCAGATATATTGTAATTACATCCATTAGATTTCGTACCTTTTTTTCAAGTTTCTTGATCTTCCTCAGAATCAGCTACACATTTTTCAGAAAAATGAGGCTGAACTGGTAGTAAACTCCTAGATGGTTTGTCTATAGTTATGCTCAGAACATTTTCTTCCCCAGTTGCTGGATAATCATAAATGTTAGTTCGGTCCATGAGATTCCAAGGGAGAAGCACTTTTTCCCAACTTTCATTTAGTAATTTTGACTGACTACAGAGAAGAAATATAGTGGAAGGATGTCCCAAACCATAGTTTGATCCATGCACAATCAAACCCTAAATAGATTTCACAATTGTGGTGCCAATATCAATAGGCCTTCCAATTTGAATGCAGTAGTTCAAAATTGCACTTTCCTTCATCACTTTACTAATTTTCATGGTCGGGAGTAATTTTGAAGATATAAAGAAATGACATTGCTTTGACACAGGATTCAATAAGGTAGAAAAGAAATTTACGTACTCATTGTCTCTTGTCTCCCAATCTTCGCCTTCATCCGCCGGCACTCATTCGCTGCACTGTCGGTGCGAGAGCACAATTTTTCTCCAACAACATTTTCGTCTAAATAAACTCTGAATCTTCGATACAATTCAATAATTAACACAATTTATAATATTTATGATTGAGTAGGACTTAAATACACAACTATCTAATAATAATATCAACTTCAACCAACATAAAACAAACTAAACAACAAAGATAACTATGAGTTGCGTCCCATAAAGCACTTGGTTTAATTTCATCAGCCCGACAACCTTTAGCTTCATTTAGGATGAATTAACGTTAAAACCTCTTTAAAATTTGGTCGTGACCCCTCAAAATATGGTTTTAATTGATGTCATTAACTTTAAATGTTCTTCCAGTTTTAGGATCTTCAATATCAACACTTCAAACTGGTAAACTTTTGTAACAGTGAAATGTACTATCCACCTGGACTTTAATTTTCCAAGAAACAATTTCAGCCTTGTATTATATAACAAAACTTCTTTTCCGGGTTCAAATCTCATTCTTATAATCTTTCGATCATGCCATTCTTCATTATTTTCCTTATAAATTCTATAATTATCATAAGATTAATTTCTAATTTCTTCCAATTCATTAAGTTGCAAAAATCTTCTCTCACTAGCATCCTGTAAATTGAAATTGAATTTTTTAATCACCCAATATCCTTTATGTTCCAATTCAACTGGTAAATGATAAGTTTTTCCAAAAGTCAGTCAATAAGGAGGCATTCCTATAAGAGTTTTATAAGCAATTCACTTTGTCCATAATGTAGTATCTAATCTATTAGACCAATCTAATTTATAGGGATTTACATATTTCTTTAAAATTCATTTAATTTTGAGATTAGATACTTCAGCTAAACCACTTGACTGGGGATGATAAGCAGTTGAGATTCTATGCATAATATTAAAATTTTCAATCAATCTCTGAATTAGATTATTTCTAAAATAAGATCCATCATCAGTAATAATAACTATCGGCATTCCATATCTTGTAAAATATTTTTCATTAAAAATTTTGAAACAGTTCGAGCGTCACATCTAGGTAAAACCATGGCTTCAATCCATTTTGATAAATAATCCACTGTAATCAATATATATATTCCCAAATGAAGGAATAAATGGTCCCATAAAATCTAATCCCCAAACATCAAAGATTTCAACTTGCAATGTAAAATTTAGGGGCATTTCATTTCTTCTAGAAATATTACCTATTCGCTGACATTGATCACAAGTTTTAATATATCTATTAACATGCCAAATAAAAGTAGGCTAATAGAATTCAGATTGTAAAATCTTATGTGCTGTTTTGTTAGTTCCAAAATGTCCCCTAAATTCAAAATCATGGCATCTCTGAATAATTGGTTCAAAATAACTAGATTCTTGCATTATATACATAAATATGGGTCATCCCAAAAATAAAATTTGGCATCATATACAAATTTTTTCTGTTGTTGCTTTTGTAATTTAGGAGGTAAAATATGACCTATAATATAGTTCACAATATAAGCATACCACTATAAATTCCATTCCTGAATATTATAAAGTTGTTCTTCAGGAAAAGTTTCTGTGATTTCATCTTCAAAATCAGATAATTCATGTTGTTCTAGCTAGATAAATGATCAGTTATTTGATTATCAGATCCTTTTCTATCCACTATAATGAAGTTAAATTTTTGCATTAGAAGTACCCATCTGATCAAACTTGGTTTAACATCCTTTCTTTGCATTACATACTTGATAGCAAAATGGTCTGTATGCGCTACACATTTAGTCCTAATTAAGTACGACCAAAATTTTTCAAAAGCATATACAATTGTTAATAACTCTCTTTCAGTAGTGGTATAATTAATTTGAGCTTCATTAAGAGTTTTTCTAACATAGTATATAACATTGAAAATTTTATCATACCTTTGTCCTAAAATAACTACATTTGCATAATCACCGGTATCTCACATAAGTTCAAATGATTTCTCCCAATTAGGTGAAACTATTAAAGGGGCAGTGATTAACTTTTCTTTCAATAATTCAAAGGCATTTAAGCATTTTTCATTAAAATCAAATTTCTTATCTTTTTTCTAAATGTTGGCACAGAGATTTAGTAATTTTTGAAAAATAGTTAATATAACGCCTGTAGAAGCCAACATATCCTAAAAAACTTCTAACCTCTCTCACAGTAGTTGGAGGTGGTGGTAGTTTCACGATGATTTGAATCTTTGTTGTATTGGTAGTTGGAATTGTGCTTGGTCATAAATTTCAAATCATCGTGAAACTACCAATAATATACCTTGCATGAATTTTTAATATACCTTCCATAACTTCAGCTAAACCACTTGTCTGACTCAGTATTTAGTTCTCTAGTGATTAACTTTGCTTTCAATAATATACCTTCCAGGCCATATTCATAAATTTTATGCCCAAGCACAATTCCTCCTGCAACTGTAAATTGACATTTCTCCCAATTTAGAACTAAATTTGTTTTTCGCATAACTCCAAAAGTTTTTCTAAATTATTTAAGCAAGTGTTAAATGAAGTTCCAAATACAAAAAAATCATCCATAAAAACTTCTATTCCATTAGCAATGTTTAGTTTATATTCAGAAACTCATTAAATATCATAAGTTTAGGGACATCTGTCAGGGGGGTCTTGTGGGGTTAAAATCTTGCTCACAGCCTTTGATTTTTGGCTGGTCCCCTCTCACTGCTAATTAGGTTAAAGTGAACACTGATGCGAGCTTTTATAATCTACATGCTGGGTTTGGTGGCATATTCAGAAATGGTCTTGGGCAGTGCTTACTGTTTTTTCATTCACCTACTGATGCTTGTGATGCTTTGGAGGCTGAGATGATTGCCATATATTGGGCTCTCAGGATTGCAAGGTTATGTGAGGTAGGCTTTCTTATGGTGGAATCTGACTCCTGTAATTGTATCAGCTTCCTTCAAAATTCTGAGCCTGCTCCATGGTATATTAAGAGATGGATGAATAGAATGCTTACTTTGACAGAAAACATGGTTGTGAATTTCTCTTATATACCAAGAGAAGGAAATGCCCCTGCACATTGGTTGGCTTCCCAGGGATTTTGTAATGATGTTATTAATGTAGGTGTCACCCCCCACCTCCCCTAGCTGTTTTGATACATGGGGATAGTTTGGGTCTTCCTTTTGTAAGAAGAGAGTTGTAATGTTTGCAGTTATTAATATATCACTTACCTATTAGGCAAGTCTTTTGGTTAAAAAAAAATATTAGTGTAGATCGACATCATACATTTTTGAAATGTTGCAGGTGCATTACATAATTTAAAGTGCATTCATTGAAAAGAAAATATTCCGTAAGGACTAGTAAATGTGATATTTCTTGATTCTTAAGAGCAATTGGTAGTTTATGATAGTCGATATATCCATCTAAGAAGCAAAAATATTTATGTCCAGCTAGCCTATCTAAGATGTGGTTTGGAAAAGGTAAAGAAAAGTGATCTTTCCTAGTGGCAGCATTTAATTTTCTATAAGAAATACAAATTTACCAACAAGTGACTTGTCTCGTGGTTATTAATTTATTTCTTTCGTTCATCTCAATAGTCACTCCTCCTTTCTTAGAAACATAATGGATCAGACATACCAACACACTATTTAAAATAGGATATATAATTCCAGCATCCAACCATTTTAAAATTTCTTTCTTTACTACTTCCTTCATCAATGGATTTAATCTCCTTTGTGGATCAGCTTTAGGTTTATGTTATTCATCCAATAAAATTCTATGCATATAGATCGAAGGACTAATTCTTTTCACATCAGTTAAAGTCCAAACAAAAGATTTTTTTATATTTTTTTAATGTATATAGTAATTTCTGCTCTTGTAAATCATTCAAATCTAAGGATACAATAACTGGTAAGGTAAATAATTCTCTTAAGAACACATACTTCAAATGGTTAGGAAGCATTTTCATCTCAAGTTTAGGAGGTTTTATGATAGATGAGATTAGAATTTTATTATCATATTATGTAATATCCAACATCTTAAATTTTTCCTGAACATAATCTAGTTTCACATTATCCATCTCATTATAATTATCTTCCATTTCATTTTCATTACCACATTTCAAATATTCTTATTCCTTTTTTCTTCAAATTTTTTCTTAAAATGCTCATCTTTTAACTAGTCACAAATTTCCATTCGAAAGCATTCATCATCTTTTTCTATTGTAAGGTATTTCATAACTTTTGATATATTGAATGTCACCTCTTGATCATTAACTCTCATAGTTAATACTCCTTTTTGAACATCTATCATAGCTCTTCCAGTTGCAAGTAATGGTCTTCCTAAAATGATAGGAATTTCTTTATCTTTCTCTATATTTAAATCCATAAGATCCATAGGGAAGATAAATTTATCAACCTTTACCAAAACATCTCAACAACTCCTTTATGATAAGTAATAGAATGATCAACTAATAGAAGAGTTACGAAAGTAGGGGAAAATTCTCCTATTCCAACCTTTTAAAAATTGATAGAGGCATGAGATTAATGCTTGCTCCCAAATCACATAATGCTCTTCCAAAAAAGTTTTCTCTAATAGCACAAGGTATAGTGAAGCTATCAAGATCTTTGAGTTTTTCAGGAAGCTTTTTTTGAATAATTGTGCTACAGTTTTCACTAAGTGCAACAGTCTCATTATTTGTATACTTCCATTTTTTATTCAATGTATCCTTTATAAATTTCACATAATTAAGCATTTGTTCTAATGCTTGAACGAAAGAAATGTTTACTGATAATCTCTTAAGAATTTCTAAGAATTTTGAAAATTGTTTATCTCTCTTTTGTTACTTCAATCTTTGAGGAAATGGAGGTGGTGGTCTTTCAACTTTAATTTTCATCGGTTTAAGCAGATATTCTAAATTAGGATATATAATATCATTACCTTTTTCAGTTTCCACCTTATCTTTTCAATTTCAACATCTTTTTGCACTCTTGATTTCAATTCTTTTCCACTTCTTAACTGTATAGCCTTAATTTGTTCTTTATTTTGATCTTTTGGGTTAATTTCAACATTACTAGGTAATGTTCCTGAAGGTTTAATATTAAGTGCAGTAGCAATATGTCCTAATTGATTTTCAATATTTTTAATAGCAGCTCCCTGACTTTTTAATTGGTTCCCTTAACTTTGTAATTGGTTACCCATGTTTAATATTAATTTTTCCATAGACAACTTCTTTTCTTAAATTGCGGGTTATTATGAAACCTGGAGGGTAAGAAGCTCAATAACTAGTATTTCCCTGACTGTTCAAATTCCTCAATGGGTTCATATAATTGTTTCCTGTTGCAGTAGCAGTGTTATTATTCCAATTTATGTTTGGGTGGTTTTTCCAACTGGGATTATAATAATTAGAATAAGGATTGTTGGGTCTTTTATTTATAGCATTCAAAGTCTCATAAGATGATTGAGAATCTACTATTTGTCCCATTAAATTTTCCTCTAACACCTGAGGCATTTGAGAATAATTCATTCCAAATTGATCAATTTTCTTTGAAATTGTAGCAATTTGAGAAGCCAACATAGATATTGCATCAGAATCATGAATACTAGCTACTCTTTTTGGATTTACCCATTTAGAGGGCCATTGAAGATTATTCGTACCTATCTCTTCAATTAAAAAATATGCCTCATCAAAAGGTTTTGACATTAACGATCCACCAGCAGTAGCATCAATGATCGATCTAAGAGATCTCACTAATCCATTATAAAATGTTTGAATTATTAACCAATCTGGTAAAGCATGATGTGGAAATTTTCTAAAGAGATCTTTAAATCTTTCTTGAGCTTCATATAATGATTTCGCTTCAAACTGACAGAAAGATGTAATATCATTTCTAAGCTTAGTAGTTTTTGATGGAGGGAAATATTTTGAAAAAAAATTTTGTGACAGTTCTCCCTAACTTCTAATAGATCCAGGTGCTAACAAATTTAATCATGTGTTACCCTTATCCTTTAATGAAAAAGGAGAAAGTCTAAGCCTGACAGCGTCACTTGATACTCTGTCATATTTTAATGTAGCACACAATTCTAGAAAACTAGCAAGATGTAGGTTAGGATCTTCATTAGGTGTTCCACCAAATTGATTATTTTGTAACATTTGGATAATAGTATGTTTAAGCTCAAATGAATTAGCAGCTACATCAGAATTTTGAATAGTTAAGTGAATTTCATCTACTGTAGCGTTAGCATAATCTCATTAAGGTCTAGTTGATGTTCATTTTAATTTCTCTGATTATCTATATTGTTCACCATTTTGATCAAAATTTTAAACTCTTTTCGTTGTTTTTAAATTTTTCTAATAGAATGTTTTAAATCCAAATCGTAAGGTACTAAACCTTCAGATCCAAAACTACGCATACACAATTACAATAATCACACTTAAAAGCAAGCACATGCAAATACTAACCATGAAATAAAGGATTTAGTTACCACTCAAATTACTATTGCCTCCCCAAAAAAAGTGCCAAAAATTTGATGTGGCGGCTGCTACTATTGAATAAAATTTTAAACTTATTTTCAATTTAATCATAACATACAATCATTTTAATATGAAAGCAGGCAATCTATACGTAAGTATATATATCATTCAAGTAATACAGGGCTCTAGCAGAGTCATGATTATGGATCCCACAGAGAGGAAGCAAACCTTTAAGCGTAGCACAGAAATATAATATTCAAATTTGCAATGCACTTACAATAAATACTAAAGATGCTAAATTTTAACGATGCTAGAGATTTCAAGATCACGAAATTACTTTTTATATTTCAAATTAAATTTAACTACTACTAGTATAAGTTTTTTAATGCAAGGTTCAAATTTAGAGAAAGTGTTCTCCCCATTTACAATGATATTTTGGTGAGTGAAAGATAAAGATTTGTAAGATTATTTTATTGTGCTAAGTAGGAGCGTACCTATTCATTACCCTTTTTCGAGTGCTATAAATAACATTTGCTAATCTTAGGTTTAGTCCTTAAATAACATTTGCAATAGGGAGGATACTAGCTCTCACTCTAGAGCTCCCACTTCCCTTCACCTGAAGGCTAACTCCGTTTTAGTTTTCAAACACTAGGATCAACTTGGGGATTTTAGTCTATCACCCTAAAATCTCCAATTCTAGGCCCAATAAACATATTTCCCTATTTATTTGCACCCAACTCTCCTGAACTAAATCACTCATTCATGAACATTGAATGTAATATTCACTTTTGTTGTTGAAAGCATAGTACTTTTGGATCATATGTTTCACTACCTATTTTAAAAAACCAATTGACTAGATCGAAAAGTAAATGAAGTATGAAGTGAAAAATAATCACAATTTCTTAACAGTTATATGCCACATCCAATCTAAACCATCACTTTACCATGTATCATTGCAAGGAGAAAGATGAAAAAGTCAACTCAGAATTCATGGGGAAGATACGACAAAAAAATATTATATATATAAAAGTAACATCATACAAACAATAAGAAGTAAATACAACTTATGTTAATTTCTTCCTCAAGAAAATCCCTTGAATTTCCCTTGAATCTCTTTCTCTCTTTATAATAATACACAATTCTCTCTTGGAATAGTGGAAAGAGGCAATCTCTCACTTTCCCTCTCCTCCTACAACTCTTTTGAGAAGAATCCATGACAATACAACACTTAACACCAAACCATAGACTCTAAAACACTTTTCAAACACTCAGACCACTTCTTCTCTAGACTCTTCTCCTTAATTCTGGTGCCAAAATCAAGTTAAAATAGCCTAGGGATGATTTCCCCAAGAGATGATTAAAAAATCCCTCCAAAAGTCGTCCAAATACATTGAATTTGGCCTTCATCGATATTGGGCGCCGTCGGCGCCCTATCGCACTTATTTACTTGGGCTCTCTAGAAAAATGCGCCGTCGGCCCATTCTGGCGCCGACGTTGCAGAACATTAAATTTATTTTTTTGCCTTTTTTTGCTCCAAATTCGTTCCTTTTTGCTTCTTTTTGCTCAAATTGCCTAAAATTATCATACATGTAGTAAAACATGTAAAGTACCTTCCTTTAAAGTGCAATATCACAAAAAATAAGTACAAGATATATATAAAAAAATCAAACATATTTTTCGTGCATCAATTCCCCATATTTAGTATCAATTCTCAATAGAAAATTTCTTCTCCTTAACTTGTGAATTACTGATTAAACATGGAGGATAATAAGTTCTATAATTAGGATTTACTTGGTTTTTTGACTTTCCCAATGGGTTCATTGAATTGTTATTATTATTTCAATTAAATAAATAATTTGTGAGTTACTGATTTAATAAAAAAGCAGCCAATCTATACGTAAGTAAAAATATCGTTCAAGTAATACAGGGCTCTAGCGGAGTCCTAATTATCGATCCCACAGAATGAAAGCAAACCTTCAAGCGTAGCACATAAATCTAATATTCAAATTATCACTTACAGTAAATACTAAAGATGCTAAAGTTTAACGATGCTAGCGATTTCAAGATCACGAAATTACTTTCTATATTTTAAATTAAAGTTAACTACTACTAGTATAAGTTTTGTAATGCAAGGTTCAAATTTAGAGAAAGTGTTCTCCGACTTTACAATGATATTTTGGTGAGTGAATGATAAAGATTTGTAAGATTCTTGTATTGTGCCAAGTAAAAGCATACATATTTTTTACTCTCTTCCGAGTGCTACAAATAACATTGGTTAATCCTAGTATTAGTCCTTAAATCTGTTGTTAGGCTGGGAGGATACTAGCTCTCACTCCAGAGCTCCCACATCCCTTCGCCTGAAGGCTAACTCTCGCTTTAGTTTCCAAACACTAGGATCAAATTAGGGATTTTAGTCTGTCACCCTAAAATTTCCAATTCTAGGCCCAATAAACATATTTACCTATTTATTTGCATCCAACCCTCATGAACTACATCACTCATTCATGAACATTGAATGTAATCTTCACTTTTGTTGTTGAAAGCATAGTCCTTTTGGATCGTATGTTTCACAACCAATTTTAAAAAGTCAATTAGCCAGATCGAAAAGTAAACGAAGTATGAAGTGAAAAATCATCTCAATTTCAGTTATATGACACATCCAATCTAAACAATCACTTTACCATGTATAATTGCCAGGAGAAAGAGGGAAAAATCTACTCAGAATTCATGTTGAAAAAACGACAAAAAAATATTATATATATAAACGAAACATTATATAAACAATAATAAGAAAATAAAACTTATCTTAATTTCTTCCCCGAGTAAATCCCTTGAAGTTCCCTTGAATCTCCTTATCTCTTTACAACACACAATTCTCTCTTGGAATAGTGGGAAGAGGCAATATCTCACTTTCCCTCTCCTCCTATAACTCTTTTGAGAAGAATCCATCACAATACAACACCTAACACCAAACCCTAGAATCTAAAACACTTTTCAAACACTCACACCACTTCTTCTCTAGACTCCCCTCCTTAATTCTGGTGCCAAAATCAAGTTAAAATAGCCTTGGGACGATTTCTCCAAGATATGATTCAAAAATCTCTCCAAAATTCGTCCAAATACATTGAATTTGGCCTCCATTGACATTGGGCTCGTCGGAGCCCTATCACACTTATTTACTTAGGCTCTCTGGAAAAATGTGTTGTCAGCCCATTCTGGCGCCAACGGTGCCAGAACATCAAATTCCTGCTTTTTGCCATTTTTTGCTCCAAATTTGTTCCTTTTCACTTTTTTTTTGCTCCAATTGCCTAAAATTATCGTATCTTCAGTAAAACATGAAAATACCTTCCTTTAAAGTGCAATATCACAAAAAATGAGTACAGAATATACATAAAAAAATCAAACTTATTTTTGGTGCATCAATTCCCCATATTTAGTATCAATTCTTCAATAGACAATTTCTTCTCCTTAACTTGTGAGTTAATGATTAAACATAAAGGATAATAAGGTCTATAATTAGGATTTACTTGGTTTTCTGACTTTCCTAATGGGTTCACTGAATTGTTATTATTATTCCAATTTAAATCTGGGTGATTCTTCCAACCAGGATCGTAATAATTAGAATAGGGATTATTTGCTCTATTAATTATTGCATTCAAAGTATCATAAGATGATTGAGATTCCATTATTTTTCCCAATGAGTTTTCCTCTAACACCAGAGGCGTTTGATAATAGGCCATTCCAAATTGTTCTATTTTCCTAGATATTATAGCAATTTGAGAAGCCAAATTAGATATTGCATCAGAAACATGGATACTACTACTCTTTTTAGATTTATCCATTCAATGGGCCATTAAAAAGTATTATTAGCCATCTCCTCTATTAAATAATATGCTTCATAAAAAATTTTTTGACATTAATGTTCCACCACCAGCAGAATCAATAAAATATCTAAGAGATCCAATTAATCCATTGTAAAAAGTTTGAATTATTAACCAATCTGGTAAAGCATAGTGAAGACACTTTATGAGGATATCTTCAAATCTTTTACAAGCTTCTTATATTGATTCCCATCCAAACTGATAAAAAGATGTAATATCGTTCCTAAGCTTAGCAGTTTTTGAAGGTGGAAAATATTTAGACAAAAATTTTTGATTTAGTTCTCCCCATGTTCTGATAGATACTGGTGCTAGTAAAATTAACCAAGCCTTAGCTTTATCCCTAAATTAAAAAGGAAAAAAGTCTAAGTATGACAGCGTCATTTGACACTCCATCATATTTGAAAATAGCACATAATTTTTTAAAAAATTGTAAGATGTAAATTAGGATCTTTAGTAGGTGCTCCCCTAAACTGATTATTTTGTACCATCTGGATAATAGCAGGTTTAAGCTCAAATGAATTTGCAGCAGCATTCGAATTTTGAATAATTAAGTGAATTTCATCTCCAGCAGGGTTATCATAATCTCTTAAAATTATCTGTTGATGTTTGTTTTCTATTATTTGATTATCTAAGTTGTTCACCATTATGTTCAAATTTTCAGATTCTTTTTATTGTCTTCAAAATTTTCTAATAATACATTCTAACTCTGGGTCGTAAGGTATTAAACCTTTAGATCCAATACTACATGTAAACAAACACAATTAGCACAATTAAAAATTAGCAATAACACAAATATAAGTTTTATAGATAAAGAAAGTCTTTTAAATACTACTAAATTTACCGTTACCTTCCTCGGAAACGATGCAAAAAACTTGATGTGATTTTTTTTGTATATTTATATTTTTTTATAGTCACTAGGATACAAATGCAAGTATACGTAACACTCAAGTAATACAGGACTCTAGTGGAGTCCTAGTTATCGATCCTACAGGGAAGGTGTAAATTTATGATAGTAGCACTAAAACACAACGTTCAAACTATTTAAAACTTATAAGTGAAGAAGTACAAGTTGACAATGTTTAATGTTACTAATAAAACTAAGTTTACCAAAATACTTTCTAAACTTCAAAGTAAATTTACTAATTCTAAGCAAGTTTTGCTATTTTGTAAAGAAAAGTTCAAATTGAAGAAAATATCCTTCCCCTTGCAATGAGGTTATTATTAGTGAAAGATTTAGATTGTTGGAAATTGTATTGTGCCAAATAAGAGCAATCTTATTCTTTACCCTCTTCTGAGTGCATAAAGAATATTGACTAATCCTAGTTTTAGTCCCTAAATATGTGATTAGGCTAGGAGGATACTAGCTCTCACTCTAGAGCTCCCACTTTCCTCTCGTCTGAGGTCTAACTCTCGCTTTATTTTCCAAACATTAGGAACAAATTTGGGATTTTAGTCTATCACCCTAAAAATCTCTAATTATATGCCCAACATTATATATTTCCCTATTTATTTGCTCTCAACCCCATGGACTACACTCTCATCCATGGAATTTAATGTGATTTTCACTTCGTTGTAGAATGCATAATCCTTTCAGATCATATGTTTCATAATAAATTTTAACATTTCAATTAGCTAGATTGAAAAACAAATGAAGTACAAAGTGTAAAATCATCACATATTTTTAACATATAAAATGCATTTACAATCTATCTCTTCATTTTAACATATTTCACTCCAAGGAGAAAGAAAAAGAAATCTACTTAGAATTCATGAGGAAGATATGTCAAAATATGGATTTTATATATAAAATAAATTTCATAAAAGCAACAATTAGTAAACAGAATTTATTTAGAACTCTTCCCCAAAGAAAATCCATTGAAGTTCCTTTGAATCTCTTTCTCTCTTTACAACAACACTCAATACACACACCAAACAAGACTACAACGAATCTAACTTCTATACACTCCACACACATTCTATAATGACTCTACACTCTTCCTACCCACTTCCTACTCAGCTAAAATTTTACAATTAACCGTCATGGGCATCGTCAGCACTGGAATTACGCGTCGTCGGAGCCCATGCTTGTTAAATGGCACCGTCGGCGCCCATCCTAGCGTCGTCGGCGCCCATTCTGGTGCCAGAGTGTAGTTTGGAATTCTGTCCCTTTCTAGATACTGGCATCGTCAGCGCTCAGCTTGGCGCCGTCAATACTAGTACAATTTCCAAAAAAATGCCTCATTTGACTCCAAATTTCTTCCTTTTTTCTTCCTTTTTGCTCCAAATGCAAAAAATCAACATCCTACCATAAAACATGAAAACACTCTCCTTTAAAGTGCAATATCACCAAAAATGAGTTTAAACTATATGTGAAAAATTAAACATATTTTTGGTGCATCCATCATTTAGAGAGAATCTGATTCAAAATTTAGGAGATCTTGAATTATCATATAAAGTTTTGTTTCTTATTAATTTTAATGATGATATTAATATGAAAAGTGAGAAAATCATTAGAAGAATATTGGATCTAGAAAGAAACATGAGTAAGTGATATGAATCAATTTGAAAAAGAAGCGTTGAAAGAAAAATTACAATTTGAGGATTTAGTAGGAATTCCAGGATCTGAAAAAGATTGGGTGATTAATCAAGGATTACTTAAATGGAATTTTGATCCTGGTGGAATACTTCATCATGCTAGTGACATTAAAGCAAGCTCTTCGTGGGAGGCACCATATGGTTATCTTTATTGGTGTGCTTATTAATGAAAGTGTGTTTTTGTTTATGTGTCAAAAACTGTTATGTAGGTGTCGTTAAGTTTGTTGATTCTGTGGATTGATATATGTGTGTTGTGTAGTGAACTATGCTTAAATATTTGTTTTTATGTAATGAATTTTAGTGTTGTTTGTGTTAGAAGGAATTGTCTTTATATTCAAGCCTTATTTATTATATAAAAAATCCTTCTATTACAAACTTGAAAATTATATATGTCTACCTTTATACTTAGTGCTTGTATGAATGTTTATGCTTCCTTTCTAGTTCAATTTTTAGCATGTATTTATTAATTTCAAAAATTTCTTCATGTCATATTTTGTTGTACCTATTGGAAAATATTTAAATCTTCAAGTTTGAGGGGAAGAAAAATTTTTAATACTTAACTTTATTTGTCCTCAGTAGCCAATATTTAATTTGATATCGCTTTGAAAATGACTTGTGGTATGTGATGTAACCTGTAGGTTACTATAATTTTGATTTTAGGGATCTTAGAAAAATAACTTTGTTGAAATTCTATGTGAAGAAACTGTTTTAGAGTTAGGATATTTTGTAGGAAACATTAGGAAAATGAATTTTGTTATTTATGGTAGAAAGGAGTTGAATATTTGAAAAACTAAGGTTTGTAGATTTATATTTTATGAGAATTGAGCCTTTATTGAAACCTTTTTTAAACTAATACTTATGCTTTTAAAAAGTGAGGGTAAGTTTTGAGTTTTGGACTTTGGAAAGAGGATAGTAAAATTCAAAATTATTAAAGGCCTATCTAGATATAGGAATCCTCACATAAAAGAAAAAGTAAAGAAGTAAGGATTAGAAAGACCCTTAAAGAAAGAAAAAAATAACAAAATAAAAAAAGAAAAATAAACAGAAAAACAAAAGAAAAATGAAAGTAAAAAAGAAAATATTTGAGGAGAAGCTTGAGGAGAAGCCTAATAAAAAATTAGAGTTTTACTTGAATCTTTTTAAAAGAAAAGACTTAGAAACAATCATAAGCGTATTCCTATTCCAAAATTGGTAAAGATAAGTTGCTTAAATTCTATTTTTAAAGTTTCATTGAATATTTAGTTTGACAAGTTTCAATAACTTTTGAAGTAAATAGAAACTTATGATTCCTAAGTTGAATATAAGATATTCTTACACTCTAGTCCTAGGTTGATTTTCTAGAATTTCTCCTATGTTACAATATAACATTACTAAGAGAAAATTATAGGAAGATCTACTGAAGTCAACTATCCCAAATCAACAAATTTAGTTTTTAATATTATAATGTTACTTAAGGACATGTAACATTTAAGTTTGGAGAAATTTGACACGCTTAAAAAATTATCTAATTTTATATATACTGTTCATGATTATTTCTAATGGTTTTTTATGATATTGCACTTTAAAGGAAGATATTTTTGCATGTTTTTAGTTTCAAGTGCAAAAAATGGAGTTTCAGAGAAATGAAGCAAAAGTGGTGTAATTTAAAGTCAAAACGAGCAAGGAAGAAAATTTTGACCTGACACGTTTCAATGTCTTTATATGCTTAATATCCTTGACATTTATCACATATTTTTGAATAAAATTATACTTTAAAGAAATGTTATTTTCATGCTTATCTTGTAGGTATAACAGTTCAGAGCTATTAAACAAGGTGAAATGGAGCTAAAACGGAGTAAAACTGTGGAGCTGCTAACAGGTTGGCGTTTAGGCACCCAAACTGGTCCCTAGGCGCCAGTTACGATGGGAAAATGGCACATAGGAACTGAAACTTGCGCCTAGAATCCTGAGACGGTTATTGGGTGGTTTTTTGGCAATTCTAGGCTATTATGGGATGTTTTGGAAGACTCCTGGCTGTTATGCACGCCCCATAGAGTTGTACAATGAATCCAGGCATTTAGAATTTGAAAGAGGAGTGTCTCTTAAAGTGAAGAGGTGTCTCTTAGAAGAAGTAGGTGCTTGACTTCACTTTAAAAAGGGGGGCTGGTGTATTTCATGAGAGGAGTCTTGAAGGGGATTATAGGAGAGCTTTGGAGAGGAGTTTGGTGTGCCTCTTCAAGGTTACGTGCATGTGTGTGTGTGTAAGAGGAGAAGTATCTTTTACAGTCTTGGTTGCTTTTGGAATGTTGGAAGAAGTGTAAGTTTTGTAATTTGCTTTGCAAGGAGGGCATGGATCTTCTATAAAGATAGTTTTGGACTCTTTTTGTATTTGCTTTGAATTACTGCAATAAAGTTGTGTGTTTTTCAATGTCATTTGCAATGAAGAATCCATGTGTTTTCTCCACTCTTAATGAGGTTTCCTTACTCTTTGACATTATGATGAGAATTAATTACATGTAGAATCAAAATGGTTTAAAGCTTTCTTTTATTTTAAAATTTTTGAAGATATTAACTTGAACTTCATTTACATTGCAATTTAGGCCTGTTGTAGTGTTAAAATTCATTGTAATTGCATTAAGATCCGAGAGGGCAGAGTAATCCTAAAAAAAGTGGAACCACATTTTATTTCATGGATGAGAATGTAGGTCATGGGTTGAGTGCAAATAGATTGGAAAATGAACTTTGATGGGCACAAAATTGTTGATTATTTGGTGACAGACTAAAATTACTAATTTGGTCTGGATGTTTGGAAATTAAAGTGAGTTGTTAGCCCTCAGGTGAGGGTTCATGGGAACTCTGAGTGAGATCAAGTATCTTCCCAACCTAACCATGGATTTAGGGACCAAAATCTAGATTAGCCAATGTTCTTTGTCACTTGTAAAGAGGATAAATAATAGGATTGCTCTTATTTGTCAGAACACCACATTTGATTTTCAAACATGCTATTTCTACATTAATTATGATCTCATCGCAAGGGGAAAGAGATTTTAATTATTTAATATCTTTCCAAAATTTAATAAGTCTCCTTACAGTTTGGTTTTATTTAATTTTATTAATTATAATTTTAGCATAAAATTAGTAAATTTAGGAAAACCAAAGTTTTTAAAAATTCTAAACTGAGTCCAGATATGGTGGACTTGAATTGTCCAAGGGAATTCTTACCTCTCTTCTCTATGTGATTGATATTGGGGTCTTTAAAGAAAACTCTATATTATTAAAATGATACGTATAATTGTGTAGTACCCCTAATGTGTAAACCATTTTAATAAATTTCATAAAATTTTAATTTTTCACAGTAGTCGTTAAATATAAATTGGATCAAGCTTCTGGCCATTTTTTGAAAGCTAAGTTATAGCGTAATTGCGGGTTGGGTCACATGGCCCCTTGTGGTTATGTACGAAATTATGGTATTTTCAGATTTATTTAAATCCAAAAAATCAATCCTGATTTAAAAATTTCTTATCTTGGTGTAGAAACTGATCCGCGATTTTAAATATACTTAAAAATGTAAGAATTCGACACCACTACTAAAAGATATAAATTCTTAACAACAACACCAAAAACTTGACTTGGAGCATAATTTTAATTTTAGTAACAATTAAATATTATAATCTTTTAATCACAGAATTACCTTTAAATGCAAGTATATGTATTGCTCAAGTAATACAGGGCTCTAGTGGAGTCTTGGATATCGATCCCACAAGGAAATATATTAAAGCCTACGGACTAGGATTATATAAACCAATTCAGAATTACAACTTAATCGAAATTGCCTATCTGTCACTAATATACAATTGATAATAATATGAAATTTTTATATCTAAACTAGTTTTACTAAAAATTTACTAATACTACAAAAGTTAAGTTCAAATATATATAGTAGCAAGAATCTTTCTCCTTTGTTAAGATATTTAAGTGAAGCGATAATTAAAATTAGTTTTATATGTGATGTGCCAAATAGGAGCATTCCTATTCTTTACCCTTTGGTCCAGTCATAAAGAACATTAACTAATCCTATGCTTGGTTACTGAATCTGCAGCTAGGCTGGGAGGATACCAGCTCTCACTTCGGAGCTCCCATGTTCCCCTCGCCTGAGGGCTAACAATCTACACTTCAACACCCAAACGATAGGACCAAATTGAGGATTTTAGACTGTCACTCTAAAATCTCCAATTTTACGACCGATTAATATTATTTCCCTATTTCTTTGCACTTCTCCTTTCAAGGATTTACCCGTCTACCATTCAAAGAGAAATGTGATACATACTAGTTAAGAATCCTTAGCCCACGGTCAGATCTTAAGAATTCTTCACAGATTTTAACAATACAAATGTCCAATTCGTATATTAAAGTAAGTTTAGGTATAGTATCATCACAACTTCTTTATAATAGGTTTGATAAACTAATTCATATAATCATTTCACAAAAATATCAAAACAAGGAGAAAGGCAGAACAACTACTCATAATTCATGAAGATGATGCAATAAAATTTGGATTTCATATAATAAAGTAAAGTTCAACAAACTAAAGTAAATAAACACAACTTATCTTAAATTTCTCCCCAAGCAAACTCCTTGAAGTTCCTCTGAATCTCTTCCTTTCTTTACAGTACACGAAATTTTCCTTCGAAACAGAAATGCAAAAGAAATCTTACACTTCCCTTCCACTCTTACAATCCTCTGAAGAATTCCTCACAAAATCTATATTTGAACTCACTACTCACTAAATAACAATACTAAGATAACTATCTACTCACTAATAAACACACTAGTAGACTCTTTTGGACACTTTGGGCTCTCTAGTAAACACGTAGAAGACCACTTTTTCAGCCTAAAATGGTTCTTTTTAAAGTTGTAGAAGAGTCTCTAAGGGTTTTGCAGGCACCCCTTCGAAAATCATCCACATTCAATGTATTTATGGAAAGAACTGTCGATCCCACCGTCGGCGGCCTCGAGCTACGCCGTCGGCGGCCTTCTAGAAATAGTTATTTAAATAGGCCCAGCCGTCGGAGGCCTCGACCTCCGCCGTCGGCGACCTCCCTTGCAATTTATTCTGAACTCTCAGGAAATTCACGCCGCCGGCGCCATCGACCTCGCCGTCGGCGCCCTAGGTTAAATTTGCATAATTTAGTTCTTTTTGCTCCAAATTCGCTCCTTTTTTGCACATTTTCGCTCCTTTGTCCTTAAATCTTCATACCTGCAGAAAACACCAAAAATACCTTTCTTTAAAGTGCAATAGTATTAAAATCAGTATAAAATAGGCATGAAAATCTTAACCTTTTTTCTTTAGGTCAAAATCCCCCAAACGTAACTATTACTTGTCCTCAAGTAATCTTTAGTACTACATAAAAGTTATGATTCATTGTGGTAAAGTTTCAATTCATAAATACTATAATTTTGATTTAAATAAATATTATAGTATGAATCCTTAGAAAGATTTTCAAGTAATTAGATTACTTTTGCAGTATAAGGCTATCTAGTCATCAAGTCTAAGAGTTCTAGTTTTCTATTCATTTCAAGAATGACTATATGTTGCAATATTAATTCACTCAGAATATTCAGAAGATAGAAAATTCATGAGGAAACTACAAGTAAGAAACTAGTCATAAATATAAGTTTAGAAATGCTTTTAGTTTTCCTTTTAGGTTAATCCAAGTGAAGCTAATTTTTGATAAGGCATTTCCTCAAGCTTCTCCTCACTTATTTTCTTTTCCTTTTCATTTCTTTTCAGGGATTGTTTTTCAATCCTTTTTCTTTTTCTTTCTTTTTTCTTTTTCAAGTGAGGATTACTATATCTGGATAGCCTGTTAATAATTTTGAACTTCACTCTTCTTTTCCTAAATTTGAAACTTTCAAACATTCTTTACCTTATATGTATTTCATAGTTTTTACATTATTGGATCCCAATCTTTTCTTTCTTAACTAAATTTCTAAGATTCTTAATATTTCAAAAAATAGTTTCCTTTACTTTAAATAGTTAACTATAGTCTTATCCCCTTATTCTAAATATCTTAATCTACAAGATTAATTTTCATTATCAAAAATATTTCTTTGAATCTTCTACAATATTTAGATAAAATCTAAACATAGTTATCTGAATTAAATTTTATCACAAAAATGATATTAATAATTTTTAAAAATATGTTATTTGAGAACATATAATAGTTAAGATTTTTCTTCCCTCCCCCAAACTTAAAGTTTTCTTTAAATAGAAATAGTACATGATGGAAAGAAAAATTCTAAATATAAAATTCATACCTTTGCACTTTAGGCATTTTTGTCTTTTTGAAATTTGCAGGTTCTTCTCAAAATTTCTAACTTCAACTGACCTGTAATACTAAAATCCTTTCTACACACATAACAGTTTAGAAAAATTTTGCTAGGGTAATGAAATTTTAAAACAAGTATATAAAACTAAACATTAAACAAAAACAACTAACTACACAGGACATATGCATTTCATAACACAAAACAAATAGTTTACTATTTTAAACTCAATAAGTTACAATTACAATTACAATCACAGATATCACAAACATCTAGAAATAAAAATGCAAACTACAAATTAAAGACATATCACAGAAAATAAAGCATAGTCCACAGAATACAATCAATAAAATTACTACAACAAAAATAAAAAAAAACACAAACACATACAACACATCACTATCAAATCATCAAGCATCAAAATCACACACAATGTCTTCATCACCCTGGTCAGCAAGAGGATTAGGTTGATACTGAGTATACCGGGGGCATTCTGGAAAAATGACATCAGGCTCCCTCTATAGTATCTAGCCTGAGCATCGTAATAATCCATCTCAAAATCTGAATGCCTCTGAAGATACTCACTATCGTGATCATGTCTTTGCTCTAATCCTTCAGTCATGTGATTAATTCTTTCTAATTTTTCATCCAACTGTTCAAAACTTTTCCTCTATAGGGTTATGGCATTCATCAGATCATACAAGGTAGGGGGACTAGAGGAAAGAGGGTCATAGCTAGTAGAAGGGATATCTCTACTAGTAAAAGGTCCTTTGCTCCTACTCCCTGATCTCCATTCCTCATGGGATTCGTAAGTCTTTATATTCACTTTACTAATGGGTTTCATCGGATACACCCATTCCTCATCATCTCTTGCTTCAACTCCAGAGAGTTGACAAAGTGCATAAATGAGGCCAGGATGCCCTAAATTCCACCTATCTCACTCTCTGTAGTAGCCATAATATTCTTATAGATTATTCTCCCCACATTAATGCTTCTGTTGTTCTGAATACAGAAACTCAGACAGCTCTCTCTCTAGAGACTTCACTATGATGGTAAGTGGGTAGCAGAGTCGAACAAATGAAATAATGCCATGCTTTAGCAGTGGCATTCATCATGGACAATGGAAAGTTGATCTGTTCACGATTTTTAATTTTCCAAACTCCTTTCCCATCAGTGAGAAAGTCTATAACATTGTTCAACAGACCTTCTATTGTTCTAAATGTTTCATACTCGCTAGAAAAATAGCAGTGAAGCTTGTAAAAAGAGTAATACAATTAGCACTAAAGTCGACAGAGAAATCTCTTACTTGGACTGGTTCATCCTCAAGTTGAGTATGATTCGAGTAGAACTCTCTAACAAGTTCTATAGCAGCCTTGTTGGTTGTATAGCAAAAGTTCTCCCAACCTCGCTCCTTGATAACTCATTCCACTTCTCCTCCAGGATTTTTGAAAACTCTATCTTGTATACACTTCTTACTTTGAAAGAGTGAAGTGTACCTCGATTGTGCTTTCGCATTAATGAATCGAGTTTCGTTGAATTTGAGTCTTCTATTTTGTCATGGAGCCATTGTTTGATCTATCAAATCACAAAAATTCCAAACTAATCTCCAAAATAATAATGCAATGGCTTCAAAAGAAGGTTTAAAATAATCTAAATCAATTTCCATGATTTCCTTCTAAGTCTTTTCTCCACATTTTCAATTTTCCAAAATTTCTTAATGTGGAAGAAATTCATGGTGAAAATAAAAAAATTTTACATAGGAGTGAAGCTCTTACCAAGGGAAGATAAAATTCGGTGTTCGAATTTGTTGAAATCGCTCCAAATCCGAGATCTATCAAGCCCTAGGTCAACTTTTCGGGTAAAAAGGGGAAGAAGATGATGAATAGTGGCATTTAACTGGTCAAAATTGCGGTAAATAAGTAATTTTCACGATCGCACCATCGGCGGGCTTGTTCGTCCCATCGGCGGGCTCGTTCGTACTGTCGGCGGGCTCTATCGAATTAATTCCTATTCTTCTTAGGAAAATCGTGCCGTCGGCAAGATTCTAAAAAATTGATCATTTTTCAAATTTTTGCGATTTCGATCAATTTTAAGACTCTTCATCATCCATTCGATCCTTTTTATCATATATTTAAGTGATTAAGTGATGTATTAACACAAATAAATGTTCACACAACAAACTTTACATTTATATATTGAATCCAAGTGTTTACAACATACAATACATAACACACATATGTAGGTATTCTTTCAACCTAAATCCATCTAATCAGCGTCGCAATCTTAACCATAACACTCAAAACGCTGAAAATAAACATTTTAAACATAATCTCATCTATACTGAGATTAAAAAGCAAAATAATCAAACACACAAACTTACAAACATTGTTCAAATCAAACACAACATAATCAAGTAAATTAATCAAGTCTACTACTCTTCAGAACTAGTGGTGGTCTCTCCTCTGATATCACCCATTGCTTGAACATGAACAAACAGGTTGTAAAAAGGTTAGAATGGGAATTCTTCAGTTAAATCTTCATCGATCAATCCCATCCTTCTCATTAATCGTACCAAACTCGCTTCAAATTGCCCAGTATGATCAAAATTTCTTTCATTCTCCAATCGATGTATCTAAGAAATCAGACATGTTGTTAACTGTACTCGTTAAGTTTTGTACCTGATTATCTAGATTCTTGATTCTATGTAAAAGCATCGGTGTCTTGTCTGCTACTAAAGGTTAAATAGGAACTGAATTCTGCGATGCTTGATCCATTATCAAGCCTACATCACTCTCTCCATCATTGGCTGGGAACATCTGTGTTGGGTCTAAGGGTTTCCAGGGTAGCAGTATCTTCTCCCAAACCTCGTACGATACTTGAAACAAACAACAAATCGAGATTGTGGAAGGATGTCCAAGCCCTTGGGATGATCCTGGAACGATCAGGCCATAAACAGACTTCACAATAATCGATCCAATATCAATGGGCCATCCCATTTGAATGCAGTAGTTCAAAATTACACTTTCTTTCGTGACTTTGCCAATTTTCATCTTCGACAATAATTTCGCAGAGATGAAAAAGTGTTATTATTTCGAAATGGGATTTAAAAGTGTTGCAGAGAAACTAACATACCCATTTTCTCTAACTTCCCAGTCATCAGTTTCGTCCGTCAAATATTGGTATATTTCATTCATCTTTTCTCTCATCGGCACGAAATTTGAATAATAACATACTGGAACATTCTCAAGCATATATAACTCATTAATTCTTCCAGAATTGAATGTAATCCACCTACCTCGCACATAAACACTTCCTTGGTTGATTCCATGTAAATTGGCATAGAATTCCTTAACCACTGGAATGACTACTGCGACATTAGTGTAGCAAAACACTTCCCATCTTCTCCGCATGATCATTTCTTCAATTGGTGACGAACAATTGCTATGTCCTCTGTTGACAAATCTTCTTTTTCTAATCAATCTTTTCTTCGAGATTACCTTATTGAAAAGTCGCTACACCTCCGCACTGACGAACTTTCTTCGGTTGTATACTCGAAATCTTGGGTTATCAATTGAATTGGAAGCCATTTGAGAAGAATTCAAGAGAGTATCCATTCGTTTTTGGGAGTTTGAAGTGTTTATGAACCGTCCATAGGAGTTTATAGAAGACGAATTTGCTAAAAACAACAAAAAACCGTCGTTTTGAACACAAAAAACTGCCCACTCGTTGATCCCACTATCGGCTACCTCTAAGGCACCGTCAGCGAGCCTTGTGCAATTAAATACCAGAGCTCTAAAAAAAACCCACCGTCGGCGACGTCGAGTGCGCCGTCGACGCCCTAGGCAAATTTTTGGACAAAAACGCCGTGGTCCAATATGTTCTAAATTTTCTCTATGGATTCAAATTCTATGACAATCAGAGGGTAAATATAAGTAGTAGGACTTAATATTACTATAAACTAACAATAATTGCAAACAAACACACAGCTATAAAGATAAATATGGGTTGCCTCCGATAAAGCGCTTGGTTTAACGTCGTCAGCCCGACCTATTCAGGTCTTATTTTGGTTAAAACCTCTTTAAAATTTGGTATTTTACTTTCAAAATATGGTTTTAATCTATGTCCATTTACTTTAAATCTATTCCCAATCTTTTGATCTTCAATTTTAACTGCTTCATAAGTATAAACCTGAGTTATAGTAAAGGGTCCTAACCAACGAGACTTTAATTTCCCAAAAAATAATTTTAGCCTTATGTTGTAAAGCAAAACTTCTTGCTCTGGTTCAAAGTTCTTTCAGTTAATCTTCCGATCATATCTTAACTTCAGTTTTTCCTTATAAATTCTGTTGTTATTGTAAGATTCATTTCTTAATTCTTCTAATTCATTCAATTGCAACATTCTCTTATCACCAGCATTTTTCAAATTATAATTAAATTCTTTAATCGCATAATATGCTTTATGCTCAAATTCTATTGGTAAGTGACAAGTTTTTCCATATATAAGCCTGTAAGGAGTCATACCAATAAGAGTTTTATAAGCAGTCCTGTATGCCCATAATGCGATATCCAGTCTTGTAGACCAATCTACTCTATTAGGATTTACAGTCTTTTCTAGAATTTGTTTAATCTCACAATTAGAAACTTCAGCCAAACCACTGGTTTGAGGATGATAGGCAGTAGAGAATTATAGAACAATAATAAATTTTTCTGGCAATCTTTGAATGTATTTATTCTTAAAATGGAATCCTCCGTCAGTGATAATCACTCTCGGCATACCGTATCTTGTGAAAATATTTTTCATTAATATTTTTGAAACATTTTTATCATCACATCGAGGTAAAGCTTGTGCTTTAATCCACTTTGATACATAATCAACCGCAATCAAAATATATAAGTTACCAAATGAAGGAATAAATGGTCCCATGAAATCTAATCCCCAAACATAAAAAATCTCAACTTCTAATATGAAATTCAGAGGCATTTCATTTCTTCTAGATATATTACCTACTCGTTGGCATCTATCACATGTTTTGATATATCTTAAAACATCTCTAAAAATAGTAGGCCAATAAAATCCATCTTGTAAAATTTTATATGCAATTTTTTCAATGCTAAAATGTCCTCCAAAATCAGAATCATGACATTTCTAAATGATCAGTTTAGTTTCTTCATAAGGCACACATCTCCTATTAATAAGGTCATTACATTGTTTATATAAATATGGTTCATCAAAAAAATATGATTTTAAATCATGAACAAATTTTATTTGTTGCTGCAATGTTAGCATAGGTGGAAAAATATTGCTTACTAAATAATTTACTATATCGGCATACCAATGTATTTTCCACTCATTAATATTATAAAGTTGTTCATCAGGGAAACTGTCTATTATTTCTTTGTCGGTGTCAGATAATTCATGATATTCTAGTCTCGATAAATGATCAGCAATTTGATTTTTCAGTTCTGTTTCTATCAATCTCCACAAAATCAAATTCTTGCATTAAAAGTACCCATCTAATTAATCTTGGTTTAGTATCCTTCTTTTGCATCAGATATTTAATAACACAATGATCAGTATGCACAATACATTTAGTTACAATTAAATCTGATCTAAATTTATCAAAAGCATACACAATAGCTAGTAACTCTTTTTTAGTAACCTTATAATTAATTTGAGTATCATTAAGAGTTCTACTAGCGTAGTATATAACCTTAAAAATTTTGTCATATCTTTGTCCAAGAACAGCTCCAATAGCATAATCACTAGCATCACACATTAGTTCGAATGGCTTTTCCTAGTTAGGTGAAACTATTACAGGTGCTGTGATTAGTTTTTCCTTTAATAACTTAAAGGCATTTGAGCAGTCTTCAGTAAATTCAAATTTCTTACCTTTTTCTAAAAGTTGGCATAGAGGTTTTGTAATTTTTGAAAGTTCTTTAATATAGCGCCTATAGAAACCAGCATGTCCAAGAAAACTTCTTACCCCTCTCACTGTAGTAGGAGGTGGTAATTTAGCTTTTACTTGAATTTTTGTAGGGTCTACTTCCATGCCATTTTCTGAAATTTTATGCCCTAATACAATTCCTTTTGAGACATAAATTGACATTTCTCCTAATTTAGAACTAAATTAGTTTTTCGCATAACTCCAAAACTTTTTCATGATGATTTAAGCATGCGTCAAATTATGTTCCAAACACAGAGAAATCATCCAAAAATACTTCTATTCCATTTTCTATTAATTTACTAAAAATAGACATCATACATCTCTGGAATGTTGCAGGTGCATTACATAGTTCGAAAGGCATCATTCTAAAAGCAAATGTTTCATAAGGACTAGTAAAAGTTATTTTCTCTTGATCCTCAGGAGCAATAGGTATTTGATGGTAACTAGTATATCCATTCAGAAAAGAGTAGTACTTATGTCCAGCAAGTTTATCCAACATTTGGTCTAGAAAAGGAAGAGGAAAGTGATCTTTTCGGGTGGCGGCATTTAATTTTCTATAATCAATACAAATACGTCATCCAAAAACTTGTCAGATAGGTATTAATTCATCATTTTCATTTTCTTCAACAGTTATTCCTCCTTTCTTAGGAACACAATGAATTAGACTTACCCAAGTACTATCCGAAATAGGATATATAATTCCAGCATCTAACCATTTTAAAATCTCTTTTTTAACTACTTCTTTCATAATAGGATTTAGTCTCCTTTGAGGGTCAATTCTCGGTTTATGTTCTTCATTTAATAAAATTCTGTGCATACAAATCGAAGGACTAATTTCTTTAATATCAGCTAAAGTCCAACTAAAAGCTCTTTTATATTTTTTTAATGTATCCATTAACTTTTATTCTTGAATTTCATTTAAGTCTGAGGATACAATTACTAGTAACGTTGAAAACTCTCCTAAAAATACATACTTCAAATGATTGGAAGATTCTTTAATTTAAGTTCAGGTGGTTTTAAAACTAATGGAATTAATGTTTCGTTTTCTGGTGTTGTTGAATTGAGCGTTTCAAATTTTTCCTGAATATAATCAGCTTCTTCACTTTCAATTTCATCACAATTATCTTTTTCGATATCTTCTTTTTCTTCATAATTTTTTTTAAATATTATTTTCTTAGATAATTACATATATCCATTCTGAAACATTCATCATCTTTTTCTATTGATGGATATTTCATTGACTTTGAGATGTTAAAGGTTACTTCTTGATCATTTACTCTCAAAGTCAATTGTCATTTTTGAACTTCTATCATGACTCTTCCTGTAGCTAGGAATGGTCTTCCTAAAATGATTAGAATTTATTTATCTTCTTCCATATCTAGAATGATAAAGTGCACAGGAAAAATAAACTTATCAACCTTGACCAAAACATCTTCTACAACTCCCTTAGGATATGTAATAGATCGATCAGCTAACTGTAGAGTTACAGAAGTTGATGCAATCTCTCCAATTTCTAACCTTTTAAAAGTTGATAGAGGCATCAAATTTATGCTAGCTCCCAAATCACATAATGCTCGTTCATAAAATTTTTCACCAATAACACACGGTATAGTGAAACTACCAGGATCTAAGTTTTTCAGGAAGTTTTCTCTGAATTATAGCACTACACTCTTCACTGAGTGCAACAGTTTCATGATCTAATAACTTCCTCTTTTTGTTGAGTATATCCTTCATAAATTTAACGTAATCAGACATTCGTTCTAAATCTTCAACAAAAGGAATATTTATTGACAATTTTTTTAAAATGTCTAAGAATTTAGCAAATCTTTTTTCCTTTATCTTGTTGCTTTAATCTTTGAAGAAATGGTGGGGTGATTTTTCAACAGTAATTTTCATAGGTTTTAGAGGAAAATCAGGATATAAACTTTCGTTTTCTCCTTCAGTTTCTTTTTTTTCCTTTTCAACTACAATTTCTTTTTGAACTCTTATTTCCAACTCTTTTCCACTTCTTAATTGAATAGCTTTGATCTGTTCTTTTCCTTGATCTTTAAGATTTATTTCAACATTGCTAGGTAAAGTTCCAACGGGTCTATTGCTTAATGCAGAAGCAATTTGCCCTAATTGGTTTTCTATGTTTTTAATAGCATTTCCTTGATTTTGTAATTAATTACTCATATTCAAAACTAATTCATCCTTAGACAACTTCTTCTCCTTGATATGTGAATTATTATAAAAACTTATGGATTAGAAGGTCTATAATTGGAATTATTTTGATTTTTTTTATTTCCTAATGGGTTTACTGGATTATTCCCCTACTAAGGATTAACATTATTATTTTGGTTATTCCAAATAAAGTTTGGATGATTCTTCCAACCAGGATTATAGTAGTTTGAATAAGGATTATTTTTTGTATTATTTATTACATTTATAGTTTCATATGAAGATTGAGCGTCTACGATTTGTCTTAATGAATTTTCTTCTAACACTGGAGGTGTTTAGAACGATTCATTCCGTATTGATCTATTTTCTTTGAAAGAGTAGCAATTTAAGAAAATATCATAGTTAAAGCATCAGAATCATGAATACTGGCTACTCTCTTAGAATTTACCCTTTCAGCAGGCCATTGAAAATTATTAGTAACCATTTCTTCTATTTATGCATAGGCTTATTCAAAAGGTTTAGACAATAGTGATCCAACAGCATCAACGCCAATTATAGATCTAAGAGATCCTACTAATTCATTATAAAATGTTTGAATAATTAACCAATCTAGTAAATCATGATGTGGACATTTCCTAAGAAGTTATTTAAATATTTCCCAAGATTCATATATCAATTTTTCCTCATACTGACTGAAAGATGTGATATCGTTTCTAAGCTTAGCAGTCATAGATGGTGGAAAATATTTCGAAAAGAATTTTTGTGAAAGTTCTCCCCAAGTTCTAATAGATTTAGGTGCTAACGAATTTAACCAAGCCTTAGCCTTATACCTTAGTGAAAAAGGAAAGTGTCTAAGTCTGACAGCATCATCAGACACTCTGTCGCAATTAAAGATAGCACAAAGTTCTAAGAAACTTGCAAGATGTAAATTAGGATCTACATTTGAAGTTCCACCAAATTGATTGTTTTGTACCATTTGGATAATTGCAGGTTTAAGCTCAAATGAATTAGTAGCTACATCAGGATTTTTGATAGTTAAGTAAATTTCATCTAATGTGGGGTTAGCGTAATCTCTTAATGGTCTAGATTGATGTTCATTTTCTATTCTAAGTTTGTTTACGTGTTTTCCATTGTCTCAGAATTTATAGGTTCTTTTCTTAGTTTTCTAAATCTCCTAACAGTGCATTCAAATTTCGAATCTTAGGGTATATGATTTTCAGAACCAAATTTACGCATACAATCAAAATCAATACATAGTTAAACAGTTAACTAAATAAGTTGAAATTCTATTAAAAAGGTTTTCTAATAGTCCTAAATTGTCCGTTACTCTAATTATGTTATAAAATATTCCTATAACAAATAAATATTTCCCCAGTAATGGTGCCAAAAACTTGATCCGCTATTTTAAATATACTTAAAAATGTAAGAATTCGACACCACTACTAAAAGATATAAATTCTTAGCAACAGCGCCAAAAACTTGACTTGGAGCGTAATTTTAATTTTAGTAACAATTAAATATTATAATCTTTTAATCACATAGTTACACTTAGATGCAAGTATACGTATCGCTCAAGTAATACAGGGCTCTAGTAGAGTCCTGGATATCGATCCTACAGGGAAATATATTAAAGCCTACGGACTAGGATTATATAAACCAATTCAGAATTACAACTAAATTGAAATTGTCAATTTGTCACTAATACGCAATCGATAATAATATGAAATTTCTATATCTAAACAAGTTTTACTAACAATTTACTAATACTACTAAAGTTAAGTTCAAATATATATAATATCAAGAATCTTTCTACTTTGTTAAGATATTTAAGTGAAGCGATAATTAGAATTTATTTTATATGTGTTGTGCCAAATAGGAGCATACCTATTCTTTACCCTTTAGTCCAGGCATAAAGAACATTGTCTAATCCTATGCTTGGTTACTGAATCTGCGGCTAGGCTGGGAGGATACCGGCTCTCACTTCGGAGCTCCCATGTTCCCCTCGCCTGAGGGCATACAATCTACACTTCAGCACCCAAACGATAGGACCAAATTGAGGAATTTAGCCTGTCACTCTAAAATCTCCAATTCTACGCCTGATTAATATTATTTCCTTATTTATTTGAACTTCTCATTTCAAGGATTTACCCGTCTACCTTTCAAAGAGAAATGTGATACATACTAGTTAAGAATCCTTAGCCCACGGTCAGATCTTAAGAATTCTTCACAGATTTTAACAATACAAATGGCCAATTCGTATAGTAAAGTAAGTTTATGTATAGTATCATAACAACTTCTTTATAATAAGTTTGATAGACTAATTTATATAATCATTTCACAAAAACATCAAAATAAGGAGAAAGACAGAACAACTACTCAGAATTCATAAAGAGGATGCAATAAAACTTGGATTTCATATAATAAAGTAAATTTCTACAAACTAAAGTAAATAAACACAACTTATCTTAAATTCCTCCCCATGTAAACTTTTTGAAGTTCCTCTGAATCTCTTCCTTTCTTTACAGTACATGAAATTTTCCTTCAAAATGGCAATGCAAAAGAGATCTCTCTCTTCCCTTCCACTCTTACAATCCTTCGAAGAATTCCTCACAAAATCTATATTTGAACTCACTACTCACTAAATAACAATACTAAAATAACTATCTACTCACTAATAGACACACTAGTGGTCTCTTTTGGACACTTTGGACTCTCTAGTAAATACGTAGGAGACCACTTTTTTGGCCTAAAATGGTTCTTTTAAAAGTTTTAGAAGAGTCTCTAAGGGTTTTACAGGCACCCCTTCGAAAATCGTCCACATTCGACGTATTTCTGGAAAGAACGGTTGATATGCCGTCGGCGGCCTCGAGCTGCACCGTGGACGACCTTCTAGAAACAGTACTTTAAACAGGCCCCACCATCGGCGGCCTCCCTTGCAATTTATTCTGAACTCTCGGGAAAATCACGTCGTCGGCCCCATCGACCTCACCGTCGGCGCCCTAGCTCAAATTTGCATAATTTGGTCCTTTTTGCTCCAAAATTGCTCCTTTTTGCACATTTTCGCTTCTTTGTCCTTAAATCTTCATACCTGTAGAAAAACACCAAAAATACCTTTCTTTAAAGTGAAATATCATCAAAATCAGTATAAAATAGGCATGAAAATCCTAACATTTTTTCCTTGGGTCAGAAACTCATAACAATGAAACAAAAATATCCTTATGCTCACTAAATAGAGGAATTTTAATGAACTTAAAATTAAAGTTATTTTTCCAATATTTAATTTAAAATTATTTAAATATCCCTGAGATTGTTTAAGTCATAGAAAATTCAATTTAATTCGAAATGACATGAAACTTTGTGGGATTATTCCTCATAAGGTTTGGGAGGTCCTCTGATTTTTCCAGGGTCAGAGGACAACTTCAACCTTGTAAACCCTAATTTCATAATGAATTTATCTCTGTTGAACATAAAAAATTTTGAAAAATAAAATTGGGTAAGAAAAAATTGAAATAAATTTGTCTATGTTCATTAAGTTAGAAAATCTAGAGAAAATTAAATTTGCATTTTTAAAATTAAAAAAAAGTTTTTTATTTATTTTTCCAATAAAATCATTTAAAAATTATTAAATGTAAATTACATTTCAGAAAATCATGAAAATTTCTTTGATGTCTCCTCTGACTTTTAGTAACTCCCTATAATTTCCCAAGGATATAGGAAAAGTCTTAGGTGCTAAGTTAATTGTCAATAAACAATTAAATTTAGGGATTTAAATAATTACAAAAAATAAACAAATATTAGCAAAGTTAATTTTCTACTCTGACAAGTTAAGGGACCCTTGAGTAACAATTCTGTGAGGTCTCATGACCCTTTGACCTAAAAGACAAAAGTTATGGAGTGAAAACCCTCATGAGCAAAAATGTAATTTTGGACATTTACATTCTAACTTCATTTCTTATAATCAACCAAAGGGAAAGGGAAATTACAATGTGATAAAAACTTTTTGAATGATTGAAACGTAAACGTAAATAGGGTAGCAACTCATTCACATATTTTCTACCAAAGGGTAAAAGTGTAATTATTTGGACTGTAGTGAATTGGAAGAAATCAGAAGTTGGATGATTCCAAAGTGAGAGAATGCATTTAAAACAAATTAATCACAGATTTGGACCCCTTAATCAATGGTTAAACAAAGTCCAATCCTTTTGATACGAATTAAACACACCTTATGCAACTTTTCAAAATTTACAAGTTTACCTTAAAATGCTTAAGAGCTTGATAGTGGTTTAGGATTGATCTAAGAACACTTGAGTAATAGCTGAAGAAGAAAATATAAGTGAACTTGAAATATCTAGAAACACTACCAGCTCTAGCCTAACTGAAAGGTAAGAGTGTAGAGTTCCATAAGTACTTAGAGCACCCCCTTCGGGGTGTGTTCAGTCTCATAATTCTTAAACTAACCATTTGCCTTACTCATGGGCTAATTAAGACATCAAGACATGACTAAGAACAATGAAAGCATAAAAGATCCATAACATGATCTGTTTGATTAATTCAATGACATAACAAAGCCAAACGGCTCGAGGGTCTTAAGGTTGTTCAGGGTTACTCCAAAACTTCTTTGCAAAACCTTGGGACATTATATAGGATACTTAGTCTTGCTACGACTTGTTGAGGTAGATCATCTTCAAAATATAATAATTATGAAAACCAAATACAAAAATATATGAAACCTTAAGGACCCACCAAGATATGAATCGGGATCCTTCAAACCAAAATGAGGGTCATCCTATCACAGCCTAACCTACAGTGAAAACCAATGCTTCAGGATCTGAGCTTGAATACTACACTTACATCCTAATGGCAATTAGAAACATTTAAAGTTGCAACATAAGAATCATCTAATTGGTGTAATTCGGGGGTCTTGGTGGTAAGAGCTATGATGAGAAAGCATCTACTTATGTGAGGAGTGATGCATATCTTAACCTGATGATAGAAGGGTCAAGCGTTGACATTACTGCTCCTTAACATTCAGTAAATAGTTACCCCTTGCCCTTATTGGTGATTAGCAGTCTTAGCCTACTGGTGTGACTGAGTCATGAAAAGTCCAATTTTTCAAAATATACATATAACAATAAAAACCTACTTTTGAATGAAACCCGTATTTCGTTTGCCAAAATAAACAGAAATGCAAATTGTTTTGCATGTAAATTTAGAACTCATTTTTAAAGTGTTATTTTGGACAAACTCATGTGTCAATCATGTAGACCGGGTTAAGAACTGCCCTGCTGTGATTGCCTGATGGGTAACGTTTTAGATTATGTTGGGTCTCACATACATGATGTGAATGATTGCCTTCAGAGTCCCTTTCGAAATGATTATCAGGGCAACTGATCCTAACTCTAAGCTCCCCATGACCAAATTCTTACATTTACTCCTGATCTTCTATATGTGCCATATGAATGGTTCTACATGTTTGTGTTTTCTCCGCATTTTGTTCAATTTTCTTAATCTACATGATATTTGCCTATAATGCATCATGGCAGCAGTGGTAGGAATCTAACTATAAATATTTATTTTCTCTCCTTTACTGCACTTTACTGCATTTTACTGTTCTTTTACTTACACATTTATTTACAAGACCTACAAAGCCCCTAGGGTAGAGAAAAGTAGGAAACGGTTAGGTGGTACACTGCGACAAGCCACTGACCCAACAATATTTTTTGCTTACATTTAGAACCCTAAATTCAGTGTCATTACAATAAGGAGTTCAGATTAAACATTGTGGATAGCAGGACGAGGAAGCAAGCAGGCGGAGGACAACTTCAAGCAATAAAGCAACACCTGAAATGCACAAGATCTACTCCAACTGAACCACTCCTTAGCTTTAAACAAACATGGACCATAGGACTTCAAGGCAGGTCGTCTAGTATGACATAAATCCACATATTATCTTTAGGCCCCTGCACAATCATGTTGTGCATCATAAGTCCTAACTCTTTTATGTTATGAGGTTGTCGTTTAGTACAACGTAAACCCTTCTATCTTCATAGGTTGTTTGCATGATAGGGTATCATACAAGTGTAATCCCTAAATAATAAAATTGAAGGAGTGAACACTAAAATAACATCATCTCTAAATTATGCATAAAAATAATAAGATAGTTTGGGAAGTCACCGAGGCATGCCTTAAAATCCATGACATCCCCCACTCTTCCCTTCTTTGGACTCCTAAAATAAATGCTCTGATTTGTTCCTTCCTCAGTTATCTTTCCAGGTTCAATCATGAAAACCTAAACATTTAATTTTTGAAGGCTAGTACCTATTATCATTATAGAGAATCTTCTTAACTAACTTCGGTCATTTAAGATGTAATTAACTATAGGGGCTTGCCTTTATAGGAAACTTAAGGACCTAGGCAAAATAAACCCTCTCTAATATTTATATAAGATAGAGGAACTTGTTGGTCACATATTAAATGTTCACAGAACAAACATATGTCATAGATTATGTAGTTAATATAATTGATCATGCCGTCAAGTAGTATACCCATCTCATGATGAGATGTATTACTTGTGGTGTTGTGATCAATAACTTAAACTATTAAATCTATAGGACTTGTTAGGTCTCATATTTTTCAAAATTAAAATACCATTTATCAAATTAAAATTATAAACAAATTAAATTAAATAATTTTTTTTCAAAAAAGGGACTGAAAACTTTTGGTGACTCTGCTGGAGATGAGTTCTTCTCTCCATTTTGATCAGGAGATTTTGTCTTCATACATTGGTAGTGTGTTCATGTCCCTCATTGTCCAGACTATTATTCTTTTGTTGGCATACAATGCTCATTTCTTCCTTAAGCCGGCATAGTCAACTATTTTTTTATTCCAGAGCCATCTGTTTAATCATCCTTAAATAGAGAGTTATGAAATCTCTAAAATTTTAAAGTGGGGTGGATCCTCAATAGGTGTGATAGGTTAGGAGCGATTTTGATGCGAAGTTAAGCCTATCCAAATCTTGGACTGGGTCCTACACTTCATTTCTCTTTGAATTTGACTTATTCCGAACAAGTTAAAACTAAAATTTCACTCTCACAACCTTCCATTTAAACTTAACAAAAACAAAATTTTGTCAAAATTCTATAAGCAAAATGAAAATTCATAAAACACAATGTGCGGCTTATTTTTTTTAGGTTGTGTGTTTTATTTTGAAAAGAGAGTCGCCTACAGAAATTGTCGGCGAATTTTAATTTAATTTAAATAAATAATTTGAAAAGTAGTATTTGATTTTGAAAATAATTTTAAATTTGAAAATTTTATGATATGAAATCAAACTGATCTCACATCCCGAATAGTTTATATAAACGAGCGCCGCACCACAAACCGTGTATCTATCCCGAAGAATAGACACACTGCTTGATAATGGGGCTCGATTAAATAAACTAGAAAGGTTTGTGACATCCGTTTGGTCCGCGAACCAATTTTATAAGCCGACAAATTCCCTCGCTTAATATGAAACTATTAAACGGGGTTTATATTACTCAGGTTCTTAAAGTTCCCTATAAGGGCAAGCCCCATAGTTAATTACATCTTAAGTGACGGGAATCACCTAAGAAAACTCTCGATAATAATCAATAATTCTGCTCTCAAGAATTTCAAAGTTTAAGTTTTCAAGGGGTTGAATTTTGGAATTTCAATAGGGAATGGATCAAATTTGGAACATTTTTATTTTGGGAATTCAAAGGAAGAAAAGTAGGAGAGATCACGGATTCGAAGCGGACTTCGGTAATCTCCCGATTATCCTATTGTTTGGCTTGGATTTAGGAAAGTCCTAATGTTTATTTAATGTTTTAATCTTGCCAATTTAATTAATTAGGGCTTATATTTATATGATAAAATCATACAAAATGCCTAGAAGATATGAGGGTTTATGTCGTATCGGACGACTACCTCGGAATCCTAAGATCAGTTAGGGCTTAATTTGCAATGCAAATGCCTAACGAAGAGTTGAGGATTTATGTTGCACTAGGCAAACTACCTCGAAGTCCTATGGTTTGGTTATTTAATTCTAGGAAAGTTTTGTTGATGTAGGTTCAAGTTTTGCTGACGACGATGGCCGTGCTGCCCACCATGCTCCGAGCTCCTTGTTGTTGCAGAGGTTTAGTTTTAGAAATCATAAATCAAGAGATGAGAGAAGTGTTTGGTTTAGAGAAGTCTTAATTTCCAAGTGTTTTTTTTTGTGTTTTAATTAAAACAAATCTTAAAGTTGATTATAACGACACCGGTTAAGATCCCACGGTTCCATCCTTCCGGCATCATTATTTTTATCGGATTCACTTAGTCCGGATGAATTTGCTAAACTCAACTGAATGAGTTCCACACTTTCATTTAGACCGTGGGAAATCCCGTTAGCAACACGTAGGTTACATCATCCGAGGTATTCCCGATCATCCAACAAGACGTTTTAATTTAGTTGTAATTGTAGTTTTGTGTTCGTTTGTGATTAAATTTTGAGTTGTTTTATATTTTGAAATGTTGTGGAGGTGAATTTTATCTTGTAGTGTCTTTTATTTTAATTTTGGGTTTCGGTTTTGGTTTCTGTCCTAAAGGTGTAGGTTTTCATGCAACTTGTTGTTTATCATGCAAGAAAAATAAAGTGCATTTGTAATAAAATAAACCGCAATAAAATAAAAGCGTACTCGGAGGGTCTTCCCGTCATCCCAAGCTGCACTTAAAACACAGTTAGAATATTTAAGCAAGTTCCTAGGTAAAGCTAAGGGAAAGGTTTATGGTTTTCTACCAAATTCCTAATCCTATAGCTAGTCGTTTCCTATGACGTCTAGGTTCTTTGTGTTTTTGATTTGAAGACGATTTTCTTCATCAAAGAACAATTAAGTTCAATTGTTCTTGTAAATATCCTATCATATTGAGGAAGTGCTTAAGAAGAATCTTAAACATCTTTTCAATATTTCTAGGATTGTTTCAAGTCCAAATGAATTTAATTGTGTAAATGAATCGATCGTCCGAGGTTTTCAAGTTTTGTTAACTTGCTCAGTGAACTAGGACATTTGAATGTCCTATAAGTGAAGTAACATTTCATTTTAATGTTCTATTTAGGAGTTATGATAACTAAAGCTCCTAAAGGCAAAATGATATTTAATGATTTGTGATTCAAATTTAAGTTAATGATTTAAGTTCGGAATAGTGTTCAAGTTATTTTAGATTTGTTTCTTCATGTCTTAAGTGAGGTTATTTAATTTAACTTAATTTAATTTAATTTAATTTAATTTAATTTAATTTATTTAATTTAATTTGATTTGATTTAATTTAATTCAATTTAATTTATTTGATTTAATTTTTTAATTTAATTTAATTTAATTTAATTTGATTTTAATTTAATTTAATTTAATTTAATTTAATTTAATTTAATTTAATTTAATTTAATTTAATTTAATTTAATTTAATTTAATTTAATTTAATTTAATTTTAATTTAATTTAATTTTATTTATTTATTTAATTTAATGTATTTAATTCATTTAATTTAATTTAATTTGTTTATTTAATTTAATTTAATTTTAATTTAATTTAATTCAACTTTTAATCTTAATTTAATTTAATTTAATTTAAAATTTTTGAAAGAGTTTAATGATTTAATTTTTATTTAATGATTAAGTCTTTTAATATTTTAAATTTGAGTTATCATTTTAATTAAGAGTTGAGTATTGATGAGATGATTAATTTAGGGATTTTTAAATTAAAGAATAAATCTCTCCCTAATAATATCCCTATTTTAATAATTCCAATTTTATTATTCTTCCAAATTCAATTAATTATTTAATTAAAGTTTAATCATTTTAAATTGCTTAATGGGTTTCTACCCTTTAATTATTTAAATTTCAATCATCCAAATCAGATTAAGATCAAAATATTTTACTTGTTAATTTTTATTAAACCTACGAGTTTTAATTAAGAGTTAAAATTTAATTACCATTTTGCCCTTTAAGCCTAATAATTCCATAACTCACTAAATTGAACTCAAATGAACTTGAAATTTTTATGTGACTTCACTCATATGTCAACAAAGACATGAGAGGAGAAAATATGATTTTTCTGCATTTAATTTATTTATATAATTATTTTTAGTAGAAAATAGAGATTTTCAAGGAAAATTCAATAATATGACCAAGGGAAAGTTTCTGTCCTTAAGAAAATTAGGGGACATTCCTAATGACCAGAGGACCACTTGGACCAAATTTTGTAATTTTTTTAATTATATTTTATTTATTAGAATTATTTTAAATTCTGGAGTATTAATTAATTTAAAAATAAAATAAATGTTGAAAAATAAATTTTATAATTTTTAAAATTCTCTCTGATATCAAGAATTCCAGAGAACCAAACTTTGCAATTTTCTGATTTTTCTTTGATTTATTATAATTATTTTGGTGAAAATGCTAGAAAATACATTTTTTTTAATTTTAAAATTACCCTAGAGCTTTAAAAATTAATATCTCACTAAATAGACCTAGGAAAAATATGGGACTTGTTCCTAAGTGATTAAAATTCAAAATATGACATTTTGGTGAATTTTATTATTTTTGTGATTTTTATTATTTTTTAATTATTAAAAATATTAAAATAATATTAAAAATCAACTTTTTTAGAAAATTGAAATTTTAATTTTCTTAAACTCCCCTGATATCAGAGAGACTCCAAAACCAATTTGGTGAATTTTTTGAAAGATATTTTGAAAGTTATGAATTTTTAAAGTTTAAAATGACTAAGTGGCTTAATTAACCCAATTAGTGGGGCTAACCAAGTCCAATTGACCTCAAATTTTTATGATGGGTTCCTCCGATCCTAAAGGTCAGTGGAGAATTGATTTCAAGTCAATTTGATCTATAGTTAACTCTAATTAATTAGAGATCTATTTTGGGTGTTTAAGCCAATTAGGGTTAATCTCGGTGAATTAACTCAAATCCTATTTTTCCTAGGGTTCTCTGGTCATAAGGAACATCACCAAATTTTCCTAGAATTTATTTCACAACATGCTAATTTTTGGAATTAAAATACTTAAAATAGCAACATGCATTTGAAAAATCAATAACTTTTCACAGAGATGGCCTCGACCTTGGAAAATTCAGGGAATGTCCCTAAGTTCGGAGGCTTCAAAAGCCCTATAGTCTCATGCCATGGTGAATTGTATACATGCATGGAGAATTAAAACAATGCAGGGAGTAAATAATTAATTAAAAATAAAATACTGGACAAAATTAATTAATTTCTTTTCCACATTATTCTCCTCTCGTTCACTCGAGCAAGGGGGTATTTTTATTTTATTTTTGTGATTTTTCTACACAAAGATATGGATTTTTAAAGTTCTGGGAATTAAATAAATAGAAAATATTCCTATTTATCTACTTAAGTGACGCGGCGCCGCGCGCATCCTCGGCATCTCCGAACTCACACGCGTCGCGCTCCCATTCGACGCCGCCATCCGAGTCGGCAGCCCGGGCCCCGCGGTTCTCGTACCGTCTCCCGGTCCGACGCCATCCGAGCCGTCCGTCCGCGCGTGTATTAAATGGACGGCATCCGTTCATCGTCCATGACCGGTGTGATCCCGTGACCGTCCACACTCTAACCCTAAGAACTCACTCGATTCTCAATGGATTTTCGTGTTCTTATGCTCTCATGGATTCGTCTTGAAGAGACGAACACATCCATACGGTAAACATGCATTGAAATTAAGGCATTTGAAATGGAGAATCTCCGGAAGCTCGGGATGAAGAATTAGCTCATACCTTTGCTCGGAGAAGTGAAGCTTCGATCCGAGAGTTGTTGCACCTTCGATCGGGTCCCGGCAAGCTCCGGATGAAGTCTCCGGTCCAGTGAATTGTCTAGGTTGAACTTCGACCACGGCTCGATCACAAAGCTTGGAGTCCGGAGCAACTGGGTGGCCTGGAGATGGGGCTTTTGCTGGTGGACACCTTCCCTTGGTCTGGTGAAGGTGTAGGACCAATCAATTTGGGGATTGGTTCACTGTGGGGAAGTGTCCTGGTTTTGGGCTTGGATTTCAACTCTGAAATTGAGCTCACAGAGAAGAAATGGCAGGGGGATCTCACTGGGGATCAAGTGCTCTGTGTATGAGGAGGGGTCTGGAACAATTTTGGCAGAGTTTTGGCAAGGTTTGTGCAACTCTCCTTTCATGGCCGTGAGGGGGTGGTGTTTAAATAGGCATGGCTGGAGGCTCTCCTGTGGGGTTTAATGGTTGGGATCGACTGCTTAGGTCAAGGGAAGAACAGCCATGCTATCCATTTGGGTTGGGACAAGTCAGCAATGGAGAATTCCAATGTTGGCTCATATGTGAGCTTTCGGCCAAGGTGTTTTCCGGCGATCGGGGTGGCCGGCCGAGCAGGCATGGGTCACCCTCGGTGGTCGGTGGGTCGGGGCTTGATGTTTGTGAAGGCAATGGGTGACTGCCATGTGTAAAGTGGCTGAATTAAAATGGAATGGGGAAGAGGTCATTTTGGCTTCAATTTGGTCAACCCATTGGTTTGGGTTGGGTGCACCTCCCCATGGCTTCGATTTTGGGCCGAGAGGATCGATTGGGTCGCCCAGAGAGAATGGTGGAGTCTCCATCAAGGATTAGGTGGCAAAGCATGGTTTAGTGTGTGACATGCTTAAGGTAAAAAAGGCTTAAGAAGGATTAGGAAAGGGGATCCTCCTTTTTCCATTAATGGCTTGATCACATGTCAAACTCTCCATGGCTTCATGTGGCTTGTCCATGGCTTGCATGGCTTGTCTTTGGCTTAGGGAAAAGTTTAGTCAATTTCATAAAAATGGGTTTTAAGAATTTTTGGTAATTTGGTGTAAAATTTGGATGGTTTGTCATATGGCTTTGTTTAGAAAGATTTGATTGCTAATTTAGGACTTAGGAATGATTTTAACTAAGTGAGGATGAGATGAGATTGTAATGTGGGCTTTAGGATGGGCTTGGGCTTTTGAGTTTGGTTTGGAATGGGCCTTTGAATGTCTTTTAGAAGTGGGCTTTTAGATGAAAATTTTGCAAAGGGCCATGCCAAATAAATGTTGGGTTTAGTTTAAGGATGTGTCATGAGTGATTTGAGACAAGTTTGAAGTGATTTGGGTTTGAATTGGTTTGAATTTGGGTTTAATTGGTAAGTGGGCTAAAGTGGGCCAAAATGGGCTACCATGGGCCAAAGTTGGGCTAGAGTTGAAGTTGATGTGAAATTAATGTTGGGAAATGTTTATGGGAGTGTTTCAAAGAGGTTTTGGCTTTGGTTGGGTTTTGATTTTGGGGTTTGGGCTCATTTGGGCTAGGTTTGGGTTTAGGTCAAAATGGGCCTTTTAGCTTTGGGTTGAATTTGAGTGGGGTTTGGATCAAAGTTTTGGGCAAATCATGTTAGTGTTTTGTTCATGGGGATGTTAAGGAAGGTTTGGAAAAGACTTGGGGTTAATTGGAGTTGAAATGGGTGAGTTTGGGTTAGGTTTGGGTCATGGGTCCAAATTGGGCTTTAAGGCCAAAAGTGAAATTGACCCAAATTTCAATCAAATTAAGCTTGGCTTTGGTCTAGATTGGTGTTTGGGATGTTGAATTGCAGTTTAGAATCGAATTGGACCAAAATTTGGATCAATTGGGTAGGCTTGGTTTGACATTGGGTTTACTTTGGGTTAAAATGGGTCAAATTGGGGGTTTTGACAAAAGTGGGGTAAATTGACAAAATTGGCCCATGGTGTAGTTGAACAAAATGAAATTGGGAATATTTGGGATTATCTGGAATTTTCTGGGAATTTTCTGAATTTTTGGATTTTTGGGTCAAAAGGGGTATTTTGGGTATTTGGAAGGTATTGAGAGGGTATTCTTGGAACTTTTGGTATTTTTGGCTAGGAATGGTCAATTTGAGTGATGTGGAAATGTTTAGGAATGGTTTTGAGGAATTTTGGGTAATTTGGAAATTTTTGAGAAATTTGGGTAGTTTCAAGGGCATTTGGTAGGGTTGGTGGGTGTAGGGTCCCGGGGTCAAAAATTGAAAATTTGGAAAATTGAAGATTAGGTGGATGTAAGTGAAATGAAAACATCTTTTGTTGAGCCATGAAGCCATATCAAGCCCACATGAGCCATGAAGGGACTCATTTGAGGCATTCACCATGTTGTTCCTAACCCTCTTAGCCAAGGGCTTAGGGGTTAAGGACCATCCATGTGAATCACCTACATGAGTCAGGAAGTTAAGTTGGGTAAGGGTGTGTTTTAGGAGGTGTGTGAAAGTGTAGTGCATAGGTGTAGTGTATGTGTAAGTCAGCCCTTTACCGCACCAGAGCCACCTGGTGGCAGTCCTAAGGCCAAAGAGTCCTATAGGAACTCATCCTTTAAACTTCCACATTTGATTTCAACCCTCTAGGTGATTAGGGGTCTATAGTCAAGTTTGTGGAGTTTGCAGGGAGTTAAGAAATGGTTTGAATTTCTAAAAGGTGGGTCCCAATTCTAGTCCTCTAAGATAGTCAAAGGAAAAGCCTAAGGCTAGATCCTAAGTACTAAAGAGAAGAAGAGAAGACCTCATCAAAAATGAGGTCAACACACAACAAAAAAACAAACACAAAATTTGAAACAAAGAAACTCATATGATTAAATTTTAAAGGATGCCAAATTCACAAGACAAGTGTATTAAATTGAGTACTTCCACTGAAATTACATGGCATGGGATGTCATTGACTTCCAAAAAGTCTTCAAATCATAGAGATGATGTCGTCACCAAAGTTGATATTCTGGTTAGACAAAAATGTGCCTCGTAATACGGCTATTCACTACCAAGGATCGTTCATCAAGTTTGGAACCATTTTCGAGGAGGTTGAAGTCAGGCTCGGCAAGGCACCATATGGCTTCTTTAAAACAGCCGACCCAATATTAAAAAAGTTAGTTGCCGAGTTTGACCTAAACTACTAGCAAGTGTTTCCAATACTCAGGAAGCCCAAGGTCAATAAGATTTTTTATAAGTTCGTTGCTTTGCTCCCATCAAGCCTGTCACCCCATGGAAAAGATGGCTGTCATTGTCACAACTACTGGATAATCATCACACCTATTGCACTGTCAGCTAAAGGAAAGCAAATTATCTATAAGCAAGAATCAATTGATGCCTTTGCCCCGCCATCGTTTGTCATTGAGATTGGTTCTAGCTTAATGTTCACTCGATTGACCAAGTCACAAAAAAAAGGTGCAGCCGAGAAAATCTTAGGATCAAGAAGCCAAAAGCATTAGAGTTGGCTACCATCAAGACTGTCCTCCAGCTGGATGAGTTAGGATTACCCGAGACCTCACTTCTACTTAGAGGAAATAGATTTCACATGTTCTCTCTTGCTTCTAGGGAGGATATTGTCTATAGGATGAGCACCACATTACCGGCACCATCTCTTTATAATGGTCAAGGAAATAAGAAAGAGAAACCTACATCTCTTACGTAACTCCAGACAATCCTTGAGAGATTAGTCGAGATGGAAAGTAGTTTTGTTGTTGGTTTATTGAAAAGGTTAGGATGTGTTGTGTCACCCCAATTGAAGGCCAAGTTCTTGAAGAATACAAGCCCACCAAAAAATTTCATGGATCAGGAGGAGCACCATCTTCTTGTGTTCTTACCAGAATCCACTTGAGAGACTGTACAGTTATTGCTGCCACTGTCTTCACTACTTCCACTGCTCCCCGTACATGCAGAACATAGATCAGTAAAGTCTCGCCTTGGTCCAAGAATATCTCCTTCCAATATATGTGAAAGGCCCCCGTAACAAGTAATGGATAAAGTTTATTCGCTACTTTATGTAGTCCATGCAGTAGGGACTGCACTTCCTCCCAACAAGCCTATATTTCCAACAGGAAACACTGTCTCGAAGCATCAGCATCAATGGAGATGTCATGGAGACCTAAGGTTGCTAGACCGATGATACAAGAAATTTCAGGATACCTCCTCTCTAAAAATAATTAAAAGTCTGGCATTTACCAGATACACAACTACACTAGAGCCCGATACAAAGAGGAATGATAATCAAGAACCTCCGACTGAACATAAAGTTATCAAAGGAAAGTCGATAAAAGTTGCCTTGAAAAAACTCAGAGCTGACAAAGTCGAAGATATGATGAATGCTATGGCTAAGATTCAAGAGCAACTTGGTTTATTGGAAAAATCTTGGAAGCTAAAGCCAACATTGACATTCGAAGAGAAATTTGAGATAGTGGCAACAGTAGACAAAGGCAAGCTACCAACACAGATTCAGGCCTAGCAGCCTCGATAGATCTACCAACATCTGCAAAAATACTACCATCATAAGCAACAGTAGAAGCATCCACTTTATTATAACCAGTAGCATCCATAATAGTACAACCAACGACACAGTCAACATTCATTCCAACAGAAGCCACAACGGATAGATGAAAGATAAGGTCCACATATGACTAAGCAATTGAACAAAGTATCTTTTAGAATAGAAACAGTAGAACAGATGTTCTTAGATTTGATCATGATGCCTGATTTCATATTACTTTAGGTAAAAAGGCCAGAGGAAGTCGATAAGAAAGATCAACCAAATTATTGCCTATATCACAGATTTCTTAGGCACACCATTGAGGCTTGTTTTAGTTCGAACTCGAGAAGAACTTTCAAAATTGGAACATAAAAATCCAAAAAGAATATTTTAGAGAACTTGAAAGAGGTTCTATCAATATGATTTTGGTCTATTCAATTGTTCCAATTGAATCCTACGCAACTGATGTCAGACAGAATGTAGTATGGGCTAACTATTCAAAGAATAATATTGAGCCGGATCAAAACTATTTTGCTACAGGATAGAACACAAAATTCAAGAACTCTCCCTTATCAAGGAAAAGTAAGTTTCCTCTCTTGTTTACTATTGTTGTTAAAAAGAGATATCAACGGGACTACTGCTACTTTGTCCCAACCCTCCCGACCACAATAAAATAAAGAAAAGAAAGAACTTGCTGTTATCCAGAATTGTTTAATGTTTGGAATGCTAGCTTGAAATGAAGAAAAATGTTTTATTTCCTAGATTCAAAAGTTAACTTCACATAAAATAAAAAATTAGGAAAAGAGAAACCAACTGACTTGGATATTCGAAGCTCAGTAGAAAGACAATTGAGAAAGGAGTAATCAAAGATAAAAAATTTCAATATTTTGATAACACCATAATTTCAGAGGAAAGTGAAATTAATGCCTTAATAACCGAGTCCTTCACTTGAAGGAACTTTTACCGGGTTTAAAATAGTGTGCTTAAAATGCGAGTAATTGACTCAGGATGCCTTTGAATTTTCTGCCACATGACTAACTCTTGACTTTTGAATGAACATAATACTTCATAATTCATATTAAAGAAATATTTGAGAATTATTAATTAGGGAAGTTTGAATATTCAAAATATTTAAGAGAAATATGCTCTACTAGATATAATAATTCTCAGTAAACAAGGGAGCAAAGAAAATAAAAGATAAATAAAAAAATTGTGTGAAAGGCTCCCTGTGAAGAAGCTTGAGGTGAGAATAGAATAAAAAAATAATGTCTCGGTTTGGATAATCAAAATTTATAAAATGTGCTCAACCGGATATAGTAATTCTTAGATGAAAACCAAAGAAAAGATAAAAAAAAATGTGTGAAAGGCTTGGTCCAAAAACAAAAAAAAAAGAGAAAGAAAAAAAGGCTCCCTGAGGTGAGCATATAATCGAAAATTGGTGTCTAAATTCTATCTAATTAGTAAAACTTGAGAACTTCACTTAAGAAAATTCTTCTAATATTATATTTAGAAAAAAGTTAAGTGAACATGTGTCATTTGGTTGGTTATTAATGGGTTCATTAATATCTTTAGAAAATAAAATATTTTTTAATCACATGGTCAAAGGAATTGAAATCTGCTTAGACCCAGAAAGAAGAATTAAGGAAATGGCCATATTATTAGCAATTACTAGAAATTTGAACCTGAAGTAATATTTTTCAATGCCAAAAAAATTCAACTCCAATGCCAATTTGAAGAATGTTCTCAGGGCAATGTGAACAATCTCTACAAATTCGGTGATAAAGAAATGACAACTGCCACAATGGAGCTACAATGTTACAACCATTTGAGCTGTGATGTCCTTAGAAATAACACATCTTTATGTGTACTTGAATTAATACTACCTTAGAAAATAGGTTATTTTTACACGTGCTTCCAGTCAATGGATGGTACCTCAAGAAGTGCTATGCATCTTGGGGATTTCAAAGATAAGGAATAGATCTTAGAAGTACCGATGCCACACTTATCTGAAACAGGGTCAAAATTCTAACTAATAAAATGCAACAAAAAGAATAAACTCCGCATCAAATCAAAACAATCAAAATTCAAAATCAAAATCAAAATTTCCAACTTCAAATTTTAACCTGGTCAGGTTTTGTCTTGTTGAACAATCACTGATGTATTGACCTCACTTTTGTTGAGTTCTAGTCTTTCTTCATTAAAAGCTTAGGATCTAGCCATAAGGCTTTCATTGACTATTCTAGAGCACTAATGATGGAGCCTTCCCCCTTTAAAAATTCTAAACTCCTCTTTGCTCCTCTTGGAGTACTACATGTTTGGTCCTAACCTCTAGCACTTAGTAGGTGGGAGCCAAACATGAGGGAGCTCAAAGGGAGTCCCTATAAGATGGTTTGGCCTAGGGTTAACTCTGGGTGGTCTAGTCTTGAGCAGGCTTACACACACACACAACCCTTCACAATTCTACTCACTACCTCAAACCCTAAAACCAAACATGCTCAACATGGTCTCCCTACTTCTTTTTGGAAACTCATGTGTGTGGCACCCCAAACCTTTAGCCATAGGCTAGGGTTTGATTAAGATTAGCACATGGAGGATCCGAAATAGGACTTCCCGTGGCCCATGGCTCACATGGGGTGATTCCATGATTAACATTCTCAATTAACGCCAATTTCACCAAAACCTTCAACTTTGGCCTTTTAGCCCCAAAATTTATCAAAATTACCAAAACACCCATAAACCCTAAATTTTCCCAAATATCCCAAAATTACCTAAATTCCTATATTCTCTTCAAAAATCATTTAAAACCATATCAAACCACACAAATTACCCATAATACTCAAATTTTTTTAAAATTCCCAAGATAGCCCTAAATTTGCCCAAATTACCAAAATTCCTCTCATACCTAAAAAATTCCAAAAACTCTCAAAATCTCCCAAAACACTTCAAATGTTCCCAGAATTAATTCAAACAATTTCATTGAGCCCAATTTAACTAAATTGACCCATTTTGACCAAAATCCTTAAATTGCCCTTAAAAGCCTAAAATGCCTAAATTACCTCCAATTTCCCAATTTCCACCAAATTGACTTCAATTGCCCCCAATTTCAATTCCAAACCAAATTCATCATGTCTAATATCAACCAAATTGAGCTATTTTCAAAACAAAATTCGAAGTTTAATTCAAAATCCTCAATTTTGTCCTAAAATCCAAATCTCACCAAATTGAACTCCATAACTCTACAATTTCTACAGAATTGATATCCAAAACTCTTCACCATAATCTCTTGGACCACTTTGAGCCATCAATTGAACCAAATTCAAACCCTAGCGCAATCTAAATCCAAGTCTATACCAAATTCCCTAAATTGATCAAAATTTAATATCCCACTAAATTGGACCTCCCAATCAATTCAAAATCGCTTAATTCATTTTTAAAAATTCTCATGAAAATTATTCAAGCCAATTTAATTGATCAATTAACCCTAATATTAGCCCAAACCCAACCTAGACACATGTCACAGCCAACCCCCCAATTTTGAACCCAAGATCCAAAATTGATCAAATCAATTCAAATTGACCAAGCCATGGTCACCACAGCCAAGACTTAGACCCTTGGAACCAAGCTAGATCCACCTAGCCCAACCTACATGAGCCATGGACTAAGAGTCCCATGAATTAGGGGATCCCTTCCCTTATTTTGCTAAACCCACTATATCTTTGCCATCATCTATCAAGCCACCCAACTAATCACCATTAAGAGTTCTTTTAGCCTTCCTGATCCAACTAGCCATCTCCCCTGACCTGTTCGACCAGCCTAATGGCTGGAAAACCCAAACTTGAGAAGTCTCCCCCATGGACCAAACCTCAATTGCACCCATCCGATGTGGCTCACCCCACTGGTTAATTGCATCGTTTAGCCCTCAACCTCACCAACCTTTTTCACCCACTGGCCAGCCCTGGTAGCCACCATGGTTGTGCCTATTTAATCCTCACCTTTCATAGCAAAAAGAGGAGATGATCAAATAACCTGGGAAGACTCTGTCAAATTGCCTCCAAAGCTTCTCCAAGACCCCCTGAGTTTAATCCCACTGCTCTCAGCCATCCATAGCCACTATCAAAGGCCAATTTTCTCTCCCAAAATTCACCCAAAACTAGTACACTTTCTGTCACTCCACCACACTCACAAAAACCCCAAATTGGCTTGATCTATCCCCAGACCAAATGAAGAAGTTCCCCACAGAAAGCCACATCTCCCATCCAGTCTTCCCTGACTTTCACCTTAACCTCTTGATACACCTAAAATATATAATATTTATTACACATTTTTATATCTATTTTTGATGATATTGCACTTTAATGGAAGATATTTTTGGTATTTTTCTTGTAGGTATGATTAAATAGATGATTGTGATGAAAGGAGTGAAAGAGGATTAATTTTGGAGAAAAAAATGAAGAAAGGTGCAAAATTGATTTGTGGTGGCTAAGCGCCTGGACTTGCGCTTACGCACCAGAGTCTTGTGGCTATGCACTCATATCTAGAGCATTCACACCAGAAGCCTCGCACCTAAGCATCGAGACCTCGTGCTTATGCACGACAGTTACTTTAGAGGAGAATTCATTTGAAGAGGTGTTTAAGGCTTCTCTTAGTGTAAACGTGGGTAACTTCCTATTGGTGCCAAAATTAAATTAAATTACTCTTGAATGGATGTATCTCTGTGAGAATTCATTGAATCTAGACACAATTTAAAGAGATACGTAGGCAACTGTTTGAAAATAATAAAAAGAGGACTTGAAGATCAGAGAAATGGTTGTTGTTGGAGTGTGTGTAGTTAATATTTATTGTGTAGGACAGATTTTAGTAACGTACCACTCCATTTCACCCTTTCTACTTACTTTAATATAATTTCTATTAGAATTAGAAGTAAGAATTGAAATCCTTAGATTTGGGCGCCAACCTCTAAGGTGTATTGTAAGAAAAAGAAAAGTTTTCAAAGGAACTTCAAGAGTTTGGTGGAGAGGATTTTTCAGATAAGTCTTTATATTTGTTATTAGATTTAGTTTTTAATTAAGACTTCTAGTGTTTTCACTCTGATCTCTACTTTTAAACCAAGTTGTGATTGTATTTTCTCCATGAATTTTGAGTAGTATTCTTTATCTTTTTCCTTAAAATGATGAAGTAATAAAGTTATGGATAGATGTTGTGTGAAGTATAGGAAATCAACGTTATAAAAAGTTATGATTATTCAAAATCTTGCGCTTCATTTACTTCTTAATATGACTAATTAAGATGTTAATATATGTTGTGAGAACATGTGAGAAATGGTATGGTATCGTTTCGGTTAATAATTGGTAAGAATCACATGAGATTATATGGGTGAGAATGTAGTCCATATGATTGAGTGCAAGATATACTTTGATGGCTATAGAATTAGAGGACTTCAGAGTGACATGCTAAAGCCCCCAATTTGATTTATTATTTTATGTCTTGATATGTGATGTTAGCCCCCAAGTGAAGGAGAAGAGGAAGCTCTAGAGTGAGAGTTAGTATATTTTCTTTCCTAGCCCATATTCAAGATTAAAAAAACAATAGATTAACTTATGTTCTTTATAGCATCTCTAATAAGGGTAACTAATATAATTGTTGCTATTTGGCACAACACATTTTAGATACTTCCACAACAGAATTTCATGTCTTGTTACTGATCATAATAAGGAATATGATATTTTATTTATGTTTTCTTTCATCTTACAAAAATCTAGTTAAAATAGTTGTTTACTTTTATTTCAGACTATAAAAATTTCCAAAAAGAGTTAAAATTTCTTTCCTAGAATATTATCTTTAGTTTGGGTAAGATCTTTCTTAAAATGTGAAAAGTTCTTTTCTATTTTCTTTCTTTTAAAAGTTTTTACACATTTTTTTCTTTGGGTTTGATATCTTGGAGCTTAATCAAAATGTTTTATATTACTTGATATCAATACGTATACTTGAGTATAATCCCATTTCATAATATCAGTTTATACTCTTATTTATATTAGCATCAAGTTTTTGGCTTCGTTATAAAGAAAGAGATATCATTAAAAATAAGTATTAATTCATATATAAAACGTAAGCATAAATATCAGGGATCAAGTTTCTTGGCGCCTTTGCCGGGGAAATATAGTTAAAAAGAGTAAAAAACAAAATAATATTTGAAGAGAATTTTTAGAAAAACTAATCTTGTACATTTTAAAGTCTTATTTAAACTTGTTAGATTTATTTTAAAAAATTGTTGTGCTATTTTTATACATGTTATTGTTTTTATTGTGATCTATAAAATTGTATGCATAGTTCAGGTTCTAAAGGACTTGTACCTTAAGATTATGAATTTGAAAGAAATATTAGAAAAATTAGGAAAATTAAAAATATAGAAAAAAATAAAAATATTCAAGAAATGACAAATCAAAATAATCAAAATGCTAAAATCCATGTAGAATTTAGACATTTAAGAGAGTATGCTAACCTTACAGTAGATGAATTTCATGGTAATATTCAAAATTCTGCAATAGCGGCTAATTCATTTGAACTTAAATATACTATTATCCAAATGGTCTCTAATGATCAGTTTGGGGGAGCACCAACTGAGGATCTAAATTTACATCTTGCCAATTTTCTAGAAGTATGCGCTGCATTTAAATATGATGGTGTTTTGGATGATGCTATTAGACTTAGAATTTTTTCCTTTCTCATTAAGGGATAAAGCTACGATGTGGTTAAATTTTTTAGCACCTAGATCTATCAGAACTTGGGTTGATTTAGAGCAAAAGTTTCTTCCTAAATATTTTCCACCATCAAAGACTACAGAGCTTAGAAATGATATTACATCTTTTTGTCAGTTTGAAGGGGAATCTATTTATGAAGCATGGGAACATTTTAAAGATCTTCTAAGAAAGTGTCCACATCATTCGATACCAGATTGGTTAATATATCAAACTTTATGTAATGGATTAGTAGTATATCTTAGATCTATTATCGATGCTGCAGCTGGTGGTTCATTGATGTCTAAACTGTTTAATGATGCCTTGTTGACCTCATTTTTGGTGAGGTCTTTTCTCTCCTTAGTGCTTCTTAGGATCTAGCCATAAGGTTTTCTCCTTGATTATCCTAGAGGACTAGAATTGGGACCCCCTTTAGCAATTCAGCTACTTCTTGACTCCTCTTGGGATCTCACTTGGATGGTTGCAAACCTCTAAATCACGTTAGAAGGTTAAGACCACAATATGGAGAACCAATAGTGAGCTCCTATAAGGTTGTTCAAGCCTTAGGAATACCTTGGGTGGCCTGGTCCTGGTGAGGTCTGGCTTACACACACTGCACTCTCACACACACCAACCTTACCCAATTCTCCCCCCTGGTTCACTGGAGCACTCATGTCGCTAAGTTCAAACCCCTAGCTCTTTGGCTAAGAGGGTTGGGAACAACCCATGAGATGTTTAGGGTGGACATTTCTTGGTCCATGGCTCACTTTAAGATTCATCATGATCAAAATTCAACTTTTGCCAAAATGTCTGGTATTGACATTGGGTCCTTCAAACCTACCTAAAATTACCTAATTGCTCCAAATTTTCCAAAATTCTCTAAAAATTCCCCGAAATTCTCAAAAAACCTAAAGATCATTTTAAAATAACCCACACCTTTTAAATTCACCAAAATACCCCAATACCCTCCAAATAACTTCTTGATACCCTAAAATACCCTTTTGGCACAAAATTCCAAAAATTCCCAGAAAATTCCAGAAAATCTCAAATATTCCCAATTTCATTTTGTTCAACTACACCATAGCCCAATTTTGCTAAAATAACCCAATTTTATCAAAATCCCCAAATTGACCCATTTTAAACCTAAGTGGACCCAATGTCACACCAAACCAATCCATTTGACCTCAATTTTGCCCAATTTCAATTCTAAACTTCAATTCAACATCATTACTATCAATCTAAACCAAATCCAAGCCCAATTTAATTTACATTTAAGTTCAATTCCATTTGAAATCCAAAATCCCCAATTTTGCCTAATTAATCCAAAACCCCCATCTAACCTAATACCAACTTTTTTCCCCCAAATTTCAATCCTAAACTTTCCATAACATGCCCATAAAACCTATGCAAAATTCAATTGCCCCAATTTGAGCCTAAGCTTAACCTAAATCTATTTGAAAACCAAAAATACCTCCATTTTAGCCTAAATTGAATCCATGCCCTAAACCTATCAAATTGATTAGCCATACCCCAAAATTTCTTCCCAATTGATGTTGGAAACTCTTCAATACATTCCCCTACACCATTTCAAACTTTAAATTGGGTCTAAACCCCAACTTAACCCAAATTGGACCCAAGTTGACTCAACCTTGCCTAAATTAACCAAAATACCAAAATCCACCAAATTGACCTTCCAATTGAACTCAAAACCATTCCATGTCTTCATGAAAGTTTTTCATGGCAATCATTTCTATAATGTTGCTCAAGACACTTGGATCTAAATTAAACCCAAACTCAAGTTAGCCCAATCCAAACCCAAGTGAGCCAATTTGAACCCATGACCAAACCTAACCAAATTAAACCAAATGTGGCTAAACCAACCTATCCACAGCCACTAAGTAAAACCTAGGAACCACCCTAGATCCACCTAAACTAAGCTAAGTGAGACATGGACCAAGGGTCCCCCATTTTAAGGGATCTCTTCCCTTAAATGGACAAATCCACCTTTTGCCTCACCCCAAATCCCCCCTTGCCTAGTTTATCACCATTAAACCCTACTCCATGGTTGACCTGACCCATGGCCAGCTCCCTTGTCCTTGCTGGGGTCAAAACTGAGAGCCACCACCAAGTGAAACTCACCCAAACTTACCTAATTGGCCACCTCAGCCAAATCAAACTTTGGAGCCTCTCTGCCCTCCACATAAGCAACTGAATCCACCCATCAATTGAGCCCTAGCTCAGCCCAATGGCCCTGGCCATTTAAACACCACCTCTCGGCCATGAGAGAGTTGTTGAAATTTTTATCAACAGAAGCCCTCCAAATTGTTCACAGAGCTTCTCCTAGCCAAGAGAAGCTCATCCTCACTGTTCTCCTGCCCTGAATCCCCCCAGCTGAGCCCAATTTCTCAACTGTAAATCAAGCCAGAAACACGACACTCTCTGAAACTTCACCAAATCCAAATTAACTCTTCCCACACTTTCACCAGAGGTAGAGAAGGAGTTCCCCAGTGAAAGCCCCCTCTTCAGGCCACCCGGCTTGTTCCAGCCTCCAAGCTTTGTGATCGGGCTCGGTGGAAGTCCGACCTAGGCATTTCACCACGCCTCCAGTGCTTCATCCCTAGCCTCATTGGACTCCAACGAACGTGCCGAGCCTCTCTGAAAAAAGCTTCACTTCTCAGAGCCAAGGTATTGCCCTCTTCTTCCTCCCGAGCTTCCAGCGATTCTTCATTTCATTCAAGTCAATTTCATGGCATGTTAACCGTATGGATGTGTTCGTCTTCTCAAGACGAATCCATAGAGCATAAGAACTCGAAAATCCATTGAGAAACGAGAGAGATATTAGGGTTAGAAGGTCGACGGTCACGGGTGCACACTAGTCGGAGACGATAACCAGGAACCGTCCGATCGATTGTGTAATGGTTGAACGGCGGAGATCAAGTCGGACCAGAAGACGGATCGAGATCGTGGGACGCGTGGCTGCTAACTCAGGTGGCGGTGTCAAATGAGAGCGCGACATGTACGGCTTCGGAGCTACCGAGGTTGACGCGGTGCTGACTGGTTTAAGTAGGAAATTAGGATATTTTCTATTTATTTAAATACCAGAACTTAAGAAATTCATATCTTTGCATAGAAAAATCAAAAAAATAAAAGAAAAATACCTTCTTGCTCAGTGAACAGAGGAGAATAATGTGAAAAAAGAATTGAGTTAATTTGATGAGTATTTTATTTTTAACTAATTATTTACTCATTTCAGTATTTTAATTCTCCATTCGCATAGACATTTCACCATGGCATGAGACCATAGGGCTTTTGAAGCCTCTGATCTTGGGAACATTCCCTGAATTTTTCAAGGTCAGAGGCCAACCCTATGACAGGTTATGTATTTTTTAAGTTTATGTCACTGTTTTTGATGTTTTAATTCCAAAAATTAGCATGTTGCTTAGAAATATCGAGGAAAATTTGGTGAAGTATCTTAGGATCAGACCCTAGTAAAATTATGGTTTGATTTAATTCCTTAAAAATAATCCAAATTGGCCTAATCACTCTAAATTGAACTTTAATTAATTAGAGTTAATCACACATTAAAATGACTTGAAAATAATTCTCCACTGATCTTTAGGATTAGGGAAACCTCACATAAAAATTTGAAGTCAATTGGAAATGTTTAACCCTATTAAATGGATCAATTAAGCCACATAATCAAAATTAAACTTTAAAAATTCATAACTTAAAAAATACATTTCAAAAATTCACCAAATTGATTTTGGGACTTCTCTGATATCAGAGGAGTCCAAGAAAAATAAAATTGGAATTTTTCTAAAAATTTTCATTTTTAAGCATATTTTAATATTTTCAATAATTAAAAAATAATAAAAATCACAAAAATAATAAAAATCATAAAAATGTCACATTTGGTCCCCTAATCACTTAGGAACCAATAAAAATTTTTTCCTTAGTCTCTAGGTTAAGATATTTAATTACAAAGCTTTAAAACAATTTTTGAATTAAAAAATGTATTTTCTAGCCTTCCCACTAAATTAATTCTAATAAATCAAAGAAAAATCATAAAAAATATAAAATTTATTTCTCTGACTTTCTTGAGGTCAGAGGGATTTTTGAAAAATATATAATTCATTTTTTAACTTTTATTTTATTTTATAATTAATTAACACTCCAAAACTTAAAATAATTATAATAAATAAATATAATTTGGAAAATCACCAAAATTGGTCCAAGTGGTCCTCTGGTCATTAGGAACATCCCATAATTGTCTTAAGGACAGAAACTTTACCTTGGTCATGTAAGTAAATTTTCTTTGAAAACCCCTATTTTCCATTAAAAATAATTATATAAATAAATTAAATTCAGAAAATCACATTTTCTCCTCTAATGTCTTAATTGACATGAGAGTGAAGTGGCATAAAAATTTTAAGTTCATTTAAGTTTAATTTAATGAGTTATAAAATAAATAAGCTTAAAGGGGCATAAAGGTAATTAAAAGATTTTAACCCCTAACTAAAACTTTAGGATTAATCAAAATGGGGGTAAAATATCTGATTTTAATTTTCTCTCAGATGATTGAAACTTTGGGAAATCAAAGGGTAGGAACCCATTAATCACTTTAATAAACCAAAAATGAAACTCTAATTAATTAATTAATTTAAATTTTGGAAGATTAATTGAAATTGGATTATTGAAATGGGGATATAACTTAAGAAGATACTGATTCTTTAATTTAAAAATCTCTAAATAAATCACTTAATAATATTTAACTCTTAAACTAAGAGGATATGTGGAATTAATAATTAAATGATTAAAAGTAAATAATTCTTAATTTAATTAAAACCTACATCATTAAATAATTTAATAATTAATTAAAACGTAAAATGTTAAATAATTAAAAAAGTAAATTAAAATATTTGAAACTAATTTAAAATCATTTCAAAGCAAACTTAAATAAAAAATTACAAATTTTAAATAATTTTAAGATAACTTACCTTAAAACATAATGTAAAAATTAAATTAATTAATATAATTAATCCAAATTAAATCATCAAAATTTAATAAATAATTTGAACATCTCTTTTGACCTAATTTAATCTAAAAATTTAAATTAACATGAAATATTGATATCATTTATAAAAAGTTTAACTTATATGAATCAAACATCATTCCAAACTTAAAATCATTGATTAAAATTTCACAATTAAATCACATTAAAGTAAATCATCAACTTTAACTTCAAATCATTAAAATCTTTAACAAATTAACTTGCCCCTAAAAGCTTTAAATTATTATAACTATTAAATAAAGCGTTAAGTGAAATGCCACTTCACTCATAGGATAATCAAACATCCTAATTCACTGAGCAAGAGAATAAAACTTGACTAAATCCTTGGATGATTAATTCACCTGTGTAGTTAAATTCACTTGAACTCAAGACTGTCCCAGAGGTATTGAAAAGATGTTTAGGATTTATTCTAAGCACTTCCTCAATACAATGGGTAGTTTTAAAGAACAATTGAACTTAATTGTTCTTTGGTGAAGAAAATCATCCTTAACCAAAATCAAGAACCTAGACGTCATAGGAAATGACTAGCTATAGGATTAGGATTCTGGTAGACAACCAAAACCCTTCCTTTAGTCTTTACCTAGGTACTTGTTGAAATATTTAAATGCTTTAATATGTGTTTTAAAGTGTAGCTTGGAATGATGGGAGGACCCTCCAGGTATGCTTTTATGTTATTGCAATTTACTCTATTGCATTTTCTTTACCTACACTTTACTTTTCTCGCATGTTAAACAAGACTGTTGCATGAAAACCAAAACATTTAGGATAGTCCCTGAACTGAAACTAAAACTAAATTAAAAGTCACTACAAGATAAAATCCACCGCCACAACATTCAAAATATAAAACAACTCAAAATTTAATCACAAACAGAACAACAAAACTACAACTTTAACTAAATTAAAACGTCTTGTTGGATGATCGGGAATACGTCGGATGATGTAACCTACGTGTTCCTAACGGGATTTCCCACCATCTAAATGAAAGTGTGGAACTCATTCAGTTGAGTTTAGCAAATTCATCTGGACTAAGTGAATCAGATAAAAATAACGATGCCGAAAAGATGGAACCGTGGGATCTTAACCGGTGTTGTTATAACCAACTTTAAGATTTCCCTAATAAAACCTTAAAGACATTTGAATTTTAAGATTTCTCTAAACCAAAACACTTCTCTCATCCTTTGATTTTTGACTTCTAAAACTAAACCTCTGCAACAACAAGGAGCTTGGAGCACAGTGGGCAGCACGGCCATCGTCGTCAGCAAAACTGGAATCTACATCAGCAAAACCTTTCCTTAGAATTAAACAACCAAACCATAGGATTTCGAGGTAGTTTGCCTAGTGCAACATAAATCCTCAACTCTTCGTTAGTCATTTGCATAATCATGTTATGCAAATTAAGCCCTAACCGGTCTTAGGATTCTGAGGTAGTCGTTTGGTACGACATAAACCCTCACATCTTCGAGGCTATTTGTATGATCATGTCATGTGAATATAAGTCCTAAATAAATAAAATTGGCAAGATTGCAACATTAAATAAACTCCCAAATTGAAGCCAAACAATAGGATAGTTTCGGAAGTTGCCAAGAATCTTCTTGGATCTCCAGCTTCTTCTACCTCTCTTCCTTTGGACTCCTAAAATAAACTGTTCTAAATTTGATCAAATCCCTTTTGAAATTTTCAAAATTCAATCCTTTGAAACCTTAAACTTTGAAATTCTTGAGAGCAAAACCATTGATCATTATCGAGAGTTTTCTTAAATGATTCCTGTCATTTAAGATGTAATTAACTATAGGGGCTTGCCCTTATAGGAAACTTTAAGAACCCAAGTAATATAAACCCTACTTAATTCCTTTATATTAAGTAGGGGAATTTGTCGGCTTATAAAATTGGTTCGCCGACCAAACGGATGTCACAAATCTTCTAGTTTATTTTATCGAGCCCCATCATCAAGCAATGTGTCTATTCTTCGGGATGGATGCACGGTTTGTGATGCGGTGCTCGTTTATATAAACTATTTGGGATGTGAGATCGGTTTGATTTTTCATATCTTAAAATTTTCAAACTTAAAATTATTTTCAAAAATCAAATACTACTTTTCAAATTATATATTTAAATTAAACCTAAAAATATGCCGACAACTTTCTGGCGACTCCGCTGGGGATAAGTTCCTCTCTCCATTTTGATCGGATGGTTTTGCTTTCATAAATCGGTAGTAAGTCCATGCCCCTAGTGGATCAAACTACCATTCTTCCGTTGAAATATCTTGTTCATTTCTGTCTTGAGCAAGTATGATCAACTCTTCTTGGATTTTAGAGCCACTGTTTAGACACTGCTAAACAGAGAGGTTCTGAAATTCTCCTTTTGATACCTCTCCGAAGAGGCGAGGTAGAGCCCCAATAGGTGTTAGTTTAGGAGCGGTCCTTCGGGTTGAGAAATCCTACGAGTTTTTCCCTTCCTTTCTAAGCTCTGGATTGGGTCATTTACCCTCTCTAATCTCCTCTCGTTTTTAAAGAATAAACTAACCGCCTAACAAACGAACTCTTTTCTAAATCGTAAATGCATAAATAAAACTTAAATAAATTGTGTTCGGACTCTTTCCATTTTTTTTTCTTTTCGTCCTGACGAAGGAAGCATAATTCAAGACTGATAATCGAAACTTGCCTTACAGAAGATGTTTGCCCCGAAGTTGATCTTCTCCTTTACCAATGGACTTGACTTAGCTGTCTACCAGGACGAACTGCCTAGCGATGCAATCATCCACTTTGGACAAGGTTTTAAAAATACAGACATTAATTTTGCCGATGTTACTCTTTTCACACTGATGAAAAAAATGCCTGAGACTGAGGAGCCTATGATTGAGTTTAACCTGAAGTCGACTCAAGAATTCCCTCCCCTGCAGAGGGCCCCAGTTGAAAAGAACACTGCTGTTCACAAGAGGTTGACTGCTACTCCCAGAACTGTCGTCTCTACCCCCACCGGTCTGGTCATTACTGCACCTACCCCGGTTCTTGCCAAACTGAAAGGAAAGGAAGTACAAGTCAGTTATGAGCCTGTCACCGTTGAGGGTTCAGACTTCGCTGCTATACCTTCTGTTTTCGAGATAGGGTCTGGTTCAAAGTATAGGCCCTTAACCCGGACATAGAGGAGGAATAAAAATAGGAAGTTTTCTAAGATCAAGAAGGTCAAAGAAGCTGAAGCCGCCTGTCTTGAAGAAATCCTCGAAGAGAAAGAGGAAGAACTGCCAGAATACTTACCACTGTTGGAAGGAAATAGATTCCACCCTCTCTCTGCTGCATCTGATGAAATAGATGCTAGAAAGATCGCCGCTGCGTTACCCCGGCCTGCATATTACAGTGACAGCAAGAAGAAGAAGAGCAAGGCTACACCACTTGCCCGATTGCGTGCGGTAGTCGAGAAATTAGCCAGAAAAGAAGGATGTCCTGTATCAGAGATTCTGAGAAGAATGGGATGAGTGCCAGTTAAGTCTCGCTTCAGTCCGCGAGAAGAGCCTGCTATTGTCCATGAAAGACCAAGGAAAAAGGTGCGAGCTAGCGAGGAAGGCTCACCTGTTGTGGTATCGGGTCTCTATATTAGGGAGGACACCACCTACTTACGCACCGCCGATAGACTAGCCGGTCCTAGGCCTTCTGCTACAAGAAGGATGGTGGGCGACCTATTATTGCCGAACCAATACCAACAGAACGTTCTGGAAAGAGAAGTCTCGTTGAAGATCCCAGATCTGAAGAAAGTGCCGCAGTAAAAGAAACTCCTGAAAGAAAGGTTCAACAGTCGTCTCCTGACAACCATGAGATCGTTCAGAAAAGGCCACTTGAGGATGCCATAGGGCAACTAAGAATGGACATCCGACGGCTAGAAAGAGAAAGAGGAGAAGAATTAAGGGACAAAGTGGATTCGTCAGAATTCATGGATGAAGAGTATGCTGAGGTCAACATGGTTGAGACACGAGCATCGTCAGCTTCGCAGGGAGTTCCGTCAGCTTTAGAAAGAGATGAGCCAGAGTTAATGAGAGCACAGCTTCGGGAAAAAGATGATACGACTTCCCAGATGGCAAAAAATATGGAAGAGATGGCTGCCGCCTTAGCCACTCTCTTGAGTCAGGCACAGCCTCAGAAAGAAATACCCCCGGAGGTCATCCATATTACAGATGGAGGAAAAGAGATTACATCTGTTAAAAGAGATGATCAGCTAAAGAAAGATTCTGCACATAACATAATTCCCGAAAAGGATATTAAGAGCATGGTAGAACAGCAGGTACGAGAAGCCTTAGCTCAGTCTAAGAGTGGAACATCTATTCAGATGGGTAGACCTTACCCCGAAGAATTTGATGCAGTCCAATACCTGAAGGGCTTTGTACCACCTTTGTTTAAGACTTTCGATGGAACGGGAAACCCCCGGCAACATGTCGCACATTTTCGTGCCAGTTGCTGCAATGCCGGCGGAACGACGCTTTGCTTTTCTGACAGTTCTTCAGCAGTTTGTCAGGGATCGCCTTCGCCTAGTATGCAGAATTGCCGAATGGATCAATCAAGACTTTTGCAGAATTGGAAAATCTCTTCGTTAAGCGGTTTGCCGGAGCTCAGCACCACATCACTATCGGTGATCTAGTGGTGGAGCGACAGAAATCGAACGAAACTTTGGTGGTTTACATACTTAGATGGAGGAACCTGAGCATGAAGTGTGTACCACAGCTTCAGGAATAGCATGCGGTCGGTATCTTACTTAAGAGTATCCATGGCCCGATAGCATTTCTCCTTAAGGGATTCACCATTAAGACTTTCGAGAAGTTGCTTAGCATGGCCGGGAGCTTGCAGGAGGAAAAAAAACAGCTAAGTTTCATTGATAAGACCGATAAGCAGAAGCATGTAAAAGCTTTTGAGAAGAAATCCGGGACCGTCGCAGCAGTGGACAAAGGTAAACAGCAAGTGCAAATACGGCCAGAGCGGCCGCAGCCGAGTTATCAACCACCGCAGCCAAGTTATCAACCACCGTAACAGACTTATCAAAACCCTCAGCAAAATTATCAGCCTCAGCAGAGTTTTCAGCCTCGACCGAGTTATCAACCGCCGCCTCATCCGCTCCGTCCCCTGAAGGAACTTTTGAACAAAGAATACCCCTTCAAGACTGAGGCAGTGGCTAAGATGTTTCGCAGTTTGATGAAGACGCCCGACTTTCAGTTGCCAGAGCCCAGGAAGCCCGAGGAAGTCGACAAGAAGGATCATCCAAACTACTGTCCCTACCACAGGATGCTCGGACATAAAATCGAAGACTGCTTCACTTTCAAGAACTGGCTGGAAGATAATCTTCGGAGAGGGAACATAACAATCCTAAAGGAATACATGAAGGAACCCCAAAAAGAGAGGTTCGGTTAATGTTATCTCAACGAAGCCTATTGTTCTGATCGACCCGTACACGACCAATGATGGATGGAATACAGTTTGGACGAAGTCATCAAAGAAAATTTTGGATCACATCCAGACCGCTTCGGTGCGCGCTTCAGCTCAAAGTTTGAAACCTGCCAAGCCGGCGCTATCGTTAGTGATTGAAGAACCGCCCCAGGAGAAGGAGAAGATTGTGGAAGAAGAGAAGACTGAGGTTCCAAGAGGTAGACTTGGGGCTGCTTTTCCTAGGACGGTTTTTTCTGATTCGGGGGAGAAATTCCTCGAATCTCTCACTCTGTATGATTATTTGCTCGCCCCGGCGGGATCTTATAATGATAAGAGTTATGGTGTTGGCTACGTTTTGACTGTTTCTCAAAATTACGTAACTAACGACAACCAACCTAATCCGAATCTCGATTTCGATACGAATAACGATTCTCAAATCATACAAAACCTATATAACCACGACGAAGAGGAGGACATTCACAAGGATGGCTATGAAAGTTCAGTAAGTGACGAGTCTATTTGTGAATTCCGAGGAGCTACGATCACGATAGAGTTAGAATTGTCAGACGCTGAGGCAACTTCAGAAGGGCCAGTCGTTCCGATTCAAGAAGAGACACCGGTAGATTCAGAGGAAATTACCGAAGTCATTCTGAGAAGCGGAAAGGTCCTACCTTCGAGATGGGGTCCAAAGGACAAGGGAAAGCAGGTGGTTGCTCAGGAAGAGCTAACCCCAGCAGAAGAATTGCCCGTTCAGGAAGAAATTGAATAGCCTGGTAACAAAGTGGACTATAATGTGCTAGCCCATCTTAGGAAGCTACCGGCCAAACTAAGCATCTACGATGCCCTGATCCTGTCAAAGGAGATGAGAGAATCTCTGGTCAAGGTCTTGCTTGATCCAAGAATTTTGCTTAGCTCAAATGGCTGGTAATTCCTTCACGAGGTTTGCTCATTGAAAGGACAGCGCGGTGTTACCTTCACGGACGATGATTTACTACTTGGAACAGCAGATCACAACCAACCATTGTACATTTCAATCAGTATTGGAAAGTTCACACTCTCCAGGGTGCTAGTTGATCCAGGAGCGTCAATTAATATAATGAACCTTCGAACGCTAGCCCATTTAGAGATTGATGCCCGTGATCTCGAGGCGGACAAGATGATGCTAAGAGGCTTCAACCAGAAAGGAGAAAGAGCACTTGGATCGATAACACTGTTAATGAAGATCGGTGAATTAGCTAAGACAAACGCAAAGTTCCACATAATTGATTATAAGACATCATTCAACGCTCTACTGGGCTGGCCATGGATCCATGAGAACCGGATGGTACCGTCGTCTCTACACCAGTGTATAAAGTACTATGAAAGAGGACAAGAACAGTGTATCAAAGTTGATTTGCAACCATTCTCTGTGCATGAAATCGAAATCCAATAAGATGAGGCTTACTACGCACCCCCAAAGAAAACTGTCTTCTCTAGAAATGCCATACCAAATCAAGAAAAAGAAGCACGAGACGACAAACAACCTGAAATCCTAGTTCACAGTTACTCACCACTCCCTTACGATGAGATGGTGAAGGTTTCTCCAGAACTCGCACCCGAGGTCGAGGCCGGGGACTAGGTCATGGAAGAAACGATGGAACAGTTGAACAGAAGAAACCGGTCATCGATGTTGATTGGGAAAATAGTTCCGAAGAAGAAGAAAGCAAAAAAGAAACAGCAACAGTAAATCAAAAGAAACCCCAGTTCAAGATCTCTCTTGAAGATGAAAAAAATGAAGAATACAAAGCAATGTACAAGAAGATAAACCGTTATGTGCATACTATGACCCTGACCCCGATCCATTCTAATAAGATCAAGGGTATGGAGGTCAAGGAAGTGCATGGTGGTGGTGCTAAACCAATCAAGTTCTACCGTGGTGCTTCTTCTTCCAAAACTGAAAATGATGTACAATTTGAAGATGTTACTTCATCTGAATTAATGGAATTGCCTTTTGAGTGGTATTCTCCCTGTGTTCAAAATTTAATTTGGCACGGTATTTTGCCTAAGCAATGGTCAAAAGGCCAATCACAACGCTTTGAAAAGTTATGGAACAATGTCAGTCGGCCTCCCAATTCAAAACATGGTCTTGGATTCGGCACAGTAGGATCAGTTGATGATACAGGATTTTGCTTGGTTGTCACTAGTGAGCCTAATGAAGACTGCTTGGAAACCTCAGATAATCTTGAATATCTACCAATCGGAGACGCTCCGCCAAAATTTGAGGAAGAAATTAAATCTACAAAAGACGAGTTAATGGAAGTTAACTTAGGTACTAGCGAATAGCCTAGGCCGACCTTTGTTAGCTCCTTACTCAATAAAGAAGATTCTGAAGAAACAATCAAGCTATTAATGGAATTCAAGGATAGTTTTGCTTGGAGTTATGACGAAATGCCAGGATTAGCTCCAGAGGTCACAGTTCACAAGTTAGGAGTGGATCACACTGCCGTTCCAGTCAGATAAGCTCCCAGAAGAATGCGTCTAGAGATTGAACAACAAGTAATAGCTGAAGTTAAGAAGCTAATAGATGCTAAATTTCTCTGTGAAGAACAATACCCGACTTGGTTAGCCAACGTGGTACCAGTCAGAAAGAAGAATGGTCAGATCAGAATCTGTGTAGATTTCAGAGACTTGAATAAAGCATGCCCGAAGGACGAGTTTCCTCTACCGATTCCAGAATTAATGGTCGACATCGCGTCAACACATGAAATCTTCTCATTCATGGATGGATCTTCAGGATAAAACCAGATAAAGATGGCACCAGAAGACGAAAAGCTCATAGCCTTCAGAACGCCAATCAGAATATACTGTTACACAGTAATGCCTTTCGGATTGAAGAACGCAGGAGCAACTTACCAAAGAGCAGTGACGAGGATATTTGATGATCTCATTCACAACCAAGTCGAGTGCTACGTGGATGATGTGGTCATCAAGAGAAAACTGAAGGAAGATCACCTGTATGATTTGAGAATTATTTTCGAGCGATTAAGACAATTTAATCTTAAGATGAATCCCTTAAAATGCGCCTTCGGCGTCACCTCCGGGAAATTCTTAGGATTTGTTGTTCGACATCGCGGAATTGAAGTCGATCCGGAAAAGATTAAAGCTATCTTAGAAATGCCGCCTCCCAAAACCTTGAAGCAATTACGATCATTTCAATGAAAATTGGCATATCTTCGACGCTTTATCTCGAATTTGTCAGGTAGGTGTCAGCCCTTCTCGGTATTAATTAAAAAGGACGCCAAATTCGTTTGGGAAGAGAAATGCCAGCTGGCCTTCGAGGACATTAGCAATATCTAATGACACCTCCTGTCTTAGCAGCCCCAGTCTCAGGTAGACCGTTAATACTTTATACCACGGCTTTAGACGACTCCCTTGGAGCCCTGCTAGCCCAGGTCAATGACGAGGGAAAAGAAAACGCTCTTCATTACTTAAGTCGTCGACTGATTCCGAAGGAAGTAAAGTACCCTCCAATTGAGAAGCATTTTTTGGCCCTGATCTTCGCCACTCAAAAGCTAAGGCATTACATGCTTTCTCATAAGGACAACCTTATCTCAAAAGTTAATCCTTTGCAATATTTGATGACTCGCCCGAAGCTTTCCGGCAGACTTGCTAGGTGGTCGATGATACTATTGCAATTCGATATAACTTTCATTCTTCTTTGTGCCGTAAAAGGACAAGTCCTAGCATACTTCCTCGCAGCGCACCCTTTACCGGCAGAATCGCCTCTCAATGACGACTTGCCAGACAAGCAGATATTGAGCTTAGATGACCCTGATGATCAGCATTGGGAATTGTACTTTGATGGAGCATCTTCAGCACAGAAAGACAGAGAATTGCAAACGATAGTGCCCGGTAAGGCAGGAATCGGACTAATCACCGGAGCGGGGGATGTTAAGATACTCCTACCACCTAACAGAACCGTGTACAAATAACGAAGCAGAATACGAAGCCCTCATAACAGGATTGGAATTAACCATTCAGATGGGTATAACAGATATCAACATCTACGGAGATTCGAAGTTGATCATTCAGTAGATCGCCGGACAGTACAAAATTTTGAAACCTAGGCTCGAGCAATACTTTCAGTATGCAATAAAGTTGCTGGAGCAGATTCTAAATGTAACAATCTACAAGATTCCCAAAAAAGAAAATGCTCTCGCAGATGCATTAGCCCACCTCGCAAAAGAGTTTGCCTGCTTACAGGATGAATCAGTTGAAGTGTCAGTTCAGGGACGACAGGTTCTCTCACAGCTTGACATGGACACGATACACAAGTCAGGAAAGAAGAAGAAATAGTTGTTGCAGTAACAGAAAATATAGAAGATTGGCGGCAACCATTAATATATTACTTGCAAACAGGAAACCTGCCAGACGATAAGTCATTAGCCCATCAGATTAAGAAAAGAACTCCGTCTTACGCATTAATAAACAATATGTTATACAGAAGGTCTTTTGATCAGATGTGGCTAAGGTGCCTGAGCGGGTCCGAGGCTCATGAAATCGTTAAAGAGGTACACTCAAGACTTTGTGGCGCTCATCAGTCAGGTTCGAAAATGAAGATGAAGATTAAAAGACTAGGGTACTATTGGACCTCAATGATGACCGACTGCATGAAGGTCGCCAAGAGTTGTCACCAGTGCCAAGTGCATGGAGTGGTTCTACATCAACCTCTAAATGTGCTACATCCGACAATGACGTCGTGGCCATTTGAATGTTGTGGCACAGATATTGTGGGTTCGATAGAACCGCCTTCTTTAAGAGGACATCGTTTTATCCTTGCAGCCACTAATTACTTTTCTAAGTGGACAGAAGCAGTACCGCTCAGAGAAGTGAAGGCACATCACGTGCTACAGTTCTTTAAGAATCAGGTCGTCTACCGCTTCGGGATAGCACGCAGAATCATCTCATATAATGGGTCCGCGTTCAGAAGCACAAAGATCAATAGTTTTGTTAGAAGACACGGGATCGATTGGCGCTATTCAACGATCTACTACCCAAGAGCAAACGGCTTGGCCGAGGCTTTTAATAAAACTCTCGTCCAAATCTTAAAGAAAACTTTGGACAACAACAAAAGAAATTGGCACGAGAAGTTGTTAGAAGCCTTATGGGCCTATAGAACGACTTTCAGGACTCCTACTCAGTCTACGCCCTACGCTCTAGTGTACGGGTCCGAGGCAGTTCTACCCTTGGAAGTTCAGCTTCCGTCACTCAGAATTGCAGTTGCGGAGATGATCACTACAGAAGAAAATTCCAGACTACGGCTGGAAGAATTGGAAAACTTGGAAGGAAAATGACTTGCAGCGCAACAGAATCTGGAACTGTATTAAGCTAAGATGATCCAGACCCACGACAAACTGGTCCGCCCAAGGACATTCAAAGTCGGTGACTTGGTCCTTGTTCTCAGAAGGTCTATTCTTGCACACCGAAAGATAGGAGGTAAATTTGAGCCGACTTGGGAGGGGCCGTTCGTGGTCGAGACAGTCTACTCAGGAGGTTCTTACCAGCTTGTGAATTGCCGTGGGGAACGATTTATGCTTCCAATTAATGGATGATATTTGAAGAAGTATTACGCAACCTGATGTTTCGAAGAATGAAATTTCATTCCTAGAAGCACGGGTAGAGTGATCACTTATAACTGGGTCCGAACCCGAAATAAAATGAATGATAAAAATCAAAAAAAAAATGTGTGTTAAAGGAAAACATATACAATTGAAGTAATAATAAAATTTTGATTCTTCCTTTCGAGCCCAGCTCACTCCTAATCTTTTCTTATCTTCTCTTACTCTTATAAAATTCGAAATAATTAAATAAGAATTTTTCATTAATAAGTAAATTTTCTTATTGTTCTCGTCCTGAGTACAACCCCTGATCTTTTCCTTGTTTTCTTTTCAGGGAAATGTCGAACGGGCTGTTGTTCCTGAACTTTAAGGATGGCGTAAGTCTTGCACTTAACAAAGAAGAGCTAAAAGCTGATGTTGTGATAGAGGTTGGCTCGGACCTTGCACAGCTGGAGTTGGAATATGAGGAAACTGCTTGGACTGCTACGGATCCCGAGCAGTTCCGTGGGAAGACAGTGATGAGGCTCAATAAGAAGGCTCCCCAAGCTGCGAACAAGAAGAGGAAGATCAATATGATCGAGGAAAACAAGATGAGATCAGTGATAACGTCCGCAGGAGGAAAGCTTGTCAGTGCTGCTCCTACCAAGATTCAGGGAGAGAGGAGAGCCACCCTGACCCCAACTTAGAGAAGAAACAAGAATCGTCGTATCGCCAAGATGCTGAAGAAATTAACAGAAGAGCAGAACAAGGAAGAAACCCCGACGGCCGTAGCAGTTACCCCAAGGAGGCCATTCCTCAGGAGCACCTTAGCAGAGGTTGTTCCGGAAAAGGTTACTGCAGAGCCTACACCTAAGATAGCGACTATCCCAGGAGAGCGTGATGGTGTGGAGCGATATATCCCACAGTACGTCACTAGACCCTGACAGCTGCAGATAATTTCAGAGCACAAATTGGAGATGATCCAGAGGGTGCGGAAGCATAATTTTGAACACTTTCAGAGAATCAGAGGCAGAAATGTCAACATCCTGGAAGGACTAGAGTTACATACAAATTTTTTCTCTCACTACGAGTAGAGTGAAATTGTAGACTATGTCAATGAGCTGAAGAAACAAGGTCGTGCAGGACGATTACGTAGCAGGACCTACTCCGAGCCAAAGAAATGGAAAAGAGGTAAGGGGAGGATTACTATTCAATTTGGATACTGTTACAACTTCACTGATGACAAGAAAGGAAATCCGCCAGGGATACTCCGCTACGATGAAGTGGATCCAATGCCAGTTTTAATTAAGAAAATGATAAAAAGGATGGTGGCTTGGCTAGTCCTACCCGCTGATTGCATACCAAACAGTTGTATTATCAACATCTATGCAGAAGGAGACTGCATCCCACCTCACACAGATCATCATGATTTTGTAAGGCCCTTTTGTACTGTTTCCTTCATCAACCAATGCAACATTATGTTCGGGACAGAACTCCAGATAATTGGCCCCGGAGAATTTCGAGGGCCGGTGGAGATACCTCTACCGGTAGGCTTTGTTCTCGTACTACAAGAAAATGGCGCAGATGTAGTGAAGCACTGCATACTGGGAGTTCCCTACGAGCGAGTCTCCATCACCCTTAGAAGGATGGATGAGAGTAAAATTTCGGTCTACTTCCAGCCAGATCCAGAACTAGAGAATTTGCAGCCCTACGAGCTGTAGGCTACATGGTAGTAGCACACCTCTAAAATACACTTACGTGGGATTCTCCTCCGGAAAGTGGCTTAGAAGGTGATGTTATTACCTATGTAGTTTACTTTTCAGACATGGATGAATCGAACAGACAATTTTGTCAGAGTACACGAAGATATCAATGCAGTCTATGTTCAGATATATCTATGAACTTTTGTAAAAGTTTGTTTTCAGAAGGATGTCATCAAAAATGTTTTGATGGAATCACCTGATGTATCTTCAACATTTTAGTTGAGATGAACTTTATGTTTTACCTTTAGTTTTGTGCAATTGATTGCAAACGCCACCAAATTTGAGTTTAACTCAGTTTAAAAAGAAAGTTGGACGAAGAACGATTTGAATGAAATAATAACACCAAAATAAAATTTGAATTCAAAGTCTGAATAAAATACAAACCAAAACTCAAAACAGATCAACTTAAAACTTAAAGATGTGAACCAAGTAAATCAATGAAAATCCGAATCAAAGTGAAATTTCAATCGAAAATGAATCTTAAAAAAAATCAAATCACTAAAAGCAATGAATGATGAAAACGAAGCTCTGAATCCGATATCCCCAGCCTCTGGCTGTTCTCGAAATCTTTTCGACTCTACGATTTCTCCCCTCTTTTGAGAAGGTTGTTGAGTCTACTGACACAGAACCACGAGATTCTCGATTTGGTTCTGATGGCGTGGATTCACTTCCTTCGTCAAACTTTCAACCTTTGATGATGCGCTTCTAATCATTGAAATCTTCACGAATCAATCGTCAATCTTTCGAGACTGGTACCTAAATTCCAGTTCTCTCCTTTTGAGGTCGGTACCTAAATTCTGACTCTCTTTCCAAGATCGATACCTAAATTTTGATTCTCTTTCGAGACTGGTACCTAAATTCCAGTTCTCTCCTTTCAAGGTCGGTATCTAAATTCCGACTCTCTTTTTGAGATCGATACCTAAATTTCGATTCTCTTTCGAGACTGGTACCTAAATTTCAGTTCACTCCTTTCGAGGTCGGTACCTAAATTCCGACTCTTTTTTTGAGATCGATACCTAAATTTCGATTCTCTTTCGAGACTGGTACCTAAATTCCAGTTCTCTCCTTTCGAGGTCGGTACCTAAATTCCGACTCTCTTTCCGAGATCGATACCTAAATTTTGATTCTCTTACGAGATTGGTACCTAAATTCCAGTTCTCTCCTTTCGAGGTCGGTACCTAAATTCCGACTCTCTTTTGAGATTGATACCTAAATTTCAATTCTCACTCTTTCGAGATCAGTACCTAAATTCTGATTCTCATCCTTTGTGAGGTCGGTACCTAAATTCCGACTCTCTTTTTGAGATTGATACCTAAATTTCAATTCTCACTCTTTCGAGATCAGTACCTAAATTCTAATTCTCATCCTTTGTGAGGTCGGTACCTAAATTCTGACTCTCTTTTTGAGATTGATACCTAAATTTCAATTCTCACTCTTTCGAGATCAGTACCTAAATTCTGATTCTCATCCTTTGTGAGGTCGGTACCTAAATTTCGACTCTCTTCTTGAGATTGATACTTAAATTTCAATTCACATCTCTTGAGAGACTGGTACTTAAATTTCGGTCCTCATTCCTTTCGATCAGTACCTAAATTCTGATCTTCTTTTCGAGGTTGGAGCCTAAATTCCAACTCTCTTCGTCGAGACTAGAGCCTAAATTCTAGTTCTCTTTCAAATTCTGAGGTTAGAACCTAGGTTCCGATTCTCATTCCAAATTCTGAATCTTAACGAGGTCCACCTTAAAATCAATCTTAAATGGAAATTTAACTAAAATTGAAACTCAAATCAATTTGAAACTCAAAATTGAAACTTGAAATAAAAATGAAATGAATCTAAAATCTAATCTCTCCAAGTCTTGTGATTTGGAATTCATCTCCTTTTTCCCCAGCGAGAGTTCGGGAATCTTCAGTCTTGGAGATTTACCCGATACTCCCCAGCGGAATTGTTCTACGCTTTGTTCTAAGTATGTCACTTAGACGTCTGTGTTGGTTTTGTTGATCTCTTCGGTCAACGCCAATACGCGCGGTGTGCTTTGTTAGCACACCACACATATTGGGGGTCCATTTGTTGACCTCATTTTTTGTGAGGTATTTTCTCTCCTTAGTGCTTCTTAGGATCTAGCCATAAGGTTTTCTCCTTGACTATCCTAGAGGACTAGAATTGGGACCCACCCTTTAGCAATTCAGCTACTTCTTGACTCCTCTTGAGATCCCACTTGGATGGTTGCAAACCTCTAAATCACCTTAGAAGGTTAAGACCACCATATGGAGAACCAATAGTGAGCTCCTATAAGGTTGTTCAAGCCTTAGGACTACCTTGGGTGGCCTGGTCCTAGTGAGGTCTGGCTTACACACACTGTACTCTCACACACACCATCCTTACCCAATTCTCCCCCGGTTCATCGGAGCACTCATGTGGCTAAGTCCAAACCCCTAGCTCTTTAGCTAAGAGGGTTGGGAACAACCCATGGGATGTTCAGGGTGGACATTTCTTGGTCCATGGCTCACTTTAAGCTTCATCATGATCAAAATTCAACTTTTTCCAAAATGCCTGGTTTTGACATTGGGTCCTTCAAACCTACCTAAAATTACCTAATTGCCTCAAATTTTCTAAAATTCTCCAAAAATTACCCAATATTCCAAAAAATCCTAAAGATCATTTTGAAATAACCCCCACCTTTTAAATTCACCAAAATACCCCAATACCCTCTAAATAACCTCTTGATACCCTAAAATACCCTTTTGGCACAAAATTCCAAAAATTCCCAGAAAATTCCAAAAAATCCCAAATATTCCCAATTTCATTTTGTTCAACTACACCATAGCCCAATTTTGCCAAAATAACCCACTTTTATCAAAATCCCCAAATTGACCCATTTTTAACCTAAGTGGACCCAATGTCACACCAAACCAACCCATTTGACCTCAATTTTGCCCAATTTCAATTCTAAACTTCAATTCAACATCATTACTATCAATCTAAACCAAATACAAGCCCAATTTGATTTACATTTGAGTTCAATTCCATTTGAAATCCAAAATCCCCAACTTTGCCTAATTAATCCAAAACCCCCAATTAACCTAATACCAACTTTTTTTCCCCAAATTTCAATCCTAAACTTTCCATAACATGCCCATAAAACCTATGCAACCTTCAATTGCCCCAATTTGAGCCTAAGCTTAACCTAAATCTATTTGAAAACCAAAAATACCCCCATTTTAGCCTAAAGTGAATCCATGCCCTAAACCTACCAAATTGATTAGCCAAACCCCAAAATTTCTTCCCAATTGATGTTGGGAACTCTTCAATACATTCCCATAGACTATTTGAAACTTTCAATTGGGTCTAAACCCCACCTTAACCCAACTTGGACCCAAGTTGACTCAACCTTGCCTAAATTAACCAAAATACCAAAATCTACCAAATTGACCTTCCAATTGAACTCAAAACCATTTCATGTCTTCATGAAAGTTTTTCATGGAAATCATTTCTATAATGTTGCTCAAGACACTTGGACCTAAATCAAACCCAAACTCAAGTTAGCCTAACCTAAACCAAAGTGAGCCAATTTGAACCCATGACCAAACCAAACCAAATTAAACCAACTGTGGCTAAACCAACCTATCCACAGCCACTAAGTAAACCCTAGGAACCACCCTAGATCCACCTAACCCAAGCTAAGTGAGCCATGGACCAAGGGTCCCCCTTTTTAAGGGATCTCTTCCCTTAAATGGACAAATCCACCTTTTGCTTCGCCCCAAATCCCCCCTTGCCTGGTTTATCACCATTAAACCCTACTCCTTGGTTGACTTGACCCATGGCCAGCTCCCTTGTCCTTGCCGGCCGGCCTAGCCGCCGGAGGGGGTCAAAACCAGAGCCACCACCAAGTGAAACTCACCCAAACTCACCCAATTGGCCACCTCAGCCAAATCAAACTTTGGAGCCTCTCTGCTCTCCACCTAAGCAACTGAATCCACCCATCAATTGAGCCCTAGCTCAGCCCAATGGCCTTGGCCATTTAAACACCACCTCTTGGTTATGAGAGAGTTGTTGAAATTTTTCTCAATAGAAGGCCTCCAAATTGTTCCCAGAGCTCCTCCTAGCCAAGAGAAGCTCATCCCCACTGTTCTCCTACCCTGAATCCCCCCAGCTGAGCCCAATTTCTCAGCTGGAAATCAAGCCAGAAACAGGACACTCTCTGAAACTTCACCAAATCCAAATTAACTCTTCCCACACCTTCACCAGAGGTAGAGAAGGAGTTCCCCAGTGAAAGCCCCCTCTCCAGGCCACCCAGTTGTTCTAGCCTCCAAGCTTTGTGATCGGACCTAGTGGAAGTCCAGTCTAGGCATTTCACCACAGCTCCAGGCTTCATCCCTAGCCTCCTTGGACTCCAACGAACGTGCCAAGCCTCTCTGATAGAAGCTTCACTTCTCAGAGCCAAGGTATTACCCTCTTCTTCCTCCCGAGCTTCCAACGATTCTTCATTTCATTCAAGTCAATTTCATGGCATGTTAACCATATGGATGTGTTCGTCTTCTCAAGACGAATCCATAGAGCATAAGAACTCGAAAATCTGTTGAGAAACTAGAGAGATATTAGGGTTACAAGGTTGACGGTCACGAGTGCACACCAGTCGGAGACGATAACCAGGAACCATTAGATGGATTGTGTATCGGTTGAACGGCGGAGATCAAGTCGGACCAGAAGACGGAGCGGGACCACGGTACGCGTGGCTGCTGACTCAGGTGGAGGCGTCAAATGAGAGCGCGACATGTAGGGCTTTGGAGCTGCCGAGGTTGACGCGGCGCTGACTGGTTTAAGTAGGAAATTAGGATATTTTCTATTTATTTAAATAGCAGAACTGAAAAAATTCATATCTTTGTATAGAAAAATCATAAAAATAAAATAAAACTACCCTCTTGCTCAGTGAACAGAGGAGAATAATGTGAAAAAAGAATTGAGTTAATTTGATGAGTATTTTATTTTTCATTAATTATTTACTCATTTCAGTATTTTAATTCTCCATTTGCATAGACATTTCACCATGGCATGAGACCATAGGGCTTTTGAAGCCTCTGATCTTGGGAACATTCCCTGAATTTTTCAACCCTATGACAAGTTATGTATTTTTTAAGTTTTTGTCACTATTTTTGATTTTTTAATTCCAAAAATTAGCATGTTGCTTAGAAAATTCCAGGAAAATTTGGTGAAGTATCTTAGGATTAGAGGACCCTAGGAAAATTATGGTTTGATTTAATTCCTTAAAAATAATCCTAATTGGCCTAATCACTCTAAATTGAACTTTAAGTAATTAGAATTAATCACACATTAAAAACACTTGAAAATAATTCTCCACTGATCTTTAGGATCAGGGGAACCTCACATAAAAATTAGAAGTCAATTGGAAATGTTTAACCCTATTAAATGGATCAATTAAGCCACATAATCAAAATTAAACTTTAAAAATTCATAACTTAAAAAATACAATTCAAAAATTTAACAAATTGATTTTGGGACTTCTCTGATATTAGAGGAGTCCAAGAAAAATAAAATTGGAATTTTCTAAAAATTTTCATTTTTAAGCATGTTTTAATATTTTCAATAAATAAAAAATAATAAAAATCACAAAAATAATAAAAATTATAAAAATGTCACATTTGGTCCCCTAATCACTTTGGAACCAATCAATTTTTTTTCCTAAGTCTCTAGGTTAAGATATTTAATTTCAAAGCTTTAAAACAATTTTTGAATTAAAAAATGTATTTTCTAGCCTTCCCACTAAATTAATTCTAATAAATCAAAGAAAAATCATGAAAAATATAAAACTTTTTTCTCTGACTTTCTTGAGGTCATAGGGATTTTTGAAAAATTTAAATTTCATTTTTCAACTTTTATTTTATTTTATAATTAATTAACACTCCAAAATTTAAAATAATTATAATAAATAAAATATAATTTTAAAAATCACCAAAATTGGTCCAAGTGGTCCTCTGGTCATTAGGAATATCCCATAATTTTCTTAAGTACAGAAACTTTACCTTGGTCATGTTAGTCAATTTTCTTTGAAAACCCCTATTTTCCATTAAAAATAATTATATAAATAAATTAAATTCAAAAAAATCACATTTTCTCCTCTAATGTCTTAATTGACATGTGAGTGATGTGGCATAAAAATTTTAAGTTCATTTAGGCTTAATTTAATGAGTTATAAAATAAATAAGCTTAAAGGGGCATAAAGGTAATTAAAAGATTTTAACCCCTAACTAAAACTTTAGGATTAATCAAAATGGGGGTAAAATATCTGATTTTAATTTTCTCTCAGATGATTGAAACTTTGGGAAATCAAAGGGTAGAAACCCGTTAATCACTTTAATAAACCAAAAAAGAAACTCTAATTAATTAATTAATTTAAATTTTGGAAGATTAATTGAAATTGGATTATTGAAATGGGGATATAACTTAAGAAGATACTGATTCTTTAATTTAAAAATCCCTAAATAAATCACTTAATAATATTTAACTCTTAAACTAAGAGGATTAATGAAATTAATAATTAAATGATTAAAAGTAAATAATTCTTAATTTAATTAAAACCTACATCATTAAATAATTTAATAATTGATTAAAACCTAAAATGTTAAATAATTAAAAAAGTAAATTAAAATATTTGAAACTAATTTAAAATCATTTCAAAGCAAAATTGAATAAAAAATTACAAATTTTAAATAATTTTAAGATAACTTACCTTAAAACATAATGTAAAAATTAAATTAATTAATATAATTAATTCAAATTAAATCATCAAAATTTAATAAATAATTTGAACATCTCTTTTGACCTAAGTTAATCTAAAAATTTAAATTAACATGAAATATTGATATCATTTATAAAAAGTTTAACTTAAATGAATCAAACATCATTCCAAACTTAAAATCATTGATTAAAATTTCACAATTAAATCACATTAAAGTAAATAATCAACTTTAACTTCAAATCACTAAAATCTTTAACAAATTAACTTGCTTCTGAAAGCTTTAAATTATTATAACTATTAAATGAAGCGTTAAGTGAAATGCCACTTCACTCATAGGATAATCAAACATCCTAATTCACTGAGCAAGGAAATAAAACTTGACGAATGATTAATTCACCTGTGTAGTTAAATTCACTTTGACTCAAGACTGTCCCAGAGGTATTAAAAAGATGTTTAGGATTTATTCTAAGCACTTCCTCAATACAATGGGTAGTTTTAAAGAACAATTGAACTTAATTGTTCTTTGGTGAAGAAAATCATCCTTAACCAAAATCAAGAACCTAGACGTCATAGGAAATGACTAGCTATAGGATTAGGATTCTGGTAGACAACCAAAACCCTTCCTTTAATCTTTACCTAGGTACTTGTTGAAATATTTAAATGCTTTAATATGTGCTTTAAAGTGTAGCTTGGAATGACGGGAGGACCCTCCAGGTACACTTTTATGTTATTGCAATTTACTCTATTGCATTTTCTTTACCTACACTTTACTTTTCTCGCTTGTTAAACAAGACTGTTGCATGAAAACCAAAACCTTTAGGATAGTCCCTGAACTGAAACCAAAACTAAATTAAAAGTCACTACAAGATAAAATCCACCACCACAACATTCAAAATATAAAACAATTCAAAATGTAATCACAAACAGAACAACAAAACTACAACTTTAACTAAATTAAAACGTCTTGTTGGATGATCGGGAATACCTCGGATGATGTAACCTATGTGTTGCTAACGGGATTTCCCACAGTCTAAATGAAGTGTGGAACTCATTCAGTTGAGTTTAGCAAATTCATCTGGACTAAGTGAATCCGATAAAAATAACGATGCCGGAAGGAAGGAACCGTGAGATCTTAACCGGTGTTGTTATATTCAACTTTAAGATTTCCCTAATAAAACGTTAAAGACATTTGAATTTTAAGATTTCTCTAAACCAAAACACTTCTCTCATCCATTGATTTATGACTTCTAAAACTAAACCTCTGCAACAACAAGGAGCTTGGAGCATAGTGGGCAGCACGGCCATCGTCGTCAGCAAAACTGGAATCTACATCAGCAAAACCTTTCCTTAGAATTAAACAACCAAACCATAGGATTTCGAGGTAGTTTTCCTAGTGCAACATAAATCCTCAACTCTTCGTTAGGCATTTGCATAATCATGTTATGCAAATTAAGCCCTAACAGGTCTTAGGATTCTGAGGTAGTCGTTTGGTACGACATAAACCCTCACATCTTCGAGGCTATTTGTATGATCATGTCATGTGAATATAAGTCCTAAATAAATAAAATTGGCAAGATTGCAACATTAAATAAACTCCCAAATTGAAGCCAAACAATAGGATAGTTTCGGATGTTGCCAAGAATCTTCTTGGACTCCAGCTTCTCCTACCTCTCTTCCTTTGGACTCCTAAAATAAACTGTTCTAAATTTGATCAACTCCCTTTTGAAATTTCCAAAATTCAATCCTTTGAAACCTTAAAGTTTAAAATTCTTGAGAGCAAAACCACTGATCATTATCGAGAGTTTTCTTAAATGATTCCCGTCATTTAAGATGTAATTAACTATAGGGGCTTGCCCTTATAGGGAACTTTAAGAACCCAGGTAATATAAACCTTGTTTAATTCCTTTATATATAGCAGGGAATTTGTCGGCTTATAAAATTAGTTCGCAGACCAAACGGATATCACAAATTTTCTAGTTTATTTTATCGAACCCCATCATCAAGCAGTGTGTCTATTCTTCGGGATGGATACACGGTTTGTGATGCGGTGCTCGTTTATATAAACTATTTGGGATGTTAGATCGGTTTGATTTTTCATATCTTAAAATTTTCAAACTTAAAATTATGTTCAAAAATCAATTACTACTTTTCAAATTATATATTTAAATTAAACCTAAAAATATGCCGACATGCCTATGCTTTAATTGAATAAATGACTAAAAATAATTTTCAATGACCTTTTGATAGGGTAAATCATAAGAAGGTAGCTAATATTCATGAGTCTGATGCTTTTGCAATGTTAACCTACAATTTTAAGGAAGATAGACCAGTTTGAAATGAATTTTTCTCAACCAATTTCAATGATTTAAGAGAATTCATTAGGCTAAATGGTAGATTCCCAAACATCATTAGAAACTTTGAATGCCATAAATAAGCCTATATTCCAATTATTATAACCCAGGTTGGAAAAACCATCCAAACTTTAACTGGATTATCAATAATCAGAGTGGTAGTAATCAACAATGGGGGAACAAAAAGTAAGTGCATTGGGGAATTGGAACAACCAAGGTAATAATAATTATAGACCTACTTATCTTCCATGTTTTAACAGAACTTCACAATTTAAGGAGAAGAAGTTGTCAATAGAAGAAGTGATGTTACAAATGGGAAATCAATTGAAAAGTTAAGGAGTTACAATTAGAAATATTAAGAATCAATTGGGACAAATAGCCAATTCATTAAGTAATAGATCCCTATGAACACTTCTGAGTAATACAAAGATAAATCTAAGAGACAAAATTAAAGAGCATGTAAAAACTATTCAACTGAGAAGTGCAAGAGAGTTGAAAGGTAGAGTTCAAAAAGAGATTGAAGTAGAGAAAGAGGAGATTGAAGAACCAAATGAGGATGCTCAGAAAGGTTTGGAAAGACCTATTTATCCACCAAAAATTGATTTAGAAAAGCCACCACCACCATTTCCTCAGAGACTTTGACAACAAATGTTGGATAAGCAATTTTAAAAATTCTTGGAAATTTTTAAGAAAATTACAATTAATATTCCATTTGCAGAAGCCTTGGAATAAATGCCAAGCTATGTGAAGTTTATGAAGGTATTCTCAATAGAAAAAGGATGTTTGAAGAAAATAAAACTGTTGCACTTAGTGAAGAGTGCAGTGCGATAATTCAGAAGAAGCTTCCCAAAAAGCTTAAAGATCCTGGTATCTTCACAATTCCATGTGCAATCCGAGACAGATTTCATGGGAAAGCTTTATGTGATTTAGGTGCAAACATTAACCTTATGCCAATATCTATATTTAAAAGACTGGGATTAGGAAAAATAACCATGACTACTATAACTCTGCAGTTAACATATCATTCGATAATATATCCTAAAGGAGTTATTGAAGATGTCTTAGTAAAATTAGATCAATTTATCTTTTCTATTGATTTCATTGTGCTAGATATGGAGGAAGATAAAAGGATACCTATTATTTTAGGGAGACCATTCCTAGCTACTAGAAGAGCAATGATAGATGTGTGGAAAGGGGAATTAACTATGTGTGTCAATGATGAAACGGTTACATTTAATATCTCAAAATCAATGAAATATCCTATGAAAAGTAAAGATGATGAATGTTTTAGGATGGGTGTAATGAGATATCTGAGTGAATGCCATTTTAAAGTAACTTATGAAGAGAAATCTGAAAGTGAAAAGTTGGAACATGAGCAAGAAGAGGAAGTACAATACTCTGATGATTTTAATGAGGAAGATTTAAATTATGTTCAAGAAAGTTTTGAAGTTTTGGACATGATAAAGAAAGATGAATATTTTAGTCCATCAATTGAATAACCTCCTAAACCTGAATTAAAGTTACTTCCTAAACATGTAAAATATGCCTTTTAGGTGATTCCTCAACTTGGCCAGTTATAATTTCCTCAAAAGTAACTACAGAAGAAGAAGAGAGATTGCTCAAAACTTTAATGAAATATAAGAATGCCTTTAGATGAACTATATCTGATATTAAAAGAATCAGTCCTTCAATTTGTATGCGTAGAATACTTATGGAGGAAAACTTTAAACCTATGGCTGATCCTTAAAAAAGATTAAATCTTATTATGAAAGAAGTTGTTAAGAAAGAAATTTTAAAGTGGTTAGATGATGGAATTATATACTTTTTTTTCAGATATTGCATGGGTTAGTCCTACTCACTGTGTTCCTAAGAAAGGATGAGTAACTATAACTAATAATGAAAAAAATGAACTAATACCAACAAGACAAGTTACAGGATGGCGAATATGCATTGATTATAAAAAATTAAATTTTGCCACCAAGAAAGATCATTTTCCACTACCCTTTCTTGATCAAATGTTGGATAGACTAGTCAAACATAAATACTTTTGCTTTCTGGATGGATATATTGGTTATCAACAAATACAAAATTCTCATGAGAATCAAGAGAAAACAATGTTTACCAGTCTTTATGGTACATTTTCTTTTAGAAGAATGCCCTTTGGTTTATGTAATGCCACTGCTACATTTCAAAAATATATGATGGTAATTTTTTATAATTTAATTAAAAAAGGAATTAAAGTGTTTATGGATGATTTTTTAATGTTTGGAATTTCATTTGAATCATGTTTAGAACATTTATATAGAGTTCTTAAATGTTGTGAAGAAATAAATTTATTTTTTAATTGAGAAAAATGCCAATTTATAGTAGCAGGAGGGATTGTTTTGGGACATCATATTTCAGAGAAATATTTTCAAAAGAAATGAGATGCCCCTCAATTATATTTTTGAAGTGAAATATTTGATGTTTGGGGATTAGATTTTATGGGATCATTCACACCATCTTTCATAAATTTATACATATTATTAGCAGTGGACTTTGTATAAAAATGGATAGAAGTTGTTGCTTTACCTCGATGTGATGCTTGAAGCATTGCAAAGTTTTTAAAAAAGAACATATTTTTTAGATTTGCAATCATAACTGAAGGGGGAAGTCATTTTAGAAATGCAATTATGGAGAAATTAGTAAAAAAAAATATCATATTAACCATAAAATTGTTATTTCTTATCATCCTCAGACAAGTGGTTTGGTTGAATTATCGAATCTTGAAATTAAAAGAATTCTGGAAAAATATGTTAATCCAAACAAAAAGGATTGGTCAATCAAACTAGATTTTGCTTTGTAGGGTTATAGGAATGCATATAGAATTCCTATAGGAATGTCCCCCATATAGGCTAATTTTTGAGAGATCTTGTCATTTTTCGGTTGAACTTAAGCATAAAGCATATTGGACTAATAAAGAGTTTAATTAAAATTTGAAGGAAGTTGGTGATAAAAGATTATTGCAATTAAATGAGCTTGAAGAGATAAGATATGAATCATATGAAAGTGCCAAAATATATAAAGTAATAATGAAGATGTGGCATGATCGCAGGATTCTGACTAAAAATATTGAGCTAGGACAACAATTTTTGCCATATAATTCCATATTAAGATTATTTGCCGGAAAACTTAAGTCCAGGTGGATGGACCCATTTATTTTAATAAAAGTTTATCCCTATGGAGCTGTGGATATTAAAGATCCTAAAACTGAGAAAATATTCAAAGTGAATGGTCATAGACTGAAGCCTTATTTACCATTAGATCAACTTAGACTTAATGAGAATATGATGTTGGATCACCCAGAATAAGTACTGGGTATATCAAACTGAAGATAGAAAACCAAGTGCTTTGTGGGAGGCAACCCATAGTTATCGTCGTGCTTTATTTTGAGTTTGTTTTGTGAGTTTGTTTAGTTTAAAGTAAGAATTATATGGTAGTGTTTTGATCTTATTATTTTAGTGGTGATTAATGAGACCTTAATTGATAAATTAGATGAATTAAAATGATTATTTTGACGTTTAGCAGATCTGTGCTACAATAAGCTCTGGCGGCTAAGCGCCAGCAGTTGGTGCTTAGGCGTCGAAGTTATGAAAAATGTGAAAAATGGGTTTTTAGAAGTCCTAATAGTAGGAAAGTTGTATAGGACATGATTTCATGGTTTGTGAACGTGGGAGGACGTTTCTAAAGCATCCAAAGTCTAGAAATTGGAATCAGATTAAGAGATATTCACCTCATTACATATTTTCATCCTAAGAGCCTTAAAGAAGATTTTTAAGTTACAAAAATGTCTTCTTCAGAGAGTCAAATTAAGAACAAAGTGGATGCAAACAAGAAGAAATTCATTTATGAAAGTGCTCAAGAGTTATACAACGGGTTTCTAGACGTTAGTATTCAAGGAATAACAGAGAAGATTGCAAAGATTGAGGCTGATGTGGCATCAATCGAAGCAAAGGTAAATGAAACTAATGCATGTTACCACATATTGCATTGCAATTAAAGATATAATTTATTCATACAAGTCATATTGAAGAGGCGGATAAAGCGATATTTTTAAAGAACAAGTGGAGAGAAGAAGATTCGGTAAGATTTTTCAACCATCGCCATTCTATCAATTTTATGTACAAAATGGTTTGGAAGGAACTAATGGAGGTTCTGGATATATTCCACCTAATGGAGAATGGAATTAAGTTCTTGATTCATATTAAGCTATTTTTTAGTCTTGTTTAGTTGTTATTGTTTAGAGTTTTATGTATTGTTTGTGTTTTAAGTTGTTTTTGTTTTTAGTGTTTGTTTTATGTTTTGCTTAATGTGTTTAAGAGTGAGTGAAGATAAGATATTATCTAAGATTCTTGGATTTAAGACTTATAGTTTGTATTATCTGTTTGTTCTTTAGTAAAGAAGTTTTATGTTTATGTGAAACTTATATTGAATCTATTTTAGTAATATTATGTGATTCTAGAGATTAGAAGAATACAAGGAGAAGATATACTTATTGAACCGATCTTTACGAGTATCTGTATATGCAAGAATTTATGAATTTATATTTAAATATTTATAATAATTTCGTAAAGTCTCAATTTCAAACGCAAGTATACGTATCATTTCAAGTAATACAGGGCTCTATTGGAGTTCTGATTATCGATCCCACAGGGAAGATTAAGGTAAGATTAATGGAAAGAATTTATTAGATTTTCAAATTAAAAGTAATTATAATTTTTATTTCTTTTCAAAATTTAGATTTTAGGTTTAATGAAATTTCTACTAAATGTAAATAAAGCAACAATAAAGTAAAGGTTAATGCAAGTATAAATAAAACAACTTTCTCCTTTTCAACTAATCCAAGATTTTTTAGCATAATTATCATTTGTGGAGAACTTAAGATTATGGTATTGCGCCAAATAGAAGCATTCATATTCTTTACCTTTGCTAAATAGTATAAAGAACATTGGCTAATCTATAAATCAATTCAGAATGTATTATTAGCATAATGGGTTAATCTAGGCTCACACTTCTAGATGTCCAAGGGTGGCTATGGTCGGCCCTACTAGTGACTCGTTCCCTTTCTATAAACCAAATTATTAGAATTTAGTCTGTCACTCTAAAAACCAATCAATTCTATGTCAAATAAACAATATCTCCCTATTTATTTTCACTTCACCTTGAATAACCCGCTCAAGGCCTTCGATTACCCAAGGATTCATGTGATATCTACTAATTAAGAAATCATCTCTGGATAGGTCTCAGAATTCTTCAACAAGTTTTAACAATTCAAATGACCAATTTAAAATGTAAATTAAGATCAGGTATGTATATCATTGCAATAATTTTAAAATTAAGTTAAGTTCTCCAACAAAATCAAATTATCTTATTATTTTTTCATAGTTGAAAGGAGAAAGAAAAGTAACTACTCAGAACACATTGAATTCACATAATAAAGCATATTTATAAAACTATGAACCTAGTTACAAATAATTATCTGGAATGTTCCTTCAAGTGATCCTTTGACTCCTACTGACTCCAATGCAAAGTATAAGACTTTAACAGTAACAACACTTACAAACTCTCACTTACTACTCAAGGAATTGAGTAGTAACACTCAAAAGAACTAAAATAAACTCACTAAATACTTAAGAAGAAAATGTGGAGGCTCTCTAAATCTATCTCCTGATGCTGGAGATCGAGGGGGGGCACGGTTCTCTATAGAAATGTCTCCTATTTATAGAGCTTCAAAAAAGACCAGGGGTTGCTTAGCACCTCTTCAAAATTCATCTAAATTTAATAAACTTCCAGAAAGTAACTGTGGCGCCTAGGCGCCGGGATCTGGCGCCTAGGCGCTGGAATCCGTGACCAAGTCTTTGTACCTCTTCACTTTGGATTGCACCTCTTCGCTATTAAAACTGTTTTCTTGTGTCCAGATGCATTCTATCACATGTCCTATGTATTAGGAGTAACTTCCAGTCTTCTAGAAGGTCTGATAACCGATTAACACCGTCAAAATAACAGCCCAAAGTTGTCAAAAATCTTATCTGCTTTAGTATCTAACTGGCGCTTAGGCGCTGAATTCTGGCGCCTAGGCACCAGACCTATAATTTTGGCAACTTTGCTTTTTAGCTTAATTTTTGCTCCTTCTTGATCTCTTTTTTCATCACCTATATCCAAAAACATAAAAATACCTTTCATTAAAGCATAATATCCTTAAAAATTGAATCATAAATAAGGTACTTTTGAAGTGGATCAAATTCTCCCAAACTTAAACGTTACTTGTCCTCAAGTAACCCTGTTTATTACATAAAATATATAACATCTGGAATGAAGTTTAAATATTTAAGATTGCTTGTAATTTTTTGTTTTATAAATGCTTTAGGAAATCATTAACCAAATTTCACTAATTAAGGTTAATTTTAAGAATTTAAAGAATACTTAACTACCAAATCATACAACTTTCAATTTTTTATTTATTTCAAGAATAATTATAATTTATCATATTAAGGTCACATAGATAATTTACAAGAAAAAGAATTTCATGAAAAACTTTTTTAGTAAAGATATTTGTATATAAAAATTAAGTTAAAAAAATGTCATTAGTTTTCTTCCTATAAGATAATTCAAGTGAAGCCAGTTTTTTATTAGGCTCTCCTCAAGCTTCTCCTCACATTTCTTTTTCTTTTCTTTGCTTTTTTTCTTTTCTTTTTTTTCATTTTAAGGATATTTTTCAATCCTCCATTTTTCTAATTTATGAGGATTAATATATCTGGATAGCATGTTAATGGTTTTGAACTTCACTATCCTTAACTTATATTTAAAAACTTATACATTTTCACTTAATAAATATGACATAAGTATTTTTCAAAAAACAAATTTCAATCTTTTCTTTTTCAAGTAATAATCTTGATTCCTTAGTATTAAAAATACAATACTCTTTACTATAAATAGAAAAAATTTTAATCTTATTATTCTTTAAGTTAAATAATTCTATTCTTAAAATCAATCAAAATTATTGAAATTTTAGTTAAGTTTACTAAATTATTTATAAATTCAAAAATTTAAGTAATCTTAAATAAATTTTTCATTCCTTATGTTATGCTAATATTTTTTTAAAGAAAATATTAGTACATTAAGGACAAATAATATTTAAATTTCAAAGCGTTTTCCCTTCCCCCAATTTTCAGTTTTGGTATAAACATAAATCATGAAAATTTCTAAAGTATGAGAAAAAGAATAACATATTTTTACCAGGAATTTTTTTAAGTATATGAAAAATAATATAGAAAGGAAAATTTTATTTCTACAATTGCTTTTTATGAATATAAAGAAAGGTCTAAGCATAAATAGAAAAATTTTAGTAAGCAGGATCAATTTCTACAAAAAAATTTTTTATAATTTTATAATTTTAAACAAAAATAACTAAATTAAACAAGTGTATTGATTACTATACTAAAACAGAAACAAAACATCTCATTACAGAAATAAACTCTAATAATCCAACAGTCATCAGTACATCAAAAAGTGTCTCATAACAGTGCATCAAACATAAAAACAAACAATTCATCATAAATGCAAAACTAACACAAAACAAAACATAAATAATACAAATACACAATCCTAAAAATCTAATCATCACTGGCATTCTCCTCATCCTCATCATCATCAAAGGAAAAGTCTACATTTTTTTTCTGGATATCAAATGGTGAGATTCTAGGGCAGGTCGGGAATTGAACTGAATGATCACCCTTTAGGAATCTAACAAGAGACTCAGAATACTTAGCATCAAAATCACTCTTTCTCTGGGTGTACTCAGAAAGAAGATCCAATTTCAAATTTACAGTATCAACTCTACACTGGGTCAAAATTAACATATTCTACTGCTTTATAAATTTCTCATGCATATTCTCTCAAAAATTAGATGGTGGCTCAGCAGCAGAAGTAGAGGGTCAAAAAGTAGAAGGTCTACCAGAAGTAGGTAATGAACTAGAAGGTGCGGTAGAACTCTTACCTCAGATTTGATCATAAATACTGACACTTTCTCATCCAATGGGCTTTGTAGACTTGAGCTTCTCCTCTGAAAGCTCAGCAACAACTCCAGCACTTTCACATAGAGAATAAATCGGAGATGGGAATCCCAATCCCACAGAAGTGCTAGAATGAGCAATGGCCTCTATAAAACCATAAATAATACTCCCAACATCTATCAGCTTTCTCTCTTGTATGCAGTAGTTGAGGATAGCTCTGTTCTTTGTAACCTCACTCAAATGGTTGGATGGAAGGAGGCGAGCAGAAATAAAGTAATGTCATGCCTTAGAAACACCATTTATCTTAGAAGATGAAAAATTTACCCGTTTTTCGTTCCGGATCTTCTAAGCTCTTGTACCATCTGTCAAGTATACAATAATCATCTCTAAATCTCCCTCAGATGGAGATAATCCAGAGTAATAGCACTCGATGTTCGGTGGCAGGCCGTAGAAAATGTTGATTCTCTCTAGAGTAAATCTTACTCCAACTCCTCTCACGAAGATCTCGAAATCTTTGGCATCAAAGAAATTTGCATAAAATTCTCTGACGACAGGGATAACAGCAACAGCAGTGAAGTAACAGAATCGTTGCCAGTTCAGGGCAACGATCATATCTTCAATACTTCCACCAGGATTGTAGAAACTCCTCTCCAAGATAAACTTCCTTGTCGTAGCAAAATCGTTGTAACAGAAATGTGCTGCGACAGTAGAAAACTTGCTTTGATTAAAATTTTCTCGTTCTTTCCCTCGCTTAGATTTTAGAGCCATCTAAACGTAAGAGAAAGAAAACATAAAATAAATTAAAGGATCAAAATAATAAGCTTATGTAAGCTTTAAAAAGCTTAAATAAAGCTTCAAATACATGGATTAAACTCCAAAAATAAAAAATTTTTGGTTTTGCTCAAAAGTTGAAAAATCCATGGTGAAAATAAAAATAAATAAATTAGAAGGTAGATCTGACCTCAAGATGAAGAAATCCTGTGATTCCAAGCTCAAAAACTCAAAAATCCAGCCTAATAATGGATCCCTAGATTTGTATTTCACGAAAAAGGGAAGAAGAAGGGAGCTTAGGCGTCGTTAATGGCGTCAGTGGGTTTAAAAACCTGATTTTTGGGTGCAGGCAGAACAGGAGCTTAGGCACCGAGTTCTGGCGCCTAGGCGCCAGACTCGCCTTACCAAAAATTTGATTTAAAAATTATATTTTCCACCAAAACTTAACAAATTCGACTTCTAATTACTCACATGATAGTATTACTCCAATTTCTAACTTCCAAACATTTCCACAAACAATTAAAATGATAAATTAGATCCAATATTCAAACTCAAGATATAATCAAACTCTTTAATTCCATTTCACATTTTTCCATTCCAAGCTCAAGAAATTCAAGAAAAGGATTATAACAATGTTCATTATTCTATAAACAACACAAACAACACTAATTCAATGCAAATTCTCAATCCAACAACACACTTTGAACATTGAAACCAAACACACAAACTAAATATTCAACTCACTAGAACATGACTCAATCACACCTAGAATACATCAATGATCTATTCATCACCAAACTTTGAATTTCCATCCCTCTCTCATTGAAGTTCGCTAGGTCCACATGGATAGAAAACCAATGCCCTTGGAAATTCCAAAGTCGTCTTCTCATCAATCCATTTGTTCTTCGCATACATCACTACTTGAGAATCTTGAAAGGCTGTCATATGATCGAATTGAAGTTTTGTCTGCCATTCCAAGTGCTCAATTTGGTGATACATCTCATGTAGACGATTCCCAACACTTAGCAATTCTGTCTCAATCTTATCTAGTCGACTAAACAATTTCTCCAAACTTACAACAATAAATCCATTGAAATAAGGTTGAGGATTTTTATAAGACTTATCTCTTATTGTATTTCCATGATCTCCTCTCTCCATTACTTCTAAACTCTCTTTTCTCCTCCAAAATGAATTGTTCTGGTCGAAAATAGGGTTGCTTAGGGATTGGGGATGAAGATAGGGCAATTTATAAGAAGAATTCGTGTGAAAAACTGAAGATTTTCAGTTTTTGCACGAACAGTAACTGGGGCACTTAGGCGCCGAAATCTGGAGCCTAGGCGCCGGACCATCGAAACACATGGGTTATGCTGGCGCTTAGGCGCCAAGTTTGGGCGCCTAGGCGCCGGAACCACGTTCGACTCCGTTTCGCCTATCGTCAAATTTACAAAGTTTCGATCTTAAAATAGGTCTATTTAAATGTTGTGATCAACACACAAACATCGATTAAGATAAATTTAAATCACAAACAATCACAATGATAATATATGGGTTGCCTCCCACAAAGCGCTTGCTTTAACGTCGTTAGCCCGACCTAATCAATTATATTAATCAGGTAGACTCAGCTCGTAAGCCTCCTTGTAAATCGGTTTCATTTCTCCCATATAAGGAATCACAGTTAGGTAAAGCTACAGCTTCAATCCACTTTGAAACATAATTAACTGCTAATAAAATATAAATCTTTCCAGATGATGGTATAAAAGGTCCCATAAAGTCTAAACACCATACATCAAAAATCTCATTTCTAATATATAGCTTAGAGGCATTTCATCTTTTCTGGATATATTCCCCATTCTCTGGCATCGATCACAAGTTTTCACATAATATCCAACATCTTTGAATAAGGTTGGCCAATAAAATCTAGAATTTAAAATTTTAAATGCAGTTTTATCCATTCCAAAGTGTCCTTCAAATTCAGAATCGTGACATTTTTGAATAATTGCAAAAGTTTCTTCATAAGGTACACATCTTGAATCACAGAATCTCTGCTTATTTTAAATAAATGAGGATCTTCTCAAATATATGATTTAGAATCATTCTTGAATTTCTTAATATATTTGCTATTCAATCCATACGGTAAAATATTGCTAACCAAATAGTTAACTATATCTGCATACCAAGACATTTGTAATCCTTGAATAACATATAACTGTTCATCAGGGAATTTCTCATTTATGTTTTCTTCAGTAATCTTCTCACTATTATTTTTAATTCTTGATAAATGATCAGCAATTTGGTTGTCAGCTCCTTTTATGTCTACTATTTGAAAATCAAATTCTTGTAAAAGTAGAACCCATCTTATCAATTCTGGTTTAGCATCTTTTTTCGACATTAAATACTTAATAGCGGAATGATCAGTATGTACGATACATTTGGTCGCAAGAAGATAAGGTCTAAATTTATCAAAGGCATATACTATTTCTAAGAGCTCTTTCTCGGTAGTAGTGTAATTTATTTGAGTTTCATTAAGAGTTTTGCTAGCATAATATATAAATTTGAAAATTTTCTCATATTTTTGTCCCAATACAGCTCCAATTGCATAATCACTTGCATCACCCATTAATTCAAAAGGTTTACTCCAATCAGGTGCAATAATGACAGGTGCAGTAATTAATTTTTCTTTTAAAATATTGAAAGCATTCAGTCAATCTTAATTAAATTCAAACTTAGCTTATTTTTTTAATAAATGACAAAGAGGTTTAGCAATCTTAGAAAAATCATTTATATATCTTCTATAAAATCCAGCATGACCCAGAAAACTTCTCACATCAGTAACAGTAGTAGGTGGTTGAAGTTCAGCAATAATTTTCACTTTTTCCTTATCAACTTCCATCCCTTTTTGTGAAATTTTATGTCCAAGTACAATTCCTTCTGTGACCATAAACTGACCTTTTTCCCAGTTTAGAACCAAATTTGTTTCTCACATCTTTTCAGAACTTTTGTTATATTTTCCAAGAAAGACTCAAAAGAAGTTCCAAATATTGAAAAATCGTCCATAAATACTTCAATTCTTTTATCAATTAAATCACAGAATATTGACATCATACATCTCTGAAACGTTGCAGGTGCATTACATAAACCGAAAGGCATTCTTCTAAAAGCAAGTGTTCCATAAGGGCTTGTAAATGTTGTTTTTTCTTGGTCCTCAGGAGCAACGGGTAATTGATGATAACCAGAATATCCATCCAAAAAATAGAAATATGAGTGTCCAGCTAATTTATCCAGTATCTGATCCAAGAAAGGTAAAGGAAAATGATCCTTTCTAGTGGCATTGTTTAGTTTTTGATAATCGATGCAAATTTTTCATCCAGTAACTTATCTTGTAGGGATTAATTCATTTTTATCATTAACAATGACATTTACTCCTCCTTTCTTCGAAACACAATGAATAGGACTTACCCATTGACTATCCAAAATAGGATAAATAATTCCAGCATCTAATCATTTTAAATTCTCTTTTTTAACAACCTTTTTCATAATTGGATTTAATCTTCCTTGAGATTCAATAGTAGGTTTACAATTTTCTTCCATTAAAATCCTGTGCATACAGATTGAAGGGCTTATTCCTCTTATATCTGCAATAGTCCAACCAAAAGCTTTCTTATAGTTCTTCAGGACTCCTATTCATTTTTCTTCTTGATCTTTGCTTAGTTCTGAAGATATAATTACAGGTAAAGTTAATGAATTTCCAAGAAATGCATACTTTAAATGTGCAGGTAACATTTTTAATTCCAGTTTAGGGGCTTTTTCAACTGAGGGTAAAATATATCATTTTTAGTTGTGTCTAAAATTTCCCAATTATCATGAATATAATAAGTTTCTTCAAATAAATTTTCTTCATTCACTTCTTCAATTTCTTCAGTTAATGACTCATTATATAACATATATTCATTATTTTTTCTTTAGAAATGACTACATTTTTCTTGATGATGCTTTTCAATCATATAATCAAAAATATCCATTCGATAGCATTTTTCTTTGTCAGGATACCTCATTGATTTCAGAATATTAAATGTTATCTCTTGATCATTAACTCTCATTGTTAATTCTCCTTTTTGCACATTAATCATAGAACGTTCGGTAGCTAGAAAAGGTCTCCCTAAAATAAAAGGTATTTCTTTATCTTCTTCCATGTCCAGTACATTGAAATCCACAGGGAAGATAAATTTATCCACTTTAACAAGAATATCCTCAATAACTCCTTTAGGATAAGTAATTGATCGATCAGCTAACTGAAGAGTTACAGTGGTGGGAGAAATCTCTCCTAAATCTAACCTTTGAAAGATAGAAAATGGCATGAGATTAATACTTGCTCCTAAATCACATAAGGCTTTTCCACAAAATTTTTCTCCAATAGCACATGGTAAAGTGAAACTTCCAGGATCATTAAGTTTCTGAGGTAGTTTCTTTTGAATTATTGCACTACATTCTTCACTTAATGCAACAGTTTCATAAGATTCAAATTTCCTTTTCTTGCTTAAAATATCCTTGATAAATTTTGCATAACTTGGCATTTGTTCCAAAGCTTTAGCAAAAGGAATGTTGATGGTAAGTTTCTTAAAAATCTCAAAGAAGTTAGAAAATTGATGGTCAAGCTTCTGCTGTTTTAGTCTTTGAGGAAAGGGTGGTGGTGGTCTTTCAACTTCCACTTTAATAGGAATTACAGTTTGATCTTTACTGGGAGAAAGAGTTTCTTTAGGTTTTTCAATCTCTTCAACCTCTCTCTTTTTTATCAATTTCAATATGAATTTTCTCTTTTAATTCTTTTTCACTTCTAAGTTGTACAGCTTTTGGTTGTTTATGGTCTTTTCCTGTTTCTTTTGGATTAATTTCGACATTGCTAGGCAGTGTTCTTTGAGGTCTGTAACTAATTAAATTAGCAATTTGTCCCATCTGATTCTCAATATTTTGAATAACTGTGTTTTGACTTTGTAACTGATTACCTAGTTGCAAGATTAATTCTTCAAAAGATAATTTTTTTTGCTGATTGTTAAAATCAGGAGGATAAGTTGGTCTAATGTTTGAATTTCCTTGATTGTTCCAATCTCTAGTTGGATTTACTTGATTATTACTCCATTGTTGATGTCCATTATTCCAATTAAAATTAGGGTGATTTTCCAACCTGAATTATAATAATTCGAATAAGGGTTATTAGTTTTACTAGCAATAGCTTGTAATGTCTCCATGGTTTGAGAATCATCAATATTTGCAAAATTATCATTACTTACATGCGATACATTAATAGAAAAATTATCTAATTTCTTAGATATCGTAGCCACTTGTGAAGCTAAAATAGAAAAGGCTTCATTATCTTGAATACTTGCCTCTCTTTTAGGATTAACCCTTTCAGAAGGCCATTGAAAATTATTGTTAGCCATTTCTTCAATTAAGGTATAAGCTTCATTAAATGTCTTAGCTATTAAAGAATCACCAGCAGCAGCATCTATAATAGATCTAAATGATCCAATAGGTCTGTTATAAAATGTTTGAATAATTAACCAATCTGGTAAAGCATAATGAGGACATTTTCTTAATAGTTCTTTAAATCTTTCCCATTCTTCATAAATTGTCTCTCCATAAAATTGCATAGATGAAGTAATATCATTTCTTAATTTAGCAGTTTTTGAAGGAGGAAAATATTTAGCAAGGAAGTTTTGTGTCATATCTGCCCAAGTTTTAATAGAACTAGTTGCTAATGAGTTAAGCCACATCTTTGCTTTATCTTTTAAGGAAAAAGGAAAGAGTCTAAGCCTAATAGCATCCTCAGAAACATTATTATATTTAAAGGTAGCACAAAGTTCTAAGAAACTAGCAAGATGTAAGTTTGGATCCTCATTTGGTGTTCCTCCAAATTGATTATTTTGAACCATTTGAATAATATAAGGTTTAAGCTCAAAAGAATTAGCACCTACAACAGGCATTTGAATACTAATATGAAGTTCATCAGCTATAGGGTTTACATAATCCCTTAATAGTTTATAAACATTTTGTTCATTAATTTCTATTGGATTTTGATTATTATTATGTAAGTTAGCCATTTCGTGATATTTATGAATTTTTTTTCCTTTTCTAATTCTTTTAACAGTTCTTTCTAATTTAGAATCGAAAGGTAATAATCCTTCAGATCCAGAACTACGCATAAAAATTAAATAAAAAAAAGTTGAAAATAAAATAAAATCTTTTTGATATTTTTGTTTTTGTATATATATATATATATATATATATATATATATATATATATATATATATATATATATTAAAGAAATAAAAAGGTATATAAAATATTTTTAATTTGAAAAATCTCAAAAATTATTTTTCACTTCCTTCCTTCCTTTCTTTTCTTTCCCGGCAACGGCGCCAAAAACTTGAACCGACCTTTACGACTATCTATATATGCAAGAATTTATGAATTTATATGAAAATATTTATAATAATTTCATAAAGTCTCAATTTCAAATACAAGTATATGTATCGTTTCAAGTAATATAGGGCTCTATTGGAGTCTTGGTTATCGATCCCACAAGGAAGATTAAGGTAAGATTACTTGAAGGAATTTATTAGATTTTCAAATCAAAAGTAATTACAATTTTTATTTCTTTTCAAATTTTAGATTTTAGGTTTAATGAAATTTCTACTAAATGTAAATAAAACAGTGTAGACCTCATTTTTGATGAGGTCTTTTCTCTTCTCTCTCCTTAGTACTTAGGATCTAGCCTTAGGCTTTCCCTTTGACTATCTTAGAGGACTAGAAATGGAACCCACCACTTAGAAATTTAAAAACCTCTTAACTCCCTGCAAACCCCATAATTTTGATTGTAAACCCCTAAGTCACTTGGAGGGTTAAGATAAAATGTGGAGGTTTAAAAGATGAGTTCCCTATAGTACTCTTTGGCCTTAGGACTACCCTGGGTGGCCTGGTCTGGTGAGAGTTGACCTGCACACATTACACTTTCACACACATTCCAAATCCTAAAACTATTCATACCTAGGTTGACTTCCTGACTCATGTAGGCAGTTCATATGGATGGACCTTAACCCCTAGGCCCTTGGCTAAGAGGGTTAGGAACAACATAGTGAATGCCTCAAATGAGTCCTCTCATGGCTCTTATGGGCTTGATATGGCTTCATGGCTTAACCAAAGTGATTCCATTCTACTCAAACTTGATCAATCTTTATTTTTTTCAAAATTTCAATTTTTGACCCCCAGGACCCTACACCCACCAAACCTACCAAATGTCCTTGAAAATACCCAAAATTTGCAAAATTTTCTAAATTACCCAAAATTCATATAAACCAATCCTAAACATTTCCCACCATTCAAATTGATCACCCATAGCCAAATATACCAAAATTTTCAAAAATACCCCCAATACCCTCCAAATACCCAAAATGCCCTTTTTAACCAAAAAATTCATAAATTCAGAAAATTCCCAGAAAATTCCAGAAAATCCCAATTATTCCCAATTTCATTTTGTTCAACTACACCATAAGCCAATTTTGTCAATTTATCACACGTTTACCAAAACCCCCAATTTGCCCCATTTTTAACCAATGTGAACCCAATGTCCCACTAAACCAACCCAATTAACATCAATGTTAATCCAATCCAATTCTAAACTTCAATTCAATATCCCCAATATCAATTTAGACAAAATCCAAGCCCAATTTGATTAACATTTGGATCCAATTCCAATTTGAAGCTTAAAGCCCAATTTTGGCCCATGACCTAAACCTAGCCCAAACCAACCCAATTCAACCCCAATTGGCCCCAAATCTTTTCTAAAACCTTCTTAATATCCCCACAAACAAAACACTAACAAGATTTTCCCCAAATTTGAACCTAAACTCCACCCAAACCTAACCCAAAACCAAAATCCCCTAAATTGGCCTAAACCCAAACCTAACCCAAATGGGCCCAAATCTCAAAATCAAAGCTCAACTAAAGTTGAAAACTCTTTGTGACGCTCCCATAAACATTTCTCAACATTAATTTTACATCAAATCTAACCTTAGCCCAACCTTAGCCCAAGTTAGCCCAATTTGACCCACTTTGGCCCCTTTACCAAAAAAGCCCAAATTAAATCCAATTCCACTCTAAATGATACCAAATATTTTCTAAAATGTTCATGACACATCCCTAAACTAAACCCAACATTTGTTTGGCCCAATCCTTCACAAAATTTCCATCCACCAATTTGTTTTCAAACCTAAAGGCCCACTTTCTTAAACCATTCTAAAAGCCCACTTCCACCAAATCCAAAAGCCCAAGAATTCATCCAAAGCCCCTATAACACTCTCCCTCATCATGCATTCAATTTAATATCATCCCTAAAGTTCTAATTGATCATCAAATCATTCCAATCTTGGCCTCATGACAATCTCCCTTAAAATCATCAAAAATGCCAATATCCTTCTTCATGCAAATGAATTGACTTTTCCAAAGCCAAATGAAGCCACAATGGAGTTATTCACAAGCCATATGAAGCCATGATAGCTTGGCCTTGTCATCAATCCATTTATGGAAAGAGAAGGGTACCATTTAATGATTCCCTTAAAGTTGATTAAACATTCCTATGCTTCCCTTAACCTATGCCTAAACTTAATTGTACTTGGATTGTGACTTGACCCCACTAATCAAGCTGACCCAAGTGACTTTCTCCTCAGCCCAAACCAGCCTTGGGTGGTGCACCAAGCCTAAAACCATGGGTTGACCAAATTGAACCCAAAATAAGCCTCCCCCATTCCAGTTCAATTCAGCCACTTTACACATGGCCAATCTCCATTGCTTGCACCAAATTCAAACCCTGACCTCACTGACCATGAAGGTGACCCATGCCTGGCCGGTCAGCCACCACAGTCGCCAGAAAACACCATGGCCGAGAGCTTTATTTGGATTCAAAAATTCAAATTCACCTGGCTGAGCTGTCCCAACTCAATTGGACTCCATGGTTGTTCTTCCCTTGCATAGAGCAGCTGATCCCAAGCCCTAACTCCCCCTGGGAGGCCCTCCAGCCATGCCTATTTAAACCCACCACCTTCTCGGCCAAACAAGGTTATGAAGCAAAACTGAAAAAACTCTGCCAAAATTTCTCTAGGACCTTCTCCTAACCTAGAGCAATTGATCCCCAGTGTCCCTTTGCCTTAATCCCCATTGACAGAGCTCAATTTCTCAGTCAAAAATCCACCCAAAAAACAGGATGTCCCTGGAACCTCTACCAAAATCAAATTAAACTCACCCACACCTACACAGTACTAAGAGAAGGAGTTCCCCAGTGGAAGCCCCCTCACCAGGCCAGCCATTCTCTCTATCGGCCAAGCTTTGAAATCGAGCTTGGTGGAAGTTGTACCTAGGCAATTCCCTATAGCCAGAGACTTTATCTGGAGCCTCCTTGGGTGCAATCGAAGGTGCCACAACTCTCTGATTGAAGCTTCACTTCTCAGAGCCAAGGTATAGACCTCTCCTTTCTTCCGAGCTTCCAGTGATTTTCCATTTTGATTGGCTTAATTTCATAGCATGTAAACCATATGGATATGTTCGTCTCTTCAAGATGAATCCATAGAGTATAAGAACACGAAAATCCATTGAGAAATGAGAGAGTTCTTAGGGTTTTAGTGTGGACGGTCATGGGTGCACACCAGTCGTAGACAATGACCAGGCACCGTCCGATCGAGCGTGTATCGAGTGGACGGTCCAGATTGCGCCGGACCAGAGAACGGTACGTGAACCGCGGGCCCCCAGAGCACTGAGTCAGATGGAGGCGTCGAATGGGAGCGCGACGCGTAGGCTTTCGGAGCTGCCAAGGATGAGTCGGCGCCGCGTGGATAAGTAGGAAAATATGGATTTTTTTTATTTATTTAAATACCCATAACTTAGAAAATCCATATCTTTGTGTAGAAAAATCACAAAAATAAACTAAAAATACCCTCTTGCTCAGTGAATAGAGGAGAATAATGTGGAAAAAGAATTGAGTTAATTTGATGAGTATTTTGTTTTTAATTAATTATTTACTCATTTTAGTATTTTATTTCTCCATTTGCATAGACAATTCACCATGACATGAGACCATAGGGCTTTTTAAGCCTCTGATCTTGGGAACATTCCCTGAATTTTTCAAGGTTAGAGGTTATCTCTATGGCAAGTTATGTATTTTTCAAGTTTATGTCATTATTTTTTGTATTTTAATTCCATTAATTAGCATATTACTTAGAAAATTCTAGGAAAATTTGGCGAAGTTTCTTAGGATCAGAGGACCCTAGGATAATTATATTTTGAGTTAATTCATTAAGAAAAACCCTAATTGACTTAATTACTCAAAACTAAATTTTAATTAATTAAGGTTAACCACACATCAAAAGAACATGAAAACAATTCTCCACTGATCTTTAGGATCAGAGGGACCTCACATAAAAATTTAGAATCAATTGGAAATGTTTAACCCCACTAAATGGATTAATTAAATTACATGAGTAGAATTAAACTTTAAAAATTCATAACTCCAAAAATACACTCTAAAAATTCACCAAATTGGTTTTGGGGCTTCTCTGATGTTAGGGGAGTCTAAGAAAAATTAAAATTAAAATTTTCTAGAAATCTTCATTTTTTCTACCTTATTTTAATATTTTAAATAATTAAAAAAATTATAAAAATCATAAAAATAATAAAAATCACAAAAATGTCATATTTTGACTCCTAATCACTTAGGAACAAACCAAATATTTTTCTCAAGTCTCAAAGTAAAGATATTGACTTTTAAAGGCTTAAAACAATTTTTTTATATTAAAAAAATGAATTTCCCTACATTTTCACTAAATTAATTCTAATAAATCAAAGAAAAATCAGAAAATTATAAAATTTGTTTCTCTGAACTCCTTGAGGTCAGAGAGACTTAAGAAAAATATAAAAATTAATTTTCAACTTTTATTTTATTTTATAATTAGTTAACACTCCAAAACTCAAAATAATTATAATAAATAAAATATAACTCAAAAAAATCACCAAAGTTAGTCCAAGTGGTTCTCTAGTTATTAGGAACATCCTATAATTTTCTTAGGGATAGAAACCTTGCCTTGGTCATGTTGTTGAATTTCTATTGAAAACCCTTATTTTTCACAAAAATAATTATATAAATTAAATTAAATTCAGAAAAATCACATTTTCTCCTCTAATGTCTTAATTGATATATGAGTGAAGTGACATAAATATTTCAAGTTCATTTGAGCTCAATTTAGTGAGTAATGAAATAAATAAGCTTAAAGGGGCATAAAGGTAATTAAAGGATTTTAACCCTAATTAACATTTAGGTTTAATTAAGGGGAGGGTAAAATATCTGATTTTAAAATTTTCATTAGAAGATTGAAACCTAGAGAATTAAGGGGTAGAAACCCATTAATCATCTTGAAAATATTTAAAGTAAACCTTAATTAATTAAACAATTTGAATTTTGGAAGAATAACTTAAAATTTGGATTATTAAAATGGGGATATAATTTAGAGAGACTATAATAACTTAAACTAAAATCCCTAAATGAATCACTCTAATAATATTTAACTTTTAATTAAATTTAAAGTGATAATTGAAATTAATAATTAAATAATTAAAAGGAAAGTGAACCTTAATTAAATTAAAATTTAAAACATTAAATAATTGGATAATTAAATTGAAATAAATTTGAAACAAAAAATTATTAATTTCAAAAATCACTTGAAAAGCAAATTTAAAGCAAATTTGAAACATTAAAAAAATTTCACAAAAATAATTTTTTAATTAAAAAAAATCAAACAAATTAAAAATTAATCTAGAATATTGCAATTAAATTAAAATTAAATCACTAAAGTATAAATTAAATAATAATTTAAACTCCTCTTTCAATTCAAATGGTTTAAAACACTTAAGTATAAAACAACTTGAACATTATTCCAAACTTAAATTATTAAAATTTTATAACTAATTTAAATCACCTTAAAACATTAATTCTAATTTTAAATCATTAAATTCCTTAACAAACTGATTTGCCCTTAAAGGTTTTCATTATTATAACTCTTAAGTAAAGCATCAAGTGAAATGTCACTTTACTTATAGGATAATCAAACATCCTAATTCACTGAGCAAGAAACTAAACTAAATTTTGGGATGATTAATTCACCTGTGCAATAAAACTCATTTAGACTCAAAATAATCCCAAAATATATTGAAAAGATGTTTAGGACTCGTCCAAAACACTTCCTCAATATGATGGGATGTTTTAGAAGAACAATTGAATTTAATTGTTCTTTGATGAAGAAAATCATCCTTAAACAAAATACAAGAACCTAGACGTCATAGGAAATGACTAGCAATAGGATTAGGAATTTGGTAGACAACCAAAACCTTTCCCTTAGCTTTACATAGGTACTTGTCATAAAATATTTAAATGCCTTAACATGTGTTTTAAGTGCAGCTTGGAATGATGATCCATGAAAAAATACCTATTTTTATGCCTTGATTTTTATCAATTTCTATGGATATTATGCTTTAATGAAAGGTATTTTTGTGTTTTTGGATGTAGGTGATGTAAAAAGGTCCAAAAAAGAAAAAATGGTGAAAAAGGAGCAAAAAGGAGCAAAAATGGAGCAAAATACAAGAATTATAAAAAATTATGGCCTGGCGCCTAGGCGCTAGAAGTTGGCGCCTACGCGCCAGACTCGATACAGAAACTGTCAAGTTTTTTACGACTTTTGGACGGTTATTTTGACGGAGTGAGCGGTTATTGGACATTCTAGAAGACTGGCAGTTGTTCCTTGATAATAGGACATGTGATACATTGCATTTGGACGCTCCAAAATGGTTTTAATTGCGAAGAGGTGCAAGCCAAAGTGAAGAGGTGCGAAGAACTGGACGCGGTGTCCGGCGCCTAGCCGCCAGACAGACCTTCTAGAAGATTCATTGAATTTGGACATGTTTTGAAGAGGTGCCTCAAGGCAACCCTTGAAACCTATAAATAGGAGTCCACTCCTTCAAAAAATGGTGCCCCCATTATATCCCCTATCTCTTAGCCACTTTAGGATCTCTCATCCTTAGAGAGAGAAATAGAGAGAGAAATTTAGGGCCACTTTTATTTAGTTTAGTGAGTTTATTTTCAAGTTGTGCATTTGGAGTTCATTACACTCGTGGAGTCGGTAGGAATCGGAAGATCCGTAAAAAGAATATTTGAGATAAGTATTTTATTTTTGATTCAAAGTTTATTTATTATGTTTTCGTTGTTTATATTCAATGTGTTCGAGTAGTTAGTTTACTTTCTTCCTTCATTTATGAAAAGATAAATAAGATAATATAAAATTCAATGGAGAATTGAAAATCAAAATATTTTCAAAACATTGTGATGATATCAATACCTGGTCTTACTTTACATTTTAAATTGGCCATTTAAATTATTAAAACCTGTTGAAGAGTTTTGAGACCTAGAAGGAGAAGAACTCTTAACTTGTAGATGTCACATGAATCCTTGGGTAGTCGAAGGCCATGCGCGGGCTATTCAAGGTGAAGTGCAAATAAATAGGAAGATAAGATTTAAAGGGTGTAGAATTGATAAGTTTTTAGAGTGACAGACTAAATTCTTATAATTTGATTTATAGATAAGGAAAGAGTCACTAGTAGGGCCGACCATAGCCACCCTTGGACATCTAGTAGTGTGAGCCTAGATTAACCCATTCTACTAACAATACATCCGGACCTGATCTATAGATTAGCCAATGTTCTTTGCGCTGGATCAAAGGGTAAAGAATAGGAATGCTTCTATTTGGCACAATACCATAAAATAGATTCTCCAACGAATATTAAATTATCTTAAAAATCTTAGATTAATTGAAAGGAAGAAAGTTGTTTGTTTTATATTGATTTCACAAAATCATTTTCTTATTATTGTTTTCTTTATCTGCATCTAGTAAATTAAAAGTAATTTATAGTTAGATTAAAATACAAAAAGATTTTGAAATACAATATTTAAAAATTTATTACCCTTTTCCCCGTGGGATCGATACTGGGGTCTTTGTTTCAAAGCCCTTTATTACTTGAAACGATACGTATACTTGCGTAGTACCCAAAAAGTATATAAAATATTTTCTTTTAAAATTATATTTTGTTATATAAAAATAAATTTAAAAAGTATTAATCACTAACGGTGTAGCATTCAGTAGCAATCAAGTTTTATTTAATGTTGTTGCCGTAAATTAAAATTTGGTACACATCTATATAGCAAGTTATTCTGGGTCAAGTGTTTCGCGCCTTTGACAGAAATTAAATTTTCTAGCAGTGGTAACAAATTCTTGTATTTAGAAATACAAAAATCGGGTCAAATGATGAGAAGACCCTCCAGGTACGCTTTTATTTTATTTCAATTTACTTTATTGCAATTTATTTATATAAGCTGTACTTTACTCTTCTTGCATGATAAACAAGATTGTTGCATGAAAACTGAAACCTTTAGGATAGCCACAAAACTGAAATCCAAAACTAAATTAAAAGTCACAACAAGATAAAATTCACCGCCTCAACATTCAAAATATAAAACAACTCAAAATTTAATCACAAACAAAACACAAAACTGTAATTATAACTAAATTAAAATGACTCATTGGATGATCGGGAATACCTCGGATGATGTAACCTACGTGTTGCTAACGGGATTTCCCACGGTCTAAATGAAAGTGTGGAACTCATTCCGTTGAGTTTAGCAAATTCATCTAGACTAAGTGAATCCGATAAAAATAACGGTGTCGGAATGATGGAACCGTGGGATCTTAACCGGTGTTGTTATAATCAACTTTAATATTCCCCTAATAAAACATTAAAGACATTTGGACTCTAAGATTTCTCTAAACCAAAACACTTCTGTCATCTCTTGATTATCATTTTCTAAAACTAAACCTCTGCAACAACAACAAGGAGCTTGGAGCACAGTGGGCAGCATGGCCATCGTCTTCAGCAAAACCTGAATCTATTTCAGCAAAACTTTCCTTAGAATTAAATAACCAAGCCATAAGATTTTGAGGTAGTTTGCTTAGTGCAACATAAATCCTCAGTTTTTTGTTAGGCATTTGCATAATCATATTGTGCAAGTTAAGCCCTAACCGGTCTTAGGACTCCGAGGTAGTCGTTCGGTACGACATAAACCCTCACATCTTCGACGCTATTTATATGATTATGTCATACAAATATAAGTCCTAATTAATTAAAATTAGCATGATTGAAACATTAAATAAATTCCCAAATTGAAGCCAAACAATAGGATAGTTTAGGAAGTTGCCAAGATTCTTCTTAGATCCCCAACTTCTCCTACTTCTCTTCCTTTGGACTCCTGAAATTAACTGTTCCAAATTTGAGCTAATCCCTTTTGAAATTCCAAAATTCAATCTTTTGAAAACTTTAAAATTTGAAATTCTTGAAAGCAAAACCACTGATCATTATCGATAGTTTTCTTGAATGATTTCTGTGATTTAAGATGTAATTAACTATAGGGGCTTGCCCTTATAAGGAACTCTAAGAACCTAGGTAATATAAACCCTGCTTAATTCATTTATATTAAGTAGGGGAACTTGTTGGCTTATAAAATTGGTTCGCAGACCAAACGGATGTCACAAATCTTCTAGTTTATTTAATCGAGCCCATCATCAAGCAGTGTGTCTATTCTTCGGGAGAGCTACACGGTTTGTGGTGTGGTGCTCGTTTATATAAACTATTCGGGATGTGAGATCAGTTTGATTTCATATCTTAAAATTTTCAAACTTAAAATTATTTTTAAAATCAAATGCTACTTTCTAAATTATATATATATTTAAAATCTAAAACTCGCCGAGAACTTCTGTAGGCGACCCCTTTTTTTTAATATACCACACAACCTAAAAATAAGCCGTACAATTTCTGGCGACTCCGCTGGGGGCTAGTTCCTCTCTCCATTTTGATCAGATGGTTTTGCTTTCATAAATTGATAGTGAGTTCATATCCCTAGTGGACCAAACTATCATTCTTCCATTGGCATACATCGCTCTTTTTTGTCTTGAGCAAGTATAGTCGACTCCTTTTTTTGATTTAGGAGCCACTGTTTAGACACCCCTAAACAGAGAGGTTCTGAAATCCTTTTAACTCTTCAGAGGTGGGGTGGACCCCCAATAGGTGTTAGCTTAGGAGCGGTCCTTCGGATTGAGAAGCCTTACGAGAACTTCTCAACCTTTTCAATTCCAAACTGGGTCCCTTTCTTTTCTATAAACCTCCGTTCTTTAAACATTTCGTTTCTAATGAACAAATCTTCTAATAAACAACCCTTTAATAAACAAACTATTTTAGATCTCAAATGCATTAAGATAAACGAAAATGTGTTCGGACTCTTTCTTATTTTTGTCCTAAATTCTGTGACAAAAGGAAGCATAATTCGGAACTAATACTCAGAATCTACCCTGCAGAAAATGTCTGCCCGAAAGTTAATCTTCTCCTTCACCAACGGACAGGACTTGGCTGTCTACAAGGATGAGCTGCCCGACAATGGGATCATCCGTTTCGGACAAGGATTTAACAATACAGAAATCAAGTTCGCTGACGTCACTCTCTTCGCACTAATGGACAAAGTGCCAGAAACTGAGAAACCCCTGATTGAGTTCAACCTGAAGTCGACTTAAGAATTCCCTCCCCTGCAAAGGGTTCCAGCTGAAAGAGGTACTGTTATTCGTAGGAGGACTGTTGTCTCTAAACCCACCGATCTAGTCATCTCTGCACCTACCCCGGCTTCTGCCAAACTGAAGGGGAAGGAAACCCAAGTCTGTGATGAGCCTGTTACTGTGGAGGGTACAGATTTTGCTACAATACCATCTGTTTTCGAGATTGAGTCCAGTTCAAGAGTTGCACCCCTAACTCGGACTCAAAGGAGAAATAGAAGTAGAAAGATAACCGGGATTAAGAAATCTAAGGCCGCCGAAGTTGCTTTCCGGAAGAGATCCCCGAACCGCTCCGAGTATATACCTCTGTTGGAAGGGAGTAGGTTTCACCCCTCTCTGCTGCATCGGATGAAGAAGACGTCCGAAGGATTGCCACTACGTTACCCCGACCTGCATACTATAGTAACTACAAAAGAAAAAGGGTTAAGACTACGCCATTTGCTTGGCTACAAGCTGTGATAGAAAAATTGGCAAAGAAAGAAAGATGCCCCATGTCAGAAATCCTAAGAAGAATGGGATGAGTGCCAGCTAGATCCCGCCTAGGACCGCGAGTAGAGCTTGTCACTGCTGTAGAGAAACCAAGGAAGAAGATGAGAGCCAGTTCACCTGTGGTTGTATCGGATCATCATATTAGGGAGGACACCACCTACCAGCATATAGCCGACAGACTGTCCGGTCCTAGGCCTTCTGCTGCAAGAAGGATGGTGTGGCGACCTATTATTACCGAGCCGAGACCAACACAACATCCTGAGAAGAAAAGCCTCGTCAAAGAGCCTGAATCTGAAGGAAGCGCTACTACAATTAAAGAAGCTCCCGGAAAATAAGTTCAACTGTCGTCACATGACAGCCGCGAGACCGTCTGGAAGAGACCCCTCGAGGATGCTATGGGAAAGCTAAGGACGGATATCCGACAGTTGGCGAAAGAAAGAGGAGAAAAGTTGGAAAACGAAGTTGATTCATCAGAATTTATGGATGAAGAGTATGTCGAAGTCAATATGGTTGAAACACGAGCATCGTCAGCTTCGCAAGGTGCTCCGGCAGCTGCGGAAAGAGATGAACCAGAAGTGATGAGAGGACAACTTCAGGAGAAGGATAACACAATTTCTCAAATGGCAAGGAGGATGGAAGAGATGGCTGCTGCTTTAGCCACTCTCCAAAGTAAGGTGCAACCTCAGAAAGAAACACCCCCAGAAATCATCCATATTGCAGATGGAGGAAAAGAGATTACATCCGTCAACGGAGACGAGCCACTAAAGAAGGATTCTGCACAGAGCATGATTCCCGAAAAGGACATTAAAAACATGGTAGAACAGCAGGTGCGAGAAGCTTTAGCACAATCCAACAGTGGAGCATCTATTCAGACACGTAGACCTTACCCTGAAGAATTTGATGTCGTCTAATACCTAAAAGGCTTCGTACCACCTCTGTTCAAGACTTTTGATGGCACGGGAAACCCTCGGTAGCATGTCGCACATTTTTGTGCTAGTTGCTGCAATGCCGGTGGGAGTGACACTTTACTCTTCCGTCAGTTCGCCAGTAGTTTATCAGAGATTGCCTTCGACTGGTATGCAGAATTGCCAAATGGTTCAGTTAAGACCTTTGCAGAGTTAGAAAACCTCTTCGTTAAGAGGTTTGCCGGGGCTCGGCACCACACACTATCGGTGATCTAGTGGTGGTGCACCAGAAACCGAACGAAACTCTAGTGGATTACATACTTCGATGGAGAAATTTAAGCATGAAGTGTGAACCATAACTTCAGGAACAACATGCGATCGGTATTTTACTGAAAAGTATCCACGGCCCGATAGCACTTTTCCTTAAAGGATTTACAATCAAGACTTTCGAGAAGCTGCTTAGCAAGGCCGGGCCGGGAGCTTACAAGAGGAAGGAAAGCAGCTAAGTTTCATAAACAAAAACCGGTGAAAAAATTCAAAAAGAAGTCCAGAATCTTCGCGGCAGTGGATAAGGGCAAGCAGCCAGTGCAGATACAGCCAGAGCGGCCACAGCCTAGCTATCAACCACTACAACGTACTTACCAAAAATCTCAGCAGGGTTATCAACAGCCTCGACCGAGCTATCAGCCACCTCAGCATCATGAACAACCGCCTCGTCCATAGCGTAGCCTGAAAGATTTTCTGAATAAGGAATATCCATTCAAAACTGAAAAAGTAGCGAAGATGTTCCACAGTTTAATGAAGACACCCAATTTTTAGCTACCAGAGCCCAAGAGGCCGGAAGAAGTCAATAATAAAGATCATCCAAACTATTGCCCTTATCACCAGATGCTCGGGCATAACATAGAGGATTGCATCACTTTCAAGATTTGGCTTGACGACAATCTCCGGAAAGGGAACATAACGATCCCGAAGGAATACATGAAGGAACCCCAAAATGGAGGTTCCGTCAATGTTATTTCAACGGATCCTATTTCCGATAAACCCTTACACGACCCATGATGGAGGGAGTATCGTCTGGACAAAGTCTTCAAAGAAAATTTTGGATCACATCCAGAACGCTTCGGTACACGCTTCAACTCAAAGTTTGAAACCTGCCAAGCTGGTGCTATCGCTTACGATTGAAGAAACGCCCCAGAAGGAAGGGAAGATCGTGGAAGAAAAGAAAACCGAGGCTCCGAAGAGTAGACCAGGGGCTGCTTATCCTAGGATAGTTGTTTCTGATTCAGGGGAGAAATCCCTCGAACCTCTGACTCTGTATGATTATTTTGCTCGCCCCGGCAGGATCTTATAATGATAAGAGTTTTGGTGTTGGTTACGTTTTGACTGTTTCTAATGATTACGTAATTAATAAAAACCAAGCTAATCCGGATCTCGATTCCGATATAAATAATGATTCTCAAATCATACTAAACCTCAATGACCACGACGAAGGAGAAGATGTTCACAAGGATGGCTACGAAAGCTCAACAAGCGATGAGTCTATTTGTGAATTTTGAGGAGCTCCGATTGCGATAGAATTAGAGTCATCAGATTCCGAAGCAACGCCAGAGGAGCCAGTTGTTCTGATTCAAGGGGAGACACCAGCAGATTCAACACCAGATTCAGAAGAAATAACTGAAGTCAATTTAAGAAGTGGAAAAGTCCTACCCCCAAGAATGGGTCCAAAGGATAAAGGAAATAAGGTGGTTGCTTAGGAAGAGTCAACCCCAGCAGAGGAATTGCCCATTCAGGAAGAAACCGAGGAACATGGTAATAAAGTAGACTACAACGTGCTAGCCCATCTTAGGAAGCTACCAGCCAAACTAAGCATATACGACGCTCTGATCCTGTCAAAGGAGATGAGAGAAACTCTGATCAAGGCTTTACTTGATCCAGAAATTTGTTTAGCTCAAATGGCTGGTAAATTCTTATACGAGGTTTGCTCATTAAAAGAACAGCGAGGTGTTACCTTCACGGACAATGATTTACTACTCGAAACGGCTGATCACAACCGACCGTTGTACATTTTAGTCACTATTGGAAAGTTTACGCTCTCCAGGGTGTTGGTTGATCCGGGAGCATCAATCAACATAATGAGCCTTCGAACGTTAGCATATTTGGAAATTGATGCTCGTGAGCTTGAAGCAGACAAGATGTTATTAAGAGGGTTCAATCAGAAAGGAGAAAGAGCTCTTGGATCAATAACACTGTTAATGAAGACCGGTGACTTAGCAAAGACAACAGCAAAATTCCACATAATTGATTCTGAGACATCGTTCAACGCTCTACTGGGTCGGCCATGGATCCATGAAAACTGGATGGTACCGTCGTCTCTGCACCAGTGCATAAAATATTACGAAGGAGGAGAACAATGTATCAAAGGTGATTTGCAACCATTCTCCGTGCATGAAATCGGAATTCACGAAGATGCAGCCTATTACGTGCCTCCGAAGAAAACGATCTTCTCCAGAAATGTCATACCAAATGAAGCAAAAGAAATGCAAGATGATAAAGAGCCGGAAATTCTAGTCCAACAGTTACTCACCACTCCCTTACGACGAGATGGTGAAGGTTTCTCCAGAACTCGCACCAGAGGTCGAGGCCGAGGACGGGGTCATGGAAGAGACGTTAGAACAGTTGGACAGAAGAAACCAGTCATTGACGTTGATTGGGAGACCAGTTTCAAAGAAGAAGAAATCAAGAAAGAAGCAGCAACAGTAAGTCAAAAGAAACCCCAGCTCAAGATCTCTCTCAAAGATGAAAAGAATGAAGAATACAAATCAATGTACGAGAAAATTAACCATTATGTACATACTATGACCCTGACCCCAATCCATTCTAATAAGATCGAGGGTATGGTGGTCAAGGAAGTGCATGGTGGTGGTACTAAACCAATCAAATTCTACCGTGGTGCTTCTTCTTCCAATAATGAAAAAGATGTACAATTTGAAGATGTTACTTCTTCTGAATTAATGGAATTGCCTTTTGAGTGGTATTCTCCCTGTGTTCAAAATTTAATTCAACGTGGTGTCTTACCTCGACGATGGACAAAAGGTCGATCACAACACTTCAAAAATTATGGAACAATGCCAGTCGACCTCCCAATTCAAAACATGGTCTCGGATTCGGCACGGTAGGATCAGTTGACGATACGGGATTTTGCTTGGTTGTCACTTGCGAGCCTAATGAAGACTGCTTGGAAGCTTCAGAAAATCTCGAAGATCTACCAATCGGAAATGCTCCGCCAGAATTCGAAGAAGAAATTAAATCTACAATAGACGAGTTAATGAATGTTAACTTAGGTACTAGCGAAGAGCCTAGGCCAACCTTTGTTAACTCCTTACTCAATAAAGAAGACTCTGAAGAGATAATCAAGCTATTGATGGAATTCAAGGACTGTTTTGCTTGGAGTTAGATGAAATGCCAGGATTTGCTCCAGAAGTCGCAGTTCACAAGTTAGGAGTAGATCCCACTATCGTTCCAGTTGGACGAGAAGAATGCGTCTGGAGATTGAACAACAAGTTATAGATGAAGTTAAGAAGCTAATAGATGCTAAATTTGTCCATGAGGACCAATATCCAACTTGGTTAGCCAATGTGATACCAGTCAGAAAGAAGAATGGTCAGATCAGAATCTGCGTGGATTTTAGAGATTTGAACAAAGCATGTCCAAAGGACAAATTTCCGCTACCCATTCTAGAATTGATGATCGACATTGCTTCAACACATGAAGTCTTCTCATTCATGGATGGATCATCAGGATAAAACCAGATAAAGATGGCACTAGAAGATGAAAAGCTTACAGCCTTTAGAACACCGATCAGGGTATACTGCTACACAGTGATGCCGTTTGGATTAAAGAACCAGAAGCAACCTATCAAAGAGCAATGACAAGGATTTTTGATGATCTCATTCACAACCAAGTTGAGTGTTACGTGGATGATGTGGTCATTAAAAGCAAACTAAAATAAGATCACTTGTATGATTTGAGAATTGTTTTCGAGTGATTAAGACAATTTAACCTTAAGATGAATCCCTTGAAATGCGCCTTCGGCGCACCTCTGGGAAATTCTTAGGATTTATTGTCTGACATCGTGAAATTGAAATCAATCCGGAGAAGATTAAAGCTATCTTAGAAATGACACCACCTAAAACCTTGAAACAACTACGGTCCTTTCAAGGGAAATTGGCATTTCTTCGACGCTTTTTCTCGAATTTGTCAGGAAGGTGTCAGCCGTTTTCTGCTTTAGTTAAGAAGGATGCCAAGTTTACTTGGGACCCCAAATGTCAACATGCCTTCGATGACATTAAACAGTATTTAATGACACCTCCTATTTTAGTAGCCCCAGTCTCGGGTAGACCGTTGATACTTTATACCGCAGCTATGACGACTCTCTCGGAGCCTTGTAGCTCTGTGTCAATGACGAGGGAAAAGAAAATGCTCTCTACTACTTAAGCCGTCGTCTAATTCTGAAGAAAGTAAAGTATCCTCCTATTGAGAAGCACTGTTTAGCCCTGATCTTCGCCGCACATAAGCTCAGGCACTACATGCTTTCTCATAAGGTCAACATTATTTCGAAGTTTAATCCGTTGCAATATTTGATGACCTATCCAACACTTTCCGGCAGACTTGCCAGGTGGTCAATGATACTATTGCAATTCGATATAACTTTCATTCCTCTTCATGCCATAAAGGGACAAGTCCTGGTAGACTTCCTTGCAGCACACCCTTTACCGGCAGAATTGCCTCTCAATGACGACTTGCCAGACAAGCAGATAATGAGCCTAGAAGACCCCGATGATCAGCGTTGGGAACTGTACTTCGACGGAGCATCTTCAGCACAGAAAGACAAAGACTTGCAAACGATAGTGCCCGGTAAGGCATGAATCGGACTAATCTTTATAACACCGGAGCGGGGGATGTTAAGGTATTGCTACCATCTAACAGAATAGTGTACAAACAACGAAGCAGAATACGAAGCCCTTATAACCGGATTGGAATTAACCATTTAGATGGGGATAATGGATATAAACATTTACGGTGATTCTCAGTTGATCATTCAGCAAGTCGCCGGACAGTACAAAATTCTAAAACCAAGACTTGAGCAGTACTTCCAGTACGCAATGAAATTGTTAGAGCAAATTCCAAATGTAACGATCTACAAGATTCTCAGGAGAGAAAATGCTCTCGCAGATGCGTTAGCCCGACTTGCAAAGGAATTTGCCTGCTTGCAGAATGAGTCAGTTGAAGTGTCAGTTCAAGGACGACAGGTCCTATCACAGCTCGACATGGATACAATACAAAAATCAGAAGAAAAAGCAGAAGAAACAATTGCAGCAGTAACAAAAAATACAGAAGATTGGCGGCAGCCACTAATAGATTACTTGCAAACGGGAAACCTACCAGATGATAAGTCGATAGCCCATAAAATCAAGAAAAGAACTCTGTCTTACGCATTAATAAACAACACGTTATACAGAAGGTCTTTTGATCAGATGTGGCTAAGATGCCTGAGCGAGTCCGAGGCTCGTGAAATTGTTAAAGAAGTACACTCAGGACTTTGTGGTGCTCATCAGTCGGGTCTGAAAATAAAAATGAATATTAAAAGACTAGGGTGCTACTGGCCTTCGATGATGACCGATTGCATGAAGATTGCCAAAAGTTTTCACCAATGCCAAGTGCATGGAGTGGTTCTACATTAACCTCCAAATGTGCTACATCCGAAATTCGCGTCGTGGCTGTTTGAGTGTTGGGGCACAGATATTGTGGGTCCGATAGAACCGCCTTCTTCAAGAGGACATCACTTCATTCTTGTAGCTATAGATTAATTTTCTAAGTGGGCAGAAGCAGTACCGCTCAGAGAAGTAAAGGCGCACCATGTGTTGCAGTTCTTCAAGAATCAAGTCGTCTACCATTTTGGGGTACCGCGTAGAATTATCTCAGATAACGGGTCCGCATTCAGAAGCACGAAGATCAACAATTTTGTTAGAAGACACGGGATCGACTGGCGCTATTCAACAATCTACTACCCAAGAGCGAACGGCTTGGCCGAGGATTTTAATAAAACTCTCGTCCAAATCCTAAAGAAAACTTTGGAAGACAATAAGAGAAATTGGCACGAGAAGTTGTTAGAAGCCTTATGGGCCTACAGGACGACTTTCAGAACTCCCACCCAGTCTACGCCTTACGCCTAAGTGTACGGATCCGAGGCCGTTCTACCCTTAGAGGTTCAGTTTCTGTCTCTTAGAATTGCAGTTGCAAACAAGGTCACTACAGAAGAAAATGCCAGATTACGACTAGAAGAATTGGAAAGCTTGGAAGGGAAAAGACTTTCAAGACGACGAGAATTTAGAACCGTATCAAGCCAAGATGATCCGAGCCCATGATAAATTAGTCCGTCCAAGGACATTCAAAGTCGGTGACTTGGTTTTGGTTCTCAGAAGACCTATTCTTGCACATCACAAGATAGGCGGTAAATTTGAAACGACTTAGTAAGGGCCATTTGTGGTCGAGACAGTTTACTCAGGAGGTTCCTACCAGCTTATAAATTACCATGGAGAACGACCTATGCTTCCAATTAATGGACGATATCTAAAGAAGTATTACGCAACCTGATGTTTCAAAGGATGAATCCTCATTCCTAGAAGCACGGGCACAGTAATTACTTATGACTGGGTCCGAACCCAAAAATATAAATAAAAAAAAAGTGGATGATAAAGAAAATCATTAAAAAAATGTTAAAAAGAAAACATATGAAATCATGATAATAAAGTTTTTTATCCTTCCTTTCAAATCGAGTCTCACTCTTGAACTTTCTTCATCTTTTCCTACTCCTATTTAAATTTGAAATAAACGAATAAAAGCTCTTCATTAATAAACAATTTTTTTTCTACTATTCTTGTTCTTAGTACAGCCCCTGATCCTTTCCTTGTTTTCGCAGGGAAATGTCGAACGGGCGGTTGGTTTTGAACTTTAAGAATGGCGTGAGTCTAGCACTCGATAAAAAGAGGATGAATGATGGAGCCGTGATTGAGATCGACTCTGACTTCACACCAGCCGAGCTACAGTACAAAGAAAATGATTGGACTCTGATTGATTGGGAAGAGTTCCGCAGCCATACAGTGATGAAATTGGGTGGCTCAAGTCAACCATCTACCAGCAAGAAGAGAAATGTAAATACTGCTCATGCAACATGAAGGGACAAGAAAATTAAGTCCGTGGTTGCTACAGCAGAAGGCAAGTTCGTCAACGCAATGCCCACAGAAATTCAAGAGGTAAGGAGAGCTACTCTCACCCCTACTCAACGAAGAAACAAGAATCACCGCATTCGCAAGATGTTAACCAAGTTAGCAGCAGATCAACATGAAGAGATAGTTGCTACCGTCAACACAAATACTCCGAAGAAATTGGTTCGTCAGGAACCGGAAAGGAGGAGATCAACTCCAAGGAAAGCAGAACAGATAAAGGAAATTCCAAGAAAAGCAGAAATAGAATCAGCGCCTCGATGCCAGATAAATGCACCAGTTTTAAAGAGTCTTATCGCGAAACCAACCCCAGAGGATGTCCCGACAGAGATTATCTCCGAGGAGTCGAGACATGCAGGAGAACGTGCTGGGGTTGAACCATACATCCCACAGTACATTAATAGACCTCACCGATTGCAGATAATTCCGGAATATGAGTTGGAAAGAATGCAGAATGTCGAAAAGAAAACTTTTGAATACTTTGAGAGAATTGGAGGCAAGAGGATCAATATCTTAGAAGGCCTCGAGCTGCATACAGATGTATTCTCAGACTACGAACAACAGCAAGTTGTAGACTGCATCGTTGAGCTTCAGAAAATGGGCTGAGCTGGTCGCCTGAGGGAGAAAACTTATTCAGAACCCCGAAGATGGATGCCAGGAAAAAGAAGAGTTACGATCCAATGCGGGTGTTGCTAAAACTTCGCGGTAGACAGAAAAGGAAATCCACCTGGGATACTCCGTCGCAGTGAGGCGGATCCCATGTAGAATATTATTAAAAGAATGGTAAAGAGGATGATAACATGGAGGGTATTGCCTGCAGAGTGCATACCCAACAACTGCATCATTAACATCTACAAGGAGGGCGACTGCATACCTCCACACATAGACCATCATGATTTCGTTAGACCTTTCTACACAGTGTCTTTTGTCAACCAGTGCAATATAATTTTCAAATCTGACCTCTGGATAGCAGGCCCCAAAGAATTCCGAGGGTCGGTGGAGATACCACTATCGGTAGGTTCCGTCATGGTGTTAAAAGGGAATGGAGCGGACATCGCAAAGAATTGCATTCCAGGAGTGCCTGTGGAACGAATCTCCGTCACTTTCAGGAGAATGGATGACAGAAAGATTCCTTTTCACTTCCAGCCAGATCCAGAGTTAGAGAACCTCCGGCCCTACTAGCTGTGAGTTACATAGGAAATAGCACACCTCCAATGCACATCCATACGACATTCCTGCCAAAGATGACTTGGAAGGTGATGTTATTGTCCATGTATCTCACTATTCAGACATGGATTTTGATAGATGCTTTTAGAAACAACTTGAAGAATCTTACACAATCCATTTTGGTTTTATATGGATTGTATGAGATATTAAATTCTCAAAGAAAATATCATCATGTTTTCGATCAAGTTGTATGATGTATTTTCAACAAGATTGGAATGAAAGTGACCATGTCATGTTTTGTCTTCACCTCTTTTTGTGCAAATTGACTGGGAAACGCCATTAAATTAAAATAACTTTTAACAAAGAACAAAGGGAAAATAAAAATAAATGAAAACTCTTTTAAAAATCTGAATGTCAAAACAAACTACAAATAAACACGAACTCTAAATAAATGTGAACCCTAAATTGAAAATCAAGCTAAAATCAAATTACAACAAGCAACTAAGACAAATTCCTGAATTTGAAATCCCCGGCCATCGGCTATTCTCAAATCTTTTTTTGCCTCTCCATATTTCCTTCCCTCTTTTGAGAAGGTCAACTGAATCTACTGACACAGAACCACGAAAATTTTCGATTTGGTTTTGATGGCTGGATTTGTATCATTCGCCAAATAATCAGACTTTGATCGATCCTCGTGGGATGTGAAACACTTTCACGTCTCATTCCAAATCTTCCGCTAAACTCAAATCTCCACAGCAAATTTCAACCCTTTAAACCTTCGAGATCGGAACCGCATTCCGGTTCTCTTTAAACCTTCGAGATCGGAACCGCATTCCAGCTCACTTTAAACCTTCGAGACTGGAACCAGATTCTAGTTCTCTTTAAACCTTCGAGACTGGAACCAGATTCCAGTTCTCTTTAAACTTTCGAGACTAGTACCAGATTCCAGTTCTCTTTAAACCTTCGAGATCGGAACCGCATTCCGGTTCTCTCTAAACCTTCGAGACTCGGAACCGCATTCTAGTTCTCTTTAAACCTCCGAGACTCGGAACCGCATTCTAGTTCTCTTTAAACCTTCGAGACCGGAACCATAGTTCGGTTCTCTTTAAACCTTTGAGACCGGAACCGGATTCCGGTTCTCTTTAAACCTTCGAGACCGAAACCGGATTCCAGTTCTCTTTAAACCTTCGAGACTGGAACCAGATTCCAGATCTCTTTAAAACTTCGAGACTGGAACCAGATTCCAGTTCTCTTTAAACCTTCGAGACTGGAACCTTTAAACCTTCAAGACTGGTACCAAATTCCAGTTCTATCCTTTCGAGGCCGGTACCAAATTCCGACTCTCTTCCCGAGATTGATACCAAATTTCAACTCTCTCCTTCCGAGACTGGTACCAAATTCCAGATCTTGTTTCGAGATCGCACTCAAAATTCGATTCTCATCCTTTTCAATTGATACTTAAACTCGATTCTCACTCCGAGGCCGGTACCTAAATTCCAGTTCTCTTCGCAGTCCCGAGGTTGGAACCTAGGTTCCAATTCTCATTTCAAATCCAGATTTCCTTGAATTGATTTTAAATTAAACCTCAATCGAAATTGAAACTCAGAACAAATCAAAATTTAAACTCACACATTAAAAAAAAAAACTCGGAATAGAAAATAAATGAAATCTAAATCAAATTTCCCGCATCTTATGATCTGGAATTCACCTCATTTTCTTTTCCCCAGCGAGAGTTCAGGGATCTCCAGTCTTGGAGATATACTCGATACTCCCCAACGGAAATTTGTTTCTACTCTGTTCTAAGTATGTCACTTAGACGTCTGTGTTGGTTTTGTTGATCTCTTCGGTCAACACCAATACGCGCGTTGTGCTTGGTTAGCACACCACACCTATTGGGGGTCCATTTGTTGACCTCATTTTTGATGAGGTCTTTTCTCTTCTCTCTCCTTAGTACTTAGGATCTAGCCTTAGGCTTTCCCTTTGACTATCTTAGAGGACTAGAAATGGAACCCACCACTTAGAAATTTAAACACCTCTTAACTCTCATAAGTTTGATTGTAAACCCCTAAGTCACTTGGAGGGTTATGATCAAATGTGGAGGTTTAAAGGATGAGTTCCCTATAGGACTCTTTGGCCTTAGGACTACCCTGGGTGGCCTGGTCTGGTGAGAGTTGACCTGCACACATTACACTTTCACACACATTTCAAATCCTAAAACCATTCATACCTAGCTTGACTTTCTGACTCATGTAGGTAGTTCATATAGATGGACCTTAACCCCTAGGCCCTTGGCTAAGAGGGTTAGGAACAACATAGTGAATGCCTCAAATGAGTCCTCTCATGGTGCTTATGGGCTTGATATGGCTTCATGGCTCAACCAAAGTGATTCCATTCTACTCAAACTTGATCAATCTTTATTTTTTTCGAAATTTCAATTTTTGACCCCCAGGACCCTGCACCCACCAAACCTACCAAATGTCCTTGAAACTACCCAAAATTTTCAAAATTTCCTAAATTAACCAAAATTCCTCAAAACCAATCTTAAACATTTCCCACCATTTGAATTGATCACCCATAGCCAAATATACCAAAATTTTCAAAAATACCCCCAATACCCTCCAAATACCCAAAATGTCCTTTTTAACCAAAAAATCCATAAATTCAGAAAATTCCCAGAAAATTCCAAAAAATCCCAAATATTCTCAATTTCATTTTGTTCAACTATACCATAAGCTAATTTCATCAATTTATCCCACTTTTACCAAAATCCCCAATTTGGCCCATTTTTAACCAAAGTGAACCCAATGTCCCACTAAACCAACCCAATTTACCTCAATGTTGATCCAATCCAATTCTAAACTTCAATTCAATATCCCCAATATCAATTTAGGCCAAATATAAGCCCAATTTGATTAACATTTGGATCTAATTCCAATTTGAAGCTTAAAGCCCAATTTTGGCCCATGACCTAAACCTTGCCCTAACCAACCCAATTCAACCCCAATTGGCCCCAAATATTTTCTAAAACCTTCCTAATATCCCCAAAAACAAAACACTAACAATATTTATTCCAAATTTGAACCTAAACTCCACCCAAACCTAACCCAAAACCAAAATCCCCTAAATTGGCCTAAACCCAAACCTAACCCAAATGGTCCCAAATATCAAAATCAAAGCCCAACCAAAGTTGAAAACTCTTTGTGACACTCCCATAAACATTTCTCAACATTAATTTTACATTAAATCTAACCTTAGCCCAACCTTAGCCCAAGTTAGCCCAATTTGACCCACTTTGGCCCCTTTACCAAAAAAGCCCAAATTAAATCCAATTCCACTCTAAATGATACCAAATCTTTTCTAAAATGTTCATGACACATCCCTAAACTAAACCCAACATTTATTTGGCCCAATCCTTCACAAAATTTCCATCCACCAATTTGTTTTCAAACCTAAAGGCCCGCTTTCTTAAACCATTCTAAAAGCCCACTTCCACCAAATCCAAAAGCCCAAGAATTCATCCAAAGCCCCTATAACACTATCCCTCATCATGCATTCAATTTAATATCATCCCTAAAGTTCTAATTAATCATCAAATCATTCCAATCTTGGCCTCATGACAATCTCCCTTAAAATAATAAAAAATGTCAATATCCTTCTTCATGCAAATGACTTGACTTTTCCAAAGCCAAATGAAGCCACAATGGAGTTATTCACAAGACATATGAAGCCATGATAGCTTGGCCTTGTCATCAATCCATTTATGGCAAGAGAAGGGAGCCCTTTAATCATTCCCTTAAAGTTGATTAAACATTCCTATGCTTCCCTTAACCTATGCTTAAACTTAATTGTATTTGGATTGTGACTTGACTCCACTAATCAAGCTGACCCAAGTGACTTTATCCTCAGCCCAAACCAGCCTTGGGTGGTGCACTAAGCCTAAAACCATGGGTTGACCAAATTGAACCCAAAATAAGCCTCTCCCCATTCCATTTCAATTAAGCCACTTTACACATGGCCAATCTCCATTGCTTGCACCAAATTCAAACCCTGACCTCACTGACCATGAAGGTGACCCATGCCTGGCCGGCCAGCCACCACAGTCGCCGGAAAACACCATGGCCGAGAGCTTTATTTGGATTCAAAAATTCAAATTCACCGGCCGAGCCGTCCAACTCAATTGGACTCCATGGCTGTTCTTCCCTTGCATAGAGCAGCTGATCCCAAGCCCTAACTCCCCCTGGGAGGCCCTCCAGCCATGCCTATTTAAACCCACCACCTTCTCGGCCAAACAAGGTGATGAACTAGAACTAAACAAAACTCTGCAAAATTGCTCCAGGACCTTCTCCTTACCTAGAGCAATTGATCCCCAGTGTCCCTTTGCCTTAATCCCCATTGACAGAGCTCAATTTCTCAGTCAAAAATCCACCCAAAAAATAAGACATCCCTGGAACCTCCACCAAAATCAATTTAAACTCACCCACACCTGCACAGGACCAAGAGAAGGAGTTCCCCAGTGGAAGACATAGATCCAAGAGAGATCTTGGTGTTATCATGAACTATCATATGGTTTAGCTTTAATTTAGAAAATTTATTTAGTGTTTAATCCTGCCAATTTTATTTAATTAGGGCTTACATTCACTTGATATCGATCATGTGAATAGCCTGGAAGATAGGAGGGTTTAAGTCATACCCGATGACAACCTTGGAATCCTAAGATGAGTTAGGGCTTATATTGCACGAAGTGCAAAGGCCTGAAGAAATAAGGTGAGGGTTTATGCTGCACTAGGCAAGCTACCTTGAAGTCCCATGGCTTATTGTATAATTCTAAGGAGTTTTGCTACTGAAGATGGTCGTGCTGCCCACTGTGCATGCTCTAAGCTCCTCATTATAGCAGGTTTAGTTTAAAGAAGTGCCAAATGAAGAGGAAAGAAAAGTATCATGTTTTAGAAAAATTTAAATTGAGGTATCTTAATGTCTTATTTAGGAGAATATTAAAGTTAATTATAGAGACACTAGTTAGGATCCCACGGTTCCCTCATTCCGACACCACTATTTTCTTCAGATTCACTTTGTCCAGATGAATTTACTAAACTCAACTTAATGAGTTCCATACTTTCATTTAGACCGTGGGAAATCCCGTAGCAGCCGTAGGTTGCATCCTCTGAGGTATTTCCGATCATCCAATAGAGATAATTTAATTTAGTTGTATATTGTGATTTTTGTTTTATTTGTGATTAAATTTTGAGTTATCTTATATTTTGAATGTTGTGGCGGTGAATTTTATCTTTTTTTGTTTTAATTTAGTTTTGGTTTTGGTTTTGTGACTATCCTAAAAGTTTTAGTTTTCATGCAGGCTGACATTGTTGTTTAACATGTAGCTCGTAAGCAAGAAAAGTAAAGTAAAGGAAGTACTGAAAAGAAGGTACTGTAAACCTGTAAAAGTGTACCTAGCGAATCTTCTCGTTCCTTCACCTGAAACTTTAGTACCCTTTGCAATAAAAATTTATAATTTGCAGAAAACTAAGCCTATATATATGTTCATCACAAGCCTACCAAACCCCATGTCATAACTTGGTGGGTCCTATTCATCCATTTAAGAGATCTATTTATTTAAAAAATATGATAGGTTCAGTAGTCCTACAATGTGTCTAGAAGATTTATGAGAAGGGCCTAAGAGATACCTAGACATTTCACAATTCTTCTGAGCTTCCTTGAGTTCATTTTGGACTTATCATAATTCTTAAATGACTCATCTGTTTTATACCCTTATGCTTAATGAACTCACAAAAATGGGTATTTAATTAGTGGATTGTCACCTTCCAAAAATCAACCCCTAACCTTAAGGATCATTTAATTTAATTTTCATCCAAATTATAATGATTAATAAAATTATAAGCTTATCCTTTTAATATGAAAAAAATGAGATGGGTTTCTACCATTTATCTCTTTCTACTTCAGTCATTAAAATATAATAATTAAGATCATCCATTGCCAATTTCCCACTTTAATTAAGCCTAAATATTGATTAAGGCTAAATTTTTTAAAATTATACTTTTTCCCTTAAAGGCCTTATCACTTCATAATTTATTAAATTTAACTCAAATGACTTTGAAATTTTCATATTACTTCACGCATGGGTCAATTAAAACATTAAAGGAGAAAATGTGATTTTTCCATGTTTAATTTAATTTATATAATTATTTTAATGCAAAAATAGGATTTTCAAGGGAAACTCAATAGCTTAATCAAAACAAAGTTTATGTCCATGAAAAAATTAGTGGAGGTTTACTTAGACCAGAGGACCTCTTGGACTAAATTTCATCATTTTTTTAATTTTGATTTAATTATTATAATTATTCCAATTTTTTGAGTATTAATTAAATATAAAATATTATTTAAGTTGAAATTTTGATTTTATATCTTTCTTCAATTTTTCTAAGGTCAGGGAACCCAGAAAAATAGATTTAAAATTTTTCTGATTTTTCTTTGAATAATTAGAATTATTTTAGTGAAAAGTTAGAAAATTTCCATTTTTAGCCTTTAAAAAAATATTTTAAAGCTTCAAAAATTAATATCTTCATTTAGAAAATTAGGAAAAATAACCCAATTACTCCAAAGTGCTAGGAGAAAATTTAGAACATTTCCATAAATTTTATTGCTTGTGTGATTTTTGTGAATTTTTAATTATTTTAAATATTTTAAAATTCAATTTTAGGCTTACAAATGTAGATTTTATTTTAATCTCAATTTTATTTTTTTTAAATTACTCTAGGAACCAGGAACTCCCTAAACCTACTTTCTATTTTTTTTACTTATATTTTAATTATTAAATATCATTTTAGTGTCAAAAATACCATTTAGCTTAAAAAAATTCTTTTGAGTGACCAAATCAACTCCAATTAACTTGAAATTTTTTATGGGAGTCCTTTGATCCTAAATTACAGTGAAGAGTTATTTTTATATTAATATGTTCAAATTAATTCAAATTCCGTTTTAGTTTAAAGTGAAAATTAGATGCATTAGTAATGATTCAACACATAAAAAATTTCTCTAAGGGTTCTTAGACTATAGTGAACCTACCCAAATTTTCGTGGATTTTTCTCATCAATGCACTAATTATTAAAATTAATTTATCAAAATAATGACCATAAACTTGAAAAATAGAGATCTTTGTCTAGAGATCTTTTCTGACTTTGGAAAAATCAGGAAAGAACCCCTAAGATAGAGGCAACAACATGCCAAAATATCAAGTTATGGTGAAATGTCTAAGTGCATGGAGAATCAAAACACCCAAAAGGGTATTTAATTCATTAAAAATAGAACATGCAACAAATAAATTTCAAACTATTCTCACATTGATCTCCTCTATTCACTAAGCAATAAGGTATTTTTCTTTTATTTTCTTGATTTCTCTACACTATGTTATGAATTTTTGAAGTTGGACTGATGTAATTAATTCAAGAAAATCCATATTTTTCTACTTATCCACACGGCGCCAACTCATCCTCGGCATCTACTAAAGCCTACGTGTCGCGCTCTGATTCGGTGCCACCATCCGAGTCACCATGAGCTTTATGTAACAAGAGTCCATCTGGCACAATCCGAGCAGTCCACCTAATACACATCTGATCCGATGACTCCTGGTCATCGTCCCCAAATGACCTAGCCGTAAACTGTCCACACTAAAACCCTAAGATCTTGAGCTAGACTCAAACAAATCACTTGAGGTTTTTTTCTATGGACTCATCTGACCTAGAAGAACCCATCTATACAGCTAACCTAGCCTGAAATCTACCCAATGTGAATGGGGAATCAAAACAAGCTCGGGGGGAGTGAGTTCAATACCTTTATCTGAGAGGGGAGGCCTCAATCAGATGGTTGTACCAGCTTCTATTTGTCCTAAAGAACCTCCAAATGAAGACTTTTTCCCTCGTGAAATGTTTGGACCCAAGTTTGACCGAACCCGATCTCAGGTGTTAATCAAAGTATAGTTTAGAAGCTCTCTGTGATGGAGCTTTTATGGGGCTTCTTCTTAATACACTGTGGTGAAGGTGTGGGTGCAAGGAATTTAATTATTGTCTAGTGTAGAGCTGTAATGGAATGTGTCCTGGTTTTAGCTGAGAAATCAGTGAGGAAATTGGCTCTGAACAGTGGGGATGAGTGCGCGAAAGCAATGGAATTACACTTAGGAGGTCTCAAGGAAGCTCTGGTAATATTTTGGCAGGGTTTCCTTACGGAATTTTTAGCACCCCTCTTTGGCCATAGAGAGCTCCATTTATGGCCAAGGCCATTCGGCTGAGCTTGGGGCTTCGCTATGGGTGGAATCAACTGCTTAGGTGGAAGGTAAAAAAGCTCCAGTGACAATTCAGGGCTTGACACATTAGATGGGTCAATTTGGTGAAGAATCAAGTGAGGTGGCTCTCATTCTGGGCTCCTCTGGTGACTAAACTGGCCGGCTAGGCCAGGGGAGGTGGCCAGAAGTCAGGTGAGCCAGTGGTCAGGCCATCAAGCTGAGTAATTAAGTGGGTGATTAAATTTGGTAAAGATCCATATGGTTTAAGCACTTTAGGAAATAAATCCCCTAATTTTGGGGACCCTTGGTCATGGCTCAAGTTGAGTGGGCTAGGTGGGTCTAAGGTGGTTCCTAGGGCTCACTTGGTGGTTGTAGTGGACTTAGGTTGGTCACATTTGGGGTGATTTGGTCACATTGGGAAATAGGCTTAATTTGAGTCATTTGGGATCAAAGTAGGCTAGGTTGGGTTCAAGCTAGGGTTGGACCCAATTTATTGTTCAATATGATGTGTACAATTGTTATAAAGAGTCTAGAAAATGTTTGGAGTGGTTTTTAATTGGTTTAGGGGTTCAATTCAGCTATTTGATTTAATTTGGGTCATTTGGGCTAGCTTGGGTTTAGGTTGGGCTAGGACTTAATTCATAGGTCAAAATGGTTAAGAAGGATATCATGAAAAGTTTCCAACATTAATTGGTTTGAAATTTTAGGGTTGGGGCATTCAATTTGGTGGATTTTGGGTATGCAGCACATTTTGGTAAAAAATTACGGAATTTGGTTCGAATGGGTTTGGGTGAGACTTGGGTCCAAATTGAGGGCAATTTATGGTTCAATTATATTTAGGGAAGTGTTATGAAGAGTTTTCAACATTAATTGAGGGAGAATTGGTTGACATTGGGTTCAATTTGGGGGTTTTGGGTCACTTAGGCAAAATTGGGGGTTTTGGATTTCAGTTGAAATTGAGCTGAAATGTGGGTCCAATTGGGTTTGAATTTGGTTTATATTGAGGCTAGGCATGTTGAATTTTGGTTTGGAATTGAAATTGAGTAAAATTGGGGTTAATTTGGTTGACATTGGGTGTAATTTGGGCATTTTGGCCTTGGGGCTTTTGGTTAAATTGGGTAAATTTGGTTAAATTAGGTAATAAATTGGTTTAAATTTAAATTGGGAATATTTGTAGGCTTTTGGGAATTTTTGGAATTTTTGAAAAATTTTGGCTACGAGGCATCTTGGTAATTTTGAGTATATTCAGGGGGTATTTTAGGAATTTTGGTAGATTTGAGGTGTATTGGGTATTTTGAGTGGTGAGGAATGTTTTGGGGTGATTTTTTGAGGATTTTAGTAATTTTAGTTGATTTTGGGAATTTTGGTCAAAACTAGAATTTTGGGGGTAATTTGGTCATTTGATAGAGTTTAGAGCTAAGTAGTCGAAAACTGGAATTTTTGGTAAAATTTGGAGTTGAGAGGGATTGATAACTCATTTAAGCCATGGACCATAGGAATTCCCCATTTGGATCCTCCATGTGCTGGTACTAATCAAACCCTAGCCAGAGGCTAAGAGCTTGGGGAAACCGCCCACATGTGTTTCTAAAGGAGTTGGGGATCAAGTGTGGATAAGTTTGGTATGTTTAGTTTAGGGTTGTGAGGTAGTGTATGAGAGTGCCACATGCAAGTTATTTGTGTGCCAGCTCCAAACCAAACAGGGTCAGTTCTAAGGGTTAGGCATCCTGTAGAGAACTTCTCTTAAGCTTTCCAATGCTTCTTCTCATCCTCCTAAGCATTTAGAGATTAGACTTTAAGCATTTAAAAACTCCAAGTGAAGAAAATAAGTGTTTTGATTTTCTATGGGATAAGGGTTTCATTACTAGTCTTCTAAGATAGTCACCAAAAGATTCTTATGGCTAGACCATAGGCTATTCTAAAGAGATACTAGACCCCAACCAAAGGTGAGGTCAAAAAATGGACCCCCAAAAGATGTGGTGTGTCGGGAAAGCACACTGCACGTATTGGTGTTGACCGACAAGATCAACAGAACCAACACAATTGTCTGAGCAAAAAAATCAAGGCAAAACGTAGAATTTAGCAAGGAAGTTTCCGCTGGGGATTATCTGGGCTGAGAACCTTCAAGTCCCAGGAACTCCTGATGGGGAAGGAAAATGGAATACCTTCGTTAGGTAGCTATGAATTTCAACTTCCAAACTATAAAAGAGTCCGATCTGATTCGTTATGAAGTTGGAATTTGGATTTGTTTTTGACTTGAATTTTGGATTTAAATTTTGAGTTTGATTTAATTTTGAGCCTTATGAAATTTATGGTGATTTATGGAAATTTAGGATTTGTGGAATTTTTACTTTTTTTCAATTTCATGGGAATCTTTGAATTTAAGTGAGTGCAAAGGAGACAGAGTTGGAATTGAGTTACCGACCTCGAAAGAAGGGAATCAGAATTTAGATACTAATCCCAAAAGGTGAGAACCAAAACCTAGGTGCCAGTCTCAAAATATCAGAACTAGAATTTAGGTACCATTCTCGAAAATGAGAATCAAAATTTGGGTACCGACCTCGAAAGAGGTAATCAAAATTTAGGTATTAATTCCAAAGGATGGGAACTGAAATTTAGGTACCAGTCTTGAAAATGAGAAATGGAGTTTTGGTACTAATCTCGGAATTTTAAGGATGTGGAAAATTTTCTCGAATAGGATGCGAAAAACTTAGGGAATTTGAAGGAATCAGACGACCATGCTCAGACCCTGGAATTTCATGAAAGGCGGTAAATTTCTTGGATAAAAAGTTGAAATATAGGGAATTTGAAGGAGCCAGATGAAAATGCTTCGATCCTAGAATTTCATGGAAGGCAAAAAATTTTTCAGATAGGATGTGGAAAATATAGGGAATTTTGAGGAATCGAATGAGTATGCTCTGATCATAGAATTTTAAGGAAGGCGAAAAGTTTCTCGAATAGGATGTGGAAAATATAGGAAATTTTGAGGAATTGGATGACAATGCTCCGATCCTAGAATTTCATGGAAGGTGGAAAATTTCTCGGATAGGGTGTGGAAAATATAAAGAATTTGAAGAAGTTGAACGACAATGCTCCGATCATAGAATTTCTTATAAGCTGAAAATTTCTCGGTTAGGTTGTAGAAAATATAGGGAATTTGAAGGAGTTGGACAACAATGCTCTGATCCTAGAATTTCTAAAAATGCAAAAAATTTCTTCGATAGGATGTGAAAAATATAAAGAATTTGAAGGAGTTGGATGACAATGCTCCGATCCTAAAATTTCATGAAAGGCGGAAAAATTCTCGGATAGGATGTGGAAAATATAGGGAATTTGAAGGAGTCAGACGACAATGCTCCAATCCTAGAATTTCATGAAAGGAAGAAAATTTCTTGGATATGATGTGGAAAATATAGGGAATTTTGAGGAATCAGACGACTATGCTTCGATCATAAAATTTCATAGAAGGCAGAAAATTTCTCGGATAGTAAGTGGAAATATAGAAAAGTTTGAGGAATCCTGGGGAGGAAAGCTCAAGGACTTACATTCAGCCCAAGGGGTGATAGGAGAGTCAGAAGTTAGTTACTGATCTCATAATTTCTCATGCAAAGATTTAGAGAAAATTTAATGTTGACTTTCGAAGAAAGTAGGATTGGTGCAATTCGGCCAAGATTGGTAGCCATTGCAAGATTTGTAAAATTTTGTGATATTTCAAATTTGTGGGAAGTGACGTTGCATAAAGTGCCAAATTTTGTGGTGCTCTTTCGAAAATGAAGGATTTGAGGATGAGTGCAAAGACTCGAAGTCTTGAGAGAGAGAAAATTAGCTTATCACTTGTTTTCAATTCATCACTTTCTTTTAATTTATTTTATCTTATTTCATTCGATTTCATTTTGTTTGATTTTTTTCAGATTAAAATTTTCTTTCGATTTCATGTCATCTCATTTTGTTTCATTTTGTTTGATTTTGTTTCATTTGACTTCATTTTGACTTTTTAATTTGTTAATATTTTTATTTTATTTTCTTATTTTTTATTATTATTTTTTTGTATCGTTCTTTGTTGGTATTAATTTGGGACCAATGTACGGTTTTACGGCTCCCAACCGTTACGTTAAAAAGAGACATTTCTGAAAAACTCGGCAAGCTAAAACAGAAATGTTCATTAATCTTTCGCTGAAAGTAGTAGTACAATTGATCATATGCTGATAAGTCAATCGAGCGTACATAGCTGAACAAAACTATCATATCATATCCAACTAGTATAAATGCTGTGAACGGCTGTGACCCGATGTAGAAGGTAGTAGATATCTACCACCTGAGGCTGCTCCGTAAACAAGTTAACCTGCCAAGGTAACACTCCAGAACAAAAGTCTCCTCGCGAACACCCAAATGTACTGCTGTCACAACGGTAAGGGACGAAGGCTTTCCAATTTTGAATCTGGCTCGTAGTAAAATGGTGTTTTGTCCTCATCTATTCTTCAGAAGGTAACTAATACACTTTGTCCTGTAACTCCTGGGATGCAGTGCTTCACAAGATCTGCCCCTTTTTATTTTAGCACCAGCACTGATTCGACTGGTAGAGGGATTTCAACAGAACCTCGAAACTCTCTAGGTCTGACAATCTGAATTTTCAGTCGAGCAAGATATTACTTTCACTTACAAATGAAACTGTCCAAAAGGGCCTCACAAAGTCATGGTGGTCGATATGAGGCGGAATATAGTACCCATCCTCATAAATATTTATAATGCAGTAGTTGGGAATACAGTCTACAGGCAGGATGTGCCACTCAATCATCCTCTTTATCATCTTCTTGATCTACGGTGGCATTGGATCCACTTCATTGTGCTATAGAATCCCGATGGATTCCTCTTTGGATCCTTAGCAAAATTGTGGCAGCATACACACTGGATGGTGACCCTGCCCTTTCCTCTTTTCCACTTCGTTGGCTCTATGTATATCCTCTACTTCAGACGGCTTGCCCTGCCCAAGTCTTGGAGAGTGAAGACACAATCCATAATCTTTTCTTGATCTTTCCTCGAAAATACGTGAAAGTATAACTCAAGGCCTTCCAAGATCTTGAGGAATCTTCCTTGTATTTCTTCATAGTACTGAAATTCGGCACTTCTCACTGTGGCGGCAGCAGGATAAACTGTGGTACATATGGCTCTACATCAGGATGCTCCCTGCACCTGAGTAACAATGAGGCGGCTGCATATGCCTCGAATGTGCCATACTCCTCTAAATGTAAAATGTGACACTATTGGGACTCTGAAAATGCTCCTGTCACTGAAGGCTGTTTGGGTAAACCTGAGTTGCAAGTCAAACACCCAGTAAAGATTTCTTCCCTTAGATCCCATGTTGGTGTGGGATCCATAGCGATCCATGGCTCAGTATCTGTGCACAGCACACTGTCGTCACTTTCTTTCATTTCAGGCTCGTAAAATTCTGTTGGAATGGGCGGTAGCTCAGCGGCTGACTCTCGAGCCTGTCTCCTCTGAACCCTATCTAAGTGAAGATGCTTATGGCGATTTGCATTCCTTCTTTTTGTACATGCCAACAATGCATCTAGGACTCTCTCAGCTGAAGCAGCAATAACATCACCCTCTGGAGTAGTGATCATGGATGGGATCTAACTGTGTCTCCTGGCGAGGAGGTTTGAGTCAATAAAACCTCCAGAGCCTCCATATCCCGATGTCTGTTCGGTCTCTCTACGTCCACTTTTCATCATTAACTTCATATTCACACCCTTCTTGTATGTGTCCTTTCTTTTTCTTCAGAGCACAAGGTCCAAGCCGTCTTTGAAAGCAAATGCCAACTCGCGACCTAACGCTTCCTGCACAAGAAAACAGAGGGAAATGTCAGTGGCTGGCACTTTACACAAATAAGAAAAATAACAAGCTTGTTATTATTATTTATTTAACAATTTTTCTCAATTATCTTGACACCATTATCTTATTTAATACCATTTTGCAAGATTTGGAATAGAAATTTAACAAGTGTATTTTATCTTGTGAGAATATTTATTTTATTTTAATTTAACTTTATTTTATTACAAAGTTTGGACCTAGGCACAGATACTGGCCACATGGATACATCGGAAAGAATATTCCTTCTTCAGATTTATCGAGTCGCATAGTACTTCTTTAGATATCGACCATTTATTGGTAACATAGGTTTATCCCCTTGAGAATCCACCAACTGGTATGACCCTCTTGAGTAAACTTTCTCGACCACGAATGGCCCTTCCTAGGTCATTTCAAATTTTCCACTTATCTTGCGATGTGCAAGAACAGGTCTTCTAAGAATGAGCACGAGGTCACCAACTTTGAACAACCTCGGGTGGACCAATTTATCGTGAGCTTGAATCATTTTAGCTTGATAAAGTTCCAAATTCTATTTTGCAAATAATCTATTCCCTTTGAGGCTTTCTAAGTCTACTAGTCAAATTTTAGCATTCTGTTCCATTGTAATTTGGTTGGCGACGGTGATTTGGAGTGACAGTAGTTGAAATTCTAACGGAAGTATTGCCTCAGACCCGTACAGAAGTGTGTAAGTCGTAGACTACGTCGGCATTCTGACCATCATCCTGTAGGCCCACAAAGCTTCTTGTAACTTCTCGTGCCATCCCCTTTTGTCGTCGTTGAGTATCCTCTTTGGGATCTGCATGAGTGTCTTGTTGAAGGCTTCTGCCATGCCGTTTGCTCTATGGTAATAGATTATAGAGTATCTCCAATCTATCCCGTGTCTTCTGACAAAATTATTAATTTTTGTGCACTTAAAAGCGGACCCATTATCAGAAATAATTCTTTGCGACAAACTGAAGTGGTAGACATCCTGATTCTTGAAGAATTGTAGAACTTGCTGTGTTGTAATCTCTCATAATGGAACTGCCTGTGCCCATTTGGAGAAGTAATCCGTAGCAGCGAGTATAAAGTTGTGTCCTTTCAAAGATGGAGGGTCTATTGGTCCCATTATATCCATGCCCAAAAACTCGTATAGCCACAAGGCAATCATGGGGTGTAGAACATTTGGAGGTTGGTGCAAGACCACTCCATGCACTTGGCATTGATGGCATTTCTTCGTTATGCCCATGCAATCTGTCATCATTACTGGCCAGTAGTATCTGAGTCGTTTGATTTTCATTTTCATCTTTGGTCCTGACTGGTGAGATTCAAATAATTCAGCATGTACTTCTTTTATGATTTTTTGTGCTTCTGCTCTGCTCAAACATCTTAACCACATTTGGTCGAAGGATCTTCTGTACAGAACATTATCGCTTAGAGCATACGACAAGGCCCACTTCTGAATTTGATGTGCTGCTGACTTGTCATCTGGTAGTCTTCCTGTTTGTAGGTATTCTATTATCGGTTGACACTGATCTTCAATATAATCTGACATTGTAGCTGTCATTTCTTCTTTTTCAAGCTTGTGTAAACTGTCGAGGTCGATCTACGACAAAACTTGATGCCCTTGCACTGTAATATCTATAGAATCTTTAGGTGGACAAGCCAACTCTTTAGCAAGCTTCGCTAAAACATCCACATAAGCATTGTCTGCTCAAGGAATCTTATAAAATATCACACTTGAAATCTGCTCTAGGAACTTCATTGTGTACTGGTGGTATTCTTCTAATCATGGTTTCAGAATCTTATACTGTCTAGCCACTTGTTGTATGACAAGTTGTGAGTCGCCATATATGGCAATGTCTATAATTTCCATTAATATTGCCAACTCTAAACCGTTGATTAGAATTTCATATTCTGCTTCGTTATTGGTACACAGCTCTGTCAAGTGGTATGAATATCTTTGTATGGCCTGATATAGTGTCACGAAGATCAAACTAATTCCTGCCTTGCCTGGTACACTATCTGCTGTCCTTTTTCTCTCCTGGCTGACAACGCTCCATCAAAGTACATTTCCCAACATCTGGCATTGTACTATTCCACCCATATTATCTATTCATCTGGTAGTTCATCGTTGAGCGGGGACCCAGCTGGCAGTGGGTGCACTGCGAAAAAATTCGTGAAAATCTGCCCTTTAATAGTGCGAAGGGGCACAAAATTTATATCAAATTGCAAAAAAATCATCAACCATCTTGCTAAACGTCGGGACAATGTTGGTCGGGTCATCAAATATTGCAACGAGTTAACATTCAAGATCAGGTTAACTTTGTGATATAACATGTAATGTCTAAGCTTATAAGCAACAAAAATCAAAGCTAGACAATGTTTCTCGATAGAGGGATACTTTAGTTCTGCAGGGATTAGACGTCGACTCAGGCCGTAGAGTGTATTATCTTTACCCTCGTCATTGATCTGAGTGAGTAAGGCTCTGAGGGAGTCGTCTAGAGCCGCGGTATAAATTATCAACGGTCTACCTGGGATAGGGGCTTCTAAGACAAGAGGTGTCGTTAGATATCATTTAATATCTTCGAAAGCCCATTGACACGGCTCTCCCCAAATGAATTTTAAATCCTTTCAAAATAAATTAAAAAAGGGTACATATCTTCCTGACATATTAGATATGAAGCATCTTAAGTATGCCAATTTTCCTCAAAAATATTGTAATTATTTCAAGGCTTTAGGAGGAGGCATTTCTAAGATAGCTTTAACCTTCTCGGGGTCGATTTTGATCCCTCAATGAGGGACAATGAATCCTAGAAATTTCCCATAGGTAACGCTGAAGGCGCACTTTAAGGGATTCATCTTGAGATTGTATTGTCGTAATCGTTCAAATACGATCCTCAAATTGTACAGGTGATTTTCTTTCACTTTACTTTTGATGACCAAATCGTCCATGTAGCACTCGACTTGGTTGTGGATGAGGTCATCGAAGATCTTTGTCATTGCTCGCTGGTAAGTAGCTCCGGCATTCTTCAAACCAAACGGTATTACTATGTAGAAGTAGATCCCAATCGAAGTTCTGAAAGCTATGAGCGTCACATCTTCTGGGGCCATCTTGATTTGGTTGTAACCTGACGATCCATCCACTATAAAGAAAATCTAGTATGACGACGTGATGTCCACCTATAATTCCAATATTAGTAACGGGAATTCATCCTTTGGACATGCTTTATTTAAATCTATGAAGTTGACGCATACTTGTATATGTCTATTTTTCTTTTTAACTGCCACGGCACTGGCCAATCATGTCGGATACTTTTCTTCTCGGATAAAGTTAGCATCTATTAACTTCATTATTTCTATCATAACTTACTGTTCTATTTTGAGGAGCATCCTTTTGGGAGCTTACTTTACCGGCATTGTATTTTGATCCACTTCTAGTTAGTGAACAGCAACCTCTGGAGATAGTCCTGGCATTTCGTCTTAGCTCCAGGCAAAACAATCCTTGAATTCTGACAGTAATCTGACCAAGTCTGTAACCTCTTCTTTATTGAGTAACAAACTTATAAAAGTGGGTCGGGGCTGTTCCTCAGTCTCGATGTTGATTTCTTTTAGCTCATTGATTGTAATCTTAATTTCTTCTTCAAACTCTGGCATGGCATCTTTTATTGGTTGATCTTCAAGTTCTCCTTGAGTGTCTAAGAAATCTTCTTATAACTGATTAGTAACAACCATGCAAAATCCTAAATCATCAACGGGTCCAATCGTACCAACCCAAGACCTTCTTTTGATTACATTTCTTTCCTTTTGTATTCCATAATTTTTTAAATGATTGTAATTTATCTTTTGGCATTTGCTTCAGCACATATCCTTATTGAATTAATTTTTGTACACATGGCGGAAAGTAACCAAAAGGTAATTTCATTAATTCATTAGATTCATCCTCCTTAAGAGTTATACAAGGTTTAGAAGTACAAGGAGAAGCTCGATAAAACGATTGGTTTAATCCCACCATTATGGACTTCCTTGACTTCCGTACTCTCGATCTTTTGAGAATGGATCAGAGTTAGGGTCATGGCTTGAACATAACGGTTAATCTGATCATGCATTGATTCATGTTCACTCTTTTCTATGTCATCCAGAGAAATCTTAAACTGAGGCTTCTTTTGACTTATCATCATTGTTTCTTTATTGGATTCATCCTCTTTGGAGCTTCCTCCTACGTCGACACTAATAGTCGGCTTTGCCCAGTCAACAATCTGGTGAGTTATCCCTCGACATGTCTCCGAACTCAACCTCGGATGCATGGGCTAAAAGAACCTCAACCAACTCGTTGCAAAGGAGAGGTGGGAGATTATTGAATGGGAAGCATATGGTCTCATTCTTTTGATCTTTCTGAATCTTTAACTTTTCTTGTCATGAATTCTCTTGAAAATACTATTTTCTTCGGGGGAGCATAGTAAGCGGCGTCTTCAAGAATGCCCACTTCATGTATTGAGAAAGGTTGTAAATCTCCCTTGATACAATGTTCTTATACATCTTGTAGTACTTGATGCATTAGTGAGGTGATGACGGGACCATATTGTACTCATGAAGCCAAGGCCGACCAAGCAGGGTGTTGAACAAAGTATCCACATAAATTACATGAAATTTTGCAGTTGTTACTAAATTTCTAACTTTCATTTGCAGTGTTTTAGATCTGAGGGCTCTTTCTCCTTTCTGGTTGAATCCTCTTAACATCATCTTATCTGCAGAGAGTTCTTGAGCGCCGATATCCAAGTAAGCTAATGTCTGTAGACTCATTATGTTAAGCGTCGCTCTAGGTTGTACTAATACTCTGGAGAGTACAAACCTGTCGATGATGACGAAAATGTAGAGCTAACGGTTTGATCAGTTGTATCAAGTAGCAAATCTTCGTCGGTGAAGGTTATCCCCGGCTATTCTTTCAAAGTATAAACTCCATCCAAGGATGTGCTAGCCAACTGTGCTAATCAAATATCTGGGTGCCTTAATCAGATTTATCCTCATCTCCTTTGACAGGATTAGAGTGTCGTAAATGCTTACTTTAGCTGGTAACTTCCTAAGGTGTACTAGTACATTGTAATCCACTTTGTTTAAGTTTTCCAGTTCTTCTCGAATATGGACTTCTTTTGTTGCTAGAGATATTTCTCCTTGAGTAATTATTTATTTTCCTTTCTCCATTGTAGCTGTCCTTAGCGGTAGTACCTTGCCTCGTAATTGCACTTATATCCTCTGGACCCAGAGGTTCTCCTGATGTTGTAGTTAACTCTTCTGGTATCAATTTTGTATCTAAAAGATTCAAGTTGATTGCAAGCAGAGTTCCTTTGCACTTGAGGACTGGCCCCTCACTCTATGTACTGTTGTAACCGGTATTGTTAATGTCTTCTCCATTTTTGTCAACGTTCTCATCAAGAACTAACATGATTTGAGGATAATTTTGGGAATCAAAATCAGGGTTAGATAGGTTGTAATTAGTTACATCGTCACTAGAGATAGTAAGAACGTAGCCAAAATCGTTTCTATTATCATTATGAGACCCTGGAGGGGCATAAAGATAATCATACAAAGTCAGGGGTTCGAGGGTATTTGTCCACGAATCTGAGACAACCAATCTAACAAGGGCAGCCCCTATCTTATCATTCGTGTTATCATCCTTAACTTCATTCGTAATCTCCTTCTTCCTTCTTTCTCGCTGTGGTCGTCTCCTTGGTGAAGTCTTCATCTTGGACTGGGCTGATGGCAGATTTCGAGCAGCGACTTTCTTTGAAGGTTTGGATCTGATCCAGGACTCTCTTAAGCTCATTTCAAATCGTACTCCATCCACCCTTTCCAACATATAGGTCGATCGGAGAGATTGGCTTGGCCGAAATCACATTTTTAGAACCTCTTTCAGGTTCTTTCAAATATTATTTTGGTATTATAATATTCCCTTCTTTGTAATTTCTTTCGAGCCAATCCTTGATAGTGAATCATCCTTCTATCATGCGTCCGAGTAACCCGTGGTAGGGACAAAAGTTGGGTTGATCCTTGTTGTTCATCTCTTCCAGTTTCTTCAGCTCGAGTAATCTAAACCTGGGCTTCTTCATTAAGTTCTTGAAAATCTTTGCTACAGCATCATCTTTGAAGGAGTAATTTCTATGTAGCCATTCTGACATTGTCAACCTTGTAGTCCATCTGTCCTATATGACTTTTTCTGCTGACCAGACTGATTGCTCTATTGTGAATGAGGCTGACCATACTGCTGAGACTAATTGTATTGTGAAGGCTAACTGTGCTGCTGCGGCGACTGTTCAGCCTGAATCCTCATTAGTTGTTTCCCTTTATCGACCATTTCCACTACTCCAGATCTCTTTTCATATGCATTGGCAGGCTTTGTTTTCTCTTCTTTCTCTGTAGGCTCCATATGCTTAACTTCCTCTTATAAACTGCTGGCCTTACCGAGTAGTTTACCAAAGGATTTGATAGTGAGACCTTTAAGCATGAAAGCCACTGAACCGCGGATACTCTTTAGTAGTATCTTAATCATGAGTTGTTCCTGTAGCTTCACACTTCATGCTTAAGTTTCTCCATCTTAAGATGTAGTCGACTAGAGACTCATCTGGCTTCTGTCATTCCACTACGAGATCTCCTATACTGACATGGTGTTGCACATCGGCGAACCTCTTTATGAACATGTTCTTCATCTCTGCGAATGTATTTAATAATCCATTGGGAAGCTTGGCATACCAATCAAATGCTATTCCTGACAAGTTGCTGACAAATTTTTGGAAAAATAATGCTTCACTCCCTCGTGTGTTGCAACAACTGGCTCTGAAGTGTACTATATGCTGACGAGGATTTCATGTGTCGTTGAACATCTTGAAAGTCAGGGGCACGAAGCCTTTAGGGTAAGGCAAGGCATCGAACTCCTCCAGGTAGGGTCTACCCTTTGAAACTGATGCTCCACCTTTGGACTGAGCCAAGGCCTCCCAAACTTGTTGTTCGGCCATTTGTTTGATATCCTTTTTTGGTAGGCTCGAAGTTGAATCTTTCCTTGGTGGTTCATCTTCATTGACAAAAGCGACTTCTTTTCTTTCATCTGCAATGTGTATAATCTCGAGTTGGTTAACCTCTGGAGATGTTGTCGGTCATGACTGTGTCTGTCCATGGAGTGTAATCATGGCGGTGATCATCTCTTCCATCCTCTTTTCCAGATGAATAATCTGCTCATCTCTTGTTAGTATAACCCTCTGAAGCCCATCTGCGGCGTTCTCCTCCCTGGGAGCTTCGCGTACAGATGTCATCGATCTGGTTTCAACCACATTGATTTCCATGAACTCTTCATCCATGTAATATAACAGGAGGTAATCCTCATCATCAATATACAACCCTCATTGTTTTGCCAATTCTAAAATTTCTACTCGGAGCCTTCGAACTTTATCATTAATTGTCTTCTCTTTTATCAATTTCAAATTTGTAAGCTTCCCTCAACTATCACTTTTCTATGCAACTCACTCAAAAGCAATCATGGTAGTGACAACGAGAACATTGGACTCATGATCCATCTTATGATCTATAGACCTCTCGGAAAGTACTGGTTCAATGACCTTCGGAAACCACACTTTCCTCTTAAAAGTCGGTGCCTTGAGACAAAGTGTCTCGACAAAGCATCAGAGTAGTGAGGGGAAGTGTGCTCCCTACGGTGTAGACCATGTACAGAGGTAAACAAACTTCTCTTATTCTTTCTCTTCCAGAATTTCTCATAATCATCGGCAGACTGTACTCTCAGACGCAGTCGAGACATCACTGATCTACGCACAGCAGGTGTCGGAATGGCAGCAGTAACATCTATACTAGTGGCATCAACATGTCTCCCCAAACGGTGCTTGACGGATACTTGGACGGACCTCTCCATCCTCAGAATCTCGTCCTTTATTTCAAGGGATATTACACATCCAATTCTCTTGAGGAGTTTAGCAACAGAACATCCTTCCTTTTCAGCTATATTTTGGAAATGGGTGTGAGCTCGGGTGATGGGTGTGGACCTCTCCCTCGTCTCATCACGACCATGTGGTGATGGAAGTGTAGCGACAATCTCGTGGAGGCTTTCATCTTCGGTAGTGTCAACTAACGGGGTGAACCTACTCCCTCGAAGGAGATGAGAGGTATCTGGTAAACCGAGTTCCTCCTGCTGAGGAATATCATCAATCACTAGTAGACTTGTAACTTTTGCCCTGGCGGCTTTGAGAATCTTGTGATTGTGGTTCCTCCTTTGAGATCTGGTAAAATGGTGAACTGTGGAACTAGAAACAATCTCAAAAACTGACGGCGGAACAAGAAAGGTATTTAGAATCTTCTTTTTGCAGAATTTCTTTCCCTTTGGCAGACAGAAAAGTAGGTGCGGTGATGGCAAATTCGGTAGCGATGGGGGTGACAACTCTCTTGGGCACGAAGATTAATGACTTGATGGGGGCAGTAGAAACTTTCACCTTCTTAGAAGAAGGGAAATCTTAGTGGGAGTTCAATTCAAACTCAGTGGACAGTTCTTGAACTTCGGGGGTAGCAACTTTGATGACAACAAATGGAGCTTTTCCAAAAATGACTTTAAACTCACAAAAGCCGGCCCCGAACTGAATCATTGGTGCTTCAAGATGGGCCTCACGGAAAGTGGGCAAGTCACAGGAAAAAAGTCAACATATGGGTTGACATCTTGACTATTGAAATAAAAGAATTTCAGAAATTAGCGAAGTCTTAAACCCTTTAATCATAGTGCAATCACTACGAAAAGGAAAGTTACTCTGTGAACTGGGTATAATTTCATTTCATCTTAATATTTTATTATTTATTTTTCTTTTAAATTTTCATTTGTTTGTTAAAAGGAGTCTTAAGATTTAAAGAAGAAATAGGTCATTCTGTTGATGGCAGGATTGAACCCGGGAGGCACAAAAAGGAGATGAAGTGCGGGACCCCATTCGGGTTCCCCTTCATGACGCACATTACCCTAGCAAAACGTGTTAGCAACACACCTATTGGTGGTCCGACCCAACAAAAATCAAGAAGAAACCTAAAGATTCCTGAACCCCTCTATTTAAGTATGGTTAAACAGATGGTCCTAAAATCGAGAGAGATTGATCATACTTTCTCAAGGAAGGAATGGGTGAAGCATATCAATGGAAGAATGGTAATCTGGTTCATGAAGGACATGAACTTATTACCAATGTATGAATATAGAATTTCTTAATTTTAATGAAGATAGAAACTGTCTCATTGGAGTCGCCAGAAAATTGTTGGCATGCAAAGGGGTTGTTGGGTGTGAAGATTTTATTAATGTATATGTATATATATATATATATATATAATTTCAGAAAATATCATTTTTTTAATTTCAAAATATGAAATCAAATCAAACTCATAAATGCAATAGTTTAAATAGTCAAGCACTACACCACAAGCCATGTATCTATCTCGAAGAATAGATATATTGCTTGGTGGTGAGGCTTAATCAAATAAACAAAAGAGCCCATGACATCCGTTTGGTCTACGAACCATTTATGTTAACCGACAATTCCCTATCTAATATGAGAGAATTAGATAGGGTTTATATTAATATGGGGTCTTTATGTTTCCTATAAGGGCAAGCCCTTATAATTAATTACATCTTTGATGACTAATGTTACCTAAGAAAACTCTTGATATAAATCAAGAAATATTATATTCATGACTTCCAAAAGGTAAGGTTCTTCAAGAGAATGTGATAGTTGGAAATTCAATGCGTGAATGGCTCAAATTTCAGAACAGTTGTTGTAGGGATCCAAAGGAAGAGGAGACTAAGGGAAAGACATAGATCTAAGAGAGATCTTGGTGTTTTCCCAAACTATCCTATGGTTTGGCTTTAATTTAGAAAAGTTATTTGGTGTTTCATCTTGCCAATTTTATTTAATTAGGGCTTACATTCACTTGATATTGATCATGTGAATAACCTGGAAGATAGGAGGGTTTATATCATACTCTATGACGACCTCAGAATCCTAAGAAGAGTTAATGCTTATATTGCACGAAGTGCAAAGGCCTAAAGAGATAAGGTGAGGGTTTATGCTGCACTAGGTAAACTAACTCGAAGTCTTATTGCTTCTTGTTTGATTCTAAGAATTTTTGCTATTGAAGATGACCATGTTGCCCTCTGTGAATGCTTCAAGCTCCTCATCGTAGCAGGTATAGTTTAAAGAAGTGCCAATTGAAGAGGAAAGGAAAGTATCTTGTTTAGGAAAAATTTAAATTGAGGTGTGTTAATGTCTTATTTAGGGGAATATTAAAGTTGATTATGGCGACACAGTTTAGGATCCCAGGGTTCCCTCATTTCGACACCACTATTTTCTTCGGATTCACTTAGTCCAGATGAATTTACTAAACTCAACTTAATGAGTTCCAAAATTTCATTTAGACCGTGGGAAATCCCGTTAGCGTACCGTAGGATGCATCCTCCGAGGTATTCCGATCATCCGATAGAGATATTGTAATTTAGTTGTAATTTGTGATTTTTGTTTTGTTTGTGATTAAATTTTGAGTTATCTTTTATTTTGACTATTTTGGCTGTGAATTTTATCTTGTTTTGTTTTAATTTAGTTTTGGTTTTGGTTTTATGGCTATCCTAGAATTTTTAGTTTTCATGCAGGGTTGCATTTTTGTTTAACATGCAAACTCGTAAGCAAGAAAAGTAAATGGAGTACTGAAAAAAAGGTATTGTAAACTTGTAAAAGTGTACCTGCGATTCTTCTCGTTCCTCCACGTGAAACTTTAGTATCCTTTGCAATAAACATTTATAATTTGCAGGAAAGTAAAGCCTATAGATAGATTTGTCACAATCCTACCAAACCCCATGTCATAATTGGTGGGTCCTATTCATCCATTTAAGAGATCTCTTCATTTAATAAATCTAATAGGATCAGTTATCCTACAAGGTGTCCAGAAGATTTGTGAGAAGGGCCTAGAAGATACCTAGACATTTCACAATCCTTCTGAGCTTCATTGAGTTCATTTTGCACTTATCATAATTATTAAATGACTCGTTTATTTTATACCCTTATATTTAGTGAACTAATGTTTTAATTACCCCAAAAGGTGAGGTAAATATCACTTGATATTTCACTTAGGATATATGCAAGTAGGGCCTTCAGAGGTAATTTAATTTATGAGAGAATTTAATCAATTTTGATGGGCTTGTAGTGTTTCAAATATGTTTACAATTAATTGTGTTTCCTTTTCTAATCCTCATTAGTCAAATTTGATTAAACCTAGTCTCACTGCTAAGCCCTTAAGACTTAAGTGGGTATGCTTGTAATAATTTTTCTATAGAAAAGTTACGTTACATAATTATGATTCTTATCAAATTAATTATCATTTAAGCATCACAAAAAGGGGTATTTAATTAGTGGATTATCATCTTCAAAAAATCAACCCCTAACATTAAGGACCATTTAATTTAATTTTCATCCAAATTATAATGATTTATAAAATTATAAGCTTATCCTTTTAATATGACAAAAATGAGATGGGTTTTTACCATTTATCCCTTTATGCTTCAGTCATTCAAACATAATAATTAAGATCATCCATTACCCATTTCCCACTTTAATTAAGTTAAGGCTAAATTCTTCAAAATTGTACTTCTGCCCCAAAAGGCCTTATCACTTCATAATTCATTAAATTTAACTCAAATGACTTTGAAATTTTCATATTACTCCACTCATGGGTCAATTAAAACATTAAAGGAGAAAATGTGATTTTTCCATATTTAATTCAATTTATATAAATATTTTAATGCAAAAATATGATTTTCAAGGGAAATTCAATAACTTAATCAAAAAAAATCTTCTGTTCTTGAGAAAATTATTGGAGGTTTACATAGACCAGAGGACCACTTGGACCAAATCTCATGACTTTTTGAAATTTAATTTAATTATTATAATTATTCCAATTTTTTGGAGTATTAATTAAATATAAAATATTATTTAAGTTGAAAATTAGATTTTATATCTTTCTTAAATTTCTCTATGTTCAGGAAACCCAGAGAAACAAATTTTAGATTTTTTTTATTTTTTTTAATTATTAGAATTTTTTGTGAAAAATTAGGGAATTTCTATTTTTAGCTTTAAAAAAAATATATTTTTAAGCTTCAAAAATTGATATCTTCATTTAGAAAATTAGGAAAATATCCCAATTACTCCTAAGTGCTTAGGAGAATTTAGAACACATCCATAAATTTTATTAATTTTGTGATTTTTGTGAATTTTTAATTATTTAAATATTTTAAAATTCAATTTTAGGCTTAAAAATGTAGATTTTATTTTAATCTCAATTTTAATTTTATAAAATTCCTCTGGGTACCGTGAACTCCCTAAACCAACTTTCTATTTTTTTTACTTATATTTTAATTATTAAATATCATTTTAGTGTCAAAAATACCATTTAGTTTAAAAAAATTCTTTTGAGTGACCAAATCAAGTCCAATTAACTTGAAAATTTTTATGGGAGTTCCTATGATCCTAAATTACAATGGAGAGTTATTTTTGTACCATTTACATATTTAATATGTTCAAATTAATTCAAATTCAGTTTTAGGTTAAAATGACAATTAGATGTATTATTAATGATTCAACACATGCAAAATTTCTCTAAGGTTTCTTAGACTATAGTGAACCTACCCAAATTTTCCTGCATTTTTCTCATCAATGCACTAATTATTATAATTAATTTATCAAAATAATGGCCATAAACTTGCTAGAGATCTCCTCTGTCTTTGGAAAAATCAGAGAAGATCCCCTAAGACAGAGGCAATAACATGCCAAAATATCAAGCTATGATGAAACATCTATGTGCATGGAGAATCAAAACATTCAAAATGGTATTTAATTCATTAAAAATCAAACATGCATCAAATAAATTTCAAACCATTCCCACATTGTTCTCATATGTTCACCAAGTGTTAGGGTATTTTTATTTCATTTTTCTGATTTTTCTAGGCCATGTTATGGATTTTTGAATTTGGACTAATTTAATTAATTCAAGAAAATCCATATTTTTCTACTTATCCACGCGGCGCCAACTCATCCTCGGCAGCTGCTAAAGCCTATGTTGAGGAGTCAAAAACTGAAAAATTTGGTAAAATTTGGAGTTGAGAGGGATTTATAACCTATTTAAGCCATGGAACAAAGGAATTCCCCATTTGGATCCTCCATGTGCTGGTACTAATCAAGCCTTAGCCTGGGGCTAAGAACTTGGGGAAACCACCTACATGAGTTTCCAAAGGAGTTGGAGATCAAGGGTGGAGACGTTTGGTATGTTTATTTTAGGGTTGTGAGGTAGTGTGTGAGAGTGTCATATGCAAGTTTATGTGTTCCAGCTCCAAACCAAATAGGGTCAGTCTTAAGGCTTAAGCATCATGTAGGGAACTTCTCTTAAGCTTCCTAATGCTTGGTTTCATCCTCCTAAGCATTTAGAGATTAGACTTTAAGCATTTGAAAACTCCAAGTGAAGTAAATAAGTGTTTTGATTTTCTGTAAGGTAAGCGTTCCATTGCTAGTCTTCTAAGATAGTCATCAGGAGAGTCCTATGGCTAGACCCTAGGCTATTCTAAAGAGTGACTAGACCTCAACCAAAAGTGAGGTCAATATTAACTTCTTTTTCTAACGTATATATATACCCACTAAAGTCTTAAGGGCTTAGTAGTGAACTAGGCTTAAATAAGTTTGTTTAATGAGGTTTAATAAAGCTTAACAAATATTAAACCCTTCTTCAAAACACTATAAGCCAATAAAAAGAAAACTGGTTAGAATTCTTAATGAATCAAGTTTGTCCCTATAGGCTTTTACTCACATAATTCATAAATAAAATGTCAAGTGATAGTTACCCCATTTTTTGGGATGATTAAAACATTAATGTTTATTGAGCATAAGGGTATGAAATAGATGAATCATTTAATGAGTATAATAAGTTCAAATGAACTCAAGAAAGTCCAAGAGGGTTGTGAAAAATCCAATTACTCTTTGGATCTTTTCACAAGTCTTCTGCACATCTTATAGGACGATTGAGCCTGTCATACTTATTAAAGGAAAGCATCTCTCAAATGAAATAAATAGGACTCGCCATGTTATGACATAGGATTTTGTAGGCCTGCGACGAACCTATCTATAGGCTTTTATTTTCCTGTAAATTATAAATGTTTATTATAAATTATACTTATGTTTTAGGTAGAAGAACGAGAAGACTTGACTGGTAAGCTTTTACAAGTTTACAATACATTTTTTTTAGTGCTTCCTTTACTTTACTTTTTCTACTTACAAGCTTGCATGTTAAACAACAAATTTCACCCTGCATGAAAACCAAAACTTTAGGATAGCCACAAAAAACTAAAACCAAAATAAAAAATTAAAACAAAACAAGATAAAATTCACTGCCACAACAGTCAAAATATAAAACAACTCAAAATTTAATCAGAAACAATACAAAATCACAAGAGAAACTAAATTAAAACGTCTATATCGGATGATCGGGAATACCTTAGAGGATGCAGCCTACGGCTGCTAACGAGCTTTCCCACAGTCTAAATGAAAGTATGAAACTCATTAAGTTAAGTTTAGTAAATTCATCTGGACTAAGTGAATCCAAAGAAAATGGTGGTGCCGAAATGAGGAAATTGTAGGATCCTAACCAGTGTCGCCATAACCAACTTAAATATTCCTCTAATAGGACATTAAGACACCTCAATTTAAATATTTCCAAAACATGAAACTTCTCTCATCTATTCAATTTGACACTTATATAACTAAAACCTGCTACGACTAGGAGCTTAGAGCATGCGCAGTGGGTAGCACGGCTATCTTCAACAGCAAAACTCCTTAAAAATAAACAAGCCATAGAACTTCGACGTAGCTAGCCTAATGCAGCATAAACCATGACTTTATCTCTTTAGACCTTTGCAACCTGTGCAATATAAGCCCTAACTTGTCTTAGGTTCCGAGGTTGTCATCTGATATGACATAAATCTTCCTATCTTCCAGGTTTTTCACACGATCGATATCAAGTGTATGTAAGCTCTAATTAATTAAAATTCGCAGGATGGAACACCAAATAATTATCTCAATTTGAAGCCAAACCATAAAATAGTTTGGGAAAGAACACCAAGATTCTTCTTGGATCTATGTCTTTTCCCTGGTTTTCTCCTCTTTTGGATTCCTAAAATAAATATTTCAAAACTTGAGCCACTCACCTATTGGATTTCCTATTATCACATTTTGTTGAAGATCCTACCTTTTGTAAGTCATGAAAATAATATTTCCTAATCTTTAACAAGAGTTTTCTTAGTAGACTTTGGTTATCTAAGATGTAATTAACTATTGGGGTTTGCCCTTATAGGATACTTAAAGACTCCAGATTAATATAAACTATATCTAATTCCTTCATATTAAATAGGAAAAGTTGTCGGTCAACATAAATGGTTCGCAGACCAAACGAATGTCATGGATTCTTTAGTTTATTCGATCAAGCCTTGCCCATTCTTCGAGATATATACATGGCTACTGATCACTGAAAAATTTATTAAGAAATTCATACCTATTTTTGATGGAATTGCACTTTAAAGAAAGGTATTTTCTTTATTTTGTTGCAGGAATGGAGAATTTAGGTGATAAAAGCAAAAATTATAAAAAGGAGCGGATTTGGAGCAAAAAGGAAGAAAATAATGCAATTTGTGTTGAGCCGCCGACAGCCGAGATCGAGCCGCCGACGGCGAGGGTACGAGGAAGAAAATTCGAAGGATTTATAACCGTCTCGCCGACGACGAGCCCGAGCCCGCCGACAGCGAGATAGCGCGGTTCAAAGACTTTCTAGAAGCCTCGCCGACAAGCCGAGGTAGTTCGTCGCCGACGGCGAGCTAGTTCAAATGGCACGAGATACATTAAACCTGGACACCTTTTGAAGAGATGCTTACACACCTCTTGGACCTTTGCTTACCTCTATATATAGAGGCCGAAAATCAGTCTTTTGTGTCTTTTGTGTGTTCTAAGTGTGTTATAAGTGTGTGAGCAGTCTTTAGAATCTTAATTAGTGTAATTAGTGAGTCTTTCGTAAGTTTAGTGAGTAATTAGTGAGTCGTGCTGTACTGGAAGGAAGAGTCAAAGGAACTACGAGGAGTTTGCTTGGGGATAAATCAAGATAAGTATTTGTATTTATTGTTTTTAACTTTAAATGAAATCCATGCTTAGTTTAGTTCCCATGCATTCGAGTAGTTTATTTAGTCTTTCTCCTCGTTTATGAAATTAAGTGACTTGATGAAATTAAAATAGAGATACTTTTATATATTAATAAATTGTGATAATTTTTACTTAAAACTTAATTTACTTTTCAAACTGGCCATTTGATTTGTTAAAATGTGTTGATTTACAACTATAGTAAAAATTACATCCGATATTCGGGAATTCAAAAGCCTTGGAAGAAAGGTGCAAATAAATAGGGAAATAATATCACTTGGGCGTAGAATTGAGCATTTTAGTGTGACGGACTAAAATATTCAATTCGGTCCTATTGTTTGAGAGCTGAAGTGTAGATGTTAGCCCTCGGGCGAGGGGAACGTGGGAGCTCGAAGTGGCGGTCGGTATCCTCCCGACCTAGCCGTAGATTCGGTAATCAAACATAGGATTAGTCGATATTCTTTACACTGGACCAAAGGGTAAAGAATAGGAATGCTCCTATTTGTCACAATACCTTAAAATTATCTATTTAAATTCATCAATCACTTAAATTTCTAAACAAGGGAAAGATACTTTTTCCGAATAGTTAAGACTTATTTAGCAATTAGTTTAATTTCCTGCACTTTCAATACGTATTAATTTTCTACTTAGTTAAGTTACCTGATTAAAATACTTAGTTTACTTTACTGCGCTTAAATTTAGAATTTCAAATTTTCGTATACTATTTTAAAATTATTATTATTATTATTTTAAAATTAGTTGTTATTTAATTTTCTCTTTCCCTGTGGGATCGATAACCAGGACTCCACTAGAGCCCTGTATTACTTGATATGATACGTATACTTACGTAGCATCCACAACATAAATAATTACAATTCTATACATATAATAAAGCGGGGTCAAGTTTTTGACGTCGTTGCAATTAAATTAAAAATATCATAATATAAAATTGTGGACCAAGTTTTTGGCGCCGTTGCCGGGGAAAAGTAAGAAAAATTTACTAGAGTAACGAACTATTTTAAAATAATCATAATAAATAAATTAATATCTATTCTTAAATTGTATGCGCAAATTTGGAAACGAAAATTTAATACCTTACGATTCTGAATTAGAGCGTACAATTAAAAGAACTAGAAAACAAAAGAAACAAATTATAAATTTAACACAAATGGCGAATATTCCTGAAATTCAAAATATAAACCAACAAAGACCATTAAGAGATTATGCCAACCCTACATCAGATGAAATTCATTTAACTATTCAAAACCCCGATGTAGTCGCTAATTCATTTGAACTTAAACCCGTAATTATCCAAATGGTACAAAACAATCAATTTAGTGGTTCACCTACCGAAGATCCTAACTTACATCTTGCTAGTTTTCTAGAACTTTGTGCTACTTTTAAATATCGAGGAGTATCCGACGATGCTTATAAGACTTAGACTTTTTCCTTTTTCATTAAGGGATAAGGCTAAAATGTGGTTGAATTCGTTAGCACTTGGATCTATTAAAACTTGGGGAGAATTATCACAAAAATTTCTATCCAAATATTTTCCACCATCTAAAACTCGCTAAGTTTAGAAATGATATAACTTCTTTTTGTCGGTTAGATGGAGAATCGATATATGAAGCTTGGGAGAGATTTAAGGAACTTCTTAGGAAATGCCCACATCATGTGCTACCAGATTGGTCGATTATTCAAACCTTTTATAATGGATTAGTAGGATCTTTAAGATCAATCATCGATGCTTGCTTCTTGGAGGTTCATTAATGTCTAAACCATTTAATGAAGCTTATGCACTAATCGAAGAAATGGCAACAAATAATTTCCAATGGCCTCGTTGATGAGTAAATCCGAAAAAGATAGCCGACATTCATGAAAACGATGCAATATCTATGTTAGCTTCTCAAATTGTCTGCTATATCTAAGAAATTAGATCATTTTGGAATGAACTACTCTCCTACTTTAGAAGAAAACTCATCTGGACAAATCATATAATCTCAATCTAATTATGAAACTTTAAATGCTATTAATAATAGAACTAATAACCTTTATTCAAACTATTATAATCCTGGTTGGAAAACTCATCCAAATTTTAATTGGAATAACACATCTAATCAACAATGGATGAATCAACCTAATCAAGCAAATCCAAACTATAAACCTAATTACCCACTCGGATTTAATAACAATAACCCTCAATTCAAAGATAAAAAATTATCTATGGATGAATTAATTTTGAATATGGGTCATCAACTACAAAATCAAGGAAATCAACTACAAATTCAAGGAAATCAATTACAAATTCAAGGAACATCTATTAAAAATATCGAAACTCAACTTGGACATATTGCTTCTTGCGCTAAATAAGAGAATACCTGGAACTTTTCCTAGTAATGTGGAAATAAATCCTAAAGATCAAGGAAAAGAACAAATTAAAGCAATACAACTAAGGAGTGGAATAGAATTAGAACCTCAAATTCAAAAAGAACTTGAAAGCAAAAAAGAGGAAGTGGAAATTGAAAAGGAAACACTTCAACAAGATTCAAACTTAGAACATCCTTTAATACCTATGAAAATTTCTGTTGAAAAACCTCCACCACCATTTCCTCAACGACTAGCTCAACATAAAAAAGATAAACAATTTGCTAAATTCCTTGAAATATTAAAGAAATTAACAATCAATATACCTTTTGTCGAAGCTTTAGATCGGATGCCAAATTATGTAAAATTTATGAAAGATATTCTAAATAAGAAAAGAAAATTCAACGATAATGAAACAGTCGCACTTAGTGAAGAGTGTAGCGCTATTATTCGAAGAAGCTTCTGAAAAATTGAAAGATCCCGGTAGTTTCACTATACCTCGTAGCTATAGGAGAAAAATTTTATGGAAAAACTTTGTGTGACTTTGGAGCAAGCATCAATCTAATGCCTTTATCGATTTTTAAGAGATTAGGATTAGGAAAAATTACACCTACTTCGGTAACCCTTCAATTAGGCTGATCGTTCGGTTACCTATCCTAAGGGAGTTATTGAAGATGTGTTAGTAAAAGTGGATAAATTTATCTTCCCAGGTAGATTTTATTGTTTTAGATATGGAGGAAGATAAAGAAATTCCTATCATTTTAGGAAGACCATTTTTAGCTACTTGGAAAAGCTATGATTGATGTTCGAAAGGAGAATTAACTATGAGAGTAAATGACCAAAAAGTTACATTTAATATTGCAAAATCAATGAAATATCCTGCAGTTAGAAAAAGATGATGAATGTTTTTCGATGGAAATACTTGAACATTTACAACGCGAACATTTTAAGGAATATTACGAAGATAAATTAGAAAAAGAAAACACTCGAATTAATTGAAGATAATAATGAAGAACTAGATTATATTCGGGAAAGATTTGAATTTTTGGATAATACCGAAAACAACGACAAGAATATAGTTCCATCAATTATTAAACCTCCCGAACTTGAGCTAAAAATATTACCCGATCATTTGAAATATGCTTATTTAGGTAATTCTTCAACTTTACTAGTTATTATTTCATCTGCATTAAACGAATCTCAAGAACAAAAACTTTTAGAAACTTTAAAAAAATATAAGAAAACTTTTGGTTGGACTTTAGCGGATATTAAAGGAATTAGTCCTTGAATCTGTATGCATAGAATTATTTTAGATGATGAACATAAACCTAAAGCAGATCCCCAAAGGAGATTAAACCCGATAATGAAAGAAGTAGTTAAGAAAGAAATTTTAAAATGGTTAGATAATGGTATTATATATCCTATTTCGACGAGTGCTTGGGTAAGCCCAATTCACTGTGTTCTAAGAAGGGAGGAGTGACCGTCATCGCCAATGAAAATAACGATCTTATTCCTATAAGACAAGTTACCGGTTGGCGTATATGTATTGATTATAGGAAATTAAATACCGCCACCAGGAAAGATCACTTCCCTTTACCATTTCTAGACCGGATGTTAGATAGATTAGCCGGACATAAGTATTTTTGTTTTCTAGATGGATACACTGGTTATCATCAAATACAAATTGCTCCTGAGGATCAAGAGAAAACTACATTTACTAGTCCTTATGGAACTTTCGCTTTTCGAAGAATGCCTTTTGGATTATGTAATGCACCAGCAACATTCCAGAGATGTATGATGTCTATATTTAGTAAGTTAATTGACAATGGAATAGAAGTATTTATGGATGATTTCTCCGTATTTGGAACATCATTTGACACATGCTTAACTCATCTTGAAAAAGTATTAGAAGTATGTGAGAAAACAAATTTAGTTCTAAATTGGGAGAAATGTCGATTTATGGTTGCGGGCGGCATTTTATTAGGGCATAAAATTTCGGAAAAAGACATGGAAGTGGACCCCGCAAAAATTCAAGTTATAGCTAAATTACCACCTCCAACTACGGTAAAAGGGGTAAGAAGTTTTCTTGGACATGCTTGGATTCTACGGACGCTATATAAAAGATTTTTCAAAAATTACTAAACCTCTATGCCAACTTCTCGAAAAGGACAAGAAATTTGAATTTACAATCGAATGCCCGAATGCTTTTGAACTCTTAAAAGAAAAATTAATTACAAGCACTATAATAGTTTCACCTAGCTGGGAGAAACAATTTGAGCTTATGTGTGATGCTAGTGATTATGCTTGTAGGAGCGATTCTTGGGCAAAGATATGAAAAGATTTTTAAAGTTATATACTATGCTTAGTAAAACTCTAAATAATGTCTGAAATAAATTATACGATTACTGAAAGAGAATTATTAGCGGTAGTATATGGTTTTAATAAATTTAGACCTTATCCGATTGGAACAAAATGTATCGTGCATACGATCATTCTGCTATCAAATATTTAATGCAAAAGAAAGATTCCAAACCAAGATTAATTAGATGGATGCTATTAATGCAAGAATTAAATTTTGAGATCGTTAATAAGAAAGGAGCTGATAATCAAATTGCGGATCATTTATCAAGATTAGAAAATCATGAATTATCTGATATTGAAAATGAAATTATAGACAATTTTCCTGATGAACAACTATATAATATCAATGAGTGGAAAATACCATGGTATGCTGATATAGTAAACTATATAGTTAGTAATATTTTACCACCTATGCTAACTTTACAACAACGGAAAAAATTCATCCATGATACGAAAACCTATTTTTGGGATGAACCATATTTATATAAGCAATGTAAGGATTTAATTATTAGAAGATGTGTACCTTATGAAGAAAGCGAACCAATTATTCAAAAATGTCATGATTCTGATTTTGGAGGACATTTCGGGACCGATAAAACTCGCTTATAAGATTCTACAATCTGGATTTTACTTGGCCTACTCTATTTAGAGATGTATACGGATATATTAAAACTTGCGATAAATGTCGAAGAGTAGGAAATATATCTAGAAAAAACGAAATGCCTCTAAATTTTATATTAGAAGTTGAAATTTTTGATGTTTGGGGATTAGATTTTATGGGACCTTTTATTCCTTCGTTTGGAAACTCATATATATTAGTAGTTGTTGATTATGTTTCCAAATGGATTGAGGCACAAGCTTTACCTAGGTGTGATGCTAAGAGTGTTTCAAAATTTCTGATGAAAAATATTTTTACTAGATTTGGAATGCCGAGAGTGATTATCACTGATGGAGGAACTCATTTTAGAAATAAATACATTCACAAACTAGTAGAAAAATACAATATTACTCATAAGATATCCATTGCTTATCATCCACGGACTAGCGAGATTAGCTGAAGTATCTAATCGTGAGATTAAACGTATTTTAGAAAAATCCGTAAACCCGAATAGGTTAGATTGGTCTATTAGATTAGACAACTGCATTATGGGCTTATAGGATTCGCTTATAAAACTCCGATTGGAATGACTCCTTACGGGCTTATATATGGAAAAACATGCCACTTACCGATTGAATTAGAACATAAAGCATATTGGGCGATTAAAGAATTTAATTATAATATAAAGGAAGTCTGGTGAGAAAAGATTGCTCGCAATTAAATGAATTGGAAGAATTAAGAAATGAATCATATGATAATGATTGGATTTATAAAGAAAAGATGAAATTATGGCATGATCGGAAGATTAATCAAAGAAATTTTGAACCAGGATAGGAAGTTTTGTTATATAATACTAGATTGAAATTATTTCCTGGAAAATTGAAGTCTCGATGGTTAGGACCTTTCACCATAACTCAAATATTTTCATACGGAACTATAGAAATTGAAGATCCAAAAGCTCGGACATAAATTTAAAGTTAATGGACATAGATTAAAACCATATTTCGAAGGTATAAGACCTAACTATAAAGAGGTTTTAATACTTAGTCGACCTGATTAATAATTGAAATTAGGTCGGGCTGACGACGTTAAACCAAGCGCTTTATGGGAGGCAACCCATATTAGTCATCTATTTTTATTGTATCTTAATAGTTAGTCATATTATTGAAACTTTACTACTCAATTATTATTAAGAATCATCACATATTCGAACCATTATGATGAGAAAAGAAATTATTCGATTTAGAGCTAAATTGGACATTATTTTGGAATCTCGCCGACGGCGAGGTCGATACTCGCCGACAGCGAGTTCGCGCCTAAATTAGATTCAGTTTATTTATCGAGCTTGCTGACAGCGAGAAACGTCCCCGCCGACAGCGAGAACATGGGAGGCAGTTTTTATAACTAAGTCGCCGACGGCGAGAAACTTCTCGCCGACAGCGAGGAAGTTATAAAGATGAGTTATTTATAATTTGAATGCCGATTTGGACGGTTTCAACACCAATTCCTTTGTGAAAACCCATTCTTAAATCATTCTAGATCTGCCTTCTTCATTAGAATTCATTCCATTCACCATAATGGCCTCCAAATTCTTAGATTCCTCTAATTGCAGAGTGTTTAACCGGAGGAAATTTGTGAGTGCGGAAGCGCGACGGATCTTCAACAAGGTTTTGGTAAAGAAAAGAGTTATCAAGGAACGGGGATTTGTCGATCGAGGATTAGTGAATTCCACTACGAAGATAGAAGAAACGATCGCGCGAGCTGACTTGGGAGGTATTTTGTTACACTACGTCTGCTGTTGTTATTCCAGTTGTGAAAGAGTTCTACTCTAACTTACATGCGATCAACAATGGGAATGTCTACGTCCGAGGAAGATGGGTGACATTTACTCCATCAAGAGTAAATGAATTGTTCTCTATAGAAAACACTCCGGTATGTCACTATTCAAATTTTGTGCCTTCTCGATATAATATGAATGAGATATTTTGATATCTGACTGATGAACCGGAAGATTGGGAAATACGTGAAGACGGGTATGTTAGTTTCTCTGCATCACTTTTGAATCCTATCTCAAAGCACTGGCACTTTTTCATCTCATCTAAATTGTTACCTACTATGAGGGTAAACAAGGTTTCGAAGGAATGCGCTATATTGAATTATTGTATTCAAAATGGATCGCCTATTGATGTTGGATCAATAATTGTTAAGTACGCATTGGGTTTAATTGTGCATGGGTCGGTTCACGGACTAGGACACCCATCTACTATTTTTGCATTATGCGATCGATACCGAGTTTCTTATGAAGCTTGGGAAAAGGTTCTCGTTACCTTGGAAGCCGCTTGATCCTACGGATATGTTCCCTACTTTGGACAATAATGAAGACATTACATTTATCTCTCGATAGAGCTTCACGGAATAATCCTATAGCAAGGCCTATTTCGGATAAAACGGAGTTACTTATGAAGAAAATTAAAGGAATGAAGAAAGAACTGCAGAAAGTGAGAGATTCAATCGACAATATATCCGATTTATTTGATCACATTGATCGGAGGATGAAGGAACACTTTGATCATTACGGACACTCGGAAGCTAGCTTTCTTCATTTGCGAGACGAAGGGTTGGATCAGCTGAAGAATCGCTTCGGAATTTCCCTTCGGGCCTTTCTATAACTTATTTGTGCATCATCGTCATATCGAAATATCGGAGAAGATGAAGATTCGACATTGAAGAGTAGTAGTAAAGATTTCCATAGTATGTTTATGTTTATGTTATTTGATTTGATTTAGATTTTATTATGTGTGGAGTGATGATTTGAATATCTCAAACCTAATTGAGATATGCGTCATAGTTTTGTATCAGCATTTAGTGTGTCGTGGATTGGTTTGCGATGTTGATTAGTAGTAAGGATTGGAGAATTGAAGTTTGATTATAGAGTTTAAAATTATGTTAGTTTGTACATCTCATGGATTTCAACATTAAAGTTAATTTGTTGTGTTGTGTGAATTTGTTTGTGTATAAGTAGCTAATCTTCATATTAAATTAATAAATGATGTGATCGGAAATATAATATAAGGCAAATCAAGGACGAAAATGAGTGACGAATTTCGAAAATTAAAATTTTTGGAATCTCACCGACGGCGAGAAAAATCCCACCGACAGCGAAGGTTAGAGCAAAAATTTCTCGACGACAGCGGATTTTTCCCGAGAATTTTTTGTTCTGAAAAATATTAGCTCGCCGACGGCGAGAAAAATCTCGCTGACAGCGAGGTCACGAAAAACACTTTAATTGACCGGTCAAAAACACTATTCATCATCCCCAACCTCTCATTTTCGCAAAAACCTACCTAGGGCTTGAGAGATCTTGGATTTGAAGCGTTTTCATCACTCAAAAACACCGAATTTCATCTTCTCTTGGTAAGTGCTTCACTCCTATGCAAAAATTTTTGATTTTTACCATTGATTTCTTCTACATTGGGATATTTTGAAAAATTTTGAAATGTGAAGAAAATACTTGGAAGAATTTCATAGAAATTGATTTAAATGGATTTTAGTTGTTGTGGGAAGCCTATTTAGTAATATTTTGGAGTTTAGTTAAAAAATTTTTGTAAATTTCACAGATCGAGAAATGGCTCCACGACAAAAGCGACGATTAGATTTTGACGAAACTCGATTCATTAATGCGAGAGCACAAACACGATATTTTCAAAATATTCGAAGCAAGAAAGTGCATACAAGATCGAGTTTTCAAGAATCCAGGAGGAGAAGTAGAGCGAGTTATAAAGGAGCGAGGATGGGAAAACTTCGTTTCGTTACCAACGAGCAGTTTGTGGAAGTAGTAAAAGAATTTTATGCAAATTTAACACGAGTGAAGATGCACCGAGTAAAGGTTAGAGGATTTTTCGTAGATTTCAGTACTGCTTAGATTAACGCATATTATGAAGTTCAAGACACTCGGAGCGAATATGAAACTTTTGGAACTATGGAAGGACCATTAGAAGAAGTGATTAACTATCTCATCTGATGGGAAAGGAGTACGGAAGATAAAGCGGCGAGAACGGGTAAACTTCCCTCTTTCTATGCTAAATGCAACATCTAAAGCCCGGCATTATTTTATTTGTTCTACTTTGTTACCTACCTACCACCATAGTGAGGTAACAAGAGATGAAACGATTCGAATTTCGTATTCGAACTGAAGAGTATTAATGTGGGAAATGTTATATATAAAAACATATTAGCCATGCTTAGAAATGAAAGTGGAGGAGGACTAGGACATCCCGGTCTTATCTATGCACTTTGTCGATTATACGGGGTAGAGGCAAGAGATGATGAGGAATGGATAGAGCCTATGAAACCCCTAACTCGAGGCTAATATAAAGAAATATGAATCCCACGAAGGATGGAGATCGGGAGTGAGAAGTTATTTCACTCGGTCAAGTAGAGATATACCCTCTACTAGCCATGAACCTCCCGAGCCTACCACTCCTACCCTACAAGATCCGATGAATGAGGCGACACTTTGCATAGGAGGAGTTTTGAGCGGTTTGGAGAGACAATGGGGAGAAGATTTGATCATTTTGATCGAAAGGATTGATAATTTGGAGAGAAGACACGATTATGATAGCGAATATCTCCGGCGACATTCGGAATACGAGATTGCATACTATGAAGTCGAACGTCGTTATAGGAGTGGTGATTTAGATGTTGTCTTTCTCGAGTGCCCCCGATATTCACGAGTATCATCCTGCTCGGTCTTCTCGGCCTACGGATCAAGGAGGAGATGATATAGCCTGGGACTTTGATGAATAAGATTAGAAACTTTGTTTTGTTTGTTTTGATGTGATGTTATGTTATTGGAAGACTTTATTATGTTTGTAATATTTTGTAGTTATGTGGATTGTGAATTTAGATGTTTGTTTGATTATTTTGCTTGAGCTGTGTTTGTTTGATTATGTATTAGTTATTTGCAAATTTTCTGTTAATTAGAATGTTAGTTTTTCTTTAATATGTTTGTTAGTAGTTATAAATTTTAAATTTTTTTTAATATGTTAGTAATTCATATGTGTAGTGTAGAGTTAATTTTAATTGTTGTATTTAATACTTATCTCAGATTTTATCCCTGCATTTTCTTTAAATTGTTATATATATGGAGAATACTAACAGTACAGGTTCAATGAAAAATGAAAAAGCCTGCAAAAATTTCAAAGAAAAAAAAGAAATACCTAAACTTCAAAGGTATGATTTATTTACTTTCCCTTTTTCATTATTTAGAGTAGATATAAAAATTTAAGTTTGGGGGGAGTAAAATACAAATTTAGTTATTAACTTGTTCTCAATTTCTATTTTCAAATTATTATAAAATGATTTTTATAGCAAATTTTTCAATTTAATTAATATGAATTATTTTATTTAATTATTATAAAAAAGGTTAAATGAAATATTTCTAGTGCTTTAATTAATTAAATAGAATAAAAAATTTGATTAAAGGGAATAAGAATATAGTAAACTATTTTTAGTAAGGAAAACTATATTCTAAAATTAAAATTCTTAAGTATTCAAGTGAAAAAAAAAGATTGAAAATCAATGAAGTAAAAACTATGAAGTATATATAAGCTAAGAAATATTTCTAAGTTTCAAATTTAGGAAGATGAAAATGAAGTTCAAAATTATTAACAGGCTCTCCAGATACAGTAATCCTCATTAGAAAAAAAAGAAAAAGAAAAAGAAAAAGAAAAATAAGGAGAAGCTTGAGGAGATGCCTTATCAAAAATTGGCTTCATTTGAATTAACCTAAAGGAAAAAACTTAGATATTTCCAAACTTATGTTTATGGATTAGAATTTTACCTAATAGTGTTTTCTTGAATTTCTTACCATATGAATATCTTAAGTAGTTATTCTTTTAAATATAGTCATTCCTGAAATGAATAGTAAGCTAGAAATCTTAGAACTGATAACTAAATAATTTATTTCTATAAGATTAATTAAATTACATGAATTATTTTTATTTAACTTTATTATGATATTAATTAATCTAATTCATAGTTTATTTGAATTGAAAAATCTTACTATAAAAATCATTATTTTTATGTAGTACTAAAATTACTTGAGGACGAGTAATAAGTAAGTTTGGGGGATTTTGATCACTTGAAAAATTTATTAAGAAATTCATACCTATTTTTGATGAAATTGCACTTTAAAGAAAAGTATTTTCTTTATTTTGTTGCAGGAATGGAGAATTTAGGTGATAAAAGCAAAAATTAGAAAAAGGAGCGGATTTGGAGCAAAAAGGAAGAAAATAATGCAATTTGTGCTGAGCCGCCGACGGCGAGATCGAGCCCGCCGATGGCGAGGGTACGAGGAAGAAAATTCGAAGGATTTATAAGCTGTCTCGCCGACAACGAGCCCGAGCCCGCCGACAATGAAGATAGCGCAGATTCAAAGACTTCTCAGAAGCCTCGCCAACAGCGAGGTAGTTCAAGTCGCCGACAGCGAGCTAGTTCAAATGGCACATATACATTGAACCCGGACACCTTTTGAAGAGATGCTTACACACCTCTTGGACCTTTGCTTACCTCATATATAGAGGTCGAAAATCGATCTTTTGTGTGTCTTTTGTGTCTTTTGTGTGTTCTAAGTGTGTTATAAGTGTGTGAGCGATCTTTAGAATCTTAATTAGTGTAATTAGTGAGTCTTTCGTGAGTTTAGTGAGTAATTAGTGAGTCGTCTTGCATCCTGGAAGGAAGAGTCAAAGGAACTACGAGGAGTTTGCTTGGGGATAAATCAAGATAAGTATTTGTATTTATTGTTTTTAACTTTAAATGAAATCCATGCTTAGTTTAGTTCCCATGCATTACGAGTAGTTTATTTAGTCTTTCTCCCTGTTTATGAAATTAAGTGACTTGATGAAATTAAAATAGAGATACTTTTATATATTAATAAATTGTGATAATTTTTACTTAAAACTTAATTTACTTTTCAAATTGGCCATTTGATTTGTTAAAATGTGTTGATTTACAACTATAGTAAAAATTACATCGATATTCGGGAATTCAAAAGCCTTGGAGGAAAGGTGCAAATAAATAGGGAAATAATATCCTTGGGCGTAGAATTGAGCATTTTAGTGTGACGGACTAAAATATTCAATTCGGTCCTATTGTTTGAGAGCTGAAGTGTAGATGTTAGCCCTCGGGCGAGGGAACGTGGGAGCTACGAAGTGGCGATCGGTATCCTCCCGAAGCTTAGCGCAGATTCGATAATCAAACATAGGATTAGTCGATATTCTTTACACCTGGACTAAAGGGTAAAGAATAGGAATGCTCCTATTTGTCACAATACCTTAAAATTATCTATTTAAATTCATCAATCACTTAAATTTCTAAACAAGGGAAAGATACTTTTTACGAATAGTTAAGACTTATTTAGCAATTAGTTTAATTTCGCACTTTCAATACGTATTAATTTTCTACTTAGTTAAGTTACCTAATTAAAATACTTAGTTTACTTTATTGCGCTTAAATTTAGAATTCCAAATTTTCGTATACTATTTTAAAATTATTATTATTATTATTTTAAAATTAGTTGTTATTTAATTTTCTCTTTCCCCGTGGGATCGATAACTGAGGACTCCACTAGAGCCTCGTATTACTTGATACGATACGTATACTTGCGTAGCATCCACAACATAAATAATTACAATTCTATACATATAATAAAGCGGGGTCAAGTTTTTGGCGTCGTTGCAATTAAATTAAAAATATCATAATATAAAATTGTGGGTCAGCTACGGTGAAGTGCTTGATTATATAAACTATCGTGTGTATGAGATCGGTTTGATTTCATATTTTCAAAAGAATAAAAAATGATATTTTTCAAAACTATATATATATATATATATATGTATATATATATATATATGTATATATATATATATATGTATATATATATATATATATATATATATATATATATATATATATACATATATATACATATATATACATATATATATATATATATATATATATTAAATTAAATCTATTTTAAAACGATAATCCCCACCCTTTTGGCGACTGACATATCCTCCATATTGAGAAGCAATAAAACCTCTCATTAACCAAGGCTGTTGCTAAAAAACTAAGTGGGAATCAGACTTGGGAGAAGGGTGAAAATATTTGGAATGGTTTCTTAAAGCTTTCAGGAGTGCATGGTGTTTAGTCTAAAACACGTGGGAAGAGGTTCTTCAGCCACTTAGAGCTATTACCAGCGTAAATGTGAACACTTTCACTTTACATTCAATATTCGATGGAAACGAGGATCTGTTGGAGCTTCCAATGCTTTTATTTCACCGCTTTCTACCTCGTGCTTCTAATGTGACATGCATCATCTTTTAAAGATTTACAAATTGGATTAATGAGAAGATTCAAGATGGTGAGTCTTACCGTAGAGCATATTAAAGATATGGATGATAGACTAAAATATTGAAAGGTATATTGACATGATGAATATGAGGAGAATTATCAGTTAAAGACATGGACAAGAGTGATTAGGAGGAGATCAAAGTGCCGAGATGCCCCTTCATCCTTTTTATATATCTTATGTGCCATCCGCAGATCGGAATAAAGAAGATGATGATGATTAGTTTTTGTGTTGAGTTTGTGATGTTGTTATGTGATTTTCTTATGTGTTGTGATGCTTTTATTTAATGTTTTTACATGTGATGATGTATTTTGCTATAATTTAATGTTGTGTAGATTATAGCTGGACAATTTCTATTATGCACATTCGTATGTTTGTGTGTTGGATTGGATGTTTTATGATATGTGATATGTTTGTGGTAGTAAATGTTTTAATGTGTTTCTATGTTTAAGTTTTTAGTAACGTCTAATTTAATTCTTATAAATATTAGAAAAATTTAACACTATTAGAAACCACTATTTATATACAATATTTAAACTTTTCAAAATTTGCTACCATTTAATTTCAGTATGTTTAGTTTATGTTAGTGTGTATTTGCTCTTTAAAGCCTCCATTATTATATTGAAATTTTGAAAATTTTATTTTATGAAAAAATGAAAATCTGATTTTGATTTTTTTTACTCCTCGTTTTTAAAACTGTTTTTACTTCGTATATTTAGAATATTAAAATTCTTGCAAGCATGTTCTTCTATTTTTTAATACTTACCCATGTACTATTTTTATGCTTAAATTTTTTATCCTAATTAAAATTTAAAGTTTTGGGGGAATTTAAAAAAAATTTTTTAAAAATAAAATTTATTTGTTCTCAAGAAATAATAAAAATAAAATTTGATTGGATTAAAATAATTATGTATACGAAGTTATATTGTAGAAGCAAAATTAATATAGAAATGAGTAAGAGAATTTAGTTAAAATTTATAGTAATGATGAAAAATTTAAAGTTAAATTTTTGTAGTAAAGAAATGTTAAATATAGTTAAATTATCTTTAGCAAGAAGTACGTATTTTTGGACAAATGTAAGATCGACTCTTTACTTTTCAAACCTTCAATTTCTTTATTGAAAAATAGTTTTCAACACCGTTATTATGGCTTTTAAGTGAAAGATATATATATCGACCTTTACTTTAAATGAAAGGTGAATTCAAAATCATTAAAGTGCCTATCTAGACACAAAATAATCCCCGCCTTATAAAAAAGAAAAAAGAAAACGAAAAAAGAAAAAGAAAATAAAAAGGAGAAAAATAAGATGTAAAAAGGAAGGAGAAGCGAAGGATTTAAGGGCCTAATAAAAATCGTTCCATACCTAAAGTTTAAAAATGTAAGTTTTGAGATCTAAAGCTTAATATTATGTTATAAGAAGTAAAATTATTTCCAAACGAAAATTTTTTAAGTGAAGAAGATGAAATGTTTCAACTCCTATATTTTAAGAATCTACAAGTATATTTGAATTAGATAGAAACTAATATTTTTCATTATCTTACGAAGAGCCTTCATACTTTAAGTTGGTCTCATTTACAAAGTTTTTTCTAGATAGCGACTATTTCATTTCTAGAAAAAATTTGAAACCTACCAAAAGAAGTTTCATTTACATAATTTGCATGTTAAGATTTTCTATGTGATTAAGTGTCACTGAGGACAAGTAACATTTTAAGTTTGGGGATTATATACCTAAAATATATAGTATTTAAATACATTTTTATAACTATTTTTGATGATATTACACTTTAATGGAAGGTGTTTTGTTTCTTCACAGTATGAATAAAATGATCGATTATGATGAAAGAAGAAATAAATGATCAAATTTGGAGCAAAATTGAAAGGTAAAATTATTTCAACGGCTAAGCGCCGGACCCTCGGCGCATAGGCGCCACACCTAAAGTGACGAATTTTATTTGATTTTGGCACAAAATTGAATGTGTTTTTTTGATGCATCCTTTGGTTTAAACTTCTAACTTCCCATCGGCACCAAAATTCATTTAAAATTTGAACGGATGATTGCATTCTTGGGTATTAATAGATTGAATCCTGACATATTAAGAGACACCAAGGCACCTTTAGAAAATTTTAAAAAGAACACTCGTTAAAATCAGAAAAATGGTTGAGGCAAGGTGGATATGTTAAGAGTCAACTTGTTGTGAGTTATCGAGAGCACACCATTCCACTTCATCCACTTTATTATCAATTGTATCTAGTTTTTTTAAGAGTAGAATAGAGATTCGTAGTCAATAGATTGGGTGCCAACTCTATTTTATCTTGTAAAGGCAAAACAAAGTTTAAAAGGAACTTCAAGAGTCCGTGGAGAGGATTTTGATAAGTATTTAACTTTGTTTTACATTTGGTTTTAAAGTAAGTGACTGCTGTGTTTTCACTATACCAACTTTCAAATCAAGTTTTGATTGTGTTTTCTTCATATCTCCGAGTAGTTTTCTTTTTCCTTTTCCTTTTAAATGATGAAGTAAACAAATTATGGAAGTAAGTCGGTGGAAGTGGCAGATTTCAATGTTGGAAGAAGCAGATGATTCACTTCCAGACTTCATTTTACCTCTTAATTGGCCAATTACATGTTAATTTTGTTGCAGAACATGTAAGAACCAATGATATCGCCTCAATCAACAATCGGAAAGAATCACAAGCAAATGTGCTGATGAGATTTGTAGTCCATATGGTCAGTGCAAATAAATAGGAATATATGCTTTAATGAGGAGTAAAATAGAGGACTTTAGGAGGACAAAGCAAGCCCCCTAATTTGGTTTGATGTTCTAAATTTTTTATGTGATGTTAGCCTCATGGGGTGGAGTGGAATCACAGGAATTCCCGCAGCCGAGTAGCTAGTATCTTCCCCGCCTAAACCATCTACATGATTCTTTTAACATCAAATTAACCAATGTTCTTTGTGAGAGCCAAGTAAGGGTAAAGAATATAATTGCTTCTTATTCGGGTAAAACAAATTAGACATTCACAACAAAATTTCATAATTATTACCAATTAAATAAAACAGGAAAAAGATATTTTATTCTATTCATTTCATATTATTTTATGTTTGTGTTAACTTAAGTTTTTTGCTTTACCTTTTATTCGTAAAATACCAAAAATAAATTTGAAAAACTTTATATCTTAAAACATACTTTACAAAATCATTTTAAAAGTAAAAAGTTATTTTTCTTATTTTTTTAAACTTTAGACATTTCCCCGTGGATTCGATATCTCGAGCCTTAATCAAAAAGTCCTATAATACTTGATAAATGATACGTATACTTGCATAGTATCCTATATTATAAATAAATAAATTATAATTTCATATCTAAATCAGAAGTATAAATATTTGGAATCAATCATCGGTGTCCTAAAGAATATGATCCCCCGTAAAGGATAATGTCATCAACAATGTATCGCTGCTAACTGGATGAGGATAATTGCTTTTTGCCCACCCCCGAAGTCTTTGCCGCATGATTCCTCGCAATCCTTCCTTCAAAAGGTCTACCGTGGACAGTAACAGATCAGCTTAGAATTTTTTAGCAAGCCTACCATAACCGTGCTCTCCGTTTCAAGCCATCTACCTAAGCTGCTTAATCGGGTTCAGGCTGTTCGAGGGGATTTCATTCTCCGAGAAGGCAGCTCTCTCTTTCTATGGCCTTTTCGTTGGAGATTATTCCATAAGCTTCTTCCTACTAATGAAATTTTTAACTAAGGGCCTTAGGCCCTTCTTGCGCATGGTGTCGGAAGCAAAGGAGCGATTGCTGCATCTATTTTTTGTATGTAGGTTCTCTCAGCAAATCTGGGCTTCTTTCACAAGGCATTTAATTTTGGATTCCTCTTCAAATCTTTTTGGGCCCACCTTCAATTTGCCGGTCTAATTGGAAGGATGCTAATGTTGGTGTCATTCCATTTTTCAATCGCTTTTTTCTTTGGATGGCTAGAAATCGGCTATTATTTAGGGTGTAGGACATCTCTGGCTGGAGCAGGTGGTCAAAAATCGCATTTCCTTTTCTACAGAAGTTGAAAAATACAAGAAATTCCCCAATATTTGCCCCTCCCCTTATTGCAAGGTTGGTCCCTATCGTGATCACTATGGTTGTTTGGAAACCCACTCGCTTCCCACTTGTTAAGGTTATACAGATTGGCGCTTCTCTAAGCTGGATGGAATTTTTGCAGACTATCTGTGAAATGTCTTTGTTCTTCCATGCTCCTGTTTATTGCTTCGATGCCCCGGAATCTAAATTTATTGTAATAATTGAGTAATCAAGCTTGCTATTTTGATTTTACTCATCTACCTTCACAATGGAAGGGGACTCAATGTGCTACTACAAATGCTTTCTGACTCGAGAAATCTTCTCCTTGACACCACCACAATGGGTTCAGACGATCAATTCCCTTAGATCCCATATTATCACAACTTCTATTTCATAGGGAAGGCAATAGACCTGTAAATTGGTTAGCTAGATATGGAATATACTCCTCCTTTACTATAGTCTCTTCTAACACCCCACCCTTACCAGATTGGGACCCCCGAATGCCCCACATCTCAGAGTTGTAAATTGATTCTTATTATATATATATATTAAAAGATAAGGACCTTCATAAATAAGAATCTCACCTCAATCTTTAAAGAGAATATTATACCTAAATAAAAAACATACTCTTTTTGGTGCATTGCTACTGAACATTCGTTCATCAAAATTCAGCCAAAATTATAGCAAATTTCCAGGTTTCTCTCATTTTGCTAACTCCAAGAATAAGATTTGGATTTTTAGTAGAAAGGAGGTGTCGTCCGTTTTGGATTGATCACCATTGAGCATTCTTCTCCACTAGCCGGGTGATCCATGAAAAAGTACCCATTTTTATGCCTCGATTTTTATCAAATTTTTAAGGATATTATGCTTTAATGAAAGGTATTTTTGTGTTTTTGGATATAAGTGATGCAAAAATGTTTAAGAAGAAAAAAGTGAAAAGGAGTGAGCAAAAAGGAGCAAAAATGGAGCGAAATGTAAAATTGTCGTGGGCTCATCGATTCGGCGCCTGGGGCGTCCGAACCGCACCTAGGCGCTTAATCCGCGCGTCTAAGCGCCAGTCGATACGAGATCTCACAATATTTCAAGACTTTTGACAAATATTTTGATCTGTTAGCGGTTATCGGACCCTTCTAGGAAGACGGCAAATTGTTCCGGTTTATATGACATGTGACAATGTATCGGACGTCACCATTTTAATCATGAAGAGGTGCTATCTAAAGTGAAGAGGTGTGAAGAATCGATTCAGAGTCCCGCCTAGGCGCCGTACACACCTTCTAGAAGATTCATCGAATGTGGACACATTTGAAGAGGTGCCTCGAGGTAACCCTCAAGCCTATAACAGAGGGTACTCCTTCGTAAAATTCGCCCCATCTAGTGAGAGAATTAGAGAGATACTTGAAGCCACATTTTACTTTATCCTTCATAAAATTAGTTAGTTATTTTATTTAGAGTTTGTATTGAGAGTTTAAAGAGTTGGTTCTTTTCAAGTTTATTTGCTTTAGAGTCGAGGAATTCGTAGGTTCGTTAGGAGAAACACTTTGTGAGATAAGTATTTGTACTCTTATTCAAAGTTTCATTATCATGTTTTGTTCTTTAAATTCAATGTGTTCCCGAGTAGTTGTCACCTTCTCCTTCCAATCGGAGAACTAAAAACCATTTATATTTTAAAACATTGTGATGATATTATACAGGATTTTAATTTAGTATTTAAATCGTCATTTAAAATTGCTAAAATCTGTTGAAGAATTTTGATACCTAGAAGGAGATTAATTTAACTAGTAGATATCACATGAATCCTTGGATGGGCCGAAGGCCTCGTGCGGGTTATTCAAGGTGAAATGCAAATAAATATAGTATATTATATAATGGACGCAGAATCGATGTTTTCAGCCAGAGACTAAATTCTTTGATTTGGCGTATGAGAATAAAGGGTCACTAGTAGGGACGACTATACCACCCTCGACATCTAGTGGAAGGTGAGCCAAAATTAATCCATTCTACTAACAATACATCCGTACCTAATCTACAAAGAAGCAATGGATTTTACACCTCGATCAAAGGTAAAGAATATGAACGCTCTATTCGGCACAATACCATAAATTTATATTCTCCTCGAAATATTATCATTATCTTGGGAAACCTTGATTAATTGAAAGGAAGAAAGTTATTTTTTTAATGTTATTTACATCAATCATTTGACATAGCCTTTATTATTGCATCTAGTAAATTTAAAATATCAAATTTATAACTATGTTAAATACTTAAAAATAGAATTAAAATATTTAAAAATCCATAACTCGCTCCTGTGTGGACGATACTAGGGTCTTTGTTTCAAAAGCCCTTTATTACTGATACGATACGTATACTTGCGTAGTACCCCTAGTGTAAAATATTTTTGCTAAAATTATATTTATATACACTACCCACTATTATTATCTATTACATATATTTCAAAAGCATTAATTATTATATTTATTAATGTATTGATTGCGGGTCAAGTTTTTGGCGCCGTTGTCAGAGGAGCAGAGGTAAATTATTAGATTTTAAATATTTTTATTTTATTTTATTCATTTTCTTTTATTTTCAAAAAATATAAAATACCAAAAAAAAAATAAATAAATATATATAAAATAAATAAAAATTTACTAATAAATAGAGATTTTTTTTCTTGCTAATTTACTTTTATGTGTAGTGTTGGATCTCAAGAGTATTACCTCAACATCCCATCAAGAACCGTTAAAGAATTAAAAAGAAATAAACCTTCAAAAATCCAAGAGATGGCTAATTTAAATAACAATTTTCAAGATCCAATTGGAAATAACAGAACAAAATGTTTACAAACCATTAAGGGATTATGCTAACCTACACTTGATGAACTTCATAAAAGAGTATTCAAATACGACTGATGCTAATTCTTTTGTTTAAACCATCTATCATTCAAATGGTTCAAAATAATCAATTTAAAGGAACACCAAATGAGGATCCAAATTTACCCTTTGCTAGTTTTTTAGAACCAGGTTACCTTAAATATAACAATGTTTTTTATGATTCTATTAGACTTAGATTCTTTCCTTTTTCTTTAAGAGATAAAGAAAGATGTATTAAACTCATTAGCAACAGTTCTATTAAAACATACCGAAATGACACAAAAATTCTCGCTAAATATTTTACTCCTTCTAAACTATTAAATTAAGAAATGATATTACTTCATTTAGTCAATTTGACGGGAGACAATTTATGAAACTTGGGAAAGATTTAAAGAACTATTAAGAAAATGTCCTCATCATGCTTTACCTTAATCGTTTAATTATTCAAACATTTATAATGTGTTTAATTGATCACTAAAATCATTTATCACGCTCAGTCACGGAGGTTTTGTACTGTTCAAATCATTCAAGCCTTATACTTTCAATGAAGAACGCTAACAATAATTTTCAATGGCCTCTCGAAAGGATTACCCTAAAAGAATGTCAAGTATTCAAGATAACGAGGCCTTTTCTATCTTAAATACCACAAGTAGAAGGTAATATCTAGGAAATTAGATAATTTTGCCATCAACATATCACATAACAACTCTTCTAATATCAAGATTCTCAAACTATTGAAACTTTACAAGCTATTGCTAGTAAAAATAATTCGTATTCAAATTATTATAATCCTGGATTGAAAAATCACCCTACCGTAACTGGAATAATCAACAATAACAATGAAAAGTAATAATCAATCCCATCCAACTTAGAATTGAATAATCAAGTAATTTCAAATTATAAACCACCTGAATTTAATAATCAACAGAAAAAGTTATCAATAAGAATTAATTTTACAAATGAGTAATCAATTACAAAATCAAATATTGTTATTCGTAATATCACAATCAAATGGGACAAATTACACTTTAATTAATTACAGACCTCCAGGAACACTTCCTAGTAATGTTTAAATTAACTGCTATAAAAACTGGAAAAGAACATGAACATGTTAAAGCTATACAACTTAGAAGGAAAGAAATTAAAAGAAAGAATGCAAATGAAATTGAAAAAGATCGAGGTCAAGAGATCAAAACATAAAAAAACTCCTTCTCCTAATCAAGATCAAACTATTTCTATTAATGTGGAAGTCAAAACCACCACCACCTTTCCTCAAAGATTGAAGTAGCAGAAGCTTGATCATCAATTTTCTATGTTTTTTGAATTTTTTAAGAAACTTACTATAAACATACCTTTTGATCAAGCTTTCTGAACAGATAACTTATGCAAAATTTAAGCTGAGGATATATTATGTAAGAACAAAAATTCTAAGCCTTTAAAACCGTTGCATTGCTTAAGAATGTAGTGCAATAATTCAAAAAGAAATTACCTCATAAACTTAAATATCCTTGCTTTTACTATACCTTCGCTACCTATAAAAAATTTTCGTTAAACGCTGATGCGATTTAGGACAAGTATTAATCTCATGCCATTTTCATTTATCGAAGGTCAATTCTCAGAGAGATTACTCTCACCACTGTAACCCTTCAGTTAGCTGATAGATCTATCACTTACCCTAAAGGAGTTATAGAGATGTACTTGTTAAAGTAGATAAATTTATCTTTTATTTAGATTTTATCAGACGATATGGAAGAAGATAAAGAAATACCAATTATTTTAGGGAGACCTTTTTCTAGCTACCTGACGAGCTTATGATTGATGTGCAAAAGAGAATTAACTATGAGAGTTAATGATCAAGAGATTAAATTCAATGTTCTTAAATCAACGAAGTACCCTAACAAGAAAAATGCTATCGGAATACTATTTTTGATTTTATAATTGAAAAACACTATCGAGAAAATGTAAAATCATTCCCAAGAAGAAATTCGAATTTTTAACCGATGAAAATGAAGAACTAAAAGAAGAAGAATTATTTAAAGAAACCTGATATTGTGGATAACCGGAAACTTTAGACGTAACTCAAAATGATACACTTTTACCTCAATTTAAAAAGCCCCGAACCGGAATTAAAATGTTACCTTCTATATTTAAAGTATGCATCTCGAAATTCATTAACTTTACTCGTTATTATTTCTTCTGGAGCTAAGTTTAGATCAAGAAGAAAATTATCAGAGTGTTAAAGAATTATAAGAAAGCTTTTGTCAAGACTATTGCTGATATAAGAGGAATGTCTCTTCCATTCGTATGCATAAAATTTTAATGAAAGAAAATTTTTAACCCAATATCAAACCACAAAGAAGATTAAATCACCATTGAAGAGGTGGTTGTTAAAAAAGAAATTTAAAATGGTTAGATGCTGGAATTATTTATCCTATTTCGGATAAATGAATTCGGTAAGTTCTATTCATTGTGTTCCAAAGAAAGGAGGAGTAACTGTCATTATCAATGATAAAAATGAACTAATTCTACAAGACAAGTTAATGATGGCTAATTTGCACTTCGATTATCGAAAGTTAAATGACGCCACTAGAAAGATCATTTTTCTTTACCTTTCTTGGATTAAATGCTCGACAAATTAGGTGGACACTCATATTTCTATTTCTTCTTGATGGATATTCCGGTTATCATCAATTACTTATCGCTCCCGAGGACCAAGAGAAAACAACATTAGAAAGTCCTTATGGAACATTTGCTCTTAGAAGTGAATGCCTTTGGTTTATGTAATGCACCAAACTTTTCAATGATGTATGATGTCAATATTTTCAGATTTGATTGAGCAAAGGAATTGAAGTATTCATGAACATTTTTCAGCTTTTTGGAACATCTTTTGAAGATCTTGTTTGGAAAATTTTTCCAAAGTTCTGAAAAAGATGAAGAAACAAATCTAGTTCTTAACTAGAAAAAATGTCAATTTAGGGACACAGAAGGTATATTGTACTTGGTCATGCTTCACAAAAAGGGATGGAAGTTGATCGTTTAAGTGAAAATTATCATGAACTGCAACCTCTCCTACTACTGTTACCGATGTGAGAAGTTTTCTCTCGGGTCATGCTAGATTTTACAGAAGATATAAAGATTTTTTTTAAAATTACTAAACCTCTTTGTCATTTATTGGAAAAGAAAGCTAAATTTGAATTTAATGAAGACTCGTGTTAATGCTTTCAATATTTTAAAAGAAAAATTAATAACTGCAGACTGATCATAATTATTGGTACCTAATTGGAATAAACTCTTTGAATTAATGTGCGATGCAAGGGATTTTGCAATTGGAGCTGTATTGGGACAAAAATATGAGAAAATTTTTAAAGTTATATATTATGCTAATAAAACTCTTACTGAAACTCAAAGAAATTACACTACTTAATTAAGAAAGAGCTTAAAGCCTATAAAGATATGCCTTTAATAAATTTAGACCTTATTCTCTTAAACCAAATGCATAGTTCATACGACTATTCCCATACAATATTTAATATTGAAAAAGATGCTAAACCTAGACTTGATAAGATGGGTTTTACTTCTAAAAGAATTTGATTTTCAAATAGTGGATAGAAAGGAACGGATAACCAAATTGCCGATCATTTATCTAGAATTAAGAATGATGTTATTACTAAAGAAAATATCAATGAGAAACTTCCAGATGAACATTTGTGTGTTATTCAAGGATGCCAAACACCTTGGTATGCAGATATAAGGACTATTTACCGAGCAATATTTTACCTTATGGATTAGATAACAAATTTATTAAGAAATTTAAAAATGATGCCGAATCTTATATTTGGGAAGATCCTCATTTATTTAAATTAGGAATAGATTCCGTAATTCGTAGATGTGTACCTTATGAAGAAATCATGCTATTATTCTAAAAATGTCATGATTCCGAATATGGATGACACTTTGGAGTAGATAAAACTACATTTAAAATTTTAAATTCGTGATTTTATCAAGCCTACCTTATTTAAAGATGTGAGACATTATGTGAAAACATGTGATCGATATCAAGGATGGGAAATATATCCAAGAAAGATGAAATGCCTTTAAACTATATATTGGAGTCAAATTTTTGATATATGGGGTTTAAACTTTTTATAAACGTTTAAAATAGAATGTTCTGAAAGATTTATATTTTATTAGCAAAGCTGATTACGTATCAAAGTGGAATGAAGCTGTAGCTTTACCTCGTTGTGATTCCAAAAGTGTTTCAAAATATTTAAAGAAGACGATTTTTTCAAGATTTGGAATGCCTAAGGTAATTATCACAGATGGTGGAAGTCATTTTAAATATAAGAATTCAATATTTATCGGAAAAATTTGGAATCAAATATTTAATTTGAATCGCATATCACCCACAAACAAGTGGTATGGGTGAAGTATCAAACGTAGAAATTAAAAGAATTTTAGAGAAGACTCAAGAATCCTAAAAGAACGATTAGATTTATAGACTTGATTCTTCATTATGGGCCTATAGAACAAATGCTATAAGACACCAATCGGAAGTCACCTTTACTCGCTAGTTTATGGTGCATTGTCACTTACCTCGTCGAACTTGAACATAAAGCTATCACATAAAGGAGTTTAATTTTGATTTTAACATCAACAGAGAAAAACGATTATTGCAATTAAATGAGATGGATGAAATAAGAAATGAATCATAAGGAAATGCAAGGATTTATAAAGAGTAAGCTGAAAATATTGCTAATGACAAAAAGGTTTCGTGAAAATATTCGAGCTCGACAAGAAGTATTACTATTTAATACTCGTTTAAGACTTTTTTCCTGGAAATGGCATCAAAATGGATAGGACCGTATATAATTGAAAAAGTATACCATTATGGAGTCAAAGGATATTAAAGATCCCAAAACGGGAAAAATTTTAAAGTTAATGGATTAAGATCAAGCCTCATTCTTTGGGAGATATTAAAAAGATTTATAAAGAGGTTTATGAGTTGTGTCTACTTGATTAAAAACTTAATTAGGTCGTCGACTACGTTAAACCAAGCGCTTCGTGGGAGGCAAACCATGTTTATTCGTTGTTTTGTGCGTTTCTTTACATTTTTAATGTAATGTTATGCATCGGGGCCTTGTTTAGACTTTATATTACTTTAGAAAATTTTGATGCTAACAAGTCTTTATCGACTTAAGCTGAAAATTATCTCAAATATATAAAGCTTAGACATTGGATCACTCTATTTCATATATGAGTAAAAGGAGATCAAGTTAACCTTCATTATGATTGCTTATAATTTGTGTTATCGAGTCTATATTGATCTTACCATTCTAAATTACCTATTTCTTTGGAGAACGAAACTTTGAAATTTTTACGTTAGGCGAAACGGAATGAACATGGTTCCGGCGCCTAGTCGCCGGATTTGGCGCCGGCGGCCGAGTAAGCTGTAAGGCCGATGGTCCGGCACCTAGACGCCGATTCGTTCTTAAACGCCGTAGTAACCGTAGGTTGGACCCGTCCGGCGCCTAGGCGCCGTACGGGAGTGCCTGCCACGTTGTGCCACGCATCATGTCAAAACCGAAAATCTTCGGGGCTATTCACACGATTTTCTCTTATAAATTACCTTATCTTCATCTCCAATCCCTATGCAATCATTATTTCGAGTTTACATAAACGATTCGAGATTAGGAGAGGATTTTTCAAGAAATGGAGAGGAGAAATCTTTGGAAGAGGCAAGCGACAAGGTTCAAATGATCCTCAACCTTACTTCAATGGTTTCATCGTTGTAAGCTGAGAAAATTCTCGGGGCCGTCTAGATAAGCTCAAGCAACAATTTAAAAACATTGAGACCACCATGAGATGTTTCATCAAATCGAACATCCGGAATGGTACAAAACTTTAATTTGATCATCTAGTGGCTTATCAAGATGCTCAAGTGGAGATGTATTCGAAGAACAATTGGATCGACGATAAAACGGCTAAGGATTTTCCAAGAGCATTAGTATTCTTCCCGCAGGCTACAATCTTCATTGTGAAGATAATGGGAATTAGATAGTGATGTGGTGAGATTGTGATTTATCTAATGCGTTGTTGTATCGATTTAGTGAAGCGATCGTGTATGTTTGTGTGTTTGCTTTCATGTTCAATGTGAGTTGTATTTGCTTTCAAATTTGTGTTGTTTAACCGTTGTTAGAACTTGAATCATGTTATGATACTATCTGAATTGTATTGAGCCCAAAATTGAAAATCATGAATGGAATTAGAAGAGTTTGATTTAAACTTGTGTTTAATTGCTGGATTTAATTTTAATTTTTTGCAATTCTTGGAAAATATTTTGGAAGATGGAAACTGAAGCAATACTCTTATATGAGTAATTAGAAGTTTAATTTATAAATTTGGGTGGAAAATAAAATTCTTAAAGTGATTTTTTTTGAAAGAAGAAGCCCTGCGCCCTAGCGCCCGAATTCGGCGCCTAGGTGCCGATTCGCGTTTACCCGAAAATCACCATTTAAACCCCCATTAGCCATTCGTGACGATTAAGCTTCATCTCCTTCCTTAAGAAAACCCACCTTCTAAATCCATTTTGAGGTCAAAAGACCAAGATTTTGAGCCCGAAATCACTTGATTTCTTCATCTCATGTCAAATCTACACTCTAATCCATTTAATTTTTATTTTCACCATAATTTTTCCTATTTTTTGGCTAAAAACTGAAATTTTGAGAAAAATTTTGATTTTAATGTTTCTAATGAATTTTTTAAACTCATTTTAAGTTTCTTAGGCTTAAAAAGAGTTTAAAACTTTTTGATTCCTTAATTTATTTGTGTTTTGTTTCACGTTTAGATGGCACCGAAATCTAAGCGAGCAAGTTACATCATGCGCTCGCATTTCAATATCATTAATTTGCGACGTCCAGTAAATTTATCTCGTAGCAAAGCTTTTACAATCCCGGTGAAATGATCGAGAACACGATCGTTGTGCACAACCGGCAACGATTATGTTATTTCACCGCGTCGCGTCCCGCCGTGCGCGAATTTTATGCTAACTATTCGGATGCGGAAGACTAGTGAAGCCTTTTCCAGAGGTGTTGAGTAGATTTACTCCGAAAAAGGATCAATGTTTTTTATGGACCGCCACCTACCATCGAGTGCCACTTTGCCCGATTATCTCCATTTGAGGGAGATCTCGAGATGATTATCGCTATTCACCGATGGCACTCGGAGCTTCGTAAGATCCGAACTATAAACGGGTAAATTTCAAACTTATAAGTTAAATGGTATTTCAAAGGCATGGCATTACTTTATTTCCACAAGACTTATACCTTCCAATAACCAGAGAGAAGTGACTAGAGATCAAGCTATCATAACCAATACATTTAGAGAGGAAGCCGAGATGTTCTTAGCATATTATTTATGATTTTGTGGAGTCTACTGCTAGATCCAGTAATTTGCAGGACTAGGATTCCCATCTCCGATTTATACTTTACGGAACAAATGGAGTCATCAAGTAATATTTCTGAAGAAGCTGAAGTCTACCAAGCACTGGGCAAGAGAGTGTTAACATCTGGCATCGGCTCTCGTGGGAAGAGACTGCCACCTCCTCTACTTCTGCACCTACTCCATGTAGAGCCTCCACTCGTACTTTCTACTTCTGTCAGTTTGTTACCTGCTTAGTTTTGGGAATCGATGTATGATCAATTTCTCGGAGCAGCAGAATGAGTTATTTCTAACTCATCATAGAGTTGATACTATGGATAAGAAAATTGATCATCTATCCGATTGCACCTGCAGAAAGAGGGAGTATGATGCTGAACATTCGGGAGTCTTTAGTTAGATTCTAGAAGGGTGAGCATGATATTCGGGGCTTCAACCTGTCCAAGATTTTCACCATATGTTGATCCTAAGGATGTAGAGCTTTTGGTGATGACGATGACGAGGATACAAGAAGTGATTAGTAGTCCGATTTACCTCCGAGATGTGCCGATTCGTTGTTAGTTTAGTTTTTGTTTGCTAAACATTGATTGTTGTTTGTTGTTTACTAGTTTAGATAACTTGTTTTCAGAGACTTTGCATGAATTGTTTAATGTTGAGATCAAGTGATATTTAGCGTACCGAAATTTGAATGAATTTGTGTTTATTTTTGTTTTGGGCCTACTACTTAGTATTCTAGAATAGTTAGTAATGTTATTCTATTTATGTTAGTAATATGCTTATTTAATTCAACTTACCGCTATATAAAAAATTAAAAAAAAAAAATTTGAGTCTGCTTACTTTTATATGCTCATTATTTCGTAATATTCATAAAAAGCATGTGTAGAAGTAAATTATATTTCTTTCTAGAAATTTTTTTGATACGTTTATAAAATTCATTTTTCTTGAATTATACTTTTCTTTCTCTCATACTTTATTTTTTATGTGGTATACTAAAACTTAAGTTTGGGGGGAAGGGAAAATACATGCAAATTTAAATTTTATTTGTCCTTAATAAACTAATATTTCTTAAAAAATCTTTAACATAACATAAGGAATGAAGAATCTATTTAAGATCACTTAAATTTTTTGAAATTATAAATAAAATTAGTAAATCCTAACTGTAAATTTTAATAACTTTGATTTATTTTAAGAATAAAATTATTTAACTTAAAGAAGAATAAGATTAAGAAACTTTTCTATCGATAATAGAAATAATTGAATTCTTAGAAGTATTAAGAAATAAAAATTATAATCAAAAGAAAAATTGGAAAGTCTTTTGAAATTTATTCATGTTATAATAATTATGAAAATGTAAAGTTTTAGCAACATAAGTTAAGGATAAGAAGTTCAAAATCATTAACAGACTATCCGTATATAGTAATCCTCAATGTGAAAAAAAAAAGAGAAGAAAAGAAAAAAAAAAGAGGAGAAGTCGAGGATATGCCTAATCAAAAACCGTTCATCAATTATCTTATACGAAGAAAAAACTAGTTACATACTTTACTTAATTTTTATGCATGAATCTTTATTTAGGAAGGACTTTTCATGAAAATCTTTTTCTTGTAAATAATCTATGTGATCTTAATATAATAAAGTTCTATTATTTTCGAAATGAATGAAAATTTTGAAGTCTTATGATTTCAGTAGTCGAATATTCTTTAAATTCTTAAAATTAAACTTAGTGAAATTTGGTTAATGATTTACCAAAGTTTCATAAGATCAAAAATTAAAAGGGAGTATTAAATATTTATTTCATTCCAAATGTTATACATTTTATATAGTAAAAAGGGTTACTTCGAGGACAATTAACGTTTAAGTTTTGGGATTTTGATCCATGAAAAAAATACCCATTTTTATGCCTTCGATTTTTATCAAATTTTTAAGGATATTATGCTTAATGAAAGTTATTATTTTTGTGCTTTTTGATATAGATGATGGAAAAATGTTCAAGAAGAAAAAAAAAGTGAAAAGGAGCAAAAATGGAGCCAAATGCAAAATTGTCAAAATTATCGTTCGGGTTCTCAGCGCCGTAATCCGCGCCTAAGCGATAGGTCAGACACAGATCCGTCAAGATTTGCACGACTTTTGACCGTTATTTTGACCGTGTTAGCGGTTATTGACCTTCTAAGATTGCTGTGCTGTTCCCGGTTTATAGGATATGTGATGTAATGGACGCTAAACGGTTTTAATCGCGAGGAAGTGCGATCTAAAGTGATGAGGTGCTAAGAACTGACGAGAGCCTCGGCACCTAAGCGCCGTACACACCTTCTAGAAGATTCATTTAATGTGGACAATTCTTGAAGAGGTGCTCGAGGCAACACTCGGTTTGGTAACAGGAGGGTACTCCTTCGTAAAAAATTGCCCCCCATCTAGAAATTTCATATAGAGAGAGAATTGTAGATACTTTTTTGTGGCCACATTTTACTATACTTCATAAATTAGTTAGTTATTTTATTTAGAGTTTGTATTGAGAGTTTAAAGAGTTGGTGCTTTTAAATTTTATTTGCTTTGGAGTCAAAAAAAGAATTCAGAGGTTCAATAGGAGAAACACTTGTGATAAGTATTTGTAATTGATTCAAAGCTTTATTATCATATTTTGTCGTTTAAATTCAATATACCTGAGTAGTTAGTTTACTTTGTCCTTCCAATTATGAAAAGATAAATAAGTTAATATAAAATTTGTTGAGAATTTAAAACTATTTATATTTTAAAACATTGTGATGGATATTTATACCAGATCTTAATTTACTATTTAAATCGGCCATTTAAATTGTTATAATCTGTCAAGAGTTTTGATACCTAGAAGGAGATGAATTTCATTCAGTAGATATCACAGAATCCTCGTGTCGAAGGCCTTGTGCGGGTTATTCAAGGTGATGTGCAAAAATAGGAAGAGGTTGTATAATGGGCGTAGAATTGATAGTTTTTAGAGGACAGACCAAATTCTTATGATTTAGCTTATGAGAAGAAAGGGTCACAAGAAAGGCCGACCATTGCCACCCTTGACATCTAGTAGTGTGACCCTAGATTAACCCATTCTACTAACAATACATCCGGACCTGATCTATAGGCTAGCCAATGTTCTTTACACCTGTATCAAAGGGTAAAGAATATGAATGCTTCTATTTGTGACAATACCATAAATTTATATTCTCCACGAATATTATCATTATCTTAGAAAATCTTCGATTAATTGAAAGGATAAAAGTTGTTTTTTAATTGCTATTTACATCAATTTATTTCATTACCGTTTTATTATTGCATCTAGTAAATTAAAAATATCAAAATTTATAACCATAAAAGAAATAATTAAAAATAAAATTAAAAAAATTTAAAAATCCATAACTTACCCTCGTGATCGATATCGTCTGTTTCAAAACACTATATTACTTCGATACGATATGCAGGTCAGTAGTACCCCTAGTGTGTAAAATATTTTTGATAAAAATTATATTTATATAAAATAGCCGCTATTATTATCTATTACATATATTTGAAAGGATTAATTATTATATTTGTCATCAACAGGATTGCGGGTCAAGTTTTTGGCACCGTTGTCGATTGAATTTTTAGCAATTATATATTTAGCGTGGGTCATCAAGTATTGTGTTTTTTCTACTTTTTTTGCGCTTGTAGGACAAATTTGACACAATCACTGGGAGCAATCTAGAACACGCAGCAACATGACCTCCCCTCGGGATGTTGGGGGGACGCAACTGTATCACAACCCTAATCTTAACACTTCGACTTCATTTTGTGATAACATTCAATCACCGGTCTCTTTAGATATGGGATTTAGGGGCTCTCCTTTCACATGGAAAAGAAGTCACACTTGGGAGAGGCTAGATCGTTTTTTGGTTAATGCTCATTGGAACTCCCAATTTTTACTTACTTTTTGTTACTCACATGTCCCTTGCATGTTCGATCACGTACCTTACTCTTAACCATTTCGCTCTCCTCCCGCTAGTGTATGAAGACCCCCTTTCTCGTATATCAAAATATTTGGTCCACTCTCATCCCAATTTATTACAATGGATGAAGGTTCATTGGAGGGGGGTGTGAATCATCATAACTTCGATTAACTGTGTATGCTTCTATCGAAATTAGTAAAGAACTTAAAAGGTGGTGTTGGAAGGAATTTGGCAATGTCTTTCTCGTATGGAGGAGGCCGAGAAGGATGTCCAAACAAGTAGAATCTCGTGTTCAAACCGGGGGATTACCGAATTTCAACTATTGTCGCTCGCTTAAGCTAAGGCATTCCATTGAAACACGGGATCTTTCCTCAAGCAAAAGGCCTCTCTTAACTCTTTAATCGAAGGAGAGCGAAATACCGTATACTTCCATGCTTATAGCCACTGGCTTAAGGAAGTGAAACAAAATTCACAACATTAAGAAGGATACGGGGAGTGGATTGTAATAACCTAGAGATCGGGAAGGAGTGTCACCTACTATTTTCGTAAATTGGTGGAATGTTCTCTCCTGTGGATAGGGTCCCTATCAGCCTGGACATTTTCAAGATACTTACCAAGACACCAACAATATGATTCTCACCAATCCACCTACCGAAACCGAGATTTGAAATGCCCTTAACTCCATCGATACCAAAAACTCGCCGGGACTGAGCATGCATGTTGATTTGCTAAGAAGGCTTCGATTTTGTTATCAAGCAAGAGGTCATTGAGGCGCACATTTATTTCTTCCAAGGTGGGATTTCCTCGTTACTTCAATTCTTCCAACATTGTCCTCATCCCCAAGAATAATGTGCACAATAATCCTGGACCAATTTAGACTTATATGTCTCACATCTCGTTCTCGCAAAAACATCGCAAAATCATTGTAACCAGACTCCAACCACTTTTGGATAATTCGATCGGGCCTCTTCTTAACCAAACTACTTTTGTTAAGGGGAGATCCATATCCGACAACATCCTCCCGACTCAAGAGATGTTGCTCGACTCCGAACAAACGCCGTGGTAGGGGTAATTCATTCATAAGGTCACTGAGACAAAAAATCTTATGACACAATCAATCGGGGATTTTTTCCTGAGATTCTAGCCGCCAGGGTTTTCCCTGCAATTTTTGTACACTGATTCACCGATGGCTAAGTGCAAATTCACATTTCATTCTCATAAAAGGTTCTAAATTTCGTGGTTATTTCACTACTCTAAACTAGGGGACCTTTATCACATACTGCTCATTCCCGCAATGACTATTTTTCAAACCTGCTTAACCATACCTTTATTCCACAACTCCATCGTGTATCACCATAAAACTAATATCCTTATATTCCACCTCATTTATGTCGGTGATGTTATGATTTTCTCCAATGCTACTAAAAATGCTTCGTGAAGCACATAACCAAATGCCTACAGTCCTTTCAAAAGCATTCTAAGTATGATTTCAACTCTGTAAAATGCCAAATTCCTTTTTCCCCAAAAAGATCTCACCGGAGATGAAACACTCGATTCTTGAATACACCGGCTTTTTCCACTCAATTGCCTCCGAAATATCTGGGGTAGAGCTTAACATTGGCAGAACAAAACAAAGACACTGATGATGTCTGACAAGGTCAGCACCCAAATGGTCACACCTCTACTTGTCCAGTGAGGCAGGCTCACTTTACTCAAGAGTATTATCACAACACTTCCTTTCTATGTAATGAAATGACCACCATGAAGAAATGCACTCACACACTATTTGAAAGGGCTTTCAATCACTTCTTGTGGGTGTGATCCACTTTAAAAATACCCATTTTTATGCCTTATTTATGATTTAATTCTTAAGGATATTATGTTTTAATGAAATGTATTTTTATGTTTTTGGATGTAGGTGATAAAAAAAGAGTTCAGGAAGGAAAAAGGAGCAAAAAGGAGCAAAAATGGAGCTAAAAGAGCAAAGTTGTCAAAATTTTAAGCCTGACGCCTAGGCGTCAGAATCCGGCACCTAAGCGCCAGTTTGATACAGATGCAGACAAGATTGTTGACGACTTTAGGCAGTTATTTTGATGGTGTTAAGCGGTTATTAGAGCTTCTAGAAGACTGGAAGTTACTCCTAATATATAAGACATGTGATACAATGCATCTGGACGGAGGGAAACAGTTTTAATCGCGAAGAGGTACGACCCAAAGTGAAGAGGTGCGAAGATCTGGTCAAGGATTCTGGTGCCTAGGCGCCAGATTCTGGCGCCTAGGCATGGTAGTTACCTTCTAGAAGATACATTGTATTTGGATTGAATTTTGAAGAGGTGTCTTAAGCAACCCCTAGTCAAATTTAGAGCTCTATAAATAGGAGCCCATTCTACAGAGAAAATCGTACCCTATAGTCTCTTTCAATCCTTCTAACATCTTTAGTCCCTAAGCACTATATAGCCATCCAATTATTTTAGGGAGCCACCTTCTTTATTATTTAGTGAGTTTATTTTGAGTGTTAAGTGAGAGATTATTAGTGTTGTTGCTGTTGAAATCTTTTATCATTGCATCAGAGTCAGTAGGAGTCAGCGGATCACTTGAAGGAACATTCCAGATATGTATTTGTAACTTAGTTCAAAGTTTTATAAATATGTTTTGTTGTGTGAATTCAATGTGTTCTGAGTAGTTAGATTTCTTTCTCCTTTCAATTATGAAAAGATAATAAAATAATTAAACTTTGATGGAGAATTTAACTTAAAATATTTATAAAAATTGTGATGATATTAATATCTGATCTTAGTTTACTTTTTAAACTGGCCATTTAATTTGTTAAAACCTGTTGAAGAATTCTGAGACCTATCTAGAGATGAGTTCTTAACTAGTAGATATCATATGAATCCTTAGGTAATCGCAGGCTATACGCGGGTTATTTAAGATGAAGTGCAAATAAATAGGAAGATATGATTTATTGGGCATAAAATTCATTAGTTTTTAGAGTGACAGACTAAATTCTAATAATTTGATTTATAGAAAGGGAACGGGTCACTGGTAGGGCCGACCATAGCCACCCTTAGACATCTAGTAGTGTGAGCCTAGATGTTACCATTCTACTAATAAAACATCATGAACCGATCTATAGATTAGTCAATGTTCTTTATGCCTGGACTAAAGGGTAAAGAATAGGAATGCTTCTATTTGGCACAATACCATAATATAATTCTCCACAAATGTTAATTATTCTAAAAATCTTGGATTAGTTTAAAAGGAGAAAGTTGTTTTATTTATACCTGCATTAATATTTATTTTAGTGTTGCTTACTTACATTTAGTATAAATTTCATTAGATTTAAAATCAAAACGTTAAAAAGAAATAAAAATAAAAATTATTTTTAATTTGAAAAATCTAAAAATATTACTTAATATTCTAAAACTCTTCCCTGTGGGATTGATAACCAGGACTCCATTAGAGCCCTGTATTACTTGATACGATACGTATACTTGCGTTTGAAATTGTGACTTCTACAAATTATAATAATCTAAATATAACTTCATAAACTCTTTTATAAGTAAAATCACATCAAGAGTTTGACACCACTGTCAGTGATTAAATCTTCTAACAGAGGTATCAAATTCTTACATTTATAAACCCGTTTAGGCTAAGTTACGCATCGTAGTAGTAAAGTTTTTGGCGCCGTTGCCGGGGAAGATAAGGAAAATAAGTAGGAAAGTTAAAAAGACATTAATTATTTATCAAATTAAATATAATTTATACACTTTTATTTCTTTAAAATAAAAATATAAAATATAAAAAAATAAAAATAAAAATACCAAAAAGATTTTAATTTTATACGTAGTTCTGGATCGGAAGGATTATTAGCTTTTGATTCTGAATTAGAAAGAATAGTTAAAAGAATTAAAAAGGAAAACAAGGTAAACAAATTTAAAAATATCAGGAAATGACTAACTTAAATAACATTAATCAAAATCCAATAGAAATCAATGAACAAAATATTTATAAACCTTTAAGGGATTATGCAAACCCTACAACTGATGAACTTCATATTATTATTTAAATGACAGCTGTACATGCTAATTCTTTTGAGCTTAAACCTTCTATTATTCAAATGGTTCAAAATAATCAATTTGGAGGAACACTTAATGAGGATCCAAATTTATACCTTGCTAGTTTTTTAGAACTTTGTGCTACCTTTAAATATAATAATATTTTTGATGATGCTATTAGGCTTATACTCTTTCATTTTTCCTTAAAAGATAAATCAAAGATGTGGCTTAATTCATTAGCAACTTGTTCTATTAAAACATGGGCAGATATAACACAAAAAATTACTTGCTAAATATTTTCCTCCTTCTAAAACTACTAAATTAAGAAATGATATAACTTCATTTACACAATTTGATGGAGAAATAATTTATGAAGCTTGGGAAAGATTTAAAGAATTATTAAGAAAATGTCCTCATCATGCTTTGCCAGATTGGTTAATTATTCAAACATTTTATAATGGACTTATTGGATCACTTAGATCAATTATTGATGCTGCTTCTGGTGGTTCTTTAATATCTAAGACATTTGAAGAAGCTTATACTTTAATTGAAGAAATGACTAATAATAATTTTCAATGGCCTTCTGAAAGGGTTAATCCTAAAAGAATGGAAAGTAATCAAGATAATGAAGCCTTTTCTATTTTAGCTTCACAAGTGGCTATAATATCTAAGAAATTAGATAATTTTGCTATTAATATATCTCATGTAAGTAATGATAATTTTGCAAATACTGATGATACTCAAACAATGGAAACTTTGTAAGCTATTGCTAGTAAAACTAATAACCCTTATTCCAATTATTATAATCCTGGTTGGAAAAATCATCCTAACTTTAATTGGAATAATGGACATCAATAATGGAGTAATAATCATGTTAATCCAAATTGGAACAATCAAGGAAATTCAAACTTTAGACCAACTTACCCTCTTGGTTTTAATAATCAGCAGAAAAAGTTATCCATAGAAGAATTGATCTTGCAACTAAGTAATCAAAACACTGCTATTCGTAATATTGAGAATCAGATGGATTAAATTGCTAATTTTATTAATTACAAATCTTAAGGAACACTACCTAGCGATGTCGAAATTAATCCGAAAGAAACTAGGTAAGAACATGAACAAGCAAAAGCTGTACAACTTAGAAGTGGAAATGAATTAAAAGAGAAAATTCGAAATGAAATTGGAAAAGAGAGAGAGGTAGAATAAATTGAAAAACCTAAAGATACTCTTTCTCCAAGTAAAGATCAGACTGTAATTCCTATTGAAGTGGAAGTTGAAAGACCACCACCACCTTTTCCTCAAAGATTAAAACACCAGAAGCTTAACCATCAATTTTCTACGTTCTTTGAGATTTTTAAGAAACTTACTATCAACATTCCTATTACTGAAGTGTTGGAACAAATGCCAAGCTATGCAAAATTTATGAAGGATATTTTAAGTAAGAAAAGAAAGTTTGAAGCTTATGAAACTGTTGCATTAAGTGAAGAATGTAGTGCAATAATTCAGAAGAAACTACCTTAAAACTTAAAGATCCTGGAAGTTTCACTATATCATGTGCTATTGGAGAAAATTTTTTTGGAAAAGCCTTATGTGATTTAGGAGCTAGTATTAATCTCTTGCCATTTTCAATCTTTCAAAGGTTAGATTTAAGAGAGATTTCTCCCACCATTGTAACCCTTCAGTTAGCTGATCGATCTATCACTTATCCTAAAGGAGTCATAGAGGATGTTCTTGTTAAGGTAGATAAATTTATCTTTTCTATAGATTTCATTGTTCTAGATATGGAAGAAGATAAAGAAATACCTATTATTTTAGGGAGACCTTTTCTAGCTACCGGACGTGCTATGATTGACGTGCAAAAAGGAGAATTAACAATGAAAGTTAATGATCAAGAGATAACTTTTTATGTTCTGAAATCAATGAGGTATCCTAATAAAGAAAGATGCTATTGAATGAATATTTTTGATTATATAATTGAAAAACATTATCAAGAAAAATGTAAGGTCATTTCTGAAGATAAAAATGATGAATCTGTGTTATATAATGAGTAATTAGCTAAAGAAATTTAAAAAGTAAATGAAGAAAAATTATCTAAAGAAACTCATTATATTCATGAAAACTGAGAAATTATAGACACAACTAAAAATGATATACTTTTACCCTCAATTGAAAAAACCCTAAATTGGAACTAAAAATGTTACCTGCACATTTAAAGTATGAATTTCTTAGAAATTCATTAACTTTACCTATAATTATATCTTCAGAACTAAGCAAAGATCAAGAAGAAAAATTATAGGAGTTTTGAAGAATTATAAGAAAGCTTTTGGTTGGACTATTGCAGATATAAAATGAATAAGTCCTTCAATCTGTATGCATAGGATTTTAATGGAAGAAACTTGTAAACCCACTATTGAACCTCAAAGAAGATTGAACCCAATCATGAAAGAGGTTGTAAAGAAAGAGATTTTGAAATGGTTAGATGCTGGAATTATTTATCCTATTTCGGATAGCCAATGGGTAAGTCCTATTCATTGTGTTCCGAAGAAAGGAGAAGTAACTGTAATTATTAATGATAAAAATGAATTAATCCTAACAAGACAAGTTACTGGATGACGAATTTGTATAGATTATCGAAAATTAAATAACGCCACTAGAAAAGATTATTTTCCTTTACCTTTCTTGGATCAGATGTTGGATAAATTAGTTGGACACTCATATTTCTGTTTTCTGGATGGATATTCTAGTTATCATCAATTACTTGTTGCTCCTGAAGACCAAGAGAAAACGATATTTACAAGTCCTTATGGAACATTTGCCTTTAGAAGAATGCCTTCCAGTTTATGCAATGCACCTGCAACTTTTCATAGATGTATGATATCAATATTTTGTGATCTAATCGATAAAGGAATTAAAGTATTTATGGATGATTTTTCAGTATTTGGAACTTCTTTTGAATCTTTCTTGGAAAATATAACGAAAGTTTTGAAGAGATGTGAAGAAACAAATTTAGTTCTAAACTGGGAAAAATGTCAATTTATGGTTACAGAAGGAATCATACTTGAACATAAAATTTTAAAAATAGGAATGGAAGTTGATCAGGCAAAAGTGGAAATTATTGCTGAACTTGAACCACCTAATACCGTTACTGATGTGAGAAGTTTTTTGGGCCATGTTGGATTTTATAAAAGATATATAAAGGATTTTTCTAAAATTGCTAAACCTCTTTGCCATTTATTGGAAAAAGAAGCTAAATTTGAATTTAATGAAGATTGTCTAAATGCGTTCAATATTTTAAAAGAAAAATTAATTACTGCACCTGTCGTTGTTGCACCTGATTGGAATAAACCTTTTGAATTAATGTGTGATGGAAGTGATTATGCACTTGGTGCTGTATTGGGACAAAAATATGCAAAATTTTTTAAAGTTATATACTATGCTAGCAAAACACTTAATGAAACTCAAATAAATTATACTACTACTAAAAAAGATCTTTTAGCAATAGTATATGCCTTTGATAAATTTAGACCATATCTTTTTGGAACAAAATGTATCGTACATAATGATCTTTCTGCTATTAAGTATTTAATATCTAAGAAGGATGCTAAACCTAGATTGATCAGATACGTTTTACTTTTACAAGAATTTGATTTTGAGATTGTGAACAGAAAAGGAACTGGCAACCAAATTACTGATCATTTATCGAGAATAAAAAATACTAATGAGAAGATTTATGAAGAAAATATAATTGAGAAATTCCCTGATGAAAAATTATATGTTATTCAAGGATTACAGAGGCCTTGGTATGTAGATATAGTTAACTATTTGGTTAGCAATATTTTACCATACGGGTTGAATAACAAATATATTAAGAAATTCAAGAATGATTGTAAATCATATATTTGGGAAGATCCTCATTTATTTAAAATAGGAAGAGATTCTGTGATTCGAAGATGTGTACCTTATGAAGAAACTTTTGCAATTATTCAAAAATATCACGATTCTAAATTTGGAGGACACTTTGGAGTGGATAAAACTGCATTTAAAATTTAAAATTTTGGATTTTATTGGCCTACTTTATTCAAAGATGTTGGACATTATGTGAAAACTTATGATTGATGTCAAAGAATGGGGAGTATATCCAGAAAAGATGAAATGCCTCTAAACTTTATATTGAAAATTGAAATTTTTGATGTATGGGGTTTAGACTTTATGGGACCTTTCGTACCATTATCTGGAAAGATTTATATTTTATTAGCAGTTGATTACGTTTAAAAGTGGATCGAAGCTGTAGCTTTACCTAACTGTGATTCCAAAAGTGTTTCAAAATTTTTAAAGAAGATGATTTTCACAAGATTTGGAATGCCCAGGGTAATTATCACAGATGGGGGAAGTCATTTTAGAAATATAAGAATTCAATCATTATTAGAAAAATTCAGAATTAAACAAAAAATTGCAACTGCTTATCACCTACAAACAAGTGGAATGGCTGAAGTATCAAACAAAGAAATTAAAAGAATATTAGAGAAGACTGTTAATCCTAGAAGAACTAACTGGATTGATAGACTTGATTCTGCATTATGGGCTTATAGAACAACTTATAAGACACTTATTGAAATGTCACCTTATCGGTTAGTTTATGGTAAACAATGTCACTTACCTGGTGAACTAGAACATAAAGCTTATTGAGCGATAAAGGAGTTCAATTATAATTTGAATGCTGTAGGAGAGAAACGATTATTACAACTGAATGAAATGAAAGAAATAAGAAATGAGTCCTATGAGAATGCAAAGATTTATAAGAAAAGAATGAAGAAATTACATGACAAAAAGATTTCAAGGAAAATGTTTGAGCCTGGATAAGAAGTGTTATTATTTAATGCTCGTTTAAAACTTTTTCCTAGAAAATTAAGATTTAAATGGATGGGACCATTTATAATTGAGAAAGTGTACCTTTATGGAGCTGTGGATATTAAAGATCCCAAAACTTGAAAAGTATTTAAAGTTAACAGATTAAGACTGAAGCCTTATATGGGAGAAATGAAACCAAATTACAAAGAGGCTTACAAACTAAGTCTACCTGAAATTCAATTAATTAGGTCGGGCTGACGACGTTAAACCAAGCTCTTTGTGGGAGGCAACCCATTTTGTTATCATTATGATTGTTTGTGATTTGAATTTATTTTAATTATGTTTGTTTATTGATCACACCCTTTTACTAGACCTATTTTTAAGACCGAAACTTTGAAAATTTGACGATAGGAGAATCGGAGTCGATCAAGGTTTCGGCGCCTAGGGTGCCTAAGCGCCAGAATAATCTACGTGTATCGATTATCCGACGCCTAGGCACCAGATTCCGGCGCCTAAGTGCCACAGTTACAGATCATGTAAAAACCGAAATTCTTCAGTTTTTCACACGAAATTTCCCTATAAATTAACCTATCTTCGTCCCCAATCACATAAAAACCTTAATTTCTACCAGAGCAATCTATTTTAGAGGAGTTAAGAGGAGTTTGGAAGCAATGGATAAAGGAAATCATGAAAATGAGGTAAGAGACAAATTTCCCAAAGATCCTCAACCTTATTTTAATGGTTTTATTGCTGTTAGTATGGAGAAATTGTTTAGTTGTCTGGAAAAGATTGAAGAGGAACTTCAAAGCATTGAGAATCCCTTGCACGAAATGTAGCAATCAAAACTTCAATTTGATCATATGGCGGCCTATCAAGATGCTCAAGTAGCAATGTACGAGAAGAACAAGTGGATCAATGAAAATGCGGCTTTGGAATTTCCAAGGACGTTAGTTTTCTATCAATTTGGTCCTAGCGAACTTCATTGCAAAATAGATGGTAATTAAAGATCGGTGTTGAATAGATCTCTTATGTATTATAGGTGTGATTGAGTCAAGTTCTAGTGTGTTGATTATCTAATTTGTGTGTGTTTGCTTTATTGTTCAATGTGTGTTGTTGGATTTGGAATTTGCTTTGAATTTATGTTGATTGTATTGTCTATAGAATGATGAACCTTGTTATAGTCTTGTTCTGGAATTTATTAAGTTTGGAATGGAAATTATGAATTAAAGTTGAAGAGTTTAGTTAAATTTTGTGTTTGAAATGTGGATCTTAGTTATCATTTTAAATTGACTTTGGAAATGTTTGGAAGATATAAATTGGATTAATACTCTTATAAGAGTGATTAGGAGTTAAATTTGACAAATTTTTGTGGAAAATATAAAATTTAAATTGAATTTTTGGAAAGGCGGGTCTGGCACCTAGGCCCCAGAATTCGGCGCCTAGGTGCCGGTTCGACCTGAACCCAAAACTTCTTCTTCTTAAACATCCCTACGCCATTTTTTATGCCTAAGCTTCCCTTTCCTCTGGTTTTTACAAAAAGAGATCCTTGAGATCCCATTTGAGGCTAGATTTTCAAGTTTTTGAGCTTGAAATCACTCGATTTCTTTATCCTAAGGTCAGATCAACATTCTAAACTAATTATTTTTTATTTTCACCATGGATTTTGCTCACATTGAAGAAAACCAAAATTTTGAGAAAAAAATTTGATTTTAGAGTTAAATCCATGGATTTTTAAGCTCTTTCAAGTTTGAGAAGCTTAAATTAGTATATTTTCTGTGATCTTATGAATTTATTTTGTGTTTTTATTTCACGTTTAGATGGTACCCAAATCTAAGAGAGGAAAGGAACGAGAAAATTTTAATCGTAGCAAGTTTGTCACTTCCGCTGCACATTTCTGGTACAAAGATTTTGCTATGACTCGGAAGTTTATCTCGGAGCGAAGTTTTTACAATCCGGGAGGAAGAATTGAGGATACGATCGTTGCACTCAACTGATAACGATTCTGATATTTTTTTGCTGTTGCTGTTATCCCTGTGGTTAGGGAATTTTATACCAATTTCATGGATGCTGAAGAGTATAAGATTTTTGTTAGAGGAGTTGGAGTAGGATTCACTCCCAAGTGTATCAACATTTTCTACTGCTTGCTGCCGAACATAGTGTGTTATCACTCCAGATTATCTCCATCTGAGGGAGGTTTAGATATGATTATTGCTTACCTGACTGATGGTACTGGAGCTTGGAAGGTCCAGATTGAAAAAAGGGTAAATTTTTCATCTTCTAAGCTTAATGGTGTTTCAAAGGCATGGCACTACTTTAATTCTGCTTGTCTCCTTCCATCCAATCATTTGAGCAAGGTTACTAAGGATGGAGCTATCCTCAACTATTGCATATAAGAGAGTAAGCTGATTGATGTAGGAAGTATCATTTATGATTCTGTAGAGGCAACTGCTCGCTCTAGCACTTCTGTTGGACTTAAATTTTCATCTATGATATATTCTCTGTGTGAAAGTGTGGGAGTAGTTGCTGAGCTTTCTGATGAAAAGCTCAAGTCTACAAAGCCCATAGGAAGAGAAAGCATCAGTATCTATGATCGACTTCGAGGTAAGAGTTCTACTACACCTTCTAGTTCATGACCTGCTTCTGATAGAGCTTCTACTTCAAGACCTTCTACTTTTACTACTGAGCCACCATCAAGTTTCTAGGAGCCTATGCATGATCAGTTTATGGAGCAGCAGAATGAGTTATTTCTAACTCATTGTAGAGTCGATACGATTGATAAGAAGATTGATCATCTTTCTGAGTATACCTAAAGGAAGAGTGATTATGATGTTGAGTATTCTGAGTCTTTAGTTAGATTCCTAAAGGGTGAGCATGATGTTCAGTTTCCTACCTGTCCTAGATTTTCACCGTATGTTGATCCGAAGGATATGAAATTTTCTTTTGGTGATGACGATGACGAGGCTACTGACAGTAATTAGTAGCTAGATTGACCTCTTGAGATGTGTGATTCTGTTTTTAGTTTATTTCTTGTTTGTTAGTATTGATTAGTGTGATTGCATTGTTATTTGTTAGTGTCGATTTGCTTAAGTAAATTTGTGTGAACTTTTGATATTAAGATTGTTATAGAGCATATCTTTGTGATATGTGTTAAAGACTAAAATATGGATGGATTTTTATTGCCTACGATGAATGTTTATTTCCATTTTAGCCTACTGTTTAGTTAGTAATTTTGCATGTTCTAAACATTAAAAAAAATTAAATTTTTTTTAGAAATTAACTCCTGCTCTACAAACTTTTCTATAAATGCTAAATTATTTCTATTATATACCTATTAAAGCATGTGTAGGATTAGAAATTAGTTTTTCCTTTCTACATTATCACTATACCTAAATAAATTCCTGTTTATTTTTTTCTCTCATGCTTTAGAAAATTTTATGATTCAACTATATACTAAAACTGAAGTTTGGGGGAAGGAAAAATATTTTTCAAATTTAAATATTATTTGTCCTTAATAAACTAATATTTTCTTTAAAAATATTAACATAACATAAGGAATGAAAATCTATTTAAGATAACTTAAATTTTTGGAATTTATAAATAATTTAGTAGACTTAACTAAAATTTCAATAATTTTGATTGATTTTAAGAATAGAATTATTTAACTTAAAGAATAATAAGATTAAAATTTTTTCTATTTATAGTAAAGAGAATTGTATTTTTTAAATACTAAGGAATCAAGATTATTACCTGAAAAAGAAAAGATTGAAATAATTTTTGAAAAATACTTATTAATAATGTCATATTTATTAAGTAAAAAAATGTATACGTTTTTAAATATAAGTTAAGGAAAGTGAAGTTTAAAATCATTAACAGGCTATCCAAAATAGTAATCCTCACTTAAAAAAAAAATCCAAAAGAAAAGAAAAAGCAAAAAGCAAAGAAAAGTGAGCAGAAGCTTGAGGAAATGCCTAATAAAAAATTGGCTTCACTTGAATTATCTTATAGGAAAAAAAACTGATTACATTTTTAACTTAATTTATATGAACAAATATTTTTATTAGAAAATTGTTTCATGAAAGTCTTTTTCTTGTAAGTATTCTACGTGACCTTAATATAATAAATTACAATTATTCTTGAAATAAATAAAAAATTTAAAGTCCTATGATTTGGTAGTTAAGTAATCTTTAAATTCTTAAAATTAACCTTAATTAGTGAAATTTGGTTAATGATTTGCTAAAGCATTTATAAAAAAAAAATTAAAAGGAATCTTAAATATTTAAACTTCATTCTAAATGTTATATATTATATGTAATTAAAAGGGTTACTTGAGGACAAGTAACGTTTAAGTTTAGGGGAATTTGATCCACTTTAAAAATACCCATTTTTATGCCTTATTTATGATTCAATTCTTAAGGATATTATGCTTTAATGAAAGGTATTTTTATGTTTTTGGATGTAGGTGATAAAAAAGAGTTCAAGAAGGAAAAAGGAGCAAAAAGGAGCAAAAATGGAGCTAAAAGAGCAAAGTTGTCAAAATTGTAGGCCTGGCGCCTAGGCGCCAGAATCCGGCGCCTAAGCTCCAGTTCGATACAGACACAGACAAGATTTTTGACGACTTTGGGCAGTTATTTTGATGGTGTTAAGCAGTTATTAGAGCTTTTAGAAGACTGAAAGTTACTCCTAATATATAAGACATATGATACAATGCATCTGGACGTAGGGAAATGGTTTTAATCGTGAAGAGGTGCGACCCAAAGTGAAGAGGTGCGAAGACCTAGTCAAGGAGTCCGGCGCCTAGGCACCAGATTTTAGCGCCTATGCGCGACAGTTACCTTCTAGAAGATACATTGTATTTGAAAGAAATTTGAAGATGTGCCTTAAGCAACCCCTGGTCAAATTCAGAGCTCTATAAATAGGAGCCCATTCTACAGAGAAAATCACACCCAATAGTCTCTTTCACCCCTTCTAGCATCTTTAGTCCCCAAGCACTATATAGCCATCCAATTGTTTTAGGGAGCCATCTTCTTTATTATTTAGTGAGCTTATTTTGAGTGTTAAGTGTGAGATTATTAGTGTTGTTGCTGTTGAAATCTTTCATCATTGCATCAGAGTCAGTAGGAGTCAGCGGATCACTTGAAGGAACATTTCAAATGAGTATTTGTAACTTGGTTCAAAGATTTATAAATATGTTTTGTTTTGTAAACTCAATGTGTTTTCAGTAGTTAGAATTCTTTCTCCTTTAAACTATGAAAAGCTAATAAAATAATTAAACTTTGATGGAGAATTTAACTTAAAATATTTATAAAAATTGTGATGATATTAATACCTGATCTCAGTTTACCTTTTTAAACTGACCATTTAAATTGTTAAAACCTGTTGAAGAATTCTGAGATCTCTCCGGAGATGAGTTCTTAACTAGTAGTTATCACATGAATCCTTAGGTAATCGCAGGCTATACACGGGTTATTTAAGGTGAAGTGCAAATAAATAGGAAGATATGATTTATTGGGCGTAGAATTCATTAGTTTTTAGAGTGATAGACTAAATTCTAATAATTTGGTTTATAGAAAGAGAACGGGTCACTGGTAGGGCCGACCATAGCCACCCTTGGACATCTAGTAGTGTGAGCCTAGATTAACCTATTCTACTAATAAAACATCCTGAATCGATTTATAGATTAGTCAATGTTCTTTATGCCTCGACCAAAGTGTAAAGAATAGGAATGCTTCTATTTGGCACAATACCATAATCTAAATTCTCCACAAATGGTAATTATTCTAAAATCTTGGATTAGTTCAAAATGGAGAAATTTGTTTTATTTATACCTGCATTAATATTTATTTTAGTGTTGCTTACTTAAATTTAATATAAATTTCATTATATCTAAAATCAAAACTTTAAAAAGAAATAAAAATAAAAATTATTTTTAATTTGAAAAATTTAAAAATATTACTTAATATTCTAAAAATCTTCCCCGTGGGATCGATAACCAGGACTCCACTAGAGCCTTGTATTACTTGATACGATACATATACTTGCGTTTAAAATTATGACTTTTACAAATTATAATAATCTAAATATAAATTCATAAACTCTTTCATAAATTAAATCACATCAAGAGTTTGACGCCACTGTCAGTGATTAATTCTTCTAACAGAGATATCAAATTCTTGCATTTAAAAGAATATATAAGCCGCTTTAGGCTAAGTTACGCATCCTGGTAGTCCGAAGTAGTTTACTGATTTAAATGTTGTCTCTCCTTCCTTCCCACTGTTGTCCTTTAGTTGCTATGAGAAGCTAGAAATGGTCATAAGTATCTCATTCTCCTCCCTCCACACTAATTACTTCTTCTTACGCCATTGCTTTTTATAATAAGGCTATTAAAGCCTCTATTGGGCTTACTTTGCCTGTGAGAAAAAGTAGAACCCCTGCTTTAGTTTACGGCGGTCCTCCGGCTCGGTTGAGTCGAGGTCGACGTGGATGGGAGTTGGGCTGACCGGTTGCTTCTGTCTGGGGGGTTTCGAAGATCTAGGAAGAATCTTTTATGTTACTTTGCATCTCCAGTTGCTTCCGACACTCCTCTTTCTGCTGAGTGTTGAGCAGTTTTCCTTTCTTTAAAAACTGCTATCTCTTTCAAGTTTACAAGGCTTTATGTAGAAATGGACTCAAAAGTACTTTATGATATTTTGGTGGGGGTTCTGCCTCCACATTGGGATTTTCTTTGTTTGCTTCAAAGAATTAGAGATTTTATTGCCTTGCATCAAATGAATATTGACTGGCTTTTTACAAATAGAGAAGCCAACTCCCCAGCAGATTGGTTAGCTCGACATTCTGATGATCTTCCTTTTGTAGGTTTACTTCCTCCCTCCCCTTTTCGCCTCCTTCTGCTGGGGATGCTTTGGATTTTCCATATGTTCGCTTATAATTATTATTTGGTTCATCTCACTATTGCTATGAAGGCTGTTATTTCTTTCAAAGGTATGGTGTGCTGGCTGGACAGGTTCTTTGGTTCTCTAACTTGCTTGATTAATTTCTTATGCATCATCCAGATTCATTGCTGCTTACTTCCCTACTCTCTGTGTTCGGTTTTCACACTTCTTTGTCTTTTGTTTGTTTTGGATGTACATGTCTCTTTGGGTATACTTATAGATTGGTATACAAGATTACATGTATTTTTGGAGATTATTTCTCTTTCTTCTTTTTTGCGTGGAGTTGCTAATGTGGAAATGGGAACCTCTAGGGATCTATATTTTTCTTTTACTTTCAGTTGAGGATTCACCTTCCCTCCCAATTTTTGTAAATTTCAATTATATTAACACGTAGGGAGCCACAAGCTGCTCCTCCCCCACCTAAAAAAAAGAAATACACACACACACACACACAGATATATATATATATTTATATATATATATATATATAATGGAGGCTGCTAAGTTTGCTCTGCTAGGGTTTGGGGGTCAGGGATGATCCCTTGGCGGCGCCATCGGTTTCCCTGCCTGGTAAGCTCTCTCCTCTGGTGACTGGCAGACTGGACTGGCTGTGGGTGGTTGGTGTCTCAGGTGGCCTTGGTAGTAGCTATTCTCCCCCTTCCTGGGCTCTCCAAATATGAACTTTTATTATTCCATTGGTTTGCTTGGTGAAGACCCCCTTGCTGTTTTTGAGCTTATGGTTCTGTGCTTGGATTACTTTGGCTTTCTTGCTACTTTTTTCTCTGGTTATTCTGAGTTTTGATTCCCTTCCTGGATAAAGTTTGGTTGTGTGTGAGTGCTGCCTTGTGGAGGTCATTTCTGGTTCCATTCTGATTGGGGCCTGGTGTACTTTGGTTCTTTCTGGGTGTAACCAGACTATTTCTTTCTGCTGTGCTAGAGTTTGTTTGCTTCCTGCTATGCATTAATTGCTAGACCTGTGGAGCTCTCTACTAGTTTAGAGTGGGCCAAGGCCACTTATGCAGGTGTGGTTGGCAAAGGACCCTCCCTCCTTAAAGACCCTACCCAGCTGGTCTTCCCCCAATTTCTTCATGATGCTCCAGCTGGCAAGGTTTCCTGCCCCTATATTAACCCAATTGGTGTTAAAGAAGGCTGCTCAGCTGTATTTTTCTCAGACCTTGAATTGGAGGCTCTAAATGTTGAAGTCAAACTCACTCTTATTGGGAAATTTGCACTTGGTCATCCAAACATGTAGCTGGTTAGGTCTTTCTTTGATTCTCTGGCTTTCATTGGGAAATTTGCACTTGGTCATCCAAAGAAAAATAAATCTAAAGCTAAAAAACTTACCATCTTCAGCTCAAAACAGGAGCCTGAGATCTCCCCCCTTTCACAAGGGGTAGAATCAGATCTAACTCCCACGCATCCCTCTCTCCCCCCCAAACTCTCCATGATAAACTTTCTTTGTTGGAATATTAGAGGTGTAGCTCACCCTCTATCCTTAAAAAGACTTCTTTACCTAACCAAAAAACACTCTCTTTGGTGCATTGCTATCCTAGAACCTCAGGTACACCAGTACCCAGCTAGAATTATCAACAAACTTTCTGGCTTTTCTCACTTTGCTAACTCTAATAACAAGATCTAGATATTCTGCAGAAAGGAAGTGAATTGATCTGTCTCGATCGATCACCATCAATTGGTCCATCTCTCACTCCATTTTGCTAATAATAGTGTCCTTGCCTCCTTTATTTATGATGGCTGTAGGAGTGCTGACAGAACCAACCTCTGGGAACAAATTCACCTCATCAGCAACAACATCACCTCCCCCTGGATAGTGGGAGGTGACTTCAACTGCATCTCCACTCCTGCAGAAAAGTTAGGTTGTAGGAGCCCCAATGTAAAGAATATGACGACATTCTTTGAAAACATCTTCTCAGCTAGTCTTTTTGACTTGGGGTTCAGAGGCTCCCCCTTCACTTGGAAAAGGATACTCACTTGGGAAAGGCTGGATAGATTCATGGTTAATGGGCACTGACATTCTCAATTTCTACACACCCAAGTTACCCACTTAGCCCTTGCATGCTCTGACCATAGACCCATTTTAATCACTATTTCTGCACCTCCAAGCAATATGTCCAGCCCTCCCTTTAGATACCAGAACTTTTGGTCTACTCATCCTAACTTTCACCAGTTTATGAAAGACCACTGGAAGGGTGTCTCCCATCAGGACTCCAGGATTAAATCGTGCATTCTCCACTTGAAGATCAGCAAAAAACTTAAAATATGGGGTTGGCAAGAATTTGGTAATGTGTTCTTTGCTGTAGAAGAGGCTGAGAAGGATGTCAAGGCAATTGAGGAGGAGATACAGGCAAGGAATGATCTGACGCCTCTTCTCATTGCTGCTGAAGCCAAAGTTATGAACTCTATTGATATTCAGGATATGTTTCTAAAGCAAAAGGCATCCTTAAATCATTTTACTGATGGAGACAGGAATACTTCTTACTTCCATGCCTATCTGCAATACAGAAGAAAGTGTAACAATATTCATAGCATCGAGAAGGAAAATGGGGAGTGGACTTATAACTCCTTAGAGATTGGCAGAAGTGCCACTAAGTACTTTAAGAGCTTAGTGGAATAGCCTACTGTGGACAGAACCCCCATCACCCCTGAACATTTTCATGACAAATACCACTACATAAATGGGATGGTTCTCACCAACCACCCCTCTGAAGCCGAAATGCGGAATGCCATTTCCTCCATAGACAATTCCAAATCTGCTGGCCCTGATGGTTTCACCTCTGATTTTTTAAAAAAAACTTGGGATGTCATAAAACTTGATGTCATTGAGGCTATTACCTGCTTCTTCCATGGTGAGGAAGTCCCTCAATTTTTTCACTCCTCCAATTTTATTCTCATTCCTAAAGATACTGTTCATGCTAGCTGGGACCAGTTTAGACCAATTTGCCTCACTTCTATCATCAGTAAAACAATCAGCAAAATAATTGTGAATAGACTCCAACCTTTACTGGGCAAGCTCATCAGCCCCAATCAGACAGCTTTTGTCAAGGGAAGATCCATTGCTGACAACATTCTCCTGGCTCAAGAGATGCTACTTGACCTGAATAAGCATTACATAGGTGGAAATCTTATTTACAAGCTTGATATTAAAAAAACTTATGATTTAATCAATTGGGAAGTTCTCTTAGAAACTCTTTCTGCCAGGGGCTTTCAATTTGACTTTTGTAACTTGATTAGAAGATGGATGTCTGCTAATGCACACTCCATTCTCTTAAATGGTTCCGGCTGGGGCTATTTTACTGCTACCAGGGGTCTTAAACAAGGAGGCCCCTTATCCCCCACCTTGTTCATCCTTGCCATGGATTATTTCTCTAGAATTCTCAACCATACCTTTGCTTTCCACAGCTCCATCAGGTACTATCACAAATCTACCATCCTTGTATCACATCTAATCTATGCTGATGATGTTATGATATTTTCAAATGCCACTAAGAATGCTATGAAGCATATAAGTAAATGTCTTCAAGCCTTTCAAACTCATTCTGGTATGATCTTCAATCCAACCAAAAGCCAAATTATGTTCCCCCAAAAGATTCCACAAGTGGTGAAGCAATGTATTATTGACTACACTGGTTTCTCTAGCACCCAATTACCTTTGAAATATCTTTGGGTGCAACTCAATATGGGTAGAACCAAGCAAAGGCACTTTGATGATATCCTTAACAAGATCAGCTCCTACCTAGCCAATTGGTCCCACATTTATTTGTCTAATAGAGGCAGACTCACTATCCTCAGAAGTATCCTCACCACCCTCCCTTCATATGTGATGCAAATGACTACAATGAAGAAGAGCACCCAAACCATGTTTGAAAAAGAATTTAACCACTTCCTTTGGGCTGGACAAAGAAAACAAATTCACTGGGCTTCCTGGCACAAAGTTGCTAAACCCACCTGGGTTGGGGGGCTGGGATTCGAAAGCCTAAATCAGATTATCTAGGTAAACCTTTGCAAGCTCTGGATCAAATTCAGATCTCAAGACTCACTCTGGGCCAAATTCATCTTAGGTAAATACTGTAAACACTCACATCCCTCTCAGGTCTTAAAGAAGCTGGGGGACTCCAAACTCTAGGGAGCTATGCTGAAAGTAAGGCAACAAGCTGAACATATGTATATCTAGAATCTTGGTAAAGGGGAGCTGTCTTTCTAGTTTGACCACTGGTGTCCATCTGAATGGCTTCTCCCTCGCAATAGCAGCCCCAATCTAAATCTAAAGGTTGCTTACTGTTGGGTTGTGGACTGCTGGTCACCCTACTCTTCTTACTATTTTGAAGGGCAACTCAGCTAATCAGGTCTCTACCATCTAGTTTGACAGATTGAAGGAAGATACCATAGTGTGGAGCACCAATCTTCACCAGAGCCTATCCAAAACCATCTATGCCAAGCTTTACCACTGGGAAACTATCCCATGGGGAGAGACCCCCTGCAACAAGCACCTGTCACCATCTATGAGCTTTTTCTTTTTGAGAGTCCTCATGAACCTCCTTCCTACAGATGACATACTCAAACTCAGAGGACTTAGGGGCCCATCCTGTTGTAGACTATGCTGGATGGATGAAGACTCAACCCCTCACTTGTTTTTCAGCTAAGGTTCTCACAGCTAGTTTGGTGCAAACTGTTGGAGTCCCTCAATATCAACCTCCTAAATCTGAATTGGGATAGCACCTCATCTTGTTGGAATGGATGGGACCTTCAGGGTGTTGGGGTTATCCCCTTCATCACAGCCTGGTTCATCTGGATGGCTAGAAACAAAGCGACCTTTGATTGCATTATACCTAGTGAGCAGGATATCACCAAGAACTGTCTGTCTTACATTCACAAACTTATCAAGTTTACAAATTTTCCTAACATATGTTCCCTTCCTGTTACCCACAAAAGACCCCCTCCCAAGATTGATTTGGTGTACTGGCACCCCCCTTGCCCCACCTTCCTGAAGGGAAGTTTCAAGGAAGGGAATGCTGGCATTGGGGGCTCTTCAGAAATCATTTGGGGGTTTGTTTACTATTCTTCCATGCTCCCACCCTTGCCACTGATGCTTTGGAGGCTGAGCTCATTACTGTGTACTGGGCCCTCCAGATTGCCTTGAGAGTTCAGTGGACTTCTATTGTGGTTGAGGGGGACTCCCAGCTGGCGCTTCATCTGATTAATTCTAACTGTTCCCCTCTGGAACCACTCTCACTGGCTTCATAGAATACAGCTCCTGCTACCCCACACCTTAGAGTGGTGAACTGATGTTGCTGGGACCTAAACTTTTTTGTTGCAGCTTTTCTTTGCTGCCTAGAGCCCCATTGTATCTTACCTTTTGATTCCTGTTGGTGGAGCTTCAGATGGTTTTGGTGCTTGGATTTTTGCTTTACTCGTATACATATATATATTCCCTATATATATATATATATATATATATATATATATATACACTTTTGGGGGGGGAGGTGTTCTTTTATTGAAAAAAAAAACAACAACAAACTCACACACACTTCCTTCTCTACGGACACTCGCACTAGCCCTAGGGCCGCTTCCTATTTCTCTAAGCATTGAGGGTACAACAAATTGAAGAATTTGGAGTGATTGGAGCAAAAGGAATAAAAATGAACCAAAATGGAGCATACCAGAGCAAAACGGGTCGAACCGGGGCACACCAGAGTTAAAAGGGCCAAACATGACACTTATGTACCTGTGTTGAGTGGCTAAATGCCCAAACATGGCGCTTAGGAACCAAAAGAGGGCGGCTAAGCACCCAAAGTCTGAGCTTAAGCGCCGGTGATGGTTTTTGATACATCTACTAGAATATACATCAGATTTGAATGATTTTTGAAGCAGTGCTTCATGCATCTCTTGGGGAATTTGTTGGAAATGAAAGAATGGACTTTCTAGAAAGATTTGTGCTGGTTAGAAGGAGTTAATATTGAAGAGACACTTGTGATATCCTTTGGAAGATTCATTGAATATGGACACTTTTGAAGAGACACTAAAGCACCTATTGGGAAATTATAAATAACTCTTTAAGATATTGAACTCTTGAACTAATTAGAGGAGGAAAAGAAGGCTTGTAAAAGAAGAAGGCTTGGGCGAGAGCCCTGAGTGGGGCAACAAAGTGAGAGAGAAAGAGAGAGAGTGAGAGATTTATTCTTTTCTTTTTACTTTGTTCTTGGAGAGGATTGTAAGAAGATTGCTTATGATATACAAGAAGAGTCTGATTTCCATCAAAAATAAGTATTTTCATTGTATTTTGATTTGAATCTAGTACTTTGTTTGCATGGTTATATATATATATACACTTTTGTATTTCTGGCTTTTTTGTTGGAGTGGTATTGGAAGAGCCCCATTAGGATTTTTGTTAGTATGGGGCCCTCCTTCCCATTTTTTGTACTCTTCCTCTTAATCTAACATGTAGGGAGCCTTGAGTTGCTCCTTCATTATATATATATATATATATATATATATATATATATATATATATATATATATATATATATATATATTGTTTAGCTGGATGGGAGGGATGAGAGAGAAGTTCCGTTTTTTTAGGGAGAATTCTTGAGGCGATTTTCAAATCTCCTCAGGTTTTCTATTTTTCTGCTATTTGATCCTGAATTGCTTGAATTTCCATTGATTTGAAGTTTCTTTTTTGGTTTTGCTGAGGATTTCTTCTTCCCGGGCATTTGTTTTTCAAATCCTGGTTTTCTAATTTTCTGTTTTAGTTTCATCCTTCTCATTTCTGGGTTCTTGGTTCTCAATTCCTGGTTTTCTTTTCTGCTTTACTGTATTTTCTGGAGGTTCTTGATTATCTGATGGCTGACTTGAATACTAGTAAAGCTTCTTTTCTTGAAGTTGCTGGTATGGGTATTACTGAACAACATGACAAACTTACCTTCCCTCAATCTTATCATGACACGACTGCAGGGAAGGGTGGATGTCAATTTATCAAACAAGTGGTCAAGAAGGGTGGAAGGCCGGCCCTTATTTTCTCTGATTTAGAATTGTCATCTCTTGTGGATGTCCATAAATTTACTTTAATTAGTAAGTTTCAATATGGCCATCCAAAAATGGATAACATTAGAAGGAGTTTTGAAGGGCTGAAATTGGTAGGGAATTGGAAGGTTGGTCTATTTGATGGTAGGCACATTATGATCCATCTTTCAAAAGAAGAGGATTATGCTAATCTATTTTCCAGGAAATTTATTATGATAGAAGGAAGATATATGAAGTTCTTGAAATGGTCCCCTAACTTTGACCCAAATCAAGAAGCTCCTATTATTCCTATTTGGTACAGGCTTCCCAATTTGAAACTTCATTTTTTCAATCATCAGGTTATTTATGCTATAGGGACTGCTATAGGGAGACCTTTAAAATTGGATATGTCTACTTTTAATCTTTCTAGACCTTCCTTAGCCAGAATTCTTGTGGAAAGAGACATTACTCTCCCTGAAATTGATGAAATTTGGCTTGGTTCACCTCATAATGGCTATTGGCAACCTATAGTTGTGGAACAAAAGCCTGCTTATTGCTATCATTGTAGAATGTTTGGACATTCTAAAGAAGGATGTTATAGATTGAAACCTGATCTTAAACCTGTTAATAATAAAATTGTTAATTCTTCACTATTGGCTAAAGATGGTTCATTGCCTGAAGGGTCATTAGCCGCTGGAAATCAGATTATACAAGCTATTGGTAATAAGAAACCTGTTGAGATTATTGATCCTGTTGGTACTACAGATCCTAGTAATCAAATTTTGTTACCTGTTATGGAAACTGCTGATGTTTCTCAAGATCCTGCTCATATTTCAAATTCTAATTCTGAGTCAGCCAGAATGTTAGAAAGTTCTATAATTAATTCCAATGACTGGGACAATTTCTGGTGTTATTCCTTCAATTATTTTACCTGCTGCTATTCCTTCATACTTACCTGTTGTATTGCCTGTGGTTATCCAAGAAGATATTGAAAGAGCTGTTAATTCTGAAACTGGATTTGTTCCCAATCCACAAATCAATTCTGATAATACTTTGCCTACTGGTTCTCAGGGATTGGATTCAGAATTAGCCAATGCAGCCATTTCAATTCCATTTGATAATGCTGAAACAATATATTACTTATCTAAAGAAGTGTTACCTCCAGCAATGAATTATCCATTTTTTAATATTAAGCCACAGGTGATTTCTGATATCAATAGTAATATGGCTATTGTAAATAGTGATCTTAATGAAGATTGGGTAGTGAAAAAAGCAAGAAGAAAAAATCGGTGGATCATCTATCTCGCTGAGAACATTATTCCATCCAGATCCTACTGCATCTTCCTTCTCTAGATTAACTAGGGGAGGTAGATCTACCCATCATGCTTAGTTTTCTCTGTTGGAATATTAGGGGAGTGGCAAACCTTGGCTCCCTTAATAGATTATTAAGAATTAACAGGGTTCATAAATGTTGGGTGGTGGTTCTTCTTGAACCATTGGTTAAATCTAATTTTGATAGATTTATTAGAAAGTTCCCTGGATATAATCTTGTAATTAACTCTTCCAATAAAATTTGGGTTTTCTATAGGAAAGAATTAAAGGTGGATATTCTGGTGGATCATTCACAGTTTTTGCATGTTCACTTTGAGATTGATTCTTTTAAAGGATATGCTTCATTTGTATATGTTGCATCATCTAAAGTAGATAGAGATGTTCTTTGGTCTCAATTTCATGTGATTGGTCAAACCATCAATGAGGGTTGGATGGTTGGAGGTGACTTTAATTGCATTTCTCATCCTAGTGAGAAGAAGGGGGGAAGGAATCCTAATCTGAATGACTTGCTTGTTTTTTCTGATTATATTAAAAATGCTGGATTGTTTGATATTGGTTTTGATGGTTCCCCCTTTACTTGGGGGAGGGGAAGCATCTATGAAATATTGGATAGAGCTCTTGTTAATAAGCCTTGGCTTGATTTGTTTCCTATTTCTAAAGTCCAGCACCTTACTAGATTGGGGTCTGATCATTCTCCTCTTCTTATTAAACTTGCTGTTGCCAATATTGTACACAAAACCTGCTTCAGATATTTGAATGTATGGTCTTCTAATCCTAATTGTAGGAAGTTAATTGAGTCTAACTAGATTATTCCATAGGATTTCTTAAATGCAAACCCTCTTATTCTGCTATGGCAGATTCAGAAAAAACTATCTAAGGTGTTAACTAGTTGGAATTGGAATGAATTTGGCAATATTAATTCCAATACCAAATATGCTGAAGAGTTGGTCTCCAAAACTGAAAGAGATGTTGAAAATGGTATTTGTTCTGATCATGAATTGTTCCTAGCAAATGAAAAATTAAACACAGCCATTCTTCAGGAGGAATTGTTTCTTCAACAGAAAGCTTCAGCAAATCATTCTCTATATGGTGATAGAAATTCTAAGTTTTTCCATGCTGTAATCAAATACAAGACATCTCTTAATTCTATCTTAAAAATTAATTCTTCTACTAAAGGATGGCTTTATGATTCCCAAGACATAGCTGATGATACTGTTTTGTATTTTCAGAATCTTTTTTCTTCTCATCCTGTTACTTCTTCATTATTTTCTGCTCAGCAGCTACAGTATAGCATGTTTAAAGGGAATGCTGATCTATTAACTAATCCTCCTATTGAAAATGAAGTTTTTTCTGCTATTGATTCATTGGACAGCAACCAAAAAGCTGGACCTGATGGCTATTCTTCTGATTTCTACAAAAAGTTTTGGAATATTATTAAACATATGGTGATTGCTACTATTCAAGCTTTTTTTCAAGGATCTAATCTGCCTAAATATTTTTCATCCTCTTCTATCATTCTTATTCCAAAAGATAAGTTTAAGAACTGTTGGAAGGATATTAGGCCCATCAGCATTACATCTACTTTCTCCAAGATCATTAGTAAGGTTTTAGTGGATAAACTACAACCTTTTCAATTGGATTTAATTTCTGAAAACCAGTATGCTTTTATTAAAGGGAGATGTATTAGTGAAAATATTCTTCTTGCCCAGGAACTTCTTGCTGATTTTGATAAGCCATGTAGGGGTTCTAATATTATTCTTAAGCTGGATCTTTCTAAAGCTTTTGATTCCATTAATTGGTCTTTTATACTTGATGTCTTAGCTGCTAGAGGTTTCAGCTCTGATTTTTGTAACTTAATCCCTAGATGGCTAGAGAATAGTTTTTATAGTGTTTTGATTAATGGAAGTACTCATGGTTTTTTCAAGTCGCGAGAGGATTAAACAAGGAGATCCTTTATCCCCTTATATATTCATTTTGGCTTTTGACTACCTCTCTAAATTATTAAATTAGGTTCATATGGATAATCCTTATGTTCAATATCAGCACAGATCTAATATTTTGGTTAGTCACCTGGCTTATGCAGATGATGTTATTGTTTTTTGTAATGGGAGCAAGCAATCAATTAAATGTATTATGAAGACTCTTTCTAGTTTTGAAGCTGTTTCTGGAATGGAATTCAATAAAGCCAAATGCTCTTTTTTTGCTAGCTCATTGATCAAGGTACAAATTAAAAAGTGGATGTCTGATTATACTTGATTTAAAGAAGCCACTTATCCTCTTGTTTACCTGGGCTTTCCCTTGTCAAAAGGAAGAAGAAGGTTATCTCATTTTGATGATGTGGTTACCAAAGTTTGTTCAAGAATTCAATGTTGGACAAATACCTTTCTATCAAATGGAGGTAGAATTACTCTTTTGAAAAGCATTTTAACTACTTTCCCTTTATATATTCTCCAAATGGTTAATATGAAGAGAAGTTCTCAGAAACTGTTATCAGTTATTTTTAACAAATTTCTATGGGAAGGACAACATAAACAAATGCATTGGTCAAATTGGGATAAATTGTGTAAACCTCTTGCTTGTGGGGGTCTTGGATTTAAAAGTTTCCAACATCTCAGCTTCTCTTATTATTGTAAGCAATGAGTTAAATTTAGATCAAAGAATTCTTTTTGGTCTATTTTTCTTCATGGTAAATATTACAAAACATTACATCCTTCTCAGGTCTAAGCTAAAATGGGTGATTCTAAAAATTGGAAAAGGCTTTTAAAAGTAAGAGAGTTTGCTGAAAAGCTTTTTATTTGGGAAATTGGTGATGGCCAAGTGGATTTTTGGCTTGAAAACTAGTTATTTAAAGACTACTTAAAAGATCAAGGGACATCTTCTTCCATCCATGAAGTTTCTGATTGCTGGACCAATTTTAAATGGGATGAGTCTAAACTGAAAGCCGCTGTAAATACATAATTGGTTAATAAAATTCTTTCTATTCCTTTACAGCCCAATCATAAGGATAGATTGATTACCAAAAATCCATCTACACAAAGTCTTTCCAAGTTCAGTCATCTTTCTTATCATAATTGGACATATAATGATTGAGGTAAGCTACTTTGGAATAAGTACATAACTCCATCTATGTCATTTTTCTGCTGCAAACTCTTCAGAAGTTTTCTGCCAACAGATGACATTCTGAAGTTAAAGGGAATTCAGGGACCTTCTATATGTCTTTTTTGTCTCTCAAGTGAAGAATCAATTTCCCATTTATTTCTGAATTGTAATGCTGTACAGGATGTATGGAAGGCTGTTCTTGAACAACAGGGATTGCTTCATAGATATTGCAGTTGGATTAAGCTTATTGATTGCTGGCATGATTGGAAGAAGACAACAGAATTCTATATCCCCTTGATTATTTTTTGGTTTACTTGGATGACTAGGAATGAGATTTTACATAATAATATGGTTTTTTTAGCCCATGTTATTATTAAACATTGTCTGAACTATCTTCACAAGATCACTATTTTTTCAATTTAAATGATAAGCCTTCTTATGCCAAAGCTCAATTGATCAGATGGAGAACTCCTAAGTATCCATGGGTTAAAATAAATACTTATGGCAGTTTTAAACCTTCCAATGCTGGTATTGGTGCTCTATGCAGAAATCACATGGGAACTTGCTTATGGATTATCTCTGTTCCTATTACTGCCATTAATGCATTGGAATCTGAAACTATTGCTGTTTTCTAGGGTCTAAAGACAACCATTCTGAATCATCTAAGTTCAGTTCATGTGGAGATGGATTCCTTATTTCTATTAAATATTCTTCTACATAAGTCAGCTGCTCCTTGGCACCTTCAAGTTTGGATCAATAAAATATCATTATTGGCATCTAAAATATCTATAGTTTGGAGTCATATCCATAGAGAAGGAAATCGACCGACAAATTGGCTTGCTACTAGAGCCGATTCTTCGATGATATTTTATGCTTTTCTTATTCTTCTTTAGATCCTAAATCTCCTACCTTTAAGGAGTTTAGACTTCTTTTACATGGGGACCTGCTTTCTTTTCCTCATATCGGATGTACTTAGACTCTCTTGATTAATAGATTATTTTATTTTGCTATATATATATATATATATATATATCGTTTAGCTTTCCTACTTTTACATGGGACCTTCTTCCTATCCCTCATTTGAGATGTAATAGATTTTCCTAGTTCTAATAATAATTAAATTTCGAGTGAATATATAGATATATATATATATATATATATATATATATATATATATATATATATATATATATGTTATAGATATATGTAGCTTCACAATTTTTATAGATATAGTGACGCTATATTTATTAATATTTTTTTATTTATTTATTGTTGATCAAACCAACATTACAAGAAGGAAGAATTAAGAAATGATTCTAATAAAAGGTAAATCTAAATTATTCCTATGAACTAAAAGTCTGAGCTCCTTAAAAAAAGAAGTAACCACAGAGAAATATGTCATTGAAGCTCCCAACTTCGCCAAAAAATCAGCTAAGACAAATGGCCTCTATGTGTATGAGACCACCTCAGGTTAAGAAAAGAAAGTAGCTTTAAAATCTTCTTCCAAATAATTAAAGCTTCCCACATACAGGCATTTATCCCATAAAAGGATTGAAACAGTCAAAGAATGTATTTCAATAACTACGACCCATAGCTTTAATCTTTTTACCACCACCAAATAGTAGAAAACAACCATAACTACTTAGGTTTAAATTGGGAGACAAGGACAAACAAAGGTAGTCAAACAATTACCATCCTTATCTTCAAAAATTCCCCCAACATTAGCATCAAAGGACTTAAAACTATCATTAACATTGACTTTAACAAAGAGAATGATCGGTTTCTGCCATTTAGTTATGCATCATTTGTTTTCCTGACAGAATGAATGTTCGCAAGAGAAGAGAACAAATTATCCATTCCATGAATATATCTGTCATATTTCCTATAATTTAGTGATTTGGATCAAAATGATTTTATGTTGATGGTAATTTTGTTAATTCAATGTAGCTCTTCTTGATGTATCATGTATTTTCTCTCTAACCAGATAAACTAGCAATAAATGATAGGAATCAAACTTTGAGTGTGAGAAGGATTATTCCTCTATCTCTAATAGTCTATACATTGCTGCAAGGAAATATCCATCCCTTGGCATAAGTATATTAAATAGTTGACATAAGTTCCTCAAAATAGCTATTGAAAACATCCACACAAAAAATATGTGAGAAAAATTCATCCTCATGCTTACATAATAGACATATGAAGGGAAATCAAAGCCTTTTGATTTTCAAAATAACATCAATTGGTAGTAATCTGACACGAAATCTCCATGCAAAAAAAAAAAAAAAAAGATTGGGAGGGCTTTAAGAAACCATTCCAAATGTTTTCACCCTTCTCCCAAGTCTGATTCCCACATAGTTTTTTAGCAACAGCCTTGGTTAATGAGAGGTTTTATTGCTTCTCAATATGGAGGATATGTCGATCGCCAAAAGGGTGGGGATTATCATTTTAAAATAGATTTAATATATATATATATATATATATATATATATATATATAATTCATTCAAAGATAAAAGTTAAGTACATATGATGAAGGGAAGTTTAATAGAATCCACCAAAAGTAAAAGCCTTAAAGGCTCAAAAGGTGTACCAGAAAAGGCAATATTGCTAGTTGATGTAGTAGCTTTGGCCAACCAATTGGCAGGTTGGTTACCCTCTCTAAAGATATGAGACCATTTGAGTGTAAAAAAACCAGAAACAAAGAGGATATTCCTAAGTAAATAAACCAAATTCCAAGGAGGGGGGGGGAGAGAGTCCTTGCATAATATTAATCACTTGTTAGGAGTCAGACTCTATGCAAACATAATGTTAATTGAAAACTTTAGCAGTTAACAATGCCCAATATACAGCCTGGAGCTCAGATTCCAATGCTGAAGAAGAGATAATGGGGGCTTGAAAAAACCACAATAATTGTCCAAGATAATTCCTGACGACAGACACCAGATTCCAATGAGATAAAGAGGTGAAACTGCCATCAATATTGATTTTAATCCATGGCTTGGAAGGCAGGGACCAATTCAGCAAAACAGCTTTTCTTTTAGTGGGGTTAACCAGCATAGAGTTTTTACTTATGAAGCTACAACAATTCACCACAACAGTATTAATCAAACAAAGTTTGTTCTCATATTTAGCCTGATTTCTGGCCATCCATATAAACCAGCTGATGACTAAAGGAATATGGTACCAAGGCTGCTCCTTCCAATCCTCCCAGCAAGCTTCAAATGATAGCCAATTGTGTCTATGTTGAGAGAGCTTCAGTTAGTGTAATACAACATTCCACACTTGGTTGGTCATAGAGCAATGAAGGAAGAGATGGGAATAAGTTTCTTCATGAGAATGGCATAACCAGCATCTAGAAGTAGTTTTCAACCCTTTTAGCTTCAATAAATCATCCAAAGGAAGATAATTATGAAATAATCTCCAACAGAAGAAGGACATTGAGGGAGACAAATGCCTAGTCCAAATATTCTCCCCCCAAGTGGTGTCAGGCTAATAAGTAAATGATTGATGTATCATACTGTTAAAAGATTGTTTGGTGGATTTCTTTAGCAATATTTTATTAGGTCTAGTGGAGTCAATGGGGATGGAAAGAATGTGTTGCACACTATCCTCATCCAACACACCTTTAAGTGAGTTCACATCCCACTGATCCTCCACTCAGAAGTCCGAGACAGTTAGATGGGGGTTAAAATCATTGGTGGAAGAGAGGTGACCATCAGGCAGCCAATGATCCAAATAAAAATTAATATTCCCAGATCCAAACTCCCAACTGAAAAACTGATTAGCAGCTTCCCTCACCTTCAGTAAGCTTTTTTAGTATTTAGAGTCTTCCAGCTTAGCCTGAACAGCATTAGGATGTAATTTCCTACAATATTTCTCTTTTAAATATCTTGCCCACAAAGTATCGTGTTGTCTAATTTGATTCATTGTTTACAATAATAAATGTGGCTTTTATAGTATCTGTTGAAAGCTTTTGAAGCCCAGTCCTCCAGCTTTTGTAGGTTTACACAGTTTATTCCAAACTGTCAAATGAGGTTGTTTGTATTACCCCTCCCACAGAAACTTATTAAAGATGGCTTCAATCATTTTTTGAGTACTCCTTTTCATTCTAACCATTTGCATAGTATAAAGAGAAAAAGTTGATAAAATACTCTTTAGCAATGTTAATCTACCTCCATTAGACAAGAAAGTATTGGTCCAACAGTTTATAGCTGAAGCAATCTTGTGTACCACCTCATCATACTGTGATTGTTTTCTCCTGCCTTTAATCAACTGTACCCCTAGATATTTTAAAGGTAGCTCAGCTGCTGCAAAGCTAGTAAACTCTTTCAGCCAATTATGATGTTTGTACTGTTTACCTACCAAGAACTGGCGTTTTCTCCTATTTAGCTCAAGACCAGCCACATGTGATAGATGATCCAGCATCTGTAGTGTTTTTCTGATAGCCTGCTTACTACCATTGGTAAATAGAATTACATCATCTGCATAAGCCAGATCAATTATAATTTGGGAGGAGCTATGCTTATAATTAAGATAGGGATAGTTGTTATGAGCTGCATTAAGAATCCTAGAAAAATAATCAAAAGTCAATATGAAAATGGTAGGGGATAGAGGATCTTGTTGCTTTAACCCCCTACCTGCATTAAAGAACCCATTGCTGCTGTCATTCTCTAAGACACTATAATAAGCACTAGCAAGCCATCTCTGAATTAAATTACAGAAGGAAGGGTGAAAACCATGAGCCTTTAACACCTGATCAATAAATTGCCAACTAATAAAGTCATAAGCTTTCTTGAGATCCAATAGATGTCTATTGACAATAAATAGAATGACCTTTAACACCTGATTAATAAATTTCCAATAGATGTCTCCTGTGTTTAATCACTGCATGGAAATACTTAGTGTTCCTATCCCCAAATAGATGTCTATTGACAACAGCTTTTTGTTTTAAAAATAATTCTTCCCTTTCCAGAGCTTGTAATAATTGAGTTTGTGCAATGATCAGCTTCTGAGTATGATCCCATCCCTGGTCTTGGTTAGCTTCCAGCAGTTGTACTTTAATATCAGCATTTCTCACTTGCTGAAACACATTACCAATGATGTGTTTATTCCAATTCCTTAAATGATAAGCTACATTATGTAACCTCCAAAATTTAATAATTGGATTGCTGACAGGATAAACTGGAACAGTCCAAGCAATTTTCACCTCCTCTAAAAAATTAGAGTGTTCACTCCACACATTCAAAAATTTGAAGGGGGAATAACCATTATGGGGACAAAAGGAAATCTGAATCAAAAGAGAGGAGTGGTCAGAAGTAGATTTATGAAGATGATGAACCTGAGTGATAGGAAATGTATTCAACCAAGAGTCATTAGCCATGATTCTGTCAGTTATCTCCGAAGTTTGCCCCTACGCAGGTGAAAGGAGACCCAATGAAACCCATATCAAATAAACCTGCTGTAGTTATGTTCTGTGAGAATTGAAGCATGGATTGTAAATCAGGAGTTCTACCACCCTTTTTGTCACTAGGATCCCTGATACAATTAAAGTCCCCTCCAACAATCCAGTTGGAAGGATTATTAGCACTGATATTAATCAACTCAGCCCATAAAGAAGTCCTATCAGTATTAGTGCAGCCAGCATAAACAAATGTTGCAAAGCCATTGAACTGATCCAACCCAAATTGAAGATGCAAAAACTGATAGTTATCCATCACAATATTACAACTTAATTCCTTGCTGCTAAAAACCTATATCTTATTGTTACAATTAGACTGGAAATGAAATCTGGGGAATTTTTTTTTATCTTAGAGATATTAGTATGCACTAAAGGTTCCAAGAAAGCAAAAAACCAAAGTGTATGTGTCCTATTTAAGTGTAGGAGTCTATTAAGGGTGCCATAACTAGCAATACCCCTAAAATCCTAACAAAGAAGGTTAATCATGATGAATAGCCTTACTAGCCCTAGTTAACCTAGGGGAGGGGCTGAAGCGCTTCCTATACCAATTATGTTTGATTTAGATAAATTTTGTAGCTCCATAGTGTCTTTTCTCCTTCTCTTGCTTTTCTGTTGAGACCAGACTCCCTCCACTGCTGTGGTTAGCTCTTCAAGCACAAACTGAACTGAATCACCAGCAATTGGATCTTTGGGAGTTATAAATGTATCACCTGCTTCAGAACTGAAAGGTACAACTTCTTCTTCAGGGGAGTCACTGAAATCTAACAGTCACTTTAGCAAATGTGCCCCTCCCAACAAAGTTAGGATCAACTCTAGTAAGATCTGTTGCCAAGACTTCAATGGAACAGTAACCACTCCACCAATTCAAAAAAAGAAAACTTGGGAATGTATAAAACCCACTCCCAAGCCAACACCAGTGAGTCTTGAAAAGAAGACAGACTTTCTTCTTCCTTCCAGCAACCTTCTCCACCCCGGTAGGTTGCGCCGCCACCAGGACAGTTAACAGCTCCATGAAAACCACGGCGAGCACAAGCAGCCGCCTCCTGCATCTTTTTTATATTATATTATATATATATATATAGTTTTAAAAAATATCATTTTTTATTATTTTGAAAATATGAAATCAAACCGATCTCATATACACGATAGTTTAAATAATCAAGTACTTCATCACAAGCCATGTATTTATCCCAAAGAATGGGCAAAACTTGATCAAATAAACTAAAGAATCCATGACATCCGTTTGGTTTGTGAACCTTTTATGTTGACCGACAACTTCCTCTATTTAATATGAAGGAATTAGATATAGTTTATATTAATCTGGAGACTTTAAGTATCTTATAAGGGCAAGCCCCTCTAGTTAATTACAACTTAGATAACCAAAGTCGCCTAAGAAAACTCTTGATAAAGATCAGTAAATATTATTTTCATGACTTCCAAAAGGTAGGATTCTTCAAGAAAATGTGGTAATATGAAATCCAATAGGTGAGTGGCTCAAGTTTTGGAATATTTATTGTAGGAATCCAAAAGAGGAGAAAACGAGGGAAAAGACAGATCCAAGAAGAATCTTGGTGTTCTTTCCAAAAATATTTTATGATTTGGCTTCAATTTAAGATAATTATTTGATGTTCCATCATGCCAATTTTAATTAATTAGGGCTTACATACACTTGATATCGATGGTGTGAATAGCCTGGAAGATAGGAGGATTTATGTTATATCAGATGATAATCTCGGAACCTAAGACAAGTTAGGGCTTATATTGCACAGGTTGCAAAGACCTAAAGAGATAAAGTCATGATTTATGCTGCACTAGGCTAGCTACCTCGAAGTCCTATGACATGTTGTTTATTTTTAAGGAGTTTTCTTTGTTGAAGATAGTCGTGCTACCCACTGCGCATGCTCCAAGCTCCTCGTCACAGTAGGTTTTAGTTACAGAAGTGTCAAATTGAATAGATGAGAGAAGTTTCATATTTTGGAAATGTTTAAATTAAGGCGTCTTAATATCTTATTAGGGGAATATTTAAGTTGGTTATGGAGACATCGGTTAGGATTCCATGGTTTTCTCATTTCGGCACCACCATTTTCTTCGGACTCACTTAGTCCAGATAAATTTACTAAACTCAACTTAATGAGTTTCATACTTTCATTTAAACCGTGGGAAAGCTCGTTAGCAGCCTTAGACTGCATCCTTTAAGGTATTCTCGATCATCCGATAAAGACGTTTTAATTTAGTTTCTCTTGTGATTTTGTACTATTTATGATTAAATTTTGAGTTGTTTTATATTTTGACTGTTATGGAAGTGAATTTTATCTTGTTTTATTTTAATTTTTTATTTTGGTTTCAATTTTTTGTGGCTATCCTAAAGTTTTGGTTTTCATGCAGGGTGACATTTGTTGTTTAACATGCAAGCTTGTAAGTAGAAAAAGTAAAGTAAAGGAAGTACTAAAAAAATGTACTGTAAACTTGTAAAAGCTTACCTATCAAGTCTTCTCATTCCTCTACCTGAAACATAAGTATCCTTTACAATAAACATTTATAATTTGCAGGAAAATAAAAGCCTGTAGATAGGTGATGCGGCGGACTTTAATAATGCAAGAACTTATGAACTCAAATATATATATACATATATATATATATATATATATATATATATATAATGATTTTGTAAAGTCCAAACATTCAACGCAAGTATACGTATCGACCTCCACAAATTTTTTCGTAATTTCGATTGTTTCGACCTCCACAATAAAATTTAACACTTCATTATGCATCTACTTCATTACATAAGCAATAACTAACACAATTCTTACACAAACAATACAAAACATACTTTTATATATAAAATCCACGTTACATCATAAACACAAAATACGTTCATTAAATTAAACCAACAACTCTTTAGACTTTTAGTGTTACAAGTACACTACGATAAGCAAACACTAAAATCTAAGCACACACAATGAAATTAAGCATAGCAAATCCAAATTCAAATTACAAAGCAAAGCAAAGTAAATACTAAACACACCAAATAGAACTAAGAAAAGTAAACTAAACACACATCAAACATAAGTAGAATCCAATAATCACTCCACATCAGTTTCAAAACTATCTTCCTCGCTAATATCTCCAATAGATTGCTAATGCATGAAAAAATTGTAGGAGGGACAAATGGGAATTTATTAGATGAATCCTCAACAATCATATCCTTCCTCTTCATCAGATTACTCAGGCCCATCTCAATCCGACCAGTGTGATCAAATTGTTCCTTCATCCTCCAATCTATATGATCAAATAAATCAGAAATATTATTGATTGCATTCATAACATTCAGTACCTCTTTCTCCAACTATTTGATCCTCTTCAGTGTCATTCTAGAATATTAAGGAAAATAGGGCTGAATCGGTTGTGAAGTCTGAATTGGTTGATCAACAAGCATACTCATATCATATTCATCTCCTACTATTTGGTAGTCATCAAGATTAGTTGGATCAATAGGCCTCCAGGGAAGAAGAACCTTTTCCCAACTCTCATATGGAACTTGTGATTGACTACACAACAAAGATATGGTGGACGGGTGTCCAAGCCCATATTTAGATCCATAAACAATTAATCCCGAAAATGATTTCACAATTATATTACCAATATCAATCGGCCTCCCAGTTTGAATACAAAAATTCAAAATGGCACTTTCCTTGGTTACGTTGCTAATCATTAAAGTTGGAAATAACTTTGCCAAAATAAAGTAATGCCACTGCTTTGACACTGGATTTGAAGATGTAGAAGGGAAACTAATATATCCATTTTCTCTAACTTCCCAATCTTCATTCTCATCCATCAAATAACGATACAAATCATTTATATTATCACTTGTGGCATTGAAATTAGAATAATGGCAAATAGGTACATTCTCAATCATAAAGAGATTATTAATTCTCACAGGAGTGAATTTCATAAACCTACCTCGCACAAAGAAAAATCCTTGGTTGATCCCGTAAAGATTTGCATAGAATTCGTTCGTAACCGGAATGACTACGGCAGCGGTAATGTAACAAAGCACTTCCCAACGTCTTTCCTTAATTATCTCTTCAATTCTTGTAGTAGGATTATCCATACCTCGATTTATAAAGCCTCTTTCCTTGATAATCCTCCTCTTCATCATCACTTTGTTGAACAATTGATGCGCCTCGAAACTTATAAACTTCCTTCAGTTAAAAATGCGAGATCAAGGGGTTTCTATAGAGTTGGAATCCATGGGATGCAAATTGGGAATGGTAGTTTTCATTTTTCTGGATTTTGAAAGTCTAAAATGGAGTTTAGGGAGTTATAAGGACGAAGATCCTGCTCAAAACTGCCAAAACTTGCATTTTGAAACTCTAAAAATCTTCAACAGGGTTTGGGCACTGGCGGTGCTCAAACCCAAAATTCAGCAATCCTCTCTGTAATTGGGCGGCGGCGGCGCCAGTGGTAAAAAATCTCACCGAACTTCGTCTGGCCCAAAATATTCCAATATCTCAATTCGATCTAATATTCTTTATTTTTTAAAAGTATTTAGGAGTGATTATGATTCAAAAATAACTATCTAAAAAGCACAACTACAACAAACAAGCAAACACACCACAAAGATACATATGGGTTGCCTCCCATAAAGCGCTTGGTTTAACATCGCCAGCCCGACAAACCATTCAGTTAATTGAGATGACTCAGCATTAAAACCTCTTTGAAATTAGGTTGAAAACTATCAAAGTAAGGCTTTAATCAATGCCCATTAACTTTGAAAATCTTTACAGTATCAGGATCTTTAATATCAACAGCCAAAAGAATGAACTTTTACAACTATAAAAGGTCCTTACATCTAGACTTGAGCTTTCCAGAAAATAACTTCAATCTTGTGTTGTATAACAAAACTTTCTGTCCAAATTCCAATTTCTTTTTCAATATCTTTTGATCATGCCACAATTTCATTCTCTCTTTATAGATCCTGTCATTGTGATAAGTTGCATTTCTAATCTCTTCCAATTCATTCAATTGCATAAATATCTTCTCTCCAGCATTTTTCAAATTAAAATTTAACTCGTTTATCGCCTAATATGCTTTATGCTCCAATTCAACCGGTAAATGACAAGTCTTACTAAACACTAGTCTATATGGAGACATTCTAATAGGGGTTTTAAAAGCAGTCCTATAAGCCCATAATGTAGTATCTAATCAGGCAGACTAATCTAATTTATGATTATCCACAGTTTTCTCCAAAATTCTTTTAATTTCACGATTAGACACTTCTGCTAAACCACTAGTCTGGGGATGATAAGCGATAGAGATTCTATGAATAATATTATATTTATTAATCAATCTCTTAATTTGATTATTCTGAAATGGGCTCCACCATCGGTTATAATCACTTTCGGCATTCCATTTCTTGTAAATATATTTTTCTTTAAAAATTTTGAAAGACTTCGAGAATCACATCTAGGTAAAGTAATAACTTCAATCCATTTCGAGACATAATCAACTGCAACTGGTATATATAAATTCTCAAATGAAGGAGTAAATGGTCCCATAAAATCTAATCCCCATACATAAAAAGTTTTAACTTCCAAATTATAATTTAGAGGCATTTCATTTCTTCTAGAGATATTACCTACTCTCTAACATCGATCACATGATTTAATATATTTATATACATCCTTAAAAAGAGTAGGGTAATAAAATCGAGATTATAAAATCTTAAAAGCAGTTTTATCGACACCAAAATGACCTCCAAATTCAAAATCATAACATCGTTGAATAATCAAATTTGTTTCTTCTTGTGACACACATCTTCTAATAATCGACCCTTACACTGTTTATATAGATAGGGCTCATCCCAAAAATAAAATCTTGCATCATATTTAAACTTCTTTTGTTGTTTCCTTGCTAAATCAGGTGGTACAATATCAATCACAATATAATTCATAATATCAGCTACCAACACAAATTTCTTCCCATGATAGTATAAAGTTGTTCATCAGGGAAAGTTTCTGTAACTTCCTTCTCAAATTCAGATAATTTATCATACTCTAATCTTGACAAATGATCAACTATTTGGTTATCAGATCCCTTCTTATCAACTATCATAAAATCAAATTCTTGTAGAAGAAGTATCCATTTAATCAGTCTAGGTTTCACATCCTTTTTTTGCATTAAATATTTAATAGCCGAATGGTCTGTATGCACAATACTTTTAACTCTAATTAAATAAAGTCTAAACTTTTCAAAAGTAAATACTATAGATAATAACACTCTTTCAATAGTGGTATAATTAATTTGAGCATCATTAAGAGTTTTACTAGCATACTAAATCACTTTGAAAACTTTATCATGCCTTTGCCCCAATGCTACTCCGATCGCATAATCACTAGCATCACACACGAGTTTAAATTGTTTCTCCTAATTTGGTGAAACAATTATAGGTGCAGTGATTAATTTCTCTTTCAATAATTCGAAAGCACTCGAACATTCATCATTAAAATCAAACTTTCTATTATTTTCTAGAAGTTGGCACAAAGGTTTAGTAATTTTAGAAAAATGTTTAATATATCACCTGTAAAATCCAGCATGTCCTAAGAAACTCCTCACCTCTCTCACGGTAGTGGGTGGTGGCAATCTCTCAATCACTCTAAACCTCCATACCATATTCAGAAATCTTATGCCCAAGCACAATTCCTTCTGTAACCATAAATTGACATTTCTCCCAATTCAGAACTAAATTCGTTCTCTCACAAAGCACCAAAACTTTTGCAAAGTTTTCTAAGAAGATTTCAAATGAAGTCCCGAATACAGTGGAATCATCCATGAAAACTTCTATTCCATTATCTATCATACCACTGAAGATAAACATCATACATTTTGAAATGTTGCAGGTGCATTACACAGTCCAAAAGGCATTCTTCGAAAAGCAAAAATTCTATAAGGGCTAGTAAATCTTGTCTTTTCTTGATCCTCAGAAGTAATAGCTATTTTATGGTAACCAGTATATCCATCCAAAAAGTAGTAGTACTTTTGTCCAGCAAGTCGATCTAGCATTTGATTGAGAAAAGGAAGAGGAAAGTGATCTTTTCGGGTGGCGGCCTTTAATTTCCTATAATAAATACAAATTCAACATCCATTAATTTGTCTTGTGGGTATAATTTCATTACATTCATTCACTTCAACAATCACTCCTCCCTTTTTTGGTACACAATGTATTGGACTCACCCAAGCACTATCCGAAATAGGATAAATAATTCCAGCATCCAGCCATTTTAAAATCTCTTTCTTAACTACTTTTTTCATTACTGGATTCAATCTCCTTTACGGATCAACTCTCGATTTATGTTCTTCATCTAATAAAATTTTGTGCATACAAATCGAAGTACTGATTCCTTTAATATCTGCTAAATTCCGTCCAAAATCTTTCTTATATCTTTTTAAAATTTCCAACAACTTCTATTCTTGATAATCATTTAGCTCCGAAGATACAATAACTGGCAAGGTAGATGATTCTCCTAAAAAAATATACTTCAAATGATTAGGGAGAATTTTCATCTCAAGTTCAGGAGGTTTTATTATAGATGGAATTAAGTTTTTATTTTTACCTTCCATAGTGTCTAATACTTCAAATCTCTCCTGAACATACTCCAAATCTTCATTCTTCTTACTATCTGAATTTTCTTCATTTTTAATTTCTTCTTCAAACTTATTTTCATACTCTACTTCTTTTTCAACTATATTTTCAAATTGATCATTTCTCAAATATTCACAGACCTCCATCCTAAAACATTCATTATCTTTTTCCATTGAGAGATACTTCATAGATTTTAAAATATTAAAGGTAACCTCTTGATCATTAACTCTCATAGTTAATTCTCCTTTTTGAACATCAATCACTACTTTTCCAGTAGCAAGGCATGATCTTCACAAAATGATTGGAATTTCTCTATCTTCCTCCATATCATGTACAATAAAATCCATAGGAAAGATAAATTTATCCACTTTCACAAACACATCTTCCACTACTCCTTTAGGATAAGTAATGAAACGATCACCAACTGAAGAGTCATAGGTGTAGGAGAAATATCTCCTATTCCCAACCTTTTGAAAGTTGATAAAGGCATAAGATTAATACTAGCGCCCATATCACATAAGGATCATCCAAACAATTTTTCACCTATAGCACACAGAATAGTGAAACTACTAGGATCTTTAATTTTTTCCGGAAGCTTCTTCTGAATAATTGCACTACACTCTCCGCTAAGTGTAACAATTTCATGATCTGTAAACTTTTTTTCTTTTTCAGAATATCCTCCATAAACTTAGCATAATCAGGCTTCTGTTCTAATGCTTCAACAAAAGGAATATTTATCGTTAATTTCTTGAAGATCTCCAAAAATTTTCCAAATCTATTATCCTTGTTTTGTTGCTTCAATCTTTGAGGAAATGGAGGTGGTGGTTTTTCAACAACAATCTTCATTGACACAAGAGGATAATCTAAGTCTGGATAAATCTTATTTGAACCTTTTTCAACTTTCACCTTCCCCTTTTCTATTTCAACTTCTTTTTGCACTCTTGTTTTCAATTCTTTTCTAGTCCTTAATTGAGTAGCCTTAAGTTGTTCCTTGTTTTGATCTTTTAGATTGATCTCAACATTACTTGGAAGCGTTCCAGAAGGTCTATTATTAAGTGCAGTGAAAATATGCCCCAATTAATTTTTAATTTTTTTCATCGCAACACCTTAAGCTTGTAATTGATTTCCCATATTCAGAATCATTTCTTCAGTAGACAACTTCTTATCCTTAAATTGCAGATTACTATTGAAACCAGGAGGATAAGCTGGTCTAAAATTGATATTTCTTGATTGTTCGAATTTCCAATTAGATTTATAGAATTGTTCCCCCAATGTGGGTTAACATTGGCATTGCTATTATTCCAATTGAAATTTGGGTGATTCTTCCAACCAGGATTATAATAATTTGAATAAGGATTGTTAGGTCTATTAATAGCATTCAAAGTCTCATAAGGTGTTTGAGATTCTGTTATCTGTCCAAATGAATTTTCCTCTAACACTTGAGGTGATTGAGAATAATTCATTCCATACTGATCTATTTTCTTAGAAAGGGCTGCAATTTGAGAAACTATCATAGTCATCAAATCTAAATCATGAATACTAGCTACTCTATTAGGATTTACCCGTTCAGAGGGCTATTGAAAATTATTACTAGCCATTTCTTCAATTAATGCGTATGCTTCATCAATAGGTTTTGACATTAATGATCTACCAGCAACAAAATCTATAATTGATCTCAATGATCCCACTAATCCATTATAAAATGTTTGAATTATTAACCAATCTGGTAAAGCATGATGTGGGCACTTCCTAAGAAGATCTTTAAATCTCTCCCAAGCTTCATATATTGATTCTCCTTCAAACTGACCAAAAGATGCAATATCATTTCATAACTTAGCAGTCTTTGATGGAGGAAAATATTTTGATAGAAACATTTGAGACAATTCTCCCTAAGTTCTAATAGATCCAGGTGCTAAAGAATTTAACTATGTCTTAGCTTTATCCCTTAATGAAAAATGAAAAAGTCTATGTCTGACAGCATCACTCGACACTCCTTCATATTTAAACGTAGAACACAGTTCTAGAAAACTAGCTTGATGTAAATTTGGATCCTCATTAGGTGTTCCTCCAAATTGATTATTTTGTACTATTTGGATAATAGCAGGTTTAAGTTCAAATGAATTAGTAGCAACAACAGGATTTTGAATAGTTATATGAATTTCATCTGTTGTTGGGTTAGCATAATCTCTTAAAGGTCTTGGCAAATTTGCAATATCATTTCTCTAATTATCTTGATTATTCGCCATTTCACAAGGATTTTCAGTTTGTTTTTGTTGTTTTCTAATTTTTCTAACATGACGCTCTAACTCTGAATCGTAAGGTACTAAACCTATAGATCCACTACGACGCATATAAAATCACATAAATACTTTAAAAAGTAAACAAACACACACACTTACACACTACAAAGTAAAGGTTCTCGATTACTTATATTATCGATAAATACCGTTTATACTTCCTTCCTTCCCCAAAGAATGGCGCCAAAAACTTGATGCGGCGATTTTAATATTGCAAGAACTTATGAACTCAAATATATATACATATATATATATATATATATATATATATATATATATATATATAATGATTTTGTAAAGTCGAAACATTCAACACAAGTATACGTATTGTATCAAGTAATACGGGGCTCTAATGGAGTCTTGGTTATCGATCCCACAAGGAAGCCACGAGTCTTATAGTAGATAATGTAATACTGAATTCCAATACTCAAACTGTAATTAAAGTTTAATGTTTACTTCTACTACTAAGATGCAGAAAATAGTAACAATTAAACAAACTACAATTACTTCTAATATCTTTAAAACAGAATTAACTAACAGACACACACTTAGCTATATATTTGAAAGGTTTTGATATATAAGAAAAGTATCATTCCTCTTGCAACGAGAATATGATGTGTGGATGATATAGAATGATTATCTATGGTATTGTGCCAAATAGGAGCATAAATGTTTATTTACCCTAAAAAGAGTACCCCCTCTTCCAAGCATGAAAATAACATTGACATATCTTAAGTTTAGTCACTGAATCTAAGGCTAGGCTGGGAGGATACCAGTTGTCACTACGGAGTTCCCACTCACTCTTCACCTGAAGACTAACCTTCGATTTTAGTTACTAATCTTAGGACTAAATTTGGGATCTCAGTCTGTCACCTTGAAACGTCCAAATTGAAGTCCATCAAAACACATTTCCTTATTTATTTGCACTCAATTCCCATGAACTACGCAATTCATCCATGGAAATTGAATTTATTTTTTATTAATGTTGTAGGACACTAAATCCTTTCAGAGTTAATGTTCAACAACATATTTTAACAATTCAATTGGCCAGATCAAAAAGTAAATTAAGTTCGAAATGAAAAACCATCACAATTTCTTCAATACTTTAAAAACACTTCAAATCCACATCAACACATCATCACATCTCTATGCAAGAAGAAAGACAAAGGAGACTACTCAGAATTCATGAAGAAGAAACAATAAAACATGGATTTTATGTATAAAAGAAAATTCATACAAACCACAAAAAAAATACAACTTATCTCTTTCTCTTCTCCAATGCAATTCCCTTGAAATTTCTTTGAATCCTTTTCTCTCTTCTTTGCAACACTCAATTCCCTCTTTAGAATGGAAAGGAAGAAGCAATCTCTCACTTTACTTCTTCTCCTTCAATCCTAAGCGAAGAATTTCTCTCAAATTCTCACTTCTACACTCTTCTCTTCTAAGCCCTAACACTCAACACACACTCTCCCTCACTAAAACTATACTAGAAACACAGTAGACCCCCTTCATTTTCATCCAAAAATAGTTACTTATAAATTAGAAATGAAATCCCAAGAGTTTCCATAGGCATACCTTCAAAGAGTCATCAAAACTCTTCAAATTTGAAATCCACCGACATTGGGCGATGACGGCGCTCTATCGTCCGAATGTTTGCTGAGATCTCGGGAACTAGCGCCGGCGGTGCCAGAAGCTGTTTTCCTCTTTTTTATTACCTTTTTTCTCTGAATTCGTTCCTTTTCGCTTCTTTTATCTCCAATCACCTAAAATCATCATACATGCAACAAATCATGAAAAATACTTTTCTTTAAAGTGCAATATCACCAAAAATGGGTAAAATTATATAGCAAAAATAGTATATATTTTTGGTGCATCAATAGGTTCATCGCAGGCCTACAAAATCCTATGTAATAATTGGTGAGTCATATTTTTTTCTTTTAAGAGATGCTTTCCTTTAATAAGTATGACAGGCTCAGTCATCCTACAAGATGTCCAGAAGACTTGTAAAAAGATCCAGAGAGTAACTGGATTTTTCACAACCCTCTTGGACTTTCTTGAGTTCATTTGAACTTATTATACTCATTAAAAGATTCATCTATTTCATACCCTTATGCTCAATAAACATTAATGTTTTAATCATCCCAAAAAATGGGGTAACTATCACTTGACATTTTATTTATGAATTATGTGAGTAAAAGCCTGTAGGGACAAACTTAATTCATTAAGAATTCTAACTAGTTTCTTTTCATTGGCTTGTAGTGTTTTTAAGAAGGGTTTAATATTAGTTAAGCTTTATTAAACCTCATTAAACAAACTTATTTAAGCCTAGTTCACTACTAAGCCCTTAAGACTTTAGTGGGTATATTTATGCTTTAGGAAAAAAAGTTAATGTTGACCTCACTTTTGGTTGAGTTCTAGTCACTCTTTAGCATAGCTTAGGGTCAAGCCATAGGACTCTCCTGGTGACTGTCTTAGAAGACTAGCAATGGGACCGTTACCCCACAGAAAATCAAAACACTTATTTACTTCACTTATAGTTTTCAAATGCATAAAGTCTAATCTCTAAATGCTTAGGAGGATGAGACCAAGCATTAGGAAGCTCAAGAGAAGTTCCTTACATGATGCCTAAGCCTTAAGACTGACCCTATTTTTTTGGAGCTGGCACACACAAACTTGCATATGGCACTCTCACACACTACCTCACAACCCTAAAAAAAACATGCCAAACTTCTCCACACTTGTTCTCCAACTCCTTTGGAAACTCATGTGGGTGGTTTCCCCAAGCTCTTAGCTCCAGGCTAGGGCTTGATTAGTATCAGCACGTGGAGGATCCAAATGGGGAATTCCTTTGGTCCATAGCTTAAATAGGTTAAAAATCCCTCTCAACTCTAAAATTTACCAAAAATTTTAGTTTTTGACTCCTCAGCAAAGGCTTTAGCAGCTGCCGAGGATGAGTTGGCACCGCGTGGATAGGTAGAAAAATATGGATTTTCTTGAATTAATTAAATTAGTCCAACTTCAAAAATCCATAACTTGGCCTAGAAAAATCAGAAAAATAAAAGAAAAATACCCTAACACTTAGTGAACAAAGGAGAACAATGTGGGAATGGTTTGAAATTTATTTGATGCATGTTTGATTTTTAATGAATTAAATACCATTTTGAATATTTTGATTCTCCATGCACATAGACGTTTCACCATAGCATGATATTTTGGCATGTTGTTGCCTCTGTCTTAGAGGATCTTCTCCGATTTTGCCAAAGTCAGAGGAGATCTCCAGACAGAGATTTCAATTGTTCAATTTTATGGCCATTATTTTGATAAATTAATTATAATAATTAGTGCATTGATGAAAAAAATGCAGGAAAATTTGGGTTGGTTCACTATAGTCTAAGAAATCTTAGAGAAATTTTTCATGTGTTGAATCATTAATAATACATATAATTGTCACTTTAACCTAAAACTGAATTTGAATTAATTTGAACAAATTAAATATGTAAATGGTATAAAAATAACTCTCCATTGTAATTTAGGATCATAGGAACTCCTATAAATATTTTCAAGTCAATTGGAGTTGATTTGGTCACTCAAAAGAAATTTTTAAAACTAAATGGTATTTTTGACACTAAAATGATATTTAATAATTAAAATATAAGTAAAAAAATTAGAAAGTTGGTTTAGGGAGTTCCTGGTGCCCAGAGGAATTTTATAAAAATAAAATTGAGATTAAAATAAAAGCTACACTTTTAAGCCTAAAATTGAATTTTAAAATATTTAAAATAATTAAAAATTCACAAAAATCACAAAATTAATAAAATTTATGAATGTGTTCTAAATTATCTCCTAAGAACTTAGGAGTAATTGGGGTATTTAGCCTAATTTTCTAAATTAAAATATCAATTTTTGAAGCTTAAAAATAATTTTTTTTAAAAAAAGCTAAAAATAGAAATTCCCTAATTTTTCACTAAAACAGTTCTAATAATTTAATGAAAAATTAAAAATACCTGAAATTTGTTTCTCTAGTTTCCCTGAATGTAGAGAGATTTAAGAATGATATAAAATCTGATTTTCAACTTAAATAATATTTTATATTTAATTAATACTAAAAAAATTGGAATAATTATAATAATTAAATTAAATGTCAAAAAATCATGAGATTTGGTCCAAGTGGTCCTCTGGTCTATGTGAACCTCCAATAATTTTCTTAAGAGCAGAAAATTTGTTTTGATTAAGTTATTGAATTTTCCTTGAAAATCCTATTTTTGCATTAAAATATTTATATAAATTGAATTAAACATGGAAAAATCACATTTTCTCCTTTAATGTTTTAATTGACCAATGAGTGGACTAATATGAAAATTTTAAAGTCATTTGAGTTAAATTTAATGAGTTATGAAGTGATAAGGCCTTTTGGGGAAGAAGTACAATTTTGAAGAATTTAGCCTTAATTAATATTTAGGCTTAATTAACGTGGGAAATGGGCAATGAATGTTCTTAATTATTATGTTTGAATGATTGAAGCATAAAGAGATAAATGGTAGAAACCCATCTCATTTTTGTCATATTAAAAGGATAAGCTTATAATTTTATTAATCATTATAATTTGGATGAAAATTAAATTAAATGATCCTTAATGTGTTGATTTTTGGAAGATGATAATCCACTAATTAAATACCCCTTTTTGTGATGCTTAAATGATAATTAATTTGATAAGAATCATAATTATGTAACGTGACTTTTCTAAAGAAACATTATTACAAGCATACCCACTAAGTCTTAAGGGCTTGGCAGTGAGACTAGGTTTAATCAAATTTGACTAATGAGGATTAGAAAAAGAAACACAATTAATTGTAAACACTTTTGAAACACTACAAGCCCATCAAAATTGATTAAATTATCTCATAAATTAAATTACCTTTGAAGGCCTTACTTGCATAATTCCTAAGTGAAATATAAAGTGATATTTACCTCACATTTTGGGGTAATTAAAACATTAGTTCACTAAAAATAAGGGTATAAAACAAACGAGTCATTTAATAATTATGATAAGTCCAAATTGAACTCAAGGAAGCTCAGAATGATTGTGAAATGTCTAGGTATCTTCTAGGCCCTCTTCACAAATCTTCTCGACACCTAGTAGAAAAACTGAACCTAATATATTTATTAAATGAAGAGATCTCTTAAATGGATGAATAGGACCCACCAAGTTATGACATGAGGTTTGGTAGGCTTGTGACAAATCTATCTATAGGCTTTAATTTCCTGCAAATTATAAGTGTTTATTGCAAAAGATACTAAACTTTCAAGTGGAGAAATGAGAAGAATCACATGTACACTTTTACAAGTTTACAGTACCTTTTTTTCAGTACTTTCTTTACTTTTCTTGCTTACGAGTTTGCATGTTAAAAAAAAATGCAACCCTGCATGAAAACTAAAACTTCTAGAATAGCCATAAAACCAAAACCAAAACTAAATTAAAACAAAATAATATAAAATTCACCGCCACAATAGTCAAAATAAAAGATAACTCAAAATTTAATCACAAACAAAATAAAAATCACAAATTACAACTAAATTAAAATATCTCTATCGGATGATTGGGAATACCTCGGAGGATGCATCCTACGGCTGCTAACGGGATTTCCCATGGTCTAAATGAAAGTTTGGAACTCATTAAGTTGAGTTTAGTAAATTCATCTGGACTAAGTGAATCCGAAGAAAATAGTCGTGCTGGAATGAGGGAACCGTGGGATCCTAAACTGTGTCACCATAATTAACTTTAATATTCCCCTAAATAAGACATTAACACACCTCAATTTAGGGGAATATTACTTGATATTTAACTTAGAAATTATGCAAGTAAACCTGCTACGATGAGGAGCTTGAAGCATGCACAGAGGGAAGCATGACCATCTTTAATAGCAAAACTCCTTAGAATCAAACAAGAAGCGATAGGACTTCGAGTTAGCTTGCCTAGTGCAGCATAAACCCTCACCTTATCTCTTTAGCCCTTTGTACTTTGTGCAATATAAGCACTAACTCGTCTTAGGATTCTGAGGTCGTCATCAAGTATGAAATAAACCCTTCTATCTTCCAAGCTATTCACATGATCGATATCAAGTGAGTGTAAGCCCTAATTAAATAAAATTGGCAGGACGAAACACCTAGTAACTTTTCTAAATTAAAGCCAAACCATAGGATAGTTCAGGAAAACACTAAGATCTCTCTTGGATCTATGTCTTTCCCCTAGTATCCTCTTCCTTTGGATCCCTACAATAACTGTTCTGAAATTTGAGCCATTCACGCATTGAATTTCCAACTATCACATTCTCTTGAAGAACCTTACCTTTTGGAAGTCATGGATATAATAATTCTTGATTTATATCAAGAGTTTTCTTAAGTAACATCAATCATCTAAGATGTAACTTACTATAAGGGTTTGCCCTTATAGGAAACATAAATACCCCAGATTAAAATAAACCCTATCTAATTCTCTCATATTAGATAAGAGAAATTGTTGGTTAACATAAATGGTTCTCAGACCAAACAGATGTCATGGGCTCTTTCGTTTATTTGATTAAGCCTCACCACCAAGAAATGTATCCATTCTTTGGGATAGATACATGGCTTGTGGTGTAGTGCTCAACTATTTAAACTATCACATTTATGAGTTTGGTTTGATTTTATATTTTGAAATTAAAAAAAAGATATTTTCTGAAATTATATATATATATATATATATATATATATATATATATGTATACATACACATTAAATAAAATCTTCACACCCAACAACCCCTTTGCACGCCAACAATTTTATGGCGACTCCACTAAGACAGTTTCTCTCTTCATTAAAATCAAGAAATGCTATATTCATACATCGGTAATAAGTTCATGTCCCTCATGAACCAAATTACCATTCTTCCATTGATATGCTTCACCCATTCCTTCCTTGGGAAAGTATGATCAACTTCTCTCGATTTTAGGACCATCTGTTTAACCATCCTTAAACAGAGGGGTTTAGGGATCTTTAGGTTTCTTCTTGATCTTTGTGGGGTCGGACCACCAATAGGTGTGTTTCTAACAAGTTTTGTCAGAGCTATGTGCGTCATGAAGGGGAACCCGAATGGGGTTCTGCACTTCATCTCCTCTTTGTGCCTCCCGGGTTTAATCCTGCCATCAACATAGTGGCTTATTTCTTCTTTAAATCTTAAGACTCCTTTTAACAAACATATAAAAATTTTAAAGCAAGATAAATAATAAAATATTAAGATGAAATGATATTGTACCCAGTTCACAGAGTAACTTTTGTTTTCGTAGTGATTGCACTATGATTAAAGGGTTTAAGATTTCACTAATTTCCAGAATTCTTTTATTTCGATAGTCAAGATGTCAACCCATATGATGACTTTTTCTTGCGACTTGCCCACTTCCTGTGAGGCCCATCTTGCAGCACCAATGATTCAGTTCGGGGCCGGCTTTAGTGAGTTTTTATTGTCGTGAAAGTTGTTACCCCCGAAGTTCAAGAACTGTCCATTGAATTTGACTTAAACTTCCACCAAGATTTCCCTTCTTCTAAGAAGGTGAAAGTTTCTACTGCCCCTCTCAAGTCAGTCATCTTTGTGCCCAGAAGAGTTGTCACCCTTATCACTACTGATTTTGCCGTCACTGCACCTACTTTTTCGTCTGCCAAAGGGAAAGAAATTCTGGAGGAAGAAGATTCTGACGATGCCTTTCTTGCCCCGCCGTCAGTTTTTGAGATTTTTTCTAGTTCCCCCTTTTACCAGATCTTAAAGGAGGAACTGCAATCACAGGATTCTCAAAGCCGCCAAGGCACAAGTTTCAAGTCTGCCAGTGATTGATGAGATTTCTCAGCAGGAGGAACTCGGTTTACGAGATACCTCTCCTCTTTTTTGAGGGAGTAGGTTCCACCCGTTAGTTGACACTACCGGAGATGAAAGCCTCGACAAGATTGCCACTACGCTTCCATCACCACATGGTCATGATGAGGTGTGAGAGAGGCCCACACCCATCAACCGAGCTCTCACCCATTTTCAAATGATAGCTGAAAAGGAAGGATGTTAAGTTGCTAAACTCCTCAAGAGGATTGGATGTGTAATATCCCTTGAAATAAATGACGAGATTCTAAGGATGGAGAGGCCTGTCAAAGTATCCGTCAAGAACTATTTGGGGAGACATGTTGATGCCACAAGTATAAATGTTACTACTGCCATTCCGACACCTGCAGTGTGCAAATCAGTGAAGCCCCGACTGGGTCTGAGAGTACCGTCCGCCTATGATTATAAGAAATCCTGGAAGAGAAACAATAAGAGAAGTTTGTTTACCTCTGCACATGGTCTACACCCTAGGGAGAACACTTCCCCTCACTACTCTGATGTCTTTATCGAGACACTCTGTCTCAAAGCACCAACTTTTAAGAGGAAAGTATTGTTATCGAAGGTCATTGAACCAGTACTTTCTAAGAGGTATGTAGATCATAAGATGGATCATGAGTTCGATGTTCCCGTTATCACTACCATCATTGCTTCTGAGTGAGTTGAAGAGAAAAGTGACAGTTGAGGGAAGCCTACAAATTTGAAATTGATAAAAGAGAAGACAATTAACGATAAATTCCAAAGGCTCTGAGTAGAAATTTCTGATTGGCAAAACAATGAGGGTTAGATTTCAATGATGAGGATTAACTCCTGTTAAATTACATGGATGAAGAGTTCTTGGAAATCAACGGGTTGAAACTAGTTTCGTGACATCTGTGCTTGAAGCTCCCAGTGAGGAGAACGCTGCAGATGAGCTTTAGAGGGTCATACTAACAAGAGATGAGCAGATTATTCGTATGGAAAAGAGGATGGAGGAGATGACCGTCGCCATGACTAAACTCCATAGACAGTCAGAGTTACAACCCGCAGCATCTCCAGAGGTTAACCAACCCGAGATTATACACATTGCAGATGAAAGAAGAAAGTCACTTTTGCTAATGAAAATGAATCACCAAGGAAAGATTCAACTCTGAGCCTACCAGAAAAGGATATCAAGCAAATGGCCGAACAACAAGTTTGGGAGACCTTGGCTCAGTCCAAAGGTGGAGCATCAGTTTCAAAGGGTAGACCCTTTCCGGAGGAGTTCGATGCCTTGCCTTACCCCAAAGGCTTCTTGCCCCTGACTCTCAAGATGTTCGATGGAACAGGAAATCCTCGTCAGCATATAGTACACTTCAGAGCCAGTTGTTGCAACACAGAAGGGAGTGAAGCATTATTTTTCTGAAATTCATCAGCAACTTGTCAGAAATAGCATTTGATTGGTATGCTGAGCTTCCCAATGGATTATTAACTACATTCGTAGAGATGAAGAACACGTTCGTAAAGAGGTTCGCCGATATGCAGCACCATGTCACTATAGGAGATCTCGTAGTGGAATAACAGAAGCCAGATGAGTCTCTAGTCGACCACATCTTGAGATGGAGAAACTTAAGCATGAAGTGTGCAGCTATAGGAACATCACACGATCGAGATACTACTCAAGAGTATCCGCGGTCCAGTGGCTTTCATTCTTAAGGGTCTCACTATCAAATCCTTCGAGAAACTACTCGATAAGGCCAGTAGTTTACAAGAGGAAGTCAAGCATATGGAGCCTACATAGAAAGAAGAGAAAACAAGGCCTACCAATGCATATAAAAAGAGATCTGCATAGTGGAAATGGTCGATAAAGGGAAACAACCAATGAGGATTCAGGCTGAGCAGTCACCACAGCAGCACAGTCAGTCTCCACAGTACAATCAGTCTCAGTAGTATGGTCAGCCTCATTCACAGCAGAGCAATCCGTTTGGTCAGCAGAAAAGGTCATATAGGAAAGATGGACTACAAGGTTGACAATGTCAGAATGGCTACGTAGAAATTATTCCTTCAAAGACGATGTTGTAGTAAAGATTTTCAAGAACTTAATGAAGAAGCCCAGGTTTAGATTGCCCAAGCCGAAGAAGCTGCAAGAGATGAACAAGAAGGATCAACCCAAATTTTGTCCCTACTACAGGTTGCTCGGACGCATGATAGAAGGATGCTTCAGTATCAAGGATTGGCTCGAAAGAAATTACAAAGAAGGGAATATAACAATACCAAAAGAATATTTGAAATAACCTGAAAGAGGTTCTATAAATGTGATTTCAGCCAAGCCAATCTCTCTGATCAACCTATATTCAGATAAGGATGGATGGAGTACAATTTGGAATGAGCTTAAGAGAGTCCTGGATTAGATCCAAACCACTTTAAAGAAAGTAGCTGCTCGGAATCTGCCACCAGCCCAGTCCAAGATGAAGACTTCACCAAGGAGACGACCAGAACGAGAAAGAAGGAAGAAGGAGATTGCGAATGAAGTTAAGGACGATAACACGAAGGATAAGATAGGGGCTTCCCTTGTTAGATTGGTTGTCTTAGATTCAGGGATGAATACCCTCGAACCCCTGACTTTGTATAATTATCTTTATGCCCCTCCAGGGTCTCATAATGATAATAGAAACGATTTCGGCTATGTTTTTACTATCTCTAGTGACAACGTAACTAATCACAACCTATCTAACCCTGATTTTGATTCCCCAAATTATCCTTAAATGATGTTACTTCCTGATGAGAACGTTGACAAAAATTGAGAAAACATACAATACCGGTTATAACAATACAGAGAGTGAGGGGCTAGTCCTCAACTGCAAAGGAACTCTGGTTGCAATCAACTTGAATCTTTCAGATACAGAAATGACACCATAAGATTCATCTACAACATAAGGATAACCTCTGGGTCCAGAGGAAGAAGAAATAACATAAGTACAATTACGAAGTGGCAAGGTACTACCGCCAAGGATAGCTACAGTGGAGAAAGGAAAACAGATAGTTATTTAAGGAGAAATTTCTCTAGCAACAAGAGAAGTCCAAATTCGAGAAAAAATTGAAAACTCAACACAAAGTGGATTACATTGCAATAGCACATCTCAGGAAGTTGCCAGCCAAACTAAGCATTTACGACACTCTAATCCTGTCAAAGGAGATGAGGGTAAATCTGATTAAGGCACCCAGATATTTTATTGGCACAGTTGGCTAGCACATCCTCAAATGGAGTTTATACTTTGAAAGAATAGCCGGGCGTAACCTTCACCAACGAAGATTTGCTTCTTGATACAACAGATCACAACCTCCTCTCTACATTTCCGTCATCATTGACAGGTTTGTACTCTCCAGAGTATTAGCAGACCTTGGAGCATCGCTTAACATAATGAGTCTACGAACGTTAGCTTACTTGGATATCGACGCTCAAGAACTCTCTACAGATAAGATGATGCTAAGAGGATTCAACCAGAAAGGAGAAAGAGCCCTCAGATCTAAAACACTGCAAATGAAAGTTAGAAATTTAATAAAAACTGCAAAATTCCATGTCATTTACGTGGATACTTCATTCAACACCCTGCTTGGTCGGCCGTGGCTTCATGATTACAATATGGTCCCATTATCACCTCACTAATGCATCGAGTACTATAAATATGTATAAGAACATTATTTCAAGGGAGACTTACAACCTTTCTCAATACATGAAGTGGGAATTCACGAACATGCCGCTTACTACGCTCCCACGAAGAAAACAATATTTTCAAAGAATTCGTGACAAGAAAAGTTAAAGATTCAGAAAGATCAAAAGAATAAGACCATACGCTTCTGATTCAATAATCTCTCACCTCTCCTTCTCAACGAGTTGGTGGAGGTTTTTTAGCCCACTCAACTAAAGTTGAGTCCAGGGATGTGTCGAGGGATAACTCACCAGATTGTTGAATGGGCAAATCTGACGATCAGTGTCAATGTAGAAGGAAGCTCCGAAGAGGATGATCCAATAAAGAAATAATAATGATAAGTCAAAAGAAGCCTCAGTTCGAGATTTCTTTGGATGACATAGAAAAGAGTGAATATGAATCAATGTATGATCAGATTAACCATTATGTTCAAGCCATGACCCTAACTCTGATCCATTCTCAAAAGATCGAGAGTATGAAAGTCAAGGAAGTCCATAATGGTGGGATTAAACCAATCATTTTATCAAGCTTCTCCTTCTGCTTCTGAACTTGTATAACTCTTAAGGAGGATGAGTCTAATGAATTAATGAAATTACCTTTTGGTTACTTTCCGCCATGTGTACAAAAATTAATTCAATAAGGATACGTGCTGAAGCAAATGCCAAAAGATAAATTACAATCATTTGAAAAATTATGGAATACAAAAGGAAAGAAATGTAATCAAAAGAAGGTCTTGAGTTTGGTATGATTGGACCCGTCGATGACTTGGGATTTAGCATGGTTGTTACTAGTCAGTCAGAAGAATATTTCTTAGACACTCAAGAAGAACTTGAAGATCAACCAATAAAAGATGTCGTGCTAGACTTTGAAGAAGAAGTCAAGACTACAGTCAATGAGCTAAAAGAAATCAACATCGAGACTGAGAAACAGCCCCGACCCACTTTTATAAGTTCATTACTCAATAAAGAAGAGGTTACAGACTTGGTCAGATTACTATCAGAATTCAAGGATTGTTTCGCCTGGAGTTACGACGAAATGCTAGGACTATCTCCAGAAGTTGCAGTTCACTGACTAGAAGTGGATAAAAATACAATGCCGGTAAAGCAAGCTCCCAAAAGGATAAACCTCAAAATAGAACAGTAAGTTATGGCAAAATTAATGAAGTTAATAGACGCTAACTTTATCCGAGAAGAACAGTATCCGACAGGGTTGGCCAGTGTCATGCCAGTTAAGAAGAAAAATAGACATATACAAGTATGTGTCAACTTCATAGATTTAAATAAAGCATGTCCAAAGGATGAATTCTCGTTAACAATATCAGAATTATAGGTGGACATCACATCGTCACATGAGATTTTCTCTTTCATGGATGGATCGTCAGGTTACAACCAAATCAAGATGGCCCCAGAAGATGTGACACTCACAGCTTTCAGAACTCCGATTGGGATCTACTTCTACATAGTAATGTCGTTTGGTTTGAAGAATGACGAAGCTACTTACCAGCAAGTAATGAAAACGATCTTCGATGGCCTCATCCATAACCAAGTCGAGTGCTACATGGACGACTTGTTCATCAAAATCAAAGTGAAATAAAATCACCTGTATGATTTGAGGATCGTATTTGAACGATTACGACAATAAAATCTCAAGACAAATCCCTTAAAGTGTGCCTTCAACATTACCTATGGGAAATTTCTAGGATTCATTGTCCCTCATTGGGGGATCGAAATCAACCCAGAGAAGGTTAAAGCTATCTTAGAAATGCCTCCTCTTATAGCCTTGAAATAATTACAATCTTTTCAAGGAAAATTGGCATACTTAAGACACTTCATATCTAATCTGTGAAGAAGATATCTACCCTTTTTGAATTTACTTTGAAAGGATTTCAAATTCATTTGGGGAGAGTTGTGTCAACGGGCTTTCGAAGATATTAAATGATATCTAACGACACCTCTTATCTTAGAAACCCCTATCCCAGGTAAACCGTTGATAATTTATACCACAGCTCTAGACGACTCCCTCAGAGCCTTACTCAGATCAATGATGAGGATAAAGAGAATACACTCTACTACCTGAGTTGACGTCTAATACCCACAGAAGTAAAGTATCCCTCTATCAAGAAACATTATCTAGCTTTGATTTTCATTGCTTAGAAGCTTAGACATTACATGTTATCTCATAAGGTCAACCTGATCTCGAAAGTTAACTCATTGTAATATTTGATGACTCGACCAACATTTTTCTGACATTTAGCAAGATGGTCTATGATTTTATTGCAATTTGATATAAATTTTGTGCCCCTTCGCGCTATTAAAAAGCAGATTTTCACAGATTTTTTCGCAGTGCACCCACTGCCAGCTGGGTCCCCGCTCAAAGATGAACCACCAGATGAACATATACTATGGGTGGAACAACCCAGTGCCAGATATTGGGTAATTTACTTTGATGGAGCATCGTCAGCCAGGAGAGAAAAAGGACAGCAGACAGTGATACCTGGCAAGGCAGGAATTGGTTTGATCTTCGTGACACCAGATCAGGCCATACTAAGATATTCCTACCACTTGATAAAGCCGTGTACAAATAACGAAGCAGAATATGAAATTATAATCACTGGTTTAGAATTAGCAATATTAATGGAAATTACAGACTTTGCCATATATGGCGACTCACAACTCATCATACAACAAGTGGATAGACAGTATAAGTTTCTGAAACCAAGATTAGAAGAATACCACCAGTACACAATGAAGTTCCTAGAGCAGATTCCAAGTGTGATATTCTATAGGATTCCTCGAGCAGACAATGCTTGTGTGGATGTTTTAGCGAAGTTTGCTAAAGAGTTGGCTTGTCCACCTAAAGATTCTATAGATATTATAGTGCAAGGGCATCAAGTTTTGTCGCAGATAGACCTCGACGGTTTACACAAGCTTGGAAAAGAAGAAATGACAGCTATAGTGTCATATTAGATTGAAGATCGGTGTCAACTGATAATAGAATACCTGCAAACAGGAAGACTACCAGATGACAAGTCAGCAGCGCTTCAAATTCAGAAGTGGGCCTTGTCTTATGCTTTAATCGATAATGTTTTGTATAGAAGATCCTTCGACTAAATGTGGTTAAGATGTTTGAGCAGAGCAGAAGCACAAAAAATCATAAAAGAGGTACATGCTGAATTGTGTGAAGCTCACAAATCAGGACCAACGATGAAAATGAAAATCAAACGACTCAGATACTACTCGCCAGCAATGATGACAGATTGCATGAGCATAATGAAGAAAAGCCATCAATGCCAAGTGCATGGAGTGGTCTTACACCAAACTCCAAATGTGCTACACCCCATGATCACCTAGTGGCTATTCGAGTGTTTAGGCATGGATATAGTGGGACCGATAGACCCTCCATCTTTGAAAGGACCAGCTTTATACTCTCTGCTACATATTACTTCACCAAATAGGCACAGGCAGTTCCCTTACGGGAGGTTACAACATAGCAAGTTCTACAATTCTTCAAGAATCAGGATGTCTACCACTTCAGTTTGCCGCAAAGAATCATTTCAGATAATGGGTATGCTTTTAAGATCACGAAAATCAACAATTTTGCCAGAAGACACGTGATAGATTGGAGATACTCTATAATCTATTACCCTAGAGCAAACGACTTGGTAGAAGCCTTCAACAAGACACTCTTGCAGATCCCAAAGAAGATGTTCGATGACGATGAAAGGGGATGACACGAGAAGTTACTAGAAACTTTGTGGGCCTACAGGATGATGATCAGAACATCGACGCAGTCTACGCCTTACACACTTGTGTATGGGTCCGAGGCAGTACTTCCGTTAGAATTTCAACTACTGTCACTCCGAATCTCCGTCGCCAACCAAATTACAATGGAAGAGAATGCTAAAATTCGACTAGTATAATTAGAAAGCCTCGAAGGGAAGAGATTATTTGCATAACGGAATTTGGAACTTTATCAAGCCAAAATGATTCAAGCTTACGATAAATTGGTCCGCCCGAGGTTGTTCGAAGTTGGTGACCTCGTGCTCATTCTTAGAAGACTTGTTCTTATACATAGCAAGATAGGTGGAAAATTTGAACCGACCTAGGAAGGGCCATTTGTGGTAGAGCAAGTTTACTCAAGAGGGTCATACCAACTGGTGGATTATTAAGGGGATAGACCTATGTTGCCAATAAACGGTCTATATCTAAAGAAGTACTATGAAAAGTGATAAATCTGAAGAAGGAATATTTTTTCCGATGTAGCCATGTGGCCAGTATCTTTGCCTGAGTCCAAACTTTGTAATAAAATAAACTTAAATTAAAATAAAATAAATATTCTCACAAGATAAAATACACTTGTTAAATTTCTATTTCTAAATCCTGCAAAATGGTATTAAATAAGATAATGGTGTCAAGATAATTGTGAAAAATTGTTACATAAATAATAATAACAAGCTTGTTATTGTTCTTATCCGTGAAAAGTGCCAGCCACTAACATTTCCCTTTGTTTTCTTGTGCAAGAAGCATCAGATCATGAGTTGGCATTTGCTTCCAAAGACGGCTTGGACCTTGTGCTTTGATAAAAAAGAAAGGACACATACAAGAGGGCTGCGAATATGAAGTCAATGATGAAAAGTGGATGTAGAGAGACTAAACAGACATCGAGATATGGAGGCTCTAGAGGTTTTGTTAACTCACACCTCCTCGCCAGGAGACACAGTTAGATCTCATGCATGATCACTACTCCGCTTTAGCTGAGAGAGTCCTAGATGCGTTGTTGGCATGTACAAAAAGAAGGAATGAAAATTACCACAAGCGTCGTCTCTTAGATAGGGTGGAGAGGAGACAGGCTCGAGAGTCAGCCGCCGAGCTACTGCCCATTCCAGCAAAATTTTACGAGCCTAAAATGAAAGAAATTGATGACAGTGTGTCGTAAACAGATACTAAGCCATTGAATGCTAAGGATCCCACACCGACATGGGATCTAATGGAAGAAATCTTTATTGGGTGTTTGACTTACAACTCAGGTTTACCTAGACAACCTTCAGTGTCAGGAGCATTTTCAGAGTGCCAACAGTGTCACGTTTTACATTTACAGGAGTATGGCACATTCAACCATATGCAGCAGCCTCAATGCTACTCAGGAGCAGGGAGCATCATGATATAGAGCAATATGTACCACAGTTTGTTTTGCTGACGCCACAGCGAGAAGTGTCGAATTTCAGCACTATGAAGAAATACAAGGAAGATTCCTCAACATCTTGGAAGGCCTCGAGTTATACTTAGATGTATTTTCGAGGAAAGATCAAGAAAAGATTATGGATTGTGTCTTCACTCTCCAAGACTTGTGCAGGGCAGACCATCTAAAGTAGAGGATGTACATAGAGCCAATGAAGTGGAAAAGAGGAAAGGCCACAATTTGTCCAAGGATCCAAAGAGGAATCCTTCGGGGATTCTATAGCACAATGAAGTGGATCCAATGCCGCTTCAAATCAAGAAGATGATAAAGAGGATGGTCGAGTGGCACGTCCAGCTTGCAGACTGCATTCTCAACTGCTGCATTATAAATATTTATGAGGATGGGGACTGTATTCTGCCTCATATCAACCACCATGACTTTGTGAGGCCATTATGTACTGTCTCATTTGTAAGTGAAAGTAATATCTTGCTCGGCCGAAAATTCAGATTGTCAGACCTGGAGGGTTTTGAGGTTCTGTTGAAATCCCTCTACCAGTTGAATCAGTGATGGTGCTGAAAGGAAACAGTATAGATCTTGTGAAAAATTGCATCCCAGGAGTTACAGGATAAAGTGTATCGGTTACCTTTAGAAGAATGGATGAGGACAAAGCGCCGTTTTACTACTAGCCAGATCCAGAATTGGAAAGCCTTCATCCCTTACTGCTGTAACACCAGTACCTTCAGGTGTTCGCGAGGAGATTTTTGTTATGGAGCGTTGCCTTGATAGGTTAACTTGTTTATAGAGCAACCTCAGATGGTAGATATCTACTACCTTCTACATCGGGTCACAGCAGTTCACTGCTTTTATACTAGTTAGATATGATATGATAGTTTTGTTCAGCTATGTACGCTCGATTGACTTATCAGTATATGATCAGTTGTACTACTGCTTTCAGCAAAAGATTAATGAACATTTTTGTTTTAGCTTGCCAAGTTTTTCAGAAATGTCTCTTCTTAACGTAACGGTCGGGAGCCGTAAAACCGTACATTGGTCCCAAATTAATACAAACAAAGAACGATACAAAAAAATAATAAAAAAATAAGATAATAAAATAAAAATAATAACAAATTGAAAAAGTAAAAATGAATTGCAATGAAACAAAATCAAACAAAATGAAACAAAGTGAGATGAAATGAAATCAAAAGAAAATTTTAATCTGAAAAAATCAAACAAAATGAAATCGAATGAAATAAGATAAAATAAATTGAAAGAAAATGATGAATTGAAAACAAGTGATAAGCTAATTTTCTCTCTCTCTCGAGACTTCGAGTCTTTGCACTCATCCTCAAATCCTTCATTTTCGAAAGCACACCGCAAAATTTGGCACTTTACACAACGTCACTTCCCACAAATTTGAAATATCACAAAATTTTACAAATCTTGCAATGGCTACCAATCTTGGCTAAATTGCACCAATCCTACTTTCTTCGAAAGTCAACATCAAATTTTCTCTAAATCTTTGCATGAGAAATTCTGAGATCAGTAACTAAGTTCTGACTCTCCTGTCACCCCTTAGGCCGAAGTCCTTGAGCTTTCATCCTCAAGATTCCTCAAAATTTTCTATATTTCCACATCCTATCCGAGAAATTTTCTGCCTTCCATGAAATTCTATGATCGAAGCATAGTCGTCTAATTCTTCAAAATTCCCTATATTCCACATCCTATCAGAGAAATTTTCTTCCTTTCATGAAATTCTAGGATTAGAGCATTGTTGTCTGACTCCTTCAAATTCCCTATATTTTCCACATCATATACGAGAAATTTTATGCCTTTCATGAAATTTTAGGATCGGAGCATTGTCGTCCAACTTGTTCAAATTCTTTATATTTTTCACATCGTATCTAAGAAATTTTCTGCATTTTATGAAATTGTAGGATCAAAGCATTGTCGTCCGACTCTTTCAAATTTCCTATATTTTCTACATCCTATCCGAGAAATTTTTAGCTTATAAGAAATTCTATGATCGGAGCATTGTCATCCGACTTCTTCAAATTCTCTATATTTTCCACATCCTATCCGATAAATTTTCCACCTTCCATGAAATTCTAGGATCGGAGCATTGTCGTCTAATTCCTCAAATTTTCCTATATTTCCACATCCTATCTGAGAAATTTTTTGCCTTCATTGAAATTCTATGATCAGAGCATACTCATTCGATTCCTTAAAATTTTCTATATTTTCCACATCCTATTTGAAAAAATTTTTACCTTTCATGATATTCTAGGATCGAAGCATTGTCGTCTGACTCCTTCAAATTCCTTATATTTCAACTTTCTATCCGAGAAATTTACTGCCTTTCATGAAATTCTAGGTCTGAGCATGGTCGTCTGATTCCTTCTAGTTCCCCAAGTTTTCCGCATCCTACTTGAAAAATTTTTCCACATCCATGAAATTCTGAGATCAGTACCAAAATTCCAATTCTCATTTCAAAGACTGGTACATAAATCTCAATTCCCATCCTTTGGAATTAGTACTTAAACTCTGATTACCTCTTTAGAGGTCGGTACCCAAATTCTGATTCTCATTTTCGAGATTGGTGCCTAAATTCCAGTTCTGATATTTTGAGACTGGTACCTAAATTTCGGTTCTCATCCTCTGGGATTAGTATCTAAATTTTGATTCCCTTCTTCCAAGGTCGGTACCTCAATTCCAACTCTGTCTCCTCTGCACTCACTTAAATTCAAAGATTCCCATGAAATTGAAAAAAAGTAAAAATTCCACAAATCCTAAATTTCCATAAATCACCATAAATTTCATAAGGCTCAAAATTAAATCAAACTCAAAATTTAAATCCAAAATTCAAGTCAAATGCTACTCCAAATTCCAACTTCATATCAAATTAGATCAGATTCCTTCATAGTTTGGAAGCTTTAAATTCATAGCTACCTAACGAAGGTATTCCATTTTTCTTCTCCATCAGGAGTTCCTGGGACTTGAAGGTTCTTTGCCCAGATAATCCCCAGCGGAAACTTCCTCACTAAATTCTACATTTTGTCTTTAGTTTTTTGCTCAAACAATTATGTTGGTTTTGTTGAGCTCGTCGGTCAATGATCTACCTAAAAAATACCCATTTTTATGCCTTATTTATAATTCAATTTTTAAGGATATTATGCTTTAATGAAAGCTATTTTCATGTTTTTGGATGTAGATGATTAAAAAGAGTCCAAGAAAGAAAAAGAAGGAAAAAGAGCAAAAAGAAGCAAAAATGGAGCTTATGGAGCAAAATTTTAGAATTATTGGCCTGACGCCTAGGCGCCAGAATCCGGTGCCTAACAGCCAGTTCGATACAAACGTTGTCAAGATTTTTTTATGTCTTTAGGCAGTTATTTTGAGAGTGTTAAGCGGTTATTGAAGCTTCTAGAAGATTGTAATTTACTCCTAATAGATAGGACATGTGATACAATGTATTTGGACATAAGAAAACGGTCTAGATCATGAAGAGGTGCAAAAGACCTGGTCACGGAGTCCGGTGCCTAGGTGCCAGATCCCGGCGCCTAGGCGCCAGATCTTGGTGCCTAGGCACGACAGTTACCTTCTAGAAGATACATTGAATTTAGACGAGTTTTGAAGAGGTGCCTTAAACAACCCCTGGTCAAATTCAGAGCTCTATAAATAGGAGCCCATTCTACAGAAAAAATGACACCAACCCGCCTCTTAGTACACATACCTATTTTAGCATATTCTCTCCCCTCTTTAGTTTTATTTAGTTTATTCCATAGTTAGGGTGCCACTTTATTTTGTATCTAGTGAGTTTATTTTGAGTGTTATTGTGTGTTGTTGTTGTTGGAGTCTTTCATCATTACTTTGGAGTCAGTAGAAGTCAGCGGATCACTTGAAGGAACACTTCAGATAAGTATTTGTACATTGGTTCAAAGTTTTATAAATATGTTTTGTTGTGTTATTTTAATGTATTATAAGTAGTTAGTTATCTTTCTCCTTTCAACTATGAAAAGATTATAAATTAATTAAATTTTGTAAGAGAATTAAATTTAAAATATTTTAAAACATTGTGATGATATTAATACCTGATCTTAGTTTACTTTTTAAATTGGTTATTTAAATTGTTAAAACCTGTTGAAGGGTTTTGAGACCTATCCGGAGATAAATTCTTAACTTGTAGATATCACATGAAACCTTAGGTAATCGCAGGCTATACACGGATTATTTAAGGTGAAGTGCAAATAAATTGGAAGATAATATTTATTGGGCGTAAAATTAATTAGTTTTTAGAGTGACAGACTAAATTCTAATAGTTTGGTTTATAGAAAGGTAACGGGTCACTGGTAAGGCCGACCATAGCCACCCTTGGATATCTAGTAGTGTGAGCCTAGATTAACCCATTCTACTAAGAAAACATCCTGAGCCGATCTCTAGATTAGTCAATGTTCTTTGCACCTGGACCAAAGGGTAAAGAATAGGAATGCTTCTATTTGGCACAATACCATAATCTAAATTCCCTACAAAAGATAATTATTCTATAAATCTTGGATTAGTTAAAAAGGAGAAAGTCATTTTTATACTTGCATTGAATTTTAATTACTGCTTACTTTACTTTACTACTTACTGCTTACTTGCTTATAGTAAAAATTATTAGTAAATTAAATTTGAAAATATATAAATAAAAAAAAGTATATATAAATTGCATTTAATTTGAAAATTCCAAAATATTACTTATATTTCTTACTTTTTTTAAATTCACTATCCCTGTGGGATCGATAACCGAGAATCCGCTAGAGCCCTGTATTACTTGAACGAGACGTGTACTTGTGTTTAAAATTGTGACTTTTACAATAATTATTATAAAAATCTAAATATAAATTAATAAAAGTAAACCTCGCACATCAAGTTTTTGAAGCCATTTGCCGAGAATTAAATATTCTAAAAAGTGGTATCAAATTCTTGTATTTTAAAGCATATATAAAGTCACATCACATCAAATTTTTCGCACCGTTATCGGGGATAGGATAGAATATAATAAAAAGTAAAAAGAAAGATAAAATAAATATAAAAAATATAAAAACAAAATAAAAATATTTTAAATTTTATGTGTAGTTCTAGATCTGAAGGATTACTACCTTTTGATTCTGAATTAGAAAGAACAATTAGAAGAATTAAAAAAGGAAAACAAATTTCAAAACATCAAGAAATGGCTAACTTACATAACAATAATCAAAATCCAATCAAAATTAATGAACAAAATAATTATAAACCATTAAGGGAATATGCAAACCCTACAGCTGATGAACTTCATGTTAGTATTCAAATTCCAGCTGTAGATGCTAATTCTTTTGAGCTTAAACCTTCTATTATTTAGATGGTTCAAAATAATCAATTTGGAGGAACACCTAATGAGGATCCAAATTTACATCTTGTTAGTTTTTTAGAACTTTGTGCTACCTTTACATAAAATAATGTTTCTGATGATGATATTAGGCTTAGAATCTTTTCTTTTTCCTTAAAAGATAAAGCAAAGATGTGGCTTAATTCATTAGCAACTTGTTCTATTAAAACATGGGCAGATATGACACAAAAATTCCTTCCTAAATATTTTCCTCCTTCTAAAACTGCTAAATAGAGAAATGGCATTACTTCATTTACGCAATTTGATGGAGAAACAATTTATGAAGCTAGGGAAAGATTTAAAGAATTATTAAAAAAATGTCCTCATCATGCTTTACCAGATTGGTTAATTATTTAAACATTTTATAATGGACTTATTGGATCACATAGATCTATTATTGATGCTGCTGCTGGTGGCTCTTTAATGGCTAAGACATTTGAAGAAGCCTATAACTTAATTGAAAAAATGGCTAATAACAATTTTCAATGGCCTTCCGAAAGGGTTAATCCTAAAAGAATGACCAGTATTCAAGATAATGAAGCCTTTTCTATTTTAGCTTCACAAGTGGCTGTGATATCTAAGAATTAGATAATTTTGCTATTAATATATCGCATGTAAGTAATGATAAATCTGCAAATTCTGATGATTCTCAAATAATGGAAACTTTGCAAGCTATTGCTAGTAAAACTAATAACCCTTATTCTAATTATTACAATCCTAGTTGGAAAAATCATCCTAATTTTAATTGGAATAATGGACATCAAGCTAATCCAAATTGGAGCAATCGAGGAAACTCAAACTATAGACCAAATTATCCTCCTCATTAGAAAAATCAGCAGAAAAAGTTGTCTGTAGAAGAATTGATCTTGCAACTAAGCAATCAGCTACAAAGTCAAAATACTGCTATTCATAATATTGAGAATCAGATGGGTCAAATCGCTAATTTCATTAATTACAGACCTCAAGGAACACTGCCTAGCAATGTCAAAATTAATCCTAAAGGATCTGGAAAAGAACATGAACAAGCAAAAGCTGTACAACTCAGAAGTGGAAAGGAATTAAAAGAGAAAACACGAAATGAGATTGAAAAAGAGAAAGAAGTTGAAGAGATTGAAAAACCTAAAGATACCCTTTCTCCAGGTAAAGATTAGATTGTTGTACCTATTGAAGTGGAAGTTGAAATACCACCACCACCTTTTCCTTAAAGACTTAAACAACGAAAGCTTGATCATCAATTTTCTAAGTTCTTTGAAATTTTTAAGAAACTTACTATCAACATTCCTTTTGCTGAAGCTTTGGAGCAAATGCCAAGCTATGCAAAATTTATGAAGGATATTTTAAGTAAGAAGAGAAAATTTCAAGCTTATGAAACTGTTGCATTAAGTGAAGAATGTAGTGTAATAATTCAGAAGAAATTACCTCAGAAACTTAAAGATCCTGGAAGTTTTACTATACCATGTGCTATTGGAGAAAAATTTTGTGGAAAAGCCTTATGTGATTTAGGAGCTAGTATTAATCTCATGCCATTTTCAATCTTTTGAAGGTTAGATTTAGGAGAGATTTCCCCTACCATTGTAACTCTTCAGTTAGCTGATCGATCGATCACTTATCTTAATGGAGTTATAGAGGATGTCCTTGTTAAGGTAGATAAATTTATCTTCCCTGTGGATTTCATTGTTCTAGATATGGAAGAAGATAAAGAAATACCTATCATTTTAGGGAGACCTTTTCTAGCTACCAGTCGAGCTATGATTGATGTGCAAAAATGAGAATTAATGATGAGAGTTAATGATCAAGAAATAACATTCAATGTTCTGAAATCAATGAGGTATCCTGATAAAGAAAAATGCTATCGGATGGATATTTTTGATTATATAATTGAAAAGCATTACCAAGAAAAATGTAAGGTCATTTCTGATGATAAAGATAAAGAATCTATGTTATATAATGAGTCATTAAATAAAGAAAATTTATCTGAAGAAACTCATTATATTCATGAAAATTGGGAAATTTTAGAGACAACTAAAAATGATATACTTTTACCATCAATTGAAAAAGCCCCTGAACTGAAATTTAAAAATGTTACCTACACATTTAAAGTATGCATTTCTAGGAAATTCATTAACTTTACCTATAATTATATCTTCAAAATTAAGCAAAGATTAAGAAGAGAAATTAATAGGAGTTCTGAAGAATTATAAGAAAGCTTTTGGTTGGACTATTGCAGATATAAAAGGAATAAACCCTTCAATCTGTATGCATAGGATTTTAATGAAAGAAAATTTTAAACCCACTATTGAACCACAAAGAAGATTAAATCCAATTATGAAAGAGGTTGTCAAGAAAGAGATTTTGAAATGGTTAGACGCTGGAATTATTTATCCAATTTCAGATAGACAATAGGTGAGTCGTATTCATTGTGTTCCGAAGAAAGGAGGAGTAACTATCATTGTTAATGAAAAAAATGAATTAATCCCAACTAGACAAGTTACTGGATGGTGAATTTGCATTGACTATCAAAAATTAAACAACACCACTATAAAGGATCATTTTTCTTTACCTTTCTTGGATCAAATGCTGAATAAACTAGCTGGACACTCATATTTCTGTTTTCTGGATGGATATTCTGGTTATCATCAATTACCCGTTGCTCCTGAGGATTAAGAAAAGACAACATTTACAAGTCCTTATAGAACATTTGCCTTTAGAAGAATGTCTTTTGGTTTATGCAATGCATCTGCAGCTTTTCAAAGATGAATGATGTCAATATTTTATGATTTGATTGATAAAGGAATTAAAGTATTTATGAACGATTTTTTAGTTTTTGGAACTTCTTTTGAATCTTGCTTGGAAAATATAACAAAAGTTTTGAAGAGATGTGAAGAAACAAATTTTGTTCTAAACTGAGAAAAATGTCAATTTAGGGTCACAGAAGGTATTGTACTTGGACATAAAGTTTCACAAATAGGGATCGAAGTTGATCAAGCAAAAGTGAAAATTATTGTTGAACTTCAATCACCTACTACCGTTACTGATGTGAGACGTTTTCTTGGTCATGCTGGATTTTGTAGGAGATATATAAAGGATTTTCCTAAAATTGCTAAACCTCTTTTCCATTTATTGAAAAAAGAAGCTAAATTTAAATTTAATGAAGATTTTCTGAATGCATTCAATATTCTGAAAGAAAAATTAATCACTGCACTTGTCATTGTTGCACCTGATTGGAATAAACCTTTTGAATTAATGTGTGATACAAGTGATTATGCAATCGAAGCTGTATTAGGACAAAAATATGAGAAAATTTTCAAAGTTATATACTATGCTAGTAAAACTCTTAATGAAACTCAAAGAAATAACACTACTACTGAAAAAGAGCTTTTAGCAATAGTATATGCCTTTGATAAATTTAGACCATATCTTCTTGGAACAAAATGTATCGTGCATACTGATTATTCTGCTATTAAGTATTTAATATCTAAAAAGGATGCTAAACCTAGATTAATCAGATGGGTTTTACTTTTGCAAGAATTTGATTTTGAAATTGTAAATAGAAAAGGAACTGACAACCAAATTGCTGATCATTTATCAAGAATAAAAAATAATAATGAGAAGATTTAGTAAGAAAATATAAATGAGAAATTCTCGGATGAGCAATTATATGTCATTCAAGGATTACAAATGCCTTGGTATGTAGATACAGTTAACTACTTGGTTAGCAATATTTTACCTTACAGGATGAATAGTAAATACATTAAGAAATTTAAGAATGATTGTAAATCATATAATTAGGAAAAACCTCATTTATTTAAAATATGAAGAGATTCTGTGATTCGAAGATGTGTACCTTATGAAGAAACTTTTTAAATTATTCAAAAATGTCACGATTATGAATTTGGAGGACACATTTGAGTTCATAAAACTGCATTTAAAATTTTAAATTCTGGATTTTATTGGCCTACTTTATTTAAAGATGGACAATATGTGAAAACTTGTGATCGATGTTAAAGAATGGGAAATCTATCCAGAAAAGATGAAATGCCTCTAAAATTTATATTAGAAATCGAAATTTTTGATGTATGGGGTTTAGACTTTATGGGACCTTTCGTACCATCATCTGGAAAAATTTATATTTTATTAGCAGTTGATTTTGTTTCAAAGTGGATCAAAGCTGTAGATTTACCTAACTGTGATTCTAAAAGTGTTTCAAAATTTTTAAAGAAGATGATTTTTACAATATTTGGAATGCCCAGGATAATTATCACAGATGAAGGAAGTCATTTCAGAAATATAAGAATTCAATCATTGCTGGAAAAATTCGAAATTAAACATAGAATTACAACTGCTAATCATCCTCAAACAAGTGGAATGACTGAAGTGTCAAACAAAGAAATTAAAAGAATATTGGAAAAGACTGTTAATTCTAAAAGAACTAACTGGGTTGATAGACTTGATTCTACATTATGGGCTTATATAACAGCTTATAAGACACCTATTGGAATGTCACCTTATCGGTTAATTTATGGTAAGCATTGTCACTTACCTGTTAAACTTGAACATAAAGCTTATTGGGTGATAAAGGAGTTCAATTATAACTTGAATACTGCAGAAGAAAACCGATTATTACAACTGAATGAAATGGAAGAGTGTTGACCTCATTTTTGATGAGGTATTCTCTTCTCTCTTTAGTACTTAGGATCTAGCCTTAGGCTTTTCCTTTGACTATATTAGAGGACTAGAGATGGAACCTACCCCTTTAGAAACTCAACCACTTCTTAACTCCCTGCAAACCCCACAAGCTTGATTGTAAACCCCTAATCACCTAGAGGGATGAGATCAAATGTGGAAGTTTAAAGGATGAGTTCCCTATAGGACTCTTTGGCCTTAGGATCACCCTGGGTGGCCTAGTATGATGAGAGCTGACTTACACATACACTACACCCTTACACACACATCCTGAAAACTACACCTATACCCAACTTGATCTCCCGACTCATGTAGGTAACTCACATGGATGGACCTTAACCCCTAAGCCCCTGGCTAAGAAGGTTAGGAACAACATAGTGAATGCCTCTAATGAGTCCTCTCATGGCTCATATGGGCTTAATATGGCTTCATGGCTCAACCAAAGTGATTCCATTTTACTCAAATTTGATCAATCTTCATTTTTCCAAAATTTCAATTTTTGACCCCGGGGCCCCGGACCCACCAAACCTACTAAAAGCCCTTGAAACTACCCAAAACCATCAAAATTTCCAAATCACCCAAAACTTTTCCAAAATTAACCTTGAACATTTCCCCACCAATCAAATTGATTATTTACAGCCAAAAATACAAAAATTTCCAAAATACCCCCAATACCATCCAAATTACCAAAATGCCCCTCCTGACCCAAAAAATCCGAAAATTTCCAAGAAAATTCAAGAAAATCCCAAATATTCCCAATTTCATTTTGTTCAACTACACCATGGGCCAATTTTTCCAATTTACACCACTTTTACCAAAACCCCCAATTTGACCCATTTTAAACCCAAATGAACACAATGTCAAACCAAATCACCCCGATTGACCTCAATTTTGGTCCAAGTCAATTCTAAACTTCAATTCAATATCCCAAACATCAATATAGATCAAATACAAGCCCAATTTGATTGACATTTGAATCCAATTTCATTTTTAAGCTTAAAGCCCAATTTTGACCCATAACCCAAACTTAGCCCAAACCAACCCAACTCAACTCCAATTAACCCTAAATCTTTTCTAACCTTCCCTAACATCTCCATAAACAAAACACTAACATAATTTGCCCAAAAACCTGAACCCAAACCCCACTCAAATTCAACCCAAACCCAATAATCCCAATTTAGCCTAAACTCAAGCTTAACCCTAACTTAGCCCAAACCCCAAACTTGAACCCCAACCAAAGTTGAAAACTCTTTGTAACACACCTATAAACATTTTTCAACATTAATTTTACATCAAAACCAACTTTCGCCCAATCTTAGCTTAAGCTAACCCAATTTGACCCATTTTTGTCCCCTTTACCAAAGAGACCCAAGTTCAACCCAATCTAACTCCAAGCCTTACCAAATTGACTTCAAATAACTCATGAAACATTCCTAAGCCAAACTCAACACTCATTAGGCTCAACCATTACAAGGCTCCTCATCCTAAAAATCCATTTTAAAATTTAAAAGCCCATTCCCTTAAGCCATTTTAAAAGCCCACCTTTGCCAAATTTTAAAAGCCCAAAAATTCATCCAAAGCCAATATGACACTCTCCCTCATCATACATTCAATTTAAAATCACCTCTAAAGTCCTAATTTATCATCAAATCATTCCAATTTTAGCCACATGACAATCTCCTTAAAATTCATCAAAAATGCCTAAAACTCATTTCAATGAAACCAAGTCAAGCCATCCTAAGCCATATGTAAGCCATGAAGCCATGCATGAGCCACATGGGAGCCATGAAAGCCCCTTTACATGTCACCATGCTATCTTGGGCAAAAGGAGGAGGTTCTTTCCATATTCCCTTAGAGTAATTAACCACTCCCATGATTCCCACTAACCATGCTTAGGCCTAATTATACTTGGATGGTGACTTGACTCTACTAATTAAGCTGAACCAAACAACTTTCTCTTCAGCCCAAGCAAGCCATAGGGAGGTGAACCTAGCCCAAAACCATGGGTTGAACCAAACCAAGCCAAAATCATCCCCTTCACATTCCACTTCAATCCAACTCCTTTACACATGGCCAACTCCAATTGACTTCACCATTGCCAAGCCCTGCCCTCACTGGTCAAGATGGTGACCTGACCCTGGCCGGCCAGCCACCACAGCCGTCGGAAAACACCATGGCCGAGACCTTGGAAGGAGCCAAAGTTTGGAATTCCCACCTGCTGAGCTGCCCCACTCCAAATGGCCATTGTAGCTGTTCTTCTCCTCACTGCAGCAGGTCGATCCCAGCCCCTAACTCCCCCGAGAGGCCATGGCCATGGCTATTTAAGCCAGACAACCCCTCTCGACCAAAAGGTTGGCTGAACCAGACCTTCACAAAATCCCTCCAAATTCCTCACAAAGCTTCCCCTAGCCAAGAGCAATCCATCCCTACTGTTCTCCTGCCCTAACTCCCACTGATTGAGCTCAATTTTGGAGCTCAATTCTTAGACCAGAACAGGACACTCCCAAATCCTCCACCAAAATCAAATTAAACTCTCCCACACCTGCACAAGACCAAGAGAATGAGTTCCCTAGTGAAAGCCCCCTCTCCAGGCCACTCATTTGTTCTAGCCTCTAAAGGTTGAAATCAGGTCTAGGCAATTTCTCAGGGCCAGAGACTTCATCTGGAGCTTACTTGGACTCAATCAAAGGTGACACAACTCTCAGATCGAAGCTTCACTTCTCTGAGCAAAGGTATGAGCTCTCTCTTCTTCCCGAGCTTCTGAACATTCTCTATTTTGATTGAGTTGATTTCATTCCACATAAACCATATGGATATGTTTGTCTCTTCAAGACGAATACATAGAGTATAAGAACATAAAAATCCATTGAGAATCGAGTGAGATCTTAGGGTTTTAGTGTGGACAGTCACGGGTGCACACCAGTCGTAGACGATGACTGGGAGCCGTTTGATTGCGCGTGTATCGAGCGGACGGCTCAGATGGCGTCAGACCAGGATATGATATGTGAACCGTGGGCCCCGTGGCAGCTGACTCAGATGGCGGCGTCGAATAGGAGCGCACCGCGTGGGCTTTTGGATATGACGAGGATGACAGAGCGCCGCGCTGGATTAGTAAAAAATTAGGGAATTTTCTTATTTATTAAATACCCAGAACTTCAAAAATGCATAACTTTGTGTAGAAAAATCAGAAAAATAAAATAAAAATACCCTCTTGCTCAGTGAACAGAGAAGAATAATGTGGAAAAGAAATCAAGTAATTTCATTGAATATTTTATTTTTAATGATTTATTTACTCTCTGTATTTATTTAATTCTCCATTTGCGTAGGCAATTCACCATGGCATGAGACCATGAGGCTTTTGAAGCCTCTGAACTTGGGAACATTCCCTGGATTTTTCAAGGTTAGAGGCCATCCTATGAGAAGTTATTGATTTTTCAATTGCATGTCACTATTTTGAGTATTTTAATTCCAATAATTAGCATGTTAAGAAATAAATTCTAGGAAAATTTGGTGATGTTTCTTACGACCAGAGGAACTTAGGAAAAATAGGTCTTGTGTTAAGTCACATGGAACAACCCTAATTGGCCTAAACACCCAAAATTGAACTTTAATTAATTAGGGTTGACTGCACATTAAATTAACTTGAAAACAACTCTCCACTGATCTTTAGGATCAGAGGAACATCACATAAAAATTTGAGGTCAATTGGATTTGATTAACCTCATCAAATGGGTTGATTAAGCCTCTTAAGCAAAATAGATAAAATTAAATTTTAAAAATTCATAACTCACAAAATACTTTTTAAAAATTCACAAAAATGGTTTTGGAGCTTCTCTGATATCAGAGGGACTTAGGAAAATTAAAATTGTAATTTTCTAAAAAAGTTGATTTTTATCATTATTTTAATATTTTAATAATAAAAAATAAATAAAAATCAAAAAAATATTAAAAATTACCAAAATGTCACATTTTGAATTCTAAGCACTTAGGAACAAACCAAATATTTTTCCTAAGTCTCTAGGGTAAGATATTGAATTTTAAAGGCCTAAAACAATTTTTAAACAAAACAAAATGATTTTCTTTAATATTTCCACTAAATTAATTCTAATAAATCAAAGAAAAATAAAAAAAATATAAAATTTTGTTCTCTGACTTCCCTGATATCAGAGAGATTTTTGAAAAATATAAAACCTATCTTTCAACTTCAATTTTATTTTTAAATTAGTTAATACTCCAAAAATAAAAATAATTCTAATAAATATAATATAATTCAAAAAATCACCAAAATTGGTCCAAATGGTTCTCTGGTCATTAGGAACATCTCATAATTTTCTTAAGGACAGAAACATTTCCTTGGTCATGTTATTGAATTTTCCTTGAAAACCCTTATTTTCCCTTAAAAATAATTATATAAATAAATTAAATACAGAAAAATCACATTTTTTCCTCTAATGTCTTAATTGACATGTGAGTGAGGTTACATAAAAATTGCAAGTTCATTTGAGCTTAGTTTAGTGAGTTATAGAATTATTAAGCTTGAAGGGCAAAAGGGTAATTAAAAATTTCAACCCTTAATTAAAATTTTAGGATTAAGTAAAAAGGGGAGGGTAAAATATTTGATTTTAAACTGATTTTTGATGATTGAAACTTAAATGATTGAGGGTAGAAACCTACTAACCATTTCTAATATAATTAAAATAAAACTTTAATTAATCAATTAATTGAAATTTTGGAAGAATAATAGAAATTGGAATTATTAAAGTGGGGATATTATTAAGAGGATATTTATTCTTTAATTTAAAAATCCCTAAATAAATCACTTCAATACTACTTAATTCTTAATTAAAAAATTGAAATAATAATCCAAATTAATAATTAAAACAAAAATTAAACTAAATTTAAATTAAAATTAAATTTAAACTAAATTAAAAATTAAATCAAATTAAAATTAAATTAAAATTAAACTAAACTAAATTAAATTAAAATTAAATTAAATTAAAATTAAAACTAAATTAAATTAGATTAAAATTAAAATAAATTGAAATTAAATTAAATTAAAATTAAATTAAATTAAAATTAAACTAATTAAATTAAATTAAATAAATTAAATAAATTAAATTAAAAATTAAATTAAAATTAAAATTAAACTAAATTTAAATTAAAATTAAATTAAATTAAATTAAATAAACTAAATTAGAATTAAAATCAAATCAAACTAAAATTAAAAAAAATTAAATTAAAATTAAGTTGAAATAAATTAAATCAAAATCATTTAATAACAAACCTAAATGAAGTCATTAAGAATCAAATCTAAAATAACTTAAACACTATTCAAAACTTAAACTAATTTCTATAATTAAGTCAAAATCGAAATTAAATCATTAAGTTTAAATCATCAAAATACCTAATAAATTTGCCCTTTTAGAGCTCTTATTATTATAACTCTTAAATGAAGTATCAAGTGAAGTGTTACTTCACTTATAGGATATTCAAATGTCGTAGTTCACTGAGCAAGGGAATAAAACTTAAACCCCTGGATGATTAATTCACTAGTGCAACAAAATTTACTTGGACTCAAAATAATCCCAGAAGTATTGAAAAGATGTTTAGGACTCGTACTAAACACTTCCTCAATATGACGAGATGTTTTAGAAGAACAACTGAATTTAATATTTCTTTGATGAAGAAAATTATCCTTAAACCAAACCAAGAACCTAGACGTCATAGGAGATGACTAGTTATAGGATTAGGAATTTGGTAGACAACCAAAACCCTTCCCATAGCTTTACCTTTGTATCTGTTGAAATATTTAAATGCCTTAACATGTTTTTTAAGTGCAGCTTGGGATGACGGGAAGACCCTCCAGGTACGCTTTTATTTTATTGCAATTTACTTTATTGCAATGTACTTTACTTTTCTTGCATGTTAAATAAAACTGTTGCATGAAAACCAAAACCTTTAGGATAGTCCCTAAACTGAAATCAAAACTAAATTAAAAGTAATTGCAAGATAAAATTCACCGCCACAACATTCAAAATATAAAACAACTCAAAATTTAATCACAAACAAAACAACAAAACTACAATTGCAACTAAATTAAAATGTCTCGTTGAATGATCAGAAATACATCGGATAATGTAACCCACGTATTGCTAACGGGATTTCCCACGGTTTAGACGAAAGTATGGAACTCATTCAGTTGAGTTTAGCAAATTCATCTAGACTAAGTGAGTTCGATGAAAATAACGGTGCCGGGATGAAAGAACTGGGGGATCTTAATTGGTTCAGTTTAATCAACTTTAAGATTTATTTTAATTAAAACACTAAAAAAAACACTTGGATTTTAACATTTCCTCTAAACCAAAACACTTCTCTCATCTCTTGATTTATGACTTCTAAAACTAAACCTCTGCAACAATAAGGAGCTCGGAGCATGGTGGGCAGCACAGCCATCGTCATCAGCAAAACTCGGATCTACTTCAGCGAAACTTTCCTTAGAATTAAATAACCAAGCCATAGGATTTCGAGGTTGTTTGCTTAGTACAACATAAATCCTCAACCTCTTCGTTAGGCATTTGCATGATCATGTCATGTAAATTAAGTCCTAACTGGTCTTAGGACTCTGAGGTAGTCATTTGATACGACATAAACCCTCACATCTTCGAGGCTATTTGTATGATCATGTCATGCAAATATAAGTTCTAATTAATTAGGATTGCAACATTAAATAAACTCCCAAATTGAAGCCAAATAATAGAATAGTTTGAGAAGTTGCCAAGATTCTTCTTGGATCCTCAGCTTCTCCTACTTCTCTTTCTTTGGACTCTTAAAATAAATTGTTCCAAATTTGATTTATTCCCTATTGAAATTTTCAAAATCCAATCCTTTGAAAACCTTAAAATTTGAAATTCTTGAGAGAAAAACCACTAATCATTATCGAGAGTTTTCTTAAATGATTCCCGTCATTTAAGATGTAATTAACTATAGGGGCTTGCCCGTATAGGGAACTTTAAGAACCCAGGTAATATAAACTCCTACATAATTCCTTTATATTAAGCGAGGGAACTTGTCGGCTTATAAAATTGGTTCGCAGAACCAAACGGATGTCACAAATCTTCTAGTTTATTTAATCGAGCCCCATCATCGAGCGATAGTGTCTATTCTCTGGGATAGATATACAGTTTGTGATGCGGTGCTCGTTTAAATAAACTATTCGGGATGTGAGATTAGTCTGATTCCATATCTTAAAATTTTCAAACGTAAAATTATTTTCAAAATAAAATGCTACTTTCTAAATTATATATATATTTATTTAAATTAAATTTAAAATCTAAAATTCACCGACAATTTCTGTAGGCGACCCCTTTTTTAAAATACAACACACAAAATAAAAATATGCCGACAAAGAGATTAGAAATGAGTCTTATGAAAATGCAAGAATTTATAAGGAAGAAATGAAGAAATTGCATGACAAAATGATTTCAAAGAAAATATTCGAGCATGTACAAGAAGTATTATTATTTAATGCTCGTTTAAAAATTTTCCCTGAAAAATTAAAATCTAAATGGATGGGACCATTTATAATTGAGAAAGTATACCCTTATGGAGCTGTAGATATTAAAGATCCCAAAACTGAAAAAGTATTTAAAGTTAATGGATTAAGACTGAAGCCTTATTTGGGAGAAATAAAATTAAATTACAAAGAGGCTTATGAGCTGAGTCTACCCGATTAATTCAATTAATTAGGTCGGGCTGACGATGTTAAACCAAGCGCTTTGTGGGAGGAAATCCATATTTATTAGTGTAAGTTTAATTATTTCTATAAGGTTATGCCTTGATCTTGACTAAATTTGTATATGACTTCAGGAAATAGAAGGCTAACAAATCTGTATTAGCTTAAGCTAAATATTTTCTTGAAGTATATAGAATTTGGACTTGGACCACTCCATGTCAAATGTGAGTAAAAATGAGATCAAGTTAGCCTTCGTTTGTGATTGTTCATGATTTGAATTTTTCGTAATTGTGTTTGTGTGTTGATCACAACTGTTTATTAGACCTATTTTTACGACCAAAATTTACAAAATTTGATGATAGGCGAATTAGAGTCGATCGAGGTTCCGGCGCCTTGGCATCAAAAGTTGGTGCCTAAGCGCCAGAATGGCCTGTGTATCGAAGATCCGGTGCCTAAGCGCCAGATTTCAGCGCCTAAGCACCATGGTTACAGATCGTAGAAAAACTAAAATTTTTCAGTTTTTCACACCAAATCTCTTTATATATAGCCTATTCTTCGTCCCCAATCCCATAGAAACACTAATTTCAACCAGAGCAATCCATGTTGGAGGAGTTAAGAAGGATTGGAGGCAATGAATAGAAGAAATCATGTAAATGAGGTAAGAGACAAATCTCCTAAAGATCCTCAACCTTATTTTAATGGTTTTATTGCTGTTAGTTTGGAGAAAATGTTTAGTCGATTGGATAAGATTGAAGCAGAACTTCAAAGTATTGGTAATCTTCTCCGTGAGATGTACCACCAATACGAACACTTGGAATGGCAAACCAAACTTCAATCTGATTATATGGTTGCTTAACATGACGCTCAAGTAGAAATGTACGTGAAGAACAGGTGGATCGATGAAAAGACGACTTTGGAATTTGCAAGGGCATTTGTGTTCTATCCCTTCAGTCCTAGCAAAATTCATTGTGAAAGAGATGGTAATTGAAGATCGGTGTTAAATAGATCCTATATGTGTTTTAGGTGTGATTGAGTCTTGTGTTAGTGTGTTGAATATCTAATTTGTGTGTTTGTTTAATTGTTCAATGTGTGTTGTTGGATTTGAATGTTTGCTTTGAATATGTTGTTGTTTGTGTTATTTATAAAACGATGAACCTTGGTACAGTCTTGTACTTAAAGTTATTGAATTTGGAATGGAAGTTAGGGATTAGAATTGAAGAAATTGGATACATTTTTGTGGATATATACTATCATTTTAAATTCATTGTGAAAATATTTGGAGGATATAAAATGGCATAATACTCTCATAAGAGTAATTTGGAGTCAAATTTGATAATATTTGGTGGAAAATATTTAATTTAAATCGAAATTTTGGAAAGGAGAGTCTGGCACCTAGGGACCAGAATTCGGCGCCTAGGCGCCGATTCGGCCTGAACCCGAAAATTCATCTTCTTAAACCCCCCACGCCATTTATGATGCCCAAGCTTCCTTCTCCATTGTTTTTCGCAAAAATACCACATAGAGATCCCATTTATAGCCAGATTTTCAAGTTTTTGAGCTTGAAATCACCTGATTTCTTCATCTCAAGGTCAGATCTACATTCTAAACTCATTATTTTTATTTTCACCATGGATTTTGCTCTCATTGAGAGAAACAGAAATTTTGAGAAAATTTTGATTTGTATGGTTAAATCCATGAATTTTTAAGCTCTTTCAAGTTTGAAAAGCTTAAATTAGTTTATTTTCCTAGATCCGTTGAATTTATTTTGTGATTTTATTTCACGTTTAGATGGCACCCAAATCTAAGCGAGGAAAGGAATGAGAAAATTTTGCTCGTAGTAAGCTCTTCACTGCTGCTGTACACTTCCAATACAATGGTTTTGATATGACTCAGAAATTTATCTCGGAACGAAGTTTTTATAATCCTGGAGGAAGAATTGAGTATACTATCGTTGTGCTAAACTGGCAACGATTTTGCTATTTCACTACCGTTGCTGTTATCCCTGTTGTTAGAGAGTTTTATGCTAATTTCGTGGATGATGAAGAATATGAGATTTTCGTTCGAGGAGTTGGAGTAGGATTCACTCCTGAACACATCAATATTTTCTATGGCCAACCGCCAAACATATAGTGTTATTACTCAGGATTAACTCCATCTGAGGGAGATTTGGATATGGTCATTGCCTACCTGACTGATAGTACTGGAGCCTGAAAGATTCGGAATGGAAAAAGGGTAAATTTTTCATCTTCTAAGCTTAATGGTGTTTCAAAGGCATGTCACTACTTTATTTATGCCCGTCTCCTTCCATCCAATCATCTGAGTGAAGTTACCAAAGATAGAGCTATTCTCAACTACTGCATTCAAGAGAGGAAGTCTATTGATGTACAGAGCATTATTTATGATTCTGTAAAGGCTACTGCTAGTTCTAACACTTCTATTGGACTTGGTTTTCGACCTCTGATCTGTTCTCTTTGTCAAAGTGTTGGAGTAGTTGCTGAGCTTTCTGAGGAAAAGCTCAAGTCGACAAAGCCTATAGGAAGAGAAAGCGTCAGTATCATTGATATACTTTGAGGTAAGAGTTCTACTGCACCTTCTAGTTCATTACCTACTTCAGGTAGAGCTTCTACTTCTAGATCATCTACTTCTGCTAAGCCACCAGCTACTTTTTAGGAAACCATGCATGATCCGTTTATAGAGAAGTAGCATGAGTTATTCATAACTCATTGTAGAGTAGATACAATAGATAAGAAGATCGATCATCTTTCTGAGCATACACAAAGAAAGAGTGATTACGATGCTCAGTATTCTGAGTCTTTAGTGAGATTTCTGAAGGGTGAACACGATGTTCAGTTCTCTACTTGTCCCATATTTTCACCATATGTTGATCGAAAGGATATGGAGTTTTCTTTTGGTGATGACAATGATGAAGCTACAGACAGTGATTAGTAGCTTGACTTACCTCTATAGATTGTTGATTTTCTTTTAGTGTGTTTTCTTGTTTCTTGTGCTGTTTAGTGTGATGTTATTTGTTAGTGTTTATGTGAATTTTTTATGTTAAAAGTGTTTTTAGATTATGTGATGTGTGTTTAAGACTGAAATGAGAATGAATTTTTATAAAATTTTATTTCTGTTTCAGCTTACAGTTTAGTGTTCATGAATAGTTAGTAAATTTGCATGTTAAAAAATTAAAAAAAAAGATTTATTTTAAGAAATTAACTCCTGCTCTGCAAATCTTTTCTATATATGCTTAATCATGTCTGTTATATTCTTATTGAAGCATGTGTAGAAGTAGAAGTTAGTTTTTCCTTACTACATCATTATTGTACTTAGATTAATTCCTCTTTATTTCTTTCTCTCATGCTTTAGAAAATTTCATGATTCATATTTATACTAAAGCTGAAGTTTGGGGGAAGGGAAAATATTTTTCAAATTTAAATATTATTTGTCCTTAAAGAACTAATATTTTCTTTAAAAATATATTAACATAACATAAGGAATGAAAAATCTGTTTAAGATTACCTAAATTTTTGAATTTATAAATAATTTAGTAAACTTAACTAAAATTTCAAAAATTTTGATTGATTTTAAGAATAAAATTATTTAGTTTAAAGAATAATAAGATCAAAAATTTTCTATTTATAGTATAGAGAATTGTATTTTTGAAATACTAAGGAATCAAGATTATTGCTTGAAAAAGAAAAGATTGAAATAAGTTTTGAAAAATAATAAATTATTAATGTCATATTTATTATGTAAGAATGTATAAGTTTTTGAAAATAAGTTAAAGATAGTGAAGTTCAAAATCATTAACAAGCTATCCAAAAATAGTAATAATCACTTAAAATAAAGAAGAGAAAAAGGGATTGAAAAAAAATCCAGAAAAAAAAAGAAAGAAAGAAAGAAAAGAAAAGTGAGGAGAAGCTTGAGCAAATGCATAATAAAAAATTGGCTTCACTTGAATTATCTTATAGTAAGAAAACTGATTACATTTTTAACTTAATTTCTATGTACATATATTTTTACTAGAAAAATATTTCATGAAAATCTTTTTCTTGTAAATATTCTATGTGACCTTGATATGATAAATTACAATTATTCTAGAAATAAATGAAAAAATGGAAGTCTTATGATTTGGTAGTTAAATATTCTTTAATTCTTAAAATTAAACTTAATTAGTGAAATTTGGTTAATGATTTGCTAAAGCATTTATAAAACCAAAAATTACTAGGAATCTTAAATATTTTAACTTCATTCCAAATGTTATCTATTTTATATAACTAAAAGGGTTACTTGAGGACAAGTAACGTTTAAGTTTTGGGGAATTTGATCTACCTAAAAAATACCCATTTTTATGCCTTATTTATTATTCAATTTTTAAGGATATTATACTTTAATGACAGGTATTTTCATATTTTTGGATGTAGATGATTAAAAAGAGTCCAAGAAAGAAAAAGTAGGAAAAAGGAGTAAAAAGGAACAAAAATAGAGCTTATGGAGAAAAGTTTTGGAGTTATTAGCCTGGCGCCTAGGCGCTAGAATCCGGTGCCTAAGCGCCAGTTTGATACAGACACTGTAAAGATTTTTTGTTGACTTTGGGCAGTTATTTTGACGGTGTTAACATGTTATTGGAGCTTCTAGAAGACTGAAAGATACTCCTAATATATAGAACATGTGATATAATGTATTTATACACAAGGAAACGGTCTGGATCGTGAAGAGGTGCGAAAAACCTTGTCACGGAGTCCGGCGCCTAGGCGCCAGATCTCGGCGCTTAAGCGCGACAGTTACCTTCTAGAATATACATTGAATTTGGATGAATTTTGAAGAGGTGCCTTAAGTAACCCCTTGTCAAATTCAGAGCTCTATAAATAGGAGCCCATTCTACAGCAAAAAATGGCACCAACCCCCCCTCATTGTACACATACCTATTTTAGCATATTCTCTCCCCTCTTTAGTTTTATTTAGTCTCTTCCATACTTAGGGTGCCACTTTATTTTGTATCTAGTAAGTTTATTTTCAGTGTTATTGTGTGTTATTGCTGTTGGAGTCTTTCATCATTACTTTGGAGTCAGTAGAAGTCAGCGGATCACTTGAAAGAACACTTCAGATAAGTATTTGTACTTTGGTTTAAAGTTTTATAAATATGTTTTGTTGTGTTATTTTAATGTGTTATGAGTAGTTAGTTATCTTTCTCCTTTCAACTATAAAAGATTATAAATTAAGTAATTTTGTAGGAGAATTAAATTTAAATTATTTTAAAACATTGTGATGATATTAATAGCTGATCTTAGTTTACTTTTTAAATTGGCCATTTAAATTGTTAAAACTTGTTCAAGAATTTTGAGACATATCCGTAGATAAATTCTTAACTTGTAGATATCACATGAATCTGTTGACCTCATTTCTGATGAGGTCTTCTCCTCTTCTTTTTAGTACTTAGGATCTAGCCTTGGGCTTTTCCTTTGACTGTCTTAGAGGATTAGAATTGGGACCCACCACCTAGAATTTCAAACCACTTCTTAACTCCCCGCAAACTCCACAAACTTGACTCGTAGAGCCCTAATCACCTAGAGGGTTGAAATCAAATGTGGAAGTTTAAAGGATGAGTTCTTATAGGACTCTTTGGCCTTAGGACCGCCTACTGGTAGCTCAGTCCAGTGAGGGCTGACTTACACACACCTTACACTTGTACACTAAACTTTCACACACCTCTTAAAACCACACCCATACCCAACTTGACCTCCTGACTCATGAAGGTGATTCACATGGATGGTCCTTAACCCCTAAGCCCTTGGCTAAGAGGGTTAGGAACAACATAATGAATGCCTCAAATGAGTCCCTTCATGGCTCATGAGGGCTTGATATAGCTTCACGGCTCAACCAAAATGATTTCATTCCACTTACATTCACCCAATCTTCAATTTTCCAAATTTTCAATTTTTGACCCCCGGGACCTCGGACCCGCCTATGCCTACCCAAAACCCTTGAAATTACCCAAATTTTTCAAAATTTTCAAATTACCCAAAATTCCCCAAAATCATTCCTAAACATTTCCCTCCACTCAAATTGATCATCCATAGCCAAAAATACCAAAAATTCCAAAAATACCGCCCAATACCTTCCAAATACCCAAAATGCCCCTCTAGACCAAAAAATCCAAAAATTCTGAAAATTCCTAGAAAATTCCAGAAAATCCCAGATATTCCCAATTTCATTTTGTTTAACTACACCATGGGCCAATTTTGTCAATTTACCCCACTTTTCTCAAAATCCCCAATTTTGACCTAAATCCACCCCTAACCCAAGTGAGCCCAAATCCCAAAATCAAAATCCAACCAAAGTTGGAACCTCTTTCAAACACTCCCATAAACATTTCCCAACATTAATTTTACATCAATTTCAACCCTAGCCCAACATTGGCCCAAGTTAGTCCAATTTGACCTACATAGGCCCATTTATAAAATCAACCCAAATTCAAACCCAAATCAAAACCCAAATCACTCCAAACTTGTTTCAAATCAATCATGATACATCCTTAAACCAAACTCATCTCTTCTCTTTTGGTTACAATCTTCTGCAACAATAAGGAGCTCGGAGTGTGGTGGGCAGCACGGCCATCGTCATCAGCAAAACCTAAGTCTATTTCAGCAAAACTTGCTTAGAATTAAATAACCAAGCCATAGGATTTCGAGGTAGTTTGCCTAGTGCAACATAAATCCTCAACCTTTTGTTAGGAATTTGCATCGCACTAAGCCCTAACCGGTCTTAGGACTCCGAGGTAGTCGTTCGATATGACATAAACCCTCACATCTTCGATGCTATTTGTATGATTATGTCATACTAATATAAGTCCAAATTAATTAAAAATTGGTAAGATCAAAATATTAAATAAATATTAGGACTTTCCTAAATTCAAGCCAAACAATAGGATAGTCGGGAAATTACCGAAGTTCGTTTCGAATCTGTAATTTCTCCTACCTTTCTTCCTTTGAATTCCCAAAATAAAATGTTCCAAATTTGATCCATTCCCTATTGAAATTCCAAAATTTAATTCCTTGAAAACTTAAACTTTGAGATTCTTGAAAGCAGAATTATTGATTATTATCGAGAGTTTTCTTAAGTGATTCCCGTCATTTAAGATGTAATTAACTATGGGGCTCGCCTCTTATAGGGAACTTTAAGAACCCAGGTAATATAAACCCTTCTTAATTCATTTATATTAAGCAGGGGAATTTGTCAGCTTATAAAATTGGTTCGCAGACCAAATGGGTGTCACAAATTTTCTAGTTTATTTAATCGAGCCCCATCATCAAGCAGTGTGTCTATTCTTCGGGATAGATACACAGTTTGTGACATGATGCTCGTTTATATAAACTATTTGGGATGTGAGATCAGTTTGATTTCATATCTTAAAATTTTCAAATTTAAAATTATTTTCAAAATCAAATACAACTTTTCAAATTATTTATTTAAATTAAATTAAAAATACGCCGACAATTTCAGTAGGCGACCCCTTTTCAAAATACAACACACAACCTAAAAATATGCCGATAATTTCTGGTGACTCCGCTGGGGACTAGTTCCTCTCTCCATTTTTAATCAAATAGTTCTGCTTTCAAAAATCGGTAGTGTATCCATGTCCCTAGTGGATCAAACTATCCTTCATTCCTTTGGAATACTATGTTCATTTCTACCTTGAACAAGTATAGCCAACATTCTCTCGGATTTAGGAGCCACTGTTTAGACATCCCTAAACAGAGAGGTTCTGAAATCCTTTTACCTCATTTCTGAGGTGGGGTGGACCCCTAATAAGTATTAGTTTAGAAGCGGTCTTGCGGGTCGAGAAGTTTCTACAAGACTTTCTCTTCCTTTTCCAGTTCCTAATCAATTCCTTTTACCCTTCCTACAACTCTCCTTCTTTTAATAATTCTCTGTCTTAACGAACAAATCTTTTTGAAAAACAATCATCTAAATAAATTTTCTTTTAATACCACAAATACATTAAGATAAACGGAAATGTGTTCGGACTCTTTCTTTTTCGTCATAAGTTTTACGACAAGAAGAAGCACGATTCGGGGACTAACACTTGGAATCTGCCCTGCAGAAATGGAAGCCCCAAAACTGATCTTCTCCTTCGTCAACGAACTGGACCTGGCTGTGTTCAAGGACGAACTGCCTGATAATGGAATCATTCGATTCGGACAAGGATTCGGGGACACCGACATCAAAATCCCCGACGTTACTCTCTTTTCACTCGCAAGCAAAGTGCCGAAAACTGAGAAGCCTTTGATTGAATTTAACCTCAAGTCAACTCATGAATTCCCTCCTCTGCAAAAGATTCCAACTGAGAGGAATACTGTTGTTCGCAGAAGGACTGTTGTTGCTACCCCCACTGGTCTAGTTGTCTCTGCACCTACCCCGGCTTCTGCCAGACTAAAGGGGAAGGAAATTCAGAACTGTGATGAACCTGTTACCATGGAGGGTACAAATCTTCCTGTGAGGCCTTCCATTTTTGAGATCGGGTCCAGCTCGAGAATTCCATCACTGACACGGACTCAGAGAAGGAACAGAAGTAGAAGGATTGCTAGAGAAACCAGAGCTGCTGAAGTTGCTTTCCTAGAGGAAATCCCAGAACTGCCCAAATATACACCGCTGCCTGAATACATACCACTCTTGGGAGGAGGTAGGTTCCATACCCTCTTCGCCACAGAGGATGAGGAAAATGTCCGCAAGATTGTTGCTGCATTGCCCCAGCCAGCATATTACAATGACGACCGTAAGAAAAGAGCTAGAATTACGCCATTTGCTCGACTGCAAACCCTGATAGAAAAGTTAGCAAAGAAAGAAAAATGCCCTGTGTCAGAGATTTTAAGAAGGATAGGGTGGGTACCAGCCAAGTCCCGTCTTGAGCCGCGAGTAGAACCTGCTATCGCTGCAGAAAAGCCAAATAAGAGAATGAAAGCTAGTCCGCCTGTCGTTGTTTCAGGACTACAAATTAGGGAGGATACCACCTTCCAGCATTTGGTCGACAGACCATCCGGTCCCGGACACCTCGCTGCTAGGAGGATGGTATGGCATCCCACTACCGGACAATTAAGATTAAAACAACAACCTGAGAAGGAAAGTATCGTCAGGAGACTTGAATCCGAAGAAAGCGCTACCGCAGTGAAGGGGACTCATGAGAAGGAAACCCGACAGCTATCACATGACAACTGCAAAGATGTACAGAAAAGACCATTAGAAGATGCTATGGAAAAGCTAAGAACCGATATTCGGCGATTAGCAAGAGAAAGAGAAGAGAAATTTGGAGATGAAGTTGACTCGTCAGAGTTCATGGATGATGAATATGCAGAAATTAACATGTTTGAAACACGAGCTTTGTCAGCTTCACAAGGTGTTCCTGCAGCCGCAGAAAGAGAGGAGCCGGAAGTAATGAGGATGCAGCTTCAAGAGAAAGATGATACGATCTCCCAAATGGCAAAAATGATGGAAGAGATGGTTGTAGCCCTAGCCACTCTCCAGAGTCAGGTTCAACCCCAAAGAGAAACACCCCCAGAAGTTATTCACATTGTAGACGGAGGAAAGGAGATTACATCCGTCAACAGGGATGATCAATTAAAAAAGGACACAACACAAAACATGATTCCGGAAAAGGATATCAAGAGCATGGTGGAACAACAGGTGCAAGAAGCCTTGGCACAGTCAAAGAGTGGGACATCCATTCGGACGGGTAGACCTTACCCCGAAGAATTTGACGCTGTCCAATACCCGAAAGGTTTCGTACCACCTCTGTTCAAGACCTTTGATGGAACCGGGAACCCTCGGCAGCATGTTGCACATTTTCGTGCTAGTTGTTGCAATGCCGGTGGAAGTGATGCTTTACTCTTCCGACAATTTGTCAGCAGCCTGTCAGGAATCGCCTTTGATTGGTATGCGGAATTACCGAACGGTTCGGTGAAGACATTTTCAGAATTAGAGAACCTCTTCATCAAGCGATTTGCCGGAGCTCAGCACCACATCACTATAGGTGATTTAGTGGTAGAGAAGTAGAAGCCAAATGAAACTTTGGTAGACTACATACTTCGATGGAGGAACCTAAGTATGAAGTGTGAGCCATAGCTACAAGAACAACATGCAGTCGGCATTTTACTGAAGAGCATTCATGGCCCGATAGCACTTCTCCTCAAGGGATTTACTATTAAGACTTTCGAGAAGTTGTTAAGCAAGGCCGGAAGCTTGCAAGAGGAGGCGAAACAATTAAGTTTCACCGACAAAACAGACAAGCAGAAGCCCGTGAAAACTTTTAAAAGAAGTCCGGGATCGTCGCAGCTGTCGATAAAGGCAAGCAGCCAATACAAATACCGCTGTAACGGTCACAACAAACTCAACGAATTACCAACGAACCCGACCCGGCTATCGGTCATCTCAACAAGTATGAACAACCGCCTCGTCCACAACGTACGTTAAAGGAGGTTCTGAGCAAGAAATATCCATTCAAGAATGAGGCAGTGCCGAAAATGTTCCGCAGACTGATGAAGACTCCAGATTTCCAACTGCCAGAACCTAAGAGACCAGAAGAAGTCGACAAGAAAGGTGATCCCAACTTTTGCCCTTACCACCGGATGCTTGGACACAAGATAGAAGATTGTATTACCTTCAAAAGTTGGCTCAATGACAATCTTCGAAAAGGGAATATAACGATCCCGAAGGAGTACATGAAGGAACCCCGAAATGAGGTTCCGTCAATGTTATCTCGACGGATCTCATTGTTCCGATAGATCCCTATGCGACTGATGATGGATGGACTACCGCTTGGACAAAGTCTTCAAAGAAGATTTTGGATCACATCCAAATCACTTCGGTGCGAGCCTCAATTCAAAGTTCGAAACCTGTCAAGTCGACACTATCACTTGCGATAGAAGAACCACCTCAACAAGAGACGATTGAAGAAAAGAAGAAAATTGATGAAGAAGAGAAGACCGAGGCTCTTAAGGCTAGCATCAGGGGCCGCTATCCTAGGATAGTTGTTTCCGATTCGGGGAGAAATCCCTCGAACCTCCGACTCTGTATGATTATTTGCTAGCTCCGGCGGGATCTTATAATGATAAGGGTTATGGCGTTGGCTACGTTTTGACTGTTTCTAACGATTACATAACTAGCGACAACCAACCTAATCCGGACATCGATTCCGATACAAGTGACAATTCTCAAATCATACACAATCTCGACGATCACAATGATGAAGAAGACATCCACCAGGGAGGCTACGAGAGTTCAACAAGCAATGAATCTATTTGAGAGTTTCGAGGAGCTCCGATCACAATAGAGCTAGAGCCTTCGTATTCCGAAGCTAATCCGGAAGAACCTGTCATTCCGATTCGAGAGGAAACACCACAGAACTCAATACCGGATTCGGGAGAAATTACGAAGTCAACTTAAGAAGTGGAAGAGTTCTACCTCCGAGAATGGGTCCAAAGGACAAAGGAAAGCGAGTGGTTGTTCAAGAAGAACCAACCCCCGCAGAAGAAATACCCATTCGGGAAGAAATCGAGACACATGGAAATAAAGTGGACTACAACGTGCTAGCCCATCTTAGGAAACTACCAGCCAAACTAAGCATCTATGACGCTCTCATCTTATCAAAGGAGATGAGAGAAGCTCTGATCAAGGCCTTACTTGATCCAGAAATTTGCTTAGCTCAAATGACCGGAGATTCCTTAGATTAGGTTTGCTCGTTAAAGGAACAACGAGGTGTTACCTTCACGGACAATGACCTACTACTTGGGACGGCAGACCACAACAGACCGTTGTACATTTTAGTTACAATCGGGAAGTTTACGCTCTCCAGAGTATTGGTGGATCCAGGAGCATCAATCAATATAATGAATCTTCGAACGCTAGCATATTTGAAAATTGATGCTCGCGAGCTCGAAGCAGACAAAATGCTATTAAGAGGATTCAACTAGAAAGGAGAAAAAGCACTCGGATCAATAACACTGCTAATGAAGACCGGTGACTTGGCAAAGACAACCGCGAAATTTCACATAATTGATTCAGAAACATCATTCAACGCTCTACTGGGCCGACCATGGATACATGAAAACAGGATGGTACCATCATCCCTACACCAGTGCATTAAATACTACGATGGAGGAGAACAAGTGCATCAAAGGTGACTTACAACCGTTCTCCGTACATGAAATTGGAATCCATGAAGATGCAGCTTATTACGCACCCCCGAAGAAAACAATCTTCTCCAGAGATACCATAACAAATGAAGCAAAGGAAGTTCGGGACGACGAAGAACCTGAAGTCTTAGTCCAACAATCACTCACCACTCCCATACGGCGAGATAGTGAAGGTTTCTCCACAACTCGCATCCGAGGTCGAGGCCGGCGACGAGGTCGTGGCAGAGACGTTAGGACCGTTGGACAGAAGAAACCAGCCATCAATGTTGATTGGGAAGAAAATTCTAAAGAAGAAAAAGAGATCAAACAAGAAGCAGCGACAATAAGTCGGAAGAAGCCGCAATTCAAGATCTCTCTCGAAGATGAGAAGAACAAAGAATATAAGTCGATGTACGAGAAGATTAACCACTATGTACATACTATGACCCTGACCCCGATCCATTCCAATAAGATCGAGGGTATGGTGGTCAAGGAGGTACATAGCGGCGGTGCAAAGCCCATCAAATTCTACCGTGGTGCTCCTTCCTCCAAAACTGAAAATAATGTACAATTTGAAGATGTCACTTCATCAGAATTAATGGAATTACCTTTTGAGTGGCACTCTCCCTGTGTTCAAAATTTAATTCAGCATGGTGTCTTACCTCGACAATGGATAAAAGGTCGATCACAACATTTTGAAAAATTATGGAATAACTCCGATCGTCCACCCAATTCAAAACATTGTCTCGGATTCGGCACAGTAGGATCAGTTGACGATACTGAATTTTGCTTGGTTGTCACTTGCGAGTCTAATGAAAACCGCATGGAAACTACGGAAGAATTTGAAGATTTACAAATTTGAGACGCTCCACCGAATTCGAAGAAGAGATTAAATCTACAATAGATGAGTTAACGGAAGTTAACTTAGGTACTAACAAAGAGCCTAGACCTACCTTTGTTAGCTCCTTACTCAATAAAGAAGACTCCGAAGAAATAATCGAGTTATTAATGGAATTTAAAGAGCTGTTTTGCTTGGAACTACGATGAGATGCCGGGATTAGCTCCGGAGGTCGCAGTCCATAAGCTAGGAGTGGATCCTTCTTCTATCCCAGTCAAACAAGGTCCCAGAAGAATGCGTCTAGAAATCGAACAACAAGTCATAGCTGAAGTTAAAAAGCTAATAGACGCTAAATTTGTCCGTGAAGAACAATACCCGACTTGGCTAGCCAAAGTGGTACCAATCAGGAAGAAGAATGGTCAAATCAGAATTTGTGTGGATTTCAGAGATTTAAATAAGGCATGTCCAAAAGATGAATTCCCTCTACCGATCCTGAATTAATGATCGACATTGCTTCAACACATGAAATATTCTCATTCATGGATGGATCTTCGGGATACAACCGGATAAAAATGGCTCTAGAAGATGAAAAACTTACAACATTCGAACGCCGATCGGAGTATATTGCTTCTACACGGTGATGTCATTCGGATCGAAGAACGTAGGAGCAACCTACCGAGAGCAATGACAAGAATTTTTGATGATCTCATCCACAATCAAGTCGAATGCTACGTGGAAGATGTGGTCATCAAAAGCAAAGTAAAGGAAAACCACCTGTATGATTTGAGAATTGTTTTCGAACGATTAAGACAATTTAACTTTAAGATGAATCCCTTAAAATGCACCTTCAGCGTCACCTCCGGGAAATTCTTAGGATTCGTTGTCCGACATCGTGGAATTGAAATCGACCCGGAAAAGATTAAAGCTATCTTAGAAATGCCTCCTCCCAAAACCTTAAAACAACTACTATCTTTTCAAGGGAAGCTGGCATATCTTCGACGCTTTATCTCAAACTTGTCAGGTAGGTTTCAGCATTTCTCGGCATTAGTTAAAAAGGACGCCAAATTCATTTGGGAAGAGAAATTCCAGAAGGCCTTCGAGGACATTAAACAATATTTAATGACACCTCCTGTCTTAGCGGCCCCAGTCTCAGGTAGACCGTTGATACTTTATACCGCGACTTTAGACGACTCACTCGAAGCCCTGTTAGCCCAGGTCAATGATGAGGGTAAAGAAAATGCTCTTTACTACCTAAGCCGTCGTTTACTTCCGACGGAAGTAAGGTATCCCACAATTGAAAAGCACTGTTTGGCCCTGATCTTCGCCGCTCAAAAGCTCAGGCACTACACGCTTTCTCATAAGGTCAACTTGATCTCGAAATTTAATCCATTGCAATACTTGATGACCCGTCCAACGCTTTCTGGCAGACTTGCCAGGTGGTCAATGATATTATTGCAGTTCAATATAACTTTCGTGCCTCTTCGTGCCGTAAAGGGACAAGTCCTAGCGGACTTCCTCGCGACACACCCTTTGCCGGCGAAATCCCTCTCGATGACGATTTGCCGGACGAACAAATAATGAGCTTAGAAGGCCACGATGATCGACGTTGGGAATTATGTTTCGACGGAGCATCTTCGAGCACACAAAGACGAAGAATCGCAAGTGATAGTGCCGGTAAGGCAGGAATCGGACTAATCTTTATAACACCGGAGCGGGGGATGTTAAGATACTCCTACCACTTAACGAGCCATGTACAAACAATGAAGCGAGAATACGAAGCCCTCATAACGAGGCTGGAATTAACTATTCAAATGGGGATAACAATCATCAACATCTACGAGGATTCACGGTTAATCATTCAACAGATCGCTGGACAGTACAAAATTTTAAAGCCAAGACTCGAGCAATACTTCCAGTATGCCATACAGTTGTTAGAACAGATTTCGAATGTGACGATCTACAAAATTCCCAGAAAAGAAAATGCTTTAGCAGATGCATTAGCCCGCCTCGCAAAAGAATTTGCCTGCTTGCAAGATGAATTAGTGGAAGTGTCAGTTCACGGACGTCAGGTCCTATCACAGCTCGACATAGACACAATACACAAATCAGAAAAAGAAGAAGAATCAGCTGCAGTAGTGACAGAAAACTCAGAAGATTGGCGACAACCATTAATAGACTACTTACAAATAGGAGAACTACCAGACCATAGGTCGTTAGCCCATCAGATCAAGAAAAGAGCTTTGTCCTAAGCATTAATAAACAACACATTATACAGAAGGTCTTTCGATCAAATGTGGCTAAGATGCCTAAGCGGGTCCGAGGCCGGTGAAATTGTTAAAGAGGTGCATTCGGGACTACGTGGCGCTCACCGATAGGGTCCGAAGATGAAAATGAAAATTAAAAGACTAGGGTACTACCGGCCCTCGATGATGACCGAGCTCCATGAAAATCGCTAAGAGCTGTCACCAATGCCAAGTGCACGGAGTGGTTCTACACCAACCTCCAAATGTGCTACATTCGACAATTGCGTCGTGGCCATTTGAATGTTGGGGCACAGATATAGTGGGTCCGATAGAACCACCATCTTCAAAAGGACATCGCTTCATTCTTGTGGCTACGGATTACTTTTCCAAGTGGGCGAGGCGAGTTCCACTCGGAGAAGTGAAAGCACACCATGTGCTACGGCTTTTCAAGAACCAAGTTGTCTACCGTTTCGGAGTGCCGCGCAGGATCATCTCAGATAATGGGTCAGTATTCAGAAGCACACAAATCAACAATTTTGTCAGGAGACACGGAATCGATTGGCGGTATTCAACAATTTACTATCCAAGAGAAAACGACCTGGCTGAGGCTTTTAATAAAATTCTCGTTCAAATTTTAAAGAAAACTTTGGACGATAATAAGAGAAATTGGCATGAGAAGTTATTAGAAGCCTTATGGGCCTACCGGATAACCTTCAGAACTCCTACTTAAGCTACACCTTACGCTCTGGTGTATGGGTCCGAGGCGATGTTACCCTTAGAGGTCCAGCTTCCTTCACTCGGAATTGCGGTTGCAAACAAAATCACGACGAAGAGAATGCCAAATTACGACTAGAGGAGTTGGAAAGCTCGGAAGGAAAAGACTTACGGCAGCGGCGAATTTAGAACTATACCAAGCTAAGATGGTTCAAGCCCATGACAAGCTGGTCCGCCCAAGAACCTTTAAAGTTGGTGACTTAGTTCTCGTTCTCAAAAGACATATTCTTGCACACCGCAAGATAGGAGGAAAATTTGAACCCACTTGGGAAGGACCGTTTGTGGTTGAAGCGATCTACTCGGGAGGCTCCTACCGGCTTGTGAATTGCCGAGGAGAAAGACATATGCTTCCCATCAACGGACGATACTTGAAGAAATATTACACTACCTGATGTTTCGAAGGAATGAATTCTTCATCCCTAGAAGCACGGGCGAAGTAATTACTTATGACTGGGTCCGAACCTAAAAATAATAAAAAATGTGTTAAAATAAATAAAATCATGATAATAAAGTCTTCCTTGTTCTCTCTCCCAAATCAAAATCTTTTTTTTCGATCTTTTCCCACTTCATTCCTGTTGAATTTAAAAATATAAAAGGAATAATGAACAAAAAAAAGAAGAAAAGCTCTGTCTTTAATAAACATTTTCTTAATGTTCTTGTTCTTAGTACGACCCACGATCCTTTTCCATGTCTTTTCGCAGGGAAATGTCGAACGGGCAGTTGGTCCTGAACTTTAGAAATGGCGTAAGCCTTGCACTCGACAAAAAGAGGGTAAAAGATGGAGCGATAATAGAGATTGACTCAGACTTCGCACCGGCGAGCTCGCAATACGAGAAAAGTGAGTCGGGTCCCGAGTTGACCGAGAGGAATTGCCCGGTCGGACGATAATGAAAGTGGGTGGCCCAAGCCACCAACCCGACGACAAGAAAAGGAAAACAAACACTGAGGAGGAAAAGAGAATCAAGTCTGTAGTCGCTACAGCAGAGGGCAGGCTTGTCAGCGCCGCGCCCATAGAAATTCAGGAAGTACGAAGAGCTACTCTCATAGCAACTCAGCGAAGGAATAAAAATTGTCGTATCCGCAAGATGTTAACCAAACTAGCAGCAGACCAGCGCGACGAGGCAGTCGCTACTATCAGTACATATACTTCAAGGATACCTGTTCACCGGGAACACGAAGAAAGGAGGCCAGCTCCGAGGATAACGAGAAGAGACCGGGGAAATCTCAAGAAGATCGAAGAAGGAAAGCTACCACGCCGCCGGATAAAGCCACCGTAATGCATAACCTTGTTGCGAAGCAACCCCGGAGGATGTCCCGACGGAGACCATCCCCGAGGAGCCGAGGTATGCGGGGAGAACGTAAAGGGATTGAGCCATATATCCCACGATGACGTCACCGAGGCCTCGCCATTTGTAGATTATTCCGGAATACGAGCTAGAAAGAATGCGGAGATGTCGAGAAGCAAACTTTTGAATACTTCAAGAGAATTAGAGGCGAAGGATCAATATACTATAAGGCCTCGAGCTACATACAAACGTGTTCTCGGAATACGAACAACAACAAATCGTGGATCGCATCCGGGATTTGAAAAGAATGGGTCGAGCAATCTGCCTAAGAGAAAACACTTACTCGGAACCCCGGAGATGGATGCCAGGGAAAGGAAGAATTACCATACAATGTGGATGCTGCTACAACTTCGCAGAAGACTGGAAGGGAAACCCACCGGGAATACTCCGTCATGGCAAGGTAGATCCAATGCCATTGGTCATCAAAATGATGGTAAAGAGAATGATAACATGGAGGATGCTGCGGCGGATTGCACACCCAACAGGTTGCATCATTAACATTTACAAGCGAGGTGATCGCATACCCCGCACGAGAGATCACCACGACTTTGTCGGACCTTTCGCACGTTTCTTTTACGAACGAGTGTAATATCATGTTTGGATCCGACCTCTAGATAGCGAGGCCCGGGTGAGTTCCGAGGGCCGATAAAGATACCATTACCGGTAGGTTCCGTTATGATACTAAAGGGAAACGGAGCATATGTCGCTAAACATTGCATACGGGAGTACCGATGAAGCGGATCTCGAGTTACTTTCGAAGGATGGATGACAAGAAAGCACCTTACCACTTCCGGCCTGGACCGGAGCTAGAGAGCCTCCGGCCTTACGAGCTGTGAGTTACATGGAAAATAGCACACCTCCAACATACATCCATACGACATCCTTGCCAAGGATGGCTTGGAAGGTGATGTTATTGACCATGTACCTCACTATTCAGACATGGATTTCTGACAGATGCCTTTTTGGATAGATCGACAAAGATCATACATAGTCCGTTTTGAGCCTACATGGATTGTATGAGATGTATTCTAGATCGAGTTGTATGATGTATCTTCAACATGTTTGGAATGAAAGTGACCATGTCACATTTTTGGCCTTCACCTCTTTTGTGCAAGTTGACTGGGAAACGCCATTAAAGTTAAATGAACTTCGAACAAAGAATAGAAAAGAAACGAAAAGAATAAAAGAAAACTTTCCTTAAAAATCTAAATAAAAAAAATGATGAACTCCAAATTCACACGAACATTAAATGAATGATAAGGCAAATTTGAATCGTTAAAGGACAAACAAAATGAACACAAGTTTCAAATCAAATCTCAATCAAATTCAAATTCAACTTTCCAAATTTCAAATCAAATCTCAACCAAATTCAAATTCAACTTTCCAGATTTCAAATCAAATCTCAATCAAATTCAAATTCAACTTTCCAGATCTCAAATCAAACCTCAATCAAATTCAAATTCAACTTTCCAGATTTCAAATCAAACCTCAATCAAATTCAAATTCAACCTTCCAAATCTCAAATCAAATCTTAATCAAATTCAAATTCAACCTTCCAGATCTCAAATCAAATCTCAATCAAATTCTAACTCAATCTTCCAAATCTGAAATCCAATCCGTTCTACTCTCTCTGCCTGGGATGGAAGCGGTTGATTCCATTGACACGGAGCCATGAGGTTTTCGATTCGGATCTGATGGCGAGGAATTGTATCCAATCCACAAAATCTGTTTCTTTCCACAAAATCTTTTACAACTTCCATGAAATTCTCGAAACACCAAAATTCCACACTTTTCAAATCAACACTACAAATCTTTGCAAAATCAATTACATCAAAATCAAACTTTTGGGGTTGAGGATTTTACATCCGATACTGCATTGCTTTAGGATTCTTTCCCTATCGCAATGAAATACATCAAAATCAAACTTTTGGGGTTGAGGATTTTACATCCGAGATCGCATTGCTTTAGGATTCTTTCCCTGTTGCAATGAAATACATCAAAATCAAACTTTTGGGGTTGAGGATTTTACATCTGAGACTGCATTACTTTAGGATTCTTTTCCTATCGCAATGAAATACATCAAAATCAAATTCTTGGGGTTGAGGATTTTACATCCGAGACTGCATTGCTTTAGGATTCTTTCCCTATCGCAATGAAATACATCAAAATCAAATTCTTGGGGTTGAGGATTTTACATCCGATACTCGCATTGCTTTAGGTTCTTTCCTCTATCGCAATGAAATACATCAAAATCAAACTTTTGGGGTTGAGGATTTTACATCTGATACTGCATTGCTTTAGGTTCATTCCCTATCGCAATGAAATACATCGAAATCAAATTCTTGGGGTTGAGGATTTTACATCCGATACTGCATTTCTTTAGGTTCTTTCCCTATCGCAATGAAATACATCAAAATCAAACTCTTAAAGTTAAGGATTTTACATCCGAGACTGCATTGCTTTAGGATTCTTTCCCTATCACAATGAAATACATCAAAATCAAATTCTTGGGGTTGAGGATTTTACATCCGAGACTGCATTGCTTTAGGTTCTTTCCCTATCGCAATGAAATACATCAAAATCAAATTCTTGGGGTTGAGGATTTTACATCCGAGACTGCATTGCTTTAGTATTCTTTCCCTATTGCAATGAAATACATCAAAATCAAACTTTTAGGGTTGAGGATTTTACATCCGAGACTGCATTGCTTTAGGCTTCTTTTCCTATCGCAATGAAATACATCAAAATCAAACTTTTGAGGTTAAAGATTTTGCATCCAATACCGCATTGCTCTGAGATCTTTCCTCATTGTAATGGTTCAATCTAATCAATTTAATTTTCTTTTGAGGTTGAAGATGTTACATCTAAAAACACAAAATTTCAATTTTCATTTCAAGTTCAAATCCCTTCAAATTAATTTTAACAAAATTTCAATCTAAATTGAAACTCAAACTAAAATCTGAGCTCACATATCAAAACTTAAACTGAAAAAAAATGAAATCTAAATCGAAATTCCCCCAGATCATGAGGTTTGGGATTCACCTCCTTTCCCTTTCCCCAGCGAGAGTTCAGGAATCTCCAGTCTCAGAGATATACTTGACACTCCCCAGCGGAAATTCTTTAATTTCGTCCTAAGTTTGTCACTTGGACATCTGTGTTGGTTTCGTTGATCTTTTCGGTCAACGCCAATACGCGCGGTGTGCTCTGTCAACTCACCACACCTATTGGGGGTCCATTTGTTGACCTCATTTCTGATGAGGTCTTCTCCTCTTCTTTTTAGTACTTAGGATCTAGCCTTGGGCTTTTCCTTTGACTGTCTTAGAGGATTAGAATTGGGACCCACCACCTAGAATTTCAAACCACTTCTTAACTCCCTACAAACTCCACAAACTTGACTGTAGAGCCCTAATAACCTAGAGGGTTGAAATTAAATGTGGAAGTTTAAAGGATGGGTTCCTATATGACTCTTTGGCCTTAGGACTGCCCTGGGTGGCCTGGTCTGGTGAGGGCTGACTTACACACACCTTACACTTGTACACTAAACTTTCACACACCTCCTAAAACCACACCCATACCCAACTTGACCACCTGACTCATGAAGGTGATTCACATGGATGGTCCTTAACCCCTAAGCCCTTGGCTAAGAGGGTTAGGAACAACATAGTGAATGCCTCAAATGAGTCCCTTCATGGCTCATGTGGGCTTGATATGGCTTCATGGCTCAACCAAAATGATTTCATTCCACTTACATTCACCCAATCTTCAATTTTCCAAATTTTCAATTTTTGACCCCCGGGACCCCGGACCCGCCTAAGCCTACCCAAAACCCTTGAAATTACCCAAAATTTTCAAAATTTCCAAATTACTCAAAATTCCCCAAAATCATTCCTAAACATTTCCCTCCACTCAAATTGATCATCCATAGCCAAAAATACCAAAAATTCCAAAAATACCCCCCAATACCCTCCAAATACCCAAAATGCCCCTCTTAACCCAAAAATCCAAAAATTCAGAAAATTCCCAGAAAATTCCAAAAAATCTCAAATATTCCCAATTTCATTTTTTTCAACTACACTATGGGCCAATTTTATCAATTTACCCCACTTTTGTCAAAATCCCCAATTTTGACCTAAATCCACCCCTAACCCATGTGAGCCCAAATCCCAAAATCAAAATCCAACCAAAGTTGGAACCTCTTTCAAACACTCCCATAAACATTTCCCAACATCAATTTTACATCAATTTCAACCCTAGCCCAACATTGGCCCAAGTTAGTCCTATTTGACCTACATAGGCCCATTTATCAAATCAACCCAAATTCAAATCCAAATCAAAACCCAAATCACTCCAAACTTGTTTCAAATCAATCATGACACATCCTTAAACCAAACTCCTCTCTTATCTTTTGGTTACAATCTTCTGCAACAACAAGGAGCTCGGAGTATGGTGGGCAGCACGACCATCGTCATCAGCAAAACCTAAGTCTACTTCAGCAAAACTTGCTTAGAATTAGATAACCAAGCCATAGGATTTCGAGGTAGTTTGCCTAGTGCAACATAAATCCTCAACCTTTTGTTAGGAATTTGCATCGAAAATTAAGCCCTAACCGGTCTTAGGACTCCGAGGTAGTCGTTCGATACGACATAAACCCTCACATCTTCGAGGCTATTTGTATGATTATGTCATACTAATATAAGTCCTAATTAATTAAAAATTAGTAAGATCAAAACATTAAATAAACATTAGAACTTTCATAAATTCAAGCCAAACAATAGGATAGTCGGGAAATTACCGAAGTTCGTTTCGAATCTGTAATTTCTCCTACCTTTCTTCCTTTGAATTCCCGAAATAAAATGTTCCAAATTTGATCCATTCCCTATTGAAATTCCAAAATTTAATTCCTTGAAAACTTAAACTTTGAGATTCTTGAAAGCAGAATTATTGATTATTATCGAGAGTTTTCTTAAGTGATTTCCATCATTTAAGATGTAATTAACTATAGGGGCTTGCCCTTATAGGGAACTTTAAGAACCCAGGTAATATAAACCACTGCTTAATTCATTTATATTAAGCGGGGAATTTGTCGGCTTATAAAATTGGTTCGCGAGACCAAATGGGTGTCACAAATCTTCTAGTTTATTTAATCGAGCCCCATCATCGAGCGAGTGTGTCTATTCTTCGGGATAGATACACGATTTGTGACACGGTGCTCGTTTATATAAACTATTTGGGATGTGAGATCAGTTTGATTTCATATCTTAAAATTTTTAAATTTAAAATTATTTTCAAAATCAAATACAACTTTTCAAATTATTTATTTAAATTAAATTAAAAATACGCCGACAATTTCTGTAGGTGACCCCTTTTCAAAATACAACACACAACCTAAAAATATGCCGACAGAATCCTTAGGTAATCAGAGGCTATACGCGGATTATTTAATGTGAAGTGCAACTAATTAGGAAGATAATATTTATTGGGCGTAAAATTAATTAGTTTCTAGAGTGACAAACTAAATTCTAATAATTTGGTTTATAGAAAGGTAACGGGTCACCGGTAGGGCCGACCGTAGCCACCTGTGGACATCTAGTAGTGTGAGCTTAGATTAACCCATTCTACTAATAAAACATCCTGAGCCGATCTATAGATTAGTTAATGTTCTTTGCAACTGGACCAAAGGGTAAAGAATAGGAATGCTTCAATTTTGCACAATACCATAATCTAAATTCCCTACAAAAGATAATTATTCTATAAATCTTGGATTAGTTGAAAAGGAGAAAGTGGTTTTTATACTTGCATTGAATTTTAATTAATGCTTACTTTACTTTACTGCTTACTGCTTACTTTCTTATAAAAAAAATTATTAGTAAATTAAATTTGAAAATATATACATAAAAAGTATATATAAATTGCATTTAATTTAAAAATTCCAAAATATTACTTAGATTTCTTACTTTTTATAAATTCACTATCCGTGTGGGATAAATAACCAGGACTCCACTAGAGCCATGTATTACTTGAACGATACCTATACTTGCGTTTAAAATTGTGACTTTTACAATAATTATTATAGAATTCTAAATATAAATTAATAAAAGTAAACCTCGCACATCAAGTTTTTGAAGCCATTTGCCAGGAATTAAATATTCTAAAAGTGGTATCAAATTCTTGTATTTTAAAGCATATATAAAGTCGCATCGCATCAGTCAACACCAATACACGCAGTGTGGTTTCCCGACACACCATATCTATTGGGGGTCCATTTGTTGACCTCACATTTTGTTGGGGTCTAGTCTCTCTTTAGATTAGCCTAAGGTCTAGCCATAAGAATCTTTTGGTGACTATCTTAGAAGACTAGCAATGAAACCCTTACCCAACAAAAAAATCAAAACACTTATTTGCTTCACTTGGAGTTTTTAAATGCTTAAAGTCTAATCTCTAAATGCTTAGAAGGATGAGAACAAGTATTAGGAAGCTTAAGAAAAGTTCTCTACAGGATGCCTAAGCCTTAGAACTGACCTTGTTTGGTCTGGAGCTGGCACACACACACACACTTACATATGGCACTCTCATACACTACCTCACAATCCTAAACTAAACATATCAAACTTCTCCACACTTGATCCCCAACTCCTTTGGAAACACATGTGGGTGGTTTCCCCAAGCTCTTAGCCTCTAGCTAGGGCTTGATTAGTACCAGCACATGGAGGATCCAAATGGGGAATTCCTATGGTCTATGGTTTAAATGAGTTATCAATCCCTCTCAACTCCAAATTTTACCAAAAATTCCAGTTTTCGACTACTTAGCCCTAAACTCTATCAAATAACCAAATTACCCCCAAAACTTTAATTTTGCCCAAAATCCCCAAAATCAACCAAAATTGCTAAAATCCGCAAAAAATCACCCCAAATCATTCCTCACCACTCAAAATACCCAATACACCTCAAATCTACCAAAATTTCCAAAATACCCCCTAAATATACTCAAAATTACCAAAATGCCTCGTAGACAAAATTTTCAAAAATTCCAAAAATTTTCAAAAATTCCAAAAATTTTCAAAAATTTCCAAAAGCCTACAAATATTCCCAATTTAAATTTAAACCAATTTATTTGACCAAATTTGACCAAATTTACCCAATTTAACCAAAAGCCCTAAATTACCCTTTAAGGCCCAAAATGCCCAAATTACACCCAATTAACCCTAATTTCACTCAATTTCAATTCCAAACCAAAATTTAACTTCCCTAGCCTCATTCTAAACCAAATCCAAGCCCAATTGAACCCACATTTGAGCTCAATTTCAGCTGAATTCCAAAACCGCCAATTTTGCCTAAGTGACCCGTATCCCCCAAATTGAACCCAATGTCAAACAATTCTCCCTCAATTAATGTTAAAAACTCTTCATAACACTTCCCTAAGTATAATTGAACCAACAATTGCCCTCAATTTGGACCCAAGTCTCACCAAAACCCATTTTGAACCAAATTCCCCAAATTTTGACAAAAATGTGCTATATACCCAAAATCCACCAAATTGAATGCCCCAACCCTAAAATTTTAAACCAATTATTGTTGGAAACTCTTCATGTCATCCTTCTTGACCATTTTCACCCATGAATTAAGTCCTAGCCCAACATAAACCCAAGCTAGCCCAAATGACCCAAATTAAATCAAATGGATGAATTGAACCCCCAAACCAATTAAAAACCACTCCAGAAATTTTCTAAACTCTTTATAACAATTTTACACATCATATTGAACAATAAATTGGTTCCAAACCAAGCTTGAACCTAACCTTGCCCACTTTGAGCCCAAAATGACTTAAATTAAGCCTATTTCCCAATGTGACTAAATCACCTCAAATGTGACCAACCTAAGTCTACTACAGCCACCAAGTGAGCCCTAAGAACCACCTTAGACCCACCTAGGCCACTCTACTTGAGCCATGAACAAGGGTCCCCAAAATTAGGGGATTTCTTTCCTAAAGTGCTTAAGCCATAGGGATCTTTACCAAAACTGATCACCCACATAATTACTCAGCTTGATGGCTTGAACATTGGCTCACCTGACTTCTGGCCACCTCCCCTGGCCTGGCCGGCCAGCCTAGTTACCAGAGGAGCCCAGAATGAGAGCCACCTCACTTTTCTTCCTTCCACCTAAGCAGTTGATTCCACCCATAGCAAAGCCCTAAGCTCAGCTGAATGTCCTTAGCCATAAATGGAGCTCTCTACGGCTAAAGAGGGGTGCTAAAAATTCCTTAAGGAAACCCTACCAAAATATTACCAGAGCTTCCTTGAGACCTCCTAAGTGTAATTCTTTTGATTTCACGCACTCATCCCCACTGTTCAGAGCTAATTTCCTCACTGATTTCTCTAAAACCAGGACACATTCCATTATTTCTTTACACTGGACAATAATTAAATTCCTTGCACCCACACCTTCACCACAGTGAACTAACAAGAAGCCCCATAAAAGCGCTATCACAAAGAGCTTCTAAACTATACTTTGATTAACACCTGAGATCAGGTCCGGTCGAACCTGGGTCTAGACAACTCATGAGAGAAAAAGGCTTCATTTAGAGGTTCTTTGGGACCAATTGAAGCTACTACAACCATCTGATTGATGCCTCCCCTCTTAGATAAAGGTATTGAACTCACTCCCCTTGAGCTTGTTTTGATTCCCCATTCACATTGGGTAGATTTCAGGCTAGGTTAGCTGTATAGATAGGTTCTTCCAGGTCAGATGAGTCCATAGAAACAAAACCCAAGTGATTTATTTAAGTTTAGCTTGAGATCTTAGGATTTTAGTGTGGACGATTTACGTGCTAGGTTAGTTGGGGACGATGACCAAGAGCTGTCGGATCGCGCGTGTATTCGGTGGACTATTGGGATTGTGTCGGATGGACTCTTGTTACATAAAGCGCGTGGTGACTCGGATAGTGGCACTGAATCAGAGAGCGACACGTGGCCTTTAGCAGCTATTGAGGATAAGTTGGCGCCAAGTGGGTAAGTAGAAAAATATGGATTTTCTTGAACTAATTACATCAGTCCAACTTTAAAAATCCATAACTTATTGTAAAGAAATCAGAAAAATAAAGAAAAATACATTTTTGCTCAGTGAACAGAGGAGAATAATGTACTAATAGTTTTAAATTTATTTGATGCATGTTCTATTTTTAATGAATTAAATACCCTTTTGGGTGTTTTGATTCTCCATGCACGTAGACATTTCACCATAGCTTGATTTTTTGCTTGTTGTTCCTCTATCTTAGGGTCTCTTTCCTAATTTTTCCAAAGTCAGAAAAGATCTCTCGATAAAGATCTATCTTTTTCAAGTTTATGGCGATTATTTGATAAATTAATTATAATAATTAGTGCATTGATGAGAAAAATTTACGAAAATTTGGGTAGGTTCACTATAGTTTAAGAACCCTTAGACAAATTTTTCATGTGTTGAATCATTAATAATGCATCTAATTGTCATGTTAAACTAAAATTGAATTTGAATTAATTTGAATATATTAAAATAAAAATAACTCTTCACTATAATTTAGGATCAGAGGAATTCCCATAAAAATTTTCAAGTCAATTGCAGTTGATTTGGTCAATCAAAAGAATTTTTTTAACTAAATGGTATTTTTGACACTAAAATGATATTTAATAATTAAAATACAAGTAAAAAAATTAGAAAGTTGGTTTAGGGAGTTCCTAGTGCCCAGCAGGATTTTATAAAAATAAAATTGAGATTAAAATAAAACTTACATTTTTAAGCCTAAAAATGAATTTTAAAATATTTAGAATAATTAGAAATTCACAAAAATCACAAAAGTAATAAAATTTATGGAAATGTTCAAAATTGTTTCCTAGCACTTAGGAGTAATTGGGTTATTTTTCCTAATTTTCTAAATGAAGATATCAATTTTTGAAGATTTAAAATATTTTTTTAAAGGCTAAAAATGGAAATTTTCTAATTTTTCACTAAAATAATTCTAATAATTCAAAGAAAAATTAGAAAATTTTTAAATCTATTTCTCTTGGTTCCTTGGCCTCGGAGAGATTTAAGAAAGATATAAAATTAAATTTTGACTTTAAAAGATATTATATGTTTAATTAATACTCCAAAAATTGAAATAATTATAATAATTAAATTAAAATAAAAAAAATGATGAAATTTAGTCTAAGAGGTCCTCTGGTTTATGTAAACGTCCACTAATTTTCTCATGGACATTAACTTTGTTTCGATTATGTTATTGAGTTTCCCTTGAAAATCCTATTTTTGCATTAAAATAATTATATAAATTAAATTAAACTTGGAAAAATCACATTTTCTCCTTTAAGGTTTTAATTGACCCATGAGTGGAGTAATATGAATATTTCAAAGTCATTTGAGTTAAATTTAATGAATTATGAAGTGATAAAGCCTTTAGGGGCAAAAGTATAATTTTAATGAATTTAACCTTAATCAATATTTAGGCTTAATTAAAGTGGGAAATGGGCAATGGATGATCTTAATTATTATGTTTGAATGACTGAAGCAGGAAGGGATAAATGGTAGAAACCCATCTCATTTTTGTCATATTAAAAGGATAAGCTTATAATTTTATTAATCATTATAATTTAGATGAAAATTAAATTAAATGATCCTTAAGGTTAGGGTTGATTTTTGGAAGTTGATAATCCACTAATTAAATACCCATTTTTGTGACTTCATTAAGCATAAGGGTATAAAACAGATGAGGTATTTGATAATTATGATAAGTCTAAAATGAACTCAAGGAAGCTTAGAAGGATTGTGAAATGTCTAGGTATCTCCTAGGCCCTTCTCATAAATCTTATAGACACCTTGTAGGACAATTGAACCTATCATATTTTTTAAATAAAGAGATCTCTTAAATGGATGAATAGGACCCACTAAGTTATGACATGGGGTTTGGTAGGCTTGTGACGAACATATATATAGGCTTTAGTTTTCTGCAAATTATAAATGTTTATGCAAAGGGTACTAAATTTTCAGATGGAGGAACGAAAAGACTCACTAGGTACACTTTTACAGGTTTACAGTACCTTCTCTTCAGTACTTCCTTTACTTTTCTTGCTTATGAGCTTACATGTTAAACAATAATGTCAGCCAGCATGAAAAATAAAACTTTTAGGATAGCCAAAAAACCAAAACCAAAACTAAATTAAAACAAAACAAGATAAAATTCACCGCCATAATATTCAAAATATAAGATAACTTAAAATGTAATCACAAACAAAAAAAATCACAAAATACAACTAAATTAAAATATCTCTATCGGATGATCGAGAATACCTCAGAGGATGCAACCTATGGCTGCTACGGGATTTTCCATGGTCTAAATGAAAGTGTGGAACTCATTAAGTTGAGTTTAGTAAATTCATCTGGATAAAGTGAATCTGAAGAAAACAGTGGTGCCCGAATATTGGAACCGTGGGATCCTAACTGGTGTCGCTATAATCAACTTTAATATTCCCCTAAATAAGACATTAAGACACCTAAATTTAAATTTTTCCAAAACATGATGCTTTCCTTTCCTCTTCAATTGACACTTCTTTAAACTAAACCTGCTACGATAAGGAGCTTGGAGCATGCATAGTGGATAGTACGACCATCTTCAACAACAAAACTCCTTAGACAATAAGCCATATGACTTCGAGGTAGCTTGCCTAGTGCAGCATAAACCCTCACCTTATTTCTTTAGGCCTTTGCACTTCATGCAATATAAGCTCTAACTCATCTTAGGATTCTGAGGTTGTCATCGGGTATGACATAAACGCTCCTATCTTCCAGGCTATTCACATGATTAATATCAAGTGAATGTAAGCCCTAATTAAATAAAATTAGCAGGATGAAACAATAAATAAATTTTCTAAATTAAAGCCAAACCTTAGGATAGTTCGTGAAAACACCAAGATCTCTCTTGGATCTATGTCTTTCCCCTGTCTCAACTTCCTTTGGATCCCTACAACAACTGTTCTGAAATTTGAGCGATTCACTTATTGAATTTCCTACTACCACATTCTCTTAAAGAAGCTTTCCTTTTGGAAGTCATGAATACAATATTTCCTGATTTATATCAAGAGTTTTCTCAGGCAACTTCGATTATTTAATATGTAATTAATTATAGGGGCTTGCCCTTATAGGAACTTAAAACCCCAAATTAATATAAACCCTATTTAATTCTCTCATATTAAATAGGGGAAATTGTCGGTTAACATAAATGGTTCGCAGACCAAACGGATGTCATGGGCTCTTTAGTTTATTTGATTAAGCCTCACCACCAAGCAATGTATCTTTTCTTTGGGATAAATACATGGCTTATGGTGTAGTGCTCGATTATTTAAATTATTGCATTTATGATATCAGTTTGATTTCATATTTTGAAATTAAAAAAATGATATTTTTTGAAATTATATATATGTACTTATATATTAAATAAAATCTTCACACCTAACAACTCCTTTACACGCCGATAGTTAAGTTGAATTTTATGATTATGATTCTTATCAAAATATTAAATTATCATTAAACCACTAATTAGGAGTTTTAGATCATTAAATATCACCTTCCAAAGACGAAACCCCTAACTCAGGATTGTTTAATTTTAGTTATCTTCCAAATTAATCGAAGAAATTATAAGTTTACCCTTTAATGTGATAAAAATGAGATTATGTTTTATCATTTATCCCTTTATATTTCAATCATTAAATCATGTTAATTAAGATCATTCATTGCCCATTTCCCACTTTAATTAAGCCTAACTACTGATCAAGGCTAAATTCTTTAAAATTACAATTTTGCCCCTAAGCCCTTAATGCTTCATAATAAATCAAATTTAACTCAAATAACTTTAGAAATTTTATGGTACCCCACTTATGGGTTAATTAGAATATTAGAGGAGAAAATGTGATTTTTCAAAACCTTTATTTAATTAAGGTAATTATTTTAATGAAAAATAGGTACTTTCAAGGAAAATTTTTATAACTCACTCAAAATAAAATATTAATTTTTAAGAAAATTAGTGGAGGTTTATTTAGATCAAAGGACTACTTAGACCTAATTTCATGATTTTTTGAATTTAAATTTAATTAGTATAATTATTTTAAATTTTGGAGTATTTATTAAATATAAAATATTATTTATATTGAAAATTAGGTTTTATATTTTCAAAAATCTCCCTGAGGTTAGGGAACCCAAAGAACAAAGTTTCATTTTCTTGTGATTTATATTTTTTTATTAGAATTATTTTAGTGAGAAATTAAGGAAAATCCATTTTTAAGCTTTAGAAATTATTTTTAACGCTTTAAAATTTAATATCTTTACTTAGAGGGTTAAGAAAATTATTCCAATTGTTCCTAAGTGCTTAAGAGGCAATTTATAATATTTCCATCAATTTTATTAATTTCATGATTTTTATGAAATTTTAATTATTTAAATATTTAAAATAACTTTAAAAATGAAAATTTTATTTTAATACTAATTTTATTTTTCTTATGTTACACTGGCACAGAGAACTCTCAAAACTAATTTGGTAATTTTTTGAGTTGTATTTTAATTATTAGAATTATTTTAATGCCAAAGGTGATATTTAACTTAGAAAATTCATTTAAGTGGCCAAATCAATTCCAAATATCTTCAAAATTTTTATGGGAGTTCCTCTGAACACAAGCCACAATGGAGAATTAAAATCAAGTTATTTACACTTATATTTAATCAAAATTAATTTCCTTTTAGTTTTAAGGCTTAATGGAAAATAGGGTTTTATTTAGTGAATTAAGCCATGTTATAATTTTCCTATGGTTCTGTGGTCACAAGTAACCTAAAAAAATATTTTTATATTTTTTTGATGAGAATTTTAAATTTAATAATTATTTTATCAAAAAAAAAACACATCAAACTTAAAAAATAGGGATCCCTAACCTTAGAAAAATCAAGGATGATCCCCCATGACAGAGGAAAAAAATGCCCTAAATTTCAAGCCATGGTGAAATGTTCATGCAAATGGAGAATTAAAATACCTAATACTGTATTTAATTAATTAAAAATAAAATACACATTGAATAAACTTGAAACCAATTCCACATTGTTCTCCTCAGTTCACTGAGCAAGAGGGTATTTTTCTTTTATTTTTATAATTTTTTGCACCATGTCCGCGGCGGAATGCGATGACTTTGGATGTCAATTTTATTTCTTAAATTCATGTTTATTTTAGTTAGTTAAATTTTGGATAACCCGGTCAAGATGTCGTCATCCCAGGGTCATCAGGGGCCTTAATCTACTTAATCCGAAAGGTATTGAAACTAGGTTTGGAAGACTTCTTTCAGCAACCAAGATTGCATCGTCTAAGAAATCTTCTTAGATCAAGAATGCTTGCATTCAGTGATCTTTGTTCATTAAGGTTTCATTTAAGTTTTAATGTCATATCATATTTTATGTTAGAAAAAATTTAGGTTGTTTATGATTTATTCACCGATTAATTTTTATGATTTTTATTTTAGATTTGATGTCAATTGTTAAATAAAATCTAACTTAGGTTAGACTTTAGATTTTAGATTTGATGTCATTTGAATCTAAAAGGTATTAAGTCTAATATAGATAAAATCTAACATAAGTTAGACTTTAGAATTTTAGATTCAATGTCATTTGAATCTAAAAGGAGTTAAGTCTATTATGGATTATACTTAAATATGTTAGAATTTTAGATTTTCTTTAGATTCGATTTCATTTCAATCTAAAAAGGTGTTAAGTCTAATATGGATTAGAATTAGATAAAATTTAACATAACTTAGACTTTAAAATTTTATATTCGATGTCATTTGGATCTAAAAAGGTGTTAAGTCTAATAATGATTAGACTTAAATTATCTAAAATCTAGCATATGTTAAATTTTAGAATTTTAGATTTGATGTTATTTGAATCTAAAGGATGTTAAGTTTAACATAGCTTAGTCTTTATAATTTTTAGATTCGATGTCACTTGAATCTAAAAGATGTTAAATCTAATGTAGATTAGATTTACATTGTGTAAAATCTAACATAAGTTAGACTATTAGATTCGATATCATTTGAATCTAAAAGATGTTAAGTCTAACTTAAATTGAATAAAATCTAATATAAGTTAGACTTTATAGTTTTTAGATTCGAGGTCACTTGAATCTAAAAGATGTTAAATATAATGTAGATTAGATTTAAATTGTGTAAAATCTAACATAAATTAGACTTTTAGATTCGATGTCATTTAAATCTAAATGATGTTAAGTCTAACATAAATTTAATAAAATCTAACATAAGTTAGACTTTATAATTTTTAGATTCGATGTCACTTGAATCTAAAAGATGTTAAATCTAATGTTGATTAGATATAAATTGTGTAAAATTTAACATAAGTTAGACTTTAGAATTTTAGATTCAATGTCATTTGAATCTAAAAGGTATTAAGTCTAACTTAGATTAGACTTAAATTATGTAAAATCTAACATAAGTTAGAACTTTAGAATTTTAGATTCGATGTCATTTGAATCTAAAAGATGTTAAGTCTAATGTAAATTAGATTTAGAAGCATTAAATTAAGTTCATTATGGGTTGAGCTTAAGTTTGAATTAACTTGGGTTCAATTTAGGTTGAACTTAAGTTAGAAAAGTTGACTTAAGTTCAATATGAGTTGAACTTATGTTTGAGTTAGCTTGGTTTCAATTTAGGTTGAACCTAAGTTAGAAAGGTTGATTTATGTTCAATATGGGTTGAACTTAAATTTGAGTTAACTTGGGTTCAATTTAGGTTGAACTTAAGTTAGAAATGTTGAATTAGGTTCAATATGGGTTGAGCTTAAGTTTGAGTTAACTTGGGTTCGATTTAGGTGGAACCTAAGTTATAATGGTTGATTTAAGTTCAATATGTGTTGAACTTAAATTTGAGTTAACTTGGGTTCAATTTAGGTTGAACTCAAAGTCAGGTTTTGGTAAAGTTATGTTCAATATGGGTTGAATCTAAGGTTGGATTAACTTGGGTTCAAGTTAAATTCAACCCAAGTTAGTTTTTGGTTTAGTTAGGTTCACTATGGCTTGAAACTAATGTTTAGGTTAACTTGGGTTCACGTTATATTGAACTCAAGTTAGGTTCTGGTTGAGTTAGGTTCAATATGGGCTGTACCTAATATTTATGTTAACTTAGGTTCAAGTAAGGTTGAACTCATGTTAGGTTTTGGTTGAGTTAGGTTCAATAATGTTTAAAACTAATATTTAGGTTAACTTGGGTTCAAGTTAGGTTGAACTCAAGTAAGGATTTAGTTTATTTAGATTCAATATGGGTTAAACCTAATGTTTAGGTTAACTTAGGTTCAAGTTAGGTTGAACTCAAGTTTGGTTTTGGCTTAAATCTAATTAAATAGAGATTTGATTAGGGTTTAAGGTTGTTTAAGTTTAATTTAAGTAAGTCTTAAATGTTTAATTACGTCTAAAGGGTTAAACATAGTTAGAGTTTAAGGTTGTTTAAGCCTAATTTAAGAGTTTAATCCTAATCAGGGTTTAATATTGTTTGAACCTAATTTAAGTAAGGTTTAAAGGTTAATTACGTCTAATGAGTTGGAACTAATTAGGGTTTAGGATTGTTTAAGCCTAATTTATGTATGGCTTAAAGGTTAATTATGTCTAATGATTTAGACCTAATTAGGATTTAGAATTGTTTAAGCCTAATATAAGTAAGGCTTAAAGGTTAATTAGATCTAATGAGTTAAGCCTAATTAAGGTTTAGGTGTGATTAAACCTTATTTAGTTAAGGTTTAATGATTTAATTAGTTCTAATGTGTTAGACCTTATTAGGGTTTAGGTATGATTGAACCTTAATTAAAATGATTTAATTAGGTTTAATGGGTTAGACCTAATTAGGGTTTAGGTATGATTGAACCTTAGTTAGTTAAGGTTTAATGGGTTAATTAGGTCTAATGGGTTAGACCTAATTAAGGTTTAGGAATAACTAAACATTAGTTACTTAAGTTTTAATGATTTAATTAGTTCTAATGGGTAAGACCAATTAAGGATTAGATATGATTGAACCTTAGTTAATGTTTAATGATTTAATTAGGTCTAATGGGTTAGGCCTAATTAGGATTTAGGTATAATTAAACCTTAGTTAGTTAAGGTTTAATGATTTAATTAGTTCTAATGGGTTAGCCTAATTAAGGTTTAAGTATTTCTTAAACCTAATCTAAGTAAGGTTTAAGTTGATTAATTAGGTTTAATATGGGTTAAACCTAATTATGATTTAATGATTTCTTAAACCTAATGTAAGTAAGTTTTAAGTTGATTAATTAGGTTTAATATGGGTTAAACCTAATTATGGTTTAATAGGATTAAACCTAATGTGATTAAGGCTTAATTAGGATTAATTAAGTATAATTTAATGTCTTAGACCTAATTAAGGTTTGTCTTAAGTCTATTTGGAGTTGTACTCAACATTGACTTAATCCATTATGGAATGAGCTAAGTATGATGAGGAGAAGGATTTTTAGGGTTTCAAAATATTAATTTATATTTAATAAATTTGAACCCTAACTTATAATGTCATTTTAAAATTTTAAAAGGTTAAGTCTTGTCATTTTAGGGTTTGTGTCTGTCTTCCTAAGTCGCTTAACCAATTTCAAATTTTTATTTCCTTAATTTTTAATTTATAATTATTATTATAAATAATTACAAAATCTAATGAAAATTAGGAAATCCTATGTTAGAGAATTTTCCTAGCCTTAAAAAAATCAGGAGATGTGTCTAAGGGCTTAAAGGTTATTCCCTAAAATTTTCATAGTTTTCTAACTTATAAATGATTTGTAATAATTAAAATACTCTAGAGAGTATTTAATTAATTAAAAATCAAATATAACTCATAAATTCAAATTTTTAATTCCACATTGTTGTCCTCCCTGTCTTGAATTCAGGGGTATTTTTTCATTTTTTTTTTATTTTTCTATGTGAAGATATGTATTTTTGATTAAATTATAGTTAATCTGATTTAAATTAATCCATAATCTAAACAGAAATTTTCAGGGGTGTTGCGTGTCCTTGGATGGGTCAAAGACGAACTTAATCCCCTACGGAGGTCCGAACAGCATAACGAGTAGGATTTAATCAAAGTTATCCACTTCCAAAACACGGAAATGGACGACATCTGTTCATCCCCTCTGTTGTGCTATAACCCATGGACCGTCCATGGTTTAGAGGTAATCTCTCACTCGATACTTGATGGATTTGAGTGATTCTTATTTCTAAAGCTTCATCTCAAAGAGACGAAGACATCCATACAAATTTGTATGGGTTTTGAAATAGCTTGACCTACTCTAGACCAAACCCAAGCTCGAGTTGGGTGTGAAGAACTATACCTTGACCACAATGGATGTAGGCTCAAATTGAATGTCTTGGAAGCTTCGTTCTGTCCTCAGAAGACTTGTACCCAACCCAATTTGAAGTTAAATTGGGTCCTTGTATGAATTCAAACTCAAGGTGGCTTGATTTGAGAGGAGAAGGTCGAAAACTAAGTTAGAGTGTATGGGGATGGAGAATTTTGATTGGTCTCATCCTCATTCAGTCCCTAGATGGTTTTGGATTGACCAATTTAGAGAATTGAATGGTTTCATTTCACATCTTAGATTGTCTTATCTTTGGGGTGTCTCAGGTTGATTAAATTGGGGAGAAAGAGTAGGTTTCTTTCTTTGAATTCCATGGGGTTTCAACTGCCTAAGCTCTAGAGAGGAACTTTGTGGTTGAGGGTCAAGGGAATTTGGTAGTGTTTGGGTGTCTATTATTTTTGGCCTCCCTCCCTAGCCTTCTCAGGTTTGTGCTTCTTTTATAGCCATGGAAGGCTTTGGGTGAGCTTTGGCTGGCTTGAATTCACCTAGGGGAGTTGTTAACTTTGATATTAATGTTTAGAAATAAGATTGTAGGCTATGGATAAGAGAATTTAAACTTCCCATGTTTAACCCATGTGGATTTCCAAGCATAGTAAAGATTTAACCTAAGGCTTGGCTTGCATCCATTGCTTTTTATTTGAGGTGGACAAGGCTTGCTTAACCCTGATGAATTCACCTACCCCATATATTCTTACTATCCAATTTAATGAACTTAAGGATGTATGACACATAAGCTCATTACTCACCTCATGCATGGATTGCTTATAATTGCATCTAGCCATGGCAAAGGATTAATTTAAGCCATGTTTCTCCTTAATTGGATGGTATAGGAGGTGGGCAAGAATGTCCTTGGATTGGCTGGCCACATCATCTTAGGGAGGAGGCTGAGTCATGCTTTAAAATGGGGAGATCATGCCACGTCAAGAAAAGGTTATGATGAGCTTTAACCCATGGTTAACCATGATGGCTAATGGGTTTGTCTTATGTTGATTTATCATGATGGGTTTAATGAGTCATGGGTGACTCATTGATGACCCTCATTAATTTAATTTTGATTTCAAAAATAAATCATAGAATTTTATGTCACATGTGATGTCATGGAATTTTATTTATTTCATGGTCATTTATCATAATTCCAAATTTTAATTAATTATGCATTAATGAAAAATATTGGAAATTATATTTATAGCCAATAAATTAATCAAAAAAAATTTTTTGAATTAATTATTTGATTAATTTTATCAATTTTGGTTCGAAATTGGGTATTTTGACCAAATTTGATTAATGTTGACTATGGTTGACTAATATTGATCTATGTTAACCCAGGTTGACCAATTCTAGTCTAAGGGTGTCCAATGTGACTCATCCAACCTTGTTATGGTTGGGTTAGCCATAAGGTCCATAAGTTTTATCATTAGGGGTTTGGTTCGGTTATGTTAACTAATTTTAAGATTTATATCAAACCAATGATCAACATAGTGAATTTTAGGTTCTGCATTAGTCACGTTGACCAATGTGGGGTTAATTAGATCAATGTTTGACCAATGAGTTCAATGTGAAAGTCTTTAGGTCATGACCAAATTTGACCTATTTAGGTTAATGGTTGACCAGTTTGGTCAATAAGGTGGTTGTTGGGTCAAGAATTGACCGGTTTAACCAAAGTTGACTTTTTAGATCGAAGGTTGACCAATTTGGTCAATGTAGTGGTCATTGGGTCAAGGATTGACCAGTTTGACCAAAGTTGACTTTTTGGGTCAAAGGTTGACCAGTTTGGTCAATGTGGTGATCATTAGGTTAAAGATTGACCAGTTTGACTAAAGTTGACTTTTTGAGTCGAAGGTCGACCAATTTGGTCAATGTGCTGGTCATTAGGTCAAATATTGACCAGTTTGACCAAAGTTGAATTTTTGGGTCAAAGGTCGACCAGTTTGGTCAATGATTGAGCAGATCAGGGTTTGTCATTACTGATTTGATCATTTTAAGATCTTTTTAAATTTTTGGTTTAAAAGTCTTCATTAGGGTTTTACCATAGACATTAGGGTTTAAAGACCATTAGTAAGGTTTAGGAAGTTAATATTGGTAGACTTTCTTGTCTCAAGCTGATTTTGAAATAATCCTCACAAAAGTGAGTCAACAAATGGGTCCCCAATATGTGTGGAATATTGTACAAGTATGCTGCACATATTGGCGTTGACTGAAATGGTCTGGATAATCCAACAGAATTGTCAGTTTATGAGTCATCTTAATATCAAAGAGATTTTATTTTGAAGGGAAGGTGGATGCCATATTCCATTAAAGGAGATCTTATACCCTTTCTCAAAGATATCAAATGTCGATATGCTGATTTTGAGAAGGAACACTATGCGACTTATATCCTTTCTCAAAGAAAAAGTTAAAGGAATGTCATGTTTCCATGTCAGGAAGGGTCTTATATCCAATAACTGGAAAGAGAGAAGATGCCATATCATCTCTCAGAAATGTTAAATGTCGATATGTCGATTTTGAGAAGGAACGCTATGCGACTTATATCCTTTCTGAAAGAAAAAGTAAAAGGAATGTAATGTTTTCGTGTCAGGAAGGGTCTTATATCCAATAACTGGAAAGATAGAAGATGACATATCATCACTCATAAATGTCAAATATCGATATGTCGGCTTTGAGAAGGAATACTATGGGACTTATATCCTTTCTCAAAGAAAAAGTTAAAGGTACGCCATGTTTACGTGTCAGGAAGAGTCTTATATCTAATAATTAGAGAGAGAGAAGATGTCATATCATCTCTCATAAATGTCAGATGTCGATATGTTGGTTTTGAGAAGGAATGCTATACGGCTTATATCCTTTATCAAAGAAAGTGCTATAGGAATGCCATATTTTCGCGACGGGAAGGGACTTATATCCAATAGCTAAAGATTATGTGTCAAGAACACATAAAGAAAAGTGTAGCTGCTTAGGATTTAATCTTTACAAGTCAAAGGATAAATCTCATGTTAATTATCACAAGTTGTTTCTCATGCCATTCTTTTAATTTAAAGTGTTTGTTTTGGAATTTTCGGATCGGTCGATGTATTATTAACACCTGAGCAGTATCTTACAAGATTTTATTCCATTCCCAAAGATAATGTTCACAGATGGTAGAAGTCAACAGTATATCGTATATTACACAACAAACACTGCAAACTATTTACATATCATCGTATCAGAAGCTGTCAAACTGTTTATCTGTCATTCTTATAACCCTGGATACTGCTAGACCTATCATAATTATCTAGCACTCCAAGATATTGTTTGTTAGGTATGTCTTAGGTGTTTGGATGTTTACACGGTCAAGGTAGTACCAAAGGTTGTAGTCCTTCAAGTTCTAGTATTGGCTGATATTCGTCAGGACATCTGTCAGGACACATTCTTTGCAACATAATCAAAATACATTGTTGACTTACACTAGGTATGCAATGCTTAGAAACATCAGCTCCATTATCTTGCAAAATAAAGACTGATCCCTGTGATAGAAAAATCTGGTAAAATGCACGAAATTCTCCGAGTCCCACAATTTGTATTTCTCTCTCAAATAAAATATAACATCTATTCATGAGTGACAGGTCTCTCAAAGTCGTGACTGTCAATATGAGGTGGTATACAATCTCCTTCCTAATATATATTTATGATGCAACTGTGTAGAACGCAATCGGTGGGCATTATATTCCATGTTATCAATCGTCTGATAATTTAAATAATCACTGTGGGTATCAGATCCACTTGTTCATGTCGTAAAACTCCGAGAGGATTGCCATCCTTATCTACAGCATAATTATTGCAACATCCATATTGGATAGTCATTAGGCCTTTGCCACATATCTGTCGGTCGTTTTACATTTTTTAATTTAATTTAAGTATATATATAGTTTTAAATAGTTAGGAAAATATTATTTGATTTTTGAAAACACGAGGCCAAACCGGCCCCATATCTTTAATAGTTCAAATAATTGAATGCCACACCATAAACTATGTGTTTATCCCGAGGAATAGACGTGTCGTTTAATAATGGGGTTCAATTATATAAACTAGTGAATTTACGACATCCGTTTGGTCTGCGAACCATTTTATTTGCCGAAAAATTCCCTAATTAATTTGAAGAAATAAATAGGGTTTATATTAAACTGGGTTTTAAAATTCCCTATAAGGGCAAACCCCTATAGTTAATTACATCTTAAATGACGAGAATCACTTAAGAAAACTCTCGATAAAGATCAGTGGTTTTGCTTTCAAGAGTTTCAAAGTTTAGGCATTCAAAGGATTTAATTTTGGAATTTCAAAAGAAATTGGATCAATTTTGGAACATTTTATTTCAGGAATCCAATGGAAGAAATGTAGGGGATGTCACGGATCTAAGGAGAACCTCATTGACTTCCCAACTATCCTATTTTTTGGCTTGAATTTGGTAGAATTATTTGTTGCAATCCTACAAATTTTAATTAATTAGGACTTATACTCGTATGATAAAATCATACAAATAGCCTGAAAGATGTGAGGGTTTATGTTGTGCCAAACGACTACCTCGGAGTCCTAAAACGAGTTAGGGCTTAAATTGCATAACATAATTATGCAAATGCCTAAAGAGATAAAATGAGGGTTTATGTTGCACTAGGTGAACTATCCCAAATACTATGGATAGTTGTTTAATTTCTAAGGAATGGTTAAGTTGATGAAGGCTTGTTTTGCTGTTGAAGATGGTCGTGCTGCCCACTATGCTTGCTCCGAGCTCCTTGTTATTGCAGAGGGTTTAGTTTAAAGAAGTGACAATCAGGGGATGAGAAAAGTTTCATGGTTTAGAGGTTGAGTTTTAAATTCAATGTCTTAAGTTTTATTAGGGGAAATCTTAAAGTTGGTTAAGCAGAACCGGTTAAGATCCCACGGTTTCATGATCCCGATACCACTATTTTCATAGGATTCACTTAGTCCAAATGAATTTGCTAAACTCAACTGAATGAGTTCCACACTTTCATTTAGATCATGAGAAATCTCATTCACAACACGTGGGTTACATCATCCGAGGGATTCCCGATCATCTAACGAGACTTTTTAATTTAGTTATGAGTGCAGTTTTGTTATTCTATTTGTGATTAAGTTTTAAGTTGTCTTTGATTTTGAATGTTGTGGCGGTGAGTTTTATCTTATTGTGATTTTAATTTAGTTTTGGTTCCAGTTTTACAGCTATCCTAAGGGTTTTAGTTTTCATGCAGGGTGACATTGTTGTTTAACATGTAAGATTGCAGGAAAGGAAAGTAAAGTATAGCGCAGGTAAGTGAATTGCAATAAAAATGTACTTGGCGGGTCTTCTAGTGGTTTCCAAATGCACTCAAACCGCATGTCATAGGATTTAAATATTTAAAAGAAAACACCTAGGTAAAGCTAAGGGAAAGGTTCTGGTTGTCTACCAAATCCTAATCCTATCACTAGTCAATTCCTGAGGTGTGTTTTTGTGGATGATTTTCTTCATCAAAGAAAAATGAAGTTCAAATGTTCTTCTAAAACATCCCATCACGTTGAGAAAGTGCTTAGGATGGGTCCTAAACATCTTTTCAATGCCTCCAAATGAATTTCGTTATGTGGATGAATTGATCATCCGTGGTTTAGTTGAATTTTGACTCTTGCTCAGTGAACTTAGATGCTATGAGTAAGGTGACGTTTCATTTGTCACTTCTTCTAAGGGTTATAATGATGAAAGCCTTTAAGGGCAAAATTATTTCATTAACTAACCTAACCATTCTTAATTTGAAGTTTGAGTTGGTGATTTAAAGTGATTCAATTTAGTTATAAAGTTTTGGTTCAAATATTTGAAAGTTGGTAAAAGGTGTTTTAATTATTTAATTCAGTTAAGTTTTGATGTTTTAAGTTGCTTTAATTTGATTATAATATTTTTAATTTAATTTTTTAGTTGGTTTAATTTAATAATAATATCTTAAATATGGATTGCTTTTAAGTTGATCTTAGTATTTCAAATTTGTTTTAACTTTGGTTTTGAATGATTTCAAATTAGTTTTAATATTTTAAGTTTGTTTTAATTTGATATTAGATGATTTCAAATTAATTTAAATATCTTAAGCTTTTGATTTAATTGTAAGATTTTAAGATTGTTTCCCTTTTTAATTATTAGTTTCAATCATCATTTTTAGAGTTCCATTAATTAAGGGTTAGATAGTATTGAATCAATCCCTTGAGTAGGGGTTCAATTTAAAGAATTAGATTCTTCTTGTATCACATCCCCTAATCTTAATAATTTATGCCTTAATTAACTTCCAAAGTTTAAATGACTTAATTAATTGAGATTCATTCTTTAATGTTAAAGGTGATTAATGGGTTTCTACCCCTTAACTCCCTATGTTTCAATCATCGAAGAAGAAAATTAAGATCACATGTTTACCCTTCCCTTTGGTTAAGCCTAAATATTAATTAAGGTTAGAATTCCTTAATTAACTTTATGCCCCCTTAGGCTTTTTCATCTCATAATTCGTTAAATTAAGCTCAAATAAATTTAAAATCTTTATGTTACCTCACTCACATGTCAATTAAGACATTAGAGGAAAAACTGTGAATTTTCTATTTTTAATTTAATTTATATAATTATTTTAGTAAAAAAATATGGATTTTCAATGAAAATTTGACAAATTGATCAAGATGAAGTTTCTGTCCTTAGGAAAATTATTTAAGGTTCCTACTGACCAGAGGACCACTTGGACCAATTTTGGTGATTTTTTGAATTTTATTTTATTTATTATAATTATTCTAAGTTATGGAGTATTAATTAATTATAAAATTAAATTGAGATAGAAAATTAGATGTTATATTTTTCTTAAATCTCTCTGAGGTTAGAGAACTCAGAGAAATAAATTTTATATTTTTCTGATTTTTCTTTGAATTATTCGAATTATTTTAGTGAAAGGGTTGAAAAATCCATTTTTTACTATTAAAAATTACCCTAAGCCTTTAAAATTCAATATCTTTACTTAGAGAATTAGAAAAAATATTTGGTTGGTTCTCAAGTGATTATGAGACCAAATATGATATTTTTGTGAATTTTAATATTTAATTATTTTTATAATTATTTAATTATTAAAATATTTAAAAATAGGTTAGAAACAAAAATTTTAGGAAAATTCCAATCTTAATTGTCTTCGGCTCCTCTGATCTCGGAGAGCCCTCAAAATTGATTTGGTAAATTTTTGAGTTATATTTTGGGTTTTAGGAATTTTTTAATTTTAAATATAGCCATGTAACTTGAATAATTCATTTAGTTGGTTAAATAATTTCCAATTGACTTGGAATTTTTATGTGGGGTTCTCCTGGTCCTAAAGAACAGTTAAGAATTGATTTCATGCCATTTTGATGCGTGGTTATTGCAAATCAGTTTAATTTCAGTTTTAGGATTTTGGCCAAATTAGGGTCTGTTTAAGTGAATTAAATCAAGTTGAAATTTTCTAATGTTCCTCTGGTCACAGGGAAACTACCCTAATTTTCCTAGAATTTTCTAGGAAATATGCTAATTATTGGAATTAAAATACCAAAAAAGACACATGAACTTGAAAAAAAGATAACTTGTCATGGACACCTCCTCTGATCTTGGAAAAATCATGAGGTGATAGCCCATGACAGAGGCTAGTTGGGGTTTAAATTTCATGCCATGGTGAATTGTGCAACAGAATGGAGAATTCAAATACTCATAAAAGTATTTATTTAATTAAAAATAAAAGACTCAACAAAATGACCAATTCATTTTCCACATTATTCTTCTCTGTTCACTGAGCAAGAGGGTATTTTTCATTTAATTTTTGAATTTTTCTATTCAAAGTTATGCATTTTCAAAGTTTCAGGGATTTAAATAAATAAAAAATCCCTAATTTTTTACTTAAGTGACTCAGAGCTGACTGGATCCTATGGTGGATCGAAAATACACACGACACTGTTTGATTCGAAGGTCCCATCTGAGTCAGCGCACGATTTACGTATAGAGCTTCCGCGTGACTCGATCTCTATCGTCCATTCATTGCACATGCCATCCTATGGTTGCTGGTCATCGTCCCCGTCTGGTTCAAGCCGAGAGCCGTCCACGCTAAAACCTTAAGATCTCGCTCGAGACTCAACCAAGTCAAGTGCAGTTGGTCTTTATCGATGTGTCTAGCCTAGAAGAATACATCTATACGGCTAACATGCATTAAAATTGAGCAGAATAAAATGGAGAATCACTGGAAGCTTGGGAGGAACAAAGGTTCAATACCTTTGCTCTGAGAAGTGAGGTCTGAATCAGAGATTCTCGGCACATTCGTTGGAGTTTCAGAAGCCTATGGATTGAGCTCCTAGTCGTGGTGACTTGCCTAGACCCAAGTTTATCCAAACCCGATTTGGAGCTTTGGCCGATAGAACAGATGGGTGGTTTGGTGAGGGGGCTTTCATTGAGGAACTTCTTCTCTTTATGTGGGGATGGTGTGTGTGCAGTTAATTTGATTTTGGTCGAGTTTCTAAGGATGTCTTATTTCTGGCTCAAATTTGGGCTGAGAAATTGGGCTCGGGTAGGGGGTTTGAGAGCTGGAGAATGGTGGGAATTGTCTTCTCCTGGCTTGGGCTTGGTCTACAAGTAATTTGGGGGGTTTTGTGAGAAAAATTTCAGCACCCGAAAGTTGGCTGTGAGGGGGCATTTTATAGCAATGGCCGGAGAGGGGAGCTTAGGGCCAGGCAATGAGTGCGCTGGGCCGCTTAGGGTGAGGGTTGAGCCGGGTAGGTAGTTGGTGAGGGGATTGCTACTGCCAAGCTCCAATTTTGAGTTTTATGTCCATGGGGGGGGCACTCGGGAGGGCCTGTTTCGATGGCTGGGGCGGCTGACAAGGACTTGCAGGCTGAGGAGGAGTGGAGGAGGAGTTCAATGCCATTAAACCTGGCAGGGAGGTTGCTTAAGGTGAGTTTAGGGATGTGACTTAGCCTTAGCCAAGTGACTAGAACCAATGGTCCAAAGTGGTGGACCATTGGTCCATGGCTCATGGGGCTTGGGTTGGGTCAGGTCAAACTCACCCTAGGAGGTCTAGGGTTGGTTGCCATGGAGTTGGTTTTGTCCAATTTGGCTTGGTTTGGTTCAGTTGGAGCCATATGTTCAAATGGGTTGATATAGGTTTAGGTTGGGCTATGTTGATTTGGGTTTGATTTGGGTCAAATTGATTGATCAAAATGTTTTAAATGATTGTCACAAAGCTTATGGAAAAGGCTTGGAGTGAATTGGGATTGATTTAGGAAGTGAATTTGATGGATTTTGGTGATTTGGTTCAATTTAGGTCATTATGGGTTAAGTTGGATTTAGGTCTGATTAGAGCTTGGATAGAGCTTAATTAATGGTTCAAAATGATGTAGGTGATTGTAATGGGAGGTTTTGAATAGAAATTGGGTGGAGATTTTGGGTTTAGGAGATTCATTTTGGGGATTTTAGGTTATGTGGTAACTTTAGGACAAATTTAGGGATTTTTGTTTCAAGTGATTTTGAATGGGATTTTAATCAAAATTTTGGCCAAATGAATGTTGCGTTTAGTATAGGAATGTGTTATGATGGTTTTAGAACAAATTTTAAGAGAATTTGAATTGAATTGGATTGAATTTGCGGATACTTGGGTTCATGGGTAATTTAGGGTAAAAATTGGGAATTTTAGTTTGAATAGGACTTGGGTGAGGTTTGAGTTTCGATTGGGGGAAAATTGATGTTGGAATGTTTTTGTGGAGCTATGAGGGAGAGTTTAGAATTTGGTTTGGGGAAAATTGAGTGGCTTTGGATCATTTTAGCGTGAATTGGATCATAAGGCCAAAATTGGGATTTTGGATTTAAGTTGAAATTGAATTAAAATGTGGACCAAATCGGGTTTGGATTTGATTTAAATTGGAATTAGGGGATGTTTAATTGAAGTTTAGAATTGAAATTTGGCAAAATTGGAGTTAGTTGGGTCAAGATTGGATTTAATTTGGGTGGCTTTGGGTTAAATGGGCCAAATTCTGGATTTTGATAAAATTGGGCTAAATTGGTAAAATTGGGGTATGTGATATTTGAAGAAAATGAAATTGGTAATATTTGGGAAATTTTGGAAATTTTTGGTCTTTTTGGAATTTTGTGCAAAAAGGGGTATTTAGGGTATATGGACATTATTTTGAGTGTATTAGATATTTTGGTGGATTTAAGAGGTGGGAATTGTTTTGAAATGATTTTGAGGAATTTTGGGAATTTTGAGTAATTTTTGGGGAATTTTGCGGAGTTTTGGAGCATGAGCCATGGACTTAGCCACATCCAACCACTTTGGGACCAAATCTAGCCAAATGGTAACCACTTTATGATCCTTCACATATTGACCCTAGCCATCGTAATCAAAGACCAGTGGCTTTGGTTCAAACATGCGAGTTTCTTTATGGGGTTTAAGGTTTTGGTCAAATGGCTTAGGGGTGTGTGTGTGTGCAAGAGAAGCCACATCACTTAAGGTTACCTTAAGTCCAAGCATTCCTATAGGCACTCATTATTGGTTGCCCACATGGTGGTTTTAACTTTCCAAGGTGATTTAAAGGTTTGTGACCATCCAAGTGGGGTCCCAAGAGGATTCAAGATGTAGCTGAGAATTTTTAAATGGTGGGTCCCACCTCTAGTCTTCAAATAGTCAAGGAGAAGTCCTATGGCTAGATCCTAAGCACTAAGAGGCAGACCGGACCTTACCAAAAATGAGGTCAACAAATGGACCCCCAATAGGTGTGGTGTGTTAACCAAGCACACTGCGCATATTGGTTTTGACTGAAGAGATCAACAAACTAGACAAGAGTTCCAAGCTCACACACTCGGAACAAAACAGAGCAAGAGTAGAGATGGTTCCCGCTGGGGAGTATTAGGTAAATCTCCAAAGTTGAAGATTCAAGAACTCTCACTGGGGATTTAGAGGGTGAGTTTCAATTTGATTGAATTCGAGTTTGATTTAGATTAAGGTTTCAAATTTTGATTTTAATTTTGATCTTTTGATTTTGAATTTTTCTAAATTTTGAATTTGAGATCTGATTAAAATTGATTTGAGATTAGAATTGAAAGAGAATTTGGAATTGACAAAAGTAGAGTTTAAATTGGAAAGGGAGTGAGGACTGGAATTTAAATACCGGCCTTGGAGCGAGAATCAGAATTTAGGTACCGATCTCGAAAGGATGAGAGTCAAAATTTAGGTACTGACCTCAGAAAAATAGGAATCAAAATTTAGGTACTGATCCTAAAAGGAGAGAACTGGAATTTAGCTACTTGTTTCTGAGTGAGAATTAGAATTTAGGTACCGATCCTGAAAGGATGAGTGTCAGAATTTAGGTACTGACCTCAGAAAGGTAGGAATCAAAAGACCTTCTGTATAACGTGTTATTTATTAATATGTAAGACAGAGTTCTTTTCTTGATTTGATGGGCTATCGACTTATCATCTGGTAGGTTTCCTGTTTGCAAGTAGTCTATTACTGGCTGTCGCCAATCTTCTGCATTTTCTGTCACTGCTACAATTGTTTCTTCCGCTTTTTCGATTTGTGTATTGTATCCATGTCGAGCTGTGAGAGAAAATGTCGTCCCTGAACTGACATTTCAACTGACTCATCCTGTAAGCAAGCAAATTCTTTTGCAAGGCGGGCTAACGCATCTGCAACAGTATTTTCTCTTCTGGGAATCTTGTAGATCGTTACATTTGGAATTTGCTCTAACAGTTTCATGGCGTACTAAAAGTACTACTCGAGTCTTAGCTTTAGAATTTTGTATTGTCCTGCGACCTGTTGAATTATCAACTGAGAATCCCCATAGATGTAGATATCTGTTATCCCCATCTGAATGGTTAATTCTAATCCGGTTATAAGGGCTCTGTATTCTCCTCATTATTCGTACACGGTTTTGTTAAGTGATAGGAATACCTTAACATCCCTCGCTCCGGTGTTATAAAGATTAGTCCGATTCCTACCTTACCGGGCACTATCGTTTGCGATTCTTTATCTTTCTCTGCTGAATATGCTCCGTCGAAGTATAGTTCCCAACACTGATCATCTGGCAAGTCGTCATTGAGAGGTGATTCTGCCGGTAAAGGGTGTGCTGCAAGGAAGTCTGTCAGGACTTGTCCCTTTACGGCACGAAGAGGAACGAAAGTTATATCAAATTGCAATAGTATCATTGAACACCTGGCAAGTCTGCTGGAAAGTGTCGGACGGGTCATCAAATATTGCAACGGATTAAACTTCAAAATAAGGTTGACCTTATGAGAAAGCATGTAGCGCCTGAGCTTCTGTGCGGCGAAGATCAGGGCCAAACAGTGCTTCTCAATAGGAGGATACTTTACTTCCGTCGGAATTAGACGACGGCTTAGGTAATAGAGCGCATTTTCTTTTCCCTCATCATTGACCTGGGCTAGCAGGGCTCCGAGAGAGTCGTCTAAAGCCGCGGTATAAAGTATCAACGGTCATCCCGAGACTGGGGCTGCTAAGACAGGAGGTGTCATTAGGTATTGTTTGATGTCATCGAAGGCATGTTAACATTTGGAGTCCTAAGTAAACTTGGCATCCTTTTAAACTAAAGCAGAAAACGGCTGACACCTTCCTGACAAATTTGAGATAAAGCGTCGAAGATATGCCAATTTTCCTTGAAAGGACCATAGTTGTTTCAAGATTTTAGGAGGTGGCATTTCTAAGATAGCTTTAATCTTCTCCTGATCGATTTCAATTCCACGATGTTGAATGACAAATCCTAAGAATTTTTCAGAGGTGATGCCGAAGGCGCATTTCAGGGGATTCATCTTAAGGTTAAATTATCTTAATCGCTCGAAAACAATTCTCAAATCATACAAGTGATCTTCCTTTAATTTGCTCTTGATGACCACATCATCCACGTAACACTCGACTTGGTTGTGAATGAGATCATCAAAAATCCTCGTCATTGCTCTTTGGTAGGTTGCTCATGCGTTCTTCAATCCAAATGGCATCACTATGTAGCAGTACACTCCAATTGGCATTCTGAAGGCTGTGAGCTTTTCATCATCCGATGCCATCTTTATCTGGTTGTATCCCGAAGATCCATCCATGAAAGAAAAGATTTCATGTGTTGAAGCAATGTCGATCATCAATTCTGGAATTGGTAGCGAGAATTCATCCTTTGGACATGCTTTATTCAAATCTCTGAAATCCACGCAGATTCTGATCTGACCATTCTTCTTTCTGACTGGTACCACATTGGCTAACCAAGTCGGGTATTGCTCTTCACGAACAAATTTAGCGTCTATTAGCTTCTTAACTTCAGCTATTACTTGTTGTTCAATCTCTTGATGCATTCTTCTCGGAGCTTGTCTGATTGGAACAGCAATGTGATCCACTCCTAGCCTGTGAACTGCAATCTCTGGAGCTAATCCTGGCATTTCATCGTAACTCCAAGCAAAACAGTCTTTGAATTTCATTAATAGCTCGATTATGTTTTCAGAGTCTTCTTTATTGAGTAAGGAGCTAAAGGTCAACCTAGACTCTTCGCTAGTACCTAAGTTAACTTCCATTAACTCGTCTATTGTAGATTTAATTTCTTCTTCGAATTTTGGCGGAGCATCTCCGATTGGTAGATCTTTGAGATCTTCTGAAGCTTCCAGGCTTGCAAGTTACAACCAAGCAAAATCCCGTATCGTCGATCGATCATACCGTGCCAAATCTGAGACCATGTTTTGAATTGGGAGGCCGGCTGGCATTATTCTATAATTTTTCAAAATGTTGTTATTGACCTTTTGTCCATCGTCGAGGTAAGACACCACGTTGAATTAAATTTTGAACACAGGGAGAGTACCACTCAAAAGGCAGTTCCATTAGTTAAAATGAAGCAACATCTTCAAATTGTACATCATTTTCAGTTTTAGAAGAAGAAGTACCACGGTAAAACTTGATTGGTTTAGTACCACCACCATGCACTTCCTTGACCATCATACCCTTGACCTTATTAGGGTGTATTAGGGTTAGGGTCATAGTATGTACATAAGGGTTAATCTTCTCGTACATTGATTTATATTCTTTATTCTTTTCATCTTCGAGAGAGATCTTGAACTGGGGTTTCTTCTGACTTATCGCCGCTGCTTCTTTCTTGACTTCTTCTTCTTCAGAACTGTTCTCCCAATCAACGTCGATGACTGGTTTCTTCTGTCCAACTGTTCCAACGTCTCTTCCACGACCTCGTCCCCGGCCTCGACCTCGGGTGCGAGTTCTGGAGAAACCTTCACCATCTCACCGTAAGGGAGTGGTGAGTAACTGTTGGACTCAAATTTCAAGATTTTCATCATCTTGCACTTCTTTTGCTTCATTTGGTATGACATTTCTGGAGAAGATTGTTTTCTTCGGAGGCGCGTAATAGGCTGCATCTTCATGAATTCCAATCTCATGTACCGAGAATGGTTGCAAGTCACCTTTAATACATCATTCTCCTCCTTCATAATACTTTATACACTGGTACAGAGATGACAGTACCATTTGGTTTTCATGGATCCATGGCTGACCCAGTAGAGCGTTGAACGATGTCTCAGAATCAATTATATGGAATTTTGCGGTTGTCTTTGCTAAGTCACCGGTTTTCATTAACAGTGTAATCGATCAGAGAGCTCTCTCTCCTTTCTGATTGAAGCCTCTCAATAATATCTTGTCTGCTTCAAGCTCACGAGCATCAATTTCAAAATATGCTAGCGTCCGAAGATTCATTATGTTGATTGATGATCCCGGATCAACCAACACTCTGGAGAGCGTAAATTTTCCAATAGTGACTAAAATGTACAACAGTCGGTTGTGATCGATCGTTCCCGGTAATAGATCATTGTCCGTGAAGGTAACACCTCATTGTTCTTTTAACGAGCAAACCTCGTCGAAGGAATTACCGGCCATTTGAGCTAAACAAATCTCTGGATCAAGTAGAGCCTTGATCAGAGCTTCCCTCATCTCCTTTGACAGGATCAGAGCGTCGTATATGCTCAGTTTAGCTGGTAGCTTCCTAAGATGGGCTAGCATGTTATAGTCCACTTTATTACCATGTTCCTCGGTTTCTTCCCGAATGGGCAATTCCTCTGCTGGAGTTGGATCCTCCTAAGCAACCACCTGCTTTTCTTTATCCTTTAGACCCATTCTCGGAGGTAAAACTTTTCTGCTTCTTAGGTTGTCTTCAGTTACTTGTTCTGAGTCTGGTGCTGGATCTGCCGATGTTTCCCCTTGAATTGGAACGACTGGCTCTTCTGGAGTTGCTTCAGAATCCGATAAATCTAATTCTATCGCGATTGGAGCTCCTCAAAATTCACAAATGGACTCGTTGCTTGTTGAGCTTTCGTAGCCTCCTTTGTGAACATCTTCTTCGTCGTGGTCATCGAGGTTGTGTATGATTTGAGAACCGTTATTTGTATTGGAATTGAGATCCAAATTTAGTCGGTTGTCGCTAGTTACGTAATCATTAGAAACAGTCAAAACGTAGCCAACGCCATAACCCTTATCATTATAAGATCCCGCCGGGGCGAGCAAATAATCATACAGAGTCAGAATTTCAAGGGATTTCTCTCCCGAATCAGAAACAACCATCCTAGGATAAGCAGCCCCTAGTCTACCCTTCGAAGCCTCGGTCTTCTTCTCTTCTACGATCGTCTCCTCCTTCTGAGGCGGTTCTTCGATCGCAAGCGATAGTGCCGGCTCGGCAGGTTTCAAACTCTGAGTTGAAGCCCGTACCGAAGCGGTCTGGATGTGATCCAAAATTTTCATTGAAGACTTTGTCCAGATGGTACTCCATCCATCATCGGTCGTATATGGGTTTATCGGAACAATAGGATCCATGGAGATAACATTGAAGGAACCTCCTTTTTGGGGTTCCTTCTTGTATTCCTTCAGGATCGTTATGTTCCCTTTCCGGAGATTGTCGTCAAGCCAACTCTTGAAAGTGATGCAATCCTCTATCTTGTGCCCGAGCATCCGGTGGTAAGCGCAATAGTTTGGATGATCTTTCTTGTTGACTTCTTCTAGCCTCTTGGGCTCTGGTAACTGAAAATCTGGTGTTTTCATTAAACTGCGGAACATCTTTTCTACTACAAAGTTTTGAATGGATATTCCTTATTCAGAAAATCTTTTAGGGTACGCTGTGGATGAGGCAGTTGTTCATAATGCTGAGGCGACTGATAGCTCGGTCGAGGCTCTTGAAAACATTGCTGAGGTTGCTGATAGATCTGTTGAGGTTGTTGGTATGTCCATTGCAGTAGTTGATAACTAGGCTGTGGCCGCTCTGGCTGTATCTGAACCGGCTGCTTGCCCTTATCTACTGCTGTGACAATTCCAGATTTCTTTGCAAATGCTTTTACGGGCTTCTGCTTATCGTTCTTGTCCACGAAACTTAATTGCTTTGCCTCTTCTTGCAAGCTCCCGACCTTGCTAAGCAACTTCTCGAAAGTTTTGATTGTAAATCCTTTAAGGAGAAGTGCTATCGGGCCATGGATACTCTTAAGCAAGATGTCGACTACATGTTGTTCTTGAAGCTGTGGTTCACACTTCATGCTTAAGTTCCTCCATCAAAGTATGTAATCCACTAAAGTCTCGTTCGGTTTCTGGTGCTCCACCACTAGATCACCGACGGTGATGTGGTGCCGAGCCTCGGCAAACCACTTAACGAAGAGTTTTTCCAATTCTGCAAAGGTCTTAACTGAACCATTTGGTAATTCTGCGTACCAGTCGAAGGCGATCCACGACAAACTGCCGACGGGCCGTCGGAAGAGTAAAGCGTTACTCCCACAGGCATTGCTGCAACTAGCACGAAAATGTGCGACATGCTGCCGGGGGTTTCCCGTTCCATCAAAAGTCTTAAACAGAGGTGGTACGAAGCCTTCCGGGTATTGGACTGCATCGAACTCTTCGAGGTAAGGTCTACCCATATGAATAGATGCTCCACTCTTAGATTGTGCTAAGGCTTCTCGCACCTGCTGTTCTACCATGTTTTTGATGTCCTTTTCGGGATTCATATTATGTGTAGAATCCTTCTTTGGTGGTTCTTCTCCGTTGACGGATGTGATCTCTTTTCCTCCATCTGCAATATGGATGATTTCTTGGGGGTGTTTCTTTCTGAGGTTGCACCTGACTTTGGAGAGTGGCTAAAGCGACGACCATCTCTTCCATCCTCTTTGCCATTTGGGAAATTGTGTCATCTCTTTCCCGAAGCCGTGCTCTCATCACTTCCGGATCATCTCTTTCCGCAGCTGCCGGAGCACCTTGCGAAGCTGATGATGCTCGTATCTCAACCATATTGATCTTGGCATACTCCTCATCCATGAACTCTGACGAATCAACTTCATTTTCCAACTTTTCTCCTCTTTCTTTCACCAACCGTCGTATATCCATCCTTAGCTTTCCTATAGCATCCTCAAGGGGTCTCTTCCAGACGGTCTTGCGGTTGTCGTGCGATTGCTGTTGAACTTCTTTTTCGAGAGTTTCTTTTATTGTAGTAGCACTTTCTTCTGATTCAGGCTCTTTGATGAGGCTTTTCTTCTCAGGACGTTGTGTTAGTCTCGGCTCGGTAATAATAGGTCGCCACACCATCCTTCTTGCAGCAGAAGGCCTAGGACCGAATGGTCTATCAACTATATGCTTGTAGGTGGTGTCCTCCCTAATATGATGGCCCGATACAACAACAGGTAAACTAGCTCTCATTTTCTTCCTTGGTTTCTCTACGACAGTGACAGGCTCTATTCGCAGTCTGAGGCGGGATCTAGCTGGCACTCGTCCCATTCTTCTTAGGATTTCTGATATGGGGCATCTTTCTTTCTTTGTCAATTTTTCTATCACAGCTTGTAGCCGAGCAAATGGCATAGTCTTAACCCTTTTTCTTTTGTAGTTACTATAGTATGCAGGTCGGGGTAATGTAGCGGCAATCCTTCAGGTGTCTTCTTCATCCAATGCAGCAGAGAGGGGGTGAAACCCACTTCCTTCCATCAGAGGTGTATACTCAGGCAGTTCAGGGATCTCTTCCAGGAAAGCAACTTCAGCGGCCTTGGCTTTCTCAATCCCGGCTATCTTTACGCTTCTATTTCTCCTTTGAGTCCGAGTTAGGGGTGCAACTCTTTAACTGGACCCAATCTCAAAAATAGATGGTATTATAGCAAAATCTGTACCCTCCACGGTGACTGGCTCATCAGAGACTTGGATTTCCTTCCCCTTCAGTTCGGCAGAAGCCAGGGTAGGTGCAGAGATGACTAGACCGGTAGGGGTGGAGACAACAGTCCTCCTACGAATAGCAGTACTTCTTTTGGCTGGAACCCTTTGCAGGGGGGGAGGGAATTCTTGAGTCGACTTCAGGTTGAACTTAATTACGGGCTCCTCAGTTTCTGGCACTTTGTCCATTAGTGTTAAGAGGGTGACATCGGCGAACTTAATATCTGTATTGTCGAATCCTTGTCCAAAACGGATGATTCCATTGTAGGGCAGTTCATCCTTATAGACGGCGAAGTCCATTCCATTAGTGAAGGAGAAAATTAACTTTGGTGCTGTCATTTTCTGCAGTGTAGATTCTGAATGTTAGTCTCGAATTATGCTTCCTTTCGTCACAAAACTTAGAACAATAAAGAAAGAGTCCGAACACATTCTCGTTTATCTTAATGTATTTGTGATTTTTAAGAGAATTCATTTATTAGAAGGTTGTTTATTAGAGGATTTGTTTGTTAGGAACAAAAATGATTAAAGGTATAGAAAAGGTAAAAGACCCGATTCAGAATTGGAAAGGAAGAGAAAGTCTCGTAAGACTTCTCAACCCGAAGGACCGCTCCTAAGCTAACACCTATTGGGGGTCCACCCCACCTCAGAAAAGAGGTAAAAGGATTTCAGAACCTCTCTGTTTAGGGGTGTCTAAACAGTGGCTCCTAAATCCGAGAGAAGTTGGCTATACCCGTTCAAGATAGAAATGAATGTGGTATGCCAACGAAAAGAATGGTAGTTTGCTCCACTAGGGACATGGATACACTACCGATTTATGAAAGCAAAACCATCTGATCAAAATGGAGAGAGGAACCAGTCCCCAGCGGAGTCGACAGAAATTGTACGGCTTATTTTTAGATTTTAATTTAAATATATATAATTTAGAAAGTAGCATTTGATTTTGAAAATAATTTTAAATTTAAAAAATTTTAAAATATGAAATCAAACTGATCTCACATCCCAAATAGTTTATATAAGCGAGCACCGCATCACAAACCGTGTATCTATCCCAAAGAATAGACATACTGCTTGATGACGGGGGCTCGATTAAATAAACTAGAAGATTTGTGACATCTGTTTGGTTTGCGAACCAATTTTATAAGCCGACAAGTTCCCCTGCTTAATATAAAAGAATTAAGCAAGGTTTATATTACCTGGGTTCTTAAAGTTCTCTATAAGGGCAAGACCCTATGATTAATTACATCCTAAGTGACGGGAATCACTTAAGAAAACTCTCGATAATGATGAGTGGTTTTGCTCTGAAGAATTTCAATGTTTAAGGTTTCAAAGGATTGAGTTTTGGAAGTTTCAATAGGGAATAACTCAAATTCAGAACAGTTTGTTTTAAGAGTCCAAAGGAAGAGAAGTAGAGGATGTCACAAACCCGAAGTGAACTTCGATGATTTCCCAACTATCCTATGGTTTGGCTTCAATTTGAGAAGATGTTATTTAATGTTTCATCCTACTAATTTTAATTATTTAGGACTTATATTTATATGACATGATCATACAAATAGCCTCAAAGATGTGAGGGTTTATGTCGTACCAAACGACTACCTCGGAATCCTAAAACTAGTTAGGGCTTAATTTACATAACATGATTATGAAAATGCCTAACAAAGAGTTGAGGATTTATGTTGCACTAGGAAAACTACCTCGAAGTCCTATGGTTTGATTGTTTAATTCTAAGAATGGTTTTGCTGATGTCGATCCAAGTTTTGCTGACGACGATGGCCGTGCTGCCCACTGTGCTCCAACCTCCTTGTTGTTGCAGAGGTTTAGTTTTAGAAGGTGAAAATCAGGAGATGAGAAAAGCATTTTGGTTTAAAAATCTTAAAATCCAAATTTTTTTGGTGTTTTAATTAAAACAAATCTTAAATTTAATTAAACAGAACCTATTAAGATCCCATGATTCTGTCATCCCGGCATCGTTATTTTCATCAAATTCACTTAGTCTAGATGAATTTGCTAAACTCAACTAAATGAGTTCCACACTTTCATTTAAACCATGGAAAATCTTGTTAGTAACACGTGGGTTACATCATCCGAGGTATTCCCGATCATTCAAAGAGACATTTTAATTTAGTTAAAGTTGTGATTTTGTTGTTTTGTTTGTGATTAAATTTTGAGTTGTTTTATATTTTGAATGTTGTAGTGGTGAATTTTATCTTGTTGTGACTTTTAATTTAGTTTTGCTTTCAGTTTTGTGGCTATCCTAAAGGTTTCAGTTTTCATGCAGGGTGTCAATCTTGTTTAACATGCAAGAAAAGTAAAGTGTAGTGCAGGTAAGTAAATAAATTGCAATAAAATAAAAGCGTACCTGGAGGGTCTTATCGTCATTTCCAAACTGCACTTAAAACACATGTTAAGACATTTATATATTTGCAACAAGTACCTAGGTAAAGCTAAGGAAAGGTTTTGGTTGTCTACCAAAATCCTAATCCTATTGCTAGTCAATCCCTATGACGTCTAGGTTCTTTTGTTTTTGTGGATGATTTTGTTCACCAAAGAACAATTAAGCTCGATTGTTCTTCTAAAACACCCCATCATATTGAGGAAGTGTTTAGGACGAGTTCTAAATATCTTTTCAATATTTTTGGGATTATTTTGAGTCCAAATGAGTTTTATTGTATTGGTGAATTGATCATCCAAAAATTTAGTTTAGTTTGTTTCTTGCTTAGTGAATTAGGATGTTTGATTATCCCATGAATGAAGTGACACCTCACTTGATGCTCCATTTAAGAGTTATAATGATAAAAGTTTTTAGGGGCAAATCAATTTATTAAGAATTTTAACGATTTAAAATTAGAATTATTGATTTAAGGTGATTTAATTTAGTTATAAAATTTTAATAAATTTAAGTTTGGAATAGTGTTCAAGTTGTTTTATTCTTAAGTGTTTTAAACTATTTGAATTGAAAGAGGATTTTAAATTATTTAATTTAGACTTTAATGATTTAATTTTAATTTAATTGCAATATTCTAGATTAACTTTTAATTGGTTTGATTTTTTAATTAAGAATTATTTTTTGAAATTGATTTTGATGTTTCGAGTTTGTTTTAAATTTAGTTTCAAGTGATTTTTGAAATTAATTTTTTTTAATGTTTTAAATTTATTTCAATTTAATTATCAAGTTATTTAACGTTTTAAGTTTTAATTTAATTAAGGGTGGTCTTTTCTTCATTATTAATTTATTAATTTCAATTATCATCTTAAGTTTAATTAAGAGTTAAATATAATTAATGTGATTCATTTGGGGATTTTAGTTTAAGTGATTATAGTCTTTCTAAATTATATCCCCATTTTAATAATCCAAAATTTTAAATTATTCTTCCAAAATTCAAATTATTTAATTAATTAAGGTTTCATTTTTTTGGTTTATTAAAAGTGATCAATGAGTTCCTACCCTTTTATTTTCCAAATTTTCAATCATCTAAGAAAGAATGAAGATCAAATATTTTACCCCCCATTTTGATTAAACCTAAAGTTTTAATTAGAGGTTAAAATTCTTAATTATTAATATGTCCTTTTAAGCTTAATTATTCCTTAACTTATCAAATTGAGCTCAAATGAGCTTGAAATCTTTTGTCACTTCACTCACATGTCAATTAAGATATTAGAGGAGAAAATGTGATTTTTATGTTTTTAATTTAATTTATATATTTATTTTAATAGATAATAGGGATTTTCAATGGAAATTCAACAACATGACCAAGGTAAGGTTTATATCCTTAAGAAAATTATGGAATGTTACTAATGATCAGATGACCACTTAGAGACCAATTTTGGTGATCTTTTGAATTATATTTTATTTATTATAATTATTTTGAATTTTGGAGTATTAATCAATTATAAAATAATATTAAAGTTGAAAAATGGATTTTATATTTTTCTTAAATCTCTCTAACCTCAAAAAGTCTAGAGAAACAAATTTTATAATTTTCTGATTTTTCTTTGATTTATTAGAATTAATTTAATAAAAATATTGGAAAATTCATTTTTTAATTCAAAAATTGTTTTAGGGCTTTTAAAATTCAATATCTTATCCTAGGGACTTGGGAAAAATATTTAGTTTGTTCCTAAGTGATTAGGAGTTAAAATGTGACATTCTTATGATTTTTAATATTTTTGTATTTTTATTATTTTTTAATTATTAAAATATTAAAATAAGTTGAAAAATGAAGATTTTTAGAAAATTCCAGTTTTAATTTTCTTAGACTCCTCTATTACCAGAAAAGTCCCAAAACTAATTTGGTGAATTTTTAAAATGTATTTTTGGAGTTATGAATTTTTAAAGTTTAATTTTGCTCATGTGACCTAATTAATCCATTTAGTGGGGTTAAACATTTCCAATTGATTTCAAATTTTTTTGTGAGGTCCCTCTAATCTTAAAGATCAGTGGAGAATTATTTTCAAGTTTTTTTTATGTGTAGTTAAGCCTAATTAATTAAAGTTCAGTTTTGAGTAATTAGGCCAATTAGGGTTATTCTTATTGAATTAACTCAAAACATAATTATCCTAGGGTCCTTTGGTCCTAATAAACTTCCATAAATTTTTCTAGAATTTTCTAACAATATGCTAATTAATGGGATTAAAATACCAAAAACAGTGACATAAACTTGAAAAATACATAACTTGCCATAGAGATAGCCTCTGACCTTGAAAAATTTAGGGAATGTTCCTAAGATCAGAGGCTTCAAAAGCCTTATGGTCTCTTGCCATCGTGAATTGTCTATGCAAATGGAGAATTAAAATACTGAAATGAGCAAATAATTAATTAAAAAATAAAATGCTCATCAAATTAACTCAATTATTTTTCCACATTATTCTCCTCTGTTCACTGAGCAAGGAGGTATTTTTATTTTATTTTTGTGATTTTTCTACTCAAAGATATGAATTTTCTAAGTTTCAGGCATTTAATTAAATCATAAATTCCATATTGTCCTACTTATTCGACTCAGCGCCACGACAACCTTAGTGTCTCCAAAGCTCCATGCTGCGTGCTCCCATTTGCCACTGCCATTCGACTCAGCGCCACGAGGCCCGCGGTTCACGTACTGTTTCCTGGTCCGATGCAATCTGAGTCGTCCAGTCTATACACGCTTGATCCAATGGCTGCTGGTCGTCGTCTCTGACTGGTGTGCACCCGTGACCATCCACACTCAAACCTTAATATCTCCCTTGTTTCTCATTGGTTTTTCATGTTATTATACTTTATGGATTTGTCTTGAAGAGACGAACACATCCATACGGTTTACATGCTATGAAATTAACTCAAACGAAATGGAGAATTACTGGAAGCTCGGGTTAAAGAGAAGTCTCCATACCTTGGTTCAGGAGGTGAGGCCTCAAC